>CM022297.1:411610449-414010449 GCA_011799875.1 Thinopyrum elongatum | reverse complement strand
GCGACGCGGTTGGCTGCTTTAAACGACAGTTCATGGCATTTTGTCGAGGCCACCGTCGGTGCCTTCGACGAAGACTACAAGGTGTTTTCTCAGCGTACCCGTGCTTACCTCAACTCGAGAGCCAGCAAGTTGGTGCCCGGAGCGGCTCAGGTAACTCACCACTACGATGAGGGAACCCATGATGTGGAGGCCTCGCCCTCTTCCATGTCCAAGGAGCCAATCATCATCGATATCTCCGACGATGAGGAGTAGCTTGTCTTATTAGCTCACTATAGGGACTTATGTTCAGTTTGCTAGCTACGCCGATTAAGCATGCTTAGTTTACCCATTGCATGTGCTGCTCCTACATTTCCTTAACAAATTCTAGTGAATTGTCCTATCTACTTTTACCATGCAATCTGTTGCTCTAGTGTATCTGTTCTATATATCATGCAATGTGGTGCTCACTTATTACTGTTTGGTTAATTAGTTGTCGTGTTCAGTTAACTGTTTGGTTCAATTATGCAAATGTGATGTTCAATTCTTCAGGGTGGAATTTTTTATTGTCTTCCATGTGAGAAATAAATCAAATTTATCTGTACAAAATACATGAGAAACAAATACAATTGCTATATTTCCAATTTGTCAAGCATGCTTGGTTTGGTTAACTGTCTGATCTTCTAGTATGTTATATATTGTGCTCAGTTAACATTTGGTTCATTTGTTGTGGTGTTTAGTTAACTGTTTGGTTCAATTCTGCAATGCAATGTTCAATTGCTGTGGGTGCATTTTGTTATTGTATACCGTGTGAGAAATAAATCGAATTTGGCTGTACTAAATACATGAGAAACAAATACAATTGCTATATTTCCAAGTTGTTAAGCATGCTTAGTTTGGTTAACTATCTGATCTTCTATTAGGAGTATGTTATATTGTGTAATGTGGTGCTTAGTTAATGTTTGGTTCATTTGTTGTGGTGTTTAGTTAATTGCTTGGTTCAATTCTGCAATGCGATGTCCAATTGTCGTGGGTAGAATTTTGTATTGTTGTGCATGTGTGGAATAAATCGAATTTGGCTGCACTTAATACATGAGAAACATATACAATTGCTATATTTCCTAGTTCTTAATCATGCTTGGTTTGGATAAATGGGTTTTCCATGTGGCTCGAATTAATCTGATGAATCTGCAATGTGCTTATTTTTCATCAATATATTTTACTGATAGCATGCAAACCCTCACTTAACCTGATCACTAACTACCTTATATGTGTTGCAGGGAAACAATGGGAAGCACTGAGGTTTACAATCAAGGTTCGCACATGCATGGTCCTTTATCTAATAGCACATTATTGTGCAATTGCAGGAACCATTCAAATATTTTGGTTTTTAACAATTTGGTCTTGCACATGTAGGTCCTGCTGTCAGAGGTTTTGATCCATTGTTCAACCCTTTTTGCATATGGGGAAATGAGTTGTCCATGAATATCAGTCAAGTCAAGAAACTCAGGAAGATTGTTAGGATAAAGAAACTAGCGACAAAAAACAACAAGATCTTTGTCTGCACAATGAATAAGACATCAGTGCACTACAGGATGGCACTAACTATTATACCTTGTCTTTTTTATTCCTTTGCACCATTTCAAATCTAGAGAAGATATTTATGCATATCCTTGTTTTTAGGCCTTTACAAAGCAGTTCACTGATGATTACCTCTCAAACCACCTGTATGGTCAGGAGGCGAGGAAGGTATTCATACAACACCCACGGTTCAATATTGAAGTGTTCCTGAAGAGGACGAAGGATGGACGGTCAATCATCCACAGGCACTGGCCTAAGGTTGCAAAGACCTTCAACATTAATGAAGGCTCAATATTTGCCTTCCGCTTCAGCAGTTTTCCAGATGAGATTCATCTATCTATGTACCGTCTATGATGCTAATTTCGAAAGGTTATAGATGTTGCATGTGAAACTTGGCGCTGGTGCAGTTGTGTAATGGGGTAGCTAAGTGCTGAAGCTATATGATGTTGTATTCTGATGTATTTCAATTATGAAATCCTGCTTCCTTAATACGAAAATGAAATATATTGTGTGCTTAATATGAAATGTCAATTAATAAATGGATGATTAATAATAGGACAATTAGCCTGCTAATGGCCAATTAGCCTGCTAATTGGGGTTTTTTCTATTGCAAACGGTTATTGAGAAAACACCGTGGGTGATGACCTCAGACAATGCACACAGTTTCTACGAATAAAACGTGTTGGATCAGTGAACAATCACACACGACTTCCTCTTGAAAACTGTTTGCGTTAGGCCACCTTGCGCAAACGTTTACCACATAAAAATTGTGTGTGATGGACAGCCTATGCCACACAGTTTCTTCTACGCACCGTGTGTGATGCATTCAATAATGCAAATGATAAAATTGTTAATATTGTCTGCAATGACAACGCTATCACAAACGATTTAATGGAGAAAATTGTGTGTGATGTACCTGCGAACAGAAACATTTTCCTTGGAGTGACTGTGTGGGATGTATATACAAACGGAAACGTACTTCTTGGATTAACTGTGTCGGATGTACATACTAACAGAAACTTATTCCTTGGATTGACTGTGTGGAATGTAAATACGAATGGACACATTTAGCCGGGACTGACTGTGTGGGATGTACTTACGACTGGAAACGATTTGGCATGTATAATTGTTTTTTAGCACAACGTATGTATAATCGTATTTGATCGCTCGGCCGTCGCACATGGCCTCATTTTACCGAGCGTGTGTGACCGGAGGGCCTATCTCCGACGGTTTCTGGGTCATGTGGGAAGGACCCCCCCTATCGCACACACTTACTCGGCGACGGTTCAGAATGCCGTCACGGAAAGGGGTTAAATACCGTTTGTATAGCACCTCGCTCTACCAGTGTTAGGTTGTATCCAAGGGATTCAACAAGCATTACTTTATCCATGTGTTGATCCTTTGAGATAGCAACCCTACTGAAAGGACCACGATGTCGCCTAGAGGGGGGGGGGTGAATAGGTGTTTTAAAATCTTTTACGGATTTGGCTATATCCTAATGCGAAAATATACTAAGCGGATACTTTTCAAGCACAAATCCTAAATATACTAGGCTCAACTAAGTGCACCAATAACTTATTCTAAATAAGATGAGCACAACAAGGATACTAGTAAGCACAAGTAAGTTACACAAACTTATAGAAGATATCACGCGATAGTAGCAAGTATGAATTGCGGACTACAAAGTGTTGGCCTAAATAATCTCTACGATATGGTAACCAACACAATATAATGAGGACAATAAGGATAATAACAAGCACAAGTAAGTTACACAAACTTACTTGAGGAATATCACAATATATGGAAGTGTATGACACAAGTTAGCAATTCACACTAATCACAAAGTATATCAATAGTAGCAAGTATGAATTGTGGAATATGAAGTGTAGGCCTAAATAATCTCTACAAGGAAATGGCCAACACAATGTAATGAACCAACACAATATAATGAGTACAACAAGATATAGTGAATGCATGGTCAAGTGACCAAAGTAAACCACAAGTAAGGAGAAAGGGTTAGGGATAACCGAAGTCACGGAGACAAGGATGTATCCCGATGTTCACTTCCTTGGAGGGAAGCTAGTCATCGTTGGAGGGATGGGTGTTACCACTAAGGCACACCAACACCACGAAGGCTCACCCTATTCTCCTTGAGATATCACCACGAAGGCAATTCTCAACCACTAGTGGTAGACCTTGAGGCGGCCTCCAAACCTTCACAAACTTTTCGGGGGACAAATCACAAGTTGATTCCTCACCGGAGTACTCCTACCGCCTAGGAGTCTCCAACCTCCAAGAGTAACAAGACCAAAGGGGGAAATGCTCAAGACTTGCTCAAATCACAAATTGCTTTGGTCAAAAGAGAGAGGAGGAGTGGATGTATGCTTGGATGAAATCTCTCTCAAGAACACTCACAAATCTCTCCGAAATCTTTGATTTGGTGTAGGAGAAAGGAGAGGGAACCACTTGGGTGTTCTTGGGTTCCTTTGGATGAAGAGTTCAACAAATGAACCCTAGATCCATGGGATAGTTTTCCCCCAAATGGATTGGAGTTTTGAGGCTTGGGGGAGGAGGAGTGAGCTCTCAAGAATGGGGAAATTTCAGATGTGGAACCCTGGTTCATTGGGGAAGAAGGGAACCTTATATAGTGCCCCCACCAAATCTGCCCGTTATGCACAGAAAAACGCAGCCCGGAACTTCCGGGCATGCCCGGAACTTCCGGGCTCCCTTTGGAGAATATCAGCGCAACACTCTGGAAAGCCCAGAACTTCGCCCGGAACCTATCCCGGAACGTCCGGACCCCGGAACCTCCGGGCAGCCCGGAACTTTCGGGAATCCCGGAACTTCCGGCCCTCCCGATAGTAAAACATGCACAACTTTTTCATACGAACTCCGATTTTGATGATCTTGGGCTCATTTTGTAGCTATGGAAAAACCCCAGGTCCTCACACAGAGAACCACCCAAGATCAAGCAAAATGGAGGATGCCAAATATGCAAAGGTTTTAACATATATTTGGGAACCCTATTTGGCTTTGGATTTTGTTTGGTATATAGGATAGGAGTGGAATTGTGTAGAGAAGATGTTGACTTGAGCTAATCCATCACGAACCCTTTGATCCCCTCTTAATAGTGCGGGATCCCTATAACTCAAGAATCATAAAAGAGCTATACTACATAGCTATCGAGAATCCATTCTTGAGTGTATGTGTTTCTTCGGTGGTCATCATTCCACAACACTAACGTCAAAGGAACTAATACCTTTGACCCTAGCCTTTCACTTGAGCTTGATGTTGATGTTTCTTCTTGGCTCAATTTGAAGGCAAGACATGGGTGAAGTCTTCAAGTAGCTCCCCCATACACAATGTGGGAAGCTTTGCTTTGTATTCATCTTCACGTGTCCATGACATGACCATCTGCAAGCTTCAAGCATGTAATTCTCCAGACTACCTATCTTGAACTTGCCCTTGTAAACCATGATCATCATCACTTGATGTCATCCTCTCATGGGCACTTGAAATCTTTCTCTTGATGTAAGTCCATGAGAATCACCTAACCCACATAGACATAGAAAACACATAGAATGGGTTAGTACACAAAGCGCAATTGACAAATTCTAACCATACCACAAGATCTCATGTGGCACATGATTTGCGCTTGTGTGTTGACCATCTTTGAATTCAATCTTCGATCTTCATCTTGGTCAACATTTATCTTTGCTCCATGATTAATTTTGATGCACAACTATATGTATATGGCATTCATTCCGAATCCATTCAATCTCCTTCTTGCATCACCCATGGGACACACCTTCCTATATAACTTGATGTCATTGTTTCTTCATAGGAATTGTCATTCATTATCATGTCCCAATGCATATATTTATGTTGATGGATTTCATCCATCAATTCATCCAATATTCTTCATGCATTGCAAATGGAACTTTCCTTCAAATGTATATCTCAATGCAAACATTAGTCCATTAGGATTGTCATTTAATTACCAAAACCACACATGGGGACTACATGTACTTTCACCTACCTAGACCCAATACCTTGCTTTTACCAGTGTCAGCAAATGTGAAGTGAACTTTTTAAGACGGTCAAAGAGTAGAGTCCATGAGAAGACTTTGGTCACCAGTCATGTGGTTAGTGCAGCTGCTGTCCAGGGTCCATTCAGTGGCCTTCGGTGACATACCCTTCAGTGTAGTTAGTAGGATACTCTTCACACAGACTGTTGTGAAGAACAAACATGTATCGATATAGACGTTCAATATAGGTAAGTTTCTTGGATGATATAACATGATGATGATCAAGAAAATCATGAGAAAAGTATATAGTAAGACCATTTGGGCATTTTAACTTGCGCCCAACAAGTTTTCTTAGGTCTCCAGCATTGTCTTCAGAACCCAATGCATTTTGGCTGGATACCCGATCCTGCAAGAGAAGTTAATTCTTCTTAACCACCCACATCTGAAGGGGTGGCTTAGAAGCAATGAGTCTAAGTGCAGCATCTGAGAATTTTGGCTTTGAAGCCCTAGCAAATAGTTTAGTAGGAGAAGAATAGTACTCAAATGAATAAGCAGAAAAGTTCTTCTATTTGTGAACATAGTTGTTCGAAGAAATGTGCTCATATTCATGAGCCTGATGATAATTTCCCTGCAAAACATTGGCGTTAGGGTGACCATATGAGCTCCTCTGTTTGTATGAAGACTTTGTACCATTTGAAGCATTTGGTCTGGGGTTTGTCTTCCTCCCTGGTGGTGTCATGAGGACATTCACAGGAAGCCTTTTGAGAAGACTTTTGGGAACCCAGATCTTCTTCATAGGAGGACCATTCCTACAGTTAGTGCCAATAAACCTGGCAAACACTTCACCATTTTGATTTTTGAACATTTTATAGTTGGAGTCAAAAGACTCATCAATGATGATAGGGTTAGCACAGTTATAGCCAGATAGTGTAGGTGGATCCACTGGTGGTTCTTTTGCGGCAACCCATGTTGTCTTGGGGTACTGCTCAGGTGTCCAGTATGAGCCATTAGCATTCATATTCCTCTCGAAACCAGCACCCTCTTTCCTAGGGTTTTGGTTCAAGATCTGCTTCTTGAGGACATCACAAAGAGTCTGATGCCCTTTGAGGCTTTTGTACATGCTTGTTTCAAGCAATGTCTTCAACCTAGCATTCTCATCAACAATAGTAGAGGTATCCTCAGGTGAGGGGTTAGTGACCATATCAGCAGTTGAAGATATTGCAAATCTGAAGCAGTTGAACATTCAGCGATAGAGATAGCATTACCATGCTCAAGGCATTTTAAGCAAGTAGGCACAAACTCTTCCTGAGCGGAACTGATCTGTTGAGCAAGAAGTGAATCGTTTTCAGTTTGAAGATCTTCATGAGACGCTCTCAGTTTCTCTAGATCTTGCTTCCTCTGAAGATAATCATAGGAAAGCTTCTCATGATTAGCTAAGAGGGTTTCATGACGACTTTCAAGTTCCTCATACTTAGCACAAGGATTTTTAATGTCTTTGATTAAGGACTAAGTTTGATTCATTTACTCGTCCAACAGGTCATCACTTTTGTCTAATAGTTTTTGAATCTTTTCCATAGCAGTTTGTTGTTCGGTTACAATTTTAGCAGGTGTCTTATAGCTAGGTTTGGATTCATAATCAGAGTCATCTTTACTAGAGGTCTGAAAGTAGGCATCGCGCGAGTTTACCTTTGCGCCTCTTGCCATGAAGTAGTAGGTAGGAGCAGAGTCATCGTCATCATTGGCTTCAGCGTCAGTGACGTGATCATTGTATTCAGTGTTGAAGATGGACTTGGCGATGAAAGATGAAGCTAATGCCAGGCTTGCCACGCCTGAATCAGACTCCTCCTTTGACTCCACCTCAGCCTCCTCTAAATCCATTTCCTTGCTAATAAATGCACGTGCTTTGCCAGATGAGCTCTTCTTGTGAGATGAAGACTTTGAAGAAGACTTTGAGGATTTCTTCTTATTATTATTATCGGAGTCATATTCCTTGCTCTTCTTTTTCTTTGCTTCCTTTTCCCATTGAGGACATTCAGAGATGTAATGGCCTGGTTTCTTGCATTTGTGGCAGGTTCTCTTCTTGTAGTCATGAGTGGATGTCTCAGCATTCTTCGAGCTGGATTTTGAAGACTTTCCAAAGCGGTTTTCTAAGAGAACTTTTGGAATTTTCTCACAAGCATTGCAAGCTCTTTGCCAAAGTCTTCAAGATCATTAGAACTGCAGTCAGAGTCTTTAGATGAAGATACAACCTTTGCCTTCAAAGCACGGGATCGCCCATAGTTAGGACCATAGATATCTCTCTTCGCAGATATCGGGAATTAATGAGTATTGAGCCTCTCAATTATATCAGACGGATCAAGCTCCTTAAAATCTGGACGTTCTTGGATCCTTAGTGATAAGGTGTCAAATGAGCTGTCAAGTGATCTCAATAGCTTCTTCACAACTTCATGCTTGGTGATTTCAGTGGTGCCGAGAGCACGAAGCTCATTGGTGATATCAATGAGTCGATCAAAGGTGAGCTGGACATTTTTGTTGTCAAGCCTCTTGAAGTGGTTGAAGAGATTGCAAAGAACATCGATTCTTGAGTCTCTCTGAGTTGAGATGCCTTCGTTGACCTTGGACAGCAAGTCCCAAACTAGCTTCACAGATTCCAGAGCACTCACACGACCATACTGCCCTTTGGTCAGATGGCCATAGATGATGTTCTTGCCGGTTGAGTCCAATTGCACGAACCTCTTCACATCAGCAGCGGTGACACCTTGATCTTGGGAACACTAGTCCTGACGACATACCAGAGGTCGTTGTCAATGGCTTCAATATGCATGTGCATCTTATTCTTCCAGTTGGGGTAATAATGCCATCGAAGACAGGGCACATAGTGGAAACCTTGATTATCCCTGTAGTCGACATAGCGAAAACTCCAGGTGGTTAAACCAAATCACACAGAATAAGGGAGCACCTTACTCTAATACCAATTGAAAGTGCTAGTTATCGACTAGAGGGGGGCGGTCTAATAGGCGATTTTTATGAAAGTCTTCGAAACAGGCAATGTCATTGAAGACAGACAGGTAAAATAGTAACTAAACAGAATACAACGAAAGGTAAACTACACTAACCATGCAAGAGTATATAAAATAAAACAAGTAATGCACGGAGACAAATAGCAGCTAGGAGAATAGATCAGAGTCGGAAGATAGTGTGAAGACAAATATGCAATCATAGGGAATGTCTTCAAACAATGTCTTCGAACAGAACGGCTAAGTAAAGACTTCACGAAGCTAAACTGTAAGTAAAGGAGTGAAGTGATAGAACCAGTTGCTCGATGAAGATAAGGATTTGGTAGACCAGTTCCAGTTGCTGTGAAAACTGTACGTCTGGTTAGGGAGGCTGAGATTGAACTTAGATGACCACGTCTCCACCTTATTCCCCTTGAGCTAAGGTCACTTAGACCTTG
The DNA here is from genome assembly GCA_011799875.1 of Thinopyrum elongatum. Classification (NCBI taxonomy): domain Eukaryota; kingdom Viridiplantae; phylum Streptophyta; class Magnoliopsida; order Poales; family Poaceae; genus Thinopyrum; species Thinopyrum elongatum. The sequence goes on along the minus strand of CM022297.1, from coordinate 414,001,410 downwards.
CCCAACCACTCAGGTAAGTCTTCAAGGTAGACTTCCAAACTTTCATAGACTTCATTCACCGACAATCCACAATGACTCTTGGATGCTCAGAACGCGATGCCTAACCGACTAGAAGATCACAGTCTTCAAGTGTAATAAGTCTTCGGTTCACGCGGAACAGAAAGCCTTCAGTGATGCTTAACCCTCTTTGGGCTCTGGGTGTTTTGGGTTTGTCCTTGCAAGGATTCTCTGTCAAAGGCTTCGGAGGTGGGTCGTTTTCAGACGACAAAAGTTGTACTCTTAACTCGGAGCAGCCACCAACTTATGGTGGAGGGGGTGGCTATTCATAGCCAGGGGCAACCCGACATGATTTGTCCGAAATGACCTTTGGTGTCATGGAATAGTCACGGCAGATGTCCTAGTGTGAGGACTTAGTCGTGGAGCCATCACAATGAGGTTAGTTTAAAGGGGTTAATCAGGATAATGGACACAGGGAGTTTATACTGGTTCGGCCCCTTGCGGTGAAGGTGAACGCCTAATCCAGTTTGAGGTGGTATTGCTAGGGTTTCGATGACCAGGGAGCGAATACGCTTAACCTGGCTCTCGATCTGTTCTTTCTTGTCCCTAAACCACCGCCGGGTCGTCCCTTTATATACACAGGTTAACGCCTGGCGGTTCACAGAATCCCGGCCAGCTCATAAACGTGTCCGGCTCGGTATCCACTCTTTCCTATCTTACAATACAAGTCATATACTTATGGCGGTTTACATCTATGGGCCCTAACTCGCCTTTGGGCTTTGGGCCTTCTTATTAAGTCTCCTTTGTAAGTCGCCATCTTCTATGTCTTCATGGGCTTCAATACAGGTAAATCACTATGAGCATAACCCGGCCCCTCCTGGGGGTTTATGCTCAATAGTTATATCCCCAACATTAGGCCCTAGGTTGATTTGAACTTGTTCATGTCAATCTTCAACACTTAGGAAAATTCCTTCTTCATTACCTTCGCAAAAATTTGTAACTCGCCGTGACGTCATCTTCCGAGATCATGATAACCCGCCATGACGTCACCTGTCATTAATTTTATAAACATCCAGAAATCATATATGCATCTGCTTTTTAATGAACCTCCGAAAGTCGAGGCGTCAGCCCTGTCACATATCCAATTTGGAGCTCCTGGATTCCCGCGCATGCCACTTATCCATTCACCTTATAAATAGGGCCAGGGGTCCTTTTCACTTTCCCCCCTCGGCCTCTTCGTCTTCATCGTCTTCCTCGCGACGCGCTGCTCTCGAGTCCAGCCGCCGCCAACGACCCTCTCCTCTGCATCACCATTGGCCGCTGCATCAACCTGACTTGGCCCAGATTTTGCTCACGCGCCTCCGCCGTTCAACAGCCTTGGTAAGTTCTTCCTCCTTCCCCCTTTATAGATCTCATTAGGGTTCGAACAAATTCATGGAGGTTCGGCACTGTTCTTCACCTGTTCTTCGCTGTAGCATGAGGTCTGATTCAAGCCTGATATTTATCCTGTGCAGCAATAATCCTAGTCCCTTTTTCCTCATCAGAGCATCTCTTTTAGGTAGAAAAATCCGATCTGGACCTTCATAAACTGCTCAAGTACCAGTATTTTAGGTCTGAATATATTTTCATTTTCTGACACGCGGTAGATCCAAAATCGCAATACCAATCTGTGAAACCTGTTTTTCATCACTTAGCCATTTTCCAACTTCAGATCTATACTTTCAATATCCGTGTAGGTGGTTTAACCTCAGAAAATAATAACCTGCCAGGTACCATTAGTCCCCTCTTAAACCGCCAAGTGCTCATCTTTGTAATTTGATAACGTCACTGTCCGGTTTAACATTTATGCATGCTTCAACACTTTCTGCCTGTTAACCATGAACCTTAAACCGGCACAAATCTTTTCCAGGTTATCATATAAATGGCCAAATCCTTTTATTCCTGTAACTGGGTTCAATCCCGGGTTACCGAAGAAGAACTGAACGGGTGTGTTGCAACTGGCGCTTTAGCGAAAAAGGAAGACATCCACTGGAGAGCCCCCGGTCCAGAAAATCCTCCTGAGCCCAAGGATGGGGAAGTGATCATTTTTGTTGATCATCTGAGTCGACGGTTCAGCCCTCCCGGATCAAAAAATTTCCATGACGTGCTTCACTTCTTCCAACTTCACCCTCAAGATATTGGGCCTAACTCCGTGTCCAATATTTGCAATTTTCAAGTGTTTTGTGAAGCCTACCTGCAAGAAGAGCCCACAGTCAACCTGTTCAGAGATTTCTTCTATTTAAACCGCCGTACTGAATTTACGGATGGGCCCAATACTGAACTTGGCGGGGTTTCAATTCAAAAGAGAAAAGACATCAGCTTCCCTCACGCTAAGCATCATAGCCATCCCAAAGATTGGAATCAAACTTGGTTCTATTGCCAAGATACATCTCCAGCTGGCGAGAATCCTCTGCCGGGTTACCGTGCTCACCGGCTTACCGATGCACATTCATTCCCCCAAAGAATCAATGCAAAGGAACGGTCCAAATATGCACCACAACTTTCAAAGCTCAGAGCCTTTGTGGCAAACGGTTTGACAGGCATTGATTTTGTCCGTTGTTGGGTATCTTGGAGCATTTTGCCTTTAAGCCGTCGCTCCGATTTAATGTGTGAGTACACAGGGGATGTGAAAGACCCTCAACGCCACACTGATATTCAGCTGACTGATGCTGAAATTACTGAATCTGTCAAGAAGATGTTGGATGAACCGGTGACCGACTGTAGCAGAACAGGACTTAGTCCTTTCTGTGCTTCAAATAAACCGCCAGCTGTAAGAATTGCCCCACTCCTGATTTAATCCATATTCTTAATACTCCCTTATGATCTTTTCAATCTTTAAACTGGGTGATGATCCATTCTGGAAGAAAAAACCGCGGGATAAATCGGCCAAAACACTTCGTGTCAAGACCAAGGTCAACAAGAAGCCCGCTAAGAAGAAAAACACCGAGCCTTCCGAGTTAAACATTGACGATGATAATCCGGAGTCAGAGGTAGAACTTGATTCACTTGGCTCTTTTTTCATACATCTCATTGACGATGATTTTTATCAGGACGACGCAGAAGCTAGCCGCGCAAATGACGTAGAGGTAACTATTCTCTCATCCGGTTCAGAACCTCTGCCCACACAGAAAACCTGACAAGCAAGCCAGAAAATAAAATTTTCTCACCCCCTAGCTTACTTGGATCCAAACTTTCTTTTGAAGAAGCAGCAACACGAAGCTCGCCGCACAACCTGGCATAGCGGCCATGTGGTCACTTCTTCCGGTTTACCGAACTCGCCAGTTCGTAAACGCCGCCCAGAGGTCTCTTCTATTTCTGACACATCTTATCCCAAGGCGGGTTATTTCCGACAACCTCTTAATCCGTCTGATTCAAACTATCAAGGAACTTCCCATTCATCCTCTGGCGAGTCCACAGGGACACAAATTCCAACCCTCAAAACTGTTCCTAGGTGAGCATTTTTAACTAACCCTTTATACCTTATGCTTGATCATTATACTAACATGTTACTTGTGTCTCTGTTAGAGCCAAGGCCAGACCCAGTAAAAAGGCCAAATTGAACAAACCGGCTGATGACAGTGCGCCAACTGATCCGGAAAAGAACCCGGAACAGTTTGAACCAAATACTGAAGCTATTCTTGATGATCCGCCACCGCAAGATCATGAAACCTTTGTTGAACAGATGGAAATTGATCCGATGGGTCATACTGATAAGCCGCCAAGCCCAACTAAGGCTGCTGATGATAAAGCTGAGGATGTTGTAGTTACCGGTGTCAGTTATACAGCCCCAGGCAACCCCACTACTCTGTCAAAACATAGTGCCAAAGAAGAATTTATTGCTGTTGACAAGGGCAAGTGGAAGGTGGACTTGGAAAACTATGCCCACCTCAGCGCCCAAGATATTCATTCTGGGTTTTTAAACCGTCTGTACACAAGCCGTGATTATGAAGCCGGTTTACTGAACATGATGAAGGAGCGATATGAGGTAAATGCTGTTAACTCTGCATAAATATTCTTCCCTTAGCCGCCAAGTTTACTGGACATAAAAGAATAGAATGTTCTGCAAACTTTCAAGAACCATATAGATCAACTCAACTAGCCCGCAAGGGCCGGTTTATAATGTCAATATGAACCGGGACTTTAGAATAATAACTCTTCAATTTCGCCTGTGTAGCCCCCAAGGGTCGACTTAACAAATATGTTAAGTTGAGACTAATTATGCTGTAAGGCTCAAAATTCTTACTTAGGACCTTTATAATCCGGTTGACCATCAAGCTGATAGTTGTTATGTGCTTGGGACTTGTAATTTTTTTTGATAAGAAGCAATAGACATTAGCCCCCAAGTGCCAAGTATATTACTTGTTATGTGCTTGGGACTTTGAATATGCACTGCTATCTAATTAATTACATGTCTCTTGCAGGCTGATCTTAACAAGAAGGAATCTCAAATCGCCGACCTTCAAGAAAATATCAAGTCGCAACAAGCTGAGACCTCCAAAGCCAAGGAAGAACTGACCAGTGCCTTAACAGCAATGGAAAAACTGAAGGAGAGCTTCAAGAACGAGTGGGCAAGTTGGGATACAGAAAAGTCAACTCTGCTGAAGAGGGCTGAGGATGCTGAGGCTGCCCTTAATCCGGTAGCTGAGGAGCTGATTGGCTTGAAACAGCAAATAAATGCCATGTCCGCTGCCGTATTTGGTAAATTACTTCTTCATAAGCTTTGAACATGTGTTATGGAAGAGACTGCCGGTTTACCGATGCTTTTGATGATGCAGGAACTCGCATTGCTCATCTTGGCTCAGATATGCGGCAAAAACTGAAAGCCGCCTATACACTTATAGAGCAATTATATACCGGCGTACAACGGGTTATCTTCACAGCTTCCCATAATAAACCGCCCCCAACCTTGATCAAGGAGACGTTGGAAAGGCTGGCGATGATGCCTGCACGGTTTGAAGAGCTAAAGAAGTCAGCTGCCAGGGCGGGTGCTCTTACTGCACTGACTCGGGCCAAAGCTTGGATATCTGATCTTGATCCGGCCGATGTGGGAAATGGCTACCCGAGCATAAAGGAGGACGGGTCAGACTTTAATAACGATGACCTCAGAGCCTTGACGAGGGAAATGCGCCCATTGGCTAGCAAATTGGCTGAAGAAACCGATCTTTCACATTATCAGTCGATTTATGATGCCAACAACAAGAGAGTTAACGTGCCAACTTATGATGCTCCAAATCTTATTCCTCCAATCCGTAAGCATACCTATGCCCCTGATGTTGACCCCTCCACACTTATAAGTGATGAAGCTGTATTCAAGGCCTTAACTGGGATCGATTGGACCACCATTGATTTCCAGCCACTGGGTAGAGAGGTGGAAGATGAACCGGCGCTGGACGATCCGCAACCTTCAAGTCAGCCAGGCCAGGACTCGTAAACCGGGGGCTGGTTTAGCAGCTGCTTTCTTTAAGACTTGTTAACACAATTATTCTTTTGGGCACCAAACGCCTTGTAATAGGCTAGCTTAAACTCTTGTTCTGCTATGCCATCGTGCATATTTACTTTGCATGACACTGCTAATCCACCATGTTAAGATATGCCACTGATGCTTATAATATTAATAATGTGGAATCTGCTCCTGCATGCAACAGATTAAAAGTGTCCTGGCGGTTTACCGCTGGACGGGTCATAACACCCAATATAAAACCATGGAAACTAACATAGCTTATACCCAAGGCTGGACCTTAAGAATAAGCAAATTTGAAATATATCCTACCTGTGATATTTGATCACACTGTTGGTTTACCAAACCGGTGTAGTAAGGGGGGGAACCCAAACTTTGAGCACTGGTAATCATCATAGATTGCTTGGCTTATGAACAAAACCAGGCCGGGTTAATAAACACCGGATATTATCTTATCTCATACTTGCGACTTATAGTCAAAAGCCAGGCCGGGTTAATAAACACCGGATGAATTATGATCATAAAGCATTATAAGCCTCATCAAGTAAACCTAAAAAAACTGTGGAATGAAACAAATGAAAAAATGAGGCTTTTCATGGGCTGCCAGGCCGAAAATCGAGTGCTGTCATGGGCCGCACAGCCACTGAGTTAAACCTATATACAAACCTTATAAGATGGACCTCACATAACCAATCGTCATTTTAACTTTAACAAGTTCAGGGTCTGTATAAGATTGACTTGTCAAACGTTCGGCGGGTCATTCCAGGAATACCTGGGCGGAGTGGCTTACTTAAAAAGGCAGGATAACCCGGGGTTTTAGGTGAATACACCTGGCTTCCAAGCCTGGCTTTTAAGCCTATTACAAGGGTTATACAAACTCTTTGTTATTTAGAATCAAGGAGTCCCCAAGTAATATTTTTGAGCTGTGCTCAAGGGGCACGTATGTTTGAGCTGTGATTTTACAACAGGCTCTCTTTGGTACCTTTAACCTGGGTAGCAAGCTTTTTTTTCAATTGGCTTATAAGCCGGTTCAAAGGGTAATCATAACTTAGCTCATAAGCCGGAAGCCCCCAAGTAACCAAAGACTCATTAAGAAAAAATGACAGAGGCCCTGCTTTAGCAGGGGTGCCGGTTTATTATATTGATCACAATATATACATTGTCAAAAATATGTACATCAGAAGAGCCAATGGCTCAGGTGTAGTTCGGCCGAAGATGAGCAATATTCCACGGCCGGCGAGTCTCTTCCTCCGACGTGCGTGAGTCCTTGTGGTCTCGAACATCAATAAGGTAGTATGACCCGTTGTTCAGATTCTTGCTGACCACAAAGGGTCCTTCCCAAGGTGGGGATAACTTGTGCATATCAGTCTGATCCTGGATAAGCCGGAGCACTAAGTCGCCTTCTTGAAAGGTTCTGGTCTTGACCCGGTGGCTGTGATAACGACGTAGATCTTGCTGGTAAATCGCCGAATGAGCCGCTGTGAGATCACGCGCCTCATCTAACAGGTCAAGTGCATCCTGACGTGCCTTTTCATTATCAGCTTCAACGTAAGCCGCCACACGGGGTGAGTCGTGACAGATGTCACTGGGGAGAACCGCCTCTGCTCCATAAACCATGAAAAAAGGCGTCTAACCCGTAGATCTGTTGGGCGTTGTGTTGATGCTCCATAGCACCGAGGGTAACTCCTCTACCCAACAACCCGACGTCCTTTGTAAGGGAACCATAAGCCGGGGCTTGATGCCTCTCAGGATCTCTTGATTGGCTCTCTCAGCTTGACCATTAGATTGGGGGTGAGCCACCGACGATACATCAAGCCGGATATGCTCACGTTGACAAAATTCTTTCATAGCACCCTTGGAGAGATTAGTGCCATTGTCTGTTACAATGCTGTGTGGAAATCCAAAACGGAAGATCACCTTCTTCATGAATTGAACCGCCGTTGCTGCATCACACTTACTGACTGGCTCTGCCTCTACCCACTTAGTGAATTTATCAACCGCCACCAAGAGGTGGGTCTTTTTATCCTTGGACCTCTTAAAAGGTCCAACCATATCAAGCCCCCAAACTGCAAATGGCCAAGTGATTGGAATCATTCGCAACTCCTGAGCCGGAACATGAGCTCGACGTGAAAACTTCTGACAACCGTCACATTTTTTGACCAAGTCCTCAGCATCAGCATGAGCCGTCAGCCAATAAAAACCATGTTGAAAATCCTTGGCTACAAGAGATTTAGAGCCGGCGTGATGACCACAATCTCCTTCATGGATCTCACGCAGAATTTCACAGCCTTCTTCAGGAGAAACACAACGCTCAAACGCCCCGGTAACACTGCAATGGTGCAGCTCTCCATTGACAATTGTCGTTGACTTGGACCGCCGGGTTATTTGCCTGGCCAAGGTTTCATCCTCAGGTAACTCGCCCCGGGTCATATATGCCAAATATGGAACTGTCCAATCAGGAATAACATGAAGAGCCACCACCAACTGAGCTTCCGGGTCAGGAATAGCCAAATCCTCCTCTGTAGGTAACTTGACCAACGGGTTATGCAAAACGTCAACAAAGACATTAGGTGGCACCGGTTTACATTGAGAACCCAACCGGTTTAAGGCATCAGCCGCTTCATTTTTCCTCCGATCAACATGCTCAACTTGATAACCCTTGAAGTGACCAGCAATAACATCCACCTCTCGTCGATAAGCCGCCATGAGGGGATCCTTAGAATCACAAGTACCAGAGATTTGTTGAGCCACCAAATCTGAGTCACCAAAGCACCTTACCCGGCTTAAGTTCATCTCCTTAGCCATCCGAAGACCATGGAGCAAGGCCTCATATTCAGCTGCATTATTAGTGCAAGGGAACATCAAACAGAGAACATAACAAAACTTATCACCTCGAGGGGAAGCTAGCACAACTCTAGCCCCCGAGCCCTCCAATTGCCTGGACCCATCAAAGTGAATAGTCCAATACGTGTTATCTGGTTTTTCCTCAGGCATCTGCAGCTCTGTCCAGTCATTGATGAAATCCACCAGTGCTTGAGACTTGATGGTCGTGCGAGGCATATACTTCAAACCATGAGGCCCAAGTTCAATGCCCCATTTGGCAACCCGGCCTGTTGCTTCCCTGTTTTGGATGATATCTCCTAAAGGAGCAGAGCTAACCACAGTAATGGGGTGACCCTGAAAATATTGCTTAAGCTTCCGGCTTGCTGCCATGAAAACCCCATATACAAGCTTCTACCAATGTGGGGTATCTCTGCTTGGACTCAATAAGCACTTCGCTGATATAATAAACCGGCCGTTGAACCGGATATTCCTTGCCTGCCTCTTTCCTTTCAACCACAATAGCCACACTGACAGCCCGGCTATTAGCAGCCACATATAACAACATCGGCTCCTTATCAACGGGCGCAGCTAGGACCGGCGGCTCAGCCAGCTGCTTCTTAAGCGCCTCAAATGCCTCATTAGCAGCGTCACTCCAGACGAAGTCATCTATCTTTTTCATCATCTGATACAAAGGGATGGCCTTCTCACCGAGGCGGCTTATGAACCGGCTTAGCACCGCAATACGACCCGCCAGACGTTGAACATCATTGATACATGCCGGTTTAGCCAGAGAAGTAACGGCTTTGATCTTCTCCGGATTAGCTTCAATGCCCCTGTTAGACACCAAAAAGCCCAAAAGCTTGCCCGCCGGCACACCAAAAACACACTTGGCCGGATTAAGGATCATCTTATAAACTCGAAGATTATCAAAGGTTTCCTTCAAGTCGTCTATCAACGTCTCCTTCTTTCTGGATTTCACCACAATATCATCCACATAAGCATGAACATTGCGTCCAATCTAATTATGAAGACAATTCTGCACACAACGCTGGTAAGTCGCCTGGGCACTCTTGAGCCCAAAAGGCATAGACACATAGCAGAAGGCTCCAAAGGGAGTTATGAAAGCTGTCTTCTCCTTGTCCTTAACTGCCATCTTGATCTGATGATAACCAGAATAAGCATCCAAAAAACTCAAACGCTCACAACCCGCCGTAGCATCAATAATCTGATCAATACGAGGGAGAGCAAAAGGATCAGCCAGACAAGCCTTGTTTAAATCCGTGTAGTCCACACACATGTGCCAAGTGTCGTTCTTCTTAAGTACCAGCACCGGGTTAGCCAACCACTCAGGATGAAAAACTTCAACAATAAACCCAGCCGCCAAGAGCCGGGCTACCTCCTCACCAATGGCCTTACGCCTTTCTTCATTGAAACGACGAAGAAACTGCTTGACCAGTTTAAACTTGGGATCAATATTGAGAGTGTGCTCAGCGAGTTCCCTCGGTACACCTGGCATGTCAGAAGGTTTCCATGCAAAGATGTCCCGGTTCTCACGGATGAACTCGATGAGCGCACTTTCCTATTTCGGATCCATATTAGCACTGATGCTGAACTGCTTGGATGAATCGCCAGGAACAAAATCAACCATCTTAGTGTCATCTGCCGATTTAAACTTCAAAACCAGATCATGCTCTGTAGTTGGCTTTTTCAAAGACGTCATATCCGCCGGATCAACATTGTCCTTGTAAAATTTTAACTCCTCCACTGCACAAACCGACTCAGCATAAGCCACATCACCTTCTTCACATTCCAAGGCTATCTTTCGGCTCCCATGTACTGTGATGGTCCCCTTGTAACCCGGCATCTTGAGCTGCAGATAAACATAACAAGGTCGTGCCATGAACTTGGCATAAGCCGGCCGTCCAAACAGAGCGTGATACGGGCTGTGAATCTTGACTACTTCAAAGGTCAATATCTCTGACCTAGAGTCATGATCATCTCCAAAGGCAACTTCCAGAGCTATCTTACCAACAGGGTACGCCGACTTACCAGGCACCACACCATGGAAAACTGTATTCGACGGTTTAAGATTTTTATCTGTCAACCCCATGCGATGGAAAGTTTCGTAATAAAGGATATTGATGCTGCTCCCTCCGTCCATGAGTACCTTGGTAAACTTATACCCTCCAACCTGGGGTGCAACCACCAATGCTAGGTGACCCGGATTATCAACCCGGGGCGAGTGATCTTCCCGACTCCACACGATGGGCTGCTTAGACCAGCGCAAGTAACGGGGAACCGTCGGTTCAACGGCGTTCACTGCCCTTTTATGAAGTATCTGATCCCGTTTACATAAATTTGTGGTGAAGACATGGTACTGCCCATTATTCAACTGCTTTGGGTTACTCTGATACCCAGATTGCTGCTGCTGATTCCCCTGACCTGACTGTTGATGGTAGCCACCCTGATTGCCTTGATTGCCCTGGTTACCTTGGAATCCAGAACTAGAACCGCCACCGCCATAACTCGGCCCATGAGAACCGGACCCTGAACCACCACCCGGTCCATGATTGTCTTGAAAAAGATTGGAATTTTTATACTCCTTCATGATGTAGCAATCCTTCCAGAGGTGGCCAGACGGTCTTTCTCGCGTCCCATGCCTTGGGTAGGGCTGATTTAGCATCTGCTCAAGATTAAAGCCTGACCCTCCGGCCCATGGGGGCGGTTTACCTTTACGATGCTGGCCATTATTCTGTGCGTTGGTGTTAGCCACAAAGTCCAAACTATTATCAGCTTTGCGCTTACCATTGCCTCCCTGATTCGTCGGATTATGCTGCTGTCCTCTGGTGCTGCTACTCTTCTTTCCCTTTCCCGGCTTGTCATCATCAGACTCGGGGTCCTTGGTACCATCAGAGTCAGCGTACTTAACCAGAGCCGCCATCAGCTCTCCCATGTCATTGCAGTGGCGCTTGAGCCGACCCAACTTCTGCTTAAGAGGCGTAAACCGGCAATTCTTCTCCAACATTATGACCGCTGAACCGGCATTGATGCGATCCGATGAATGTAAGATGGTCGAAACCCGGCGCACCCAATGGGTTGTGGACTCACCCTCTTCTTGGACACAGGCATCCAGATCCACAATTGACATAGGCTGCTTGCACGTATCTTTGAAATTCTGGATAAACCGGGCCTTTAACTCAGCCCATGACCCAATGGAGTTGGCAGGGAGCCCCTTCAACCAAGTGCGAGCCGTTCCATCCAACATCAGGGGGAAATATTTAGCACATGCCGCATCGCTAACATCTAGCAATTCCATGGCCATCTCATAACTCTCGATCCATGCTTCAGGAGGTAAATCGGCTGTATAGTTAGGCACCTTGCAAGGACCCTTAAAATCCTTGGGCAGACGCTCATTACGTATGGCCGGCACTAAACATGGCACGCCCAAATTCCTAAAGGTTATACCTGGCTCCACCGAAGTTGTCGGACGAACCGGAGAAGGTTGACGGGCCGCATATTGCGCCGCCAGCTCGGCCTCTCGACATGCTCTACCTTGATCCACCACGTTTTGAGCATCAGCACCACCGCCCGCCGGGTTAGGTCCATGAGGCAGGTTATGGTTCCTCCCACTGCTTGACACAGCTGGTTCATCAATATGCCTACTGTAACTCCGGCTTGGGCGAGGGGTGGAATGAATCCGGCTTCAACTGTAAGAATAAGCCTACTGCTGAACCAATGCTGTCTGAAGGAGCTCTCTAGCCCTCCGCATCTCAACCGCCGTTGGAGACTCGCCTTCAACCGGGATAGCCGCCAATCGTGATGCCGCAGTGATCATGTTATCCAAAGGGTTAGAGTAATGACCCGGTGGTGTTGGCATGTGTTGCGGCGGGATATTGTTCTCACGAGGCGGATCCGTGGTGTGCGGCTGAACCGGCGCTCCCGTCCCAGGCGCTTCAACCCGGTCCGCCACTGGCGGGTTACTGGTTCCTGCTCCTGGCGTGTTAAAGAGGTTCCTCGCCTCGTAAACCGGTGGCAGGCGAGACTGATGCCTCCTCCTCATGACTTTGTTTGAAGCGTTCTGATCTAGCATGAGCCGGTAAGACTCCGACTGAATCCGCTGCGCCTGAGCATCCAACGTAACCCGCTCCGCAGCCATCCTGTCATCTTCAGCTGCCAGGTCTTCCTTAGCTTGAGCTATCTGATCTCGCAATTTCACGACTTCCGCGTTATGCTGATCTTGATTATATGGGTTAACCTCCGTTGTCAGCAGTGTTGCCAAGGCGTCTAGTAAACCGGACAAGACTTGAGCCGGCGGGCACGCAGGGCCTCCTGCCCCGGCTGCCGTCACCGCTGCTGACCCGAAAATAAATGCCGCTGCAGTTGAAGAGTGCTGCATTGGCTGCGTACCAGCCATGAAGATTGCAACCCGGCTCGGCGGCTCGTAGGCGTCCGGAATACTATCGCCATCGGAACAGCCCCCAAGCCGACCGTCTTGCAGTTGGTACAATGACTCGGTTTCACCGGTGGATGACTCGCCATCAGAATAGACAACTGTCTCACCATCAGATACCGATTTATCCTCAGATTCCGCACCATTGATGAATCCCACGAAGGCACGACTCCTGGCGGGCTGAACTCGGGCGGGTTTTGCATGCTGAGCCGTCTCGATGATGTCGGTGCAGGTGTCCGGCTTAGGGCCCGGTTCGCCGATCTTGCCAATGAAGACGTGAATTCCACCGAAGGGGACCCGGTACCCGTACTCAATTGAGCCGGCCTCGGGGCCCCAGCCTTCGTCGTCGATGTAGAGCTTGCCGTGATGACTCTTGGTCATCCGGCCCACAGCGTATCCCTTGATCCCTTCAAAGTTGCCCTTTAAGAACTCGAAACCACCGTGCGCTCGCCCCACGGTGGGCACCAACTGTCGTGGAATAGTCACGGCAGATGTCCTAGTGTGAGGACTTAGTCGTGGAGCCATCGCAATGAGGTTAGTTTAAAGGGGTTAATCAGGATAAAGGACACGAGGAGTTTATACTGGTTCGGCCCCTTGCGGTGAAGGTGAAGGCCTAATCCAATTTGAGGTGGTATTGCTAGGGTTTCGATGACCAGGGAGCGAATACGCTTAACCTGGCTCTCGATCTATTGTTTCTTGTCCCTAAACCGCCGCCGGGTCGTCCCTTTATATACACAGGTTGACGCCTGGCGGTTCACAGAATCCCGACCGGCTCATAAACGTGTCCGGCTCGGTATCCACTCTTTCCTATCTTACAATACAAGTCATATACTTATGGCGGTTTACATCTATGGGCCCTAACTCGCCTTTATGCTTTGGGCCTTCTTATTAAGTCTCCTTTGTAAGTCGCCATCTTCTATGTCTTCATGGGCTTCAATACAGGTAAATCACTATGAGCATAACCCGGCCCCTCCTGGGCGGTTTATGCTCAATAGTTATATCCCCAACACTTGGTCATTGGGGAACCGACACATGTCCAACGGTCGAATTTCAAACGCACGCGGCAGCTTGACTTGGGCTGCAAGTAAAGCTGACTCATCCAACTCAGGATAAGGTTTTCTCTCATTTATCTTCGCTCGAAGACATAGGATTTGGGTTGAGCATCAACCAGTTTTCTGATTTGTTCACCTGGACCCCACTTACCAGTTCGGTGGTTCCTATGACTCAAGAAAAAAGAGAATGAAACTATGAAAGAAACTATGTCTTCACGCTCCATTCACTACAAAAAAAAGACACATCCGTGACATTTTGGGCCGAACGAATTTTTTTCTGTCATGCTTATGACACTTCTATGACGATAATTGTGACAAAACCCGGTATCATCATTGATGTGGTGGGCTCCTACTTCTATGACAAAAAATCATGACAGAAAATGGGCTTTTCATCCTGGGCGGGCCGGAGACGTAGCTGCATGACATTCTTTGGGCCGTCCATGACAGAAAAAATCGTGGTAGAAGTGAGGGCGAGGAAAATATCGGGGAGTTCCAGGTTACGGTGGGTGGTCGGGGCCGAGCGATGCACTATGGTTTGCACGTTTCTCTCGTGTACGCACGTGTGTGCGAGGCATTGGGCTCTAACTGAACTCGAGCGATCACACTGCTAGCTACGTTACTGAACCCGAGCGATCGATCCCTTGGCTGTTAACTGAACCCGAGCGATTTATTCGCTGCTGACTGAACCCGAGCGATTCCTTCGCTGCTGCTGCTAACTGAACCGAGCGATCAATCACTGCTGCTGCTTACTGAAGCCGATCGAGCCCCCGTGCGAGACATAGCCAGCCGGTGTTGGTTGCCTCTCGATGAACAGTGACCGTTGCTACCGTGCGCGTGGTACGTAGAACGAGTCGAGACATGGTGAGTCGAGCCGGTTGGTTGGCTGTGGATGAACAGTTCCCGGTGGGGGTTGGATGAACAGGACCCCGTGGTAGTAGGCCATTGCCGCTGGATGAAAAGGACCCTGAGGAGGCAGCCGCACCCCAGCCGGTTGGGGGTGGATGAACAGGACCCCGTGGAGGCTCTATGAACAGTAGCTGGTGGAGGCTGGATGAACAGTAGCTGGTGGAGGCTGGAGGAGGTCAATGGTGGATGAACAGTAGCCCATGGAGGCTGGAGCGAGGCAGTAGACGGCGGATGAACAGGACCCCGTTTTGACTGTAGGCTCTCCAACAGAAGTCTGTTTCCTCCGTTTTGTGGTACGCCACACCCCTCCCGATCAACAGGACCCCGTTTCGACCATAGGCACTCGAACAGAAGTCCGTTTCCTCCATTTTGCGGTACGCCAGACCCTTCCCGATGAACAGACCCCGTTTCGACCATACACGGTCGAACGAAAGGCCCGTTTCCTCCATTCTGCGGTACGCTAGACCTCGTTTCGGCTGTTCCGTCCAAGCCGGTTGGCTACCGATGAACACGACATATTCCGACCCAATCGGTTGCCTCTCGATGAACATGATGCTGTTTCCTCCGTTGCGACCCAGCCGGTTGGCTTTCGATGAACAGGATGATGTCGCTGTATGCGTTCGAGACCCCGCCCGTATCTACGTATGTAGCCCTATTTACTTTCTTGCAGCGTGGCTATACGTACGTGTACACGATATAGATGGGACTCCGTGACATGCTACGTCCGCGCCTCTACCACGACACATGCCGCTCCTTACTCGGCCATAGTTCATCGCTGTAGAGAGACCGATCGACCAGTAGGTACATACACGTTCACAACCAGACAAACAACGCTATGTACGCTTCGACTGGGTGGGTCCCAGCGGTTCCTTGCGTGCGAAGATATAGCTGGTGGGTCCCAGCTGCCAGGGGGAAGAATCATTTTTTTGCCCGTAGTATGGACGCACTTCCTTGCGTGCGAAGATGTAGCTGGTGGGTCCCAGCTGTCAGGGGGGAAACATTTTTTCGCAAAATACAGAGTCCCTTCCGGTGGGTCCCTGCTGTCTGGTGGAGGAATAATTATTTTACGCGTAATAGGAGGCACTTCCTTGCTGCAGCCGTGGACCCAATTGTCAGCCTCTCCATGTACAGTCCTCTTCCGATGGAAGTCATTCCTTGACCATGTTGACCACGCCGCACCGAGAGCACCAAGGCGGTGGACGACGGTGAGGCCTAGGAAGGGGACAACGCGGAGCCAGGGAAGACGCGGCAGTGGATGTGCACGCGGAGAGGAGTATGAGGGTTGACTGGTTCGGCTGTGGTGTGAGGTTGTCGTCGCCGCAGAATAACAGGGCTTGTGGGTGAGTAGAGGGATAGCCTGGCCAGAGGTTGGAGTAGGAGGGGCGGTGAGGCCTACGCGGCAGCACAGCCGGCCACGGGAGGCAGGAGCAGGCGGCACGGCCCGCGATGGTTTGGGCGGCTGGAGCAAGAAGACCAGAGGTTGAAGAAGCACGACAGCCATTGGATGGATATCGTACAGTCATCGCAGCTAGAATCGTTTATATTGACTAAGTTGATAAAGCCCTGCGTCCGCGTCAACTTAGTAGGCCCACAAGTCAGCCTCCAAATATGGTGGGTCCCACCTAGCAGCTGGGGTATTCATTTTTTTTTGCGTAATAAGGAGGCACTTCCTTGCGTGTGAAGATATAGCTGGTGGGTCTAAGCTGTCAGCGGGGGGAATGTTTTTTTCGTGAAATATAGAGGCCCTTTCGGTGGGTCCCCGCTGTCAGGTGGAGGAATCATTATTTTGCGTGTAATAAGGAGGCATTTCCTTGTTGCGGCCGTGGACCCAGCTGTCAGCGTCTCCACGTACAGTCCTCTTCCGATGGAAGTCGTTCCTTGACTATGTTGACCACGCCACGTCGAGAGGACCAAGGCGGGGACGACGACGAGGCCTAGGAAGGGAATGACCAGGAGCCGGGGAAGACTCGGTAGTTGTTTCCCATGCGGAGGGGAGTACGAGGGTTTACTGCTTCGGCTGCAATGTGAGGCTGCCGTCGCCAGAGAATAATAGGAGGTCTGGGTGAGTACAGGGTTGGCTAGGCCAGCGATGGGAGTACGGTGGGGCGGTGAGGCCTGCGCGGCAGCACAGCCGGCCGCGGGAGGAGGGAGCAGGCAGTTCCGCCGGCGCTTGTTTGAGCGGCTGGAGCAGGAAGAGCAGAGATTGAAGAAGCACGACGGTTGTTGGATGGACATCCAATAGTCACTGCTCTCGTGTGTTGACTAAGTTGACACGGCGTTGCATGTGCGTCAACCTTTTTTTAGGAAAGCGTACGCATCAACCTATAGTAGGCACACAAGTCAGCCTCAAATCTGTGGAAAATAGCATACAACCCATCTGCCATTATTTTTAATAATTTATAGCCCATTTGCTAATTCTTACGGATTTTTTTGGAGCCCATATTCTTTTTGTTAGCATTACAGCCCATATTGTGGCCACGGTTAAAAAATTATATGAAATTTTGCATATTTCGGTGCTGTCCCAACTGTTTTTAATCCCGAAATTTCGAGTCACATTCAAACTAATTTGAAAAATAAATTTATATCAATATAAAATCCAAATAATTGTCCACGCATAAAAATCAATGGAATTTAAAATCTTGAAATGAAAAAAAAAGAAATTTGAAACTAATTGCCGGTTTGATGTGTTTTAAAAATGTACAACCCATTTCTCATTACTGATAGCCCATTTTCTGGGCAAGCTGAATGAAACTCTCCTTGTCTTGAAAGATTTGCAGCCCAGCAGGGCTGACAAAGCAAGTAGGCCTTGGT
Source organism: Thinopyrum elongatum (assembly GCA_011799875.1). Lineage (NCBI taxonomy): Eukaryota > Viridiplantae > Streptophyta > Magnoliopsida > Poales > Poaceae > Thinopyrum > Thinopyrum elongatum. The sequence continues at coordinate 413,983,874 of CM022297.1, read as the reverse complement.
TGGGTATTCTTCAAAAGAATAAAAAAATAGGCTAGCCATTTTCAGAAAGAAAAAAACAACTGGCTGGTCTTGTGGTAAACATAAAATAAAAGGCTGACTAGACAGGCCAGAGTGCCCTGCACAGCCCAGTTGACACCCTGCTTCTATCTCAAAAACAAAAAGAACTGGGCAAGTTGCTGGGTCCCTGGTGTCAGCCGCTCGTTGTGCAATTCTCTCGTTTATTGACTACATTGACAATGGCATGGGACCCAGATGTCAGATATCCATTAGGAGGAACCAATTTTTTTGGCTTGAAATAAGGAGGCACTTCCTTGCGTACTGCCATGACCCTGGTGGGTCCCTGCTGTCATCCTCTCCACATATAATCATCTCCTGATTGTGTACGCGTCAACCTAGTAGGCCCACAAGTCAGCCTCTAAACCCGTGGCGGACAAATACAGCCCATTCCATACGTTCAAATGGAAAGTTTAACATTCAGAGCAAAGTAACAGGTTTGATCCAGATATAGAGTACTAAACTTCCAGGTTGACAACCATCATAGCCAAGTTAACTATCTACTCCCACTAATACTCTAGTAGTGTACAAGTACTAGCTTACTCTTAGCTAACTAGACGATGCCGGCAGCCATCTGCGGTACACGCTAAACGCCGGCACTGACGTCCTCCTCCTCACCTCGGACTTGCCAGAGGTGCGATAGGGCGCGTAGCTCGCGCGCGTTGGCCCTTTCCATGCCGGCGTGGTCCACCGAAGCTTCAGCCTCTAAGCGGGAAACCCACTTGACGAGCTGGTAGTAAAATTCGGCGTCGCGAACACGTGCGTGCCCGACAGCCTCTAGGGCTATTTGCCGGGCGTCGGCCTCCACGTAGTCAGCCCAGTTGCGGGCGCTCTGCTCGCGACTCAGAGCGTCGGTGTGCTGCTGCTCCATGCCCCGCTGGCGGTGCAAATCGATGATACGCTACTCCTCTGCCAGGCGGTCGCGCTCCAACAAGTCCTCATACTCCGTATTGCCATCTAAAGACTGATAGAATGCCTCCTCCCTCCGTCTGCCTTCCGGTGAAAAACCGAACACTAGTTCCGGTGGTGACTGCCTCCGGCGTCGCCTATTGCGAACGGGCGGGGGCATGACGGACGTGGTGAGAGCGAGGGCAAGTGGTGAGCGACGTCGGGCCAGTGGGGGCTTATGAGGATAGGGCGAGTTGGGTGATGGTGCCACCGAAGAATGATGGGAACCAGTAATTATAGGCGGAACGCAGGTGAACCAGCGTGTCGCGGGAAACGCGACGGTCGTCGCGGTCATCGGAATTCAACACATAAGCAGGCATGGCTTAGCGTGCCAGCTTGCCGTGGAAAACTAGAAAAACTGAAATTATGACTGTGTCATCCCGTCCCGTCAGTGGTGTGTCCCGTCCGTGCTGGGTCGCACATCGAGATGATGGTCAAACGAGTGCGCTCGATTCATCCAGATGAGGTACGTGTGTGATCTGTTGGTTAATCGCGTAGGATCGAGTCGGTTGGATAGTGTACATGTAGGATCGCAATAGCTGATGAACATTCGCTGGGAGATAAGGCATTTGCGAACGTTTTTGCTGACAGTTTCTTCAGATTCGCATGGCATTTTCTTCAGAACAGCATGTCAGTTTCTTCAGAGGTAGGCATTTTTATTCAAAAAACTGCCACCTTCGGATCTTGCGTCGCAACTAAAACTGCCAGGAGCGTATTAGTAGGTTAGCTAGTGATCGATCAGTAACTTGTAAACACTTAGCGAACAGAAATAAGGAACTGCTAGTAACTTCTAAACACTGAGCACATAGAAATAAGGATCATGCTGTGCACAGTAGTAAGAGCCGATCCGTTCGAAATGTTCACATGAGACTCACAGGCCTGGCATTGTAATATGTTCACATTAGTAGCCCAAATTCACAACCAACTAGTACGATTCCCATACATAAGATCAACATGTTAATGCATCTCAATGATTCACAGATCATATACAAATATGTAGCTCCAAAAGCAAAGATCTAGAAAAAACATCTGTTCTTGCTACTAACATGGATGCTTCTCTGGGCCAACATTCAGTACAGAGTGAAAGACAAATTTGTTTGTGAAGTCTACAATTCCTCTGGCAAACGTAAGTGGTTTCACCAACAGCTGGAACCATGAGAATGAACCACACATGATGGAGGAACATCCACTGCAACATGATTTGGTCTTCTCTCGATCACACGGCGAGACTATTTTTGGAATACAAACTTTAACTTAGGCAAAATGATGCCCATTGTATGATCAGACCAAAGCAATGAAGCATCTAGTGTTGGCCAATAAATAGTACAATACTACTTTTGTGCAGTCCATGAAGTGACTATCCAATCTTTCTGTGTCTATTTTCAAATGGCACTGCATGCATTGACTATACTATTCTCTTGTGCAATTCCACAAAAATTGAGGTCACTTTGTTTGTTTGCCAAATAGCAACGGGCAGACATCTGTCTGCACAAATATCAAGCAGCTACTATACATATACCCCACCTTGTATTTTCGGTTTAAACACGTCTCTTCTAGTCATTTCCGCTTAGCATCTGTCATGTTTTGCACTGGACAATTTGATACTGTCATGTTTTGCCCTAGACAATTGCGTACTGAATTGATTTGCTGGTACAGAGCAGAAATATAGTGCCTATTCTTCAATGGACCAAGGATATCCATGTTCGCAGTGATGGAAGAGGTGAAATCGATACAACCGAAATTGAGCATCCAATCATTGAATCATGTCCTGCACCTCCAATGTAGGTCCACCCTGCCAATAAATTCACATGCAAACCACTAATATTACTATCTAATGACAGTACAAAAAGAGTAGCAAGATAGTAGCAAACCATGTACCTTCGTAATGAACAGCTCATAGTGCCACCAATTGGATATAACAGTTTGGAAGAAAACATGCTCCTAATGTTGAACCATTTGGACTTTTTGTGCAGTTCCACTAAAATCGAGCATCCCTGTTTGCACAGATATTGAAAGTGTGATTACTATAAAAGTGGCACTAGTTGAAGCATAGACTCACAAATATAAGCATTCCAATTTCTTAATGGGAAAAGGTAGCAAGACTGTTTCTAACCACCTTTTTGAAGGAATAAATAAGGCAACAACGGCTGATGTCAGGAAGGCATACATAGTATTTTCTGAAAGATTTAGCCATTCCTAACCTTTCCTCTTCTTTTAAGCATATTTTGTGCAATTCAACTAAAATAAAACGCCATCACCACCTTGACAATTCAGTGACACTGTACAAAAAGCAATGACTTACCATTACATCATGATGTCAGGTATGTAATCGACAGGCATTAGAGACAAACATGCATACCTCCTCCGATAACATAATGAACATTAATTTAAACAAAGGTGTGACTAGCTTTACTGGCATAATTTGAGTGAACTCTACACCCTCTGTTCCTTAATATAAGACGTTTTCGTAGTTCAATTTAAAGTACCCAAGCGTCTAGTATTTAGAAAAACAGGTAGTAGTTTTCTTGAGCACATATCTGGGAAAGCTTGCCACACCTTATATATGTCCATACGCTAATGCAACACCATTCGAATAGTACAAATATACACTAATCCAGTGGCTAGTGCAATAGTAGAGTAGTTTTTTTATTACGGGGTACAGTACAATGGTTTTATTGAACAAATTTCCATAAGCTAGCACTGGAAGATTTCTATAAGCATTAACTATACAAAATGTAAAGGTAACAAGTTTCAACATTGGTATACTAGTTGTGCAACAACATTAAACCAAATACAAAAGTCTGAAGGTAACTAGCATTATTAACTAATGACAGTATAATTTTTTTTGCAAACCATGTACCTTCAAGGTAAATATCATTTTGAACTCGAGGGGACTTGAAAAATTGCTATCCCAATCTTGATAATCGGTCAAACATAAAAACTTGATCAACCGAATCCAGAAAACAGCCGGAGGAGGAGGTGCCCACTCTTGACCTTTCCTCTTCTCTTCATAATTTTTTGTGCAGTTTAATCAAAATAAAATGACATCAGCGCCTTGGCATTTTTGTGACACTGTACAAAAAAATTGACTTATCTCATGAAAGTGAGGTAAGTAATCTATAAGCATTAACAGTGCAAAAATCTGAAGGTAGTAACAAGTTTCATCGTTGGTATACTGGCTGTGCAACAACATTAGAATGCCTTAGTTGAAAAATCTTTAATACATCCACAATCAACAGCTAACCCTGAAATAATCCAGTGACATTAAATGGCATTGCTTAAATTTATTGGTGGCATTAGACTGAGTGCGGCATTAGTTAAATGTGGCATCACTTTAGCAGTAGCATTGCTTGACTTTACCGTTGGTGTTATGCTAACAGCAAAAAAAGTGGCAATAAGAGCATGGGAGTCCCATTCGGACAGTGGGCGCACCAATACCATGTACCTCCACTGATGCATAGAGTGGTGAGGGAAGGATGGTTGCCCAGAGAAACAAATATCCAGGCAGCATATGTGGATTACGTCCCATTTTTATTCTCTTTAGCCACCTTTTTCCTATGCAAGGACAACAAACCAATCGACCTGGTCATTCTCTATTGCGTTGTCATGCCTTTCTACCCGTGTTCAACAAAGAGACACGAGACTCGTTCCTTAGCTACTGATTTTCCCCTTTTCAACCTAGATGCGGGTTCGATGCCTAGTCTCTTCGACAGTACTTTCTCCCTTCCTTTCCTTATTCAACACAGGCATGGATTAGTCTGCATAAAGTAGGGTTTCCTTTAATAGTGCAAATTAAGGTTTTCATCTGCGTGACCAGCAGAGCAGAGGATAGCAAATTGGGGAGATGGTGGAGTGGAAAAAGATCCACATGTAGCGACGTGGCAGATGGGGCAATAGAACAAGGGTATGATTCGAAAAGAGGTAGCATACCTGAGGGTCAGCGGGAAGTGGCTTCGCTTGTGGTCGTCGTCCTCCGCACACACTACGGCAGCGAGCTTGGGGACGGAGGCCATCCCGCGCGGGTGCTAGGTCTGAAAGGATGGCCTTGTCGTCAGTGCGTGACCTCGCTCGCCGACGACGAGTGTGTCAACGCTGCACGTCCTTTTCTTCCCCGACAGATCTGTGACCACCGGTGAGGAGAGAGAGAGGGGCACCACCATCTTTTTTAGATCTGGAGAGAGGGTGATAGTGTGAGAAGCAAGTGGGCAGCCCTTAGCAAGCAAGCGCTGAAGCTCCAGCCTATATATCTTTTTTGATACTAGTACTAGAGGTGGAGTAGTGGTAGAGTAGTTTATATTTTCTCTGGATACAGTACTAGTTAGTCGTGCTTCAAAACTGAACGGCACGCCATTAAAAAAATAAAGTAGAGAAATAATGCGGCACCTCGGGCCAACGCAGCCAGATCACATTTTGCACGAGAAATGACACACCATGTTTCGTTGACATGTGGTCCCATTCCAACATGTCAGTGAGACGACGATGAGTCCTTTTGTACAATTTCTGAATGGACGTCTATGTAGGCCGGGGCGCCTCTTCCTGTACCGTGGCAACCATCCACTGCCTCTTCGCCTTTCCCTCTCGATTTGGAACTGCTGTCGCACGCTCTTCCTCCCTCCATTTGCCTTGACCCTTCCTTCTGCCATTGTTCGATCGTCTTCTCCATGGAGGGAACAGGCCGGAAATGACCCCGTTATTCTTGCCCCAATCTGAAAGATGATGTGGTGTAGGAACTCATTGATCGGTGTGACGTCATCACCTTGGCTAGCATGGCAGGTTCGTTCAAGACCATTCTCGACTCAACAAATAACATCATTACAAAGAACCCAAGGGTCCAGGAGCGGTTTGATCTCCCCTGTCTTCTTTGCCATGACCCTGCTCGCTGGCGCGCGGATGACGGAAGCCTCGCCTTGTGCAAGTTGATGCCCGCTTGATAATGATACATGTGATGTTAAGATGCCATCGCTTAAGGGTAAGGCCTGGGCAGGCGCAAATGGAGATTGGGTTGTTTATATTGGGTACCACTGCGAGTGGGAACTTGTGAATGTGTACACTCGTCAGCGGGTTCCACTTCCAAAAATCTCAGAGTGCCCTGAGGTTGAGCACACAGATGATCTACGTATGTTCAAATACAATCATGGTGACTGTCATCTACGGAAGATATCAATTTGTTGAGTTCCCAACCACTCTTGGGATTACACGAACTATGATGTTGTTGCTATCTTCGATAAGCTTGTTGCCATCCTTACTTCCACGCCTCGATGGATATTGCTCAAAAATCAATTTCTGTACGTTTTTGCATGGAATCCTTATGGTTTCGGTACGTTTGTCTTCCACCGTAATTAGAATTGTTTCATCCACATGCATGCGAGTTAGTATCCCTGTACTAATTAACCTTCTTGTGTTTCCAAGGTCCTGTGAACATTCCACCACCTATACTTGAAAAAATTTATAACCAAGGGGGAGATGACGATGGTGATGATCACGAGCATGAGGACGAGCATGACCTACATACTCAGTGGCGCCTCGCAACTTATTCCGATGGATCACCTCTTCTTGTCTGTATACAGGGCACTACTGATGTTACTAAGGAAGCAGGTGTTGTCTCCCATGGTCGCACTCTCCGGACCTATTCCAACATCTGTTGCAGGGTATTTGGGATGGATACTAGTGTGCTAGCGCCAGCACCTTCTCCCTGGTTCAATATTGATAGTCTTGGAGAAAACTCGCTCTTCCTTGGACTAAACTATCCAATGATGGTGAAAGGCGATCCAGCTGCTGTTGGCATAGTGTTACTACCATTTATGAGAAGCAACTGTATCTATACATCGGACATTGCTATGGTTCCCTACCCTGGCTATCACAATATGCGTCCTGATATAGGCCGCTTCAGCCTGGATGATGAGTCCTGCATTGGTCTCGATATTGACAATAGATGGCCCTTCCCAGAGGCTTACTTATGGTTCAAAGCAAGTGTTTCCAACGCTGAGGATTGGTTGAGCTGAAGTTCATTTCATTGCTTGTTATTTGTTGTGTGATAAAAACTTTAGTATTTACTAGAATGTTTTGTTGGTATAATCCAACATGTATCCTCGTTGTCGTTGTGTGTTGATGACTTGTTGTATGTAATGAATGGTACATTTGCATATGCATGTGATAAACTCAATTTATGAATGGTTTTTGAGTCACTTCTTGGAGTGTGAGCACCGTAGTAGTATAGCCAACATCCGGTTATATGAAGTTGCCACATCACATAGAGCCAACCTAATTGTATGCTAGTACAATAGTTAGTCCTAGTAGTAGTATACCATCAACTAGAGCTAGGTGTCGCACGGAGGCCGAGAAATATGGTGATAGCGTGAGGTGGGCTTGTACAGTACGTATGATGTAGGCACAGGGCTTGCCGTGTTTCCTACTCCTCCGGTCTAAATGTGGAGAAGATTTGGTCGAGTTCTTCCTCCTTTTGCTGATATGTGGGACATCCAGCATCCAGGTCGTGTCATGCAAGAAAATGGAGTGCTAGTTGAAGCCATGTGATGTGCATCTTGGGTTAAACTGTAAATAGAATCTTACTCTTGAGTAACTCCAAAAGCGGCCACCGAAGATCTTTATTGGATTTGTTTTTCATCGCTAGCACGTCGAGGTGAAAGATGTGCAGGTTCAGTGGGTCGTCCTGTGTTTTCACTGACATGTGGGACCGCATGTGAGCAAACAGACAATGGGCACACTCCGCCCGTCTGCTGGTTGGCTGAGAAGAGAGAGAGAGAGGAGGGCTGAGCACGGACTCCAGGAAATTTCGCGACAATGTGAGTAGTACTAGTGGTGTACCGTACTCCTGGAGAGATAATGTGTTCGCTCTACATAACCAGCACCTCGATATAGTGGGGTGGCATGGGCCATAACTAGCATTCACGTCTAGAAATACGACACACGGCACCCACACGAGTCCCATATGACACCAATTTTCTTGGAGTCCGTGCTACAGCTATCTCTTCTCCCTCCTGTTTTCTCTAACTCAGCCATCGCGCGGTGGGTGGGGTGGGGGTTTGCCGATAGTTGGTTTGCTCAACTGCGGTCCCACTTGTAAGTGAAAATGCAACACAGCACGCATTCCCCCTTGAGCGGCGTGCTGGACCAACCGTGTGGGGGTGCGACGCGAACACGGCAGACTTTTTCCTTTTGAACTTGTAACTTTTAAAATTTGGTTCTGCTCCATGGCGCGACCGATAGATAGAAATAACGATTTTCCCTAGAGTAATGAGAAGTTTGGTTCTGGCGCGGTTCATGCATGGAGTACGTACGAAAATTATGAAGTTGATGCGAAAGGTAAGATAATTACTAGTACAATATACTACTACATGGAATTGACGGAAATATAAAGATACATACGGATCCATCAACGACGTCCTCACGCCCTTGTTACCCGGGTCACCAACCGACATGTGAGGAGTAGCGGCGTTGGCGGTGAGCTCAACATGCTTCTGAACAATGCCGTCCAAGGTTGCCCTGCGGTCCAAGAAGGCCAGCGTCCTATCGTCCTCGTCTTGCATGTAGTAGTCCTTGTGGATGATTTGCGCGTAGACGTGGGTGATTATGTCGGTGGTGTCTTGCTGCGCCAGTCACTGCGCGGCAAGCGCGACCTTGAGGTGGACATTCTCCGGCGCGACGGCGGGCAGTCGCAGGGCCACCAGTGTGTCGAAGAGGTTGTCACCATAGAGGCCGTTGAGGGTGGCGGGCATCGCAGAGCCTGGGAACGTGGGCTGGAGGCGTACGTTGATACGTCTCCAACGTATCTATAATTTTTTATTGTTCCATGCTATTATATTATCTGTTTTGGATGTTTTATATGCATTAATATGCTATTTTATATGATTTTTGGGACTAACCTATTAACCTAGAGCACAATGCCAGTTTCTGTTTTTTCCTTGTTTTAGAGTTTTGCAGAAAAGGAATACCAAACGGAGTCCAAACGGAATAAAACTTTCACGATGATTTTTCTTGGACCAGAAGACACCCAGGAGACTTGGAGTGCAAGTCGGAAGAGCCGCGAGGCGGCCACACGGGTGGAGGGTGCGCACAGGGGGGTAGGGGGCACCCCCCGATCTTGTGGGCCCCTCGTAGCCCCTCTGACCTAGATCTTTCGCCTATATATACTCTTATACCCCAAAAACATCCGGGGGGAAACAAAACCACTTTTCCACCGCCGCAACCTTCTGTACCCGTGAGATCCCATCTTGGGGCCTTTTTCGGCGTCCTGCCGGAGGGTGATTCGATCACGGAGGGCTTCTACATCAACACCATTGCCTCTCCGATGAAGCGTGAGTAGTTTACTTCAGACCTACGGGTCCATAGCTAGTAGCTAGATGGCTTCTTCTCTCTCTTTGATTCTCAATACAAAGTTCTCCTCGATGTTCTTGGAGATCTATTCGATGTAATACTCTTTTGCGGTGTGTTTTCCGAGATCCGATGAATTGTGGATTTATGATCAGCTTATCTTTGAATATTATTTGAATCTTCTCTGAATTCTTATATGCATGATTTGATATCTTTGCAAGTCTCTTCGAACTATCGATTTGGTTTGGCCAATTAGATTGGCTTTTCTTGCAATGGGAGAAGTGCTTAGCCTTGGGTTCAATCTTGCGGTGTCCTTTCCCAGTGACAGTAGGGGTAGAAAGGCACGTATTGTATTGTTGCCATCGAGGATAAAAAGATGGGGTTTTCATCATATTGCTTGAGTTTATCCCGCTACATCATGTCATCTTACTTAATGCGTTACTCTGTTCTTATGAACTTAATACTCTAGATGCAGGCAGGAGTAGGTCGATGTGTGGAGTAATAGTAGTAGATGCAGAATCGTTTTGGTCTACTTGACACGGACGTGATGCCTATATTCATGATCATTGCCTTAGATATCGTCATAACTTTGTGCTTTTCTATCAATTGCTCGGCAGTAATTTGTTTACCCACCGTAATAATTTCTATCTTGAGAGAAGCCTCTAGTGAAACCTATGGCCCCCGGGTCTATTTTCCATCATATAAGTTTCCGATCTACAATTACCGTTTCCTATTTCTTTTACTTTGCAATCTTTACTTTCCGTTCCATAAACCAAAAATACCAAAAATATTACTTTACCGTTTATCATCTCTATCAGATCTCATGTTGCAAATAACCGTTAAGGGATTGACAACCCCTTTATCGCGTTGGGTGCAAGGTTGGTGTTTGTTTGTGCAGGTATTCGGTGACTTGAGCGTTGTCTCCTACTGGATTGATACCTTGGTTCTCAAAAGCTGAGGGAAATACTTACTCTACTTTGCTGCATCACCCTTTCCTCTTCAAGGGAAAAACCAACGCAAGCTCAAGAAGTAGCAGGAAGAATTTCTGGCGCCGTTGCCGGGGAGATCTACGCCAAGCCAAGACATACCAAGTACCCATCATAAACTCTCATCCCTCGCATTACATTATTTTCCATTAGCCTCTCATTTTCCTCTCCCCCACTTCTAAAATGATTTTCAAAAAAATTCACCTTTTCTTCGCTCCTCTTCCGTTCGTCTTCTTCGTTTGCCTTTCGCGTGCTCGTGTGTTGGATTGCTTGCTTTGTCACGATGACTCAAGAGAATACCAAATAGTGTGATTTTTCCAACACCAATAATAATGATTTTATTAGTACTCCGATTGCTCTCGCTACTAATGCGGAATCTTGTGAAATTAATACCGCTTTGGTGAATCTTGTTATGAAAGATCAATTTTCCGGCCTTCCCAATGAAGATGCCACATCCCATCTTAATAATTTCGTTGATTTGTGTGATATGCAAAAGAAAAAAGATGTGGATAATGATATTGTTAAGTTGAAGTTATTTCCATTCTCACTTTGAGATCGTGCTAAAACTTGGTTTTCATCTTTGCCTAAAAATAGTATTGATTAATGGAATAAGTGTAAAGATGCTTTTATTTCCAAGTATTTTCCTCCCGCTAGGATCATCTCCCTTAGGAACGATTTTATGAATTTTAAGCAACTTGATCATGAACATGTTGCACAATCTTGGGAGAGGATGAAATTGATGATACGAAATTGCCCTACTCATGGTTTGAATTTGTTGATGATTATACAAAAAATTTATGCCCGATTGAATTTTGCTTCTAGAAATCTTTTAGATTCGGCCGCGGGAGGTACTTTTATGGAAATTATGTTAGGAGAAGCTACTAAACTCCTAGATAATATTATGGTCAATTATTCTCAATGGCATACCGAAAGATCTTCCACTAGTAAAAAAGTGCATGCGATTGAAGAAATCAATGTTTTGAGTGGAAAGATGGATGAACTTATGAAATTATTTGCTAATAAGAGTGATCCTATTGATCCTAATGATATGCCTTTGTCTACTTTGATTGAAAACAATAACGAATCTATGGATGTGAATTTTGTTGGTAGGAACAATTTTGGTAATAACGCGTATAGAGACAATTTTAATCCTAGGCCGTTTCCTAGTAATTCCTCTAATAATTATGGAAATTCCTACAACAATTCTTATGGAAATTATAATAAGATTCCCTCTGAATTTGAGAGTAGTGTTAAAGAATTTATAAGTTCGCAAAAGAATTTCAATGCTTTGATTGAAGAAAAATTGCTTAAGATTGATGATTTGGCTAGGAACGTCGATAGAATTTCTCTTGATGTTGATTCTTTGAAACTTAGATCTATTCCACCTAAGCATGATATCAATGAGTCTCTCAAAGCCATGAGAATTTCCATTGATGAGTGCAAAGAAAGAACCGCTAAGATCCGCGCTAAAAAAGATTGGTTCATAAAAACGTGTTCTTCTAGTTTCCGTGAGAATAATGATGAAGATCTTAAAGTGATTGATGTGACTCCTATTGAATCTTTGTTTTTCAATGTAAATCTTGATAAAGATGGGACTGGAGATGAGTCAACTTTAGTTAGAAGGCGTCCCAATGATTTGGAGTTTTTAGATCTTGATGCAAAAATTGATAAAAGTGGGATTGGAGAGGTCAAAACTTTAGATAGCAATGAACCCACTATTTTGGATTTCAAGGACTTTAATTATGACAATTACTCTTTAATAGATTGTATTTCCTTGTTGCAATCCATGTTGAATTCTCCTCATGCTTATAATCAAAACAAAGCTTTTACTAAACATATTGTTGATGCTATGATGCAATCTTATGAAGAAAAGCTTAATTTGGAAGTTTCTATTCCTAGAAAACTTTATGATGAGTGGGAACCTACTATTAAGATTAATATTAAAGATTATGAATGCTATGCTTTGTGTGATTTGGGTGCTAGTGTTTCCACGATTTCGAAAACTTTATGTGATGTGTTAGGTTTCCGTGAATTTGATGATTGTTCCTTAAATTTGCATCTTGCGGACTCCACTATTAAGAAACCTATGGGAAGAATTAATGATGTTCTTATTGTTGCGAATAGGAATTATGTGCCCGTAGATTTCATTGTTCTTGATATAGATTGCAATCCTACATGTCCTATTATTCTTGGTAGACCTTTCCTTAGAACGATTGGTGCAATTATTGATATGAAAGAAGAAAATATTAGATTCCAATTTCGTTAAGGAAAGGCATGGAACACTTCCCTATAAAGAAAATTAAATTGCCTTATGAATCTATTATGAGAGCCACGTATGGATTGCATGCCAAAGATGATAATACTTAGATCTATTCGTGTTTTATGCCTAGCTAAGGGCGTTAAACAATAGCGCATGTTGGGAGGTAACCCAATTTTATTTTTGTTTTTGCTTTTTAGGTTCTGTTTTGCAATAAATATTTCATCTATCCTCTGGTTACATGTGGTTTTGTGTTTTAATTAGTGTTTGTGCCAAGTAGGACCTTTGGGATAGCTTATGGTGATGGTTGATTTGATCCTGCTGAAAGACAGAAACTTTTGCATCCAGTACCAGAATTTGTTAAATTCACTGGAGCGTGTAATAACTCTGAATTTTTTACAAAAGATTCATATACGAATTTCCTATGTTTTCCTAATTTTTCAGAATTTTTGAAGTTACATAAGTATTAGAACAATTCATATCTTCGCAGACTCTTCTGTTTTTGACAGATTCTGTTTTTTATGTGTTGTTTGCTTATTTTGATGAATCTATGGCTAGTATCGGAGGGTATGAACCATGGAAAAGTTGGAATACAGTAGATATTACACCAATATAAATAAATAATGAGTTCACAACAGTAGCAAAAGTGGTGATTTATTTTCTTATACTAACGGAGCTTATGAGAATTTCTGTTGAGTTTTGTGTTGTGAAGTTTTCAAGTTTTGGGTAAGGTTTTGATGGACTATGGAATAAGGAGTGGCAAGAGCCTAAGCTTGGGGATGCCCAAGGCACCCCAAGGTAATATTCAAGGATGTCAAAAAGCCTAAGCTTGGGGATGCCCCGGGAAGGCATGCCCTCTTTCGTCTTCGTCTATCGGTAACTTTACTTGAGGCTATATTTTTATTCACCACATGATATGTGTTTTGCGTGGAGCATCTTGTATAATTTGAGTATTTGCTTTTTAGTTTGCCACAATCATCCTTTCTGTACACACCTTTTGAGAGAGACACGCATGAATCGTGATTTATTAGAATGCTCTATGTGCTTCACTTATATTTTTTGAGCTAGGCAAATTTGCTCTAGTGCTTCACTTATATCTTTTTAGAGCACGGCGGTGATTTTATTTTATAGAAATTGATGAACTCTCGCACTTCACTTATATTATTTTGAGAGTCTTTCTAAACAGCATGGTAATTTGCTTTGGTTATAAAACTAGTCCTAATATGATAGGCATCCAAGAGGGATATAATAAAAACTTTCATATATAGTGCATTGAATACTATGAGAAGTTTGATTCCTTATGATTGTTTTGAGATATGAAGATGGTGATATTAGAGTCATGCTAGTGAATAGTTGTGAATTTGATAAATACTTGTGTTAAAGTTTGTGAGTCCCGTAGCATGCACGTATGGTGAACCGTTATGTGATGAAGTCGGAGCATGATTTATTTTTTGATTGTCTTCCTTATGAGTGGCGATCGGGGACGAGCGATGGTATTTTCCTACCAATCTATCCCCCTAGGAGCATGCATGTAGTACTTTGTTTCATTGACTAATAGATTTTTGCAATAAGTATATGAGTTCTTTATGACTAATGTTGAGTCCATGGACTATACGCACTCTCACCTCTCAGTCATTGCTAGCCTCTCTTGTACCGCGCAACTTTCGCCGGTGCCATAAACCCACCACATATCGTTCCTAAAAACAGCCACCATACCTACCTATTATGGCATTTCCATAGCCATTCCGAGATATATTGCCATGCAACTTTCCACCGTTCCGTTATTATGACACGCTTCATCATTGTCATATTGCTTTGCATGATCATGTAGTTGACATCGTATTTGTGGCAAAGCCACCGTTCATCATATTTTTATACATGTCGCTCTTGATTCATTGCACATCCCGGTACACCGCCGGAGGCATTCATATAGAGTCATATCTTGTTGTAGCATCGAGTTGTAAATTTTGAGTTGTAAGTAAATAAAAGTGTGATGGTCTTCATTATTAGAGCATTGTCCCATGTGAGGAAAGGATGATGGAGACTATGATTCCCCCACAAGTCGGGATGAGACTCCAGACAAAAAATAAATAAATAAAAGAGGCCAAAAAAATTGAAAGAAGGCCCATAAAAATGAGAGAAAAGAGAGAAGGGACAATGTTACTATCCTTTTTGCCACACTTGTGCTTCGAAGTAGCACCATGATCTTTATGATAGAGAGTCTCCTATGACATCACTTTCATATACTAGTGGGAATTTTTCATTATAGAACTTGGCTTGTATATTCCAATGACGGGCTTCCTCAAATTGCCCTAGGTCTTCGTGAGCAAGCAAGTTGGATGCACACCCACTTAGTTTTCTTTTTGAGCTTTCATAAACTTATAGCTCTAGTGCATCCGTTGCATGGCAATCCCTACTCACTCACATTGATATCTATTAATGGGCATCTCCATAGCCCGTTGATACGCCTAGTTGATGTGAGACTATCTCCTCTTTTTTGTCTTCTCCACAACCACCGTCTATTCCACCTATAGTGCTATGTCCATGGCTCACGCTCATGTATTGCGTGAAAGTTGAAAAAGTTTGAGAACGTAAAAAGTATGAAACAATTGTTTGGCTTGTCATCGGGGTTGTGCATGATTTAAATATTTTGTGTGAAGAAGATGGAGCATAGCCAGACCATATGATTTTGTAGGGATAAGCTTTCTTTGGCCATGTTATTTTGAGAAGACATAATTATTTTGTTAGTATGCTTGAAGTATTATTGTTTTTTATGTCAATATTAAACTTTTGTTTTGAATCTTACGGATCTGAACATTCATGCCACAATAAAGAGAATTACACGGATAAATATGTTAGGTAGCATTCCACATCAAAAATTCTGTTTTTATCATTTACCTACTCGAGGACGAGCAGGAATTAAGCTTGGGGATGCTTGATACGTCTCCAACGTATCTATAATTTTTTATTGTTCCATGCTATTATATTATCTATTTTGGATGTTTTATATGCATTAATATGCTATTTTATATGATTTTTGGGACTAACCTATTAACCTAGAGCACAGTGCCAGTTTATGTTTTTTCCTTGTTTTAGAGTTTTGCAGAAAAGGAATACCAAACGGAGTCCAAACGGAATAAAACTTTCGCGATGATTTTTCTTGGACCAGAAGACACCTAGGAGACTTGGAGTGCAAGTCGGAAGAGCCGCGAAGCGGCCACAAAGGTGGAGGGCGCGCCCCCGACCTTGTGGGCCCCTCGTAGCCCCTCTAACCTAGATCTTTCGCCTATATATACTCTTATACCCCAAAAACATCCGGGGGGCAACAAAACCACTTTTCCACCACCGCAACCTTCTGTACCCGTGAGATCCCATCTTGGGGCCTTTTTCGGCGTCCTGCCGGAGGGGGATTCGATCACGGAGGGCTTCTACATCAACACCATTGCCTCTCCGATGAAGCGTGAGTAGTTTACTTCAGACCTACGGGTCCATAGCTAGTAGCTAGATGGCTTCTTCTCTCTCTTTGATTCTCAATACAAAGTTCTCCTCGATATTCTTGGAGATCTATTCGATGTAATACTCTTTTGCGGTGTGTTTGCCGAGATCCGATGAATTGTGGATTTATGATCAGCTTATCTATGAATATTATTTGAATCTTCTCTGAATTCTTATATTCATGATTTGATATCTTTGCAAGTCTCTTCGAACTATCGATTTGGTTTGGCCAACTAGATTGGTTTTTCTTGCAATGGGAGAAGTGCTTAGCTTTGGGTTCAATCTTGCGGTGTCCTTTCCCAGTGACAGTAGGGGCAGCAAGGCACGTATTGTATTGTTGCATCGAGGATAAAAAGATGGGGTTTTCATCATATTGCTTGAGTTTATCCCGCTACATCATGTCATCTTACTTAATGCGTTACTCTGTTCTTATGAACTTAATACTCTAGATGCAGGCAGGAGTCGGTCGATGTGTGCAGTAATAGTAGTAGATGCAGAATCGTTTCGGTCTACTTGACATGGACGTGATGCCTATATTCATGATCATTGCCTTAGATATCATCATAACTTTGCGGTTTTCTATCAATTGCTCGGCAGTAATTTGTTTACCCACTGTAATAATTTCTATCTTGAGAGAAGCCTCTAGTGAAACCTATGGCCCCCGGGTCTATTTTCCATCATATAAGTTTCCGATCTACAATTTTCGTTTCCTATTTCTTTTACTTTGCAATCTTTACTTTCCGTTCCATAAACCAAAAATACCAAAAAATTTACTTTACCATTTATCATCTCTATCAGATCTCACATTGCAAATAACCGTTAAGGGATTGACAACCCCTTTATCGCGTTGGGTGCAAGGTTGGTGTTTGTTTGTGCAGGTATTCGGTGACTTGAGCATTGTCTCCTACTGGATTGATACCTTGGTTCTCTAAAGCTGAGGGAAATACTTACTCTACTTTGCTGCATCACCCTTTCCTCTTCCAGGGAAAAACCAATGCAAGCTCAAGAAGTAGCATACGTCAAGGTCGTCCACGAGCTTCTTGACGATGGTGAACTTGTCGAGGAAGCCGACGAGGACCTCGTCGAACAAGGAGACGAAGTTGTTGTCCAAGAGGCCTCTCGCCCTGGCGGCCTCAAGCACGACCTGGAGACATTCCTCGGTGCCGGGCCGCAGGCCGGCGTCGTGGACCATCTGGCATAGCCGGCTGATGCTCGCGCTCATCGCCTCCATGGGTCTAGCTTCTAGTCAACTGATCTTGCGATTGGAGTGATCATTCTTGCCCATGGTTAGGGTGCGTAGGTTCGTAGGATTTCATAGATTGGACTGGCGGGGAGCCTTTATATGAGAAGTGCAGACTGCGTTGCATTCACGTGTGTGTTGGCCATCTACTCCTCGGCCCTCCCTCCGTGCCGGTGCAGTATAGTCATCTCACCGAGACCAAGTTGGGCCAAAACGAGAGAACTTTGATGTTTACTGGTTTATTGGTCCCTTTGCAGTTTGCGCCAAGTTTTGACCTTTGATTTAACTAATAAAATGTTAATGCATGTAACCAAAAATAATATCATTGAAAACTATGTACAAATACGAATCCAATGATACAATTTTTGGTGACATGCATTATTATTATATTAGTTAAATCTATGGTCAAAATTTGGCACAAAATACTAAGGGGGCCTGTCGTGGTCTTGTCACGGCAGATGTCCTAGAGAAAGGACTTAGTCGCGGAGCCATCGCGATGGGTTAGCTTAAAGGGGTTAAAGCGGACAAGGGACACAGAGAGTTTATACTGGTTCGGCCCCTTGCGGTGAAGGTAAAGGCCTAATCCAGTTGTTGTGGAATTGCTAGGGTTTCGATGACCAGGGAGCGAATCCGCTATGCCTGGCTCTCGAGTTGTTGTCCGTCGTCCCCAAACCGCCGCCGGGTCGTCCCCTTATATACATGGGTTGACGCTCGTCGGTTTACAGGATCCCGAGGCTGGCTCATGAACATGTCCGGCTCGGTCTCTACTCTTTCTATCTTATAGCACAAGTTTACATATCAATGTCGGTTTATGTCTACAGGCCTTAATCCGCTGTTGGGCCCTGGGCCTTCATAAAGCGCCTCCATCTTTGTCTTCGTGGGTTTCAAGTATAATAACTCATTATGGGGATAGCCCGGCCTCTCCTGGCCGGTTTATACCCAGTAGTAATATCCCCAACATTAGGCCCCAGATTGATTTGAACTGGTTCATGTCAATCTTCAACTTGAGAAAAATTCTTCTTTCAGCATCTTCGCATAAATCTTGTAAACCGCCACGACGTCATCTTCCAGCATCTTGATAAACCGCCATGACATCACCTGTTATTAAAAATGGTATATCTCTCGCCTTCATTAATGAGCCTCCGACAATCGAGGCGACAGCTCTGCCACATATCCAGCTTTGGGCTCCTCGATTCTCGCGCCTGTCACTTATCCATTCACCTTATAAATAAAGCCGAAGGGTCCTTTTCATTTTTTCCCCTTCGTGCCCCTTCACATCGTCCTCTTCCTCGCGTCGCCCGAACGTTGGAGCTCCGCCGCCGCCGTCGACCTTCGCATCTGCCCCAACAAAGGCCGCTGCATCACCCTGATCGTACCAGAAAGCCGCGACACCTCTCCGCTGTTCCTTTGATACTGGTAAGCCTTCTCTCCTTCCACCCTAGATCTTATCATTAGGGTTTGTACTCATCGGAGTTCTTCGAAGTTCTAGAACTGTTCTTCCCTGTTCTTCTCAGTAGCGCAAATGGCAAGTTAGATCTGATATTTTCTGGTGCCTTTGTAGTTAAAGCTCCCTTTTTCCCCACTAGAGCATCCCTTTCATACAGAAAAACTCATCTGAACCTGATGAACTGTTTAAGTACGTGAAGTTTAGGTCTGAGTATATTCTAGTTTTCTGTCGCACTGCAGATCTGAAATTATCATAGCACTTTGTGAAACTTGTTTTTCCCTCACTTAGGTATTTTAGATCTGTATCTTTCATACCAATATAGGCGGTTTAGCTTTGTCAAAGAACAATAATCCGGTAGGCATCATTAGTCCCCTCTTAAACCGCCGATTCATTGATCTTTGTACCTTCTCCATTGTCAGACTCCGGTTTAGTAATATCATACTCCGGTTTAACAATATGCATATACCTCTGCTTCTGCTTATCTTGCATTGCTTTATGCTCTCCCGTCATAAATCTTAAACCGGCAATAAATATGTTTCAGCTTCCCATTGAAATGGCCAAACAAGTTTACGAGTGCAACTGGGTTCCTTCCCGGGTTACTGAAGAGCAATTAAACAGATGTGTCACAACTGGAGCTTTAGCCAAGAAAGAAGTCATCCACTGGAGGGCCCCTGGTCCGGAAAATCCTCCTGAACCCAAGGACGGAGAAGTAGTTGTATTTACTGACCATCTGGGTCGAGGCTTTAGCCCTCCCGGTTCAAAAAAATTTCAGGATGTGCTGGCCAGCTTCCAACTCCACCCTCAAGATATTGGACCAAACTCTGTGTCCAATATTTGCAATTTCCAAGTATTTTGTGAGGCCTATCTTCAAGAGGAGCCCACAGTTGAACTGTTCAGGGATTTCTTTTATTTAAACCGTCGCACAGAGTTCACAGACGGACCCAACACTGAGCTTCATAGTCACCCCAAGCTTCCCTCATGCCAAGCTTCATAGTCACCCCAAGGACTGGAATCAGACTTTGTTTTACTGCAAAGACACATCTCCAACTGATGAAAATCCTCTGCCGGGTTACCGTCCCCACCGGCTTAGCAACACTCATCCCTTCCCTCAAAGGTTGACTGCCAAGGAACGGTCCAACTATGCACCACAACTGTCAAAGCTCAGAGCCTTTATGGCAAACGGTTTGACAAGTGTCGATTTTGTTCGCTGTTGGATATCTTGGAGCGTTCTGCCCTTAAGCCGGCGCCCCGGTTTAATGTGTGAGTACACAGGGGATTTGAAAGACCCTCAACGACACATCGGCATTCAGCTAACAGAAGCCGAAGTTACGGAGGCTGTCAAGAAAATACTGAATGAACCGGAAGCTGTCTGTAGCCAGACCGGGTTAAGCCCTTTCTGAGTCTCCAATAAACCGCCAACTGTAAGAATCACAACTTTCTTGTTTTAGTTTACCCCTTTTCAGATAGTCTCAAAATTTTGTCCATCTTTCACAGGGCGATGACCCATTCTGGAAGAAAAAACCATAGGATAAACCGGCCAAACCACAGGATAAACCGGCAAAACCACTTCGCCCGAAGACCAAGGTCACCAAGAAACCTGCCAAGAAGAGGACCACTGAATCTTCTGAACCAAATGCCGATGCGGATCTGGCGAATCCGGACTCAGAGGTAGAACTTGAATCTCTTGGTTCTTTTTTCATACACCTTATTGACAATGACTGTTATCAGGATGACGCTGAAGGCAGCCAGGCTGACGATGCAGAGGTAATTATCCTTTCTTCCGATTCAGACCCTCTGCCAACACAGAAAATCCGTCAAGCAAACCGGAAAATAAAATTTTCTCACCCCTTAGCTCACTTGGACCCAAACTTTCTTTTGAAGATGCAGCAACACGAAGCCCGCCGCACAACCCGGCATAGTGGCCAGGTAGTTACCTCTGCCGGTTTACCGAACACTCCGGTCCGGAAACGTCGATCAGAGGTCTCTTATACTCCTGATACTTCTTGCCCCAAGGCGGGTTGTTTTTGACAGCCTCTTAATCCGTCTGATTCAAATTATCAGGGAACACCTAATTCGTCCTCTAGTGAGTCAACGGCCACACAACTTCCAACCCTCAAGACGGTCCCTGGGTAGGTTATGCTTTAATCTTATCTTTAATGTGTTATGTTTGCATACTGTACTGATCTTTATGTTTGTTCTTCTCAGTGCCAAGCCTAGACCCAGTAAGAAGGCCCGGTTAAATAAACCGTCTGATGACAATGTGGATATTGAACCGGAGAAGACTCCAGATCTGGAAAGAACAAATACTGATGTTACACATGATGATCCACCGCCTCAAGATTATAACTTCATAGTTGAACAAACAGAAGTTGACACCACAGGCCACACTGATAAACCGACTAGCCCGGCTCGCGCGGATGATAAGTCGGCCAGCCCAGCTAAGGCTGCTGATAAACCGTCAACTCCCGTGAAGGCTGCTGATGATAAAGAAGATGATATTATGATTACTGGCGTCGGCCACACCGCTCCTGGAAATCCTGTTGCTTTATCGAAGCATAGTGCCAAGGACGAGGTTTCTGCTATGGGCAAAGGCAAATGGAACACAGATTTGTCAACCTATGCTCACCTCAACGCCCAAGACATCCATTCTGGTTTCTTAAACCGCCTGTACACAAGCCGCGACTTTGAAGCCGGTTTAGTGAATCTAATGAAGGAGCGATATGAGGTAACTGCATAACTGCTTCTCTCTTGTGTTCAATTCCAAATATTAACTCCAGTAGTCCCCAAGGGCCGGTTTAACTGATGAAGACGCACCGGGACTTTTAGAAGAATACTCATAATGTCACTTTGAGCAAGCATACATTAGCCCCCAAGTGCCAAGAGTAATACTTGTATTGCACTTGGGACTTGTAGAAATTTCTGATTACGAGCAAATATGCATTAGCCCCCAAGTATCAGGTGCATAACTTGTTATGTGCTTGGTACTTCAAATATGCCCTGCCAACTCATGATATGTTTGTCTCTTATAGGCTGAGCTGAGCAAAAAGGAAACTCAAACCGCTGATCTGCAAGAAAACATCAAGTCCCAGCAGGCAGAAACCTCCAAAACCAAAGATGAGCTGACCAGTGCCTTAGCCGCTATGGAAAAGCTGAAGGAGAGTTTCAACAAGGAGCGGGTGGATTGGGACACAGAAAAATCCACATTGCAAAAAAGAGCCGAGGACGCAGAAGCAGCTCTTAAACCAGTGGTAGACGAGCTAACTGGTGTAAAGCGGCAAATACATGCCATGACTGCTGCTGTGTTTGGTAAATATCCTGGCTTTAAATTTTCAACATATCATCCCATACATTGCCGGTTTACTGATGTTTGTAATGGCGCAGGAACTCGCATTAGTCATCTGGGCTCTGACGTACAGAAGAAGCTGAAGGCTGCCTATACTCTTATAGATCAGTTATATACCGGCGCGCAACAGATCATCTGCACTGCTTCTCACAACAAGCCGCCCCAACTTTAATCAAGGAGACCTTAGAAAGGTTGTCAATGCTGCCTGTCCGGGTAGAAGAGCTAAAGAGATCTGCTGCCAGGGCTGGTGCTCTGACCGCACTAACCCGGGCAAAAGCATGGGTGCCTGATCTTGATCCTGTAGATATGGCTAAAGGCTATCCAAGCTTAAAAGAAGACGGATCAGAATTTGGCAATGAGGACCTCCGAGCAATAAACCGGGAAGTACGTCCACTGGCTTGCCAACTGGTTGAAGAAACTGATCTTTCATATTACCAGGCGAGTTATGATGTCAACAACAAACGGGTTGCTGCACCAACCCCTGAGGCTCAAATTCTTATCCCGCCAATCCGTAAGCACACCTATGCCCCTGACGTTGAACCGTCCACACTTATAAGCGATGAAGCTGTGTTCCAAGCCTTAACTGGGATCGATTGGGCCACCATTGACTTCCAGCCGCTGGGTAGAGAAGAAGAGGATGAACCGGCGCAAGGCGATCCACAACCGTCAGGGCAGCCCGGTGACCAGTCATGATTCGGAAGCCGATTTAACCTTCCGCGTGCTGCAATACTTGCCAAAAAACAATTACTCTTTTGGGAACTGAAATGCCTTGTAATAGGCTAGTTTAAACACTTGGTCTGCTATGCCATCGTGCATATTTACTTTGCTTGATACCGTTAATTCACCATGCTTAAGATATATGATGTTCATAATCCAGAGCGATTTATTCAGGCTGTTCCTGCATACAAAAAGTTGAACTTGTCCTGGCGGTTTACCACCGGACGGGTCATGATGCCCAAACATATAGCCTGGGTTTATAAACAAGGCTGTTAAAAATAATCAAATATGAAAATAAATGATACCTGTGACATTGAATCACATCGTAGGTTGACCAACTTTTGTAGTAAGGGCGATACCCCTAATCATGAGTATTGATAACTCCTTCCATATTGTGCCGGTTTATGATAAACCCGTACCGGGTTGTGAAAAAACACCGGATTACTCATATATAATACTGGTGACTTATAGTCAAAACCAGACCGGATTAATAAGCACCGAATTATGACTAATCATGTACTGACAACTTGTAGTTGAAAGCCGAGCCGGGTTGATTAACACCGGTTTACCAAAATCATCATAAATCTCATCAAAGGAGAAAAACTTGGCAAATAAAAGCATATGAAAACTTGTAGTCGAGACTTTTCACGGGCTGCTAGGCCCCAAATTCGAGGCTTTTCATGGGCTGCCAGGCCGCTGAGTTAAACCATTTTACAAAGCCTTTTAAGATGGACCTCAATCTTTAACCATCGTCATTTTAACTTTGACAAGTTCAGGGTCTTATGAGATTGACTTGTCGAAGTTCGATGGGTCATACCAGGTTTACCTGGACGGAGTGACTTACTTAAAAAAGGCAGGCTAACCCGGGGTTTTAGGTGTGCAGGCTTCCAAGCCGTGGCTTGATAGCCTATTACAAGTGTAGATTCTTTGTTCATTGCGATAGCAAAGAATCCCCAAGCAATATTTTGAGCTGTGCTCAGTGGGTGCCTATGTTTGAGCTGTTCTTTTGGAACACTCTCTTTGGCCCCTAAGTAATTTTTGTTTTTGGCTCTGAGCCAATCAAGAGGTGTAGCTATGGTTCGAATATGACCAAGCCCCCAAGTGATTTTTCTGGTGGCCTTGCGCCTATCAAGAGGTGTAGCTAAGGTTTGAATACGACCAAGCCCCCAATTGATTTATATATATGGCTTGATAAGCTGAATCAAGGGGTAAACCGGACGCCGCTTTATAAACAGAAACCTCCATGTAACCACACATGATGTAAGAAAAAAACAACAGATACCCCGCTTTAGCTGAGGCTCCGGTTTATTATATTGACCATAATATATACCTTGTCATAACTATGTACATAAGCAGAGCCTAGGGCTCAGGTACAGTAAGGCCGTAGATGAGCGATATTCCACGGCCGGTGGGTCTCCTCCTCCGATTTACGTGAGTCTTTGTGCTCTCGAACATCAATTAGGTAGTATGACCCGTTGTGCAGGTTCTTGCTGACCACGAAGGGTCCTTCCCAAGGCAGGGATAACTTGTGCATATCAGTCTGATCCTGGATGAGTCGAAGCACCAGATCGCCTTCTTGAAAAGTTCTGGTTCTAACCCGGCGGCTGTGATAACGACACAGATCTTGCTGATAAATCGCCGAACGGGCTGCTGCAATGTGACGCTCCTCATCTAATAGGTCAAGTGCTTCCTGCCGTGCCTTCTCATTATCAGCTTCAACATAAGCCGCCACACGAGGCGAGTCATGACGGATGTCACTCGGGAGAACCGCCTGTGCTCCGTAGACCATGAAGAAAGGTGTGTAACCCGTAGACCTGTTGGGCGTGGTATTGATGCTCCATAACACAGAAGGTAACTCCTCCACCCAACAACCCGGCGTCCGTTGCAAAGGAACCATAAGCCGGGGCTTGATGCCTCTCAAGATCTCCTGATTGGCTCTCTCCGCTTGACCATTAGTTGGGGGTGAGCCACTGAAGATACGTCAAGTCGGATGTGCTCACGCTGACAGAACTCTTTCATAGCACCTTTGGACAGATTAGTACCATTATCAGTTATAATGCTGTGCGGAAAGCCAAACCGGAAAATCACCTTCTTGATGAATTGAACCGCCGTAGCTGCATCACACTTACTGACTGGCTCTGCCTCCACCCACTTAGTAAACTTATCAACCGCCACCAAAAGGTGGGTCTTCTTGTCCTTGGATCTCTTAAAGGGCCCAACCATATCCAGCCCCCAAGTTGCAAACGGCCAAGTGATTGGAATCATCCTCAATTCCTGGGCCGGAACATGAGCTCGGCGTGAAAACTTCTGACAACCATCGCACTTCTTCACCAAGTCTTCCGCATCAGCATGAGCCGTCAGCCAATAAAAATCGTGACGAAAAGCTTTAGCTACCAGGGACTTTGAGCCGGCATGGTGACCACAATCCCCTTCGTGGATCTCACACAGGATCTCACGGCCCTCTTCAGGAGATACACAACGTTGAAACGCCCCTGTTACACTGCAGTGATGTAATTCGCCATTGACAATAGTCATTGACTTGGATCGCCGGATTATCTGTCTGGCCAAAGTCTCATCCTCTGGTAACTCGCCCCGGTTCATGTACGCCAGATATGGGACGGTCCAATCCGGAATAACATGAAGTGCTGCCACCAATTGAGCATCCGGATCAGGAACAGCCAGATCCTCCTCTGTGGGAAGTTTAACCGACGGATTATGCAGCACATCCAAAAAGACGTTGGGTGGAACCGGCTTACGCTGGGAACCCAAACGGCTTAAAGTGTCCGCCGCTTCATTCTTCCACCGGTCCACATGATCAACCTGATAGCCTTTGAAGTGACCTGCAACAATATCCACCTCTCGACGATATGCAGCCAGGAGCGGATCCTTAGAATCCCAAGTACCAGACACTTGTTGAGCCACCAGGTCCGAGTCACCGAAGCACTTAACCTGGCTCAAATTCATCTCCTTAGCCATCTGAAGACCATGGAGTAAGACCTCATATTTAGCTGCATTGTTAGTGCAAGGGAACATTAGACGGAGAACATAACAAAACTTATCACCTCGTGGGGAAGTTAATACGACTCCAGCCCCCGAGCCCTCCAATTGCCTCGACCCATCAAAATGAATAGTCCAATAAGTATGATCCGGCTTCTCTTCTGGCGCCTGTAACTCTGTCCAATCATTGATGAAATCCACCAATGCTTGTGATTTGATTGCCGTCCGAGGCACATAATTTAACCCGTGAGGTCCAAGCTCAATGGCCCACTTGGCAATCCGGCCAGTCGCTTCCCTGTTCTGGATTATTTCCCCCAAAGGAGCAGAGCTGACCACAGTGATGGGATGACCCTGGAAATATTGCTGAAGCTTCCGGCTTGCCATAAAAACTCCATACACCAGCTTCTGCCAATGTGGGTACCTTTGCTTAGACTCAATAAGTACCTCACTGATGTAATAAACCGGCCGTTGAACCGGATACTCCTTTCCGGTCTCCTTGCGCTCCACCACAATAGCCACGCTAACTGCCCGCGCATTGGCAGCCACATATAACAGCAAATGTTCTTTATCAACAGGAGCAGCAAGGATAGGCGGCTCGGCTAGCTGCCGCTTTAAATCCTCAAACGCTTCATTGGTGGCGTCGCTCCAGACGAAATTGTCCGTCTTCTTCAGCATCTGATATAAAGGGATAGCCTTCTCCCCGAGGCGACTGATAAACCGGCTCAAGGCTGCAATCCGGCCTGCCAAGCGTTGAACATCATTGATGCACTTCGGTTTAGCCAAAGAAGTTATGGCCTTGATTTTCTCCGGATTAGCTTCAATGCCCCTGTTAGACACCAGAAAGCCCAAGAGCTTGCCTGCCGGTACACCAAAGACACATTTGGCCGGATTAAGCATCATCTTATAAACCCAGAGGTTATCAAAGGTCTCCTTGAAGTCATCTATCAATGTCTCCTTCTCTCTGGATTTCACCACAATATCATCCACATAAGCATGAACATTGCGGCCGATCTGATCATGAAGACAGTTCTGCACACAGCGCTGATAAGTCGCCTGGGCACTCTTTAGACCAAAGGGCATAGACACATAGCAGAAGGCTCCAAAGGGAGTTATGAAAGCTGTCTTCTCTTGGTCCTTAACTGCCATTTTGATCTGATGGTAGCCAGAATAAGCATCCAGAAAACTCAAACGCTTGCAACCCGCCGTAGCATCAATGATTTGATCAATACAAGGGAGGGCAAAAGGATCCGCTGGACAAGCCTTGTTCAAATCTGTGTAGTCCACACACATACGCCAAGTGCCGTTCTTCTTAAGTACTAGCACCGGGTTAGCCAACCACTCAGGATGAAATACCTCAACAATAAAGCCAGCTGCCAAGAGCCTGGCCACTTCCTCACCAATAGCCTTGCGTCTTTCTTCATTGAACCGGCGGAGAAACTGCTTGACCGGTTTAAACTTGGGATCAACGTTAAGAGTGTGCTCAGCGAGTTCCCTCGGTACACCTGGCATGTCAGAAGGCTTCCACGCAAAGATGTCCCGGTTCTCACGGATGAACTCGATGAGCGCGCTTTCCTATTTTGGATCCAAGGTAGCGCTGATGCTGAACTGCTAGGATGAATCGCCAGGAACGAAATCAACCAGCTTAGTCTCATCAGCCGACTTAAACTTCAAGGCCGGATCATGCTCTGTAGTTGGCTTCTTCAAGGAAGTCATATCTGCCGGATCAACATTGTCTTTGTAAAACTTCTACTCCTCTGTTGCACAAACCGACTCAGCATAAGCCGCATCACCTTCTTCACATTCCAAAGTGATCTTACGGCTCCCATGTACCGTGATGGTCCCCTTATGACCCAGCATCTTGAGCTGTAGATAGATATAACAGGGCCTCGCCATGAATTTAGCATAAGCCGGCCGCCCAAACAGGGCATGATACGGGCTCTTGATTTTCACCACTTCAAAGGTCAATGTTTCTAATCTTGAATCATGCTCATCACCAAAAGCAACCTCCAGAGCTATCTTACCGACCGGATATACCGATTTACCAGGCACCACACCATGGAAGACCGTGCTGGACGGTTTAAGATTTTTATCTATTAACCCCATGCGACGGAAGGTTTCATAATAAAGGATATTGATACTACTCCCCCCATCCATGAGTACTTTAGTGAACTTGTAACCTCCCACCTGAGGTGCCACCACCAACGCCAGATGACCCGGATTATCAACCCGAGGTGGACGATCCTCTCGACTCCACACAATGGGCTATTCAGACCAGCGTAAGTAACGGGGCACCGCCGGTTCAACGGAGTTCACTGCCCTTTTATGAAGCTTCTGATCGCGCTTGCATAGGCTGGTGGTGAAGACATGGTACTGTCCACTGTTTAACTGCTTCGGGTTGCTCTGGTAACCCGACTGCTGCTGCTGCTGTTGGTTCCCCTGATGATTATAACCACCTTGGTTGCCTTGATTGCCTTGATTGCCATGTCCGCTTTGATTACCATGGAATCCTGAACCGGAACTGCCTCCACCATAACCCGGCCCATGAGACCCGGGGCCTGAACCGCCAGCCGGTCCATTATCATTCCGGAAAAAATCTGAATCTTTGAACTCTCGCATAATATAACAATCCTTCCAGATGTGCGTGGCCGGCTTGTCCCGCGATCCATGCTTTCGGCAGGGCTGGTTCAACAGGTAATTCAGGCGCTCCGGATTGGGACTTGGTTCTCTTCCACGCGGGGGCGGTTTACCCTTCCGACGCTGACCATTACCCTGCGCGTTGGTATTAGCTACAAAATCTGAACTGTTATCCACTTTACGCTTACCGCTGTTTCCATGCCCCGCCGAGTTATGCTGCTGCCCTTTGGTGCTGCCACCCTTCTTTCCCTTTCCTGTCTTGTCATCATCAGATTCAGGGTCCTTGGTACTATCAGAGTCGGCAGATTTCACCAGAGCTGCCATAAGTGTCCCCATGTCATTGCAATGGCGTTTGAGCCGTCCCAGCTTCAACTTAAGAGGCGTAAACCGGCAATTGCCTTCCAACGTCAAAACGGCCGTATCAGCGTTGATGCGGTCTGATGAATGCAAAATCTCTGAAACCCGGCGCACCCAATGGGTTGTTGATTCTCCTTCCTCCTGGACACAGGCAGCTAAATCCACAATTGACATGGGCTGTTTGCATGTGTCTTTGAAATTCTGAATAAACCGGGCTCTTAGCTCGGCCCATGACCCAATGGAGTTAGCTGGTAGGTTTTTCAACCAAGTGCGAGTTGTCCCTTCCAACATCATGGTGAAGTACTTAGCACATGCCGCATCATCTACGTCCAGCATCTCCATCGCCATCTCATAACTCTCCACCCATGACTCGGGGGATAAATCGGCAGTGTAATTCGGCACTTTACGTGGGCCCTTGAAGTCCTTGGGCAGCCGTACATTGCGTAATGCTGGGATGAGACATGGCACCCCCAAAGAACTGGAGGTAACCCCTGGTTCCACCGAAGTTGTTGGACGAACCGGAGTAAGCTGACGGGCCGCGTTCTGTGCTGCTAACTAAGCCTCTCGACGTGCCCTAGCACGGTCCACCACATCCTGAGCATCAACACCGCCACCCGCCGGGTTATGGCCTCGTGGCGGATTACGGTTGCGGGCACTGCTAGACACAGCCGGTTCATCAACATGCCTGCTGTAACTCCGGCTTGGGCGGGGGGTGGAATGAATCCTCTCGCGACTGTACGAATAAGCCTGTTGCTGAGTCAAAGCTGTCTGAAGGAGCTCCCT
This sequence comes from Thinopyrum elongatum, assembly GCA_011799875.1. NCBI lineage: Eukaryota > Viridiplantae > Streptophyta > Magnoliopsida > Poales > Poaceae > Thinopyrum > Thinopyrum elongatum. Next base: position 413,954,285 of record CM022297.1, on the reverse strand, counting down.
AGCCCGTCGCGTCTCCACCGCTACAGGGGACTCACCATCAACTGGAAGGGCTGCCAATCATGAAGCGGCCGTGACTATGTTATCCAAGGGGTTGGAGTAATGACCCGGAGGCGTGGGCACATGCTCGGATGAGATATTCTGAAGAGGCGGATCCATTGCGCGTGGCTGAACCGGCGTCCCCATTCCAGGCGCATCTACCCGGTTTACCACTGGCTGGTTGCTGGTTCCGGCCCCTGGCGTATTGAAGAGATTCCTGGCTTCGTAAACCGGAGGCAGGTGAGATCGGTACCTTCTCCTCATTACATCACTTGACACGTCCTGATCCAACGTAAGCCGATAGGCCTGTGCATCTAACTCGGCCCGCTCTGCAGCCATCCTGGTGTTTTCAGCTGCCAAATCCACCTTGGCTTGGGCTATCTGATCCTTCACCTTCGCCACTTCTGCGTTGTGCCGCTCCTGATCCGCCGGGCTGACTTCGGCCGCTAACAGTGCTGCCAAGGTGCCGAATAAATCGGACAGAGCCTGAGCCGGTGGTGGCGCAGGGCCTCCTGCCCCAGCTGCCGTCGCCGCTGCTGAACTGGATATCATCGCCGCAGCGGTCGAAGATTGTGGCGCTGACTGCGTACCGGCCATGAAGATCGCAACCCGGCTTGGCGGGTCAAGAGAGTTCGGAATACTGTCGCCATCGGAACAACCACCAAACCGGCCATCCTGCAGCTGGTACAATGACTCGGTCTCTCCAGTAGATGACTCGTCACCGGAATAAACAATGGTTTCGCCATCATATTCTGATCTATCTTCAGATTCCACTCCGTGGATGACTCCCACGCAGGCACACTTCGTGACAGGCTTAATCCGGGCAGATCTCGCACGCTGAGCCGTTTCGACGATGTCGGTGCAGATGTCCGGCTTAGGGCCCGGTTCGCCAATCTTGCCAATGAACACGTGAATGCCGCCGAAGGGGACCCGGTACCCGTACTCAATTGAACCGGCCTCGGGGCCCCAGCCTGCGTCGTCGATGTAGAGCTTGCCGCGACGGCTTTTAGTCATCCGGCCCACAGCGTATCCCTTGAGTCCTTCGAAGCTGCCCTCTAAGAACTCGAAACCATCGTGCGATGGCCCCATGGTGGGCGCCAACTGTCGTGGTCTTGTCACGGCAGATGTCCTAGAGAAAGGACTTAGTCGTGGAGCCATCACGACGGGTTAGCTTAAAGGGGTTAAAGCGGACAAGGGACGCAGAGAGTTTATACTGGTTCGGCCCCTTGCGGTGAAGGTAAAGGCCTAATCTAGTTGTTGTGGAATTGCTAGGGTTTCGATGACCAGGGAGCGAATCAGCTATGCCTGGCTCTCGAGTTGTTGTCCGTCATCCCCAAACCGCCGCCGGGTTGTCCCCTTATATACATGGGTTGACGCCCGTCGGTTTACAGGATCCCGAGGCCGGCTCATGAACATGTCCGGCTCGGTCTCTACTCTTTCTATCTTATAGCACAAGTTTACATATCAATGTCGGTTTATGTCTACAGGCCTTAATCCGCCGTTGGGCCCTGGGCCTTCATAAAGCGCCTCCATCTTTGTCTTTGTGGGCTTCTAGTATAATAACTCATTATGGGGATAACCCGGCCTCTCCTGTCCGATTTATACCCAGTAGTAATATCCCCAACATGGCCAATAAACCAGGACGGAGGTAGGAGTAGTATTTTGTAATTAATGTCATTGCATAAAGAGAATTGAGCACTGCATGTTGTGCTAAGTGGTCTCAAGTCATTGAATGCATACGCACCCCACGTCTCCTATTGGGTGATTTCTTTTTTCGTGGCAAAAAATAGGGAACGAGGTGGGTAGTTAATGCACCGCGCCTAAAAGTTTTGGGATTATTTGGTTTTCGTAACGTGACTAATGCACCAGTACGGAGGGAGTACAATAGTAGTCTTTGATTGTAATTTTTTGTTGGTAGCTTACCAAGCTGACTGCTCGGTGAGTACAATAGTAGTCTGATTGATGAGATTTCAGATTTGAGCCATCTACCGGAAGGGAGAGTGTATAATATCATCGGGAACTATGTTCAAAACCGAATAAAAAATACTCCATGTATTTATTTATAGAGGGAGTAGTATATTTTTTGTGACATGCATTACTAGATATTGCTAGTCAAATACTAAATCCAGACGGAGGTGATAGTAGTACTAAATCCAGACGGTGGTGCTAGTACTAGTAGTAGTACTACCAATGTAGTAGTACTACCAATGTAGTAGTACTGTACTACCCGTTGGTCAAATTATTACGTGCTGCTCCTCATAGTGAAGTGACACGACCCTGCGCCGGAGGTGACACCTGAGTGTAGGCGCCGTGTTCGGCATACCAAAGTCAGCCTCACCGTGTGCAGTCACTATCATCATGGCTGTAGAGCTAGCCTGCTTACAACTAGTCGTGTTCGACATAATTTCCCCTGCGTTGCCATGAGTATCCCTACTCTTTTCTTATACGAGTAAGATGCCCGTGCATTGCACGGAACACCAAGATTGGGGGTGGACGGCGCCGGCAGCGGCCATCACGCCAGATTGTTCCATGGCCTTCTAGATGTGGTGGGGAAGAGATAAGGCTGATTGTGAGAGACAAGGAGTTGTTTGTAAATAGGGAACAAGTCCGGGCATCTTTTTGCAAAACTGCAGCAGTTTGCTTTGTGTGCGTCAGATCTAGATCCGACGGCTATTGGTGAAAGATGGCAGGCACACCATCATCACCAACTCAGGTTTTTATAGGAGTAGTATAGAGAAACTCTTATAAAAAACCGAGTTGGTGATGATGGTGTGCCTGCCATCCTGCAATATAGACCATCCGATCTATATCTGACGGATAGAAAGCAAACTATGGCAATTTTGCAAAAAGATACCCGCACCCCTCTCCACATTTGCAGATAAGGCCTTCCCTCGTTCATCTTCGTCACCCACAAGATAAACAGCTCGTATAAATGCATCTTGATGTTTCCTGCAACGCATGGGCCTCTTGATGGTAATAATAAATATTGTACTTGACTAATGGGTATATTGTTGCCACACCTATGCACGCGAACATTTATCGTAACATAGTACCTCGTGCCGGATAGTCGTAATATTACAAGTTTCAAACTGATATTACAAATGCTAGGAGTAATGCTGCACCTACGAAGAGGGAATTATTAGGAAGTTTACGTAAGAACTTTCGTTACTTTAGGTGGATGCAGCATTATCGTACAAACTAAAATCCACCGCCCTCACAAGTCACTAATGGGCAAATAAATTTTTGAGTCTCTGGCGACTTGATGTTTCAAAAACAAATTCATCTTCTGCGGAGACTTTGTCATTTAGGCTTAGACGCTTGCGGTGATCAGCACGCCATTCATTGTTGCGCCAGAGAATGCCAAACCTCATTACCTTGAGCACACTTGCCTACAGAACAAAGAACCTGGCCAATTTAATCTCAGATGTGCTACCTCGGTAGTCGATCAAATCAATTTCTGTAAGATGGAGATCAAGGCATTCGATGAGATTGTTATAGTGCAGCACATTTTTCACTTTCGGGTCTTTTTTTATCTGCAAAAGAAGAGAACATATTAGAGCAGCTGGCTGTATAAGATTGCCATGTCATCAAGAGGTACCAATATCATTCGCTCATATGATAGGGTTGGCTCTAAGGCTAGTGATATTTTTTCACTCTCTCTCTCTTTCTCTTTCCTCTCATTTACCTAGGAGCACGTGAAGAGCTTGGGCATTTGTTGCCTTCCACTATGTGGCCGATGCCATATTTCTCAAAAGTATGCCACATAATACGCATCGATGTCAAATCAAAAGATTTTGGCACCGCTCTAGCGATGTGAGAGAGTTGGCACCGTTGTGCACACAGACCCACATGTATAAACAAATCAATCAAACCAACTACACCAGCCTCTCCCTCTCCCAAAGTAGGTGATCCAGATTGGGGCACCAGGTGAGCAATGGAGGGACATCGATGCGAAATGCATCAGAAGTGAATTTGGCACGTGTTTTGGCCTACATAGTGGAGGGCCGTTATAGCCCACTTTTGCACTACCTCATATTTAGTGTAAAATTTTGACCATAGATTTACCTAATAAAATGCCAATGCGTGTTACCAAAAATTATGCCATTTGAAATTATGTTCAAATACGAATCCAACAATATAATTTTTAGTGGCATGCATTAACATTTTGTCAGTTAAATCTGTGGTCAAATTTTGATACTACAAAATACGAAGAGTAAACCAGGACGGAGGTAGTACTTGCTCTTAGGCTAACCATAGAGTTACTAGTCTAAGTTACTTGCCACTATGACTAGCCTAGGCTACTTGTAGTACAACAAAAAAATGATGCAGGTGATCACGTGAGAAAAATACTAAAAACATTTCTTTCGGTGCAGTGCGTAGATGCAGTTTTGAACACTACACTTGTCATCATAATTTGGGAAAATTACAAAAAAATTGAGCTACGTTGTGATTACCATTTACTAATAGGAAAGAAGTTTCACCTCGATGAGTAGCTTCTCCGTGCACGGAAAGCATGTAAGAAATCCAACAACTTGATCCAGATTGGGGCCGATAGATTTTATTGCCAAGATCTTCACTGTGCGCACAGACTGGGTCAAGCTTGTGGGAATCATTTTCTGGATGACAGTCGTAAATACATCAAGAAGAAATTTAAAAATGTGAATTTCAAGAAGACGGAGAAGAAGATGAGTGTTGTACCTGAACGATTATGGATCCAATAAAGAGTTCGAAGAATTTGGCAGACAAGTACACCAACGCTGTCAATTTCGGCGCGTCAATGACCCTGATTTTTGTTGGACCTTTTAGATCAGATACAAGCAATCTCTCAAGGGAAGGCGCATTCTCAATGACCATAATGTGGAACAGCTGGAGTGATCTCTTCCCAATTGATGTCTTGTTGCGGGGCCAGCAAGAAACATAAATCCATTGAAGATTCGTCAAGGTGATGTGGAGGCTAATGAACCCGTGGATCTGCTGAAGACGAAGGTACTCGAGCGCAGTACAGCTGCGGAGCAGGTGCTCCATAGCCTTCTTAAAGATGCCAATGTCGAAGAGGTCGAGCTGCTTGAGTTGAGGGAGAAGAAGGGCGAGCGCGGCATTAATCCGGGGAAAATAGCAGGAGTTGAAGCTGGCACGGTGCAGCATTGGCGTGAGGCGTAGCGCGGACGGCGGCAGAGAGTGACATCATCCAGCTTCAAACCTGAGCTCCTCGAGCTGATCTAGGGCGGGGGATAAGAACCACTCGTCGAACTTGGCTTCGACCTTCCAGTTGGTACTGAACATGCGGATGTCAAGGCGTGTGGCTAGCCCAGGGTGCGATGAAAGGATCTTGGAGACTGCGGCCATGCATTTGCAATCCCCGTCGCAGAGGCAGCTATCGACGGTGAGGTTGAGGGGGACGCGGTGCCAGAGGGGGCGCCACCGCTGGGAGAGCAGGGTGGTCTGCACGGCAGATTTGGTGGGGAGGAGGCCGATGATGACGAGCAACATGTCATCGGGGAGGCTGCTGATGAAGTCCAGGCTCGTCGAATGCGGTTTTGGCTCGAGCCGCCTCCACTTGTTGGCTGCCTCACCGTCCATATCAGCCGGCGGCGACGTCGGTGTACACGTGTGCTGGTGTGTATTGTGTGCTGGGTGTGCGCGAGTGCGTCCTTTGTGCATGCCGCCGCGCAGTGGTGAAGTGTGCGCGAGTGCGTCCTTCATGCGGAAGAAGTGTGCCCTCAATTTACTAGCGTGCGGGGTGCTACCGCGAGTGGTTTCAACTTTGTTTACTTCAACGCGTGTCAGATGGGCTTCTAGTTTACTTATTTTCACCCACTGCCACATGGGCCAGCACACGAAGATAGAGAACACGAGCTGACAAGGCAGCATGTGGACTGGTTGACCGGTCAACTAAACAATATATGGAGCTATACGCTGACACAGTGACCGTATAATCCCTCGGTACAGAGAGATCGAGTGAGAGGGGAGGCCCGTGAGAGATAGTAGAGAGAGAGAGAAAGAGCTACTCCCTCCGTTCGATAATGTAGTGCCTATATTTTTTTTAAAGTCAAACTTTTGAAACTCTGACCAAGTTTATAAAGAAATTACTTATATCTACAATACCAAAGATAAATGATAGTATGAAGTAAGTACATGTTGTGATGAATGTAATGATCGTTCCAGATGTAAGTGTTTTTCTCCACATATACCCGGTCAAACTTTTCTGAGGTTTGACTTTTCAAAACATCCATATGTTTATGGACATGAGAGAGTACCTAACTAGAGAGAGAGAGAGAGTGTGTGTGAAATAGAAAGAGTGAGTGAAAAAAGTGTGTGTGCGTGTGTGAAAGAGACATGGACAACACATGATAAAGTAGAGAAAAAGCGTGTGTGTCTTATGCAAACATATCACACATGCATCTTCGACAGCGGAAGTGAGGTGAGGAGATAGTGTGTGGTTGTTTGCAACCGAGAGAGAAAGACCCCTATTACATGGCCAAGAGAGGTCTAACAAACAAGGGAGAGAAGTCGAGAGAGACGTATGGAGAAAATGCAGACATGGGGAGGAGAGAGTGTATGTTTGTGACAGAGAGATCCCCTGGAGATCGTGATGGGACTACATGGGTGGGAGATCGAGTGACAAGGTGTGTGCACGATAGAAGATACCCCGAGAGATATCGAGATAGACGTATGGATGGAAGGAGACAATACGTGTGTTCCTGATGGCTAGTGAGAGATAGTCATACTTAGGGGGGGAGTGCGTGTGCCTATGATGGAGTGAGGGATTACGGTACTTAGGGGGTGCGTGTCACATAGAGAGAGAACAAGGGCGGAGAGTGTTAGATGGGTCTATGTAGCGCGAGTGAGATATGTGTATGTGTGAACCAGGGAGATATAAAGTTTGAGAGAGATAGAGGAGCCCCGATACGGCTGAGTGGTGCGTCAGATAGCTGAGAGGGGGAAAGAGATACTCCATCCATTCGATAATGCAGTGCATATAATTTTTCTAGAAGTCAAACTTTGGAAACTTTGACCAGGTTTACGCAAATATTATTTATATCTACAATACCAAAGATACATCATACGAAACTACATCTCATGATGAATCCAATGATATATGTTTACCATTCTAGATGTAAATGTTTTTCTCCACGTACATGGTCAAACTTTGTGATGTTTGAATTTTCAATAAATCTATATGCTATGGACCGAAGAGAGTGCCTAAGTCGAGAGAGGTCAAGTGCGTGTGAAGGAGAATGAGTGAGTGTGCAAAAAGAGAGTGTGTGTGTGTGAAAGAGAAAGGGACAACAATAGATAAAATAGAGAGAGTGTGTGTGTTCGTTTCTTATGCAAACATACCACGCATGCATCTCCGAGATAGAAAAGCGAGGTGAGGAGATACACGAAGATAGCTAGTGTGTGATTGTTTGCAATGGAGAGAGACACCCTATAGCACATGTCCAATAGAGGTCTGGCCAACAAGGGACAAAGGTCGAGAGGGACGCATGGAGAAGATGGGCACATGGGGAGGGAGAGAGGGTGTGTTTGTGATAGAGAGATCCCTTCGAGATCGTGAGGGGACTATATGGGTGGGAGATCGAGGGACGAGGTGTGTGTGCGATAGAAAGATGCCCCGAGAGAAATCGAGATAGACCAAGTGAGGGAAAGAGACAATGCACATGTTTGTGATGGAGACTAAGAGTTAGTCATATACATAGGGGGGACTGCGTGTGCCTACAATTGAGTGAGAGACAATCATACTTAGCTAGGCGTGAGATTGTGTGTGTGTGCGTGTGAGATGGAGGGAGAACGAGGGAGAGAGAGAGAGTTTTAGATGGGTCTATCGAGTCCGAGTGAGATATGCATGTGTATGTGTGACCCAGGGAGATAGAGAGTTTGAGAGAGAGAGAGGGAAGAGCTCCGAGACGGCAGAGTGGTGCGTGAGAGAGTTACGGGCAACGAGCTAGGGAATTTGTGTACGTACGATGAGTGCACCCAAGATATTTAGCTTGGACTAGAGAATCATACATAGTGTGCCAAAGAGACCTATACATGGAGTGTGAATGCAAACTAGGAAGACCCCCCCCCCCACACACACACAGAGAGGGACCGACATGGTTTGTGTTTGGATGTGTGCGATAGAATTGAAGATTGTCGGCGAGAGAGAGAACAGGAGTCCGGGAGAGGGGGAGGTCACGTTTATGCATCAAAGACTGATATAAACCATGTTTCGATATAAATTTGCATTCAAATATTTGAATTGGAGAACATGTTGTCTGCAATCCACACATGAACGGAGATATGCGTATCAAACAAGTTCATTAATTTGACTTTCAACATGTTCATGGAGTACTATAATACAACATGCTACTCAATTGAGGTGTTCAATTTTGGATTTAGTTCACTATTTTGACCTAGTGAACGAGCTATTTCATTGAATCGAGATATTTCATTTTGGGTTTGATTCCCGTTTTTGAGTGGGTCAACTATTTGTCATATAGTAAATCATTAGCAACGAGCATGTAAAAACACATTAGTCCCAAGCATCATCTCACCATCTAAAAAAGAAGTGGCAAGCTAATATTTCAAAATTTGATTCGAATCGACTTGGTAAGGTAGACGTGGATGCTCGTTCTCTCAAAATTTGAACAAACCGCTAAACACACTCTGCTCGGTGGAATTCGCCCGAGCAAATAAATGGGAGACGCGAAATTACCGGCCTATGTGGGACATGCATCAATTGGCCCGTTGTACATCGAGGGTAGGTTCGTAACTTCATCCAAGCGCGCCTTCTCCTCGGCTGAAATAACAGGTGCCGAATAATTCATAAACCATGGGTGGCAAAACACCCTCTCCTCGGCCGAAATCGCTCGCGCCGACTATTTCAAAACACGCCCTCCTCGCCTGAAATCGCTCGCGCCCACTATTTCAAAACAAGCCCTCCTCGCCCGAAATCGCTCGCGCCCACTATTTGGGAGAAGCAAAGTTACTCTACTATCCCCGACCCTCAGTACACAGACCCAAGCCCAGAAGCCTAAAGGCAGGGTTAGAACTATAACTCCCCCCACATTTTAGACAAATGCGTCCGTAAGACATGGTTCCCCCTCCCAATTCCCCATTCATACATCGTGGGCGCCAAATCACCTTCTCCCCGGAAGCTCCCTTCTCCCCAGCCGTGAAACCTCAGCCCCTCCTCCATGGCGCCCCCATGCACCAAATTCACCGCCGCCCTCCTCCCCAATGCCGAAGATGATGTCCGTTTGCCATCGTGCACTGGGCCGTGTGCCTCTTACTCCGTGCTGCCGCAGCTGCCTCGATGACGACCGCGTGTAAGGGCATATTTCTCCCTATGTGGTTTTGGTGATTGATGACAATGCATTTGCGGACTAATCATGTGCATTGAGCATTTCAAATATCTCATGTTTAGGCACAAGATGATTCGGTGCCCCTCGGAGCCTATCGAAGACGGCGGTTTTCTACGTTTCTTTTCGGTGGATTTGAGTCGTAGGAAAGCCATACTATTAAGAGGGGGTCTGCTTCGGAAAGGTTAGGGTGGAATCAACACGTACACATCTGTTCCTTTGCACCACCTTTCCTTCGCTTCTTTGGAGCACCGGTCATTTACCCTTAGCTCTGCAAAATGAAGGCTTTCAAATGCTTGAGTGTCTGTGGCATGCGGTAGTACTGCTCAATTGCGGTAGTACCGCTCAATGGAGCGGTAGTACCGCTCCTGGTGAGCGGTAGTACCGCTAGCTCTGGCCCTGACACTGGCACGTGCGGAAGTAGGCACGAAAGTAATTTTTTACTTCCGTGCCCACGCGGTAGTACCACTTCCTGCCAGCAGTAGTACCGTGCCAGATTTTTGCACAGTCCTAAACTCAGCGGAAGTAGCCACGGACGTAATTTATTTAGTCCGTGCCTTTCCAGCCTAGTTGAGCCCTGCCTTGCGGTAGTACCGCAAGGGCGCGCGGTAGTACCGCTTCGGTGGTTCTACCGCTCATTGCTATACGCAACAGGGCCTCGTCTGGTCACTGCCACCCGAGCGGTGGTACCGCACCGGCTAGCGGTAGTACCGCAACTCCTTGCGGTAGTACGGCGGACGTGTGCGGTAGTACCGCGTGTCGCGGGCTGAGTAAGTGGGTAACGGTTGGATCTTTTCCCCCACTATATAAAGGGGGTCTTCTTCCCCAAGAAGACCACCTCTTCCCTCCCCAAGCTCCATTGTTGCTCAAAGCTCCATTTTCTCCCGATCTCTCTCCCTAGCCAATCAAACTTGTTGATTTTCTAGGGATTGGTTGAGAAGGCCCCGATCTACACTTCCACCAAGAGAAATTTGATTCCCCCCACTAATCCCTTGCGGATCTTATTACTCTTGGGTGTTTGAGCACCCTAGATGGTTGAGGTCACCGCGGAGCCATATTCCATTGTGGTGAAGCTTCGTGGTGTCGTTGGGAGCCTCCGATTAAGTTGTGGAGATTGCCCCAACCTTGTTTGTAAAGGTTCGGTCGTCGCCTCCAAGGGCACCAATAGTGGAATCACGACATCTCGCATTGTGTGAGGGCGTGAGGAGAATACGGTGGCCCTAGTGGCTTCTTGGGGAGCATTGTGCCTCCACACCGCTCCAACGGAGACGTACTTCCTCTCAAAGGGAAGGAACTTCGGTAACACATCCTCGTCTCCACCGGCTCCACTTTTGGTTATCTCTTACCTTTACTTGTGCAAGCTTATATTGTGTTGTATCCCTTGCTTGCTTGTGTGCTTGTTGTTGTTGCATCATATAGGTTGCTCACCTAGTTGCATATCTAGACAACCTACTTTGATGCAAAGTTTAATTTGGTAAAGAAAAGCTAAAAATTGTTAGTTGCCTATTCACCCCCCCCCCCCTCTAGTCAACTATATCGATCCTTTCACCGCGTCAACCGCACCGGAGCCGATTCACCCCCGCCATTGTGCACGGCGCTGGAGCGGCTCCAACTTTGAACGCGTCCAAGACCCCGGCGCTACTTCCCCATAGCCGTCGACCGTCGCGACATCTCTGCTTTCCTGCCGTCGGTAGCCACCGCAACCGTGCCGGCCTCACCGACTTGGCAGCTAGAGCTGCCTACTTCACCGGGCCGCAAGATAGGTCGTACACTCATCTTAAATCACTTTATTTAGGCGTCAGTTGTCTAAATTTTTATTCTGGGCCAATCGATTCCCAATGGGAAGCAACACCCCTCGAGGCGGCGGAGCTCCTAGGCTGCCGTTTGGCTGGTGTCTAACGTAAGGGTGCGGGGGCGCAAGTTTGCCGCGGAAGTAGCGCTTAGGTGGCTATCTTAGAGTTGCGTGGGTTGAAGGTACCGCCGCCGCTGGATCTGGATGACGGCGAGTCTTTGTGGATTAGCCGGGGGCGGCGCAACTACGGTAGTGCGGTGGGGCGGGGAGCGGGGTTTTGGTCGGAGCTCTCACGGCCAGGGACGGTGGAGGTAGGCTGCTCTGCCGGTGGTCGCTGGCTCTTCTGGGAAGATTCTAAACAGTGTCAGCCGGGAGGCACAAGACGGCCATCAAGCCATCCGGCGTAGATTGGATACCAAAATAAAATAAAATCGTGTGACCCCAATTTAGTTTTCAGTCAACAGACGTGTGACCACTCTCGTACCTTACGGTTGATCTCTTAGGGTATTTCTTCAGATCAGAGATATGTGTCGTTCTTAACATTTTGTGTTTTCTGGATCTTCAGCCACACCGTCTTCCTTCTCACCGTAGCTGCCTCAACAAGGGAAGCATACACCAGAAGGGAGCTATAGCCCCCACTCAACAGTTCCCTGCATTGAATGTGCGTGCCCGACATGGACAACCACAACAACTGCAGGGCCATCAACAAGTCAGCACATGATGCTCACTCCTATGGATGGCGGCCAGATAGGTTGTACTCTCATCTTACTTATGTGCAACATTTATGGCTTTGTTATTCATCACATTTCACTATATATTCATGCTGATCTCTTAAGAGTCTTGTTCAGGAGTTGACGTTGTTCCATAGTTCAGATAAGAGACTTGTTCTTTAGGTAATGCTATTCCACAGTTATCATCCATCAGCCAATGTTATCCCACAGGCTGGTGATTATACCACTTCTAGTATTACCTATGTTGTTCTTTAATAATCTCGAGTACAAATGATACATATTCTGTAGCTTTCATCTGTGTTCTCCCTTTAGTTTTTGAGACCTGTTGCTGCTAGTTAAGCCCAATACTACTATTTATATCGTCTCCTACAGGCACTCATTACATAAATCTAACTACTAGTTGTCTTCCATGCATGTCAGATATAATTGCACACACTGATATAATTGCACATACACTGGGCGATATTTTCACCCAGTGGCTTTATGATATGGACATTCATCCAGATGCTGATTGCTTGTTTCTTGGAGATTTTAATTATATTCGTGGCCTAGAGAACCGCAACAAGCCAGGAGGTGATGTAAATGACATGTCAACCTTCAATGACATTATCCGCAAACACAACCTTATTGAGTTACCAATTAAGGGTAGGTTATATACCTGGAGCAACATGCAACAAGACCCCCTACTCGAGCAACTCGATTGGTTTTTCACCTCTCTCGACTGGACACATGTGTATCCCAACACCTTAGTGAAGCCCCTTTGCAAACCTACTTCAGATCACACACCATGTCTTGTAAGCATAGAGACAAAAATTCCACGTGCTAAGCTTTTCAGATTTGAGTCCTATTGGCTACTGCACCCTGGCTTTATGGACGTGGTAAAGAAAGTGTGGAACCGCCCTGTCAGTTCGCCCAACGCGTCCACGGTGCTCTGCCACAAGTTTAAACTTCTGAGGCAGGAATTAAAAGCTTGGAGCAAGAATATCTCTCGCTTATCAATGGCAATTGAAAACTCCAACAAAACCCTGGCCGACTGGGATGCTCTTGAGAACCTCCGACCGCTTACCACCCCAGAGTGCAACTTCCGCAAGATCATCAAAAATCACCTTCTCCGTTTGCTTGATTATCCGAAACAATATTGGAAGAAACGTTGCACAATACGCTGGGTCAAATTTGGCGATGAGAATACGAAGTTCTTCCAGGCTGTTGCCATGGAAAGGTATAGAAAAAACAACATTGCAAACCTACGAACACTTGACGGTCTCATGGTGGAAGATCATACTGGCAAGGAAGCTCTTCTCTTCCATGCCTACACTGACAGACTAGGCACCTCAAATCCTACGCAAATGAAGTTTGACCTTCCAACCCTGATCCGCCCAACTGAGAATTTGGATCATCTCACTTTGCCTTTCACCCATGCTGAAATTGATTCAGTGGTTAATGAAATGCCGGGCGATCGGGCACCCGGTCCGGATGGTTTTAGTGGCCTCTTCCTCAAGGCATGCTGGCCAATCATCAAGGAGGACTTTTACACATTATGTACTCAATTCCATGCAGGCACACTTAACCTCCAAAGCATTAATGATGGACTGATCACTCTTATCCCGAAAAACGTGTCTCTCTCCATAGTCAATGATTACCGGCCAATCACACTGCTCAATTGTTGTCTAAAGCTTATTACAAAGCTCCTCGCCAACCGACTCCAGAAAATCATTTTAAAAATTATACATCGCAACCAATACGGTTTCATACGTGGGAGATCAATCCAGGACTGCCTTGCATGGACGTTCCAATATATCCATCAGTGTCAAGCTTCAAAACGGCCGATAGTGTTGCTTAAGTTGGACTTTGCCAATGCTTTCGATACAATTGAGCATGACCCAATGATCAATATCATGAAACACATGGGATTTAACGACAAATGGCTGTCCTGGATTCAATCAATTTTCTCCTCAGGAAGATCCTCCATTCTTCTTAATGGTGTGCCGGGCAGACAATTCCATTGCCGACGTGGAGTATGTCAGGGTGATCCACTTTCACCCCTCATTTTTGTCCTCGCAGCCGACCTCCTCCAATCAGCTATCAATGATGCCTATAGGAAGGGTTTGATTCATCTCCCCTTTCCTTGTAATGGTCAAATGGACTACCCAATCGTTCAATACGCTGATGACACACTCTTGCTCATGCCGGCCTGCCCCCATCAAGCTATGATCATTAAAGATATCCTCACGAATTATGCCCAATCCATCGGCCTCAAGATCAACTTCCATAAATCAACGCTCATTCCCATAAATTTGGAGGCTGAACTTGCTACGAACATTGCGACCATTTTTGAATGCTCAATTGGCTCTATGCCATTTACCTATCTGGGCCTTCCCTTGGGCATGTCCAGCCCCACCATCCAAGATTTCATGCCTCTAGTCAGTACTGCCGAACGGAACTTATCCTCAACACTATCCCTCATGTCCTATGCCGGGAAACTGACCCTCCTCAACTCCACAGTCACTTCCTTACTCATATACGCCATGTGTACACTTCACTTTCCACCAAAGCTCATAGAGATGCTGGACAGGACCAGACGCAGATGATTATGGATCAAGAAAACTGAGCAAGGTGACAAATGCAACTCATTGGCAGCGTGGGACATGGTATGCAAACCAAAAAATAAGGGAGGGCTCGGTGTCCTAAACCTCAGAATTCAAAATGAAGCTCTACTTATGAAATTCTTGAACAAATTCTATAACAAGCTGGACATTCCTTGGGTGCAACTTACCTGGAACTCTTATTATACTCAGAAAATACCACATGCTTTTCATCCCGTTGGATCTTTCTGGTGGCGTGATGTGCTCAAGCTCTCTCCCAAATTCAGGGGGGTTTCCCGTGTCAACATAGTCTGTGGCACCACGGCTCTTTTTTGGAAAGATTTATGGTCAGATCAACTACTCCAAGACTCGCACTCGCGTGCATTCTCCCATTCTACGAACGAAGATGTCTCCGTCAAGGATTTCTTGGGGATCACATCACTTGGAGAAACTTTCCACCTTCCGCTGACCCCACAAGCCCATGCAGAAGTCAGGGACATGTAGACGATCGCTACATCTTTTCAACCGATGACGGCTACTTCGGACGTGTGGCACTATGTTTGGGGCAAAACGGTCTTCAAATCAACGGACTACTACCGTTTCTTCTTCAGGGAAATTCAATCTCACCAAGCCTTCGGTTGGATCTGGAAATCAAAATGCACGATGAAATTGAAAGTTTTTGCTTGGCTACTTTTTCACGGTAGACTCAACACACGGAATATGCTCAAAAGGAGGCACTACAACATAGGAGATGACCACAACTGCCTCCTCTGTGGGCTGAGCATCGAAGAAATGGTCGACCATATGATATTCACTTGCTCCTTTAGCAAATAGTGCTGGAATGTGCTAAGTATAAACTGGGAACCTTTCCCGGGGTGCCTACAAGCTATTGAAGATCAAAAAAAGGGCCACCCATCTCCGATGTTCTTAGAGAAATTCATTGTGGCGGCCTGGAGCCTTTGGAAGGAAAGGAACAATAAACACTTTAGGGCAACAGATCCCTCCATTCGTTCTTGGCTTGACAGGTTCAAGAAGGACTTCGAGCTACTACAGCACAGGGTTAAAGAGGCGCATCGGCCCTTTGTTCTCAATTTTGTACACTCCTTACATTAGCACCCTTACTTAATTTAGACCCCCCCCCCACCGGCCACAAAGTGGCCAGGTCACCCCACCATCTAAATACTCCATTTGTACAGTGCCTCCACATTATTAATATAATTTCACAGTAGGAGCCTTTCCTACTGTTCTCGGTAAAAAAAAACAAGAACCTCATGAAGCAATGTAACGGCCAACAAACTTGATTTTAATGACACCCAATATGATGGAATATGTAAAGGCAGTTCTTCAGAAGACTTGCAGAAAGATGCCGAATCCTATTCACCCCACAAGGTCCTTGCTCTAACTTGGCCCGTGATATGGGTACAACATGCATATAATGTCCTGGAGTGCATCTACTCTATTGCAATGCCATGTGCTTAGTGTGCTGATCATGCATGTAAATATGTCATGCCTTCCTGTTTTTCAGTACCTATTCCATTCATGATAACATGTCTTCAAATTCAAGTACTGTCATTCTACTCTGTCGCAATGCCATCTGATTAGTTTGGACATCATGCTTCTGAATATCTTATGTATTGTTATTCATCAGTATGTACTTCATCTTACCATACCATGTTATTTTTTACATTGAAGTGCTGTTCGTGGTTTGTTGCAATGCCATCTTAGTTTCCCAATCATACACGCATATGTTGCCTTAGTGTTTTTCTGTATGTATTCCGCTATCATACAGTTTTACATTCAACTAGTGTTTTTTTTACTCTGTTGTCCTGTCGTATCCCTAGCTCTTACATCATACTCCCTCCGTACGGATTACATGTCACAGAAATGGATAAAAATGGATGTATCTAGAACTGAAATATGCCTAGACACATCCATTTATTTCCGGATGGAGGGAATGCATGTCAATATGTCATGCCTTTCTATTCTTCAGTACCTATTCCATCTCTCTGCCGTAGCATATTTTATTACTGAAGCACCATTCTTCTATATAAGGCATGCAAGGGGAAGACGGCTATGTTAGAATCTGAAGGGTTACAAACAAGGTCTTTGCAAAAGATCCAAACGCCAGCACTACAAAAAAAGACACATCCATGACA
This sequence comes from Thinopyrum elongatum, assembly GCA_011799875.1. Lineage (NCBI taxonomy): Eukaryota > Viridiplantae > Streptophyta > Magnoliopsida > Poales > Poaceae > Thinopyrum > Thinopyrum elongatum. The sequence continues at coordinate 413,937,644 of CM022297.1, read as the reverse complement.
TTTTGGCCCGAACGATTTTTTTTTCTGTCATGCTTATGACACTTCTATGACGATAATTGTGACAAAACCCAGTATCATCATAGATGTGGTGGGCTCCTACTTCTATGACAAAAAATCATGACAAAAAAGGGGCTTTTCGTCCTGGGCGGGCCAGAGACGCACCTGCATGACATTATCTGGGCCGTCCATGACAGAAAAAATCATGGTAGAAGCGAGGGCGAGGAAAATTTCGGGGAGTTCCCGGTTATAGTGGGTGGTCGGGGCCGAGCGATGCACGGAGGTTTGCGCGTTTCTCTCGTACATGTATGCACGTGTGTGTGACGTTTTGGGCTCTAACTGAACCCGAGCGATTGCACTAGCTACATTACTGAACCCTGATCAATCCCATGGCTGTTAACTAAACCCGAGTGATTCCTTCGCTACTGCTGCTAACTGAAGCCGATCCAAGCTGCCTCTTGATGAACAGTCCCCGGTGGGGGTTGGATGAACAGTTCCCGGTGGGGGTTGGATGAACAGGATCTCGTGGTAGTAGAGGCCGTTGTCGCTGGATGAACAGGACCCCGATCAAGGAGGTGGGGGTGGATGAACAGTAGCCGGTGGAGGGACCCCGTGGAGGGCTGGTTGAACAGGACCCCGTGGAGGGCTGGTTGAACAGGACCCCGTGGAGGGCTGGTTGAACAGGAGCCGGTGGAGGCTGGATGAACAGGACCCCATGGAGGGCTGGTTGAACAGTAGCCGGTGGAGGCTGGATGAACAGGACCCCGTGAATGAACAATAGCTGGTGGAGGCTGGAGGAAGTCGACGGTGGATGAACAATAGCAGGTGGAGGCTGGAGGAAGTCGACGGTGGATGAACAGTAGCCCGTGGAGTCACGTTTTGCGGTACGCCACACCCCTCCTGATGAACAGGACCACGTTTCGACTGTAGGCACTCCAACACAAGTCCGTTTCATCCGTTTTGCGGTACGCCACACCCCTCCCGATCAACAGCACCATGTTTCGACCGTACGAGCTCGAACACAAGTTTGTTTCCTCCGTTTTGCGGTACGCCAGACCCTGTTTCGGCTGTTCCGTCTAAGCCGGTTGGCTTCCGATGAACACGATGCATTCCGACCCAGTCTGTTGCTTCCCGATGAACATGACGCTATTTCTCTGTTCCGACCCAGTCGGTTGGCAGCCGATGAACAGGACGCCATCGATGTACGCGTTCGAGACCCCGCCCGTATGTATGTACGTAGCCGTATTTACTTTCTTGCAGCGTGGCTGTACGTACGTGTACATGATATAGACGGGACTGCCTGAATAGCTACCGCTCCTTACTGGGCCACGGTTCATCATTGCAGAAAGACCGATGGACCAGTATATACGTACACGTTTGCGACCAGAATGACAACACTACGTACGCTTCGATCGGGTGGGTCCCGGCTGTTAGGGAGGATAAGGAGGCACTTCCTTGTGTGCGAAGATATTGATGGTGGGTCCGAGCTGACAGGGGGAGGATTCTTTTTTTTGCGCGTAATAAGGAGGCACTTCCTTGCGTGCGAAGATGTAGCTGGTGGGTCCATCTGTCAGCCTCACCGCGTACAGTCCTCTTCTGATGGCTGTCGTTCATTAACCACGTTGACCACGCCACGCGGAAAGCACCAGGCGGTGGACGACGGTGAGGCAGGGAACAACGTGGAGCCTGGGAACATGTGGAGGGTAGTACGAGGGTTGACTGGTTCGACTGTGGTGTGAGGCTGCCGTTGCCGCAGAATAACAAGGGGTGTGGGTGAGTAGAGGGATGGCCTGGCCAGTGGTGGGAGTAGTAGGGAGCGATGAGGCCTGCGCGGCAGCACAGCCGGCCACGGGAGGCAGGAGCACGCGGTGGTTTGGACGGCTGGAGCAAGAAAATCAGAGGTTGAAGAAGCAGGACGACCGTTGGATGTTAACAATCCAACGGTCACTGGTGATAGAATCGTTTGTTGACTAAGTTGACAAAGCCTTGCGTATGTGTCAACTTAGTAGGGCCACAAGTCAGCCTCGAAATCTGGTGGGCCCCAGCTGTCATGCGGAGCACTCGTTATTTTTCGCTTAATAAGGAGGCACTTCCTTACATGCCAAGATATAGCTGGTGGGTCCCAGCTGGCATGGGGAGGATTCATTCTTTTTGGCGTAATAAGGAGGTACTTTCTTGAGTACGGCCATGGAACATGTGGGTCCCAACTGCCAGCCTCTCCATGTACAGCCCTCTTCCGATGTTGTCGTTTGTTGACAATGTTGACCACGCCTTGCCGAGAACACCAACGCGGTGGACGACGGCGAGACCCAGGAAGGGAATGACACGGAGGCGACGAAGCCACATCAGTGGAGGGATGTGGGTGAGTAGAGGGATGGCCTGGCCAGCGGTGGGAGTAGTAGGGGGCGGTGAGGCCTACGTGGCAGCACAGCCGGCCACGGGAGGCGGGAGCAGGCGGTCCTGCCGGCGCTGGATTTGGCGGCTGGAGCAAGAAGAACAGAGATTGAAGAAGCACGACAGCCATTGGATTGATATCCAACGGTCACGTCTGCTAGAATCGTTTGTTGACGTATATAATAAGTAAAAAAATCTTGCATACGCTTCAACTTAATAGGCCCACAAGTCAGACTATTCCCTATTCTTTTAATAATTTACAGCTCATTGCAACTTCTTATGCAATTTATTGCAGTCCGTTTTTTTGTAGGCCAGGGCCAGGGTTAAAAATTTGAACAAAATTTCGCATATTTTGGTGGGGTCCAAACTATTTTTAATACCGAAATGTCGAGCCAGATTTAAAGTACTTTGAAGATATATTTAAATTAGGTTAAAGCCCAGTGAAATTGGAATCTGAAAATGTGAAAAAATTCAGAAATTTGAAAGTAATTGCCAATTTGTTGTGTGTTTTTTATATTTACAGCCCATTTCATATTACTTTCAAGATTTGCAGCCGTCTTGAAAGAGTTGCAGCCCAGCAGGGCGTAGAAAAATAAGTAGGCCTGGATTGGGTATTCTTTAGAAAAAATAAAATGGTCTCATTTTCACAAAGAAAAAATAGCTGGGATGGTCATGTGGTGAACGTAAAATAGAAGCCTGGGCTAGACGGGCCATAGCCCAGTTGAAACCCTGCTCCGTCTCAACAATAACAAAAAAAATACTGCTCGAGCAGCTACGTCCCAGGTGTCAGCCGATCTTGTGTTGTTCTCTTGTCTATTGACTATACGCTGACAATGTCGTGGGTCCCAGATGTCAGCAAACCACTAGGAGGAAGCATTTTCTTTTTCTATACGCTGACAATGGAGTGTATAACAAAAAATGAGGAACTTGCTTGCGTACGGCCATGGACATGGTGGACCCCTACTGTCATCCTCTCCACGTATAGTCCTCTCCCAATTCCTCTTGTTTGTTGACCGTGTTGACAACGCGATAGGGCGGCGCCGCGGCAAGCACACCAAAGCGCGCGGAGGACGACGGCGAGGCCTCGGACATCGGTGTTAACGATTTAGGAGATGGTGGGGTGGAGATGTGTGTGCTGAGGCACAGCCAGCCGTGGGAGGTGGAAGCAGGCGGCCCTGCCGGGGCTGGTTTGGTTTTGGCGGCTGGAGGAAGACAGGACTGAAGAAACATGACATACTGTAAAATCAGCAGGAGTACTTAACAACCTTAACTGAAACCAGCACGGGCACTTAACAACCATAGCTGAAAGCAGTATGAGTACTTATACAGGTTCAACCATACAAAGCACGCCTCAAACAGTGCTACTTTGCCTACAGTTAATCAAGGGTGAGGCCACCAAGCCCCAGGACAAGGCCTAGGTGCCACCCTGCGCCTCCACAACCTTCTGAAAGCGGCTTCATCTCGCAATGTGGTCAATAAACAGGATATTCGTTTTAGAGCCATGGAAAAACATGAGCATAACCTTCTATCCTATTCTCCAAGATGGACGGGCCTTCATTATTTGAGACCACCCATGAATAAGTCTCTTTTCACCTCCAAGGGAAATGGAGTAGGTCGACATAAACATCATGTTGTGACCAAGCGCAAGTCTGACCCGACCATGGTAAGGCATCTGTATAGGAACAATAGAACTGGGCAGTTTCTATTTCAAGAAGATCACAGCTGTAAAATTGTGTATAACCAAGAGTTTATGAACAACATATATAACAGAAAACAACTCGTACCATAAGTTTCTTGACACAGTTGGACCTGTTCAACGTGTGAAGCAGTGGCACACATATCCCACGTGGCCTTCCACCATTGAAACGCCCCACAAGGACCTCAAGACGATCAATAAAGTGTAGGAACTGGTGGATGTCGTCCCAGTCAACTTCAGTGCCATCAGTAACAGTCGAGTTCTTATAGAATAACAAACGAGTAGCGTGCTTAACTTTGAAATAACCTACACGTGCCACCAATTATAAGAAATATTAGTTAGAAGTAGCATCTTCGTGAGAGAAGGGAATCACAAATCGTTGCTACTTCTAAAGTTAAATTGTGATTAGTTAGACAGAATAGGTGGATTAAGAAGTAATCGAGGCAACATGCAAGAACCAGATACAAAACTAACATGGATGAACTACTGGAATGACGTCGGGGAGGAAGATCACAGTGAAGATGAGACCAGGTTCTGCTATTTCCATCAACATTCGTGCGCCAACTTTCAGTCTGTAACACTTGAGAAAGTTTATCCAAGTTCGGCCATAAAAAACCAGCGATCTTCTTGGTTCATGAACCCAACTCGGAACTTATATCCATGGCTTGTCTTCAATGTGACCATTAAACTGGTGTATTCAGTTATGCCAAGACCGACCATCTTGAGTACATGTGTTCTGGCAGAGCAAGGAATGCACTGCAGGAAAAATAATATGAGAACACAATGTATTCGCTATCCAAATCTAGAAATAATTTGCTCTTTCATGTCAGTGTTGACCATGGTACTAGTACCTTTTATCCAAATGTAGCAATCCAAATTTCCAAATTAGTCGACATCATGTTCAAAAAACCCCACCCTCCCGGATAGAAAAGAGGATTCTAGGAACATACTGTGCGCGTTTTAAAATCCTGCATTAGGATGAGAAGGAACAAGTGTGGCATCTCGCCGAGGGCGCAGAAACCTGTAGGGTCCTCGCACTTTGGGCACTGCAAATGAAACACACTAGATTCAGTAGGAAGAAAAATGCATCAACGGCGGCGGCTGCCATCCTAGGATTACCCGCGACCAACGGAATAGGATTTATTGGGGATGGATGAAGAATTCGTACCTGGTTCTCCATGAGAAAACCCTACGCAATCACTGAGAGGGGGTTTTCTCTGAACAAGCAGACGAGGGAGAAGGGGATTCAGGCCCATTGAAATATTGCTTCTTCGTCCATCCAGCTTACTGCTAAAGCTGGAAAGGTAGGGGTTTTTGTGATTTGATGGCTCATTGGGCATTACTGCGGCGCTACGACCGGGGTGAGTCTACCGTGCAGTTGTGCACTCTAATTTGGTGCATGGCACGTGGACCCCGTTGCCGGATGCCCCACATATCAGCGAAAGGAAGTAGAAAGGCAGGAGTAACTAGTTACACATAAATATATTTTTGACAGAGAGATACTCCCTCAGTAAAGAAATATTAAAATCTTTTATATCACAACTTTATACATAAGAAAAATCAAGGGGAATAGATATAACATAATATGGGGGTTCAGCTGAGAATATAATACTCAGACATGCTCACGGTTTTGGACTTTGGGCCACGGTCCAGTGGGCCTGCATGTTTGGGGGCCCATGTGTTCTAACTCAGCGCATTTCATATTGCAAGCGATCGGTACGGCGCTGGTTTTAGATGCTGTCGCAAGGCGAATATAGAAAATTAAATAAAGCACGACAGCTATTAGAATGAAATCGAACGACAGTTCCAACCAGCAATCAAAGTTGCAATTCTTTCATGATATCCTACGTGATAAATAATACTGTTGTACTACTTATACACACATGACACTTGCTTCACCATGCCATATTATTACATCAAAAGCTCTCGGAGGATAGATCAGTTCGGCAGTTGCGTGCTGCTACTGAAGAATTTCAAAGTTGATTTGGACCAGCTCTCCTTGCCGAGAAAGTTCGATTTTGACATCATCCCCTACTGCAAGATTTGATAGAGTTTTGAACCTTGACCATCCTTTAGCATCAATCATCATGCGACCATCCTTTGTACTTATGGTATATTGAGCAGGCTCATTCACACCAAGGCTGCACATGGTAAGAGAAACTTGGCCACGGTCGCCCGGATTATTGAACGACTCCCTCGTTGCTCTAGGAATTCTCTGTTTGCAAACAAGAAGACATACACAAACAGTTAGATCAACACAGTGAATCATAACAACATGGAAAGAAAAAAGAACGAAGCACTTGGGCGGCCAATGCTTACCAAGAAGGTGGAGATGTCGGTTTTTGTAAGGACTTTGGTATATGCAGTGCGAACTGTAGCCCAGTCTGTTGCCGGTGCAACTGCTGGTTCCGTTGCCGCTGCACGGGCCGGAGCAGATGCAAGTGCAACTTCAAGTGTTGGTGCAGGTGCCGGAGCCGTTGCTGGTGCCCGTGCCGGTGCGACTGGTAGTGCCGCTGCTGCTGCCAGAGATGGTGCTCCTTGTGGAGCTGATGCCGGTGTCGGAGCAGGTGCCCGTGTCGGTGCCTGATCCTCTGGTAGATCAGCCTGATCCACTGACGCGGTCAGTGCCCAATCCTTTGGTGGATCAGGCTGAGCTGCTGCCGCTGTCAATGCTAGAGCCAGTGTTGTCTGAGAAGGTGACGGTGCTCGATCCGATGCTGAAGGTGGTACCGATGTGCGAGACATCAGTGATCGTCTCTGGTATGCTATGATTTCATACTTCAGCTTTCTAACTTCACTAGGCTCTGTGACCTTGATCCAGTCTTTTTCTTCACTTCTTTTAAACGCCAGAAGGACTAATTGTGGCGTGTTTGTTAAACCAAACTGCAGTTCATCATAGGGCTTCAGATTGTACTCAGACAATAGACTGATGCAATTGTGTCCAGTAATATAAGTGATGGATAGTGCCTTCGTTACTGACACGACATAAGAAGTGAAACCTGCAAAAATAACCATCATAGAGCAAACCAAACGGTTTATTCTGTAACGAATGTGACATGGCAAAACCTGCATCGTAAAATTGCAGCAAAAGTAAGAAAACATGATAGTAAATCAATAAGATTTAGACAGTAAATCAATAAGATTTACTTGATGTGACACAAGTGAATCCTTACCAGGAAATCACTATGTTCAAGTTCTAAACTGAAGGTTGATCGTCCAATTACGGGTGGCATGCAGGGCCCCCGCTTACTCCCACAAATAGGACAGTCCAAAGGTCGTGGCAAATCATATGGACCGAACATCCATGGGACTGGAAATCCTGGTGGGTGCTATAAACCCTGCAATGCATACATATATTGGAGTGTAACCATAATTGATAAACCGTCCTCACAAAAAATATGATCTGGATACTTCAAAATATACAGACTGAATTGAGTGGACAGACATTAACATAGACTATTCTCAAGACTCACCACACAACAAAAGCGGCAGTACTAAACAATACAGGGTTCACACACACAAATCAAGTACTGAACAATAGTACTTACTACAGACATGCAAAGTTGCACTAATTGAACTCTGCAGACTATTTCTTGCCACCGACCTATGGGATGTACCCCACATAACTGACTAGGCCATGGACTTCATGAGAGATGTCTACCGGCACCATCACCAACTCGTCAACCTTGGAGAACCTAACAGAGTGGTCTTTCCACTCATAAACATGACAATGAAGACAGTCCGCATCAGATTTGTCGGGAAGCTTTACAAGAACCACACCCTTCGTAATCGAAGGCACAGCTAGGAAATTGTTGTGGTGAAGTACACCCTCGAGAACACGCCTGACAACAATGCTACAGGTAAACACTAGTTCACGACACATGGCGATAAGGACACAACACCTGGATAGTTTAGTAGTAGAACTCATCCTCAGGTCTTCCAGTTCACACGGCATGACTTTGAGAACTTCATCTCCACCGTGGACCTGGTTCTAATTCAAACAGAAACCAAATATTTTATTACTACCTCCATTCAGAAATATAAGATGATTTTTGATATTTTACTCCATATAAGACTACATATACGCACAGAAATGAGTGAACAAAGACACTAGAACATGTCTTCAAAGGCATGAGAGCAGATGGATTACTTGCAATATCCATAACACAAGTTACTAAGGCTAATATACTCTCTTCAAAGGCATGAGAGCTAAAATCTTGCATTTCCTACAGCTAGCACATTGATGTTCATAAAGTAGTTGAAAGTAAACTATAAGAAATCAGTGTTATGTGCAATAATCATATGTATGTCAACCTCTCGCATGTTTTGGTCAAAAGAGCAATTTAGAACCGTCATTTGGCACACAAAAATCACATCCAAGATCACCCAGAAAGTTGTACTACTAGTACTAGTACTGCGTGTTAGATGAAAAAACACGATCAAGATCACCAAAAAGATCGTCAAGAAGAGATATTACCTGGACTTGCTTAATGAGGGATCCCAGAGATGGGGGCTTGGACAGGGCGATGGCCTTGAGCTTGTCTGCGGTAGTCTCAGCGGGGTGTTTGCGCTTCTTCGTACCCTGAGCCTCGACGGTTTTGGCCAGAGCAATAGACATCACTTCGGCCGGTGCTCCAGGGTCCATCAAGAAACTGTCAAATAGAAATAAAAGAAAAGAAACCATAATCACAAACCCAAACGAAGAACAGAGAGGGAGTTATAGGATCAGTCTCGGGGTTGCAAGACCGGGCCTTGGCCAAAATCAACACCATTGATGCGCTCACCTTTCCTTCTTTGGGAGAGAAGAACAATGGCAGAAGCGCGTCGGGGTTTTCTTGAAGAAATGAGGAACAAGATGAGGGAGAAGCGAGTTGGGGGTTTCTTCAAGAGAGGAAGCTGAGGGAGAAGAGTGAAATGATGGTTTCTTCGTCCATCCAACTTACTGCTGGAAAGGTGGGGGTTTTGTGATTTGACGGCTCATTGGGCATTACTGCGGCACTTCGACCGGGGTAGTCTACTGTGCAGTTGTGCACTCTAGTACGGAGTAATTTAGTGCATGGCAAGTGGACCCCGATGCTGGCTATCCCACACATCGGCGAAAGTGAGTAGCAAGGTTCCCGACGACCGTTGAGGAGGATCCGCACGGTAGAGCGTGTCCACTGTTTCTGAAGAAAAAAAATGATTACAGCAAGCGTTTCCACTCTGACGATGGAGGAGTTCAAAACACGACAGACACTTGAACTTACACAGTACTCCTACTACTAGGCATGTGCAGTGGTTCATACGTCAGTACTATATAATCTTGTTGCTAGTGTAGTAAGATATGACGATAACAAATGTTGTTGTGCGCATGTCAACTATATGAACAGTAATGTAACATACCCCTTTTTTGACTGTCCGGTCGAGAATGAACGGTGAGATCAATGTTAACAGAACTAGGTCTACAGCGCACGGAGAGTACGGTGCTACAGTACTCCATGGAACATGAACCATATGAAGCATGAATCAGTGTTAGGCAGGGTGTATGAAGGGTGCATGGGATGGGAGCAAAAGTTCCCTTCTCGACCCACTTTTGGGTGATTGGTAGAGTGCATGAAGGGTGCTTGAGTCCACACTAGTAGGTTAACACAAATACACTAGGAGCATGCATGAAGAGGGGTGCTGAGATGAGCATGCACGAAGAGGGAACAACTATATTGAGATGAGAATGCAACCAAACACACCCACACGCTTTGTGCTACAGTGACTGATCTGCATCGTTTGAGTTTGATCCAATGGTCATGTTGCGCCGAGACATGGACATGCCCATGCAGAGGACGCCTAAACACCACCAAAGTCCCTCTGCTTCTCGAGGCGCATGACGTTGGTGATGCAGGGTGCCACCTCCCGTAGAGCCCGCTCCCGGTCGACGGGAGCCAGCTCGTCAAAGACGGCATCCAATGGCACGAATGGATTCCGGTGACGAAGCCCAGAGAGGATTCGCCCGACAACGGCGACGGTCGCCCGCAACCCCTCCTTGTCCAGCTCTGCCCCCAGCATCGCGCGGAGACGGCTCAGCTCCTCAGAGAAATAGGTGAAGGAGACCAGGTCAGGAAGCCGCAGCTCGTTGAAGTCGACGGGGTGGTCGAACGGGTTTAGCCCGACGGCCGGCATGGTCGTGCTGGCATGACGGTAGGCATCACGCAGCCGCAACATGTGTGTGGCAACATGGTCCACCAAGTGGTTGAGGCGATCCTAGACATCGTCACGATCGGCCGGCTCGCGCTCCAGCCGGCTCGCCTGACCGCCTATTGTACTCCCGCTTTCCGCAGCAACGCCGCCGATGCCTCGAGCATCTTTGTGGTGGACGCCTACCGCTTTTGAAGATCCATGAACTCCCGCACATAAAAGGAGGAGCATGGCACTCCTCTCCTCCTTTAGCTCATGGAGCTCCACGTCCTTGGCCCTGAGCTCCGCATCCTTGGCCTGGAGCTCCTGTGTCAGGCGCCTCACCTCAGACTCCATGATCTGGTGCGCTGCCATGGAACCAGGTAGAAGCAATGGGGAGAGGAAGAAAAACGGGCAAAACGACTGAAAGGCAATGCAATCTACGGGAAGGCGAGGGGAGCCAGCCGAGGAGTGGGGTGAATCTTTTGGTTTCCACCATGGGAAAACACCAGTCGATGACTTTTCACATCAGGGAGCAGTGGGTTTTACAGGCAGAGTCATCATGACTAATTGCCGCCGCGCCTGCTCCCGTCAATCAAAAAAATAAAAATCCTGCCTCGCTTGCTGCACCCAAAGACCATAGCAACGCCGCACTGGATATTTAAATTTACCTGCCGGCAAGGAGAGAGAAAAAGGGGTGAAAAAACAAATGTGGCGGCGGCCTAGCTAATCGGTCGCACTAGCCCAACTAGCTAGCCACCGTGCTTCACTGATGTACTCGGCGAGAAAGGTGGGCTTTTGTGATTTGATGACTCATTTACTTGTTTCGGCGCTATGACCGAGGAGGACCCAGAAAACGCGTGGTAGGGCGTCCCACGTCTTGGCAAGGAAGAAAATATGCGTGCACCACCCGGGAGGACCCAGAAACCGCGTGGTAGGGTGTGCCAAGTCTCGGCACGAAGGGAAAATGTGCGTGTAAAAATATACTGTATCAGACGTACTACCTATGGTTCAACCTCGGGACCTAGCCAGTCAGTCGAAAACACCCCACTAGCAACACAACTTCATCATGCTAACGTGGCACAGAGGATAGGTGTGGTTAGCTCCATTTCGACCAGCCACAGCGTCTCTTGTTCTAGGCAATTCTTCTATTTTCCAAGCATTTTTTAGTTATAATAACACCACGGCATGCTCGCGCCGCTCTTCGTGTGTGCCCGTGTGTCTAAAGGTTAGACGATGGAGAGGAGAGAGAGATCGCAGACATGGGACCCACCAGTAAGTGAGTCAACGGTCATGCACATGTTGACGAGCCACTCCCTCTACTCTACTCAACGTAATACTATATAAAATCAAGTTATGCGACAAAGCCAACAACGATTGCTGTTTTAGGCTATCGACTTATGCTTTGTAGTCCAGGTTGCCAGTTTGAATCTCATCTTTCAGATTTGTTAGTTTCAGGTCCAAATTTGATCAATGGCAAGTGGGGCCCCCGTGTGTTGTTCCGATATTTCAGTGTAGGATGTTTTTTGCACAAACACTTTGCGCGGTTAGACAAGTTACGGCAGCAGTTACACGTATTTTGCAAGTTTAGGATAAAAAATGACAGCGGCATAGAATATCACATCCACCCCGCAGCTTAGATGATATGGTGATACGAGTTTTTACATTGTTGGATCTAAGATCAAATGGCTTGGGAGTAGTATTTGTAATTATGCGCAATTTCCAAACTCTCCAAGGGTTTTTTGCAAATAAAACATTCAGGCCTCGTGTGTGCCACTGCATCTTGGATCCAACGGCTCCCAGTAGCTCATATTAGGTGCTCCCCTTAGCTTAATTAGCCGCTACGGTGATACGAGCATCTAGGTCGTATGATCTGTGATCAGATGCCACAGGCGTAGTACTTGTACTTTCTGCGCAATTCCCAAACTATTTGAGGCCTATAGTGCAAAAACATTTAAACCTCCTACTGTGAGCCGTTAGATCTCCCGGGAACTCGTATCACCATAGAATCTACGGTGTGGGAGCACCTCATATTATCCCGTGCGAGAAAACATAAGGTGCTCTCGCAGCTTGGATGCTACGGTGATACGAGCTTCGAGGTTGTTCGATCTGAGGTCCAATGGCATATGAGCAGTCTTTGTGCTTGTGAGCAGTGGCCGAACTCTTTGGGGGCTTTTCTGCAAAAAAACATTCGAACCACCAAGGAGTTGTTGGATCACAGATCCAACGGCTCCGAAGAGCTTGTATCACAAAAGCATCTAAGGTGTGGTAGCACATGATATTCTTACATACAGGAGAATATGAGGTCCTCCTTCATCTTAGATGCTACGGTGATATGAGCTTCGAGGTCGTTGGATATGGGATCCAAGGGCATCTGAGTAGTTTTTGTACAAATTGTGTGCAATTCTCAAACTCATTAAGGTTTCTTGTAAAAATATTAAGACATCCTGTGAGCTGCTATATCTCAGATCTACAAGCTCCAAAGAACTCGTATCAGCATATAGCATCTAAGGTGTGGGGGCACATGATATTCTCCCAGGGAGGGGGGGGTGCACAACCAATCGGTGTTTGGGAGGGTGGGGACAAATATAATGTTAAAAAAATATAATCTAAACAATCCTAAACAGAGCTTCACAATTTTATCTAAGGACGAGGGGTTAACCCCCGACAATCTACATAGCTCCACCTATGCAAGAGGTGTAGTGCGAGCGTCTATGCGTGAGTGAGACGACGTGAAAAAGCGAGGTCAATCGAGTCATCTATAGAGGGAGAGATCGAGGGAGTGTGGCCTAGCGTACACTCGAATGTTAAAGACGATACACCGAGATATCGTGCGGCGAAGCTGTGGTGAGGGCTGGAGGGAGATAGTTACCGAGAGGGTGGCCTAGATAGACTTTGTGTGTGCGCGCACGGTGAAGGTGTTTTACAAAGGCAACACATGTGTCTTGAGAGAGAGAGAGAGGGAGCGTTTGTCATGGAGGGCACGATGAGGTTGTGTGTGAGAATACATTTGTTGAGAGTGTGAGGGCGGGAATGACATAAATGGAGATCGAAATGTGAAGAGCAATAATGAGCGCACGTGTGTCGGATACCAATAGCTCTATTAACAAAGAAATGAACATAAATCAATACATGAAGTATGTGTGTGGGTGGGGGGGGGGGCGATCGATGGAGAGACCTAAACATAACATTTGCATGTATGTAGTACTAGACTTAATATTCATGTTTCAGTTTCCTGTGCATTGTAAATATTGAATTGAGGGCCATGCATGGCTTACATTTTACTCCCTTCATTCCTAAATATTTGTCTTTTTAGAGATTTCAAATGGACTGCCACATACGGATGTATATAGACATATTTTAGAGTGTAGATTCACTCATTTTGCTTCGTATGTAGTCACTTGTTGAAATCTCTAAAAGACAAATATTTAGGAATAGAGGGAGTATTTTTGAATTCGTATCATACATGCATGGTTTGGAAAAATAGATGCACTATACTTACTGGATTGTTGTTGTATTCGTGTGTGTGTGTGTGGTCATATGCTTGATACATACAAAGTTTTCTCACCACCATACCATTCATCTTTTAAATTTGAATTTGCAATGAAAAACTTACTGGGGATACCATGAAATGTGAAATCCATGTTGAGATCACTATATCACAAACTCACTCTAATTCAAGAACTCGTCATAAATCAATTACCGTGCCTTTTGGAATGACCAGTAATTTGCAAGGAAAATACGGGCATTGTAATACATATAGATTTGTTCGGCAATTTAAAAGATTCCTTTCGTATTCTCGAATGGTAGCACCCGACGGCGTACCAGCCAGACCCGGGCTCATGTTGATCCTCAAAAATAAAACCGGGCTCATGTCCTTCTGGTGGCGTGCGTGGTACACACATTAGCCAACCCCAACCACTCGAGCCTTCGCATTTCGAGTCGAAATATATGGCGGCCAGAATTCTAGCCCTAGGAAATTCCCCTCATGTCCCCGGTCCATAATGACTATCGATGAACAATGGAGGGATGCTTTAGTAACTAGACAACGTTACCTACCATGCCGAGCACGGTTCAATTCCCTCGGCCGCCACTACCCAAGGTCACCCATCAACTCCATTGCCTAGTACTAATAGGAGTACTACACTAGGATGAGCACAGAAGTGAGCCCCGTTTGTTCGTGCCTAGTACTAGAGTTAATATATCAGGCAATGCACTGGTACGGAGGGATTATCCTTTTACTCTGCATATATAACTTGTCTGAAGTCTAACTAAGCAAAATGTTTGACCAAATCCTTTCTTAAGAAATATTAACATCTACAACAGTAAAGATGTATCGCTTGAAATTTTATTGCATGATGCAGGTTATGATATTGTTTCGAATACTGGATTTTAAATTTCAGAAAATCCAAAAGTGACATGAAATTCATGAAACTGAGCATGGTCTCATGATATGGCACAAATATGCTATCGTAATTTTTTTGTTCGATTGAGACAAGCTGCTTATGAAAAGTTGCACAAATGAAGAGCCAAGGTATTTTGGAACAAAGACCTGTCACGTTAACGTGAATGCTTTCACTATTCAAACCGTGGGCATTTACGTGCCGCCACGAGTCCCGCTTCTCATCGGCAGGTGCCTTCCAAGCAAGCGTGTGAGTCCACGGGAGGCGTGCGAGCAGACTGCTGCGCCGGCTGACCGGGAGGCATGCGAGCAGGCTGCTGCGCAGGCTCACCAGAAGGCGAGCCCTTTGACCAGGCTCCGCCGCCCACCTTCGTCCCAACTGCCCCCACTTTTAATGGCGCCGGCGCCGCAAGTTAAAATCACCCCCGCACTACCCGGTATCACTACAATCTTGTCTCTTCCTCTCCGATTCTCCTGTCGTCTACCTCCAACCAGCCTGACCTAACCGTACGCCATGCCATATCACGATGGTCTGCCCTTAGTCTTCCAGTTTCCTGAGGAAGACACCTAGCCAGAGTCTCAAGAACATAAGGCGCTTTGGGACGAGCTTGAACTGGCCTTGCGGGAAGACGCCGCACCTGTCCCCGCTCCCGTTCCGGCTCCCATCGCCCCGACTGCGCCAACGCCCATCCCCATGGCATTGATGGGCTGGGAGCCGCACATTGTCGCTGAGCTTGATGCCATGGGGTTCCACGAGGTCCCCTCCGACTTTCACGCGCCCGTGCACCTGCTTGCGCATGCGCCTGTGTCCACTGACGCGTGCGCCCGTGCCGGTGCCCGTGCACCTGCCAGCGCATGCGCCTGCGCGTGCACTGACGTGCGCGCCCGTACCGGTGCCCGTGCACACGAATGTCTCCACCGCGCTGTTGCCAGCGCCTGTCCCCGCGTGGGTGCCAGTGCCCCCCTCAGTGGCATGGATCGCCGCCGTCGACCGCTTCCTTGCACTAACGCCAGTCGCCTCCTCCCGCCAGTTGACTCGCTTCTGGAGACCGAAGTCCAGAACATTCTGGCCTTCCTTGAAGCTAGGGCCAACGTCCAGGAGTACACCAACAACAGCGCAAGACACCGCCGTCGCCATCGCCATCGGTCAGTGGCCCAATGACACACAGAGCACGGCAGAGGAGCCGCTTCCCACCGCAAGACGCCCCCGCCGCCGCCGCGTAATCTAAATTTGCCATGAAAAACGTTCGGATTGCCATGCTTAAAATCCGAACGTTTGGGATTTATCATTTCCGTTTATTTTAGTTCGATCGTCGTATGAATGTAAAGTCAGAGTCAGACTGAATGAAATCTATGGTTTGATCGATTGAATGTTCTGCTAGAGCCGTATCAAATTAAATATAAAACGTCATCAAGCCACATGTATTCCTTCTCATCGCAAACATTTCATATTAAATACCACGTCAATTCCAAATATATTTTTAGGGAAGTCAATTCCAAATACTTGTAGGGCGTGACTAGTCCCCTTGTTCGAGCACTGTCAGGACCGGTTTTTCAACAAACATTTATTGAAAAATCGCCCCTTTCCTTAGACCAGTACAGAAAAATCCTTCTTACTGGTAGACAATTACTTGATACAGAAATCCAGTAGTACTAAATATTATACAGGGTTGAGCTGAGGCTGCTCAACAATTTATTACAAGTACGCCAATATTACACATAAAGGCGGATATGACACAAAGGGTGTGGTGGCATAACTACTAACTCGTACTAAAAGTGGTGGTGGATATGTCACAGTGAAGTGGGTGACATGACTCCAAAATCTTACAACTCATCATGCGCCGGAGTGAGGCTCGATGATTTTATTAGGGTAGCGGAAGCGTATATAATACAAGTGACCAACTCCAGGATTGCAAGGGACTGACTGGGACTCCTCTAGGCGTCGGGCTCGCTATCGCACTCTTCATCCATAAGATCGCCTTCGTCAACATCTGGCCAAATCAACAAGCCAGGTGAGTACTTTGAATGTACTCGCAAGACAGTTTGGACATAAGATATAACAAATGCAAACATGATGCACATGAGCAGACTAGTAATACACACTCAGGTAATAAATTTGCACTGCAAGAAAAATAAAAAGGAAGTCAGGCGGTAGTCCTCCCGAAATCCCAATAAAATAGCAGAAGACCGATCGGGTGTCTGAAGCGACGCCTCGAAAGGTAAAAATAAATTAACATGCTGCAGTTGGGCGTCAGGGCGACACCACATAAAGGGCTTATACTGAAAAGTAAATGACAGTACGTGCCACAGTCGGACGTCTGAATGCGACACCTCGAAAAGGGCTTATAATGAAAGTAAATAACCAGAATGCCACAGTCGGACGTTTGAGCGACATCACTTAAAGGGCTTATATCAAAAGTAAATAACAAGAATGCCACGGTCGGACGTCTGAGTGACATCACATAAAGGGCTTATATCAAAAGTAAATCTCAAGAATGCCACAGTCGGACGTCTGAGCGACATCACATAAAGGGCTTATATCAAAACTAAATCACAAGAATGCCACAGTCAGACGTCTGAGCGACACCACATAAAGGGCTTACATTTCATCATTCGAATTCGAGAAGTCCATGGAGGTAGCACCATCCCAAGGAATACTCAATATATAATAATAAACAGGTTAGTCTCTCCACAGGAATAATATTCAGCCGGGTTTACCACTGTCAGTTAACATGTTTGTTCTTCAGAGACTGACACTGAGACTGACACTGATCTGTCAACCAACGTCCTTGACCGAGGGCATGGATACTCGAATGGTTTTGACTCTGCAGAGTTTGTACTTTTTACCCACAGCCAACGGATTTCAGTAGTCACAAAGGACTAGTTCCGTCTACAGTATTTTAGAAGAAAACACATCTAACCAGTCCACACCCATTCCACATCCCGCTGCCAGGAATCACCCTAGGCAATGTTCAAGAAAAACTCTAAGACGGGGAGGCCAACACCTCGAATAGCATGGGATCAAATTTATATCGCGCGCTCTAAGGGGTGCCCCCCTCTCGGTCCCAACCGATAACACCCATGCCCCCTGACCGGATGATGGGCTTTAATCCAGGGCCATGGAACCCTCATCATGGCCCCTCTATTTGGTGTGTATATGGAAAGAGGTTTGCAACTTACTAAACCGTATTCTTTGCAGAAAACATGTGGCAGCACGAAAAGAAGGCGAACGGGAACAAGACTCGATCTATGTCAACACTGGAGTTAAACAGTTTGTTTTAGAACTGGCATGCTCCAACAATACCAGCTTGCAACCTATCTTGCCACCACATGATTAGGTTGTTTCACCATCTTATGATCACATCAAGTTTTGTAGCTCACTTGCAACTTACCTTGCATGAAATATAGCATTCAACAAATGCTTATATAAACATGCCATGAGAAAACCACTCAAGCAAACATGAAAAACACTCATCATATCAAAGGTTCAAACATGCTTGCCTGGTTCGGAGTAGTCGGAGTCTAGCTCGGCGAAGTTGACGGCACCGTCACCTCCTTCGGTATCTACGTTACATAAAAATATCGGATTCTAACGAAAATACCGTGCGTGCATAAAAATAGTTCCAAATATTTTTCAAATAAATATAATAAAAAACTAGACAGAAAAATAGAGATGACAGAAAAAGAATCAACTCAAAATCGTCTTTTGTTTAAAAGTTATTAAGGTTTTAGTCCAGGGACTATTCTGTAATAAACAGAAAACTTTCCAGGGGCTAGTTTGAACAAACAGAAAACGCTTCGGATGAAAATACGTCAACTTAAAGAGAAAACGTATTTTGCCCGAAGGCGTTTTCAGAAAACGGTTCGAAGAAGAAGAGTAGAGGCTGACGAGGGGGTCTCGCATGTCAGGTTTAAAAAATCCCATCGACGACAGAAGCAAACGATGAACACCGGCGACGATCGACGGCGATCTAGAGGAGGGCGAGGGGATGGTTGCACTCACAGGACTATTCCGCGTCGGTGGGTGGTGGAAGGAGGCGTCGGTGAGTACCACGTTGACGGCCACTTCCTCTACGGCGGACGGCGGCGTCGGGCGATGAGGGATCTCGCTGAGGAGAGCTGCAGACACCAAATTGAGGCTCGGGTTAGAAGAGGTGGTGTACTAGGAGGTTGCTGACCAAATTTGAGCTGAGGAGATAGAGTAACCAAAGTGAATTGTGCTGGCGCCCGAAGCGGATCGAGGCGGTCCGAGCTGAGGAAGAAGACCCTCCCGAGGCCCTCTGATGAGTGGAGCGTGGTTCTGAGGAGAGGTGGAGTGGTGTTGAGCTGCTAAGTGCCTCGGGAGCCTCTATTTATAGGCAGGCGAGGAAGGTGCCGTGAGCAAAATATCTCCGGCGAGAAATTACGGTGAGGTGGTGGTCGAGCTAGAGGTTTAGGCGACTGGGCAGCTGCGGATTGGTTCACCGGTTCCATCCCTGGCTTAAGCTTGGTCCAACATGGGCGATACTCCAAGTTTTTGATGGAACGGCCTCACGGGCACGTTGGCGGCAGAGAGCGCGCTCTGCGCTTCTCAGGCCACGGCGACGGTTCTGCAGCGCTCCCAGCGAAGAGGACTGCCACGCGGAGGCTCAGGGTGGTGTGGGCGGTGCTGGGCGGCGCCGTTCCTCGCTGAGCTACTCTGGCGGCCGCAGCGAGTGTCGCTGCCGCCGCTCATCGGGGCGATGCACCCCTGCCAGCTCACCATCGACGCGAGGAAGAAGCCAACCGACCATGCAACGCTCTGGATAAGAAGGAGGAGCAGTGAGCAACGAGCCAAGGTGAGCACTGGCGAGATTGACGCTGCCGACTGATGAAAAATGACACTGTCTCTGAAGCTAAACACTGACTCTCTGAAATTTGACTGAAACAGTGCACGCCAGCTGCTCGACGAAATGTTTGACGCACATGGACAATTTTTCTGGAGCTGAAACTTGGAGGGGTGGTTTCTTGATGCATCCAGAGGCTACCTGAATTTTCTCAGAATTTTTAGAAAGGGATAAGAATGAATTTCACCAAAAATAGCAAATCTGGTCCAAACTTGCAGTAAGCAAATTTTGAAAAATTTGAACTGTGGACCAGCAGCTCTTGATGGATCTAGGTTTAGGGTACCAAGGAGTAGCTAGGGTAATTTACTTTGGATTAAAAGCTCAAGGAATCTGGTACTTCCTTTGTAAATCCCAAGGGTCCAAATAAATTACAGAAAAAAAGTTTGAGGTTAAAATAAATAGAAATAAAATCTAAAAGAGGTTGAAACTTGCTGGAATTGGATGCTTGGCTTGACCCAAAGTAGGGAGGAGGGTTTAGGAAGAAAATTTTCAACATAGGTAGTAGCATAAGAGTATTTTTGAATAGGGAAAGATAAATTCCAAAAATTATAGGAATTCTTTTTAATAAAAGAAATAGTAAAACAACCCAAGAGTATTTGTGTTGAACCAACACATGTTGAAAAACCCTCAAGACCAGAATCAAGATCGAGAAGGACTCATAAAAGATTTGTCATAAAAAGGTTTTGAGAAGGAGAGTCCCTCTTTAGAAAAATTCAAATAACCTCCTTTAAATCAAATAAAGAATTTGGTAAAAATCAAACCAAAATTTTGGGGTGTTACAACACCTACCCCCTTAGGAAAAATCTCGTCCCTGAGATTTCAGCTGATCCTCAAATAGGTGTGGGTACTCTGCCCGAAGAAAATCCTCTCTTTCCCATGTTGCTTCATCCTCGGTGTGATTGCTCCACTGAACCTTGAAAAACTTAATTGTCTTCTGACGGGTCCTTCATTCAGACTCCTCCAATATTTTTATTGGACGTTCCCTGTAGGTGAGGTCTGGTTGCACGTCAATGCTCTCATGAGATACATGCTTCTCTGGGTTGCTTACACACTTCCTCAACTGTGAGATGTGGAACACGTCATGGACGTCTGACAGTTCTTCAGGTAGGTCTAGCTGGTAGGCCACTGTGCCTCTTCGTGCAATCACACAGAAGGGTCCAATAAATCATGGTGCCAGCTTTCCTTTAACTTTGAATCGTTGCAGGCACCTCATAGGGGATACTCTTAGATACACATATTCACCGGGTTCAAAACTAACTTCACGATGTTTTTGATCGTAATAACTCTTTTGTCGGCTCTGGGCTGTCTTGAGTCAATCCCTGATTAGTTTAACTTTCTCCTCAGCTTCCTTGAGCATGTCTGGGCCGAAGATACGACTGTCTCCTGTCTCTGACCAATTTAATGGGGTACGGCATCTTCGCCCATACAAGGCTTCAAAAGGTGCCATTTGTAGACTGGCTTGGTAACTGTTGTTGTACGCGAACTCGGCATACGGCAAGCTTTCTTCCCAACTGGTTCCATAGGTGAGAACACAGGCTCTCAGCATGTCTTCTAGAATTTGGTTCACACGTTCAGTCTGTCCTCCAGTCTGGGGGTGGTATGCTGTACTGAATACTAGTTGAGTTCCCAGAGCTTGTTGTAAATGATCCCAAAATCTGGAGACGAATTGAGTGTCTCTGTCGGATATTATAGTCTTTGGAATTCCATGCAGACAAACAATACGGGAGAGATAAAGCCTGGCAAGCTTCTGAGTGGTGTGGGTTGTCTTTACTGGAATAAAATGTGCCACCTTGGTTAATCTATCTGTGATGACCCATATGGCATCATTTCCATGTCGTGACCGAGGTAGCCCGACAATAAAATCCATTCAATTTCGTCCCATTTCCATTCATGTATCCTGTTTGGCTGTAATAGTACTGCTGGTTTTTGGTGCTCGGCTTTAATGCGCTGACATGAATCACAACATGCAATGAATGTGGCTATATCCCTCTTCATACCATGCCACCAAAAATTTTCCTGAATGTCCTTGTACATTTTGGTTCCTCTAGGGTGGATTGAATATGGATAGGTGTGGCCTTCGGCCAAAATTTGCTGTTTGAGGTCCTCTATATTTGGTACGCATAGCCTGTCTCCGTACCATAATATTCCCTTGTCGTCTACGACGAATTCTGAGGCCTTGCCCAGACTCACTTTTCTTTTTATGCCTTCGATGCTGGGGTGTCCACGCTGAGCTTTCTTAATCTGCTCCATTAGGGTGGGCTGTATTTCCAAATTTGACACAGTGCCTTCAGTGACCAACACCATGTTGAGTTTGGCAAACTCCCGCTGAAACTCAGGTCTCAAGTTTTGTAGACTGTCGTTGCTCGAGCTTGGGTTTCGGCTGAGAGCATCTGCCACTACATTCGCCTTTCCTGGATGGTAGTGAATGCCAACATCATAATCTTTCACTAATTCCAACCAGCGTCGTTGTCGTAAATTGAGTTCTGGTTGTGTGAAAATATATTTGAGGCTTTTATGGTCCGTATATATTTCACAACGATTCCCAAGCAAAAAGTGCCTCCATTCTTTGAGTGCATGAATAACTGCTGCTAATTCAAAGTCATGAGTAGGATAATTTTCTTCATGCCTTCGTAGTTGCCTGGAAGCATATGCGACTACTTTGCCTTCTTGCATTAATACGCATCCGAGGCCTTTCCTGGACGTGTCGCAATATACTTCAAAAATTTTGTGTATGTCTGGCACGACTAATACTGGTGCTGTTGTTAATCTCCTTTTGAGTTCTTGGAAACTTTTCTCGCAAGCTTCAGTCCACACAAATTTCTTATCCTTCTTGAGTAGCTGTGTCATAGGTTTTGCTATGGTGGAGAATCCCTCAATAAATCTTCTATAATATCCAGCCATTCCCAGAAAACTTCGTATATCTGTTATGTTGGCTGGTTGTTTCCAGTCAAGTACGGCTTTGACTTTTTCTGGGTCCATGGCAACACCTTCTTGGGTTAATACATGGCCTAGAAAATCAACTTGTTTTAACCAAAATTCACATTTGCTGAATTTGGCGTACAATTGATGTTTCCTTAATTCTCCCAGTACAATTCTGAGATGTTCAGCATGTTCTTCTGGTGTCTTGGAATATACTAAAATATCGTCAATGAACACCACAACAAATTTGTCCATAAATTTCATAAACACTTTGTTCATGAGGTGGACAAAGTATGCGGGGGCGTTTGTCAGTCCGAATGGCATTACTGTAAATTCATATAACCCATATCTGGAGGTGAATGCTGTCTTTGGGATATCTTCTGTCCGTACTTTTAATTGATGATATCCCGACCTTAAATAAATTTTTGAGAAAACCTTGGCTTGTGCGAGCTGGTCAAATAAATCATTTATCCGTGGCATCGGATATTTGTTTTTGATGGTGACCATGTTGAGTGCTTGATAGTCTATACATAATCTTAGTGTCCCATCTCTTTTCTTGGCAAATAATACTGGTGAACCCCAAGGTGAGGAGCTGGCCCTAATATAACCTTTGTCCAGTAATTCTTTTATTTGCTTCTTCAATTCTACCAACTCGGAGGGTGCCATTCTGTATGGTTTCTTGTAAATGGGAGTGATTCCAGGTGCTAGTTCAGTGATGAACTCTATTTCTCGGTCTGGTGGCATGCCTGGTAGCTCTTCGGGAAATACATCAGGAAACTCACAAACCAC
Organism: Thinopyrum elongatum; assembly: GCA_011799875.1. Taxonomy (NCBI): domain Eukaryota; kingdom Viridiplantae; phylum Streptophyta; class Magnoliopsida; order Poales; family Poaceae; genus Thinopyrum; species Thinopyrum elongatum. The sequence continues at coordinate 413,914,435 of CM022297.1, read as the reverse complement.
TGGAACTTTACTTAACTCTGAAATATCCACCTTGTTCAATCTTGGTCGCAGTGATATTGGTCTTTCTTGAGCTGCAATTTTTATCGTCTTCCAATGATGATGAGTGAGAATCACAGTTCGATTGAAACAGTCGATAAATCCCTTGTTGGTGGTTAACCAGTCCATTCCTAGGATAACATCCAGTCCCTTATTTTCCAATACAATGAGGTTTGCGCGAAACTTTAATCCCTCAATCTCAACAACCACACCTTGGCAGTAACTCTGAGTGATTTGCTTAATCCCGGGGGACTTGATGGTCATGGAATTTTCCAAGGGAAGAATCGAAAAATCATGTTGCAAAGCAAATTTCTTGGAAATGAACGAGTGAGAAGCTCCAGAATCGAACAAAACCGTGGCAGGTATTGTGTTGACAGGGAACGTACCGAGTACGATGTCTGGAGCATTCTGTGCTTCCTCCTTGGTCACATGGTTCACGTGACCCTTCCTGTGATTGTTATTGGGGTTGAAGTTGTTGCGCTTAGGGGCTGAATTATTTCCATTGTTGTTCAGCTTGAGGGCCGAATTTCTTGGCTTTGGACACTGCTTGGCATAGTGTCCTTCCTCTCCACAGGCGAAGCAAGTAACGCCTGGGCGATACGTAAAATCCTTGTTCCTTGCATGAATTTTTTTGTTTGGGCGTGGAACATTGGTTGCGGATTTGTTCGCCCCATTTCTCTGGAAATCATTCTTGTTTCAGTTGTTGCGAGAATGAGTAGTCTTGTCCCTTTTGCGCTTGCGAAAATCCTCCAAGCTGCGGCGCTCATTTTCCAATGTAATAGCCTTGTCCACAAGCGTTTTGAAATCTGGAAAGGTGTGCACGACCGGCTGGCATTTAAGTGCTGGTGCCAGACCATCCAGAAATTTTTCCATCTTTTTATTTTCAGTCATATGTTCTTCGTTGGCATAACGAGATAATTGAGTAAACTGACTATTGTACTCAGTCATTGTCATGCTTCTCTGCTTGAGGTCATCAAACTCCCTTTTTTTGATCTTCATAACACTTCTGGGAATGTGCGCCCCACGAAAATTTTCCTTAATTTCTTCCCAGGTGATGTTGTTTTCATTAGGGTGCATGTGTAGGAAGTTTTCCCACCATGATGCAGCTGCTCCAGTGAGGTAGTGAGGTGCATAAAGTACCTTCTCACGGTCCGAACATTGTGCAATAATTAATTTCCTCTCAATGTCTCAAAGCCAATCATTGGCCTCAAGAGGTTTATCAGTGTGAGAGAAAGTTGGGGGACGTGTCTTTTGTAGTTCAGACAATTTGGAATGCTGCTGGTATGGTTCGCGGTGATTTCCCATATCGATAATGTGGTTCATCATTTCTTGATGCTGCTGCTGGCTTTGCTCATAAAGGCGGCATACTTGAGAAAACGATGCTTCACTGCCTTGCTGACTTGACTGCCCCTGTGTGAAATTGTTACTTGTCTGGGTACCATAATTTTCTTCTGGCGGACTTGGCATGGAACGAGTCCAGGGACGAGGCATTTTCCACTCTGGGGTATTTTTGCAGAACTCATGAGAAAAATCTGAGTAGCAAAATAAATAATTTTGCAAATGCAGAAATTTAAAAACTCCAAGATTTTTTTTTCAAGAGAATACTTGATTTCACATGGAGAAGGACTGCTCAGTACATATCTTACAAGCAAGTCGTAATTATACAGTACATCACTCAGGATGTGCGTACACATTCCTGACATGTTATTTAGGCTAGTGCACTTCTCTGAGTTCCTACATGATGCGCATACAAACTACTTCTCACCAAGCCTATACACATATAAGCCTATCTTACAAGTTGGTACATCACACGGCTGCTCGGCGCACTCAATCGGAGATGGTAAAAACTTCCCTCGGCCTGCCGAGGGTAAGTCCCAGTGATGCTGGAGACTCAACCTCCTCCTCACTAATAGGCTCTAGGCGCGGAGCACTGGGTTGTGGAGCTGGTGTGGGTGCGGCAGGTGGTGCAACACTAACTGGGGTAGGAGCAATGACTTGGTCAAACTCCTCAGTAGTAGACAGGCGGCGAGCGGTGGCTAAGATGGCGGGTGCATAGGATGCTGAGGACGAGATGTATGACAGTGGTGGTGATGTGTGGAGGAGCTCCCTCCTGTTGGCGGCACAGCCCTGAACTGAGTCCATACGAGCAGCCACAAAGTCGTCCACGAGGTTATCAAAAGCTGCCTCAAGAGCTTTGAGATACTCAACAAGCATCTCAATAGCCTCATCTCTCTCTCCCCTAGAGCAAGCAAATGCATAATGACAAGTGTATGGCATGTGGCATGGGAGGTAGCGGTAGCGACGAGCCTTCATCGAAGGAAGAGCATCCTGGAGACGAGCTATTGCCTCATGGGCAGCCATCTGCATGGCATGCCTCTCCGTAGGCATGGCCCTCCCAACAAATTGGAAGCGGCGTGATTCAGAACGCCCTCCCTTGAATTGTACCGTGGCCTGGTGCATAGACACGCTGTCGCTGAGCTTGTGCTGGTAGAGTGTGAACTCCGGACGAGTCGATGGCCCGATCGCGACCTTGGCGATGGAGGCGAGGAGCTTGATAAACCCCTCAGGTACATTGGCGAACACATGTGACTCACAGTCACGGCCAGCCATCTACAAAAGTAGACAAAAATTCCAGATAGTCAAATCATAAATTTATGATGACTAACAGAAAATTGCTACAATTTGTAAAGTGCTAAATAGCAACAATTACGCTAATAACCATTTAGCGATCACACCTAGTGGCTTCCTACAGTCAGCCTGGCTCTGATACCAAGGTTGTCAGGACCTGTTTTTCAACAAACATTTATTGAAAAATTGCCCCTTTCGTCAGACCAGTACAAAAAAATCCTTCTTACTGGTAGACAATTCCTTGATACAGAAATCCAGTAGTACTAAATATTATACAGGGTTGAGCTGAGGCTGCTCAACAATTTATTACAAGTACGCCAATATTACACATAAAGGCGGATATGACACAAAGGGTGTGGGGGCATAACTACTAACTCGTACTAAAAGTGGTGGTGGTTATGTCACAGTGAAGTGGGTGACATGACTCCAAAATCTTACAACTCATCAAGCGCCGGAGTGAGGCTCGATGATTTTATTAGGGTAGCAGAAGCGTATATAATACAAGTGACCAACTCCAGGATCGCAAGGGACTGACTGGGACTCCTCTAGGCGTCGGACTCGCTATCGCACTCTTCATCCATAAGATCGCCTTCGTCAACATCTGGCCAAATCAACAAGCCAGGTGAGTACTTTGAATGTACTCGCAAGACAGTTTGGACATAAGATATAACAAATGCAAACATGATGCACATGAGCAGACTAGTAATACACACTCAGGTAATAAATTTGCACTGCAAGAAAAATAAAAAGGAAGTCAGGCGGTAGTCCTCCCGAAATCCCAATAAAATAGCAGAAGACCGATCGGGTGTCTGAAGCGACGCCTCAAAAGGTAAAAATAAATTAACATGCTGCAGTCGGGCGTCAGGGCGACACCACATAAAGGGCTTATACTGAAAAGTAAATGACAGTACGTGCCATAGTCGGACGTTTGAATGCGACACCTCGAAAAGGGCTTATAATGAAAGTAAATAACCAGAATGCCGTAGTCGGACGTCTGAGCGACATCACATAAAGGGCTTATATCAAAAGTAAATAACAAGAATGCCACAGTCGGGCGTCTGAGCGACATCACATAAAGGGCTTATATCAAAAGTAAATCTCAAGAATGCCACAGTCGGACGTCTGAGCGACATCACATAAAGGGCTTATATCAAAAGTAAATCACAAGAATGCCACAGTCGGACGTCTGAGCGACATCACATAAAGGGCTTATATTTCATCATTCGAATTCGAGAAGTCCATGGAGGTAGCACCATCCCAAGGAATACTCGATATATAATAATAAACAGGTTAGTCTATCCACAGGAATAATATTCAGCCGGGTTTACCACTGTCAGTTAACATGTTTGTTCTTCAGAGACTGACACTGAGACTGACACTGATCTGTCAACCAACGTCCTTAACCGAGGACATGGATACTCGAATGGTTTTGACTCTGCAGAGTTTGTACTTTTTACCCACAGCCAACAGATTTCAGTAGTCACAAAGGACTAGTTCCGTCTATGGTATTTTAGAAGAAAACACATCTAACCAGTACACACCCATTCCACATCCCGCTGCCAGGAATCACCCTAGGCAACGTTCAAGAAAAACTCTAAGACGGGGAGGCCAACACCTCGAATAGCATGGGATCAAATTTATATCGCGCGCTCTAAGGGGTGCCCCCCTCTCGGTCCCAACCGGAAACACCCATGCCCCCTGACAGGATGATGGGCTTTAATCCAGGGCCATGGAACCCTCATCACGGCCCCTCTATTTGGTGTGTACATGGAAAGAGGTTTGCAACTTACTAAACCGTATTCTTTGCAGAAAACATGTGGCAGCACGAAAAGAAGGCGAACGGGAACAAGACTCGATCTATGTCAACACTGGAGTTAAATAGTTTGATTTAGAACTGGCATGCTCCAACAATACCAGCTTGCAACCTATCATGCCACCACATGATTAGGTTGTTTCACCATTTATGATCACATCAAGTTTTGTAGCTCACTTGCAAATTACCTTGCATGAAATATAACATTCAATAATGCTTATATAAACATGCCATGAGAAAACCACTCAAGCAAACATGAAAAACACTCATCATATCAAAGGTTCAAACATGCTTGCCTGGTTCGGAGTAGTCGGAGTCTAGCTCGGCGAAGTTGACGGCACCGTCACCTCCTTCGGTATCTACGTTACATAAAAATATCGGATTCTAACGTAAATACCGTGCGTGCATAAAAATAGTTCCAAATATTTTTCAAATAAATATAATAAAAAACTAGACAGAAAAATAGAGATGACAGAAAAAGAATCAAGTCAAAATCATCTTTTGTTTAAAAGTATTAAGGTTTTAGTCCAGGGACAATTATGTAATAAACAGAAAACTTTCCAGGGGCTAGTTTGAATAAACAGAAAACGCTTCGGATGAAAATACGTCAACTTAAAGAGAAAACGTATTTTTCCTGAAGGCGTTTTCAGAAAATGGTTCGAAGAAGAAGAGTAGAGGCTGACGAGGGGGTCCCGCATGTCAGGTTTAAAAAATCCCACCAGCGACAGAAGCAAATGATGAACGCCGGCGACGATCGACGGCGATCTAGAGGAGGGCGAGGGGATGGTTGCACTCACAGGACTATTCCGCGTCGGTGGGTGGTGGAAGGAGGCGTCAGCGAGTACCACGTCGACGGCCACTTCCTCTACGGCGGACGGCAGCGTCGGGCGATGAGGGATCTCGTCGAGGAGAGCTGCAGAGGCCAAATTGAGGCTCGGGTTAGAAGAGGTGGTGGACTAGGAGGTTGCTGACCAAATTTGAGCTGAGGAGATAGAGTAACCAAAGCGAATCATGCTGGCGCCCGAAGCGGATCGAGGCGGCCGGAGCTGAGGAAGAAGACCCTCCCGAGGCCCTCTGATGAGTGGAGCGTGGTTCTGAGGAGAGGTGGAGTGGTGTTGAGCTGCTAAGTGGCTCGGGAGCCTCTATTTATAGGCAGGCGAGGAAGGTGCCGTGAACAAAATATCTCCGGCGAGAAATTACGGTGAGGTGGTAGTCGAGCTGGAGGTTTAGGCGACTGGGCAGCTGCGGATTGGTTCACCGGTTCCATCCCTGGCTTAAGCTTGGTCCAACTTGGGCGATACTCCAAGTTTTCGACGGAACGGCCTCACGGGCACGTCGGCGGTAGAGAGCGCGCTCTGCGCTTCTCAGGCCACAGCGACGGTTCTGCAGCGCTCCCAGCAAAGAGGACTGCCACGCGGAGACTCAGGATGGTGTGGGCGGTGCTGGGCGGCGCCGTTCCTCGCTGAGCTACTCTGGCGGCCGCAGCGAGCATCGTTGCCGCCGCTCACGGGGGCGATGCACCCCTGCCAGCTCACCGTCGATGCGAGGAAGAAGCCAACCGACCATGCAGCGCTCTGGATAAGAAAGAGGAGCAGTGAGCAACGAGCCAAGGTGAGCACTGGCGAGATTGACGCTGCCGACTGACGAAAAACGACACTGTCTCTGAAGCTAAACACTGAATCTCTGAATTTTGACTGAAACAGTGCACGCCAGCTGCTCGACGAAATATTTGATGCACGTGGACAATTTTTCTGGAGCTGAAACTTGGAGGGGTGGTTTCTTGATGCATCCAGAGGCTACCTGAATTTTCTCAGAATTTTTAGAAAGGGATAAGAATGAATTTCACCAAAAATAGCAAATCTGGTCCAAACTTGTAGTAAGCAAATTTTGAAAAATTTGAACTGTGGACCAGCAGCTCTTGATGGATCTAGGTTTAGGGTACCAAGGAGTAGCTAGGGTAATTTACTTGGGATTAAAAGCTCAAGGAATCTGGTACTTCCTTTGTAAATCCCAAGGGTCCAAATAAATTACAGAAAAAAAGTTTGAGGTTAAAATAAATAGAAATAAAATCTAAAAGAGGTTGAAACTTGCTGGAATTGGATGCTTGGCTTGACCCAAAGTTGGGAGGAGGGTTTAGGAAGAAAAATTTCAACATAGGTAGTAGCATAAGAGTATTTTTGAATAGGGAAAGATAAATTCCAAAAATTATAGGAATTCTTTTTAATAAAAGAAATAGTAAAACAACCCAAGAGTATTTGTGTTGAACCAACACATGTTGAAAAACCCTCAAGACCAGAATCAAGATCGAGAAGGACTCATAATAGATTTGTCATAAAAAGGTTTTGAGAAGGAGAGTCCCTCTTTAGAAAAATTCAAATAACATCCTTTAAATCAAATAAAGAATTTGGTAAAAATCAAACCAAATTTTGGGGTGTTACAAGCACTAGCCGATACATCTATTTATCCACGCATTTAATTATTACGGAGTAGTAGATAAATAGTACTACAACTAGCCTAACTTGTCTGTCACGGTCACTTTTGTTCCTAAACTTGTTACATGTATAATACTACTAGTACGTGAAACTGGTGCCGTAACTTGTGAACGCATCCAGATATGGCCAACGGCAACATCGCCCGCGCATTCTTCGTGTTTGCCCGTGCGTCTAAACATAGAAGGGGAAGAGAGAGAGAGAGAGAGAGAGCAGACATGGAACCCACCAGTAAGTGAAGGCGAATAGTACGTGCTAACGAGCCGGTCCCACTAATGTACTAAAATTAATATTAAAACATGTTATCCATTAAATAGGCTGTGGTAATATAAAACATTATATCAACAAAGGGGGGGGGTACAACAAACGTTGTTACTATGTTGCCTATTGACGTGCGGCTTGAAGGCCCTGGTCGCATGTTCGATCCTCGTCCTTTTTCATTTTTAATTTATATATGGGTCCAAATTTGTTCCATGACAGGTGGGCCCCTCGGTGTGTAGTTTGTAGCACTTTAATTTGTGGGTCAAAATTTGTTCCATTACAGGTGGACTATCGGTGTGTAGTTTGTAGCTTATTTGTAATAATTAAAGAGAACAACAGAGTTATTTCACAAAAATACCATGGTGCGATGTGGAAGGTGAGAAAGGACGTGCGAGAGAGCGGTGACCGAGGCAGAGGGAAATCAATTGGGGGAGGTGCGGGGGTTGCAATGGTGTTTGGAGTAGCTGTGGGCCGAATGCTACAAAAATATAATCTAAACCCACCGGAATAAATGCCTTCACAAATTAATCCAAGGTTGGAGTCCCCCTCGCAATGTAAATAGCTCCGGCTCTGCGAGGGATGGAGAGGTAGCTTCAATGTGTGGAAGATACGACGTGAGAAAGCAAGGTCAATCAAGACACGGATAGATAGAGAGACAAAGTAAGTGTGGTCCGGCATTCGTTGAAAAGATATATATGCTCTGGAGAGATATTGTCCGATTGAGCTTTTGGGAAGGGTGAGGGCTGTAAGATAGAGCTTGAGAGATGATCCAGTCACAGAAATGTAGATATATTTTGTGCGTGGGAGGAAGCAAGGTCAATCGATACATAGATAAAGGGAGAGAGATTGAGCGAGTGTGGGTCATCATGCGATCGAAAGAGTGAGACGGGTTGGAGAGAGTGACCTAGATAGACAATGTGCGTGAGAGAGTATTAAATATGAATATGTCGAATTGGGCTCAAACATGGAGATATATCATTTGTGTCTGAGAAAGAGCGAAGGCAATCGAGACATACATAGAGAGAGAGAGAGAGAGAGAGCATGGCCCACCATGAGGTCGAAAGAGTGGGGGCGGCTTGGATGGGCTGACCTAGATAGACAATCTGCGTGAGAGAGTATAGAGTGTGTCGATCAAGGCCCGAACAGGGAGATATATCATTTGTGTGTGAGAGAAAGCGAGGTTAATCGAGACTTAGATAAAGAGAGCGAGGTTGAGCGAGTGTGGGCCGCCGTGCGGAAGAAAGAGTGAGACAGTCTCGAGAGAGTGACCTAGATAGACAATGTGCGTGCGTGCGCATGAGAGGGGGGGTCTAGATAGCCAATGCATGTATCTAGCGATAGAGGGTGGGAGGGAGAGAGAGAGAGAGCTCGGCATGGAGTGCAATAATGGCGGGTGTGTGTGAGGGATACATTTGGTAACAGAGTGGAAAAAGGGGGTTGTGTAGTTGAGAGAGTTAGAGATCGAATCATGGAGAGAAAGAATGAACGTGTGTCGGAAACCGATAGCTTTCTAAGGTGGTTAGGAGAGGAAGATTGATCGATACAGGAAGTATGTAGCATGTGTGCCGAGGGGGTGGGGCTAAAAACAACATTTGAATGTAGATAGTACGAGACTTAATATCGACGTTTCAATTTAGTGTACATTGTAATATTTGATTTTAGGACCATGCATACGGCTTCCGTAATTATTTCGAATTCGTGCAATACTAGGTTTGGAAAAGTTGACATTGACTCGATTGTTGTGCTATTTTGTAGGTCATATGTTTGAATCCATCCAAAGTTTTCTCACTACCATGGTGTTCATCTTATACTTATGAATTTGTATTAAAAAAGTAGCGTGGATACCGTGAAATGCGAAATCCACGTTAGAATTGGAGATTGCTATGTGACACACACTCTAATTCAAATAACTCCTCATTAATTAATTTATAGTATCTCGTTTCGAATGAGTAATTATTTGCAAGGAAAACACGAGCATGGTAATACATAAAGATTCATTTGCAAATGAAAGAAAATTCGTTTGCATTCTCAAATGTAGGCGCACCAGGCAGACCAGGGTCATGTCGTGGTGGTTGCGTGTGGCGTACAGACGCTAGCACCCAGCCACCCACCCACCCCCTCCTCCCCCCCCCCCCCCCTCCCCCCAAAAAAAGAACAATGACAAAAAAAGTTCGCGCTTCCACGTTTTGGATTGAAATATCTGGCGGCCCCGATTCCAGCCCTGCAAAATCTCCCTTCTCCACCGTCACCTTCCATGCCCAGAGCGCTCAAATCTCTAATTCGCCGCCAACCCAAGCAAAGTTTGAATCGTCCCTCGTCTCGTCTCTTTCCCCACCTCTGTGCCGGACGACGACGACGAAGACAACGGTCGCGCTTCACCACCGCACCGGAGCTACCTCATCTACTCCCTCGTCCACCGCACTGGGTGGTCCACCGACAACATCGGCCGCCGCAACCGACGTGCCTCACAGACATCGACTTCCACCGCATCAGGTGCGCTTCACTGACGCCGTCTCCCACCTCACCGGGGCTACTTCATCGAGCACATCGTCGCACCTCCACCCCATGAGGCCGTTGGGGCTTCACAAACGATCTCGTCCACCGCATTGTAGCGCTCCGCTGCCGCTCAAGATTTGCATCCATGCGCGGCCAGCCAACGCCAGTGCATCACCCTCAACGGCTCTGAAGTGACCCGCACTCTAGCTAGGCGAGCATGCCCAAACGCTGGCCCGAACTTGGTATCCACATATCACTCCCTTGTGCACTATTCCAACGATGTTTGGATATCCTTTTACTGCTCTCTTAGCTTACACGCCTATGCAACTACTTTAACTCTTATTTCTTCTGGAGATATCATCTGAAACAAGCAAAACCATTTTTTAGCGAAGCATGACGGTGCTACGGGATCTAGTACACATCCTGCACACTGGTATAACCTTGTAAGTACCTGTCCTCCGGTACAACAGCAAGGTCGATTCCTCTTATTTGATCAACCATTTGTCATGTTAAAAATGCAGAGGGGGATGCAAGGAGCACAAGGCCTGCACATCCAAGCAAGTGGTAACATGGACTTGTACATGGAACATCCCAAGCGCAAGCAGAGCTGCAGTGAGCCTGTACAACGAGCTAGCATAAGTCCCTGCATTTCATTTAATTCGTACTGGCCTGCATGTATGATTCGTGTGAAGTGGCGGATCAACGAATTCAAGTTACTAGGGGCAAAAATTTAACTTAAAAAATACGGAGGCACTTGCACTCCGGAAATCAACATAACTTGAGAAATGTGAAGCTACATGCACTTTGAAAACCAGCTAATGATCCAAAGTAGTTCCAGATTATAAAACACTAAATGATGTAAGCACCAAAAAACACAAAATGCAACATGATGTACAAGGACTACTAACATGGACTGTACCTGCTTGAATTATTCGTTCTCTGGCTGAAAATATCGAAGTGTAATTGCACCTATAACCAGTGCGCAAACTCCATATCAATATATCTATCCATCACAAGTATGCCAATAGTTTCAAACAACAGATTAGAAAAGTATTTATGCTACGTTGTCATGATACGGGGACTTTCTGGTAGACGGCCTTAACGTTTCCTCAAGCCATGAAAATGTACTATAATTTGCTTGTCATCAATTCCTGCAAATTTCTCTCTCTCTCTCAACATAGCAGATCATCATTAGACACTAAATCCTTCAATGGGAGCTTCAAAATGCTTGCATTAGATCCCTCATTAGACACTATATGTTCATCACCAGGAGCATGTAAAATGTTTGCATCAAATCCTTCATTTGCAGCCTGTTCATTAGACACTTCATGCTCTAGAACAACATGAGCTTGTATGTTTGCACCGGAAACTTGATTAGACACATCAGGTTCAGTCAGTTCAGTATTGATTGGGGGAGTTATAAAATAAGCATAAATTGGTTTCATTTTCTTATAGATTCCCTACATACAAGCAGTTTTACAACACCATCAGGTTTAACTATTGGCCAGAAATTGAATAGTTGAATTAGATATAATCAGGGATGTGATGTACCTACTTGTTGCGCATGCTGCTCTTGCAAACTGCGACTGTCCGTTTGCGCAAGCTCGATGGCATGCCCGTGGTGCCGCCGCTGCCTCCCACGCAGGCTACACCTAGGGTTGGATCTTCATCTTCTTGTCCTTCCATTCGCTTGAAGCCCGGCGACCGGCGTCCAATGAGGGCACGAGGAAGTGTCGTGTCAGTCTGTCCAGCGGCGGCTAGGTTAGGAGCAAACCAGACTGGACGCTGGAGCGAACGAAGGATTTTTCGTGCTGTCGATCGATATGGGAGGTGCTCGTTTGGGCTGCGAGCCTACTATAGGGCCTGCCTTGCACATACGTTATTGGCCCATCCAAATTGAAACATTTTTCTTCATTTTTTACATTACCTGCTCGTGCGCTGGGACGAACAAAACTAGCCTGGGCCAACCTGGACGACTCAAACTAGGTGCACACTTTCCAGCCACCCAAGGTGGTCGCCCATACCAGCCCCTACGGTGGCATCACCCCTTTTTGCGTGTATGATTGGGGTAGTGAAAAATATTCCGGTGGCGCTTTTGATTTACCCACATAATGGTTGAATTGCTTGTTTCTATGAACTGAGTTCGCCAATAATGTGAAAGATGCCAGTCTTTTCATCCTATTGTAGATTGCTTAGATCTCGATATGCCAAATGTAATCGCATGAAATATACAGTAAAAGCCAGTGTGATGTGTGTTGCTACAACTAGTCTGACAACCCGTCCTCATATAACATATCAAGGACGCACCATCTTATCAGATTAACCATTTGACTTACCAATGCAGTGTGGGAAAAAAGAAGTATTGGGACTACGTATCTAAGCAATTGATGCCATGGACTCCTTTGTAGAACCTTGTAAGCGAAAAAGAAGTTGTAGTGTGCCTGTACAAAGAGCTAGCGTAAGTTCAGTTACCTGCTTCTCGGAATTTTAGTTAGCCACTTATTGCAAAATTGTTCAATTACGTTGCTTGGCTTAATTTAGTTTGCTACTGATTACATAATGCCATAGCCTGTTAATCATATTATAGACTGCGCCTATCTATGTGTTTGATACTTACTATTAAGAATTACATGTTTGCCTGAACTTAAATAGCTACTTAAACACGAAGATAGCTGGTCATATGTACTTCTAGGGTGCAGCAAAATTCACGTGTAATTTACGTTCTGATACGCTGTTTGTTTAAATGGTTTGCTGTTATCACTTGTAGCACTAGTAATGTTTGCATGTTCATAGATAGACAAATGTCAGGTTTATATGAGGGACACCGTCTTTTTAACTTATATATATATATATGTGTCGGAATCATTTTGCTTACATCAAAGAAATTTACAGATGTCTGTGTTGCTGGTAAACGGTACCGACTTGTTACTTTAATACGTTGCCAAGAACTTGTTAGTTTTACTAGTTCATGTGTAATTAAATACGTTGCCAAAACTGGTTAGTTTTACTAGTTTGATGTTAGTTTCTTATGGCTCTTGCAACACTTTATTTATGATTGCTAACATTCAAGTTTGCAGGATCCAACTGAAACTCCATTGGCACAACATGTATGTTTTCAGAAACTTCTGTGTTTACCTGGTTTAATGCTGTAACTTGTTGCTGTAATCATCTTACTAACTTCAAGTTTTCAGGATCCAATTGGAAGTTCAATTGCACAGCAGGTACATTTTCAAAAATATATTTGTGTAACAGGTTTGCTGCTGTAACTTGTTGCTCTAATCAAGTTACTGACTACTCAACTTTTCAGGATTCAAGAGAAACTCCAATCCACAACAGGTTCCTTTTACAAAACTTGTTTGTTTAACTGCTTTGCTGCTGCAACCGGTTGCTCTAATCACGTTAATGGCTACTCAACTTTTCAGGATCCAAGAGAAACTCCAATGCCACAACAGGTACCTTTTGCAAAACTTGTTTGTTTAACTGCTTTGCTGCTGCAACCGGTTACAGTGATGTTAATAACTACTTTTCAGCATCCAATCGAAACTCTTTAATTCCTTGTTTGTTTAACTGGTTTGCTGTTCTAACTCCCAGTTGAGATGTTTTGCTAACTTCAAATTTTCAGAATCCAATCGAAACTTTAATGGAAAAACATGTTAGCCCAAGATCAAAGAGCGAGGTCCCCATGGACGTTGTATCATCCCACAGCAGTGGCACCGGCCCAATCATGCATCATGAATTGCCAATTGCTGACACTCTAGAGGCTAACCTATTGGTAGAAAGAGATTCTGCTTCTGCACTTAGAGATGAAGTTGACATGTTGAGGAAGCAAACAACACAATCACAAGTAGTACTCAAGACAACCATTAAATATTTGGTGGATTTCAAAACGAAGCAAGCTGAGACTGACCACATTGTTAAGGTCCTGAAGGAAAAAAGGAAATTAAATTCCCCCTTGGTAAATCATAGGTGAAATGTTTTTTCCATCGTTGAATAACCTTTGTGTTGTTTGTTCATGTAATTGATCAAACCATTTGTTTTAGAGATCATGTAATAATTGTTTTTTGGTTTTTGGTTTGTAAATTTTTTTTAGCACGAGTCTGTATTAATTGATAAGACTCTGAGACATTTCATTTTGATTGCTGTGCCAGACCTACAAATATGCCAATCGGGCTGAATGTGCATTCAGCAATAATAGTAGTATAGATGTTCCTTAAGTGGCACACATCTGAAAGGGCCAAGATGTTGTACTAGATTCGCTAAAAAAATGATGCTCTTCTAGCAAAAAAAGTACAGCGGCCTAGCTTATGTATGTTAGTTGATATTATTGATCCATATACTCTATAAGTGTTTATATGTCTGTTAGTTTTCTACATTATTGGATGATTGACTTAGTATTTTGAATCTTGAGACATCGCTTGTGTACATATCTAAATGGGAGTACACATTATGCTGCGTGTGCACTTGATTTGGACATAAAGTGGTTTCAAATATTCGAATTCACCTTAAACTGGATTCTAGGTTCTGAATTCGAGTATCGGCATTTGTAAATCATATTCATATATGACAATGGAATACATCTTTGTTGTGCTTTTGAAGATATATAAAAAACATAGAATGATTTATAAAGATTCGTATAAGAATACAAAATGGATTCAAATTTAGTTGCCAGGGTAAACGTGGATGCTTATTGTCCCAAAATTTGAAAGAAGCGGCAAAATATCCACTCCCACGTCGGCTGCCCGAAGCCAGTGTTTGCGAGATGGAAATTACTGTCTACCCTTTACATGGACAATCCATCGGCCTGATTTCCACTGCTCTCACTAGGGGTAGGTTAGTAACTTCAATTAGATGTGACACGACCGCCTCTGAGCCCATTCAGACACGGTGGGCGCCAAACATGGGCGGCAAAACACATTTGATTCAAGCTCGTCCGAAAGACCTCTGTCTCTCCCTCCATTTCCCCATTCATACACAGTGGGCGGCAAAACAAACTCGACTCAGCCAAAATCGATGTAGGCAAATATTTTCAATAGGGGTAGGTTTGTAACTTCACTCAGATGTGACACAACCGCCCTACCTGTCAGCCCCGTTCATACACCGTGGGTGCCAAAACACCCTCTCGTCGCCCGAAATCGCTCTGGGCAAATATTGGGGAGATGCGAGATTACCGTCCTATCCCCAACCGACGAGACGTCCAAATTTTAAACAGGGGCTAAGTTCATAACTTTCCCATATTTCAGACAGGCGCGTCCCAAAAACATGGTTCCTCGTACCTCTCCCTCCATTTTCCCATTCATACACCATCCGCGCTAGAACACCATCCCCACACCAGCCTCCTTCGTCTGCCACCCCATCCATCGCCGCCGTCCTCCACCCCATCCATCACCACCATCCTCCACCATGCCGGAGCGCCTACCAAGACCGCGTCGTCCACTGCTAGAGATGGATGTTTCTCATGCACGACGACGGACCAGGAGCCTTGCATCGCGTCCTCTCGCTTCATCGGTGACGTCGTCCTCCTTGCCGGGGCTGCTCCCACGACCTTCTCGTCCACCGCAACGGGACTTATCCCCCGATGCACCCGTCTACCAACGCAGATCTGCTTCAACGCCACCGACAGCCATCGCACCCCCGATGCCTACACGGCACCACAATAGAGGTGGTACTACTTCATATCTGCTCAACTTTTTGATCTCAACCAGAAAATAGATCGTAACTTGGTTACTGTACTTTCTTTTCAGCTCTTAGAATTTAGTTCTTAGTTCGAAGCAAACAATGGTTGCTAAATAACATTTCTGCGGTTTGCAGCTCCAAATCTGCCATGGCACAGTCATAATAGGGTTTAATTGATCATGCTTAGGGTTTCCCCCTTTTATGATCACTATCCGATCAACATACGTGCTTTGTGTCATAATAGCACTGCTCCACCCATAAAGCTAAACAAGCTTAGTTGTTCAAATACGAATCTGATATTATTAAAACAAAGTCATTTAATTGGTCAGCTAAATGTTCTTAATTTAGTTTCAAAAATGCATGTACACCGCTCGGGTGTGGATCTACAGGGTGCCCACGGTGGGCCGCGGCCCACCCTGGGATTTTGGGTCGGCCCAGGCCCCGATTCCCCTCTGTTCTGCTGCGCTTCCGATCTCTACTCGCCCCCAGCCGCCTGCCTCGCCGGCTTGCCGTCCCCGGACAGCATGACTCTAGGAGGAGACGCCGGACTAACAGGAGGTCAGGAGCCGCTCGCCCAACAACGTCACCGCTGCCCGGGCGCGCCGCCGTGCCTACCTTCCCAGTCCGTTCAGGGCTCAGGCGTGCAGCAGCCACTAAGCCAACCCGATTTATCCTGAGATACGTCCTCAACACTCAGCAGCCACTCCTCATCACCCATTTTCTAATTGATTCATTACTCATTAGGCAGGACTGTCAGTAGGGTTTGTTGTGTACTGAGTGCTACCTACACTTAATGGTTCAGATGTATTTCAGTAATCTTTAGTACCTGTAAAGTTCACAGGGTTTCAAAATTCCGGCCCTAGGAACAGACACTAGTCATTTTGGATTGTTGATCATAGTGACATTGGCCCAGATTACTACTACAGGCCAGGTTTGTTGACAATTTTACTTGTCTTTCTTACTCATTTGATATGATATCCAATTATTCACGTCGATTAGTTGCAAACAATAAGTGCTAGACCAACTTCTTGATTCAGATTTTGGACGGTCTCTTACTGCAGTTACAATTCTGCATACTTGTCCTAGTTAGCTCACAAGTAATGATTGATTCACTACCTCTATGCTTGCCTTGTCATATTTGTTGTCAATATTCTTTTAGGGTGGACCACCCTGTTTCAAAATACTGGAACCGCAGACATGAGTGAATAGTATTTCTCTGTGTGATCTCTTCCATCATGTGTGGGCAATGAACACTGCATTGTATAGAAAGAAAGTGTCATATCCACCTTTTACATAGACTACGAACATTTACATGGAATACAATCTACCTACTTGCTTTGTGTCGCACTACCAGCACTCCACCCTTGAAGCTAAACATTATGCCACTCATAATTCCTTAGTTTATTTGTTCAAATACAAATTTGATATGATTCTAATGTTCCTACTTCAATTTTGAAATGTGTGTCTGCCTGTTATAGAGACATAAGAGGTTTGTATTTCTGTGTGTGGTCTGGTCAGCACGGTTGGGGGTGAAATTTGTATATGCAGGGGTTTGTAGGGAGACACTCTTCGAGTTGAATCTGCAATGCATTCCATATATAATCTGACTACTTTTTATGTTTTCATGAATCTCAGATACTGAACAGCATCATAATGATTATGAGCTTGTGCGCATGAAAAGATTAAAGCAAAACAATGCCATGGCTATCAAACTTGGCATTAAGGGACTGAAATCAAGTCTAGATGCAATGCAATGCAAACGCTCTCCACCTACAGATTCATGCTCAGAATATGATCCTAACAATGATTCTGAGCTAGAGGAAGAGCTAAGTCAATGTAGCTCCCTAGTGGAGGAGTCAGAGGCAGATGCCCTATCTTATTCACCCATCAAGGTGCTTGCTCTAACTTTCCAAGGTTATATTGGTCGCATATATCTTGCAACTGATGCTTTGCATTGCTTCTACTTTGTTGCACTACCATTAGCTTAGTTTACACATCGTGTATGTGAATACGCCCTGCCTATCCATTTTCAGTACATATTCCATCTGTCATCATACCATATTTATCCATTCAAATGTTGTTCTTGTGTATCAGACGTTCAAAAGGAAGAGGGCGATTGCTGATCGTGGAGGAGCACGAACAAAGTATTTGCAAAAGGTAGTGACACCTGATAAATCAAATAGCCCATTAGGTGTAGTTGCAATATCACCAGACCCAGAAAACACGGCCACAACTCTAGCAGACTCTAGCCCTACTACACTGGCCATCCCTGATGCCCCAACTCAGTAGACCCCAACTGCAGCAAACAGTATGATGATGCCAGTTGACATAGCACCAGCTCTACGATGCAAAACCCCCATTCCAGCAAAGAGGACACCAAATCCAGTTGCCAAATCCCTTTTCGAACGAGAGAGAGCCCCACTTACAGCAAATAGGACTACTGTTCCACTTCTTCCCAGTTTAGAAGATGAAGCTTATATTGTTGTCAGGAACTTTGTGCGCATCTTTCCTTCATGGAAAGATTATACCACAGACAAAGAACAATTTCCAATCTTCCTCCGCAACTTACGCATAAGTAATGTACTAATGTTATTCATGGTAATTACTGCATATGTTTCTACTGACAGAAGACACAAGATTTTATTCTTTTAAATAGCCGAGGACCAAACTGGATAGTCAAGACGAGCAAGGGTTGGTTGCGCTTTCCAAGCACTTGTTGATGAAGTATCGTTCCTACCTGAGGCAAGCGCACTTCAATGGCAAGCCTCTAAATGAAATTTCTGTAAAGTCTCCGGTGCTACATTTATCAGACAGTGACTGGAATAATCTTGTTACACATTGGTCTCATCTACAGCGTAAGGTACTGTCTATGATATCACATCACAATTTGAACTACATTTCTGCATGTGCCTTAATGTCTCACTTGTATGAAAACTGTTTGCAGAAGAACATTCATTCTCAAGGGACCACGGAATCTCGCAACTATACTGCACACTGCATTGCTCTTGTGAGTACCTCTTGCCCGGTATGACCATACTTACTTTTATAGCTAGTTGATTATGTAGCATCACTGCACATGTTAGCCTCGTTATCCTCCATTTTGTGGACATTATAAGATCCGTATCGACTCTTACATAAATTTAGAATCAACCCAATGCTTTTGAAGAGGTTTAGCTTTGCAGTACTCTTGTAAGGACTGAACGTCGTCTATCACTGTACTTACATTAACAGCTACTCCCTCCGTCCCATAATATAAGAGCGTTTTGTACAGTACACCAGTGTTTAAAACACTCTTATATTATGGGAAGAGGGATTGGTTCATTTTGTAGCATTCTGCATCTTATCTCCCTCACCCACCATTTACTAAAAAATATCAGATCTATATTTAATCTTACCAAAAAGTTGAATACACAGATAATGCCAGTGCAGAAGTGTAGCCCATTGCTCTTGTCAGTACATTTTGTCCTGTAACGCTTGTACTTCCAGGGATTGGTAGTTGATTATGTAGCATCAATCTACATCTTATCTTCATTATCCTCTATCCCTTCCAGTATTATCATATCTATAATTACTCTCTACAAAATGTAGAGTACAGGCAATGCTTATGAAGAAGATTGTGTGCTGAAATTCTTGAGTTATCCTTCCCTTGACATGGAGAAGGGCATTATAAAGCCGGTGTTAACTGTTAATGTAAGTCAGTCCTTCTAAAGCCTTTATCCTCAACTGCTGTTTAATTTACTCATACTCCCTATCGTCAACTGCTGTTTAGTTTGCTATTTCTATCAAAATGCATGTTCGCAACAACTATAAGTTCCAAGTTTTACTTGTAAAACCAAATTCCTTATTCATACCATGCACATTACTCAATACTCCCTACATGTATGCTTGTTTTTGTGGATCTATAATCCAGTGTGTGGTGAAGCAGCCCACGTTTGCACCTTGTCATCTCCTGTTTTATCTTACTGATGTGGCTGATGATATGAACAATATGCCATGCACATTAACCAAAATAGATACAATGATTGTCTTTGCCCTTCATCTATGCTTGTTTTGTTCACATGGTAATCCAGTAGTGTGCTGAAGCTTCCCGCATTATGAACAATGCCAAATTATGCTATTGATATTTTGAACTTACTCTTTATTTTTGTAATTTGAAATTGGATGGAATTGACAGCACAGTTACCATCTTTGTTTATACACGTGCAAAACCTGTCATCTCTCTGCTTGTTTCAGGGTGATATGCCTGATGGCATGCACAAGTCTGCTGAAGGCTGTGAGACAAACCCAACATATATTGCAGCAAAGAAGGCAAAACATCTTGAAGATAGCGAGACAACCCCAAAGTCTTGTCTTGATGCAGTGTTCAAGTTACTTGAGACTAGTGATACGTCTCCAACGTATCTATAATTTTTTATTTTTCCATGTTGTTATATTATCAATCTTGGATGTTTTACAATCATTTTATAGCAACTTTATATCAGTTTTTGGGACTAACCTATTGACATAGTGCCCAGTGCCAGTTGCTGTTTTTTGCTTGTTTTTTACTTCGCAGAAAATCAATACCAAACGGAGTCCAAACACAGCGAAACTTTTTGGTGATTTTTTCTGGACCAGAAGACACCTGTTGGGCCAAAGAAGTACCAGAGGGGGGCTCCGAGGGGAGCACAACCCACCAGGGCACGCCTGGGGGCCCAGGCGCGCCCAGGTGGGTTGTGCCCACCTCGGCCGCCTCCCGCACCGTCTCTTTGCTCTATAAATACCCTGGACGTCCAAAAACCCTAGGGGAGTCGACGAAAAACAATTCCAGCTGACGCAAATTCCAGAAACCAAAGATCCAATCTAGACACCATAATTTGAGGGGTTCGTCATCCTCATTGGTGCCTCTCTGATGATGCGTGAGTAGTTCATTGTAGACCTACAGGTCCGTAGTTAGTAGCTAGATGGCTTCCTCTCTCTCTTTTGATTCTCAATACAATGGTCTCTTGGAGATCTATTTGATGTAACTCTTTTTGCGGTGTGTTTGTTGGAATCCGATGAAATTTGAGTTTATGATCAGATCTATGTTTTTATCCATCTAAATTATTTGAGTCTTTTGATCTCCTATATGCATGATTACTTATAGCCTCGTATTTCTTCTTCGAATCTTTGGTTTAGTTAGGCCGACTAGATCAATTTTTCTTGCCATGAGAAGAGGTGCTTTGTGATGGGTTCGATCTTACGATGCTCAATCCCAGTGACAGAAGGGGAAATGACACATGTGTATCATTGCTATTAAGGATAACAAGATGGGGTCTATTCCTACTTGAATAAATCTTGTCAACATCATGTCATCGTTCTTATTGCATTACTCCATTTCTCCATGAACTTAAAACACTAGATGCATGCTGGATAGCGGTCGATGTGTGGAGTAATAGTAGTAGATGCAGGCAGGAGTCGGTCTACTAATCTTCGACGTGATGCCTATATAATGATCATTGCCTGGATATCGTCATAATTATTTGAAGTTCTATCAATTGCCCAACAGTAATTTGTTTACCCACCGTATGCTATTTTTCTCGAGAGAAGCCACTAGTGAAATCTACGGCCCCCGGGTCTATTTCTCCATCATATACTTTCAGATCTATATTGCTATTTGCCTTTTTATTTATTTGCATCTTTTATTTTTAGATCTATTAATCCAAAAACCCAAAAATATCTTGCTGCAATTTATTGTTATTTATTTTATCTCGCATTCCCGCGAGATCTATTTATCCGATCTACTACAAATTTATCTATCTCTTTACCCGGGAGGGATTGACAACCCCTCTTTTACGTCGGGTTGCAAGTATTTGTTCTTTGTGTGCAGGTGCCGTTCACGTAGTGTTGCGTGGTTCTCCTACTGGTTCGATAACCTTGGTCTCATCACTGAGGGAAATACCTACCGTAGCTGTGCTGCATCATCCCTTCCTCTTTGGGAAAATACCGATGTAGTTCAAGCCGCATCAAAAGGAATTTCTGGCGCCGTTGCTGGAGAGACATCATCAACATCTACCAGGTTCGTAATCACAAATCTCATCTCCTTGCAATTTACATTATTTTTCATTTGCCTCTCGTTTTCATCTCCCTCACTTCACAAACATTTGCCATTTTATTTGCCCTTTTTTCGTTTGCCGTTTTCTCGTTAGATCTGTTTTTGAGTGCAATCTTGTTGCGTAGTAACGATGAATCAAGAGAACACCAAGTTGTGTGATTTCTCCAAAACCAACAACAATGATTTTATTAGCACTCCGATTGCTCCTCCCGCCACCAGTGCGGAGTCTTGTGATATTAATGCCGCTTTGCTGAATCTTGTTATGAAAGATCAATTTTCCGGTACTCCTAGTGAGGACGCCGCATCCCATCTTAACACATTCGTGGAATTATGCGATATGCAAAAGAAAAAAGATGTGGACAATGATATTGTGAAGTTGAAATTATTGCCGTTTTCTTTGCGAGATCATGCAAAAATTTGGTTTTCTTCTTTGCCTCGTAATAGTATCAATTCTTGGGATAAGTGCAAAGATGCTTTTATTACTAAGTATTTTCCTCCCGCGAAAATTATTTCCCTTAGGACACAAATCATGAATTTTAAGCAACTTGAGCATGAACATGTTGCACAATCTTGGGAAAGAATGAAATTGATGCTAAGAAATTGTCCTAGTCATGGTTTAAATCTTTGGATGATCATACAAAATTTGTATGCAGGATTGAATTTTGTTTCTAGAAATCTTTTAGATTCTGCCGTGGGTGGTACTTTTATGGAGATTACTTTGGGTGAAGCTACTAAATTGCTTGATAATATTATGGCAAATTATTCACAATGGCACACCGAAAGAGCACCTACTAGTAAAAAAGTTAATTCGGTAGAAGAAATAATTTCTTTGAGTGAAAAAGTTGATGCTCTTATGAAGTTGGTTTCCAATAAAAATTCTCCTATTGATCTTAATGATGTGCCTTTGTCTACTTTGATTGAACAAAATAGTGATGCCATAGACGTGAATTTTGTCTCGCGAAACAATTTTAATAACAATGCTTATAGAGGTAATTTTAATCCTAGACCTTTTCCCGGAAATTCCTCTAATAATTATGGTAATTCCTATGGTAATCCTTCTTATAATAATAATAGGAACACCTGTGATCTTGAGAATAATATTAAAGAATTTATCAATGCTCAAAATAATTTTAATACTATGATAGAAGAAAAGTTCAGTAAAATTGATGATATGTCTAGAAGAATTGATAGAATTTCTCATGACGTAGAAAATCTCAAGATGAAATTTTTTGTGCCTAAGGTTGAGGAATCAATTAAAGCTTTATATGTTTCTATGGATGAAAGTAAGAAAAGAACCGCTATGCTTAGAGCAAAAAGAGAATTTTTAGAAAAAGCGTTTTCTAGCGATTGCTTTCATAAAAATGATGAAGATCTTAAAGTGATTGGTGTTTCTTCTTTTGATTCCTTGTTTAGTAAAATTAAGATTGATGATAAAGGGACTGAAGAAGAGTCAACTTTAGCTAGAAGGCATCCAGATAATTTGGAGGGTGAAAATATTGTTGAGAAAATTGATAAAAGTGGGTTTGGAGAGGTCAAAACTTTAACTAGTGATGTGCCCACTCTTTTGGATTACAAAGACATTAATTATTATAATTGCTCTTTGATTGATTGTATTTCTTTGTTGCAATCCATGATAAATTAACCCCATGCTTATGAACAAAATAAAGCTTTTACTAAACATATCGTTGATGCTATGATGAAAGCTTTGGAAGAAAAGTTGGAATTAGAGATTTCAATTCCTAGAAAATTACATGATGAATGCGAACCTACTATCAAAGTCAAGATTAAAAATTATGAGTGTTTTGCTTTATGTGACTTGGGTACTAGTGTTTCTACAATTCCGAAATCCTTATGTGATGTGCTTGGTCTTACCGATATTGAAGAATGTTCTTTAAATTTGCACTTGGCGGTTTCTACTATTAAAAAGCCTTTGGGAGAATTAATGATGTTCTTATCCTTGCAAATAGGAATTATGTTCCCATAGACTTTATTGTTCGTGATATTGATTGCAATCCGTCTTGCTCAATTATTCTTGGTAGACCGTTTTTACGCACTATAGGTGTCGTGATTGATATGAAAGAAGGGAACATCAAATTCTAATTTCCTTTGAGAAAGGGTATGGAACACTTACCTAGAACAAGAATTAAGCCAACATATGAATCAATTATGAGGGCATCTTACGGATCTAGAAATAAGGATGACAACACTTAGATCATTGCTTTATGCCTAGCTAGGGGCATAAAACGATAGCGCTTGTTGGGAGGCAACCCAATGAATAAAATTTATTTTTGTATTTCTCTTTCTGTTCTTGAGTGTTTGCACAATTATGCTACTGTTATAATTGTGTTTTTTTTATGTTTTAATTAGTGTTAGTGCCAAGCAAAGCCTTTGGGATCATGTTGAGTGATAGTTGATTTGATCTTGTTGGAAAACAGAAACTTTTGCATCCAGTAAAATAATTTTAAAAATTCACATAAGAGACGAAAAATTCTGAATTTTTTATACAAGATTTATATACAAATTTCCTAGGATTTCCTAATTTTTCAGAATTTTTGGATTATAGAAGTATGATAACAATTCTTATATTTGCAGACTGTTCTGTTTTTGACACATTCTATTTTCTTTGCATTGTGTGCTTATTTTGATGAATCTATGGTTTGTATTGGAGGTTATAAGCCATGGTAAAGTTAGAATACATTAGATATAATGCAATAACAAAATTTGAATGGGTTTTCTACAGTATTTAAAGTAAAGATTAGTTTTCTTATACTAACGGATCTCACGAAGGTTTTGTTGAGTTTTGTGTGATTGAAGTTTTCAAGTTTTGGGTGAGATCACGATGGATGAAGGAATAAGGAGTAAGAAAAACCTAAGCTTGGAGATGCCCATGGCATCCCAAGCTATTATCTAAAATAGAAGCAAGCAACTAAGCTTGGGGATGCCACTTTCTTCTAACGACCATCGGTATTTTACTTGGAGCTATATTTTTATTCGTCACATATCATGAGTTTTGCTTGGAGCGTCTTGTATGATTTGAGTCTTTGCTTGTTTTACTTTTTATTCTTAGTCAAGTATCCTTGCTGGACACACCTAATTGAGAAAGCCAAAATTATGCTATGATTTGGTAGAATTGCTCTCTATGCTTCACTTAAATCTTTATGAACTATGGAAATTGCTCTAGTGCTTCACGTATATCTTTTTGAGCACGGTGTGCTTTAATATTTTTGAAGAAATGCTCTCATGCTTCACTTAGATTTATTTGAGAGTAGTAATTTTGAAGAAATTCTCTCATGCTTCACTTATATTATTTTGAGAAAAGAAATTTTTTTATGCTCATGTTCTTCACTTAGATTTGTTTGAGCTATCAAAAGCAACACATTAAACTAGTCCCAAAGTGATAGATATTCAAGAGGGATAGAATAAAAACTTTCATGAAGATCATTGGACAAAATAAACTTGATTCCTTGTAATAGTTTTGCGATATGATGATATAATATGTGAGTCATGTTAGTGAGTAATTATGGTTTAGTAAGAATATTGGTGTTAAGGTTTGTGATTCCCTATGCAAGCACGAAAGTCAATAGTTATGCAATGAAATTATATCCTACTTGTGATGCATTATTCGGTGTTAGTTATGCTTAATGCTCGCTTATGGGATTTTTTTATTTCTTGGTTGGATGCTTCTCAATCTTCTGCTAGCCTTCATTTACACTAAGTATGATCACTACTTGTGCATCCAAAATCCTTAAACCAGTTTTGCCATATGAGTCCACTACACCTACCTATATGTGGTATTTCCATGCCGTTCTAAGCAAATTTGTATGTGCCATCTCTAATTTTCAAAATGAATTTCTCTTTTGTGTGCTCGTACCGCTCATGAAACGGTAGGGTGTGGCTGATATTTTTCCATGCTAGATGTGTTATTCTCAAGATGAGTGTTTATTCACTTGTCATTGCACGAGAGTACGGTAAAGGTATTAGGGATGCCCAGTCCCGGAATGAAAAATGAATTTACTTTATGTTGTCAAATAATAAATTCCTTGGAAAGTGTTGGTATGAACGGCACCCGTGGATTCGGTTAGCCGTGGAATGTGAAAGTATGGTGGAAAAAGGAATAAACTTTATTTTCTGTTTGGGAACCGCCTATGATATATCTAGCATGAAAAGTATTGGGAACTACTCGATCGTTTTCGTTGACAGGAAAAGCATGCCACCCAAAATATTGTTATCTCTATCTTTTTTGCTTTGAGCTCTGGCACCTCTATAGATCTCTACTTCCCTCTGCGAAGGGCCTTTCTATTTACTTTATGCAATTTTTATTTTTGAGTCTCCATCTTCTCTTATAAAGCACCAACTAAGGGGCACTATGATCGTACTTGAGCATTGGGTGTAGCTAATATGCGAGTGTGTTTCATGAATGGATCAATGATTGAGCATAATGGGCTAGGGATAACTTGCTTTAGTGTTGATATTTTAAAAGACATGGTTGCTTGTTGATATGCTTGAGTATTGAAATCTTCATGTCAAAACTAGACTATTGCTTTGAATCATATAAAAGTCCAAATGTCCATGCTACAAAGAAAAGATTATGTGATGAACATGTTAGGCAGCATTCCACATCAAAAATTCTATTTTTATCATTTACCTACTGGAGGACGAGCAGGAATTAAGCTTGGGGATGCTGATACGTCTCCAACGTATCTATAATTTTTGATTGTTCCACGTTGTTATATTATCAATCTTGGATGTTTTACAATCATTTTATAGCAACTTTATATCAGTTTTTGGGACTAACCTATTGACATAGTGCCTAGTGCCAGTTGCTGTTTTTTGCTTGTTTTTTACTTCGCAGAAAATCAATACCAAACGGAGTACAAATGCAGTGAAACTTTTTGGTGATTTTTTCTGGACCAGAAGACACATGTTGGGCCAAAGAAGTACCAAAGGGGGGCTTCGAGGGGAGCACAACCCACCAGGGCGTGTCTGGGGGCCCAGGCGCGCCCAGGTGGGTTGTGCCCACCTCGGCCGCCTCCCGCACTGCCTCTTTGCTCTATAAATACCCTGGACGTCCAAAAACCCTAGGGGAGTCGAAGAAAAACAATTCTAGCCGCCGCAAGTTCCATAAACCACAGATCCAATCTAGACACCATCACGGAGGGGTTCATCATCCTCATTGGTGCCTCTCCGATGATGCGTGAGTAGTTCATTGTAGACCTTCAGGTCCGTAGTTAGTAGCTAGATGGCTTCCTCTCTCTCTCTCTCTTTTGATTCTCAATACAATGGTCACTTGGAGATCTATTTGATGTAACTCTTTTTGTGATGTGTTTGTTGGGATCCAATGAACTTTGAGTTTATGATCAGATCTATGTTTTTATCCATGAAAGTCATTTGAGTCTTTTGATCTCTTATATGCATGATTACTTATAGCCTCGTATTTCTTCTTCGAATCTTTGGTTTAGTTAGGCCGACTAGATCGATTTTTCTTGCCATGGGAAGAGGTGCTTTGTGATGGGTTCGATCTTACAGTGCTCAATTCCAGTGACAGAAGGGGAAATGACACGTATGTATCATTGCTATTAAGGATAACAAGATGGGGTCTATTCCTACATGAATAGATCTTGTCTACATCATGTCATTGTTCTTATTGCATTACTCCGTTTCTCCATGAACTTAATACACTAGATGCATGCTGGATAGCGGTCGATGTGTGGAGTAATAGTAGTAGATGCAGGCAGGATTCGGTCTACTAATCTTGGACGTGATGCCTATATAATGATCATTGCCTGGATATCGTCATAATTATTTGAAGTTCTATCAATTGCCCAATAGTAATTTGTTTACCCACCGTATGCTATTTTTCTCGAGAGAAGCCACTAGTGAAATCTATGGCCCTCAGGTCTATTTCTCCATCATATACTTTCAGATCTACATTGCTATTTGCCTTTTTATTTATTTGCATCTTTTATTTTCAGTTCTATTAATCCAAAAACCCAAAAATATCTTGCTGCAATTTATTGTTATTTATTTTATCTCGTGTTCCCGCGAGATCTATTTATCCGATCTACTACAAATTTATCTATCTCTTTACCCGGGAGGGATTGACAACCCCTCTTTTACGTCAGGTTGCAAGTATTTGTTCTTTGTGTGCAGGTGCCGTTCACGTAGTGTTGCGTGGTTCTCCTACTGGTTTGATAACCTTGGTCTCATCACTGAGGGAAATACCTACCATAGTTGTGCTGCATCATCCCTTCCTCTTTGGGGAAACACCGACGTAGTTCAAGCCGCATCAACTAGCAGTCAGACAAGCTCACATAATTCGCTGTCTGAATCAGTTCGACTTCTTCAGTCCCAAGTTCTAGCAAAAAGGTGTTGAGTTGTATTTTGTGTTGCATGTATATTGGAGTTGTGGCCCACCTCCTAGTCTTGTATAGTTGAGGTAGAGGCCTTCCCTTGTAATTATATATACGTGCACCAGCACCCCATCAATACAACGTCTATTGTATTGCAAATTATCCCTTCTACATGGTATCAGTTTCTCGGGTTAAACCCTAGCTTCCGCCCGGCCGCCGCCGCCGCCACGCGCCCTCATCGCGCCGCCGCCGTCTGCGTGTCTCCCCGCGCTCACCGCTCCCCCTCTCTCCTTGCCGCCGCGCCACCCGCACCCGAGCGTTGCCGCACTCCCAGCCGCCACTCCCCTAGCCGCTGCCACCGCCGCCGCGCCCTCCTCGCGCGCGTCGCCGCCGCCGGGCTGCACCCCACCACCGCCGCACCACGCCGCCGCCGCGCCCTCCCCTCTCTCCCGTCGCGCCGCCGCCGCCTGTGCCGCCCCACTTCCGCCTCCCAAGCCGCGACCGATCGCCGTCGCCGCGCCCTCCCGCTTGCGCCGCTGCCGCCCGTCGCGCCGCTTCCGCCCCGCTGCCTCCCTCCCGCAGCTGCCGCTCTCCACGCCGCCGCTGCCTCTCCCAATTCTAACCCGTCCCGCAGCCGCCACCTCTCACCGCTGCCGCCACACGCGCCGCCATGTCTTCGCCCGGTTCCTCCACGACCCGCTCATCGTACTATCCGTCTCGCGGCGGCCCTGCTACTCTGGCCACGCCCCGTCAGCCTGCGCCGCCCGCGCCCACCAGCTACTACCCGCTGCCGCCTACACCGCCCGTGCCCCCCGTGCCTCCCCAGCAGCCACCGTGGGCCGCCGGGCAAAACCCGTGGACGGGCATCGTCCACGCCTATCACATGCCCATCCCGTGGGCTCCTGCACCGGGTCTCCTTGGTCCCCGCCCCGCGGGCCACCAGTCGCTCATCGACGCCCTCTACCAGCCCTACGGTGCTCTGCTCGCGTCGCCACTCCTCGGTGGCTATGGCGCGCCCGCCCAGGCGCCGTCCTATGGAGGCCAGCCGCCGCCGTCGGTACCTGCACCATGGGACACCGCCCTCCTGGCCGCCCTACAATCGGCGCCGTCCTCAAGTAACTATGGCGGTGGAGGCGACTGGTACATGGACTCGGGTGCTACTACGCACATGACAGCTCATCCCGGTAACCTATCCTCTTCCACTCCAGTTAACACACCCACTCGTATCACCATTGGCAACGGTTCTTCTTTACCTATCACTCATGTCGGTAGCACTAGTTTTCCTTCTAATTCCACACCTATCACTATGTCTAATGTCCTTGTCTCACCTGACTTAGTCACTAGTTTAGTTTCCGTTCGTCGTCTTACTCGTGAAAATCCACTTACTATTGAATTCGACGGTGTTGGTTTTTCTGTGAAGGACGCCCGTACCCGGATGGTGCTTCACCGATGTGATAGCCCTGATGAGCTTTATCCCGTGCATAACCATAATAATATTTAACAAGCATAAAATATTCATGGTAGCAACAGGGTGACAATAATTATTCCGCAAAATAATTCAGGCTCAATTTAATTATTTTCCTCCGAAGACCGACACTAAGACCGACACTTGACCAACCCAGACTGTAGCCCTTAACCGCGGACACAGCTATTCGAATAGGTTTAAACTCTGCAGAGGGTGTACTCTTTACCCACAAGTAAAGGATTTCTTTAGTCAGTACCGTGACACTGACTAATTCCCATTACGGTCTTTGAGTTGTAAACACACCTGACCAGCACACACCAGATTAACTTTCCGGATGCCCGAAATCACCCAAAGCATCGTTCAAGAAAAATTCTGAGACGGAGAGACCAACGTCCTGCATGGGATCACTATTAATACACGCGGATTCCAAGGGGTGCCCCCCTCTCAGTCACAACTGGAAACACCCATGCCCCCTGACCCGATGACAGGATTTAGTCCCGGATCCTTGGGAAACCCTCATCGTGGCCCTTTGTATGGTGTGTGCATGGAAAGGGGTTATCAACTTACTAAACCATACCCTACCTGTGGCAGGAACCTGTGGCAGCACGAAACAAGTATGGGGGTTACCGGAACAAGACTCGATCTACGGTCGGCTCAGGAGGCATTAAGTTTCCTGCAATCGGTTAGCACAACAAGGTATTCTTTTAACAGCAATACCAACAGGGCCACAACCCTTGCATGCTCCAACATGCACAACAAACAAGGCATGATCACGCTCCAACGTGATCATCCTCCTACCGGTAACGGTATTTTTCTTATGCCTGCTCCTGCAAGTTAGTCATGGCAACACACGATGCACGGTACGATGAAACATGCCAACACTACACACATGCAAAATTAGCCATATGCCAGTTTTATTTGAATTCAACTTAGTCATGATCAAATTATTCTAGCAAATAAACTACCATGCATTCACCATATCAAGTGTTCAAGATGCTTGCCTTGAGCATGCAGAAATACTAGGTGCACTCCAAAAGTTTGAAAAGTTTCTTCCCTCCATTTTTACTATTTTAAAGATTATAGCAATTACCACATAATTCAAAAACAGTATTAAAAGTTGTTTCAAATATTTTTGAAATAAATACTAAAATAAACTAGATGAAAAATCAAAAACAACAGAAAAAGAATCAATTTATTTGGTGTTAATATGAATTACTTATGGAATTTCTAAGCTGACTTAAATGATTAAAAGGACTATTTAATTGATCCAACAGAAACTAGGCATAATAAAAATGTTCACCCTAGCTAGTTTGATAGAGCATGATTTTAGAAGCATGTATAAATTTGAATCATCCAGTTTGGATTTGAAATGAGTTCTGAGGAATTATTTGAATATTGCTGGAAAAAGATAAAGGAAAAGACTGAGGAACGCCCTGTGCGCGTTTTAGCTGTACGGCATCGCTGGGCCGAGCCCAGTTGCTTCGGCTGCGCAAAAAACTGCCGACGTCGATGGCGTAGTGCTGGAGTTACGCCTTCCACGCGTGAAGACGGATTTAGCGAAAACCGTCTCCACTTATGCCGCGCTGGCGTGGCCTGGGTCACTGACAGTGAGCCCGCCTGGCCCACTGGTCAGGTTTGACCGCCCCACGTGCGCGCCTCCTTCTCCGGCCGAACAGAGGCGGCGCTTCGGTGATCAGCGCCGGCGAACGGCGGCACCGTTCGGAAAACCGAGGCCACCTACGAGCTCAGGAGGTCGAGGTGGTTCCTCCGGTGGTCTCTGTGGTCCCTGGGGTGGACGGAGTCGCCGGCGGTGAGCTCACCCGAGGAGCTCCGGCGGAGACGAATTGGGCGTTTCACCTATGGTGGCTCCCGGGCAAAATCGAGTGCGGGGATGGATCAGTAGGTGCTCAAGGAGACTGTTGGTGAAGAAATTTAGAAGAGGGAGGGCCAGACGGCGTCGGAACCATCCGGACAGTAGTGGCGGCCGTGGATGCTGGAATTGGAGAAGACGACTATCTCCGGTCATTCTACTTCTACTGAAAGCTTACAAAGGGAGGAGGAGGAATGGTGATGAGCTGAGAGGGCTCGGGGGAAGCTTAAATAGGCGGGGAGAGGTGGTGTCGCGGCTTCCAGAGAATGGCCACGGCGGCGAACGCCATTAGTGAGGTAGAGAGGGTGGTTAGGGGCTATGGCCGTGGTTGGTGTATACGGCGGATCCCCGTAGTGATGATAGGGCTCGCTGGTTGGCTCGGAGACGTGCCACGCACCTTGGGCGGTGCCGTCCTGAGCTGACTACGGCGGCGGCCATTGATGGCAAAGCGCGGGTGGTGGCGAGGCCGTTGGGGGTCGGCGCGTGGTCGGTGAGGATAGTTGTGGGCGGTGGTCATCCGAATTTAATCCAGGGACGTGTTGGCGAGGTGGGGCAGCTCGGGTGGTGCCGTGCCCGAGTGAAACACAGCGGCGGCGGCTGTGGTTGGCGTGGACGGCGGTGGCCGGCGCTAGCGGCCAAGGAGTGGTGTTGGCGGGGTACGGGGCTTCCTGGAGAAGCTCATAGTGGGTCAGAACGAGCAGGAGAGTGGCTGTGGGGAGCGGCAGGAGCTCGGGTGCCGACGCGGTCATAGGCGCGTTCTGGACATGTCCAGAGCACGCACCCAGTGTGCTCGACGAAATGCCACTGGCATCTACAGGGACTCGAATGGGCCAAAAATTAACAGGATGAGGTTTCATGGAACGGGAGGAGTGATGGACATGCTGGTTTGGCCAGAGGACCAAGTCTCTAATGTAGTTAAGAAGGAGATCAAGTTTCTGTTATGCCCACAGAGTGCTTGACGAAATGAACAGGTGACCAAGGTAGTTTTGTTGGTTATGAAACTTGGCAGCAGGATGTCTCTCTGGATGGTAAAGAGGGTGGTGAGGTTGGCTAGGCAAAATTCAAAACTTGCTAGTGCAAGTTTTAGAGAAATTCATTTCTGGATAGAAAATGTAGGGAAATATTTGGTGAGCTAAAAATATTCCAATGGATCCAAACTTTTGGACTTAAGGGTTTGGTTGGAAGGACAGTAAGTGGGAAAAATTTCAGGATTTTTGGGGCAAGGAAAATTGGGGTTGAAGTAGAAACTCAAAACAAGGACAGAATTGAAAAAGAGGTTGTTTCACTCAAAATTCCCAAAAGATCAAGTTGGGTTTTGCATAAAAGTGATTTGTAGGCATCACATGACCCCTCGTAATTTTTGTGGGATTTTAAAAGAATTATTTAAAATAGTTGTAGTGCAACAGAAGCGTTTAAAGTGTTGTAAATGCTATTACAAGAATTGTCTTGGGAAATTTTTATTATGAAAATAATTCTTACTGTTATTAAAATGTAATTGAAATGATTTGAGAAAACTACCAAAGCCACAATATTATTTCCAAAAATTTCTATATGGAGGGAAAAATTTTGAAAAACAGAAACAGAAAATGGTTCTGAAATTAATAAAAGACCTAGTAAAAATTCAAAATTTTAATTCTGGCCAAATTTTATTTAGTAAAAACATGATTAAATTTTTGGGGTGTTACACTTGTGCACCAGTTGGATGTCTCCAACGCCTTCTTGCACGGCCATCTTGCCGAGCAGGTGTACTGTGAGCAGCCCACTGGCTTCATCAACGCCGAGCACCCAGACTTTGTGTGCTTGCTCTCTCGTTCTCTTTACGGGTTGAAGCAGGCGCCTCGGGCTTGGTACCAGCGTATCGCAGCCTTCCTACAGTCTCTAGGCTTTCGGTCCACTCGCTCCGATGCCTCACTCTTCGTGTATCATCAGGGAGCTGACACTGCATATCTGCTGCTCTACGTCGACGACATCATCCTCATGGCGTCTGCTCCCGATCTCCTTCAGCGGCTGACTGCTCGTCTTCGTGATGAGTTCGCCCTCAAGGACTTGGGGCCCCTGCACTACTTCCTCGGTATCGAGGTGGTCCGCCGGGCTGACGGCTTCTTCCTGCATCAGCAGAAGTACGCCCACGAGCTCCTGGAGCGTGCCGGTATGCTTAACTGCAAGCCGGCGCCCACCCCCGTCGACACGAAAGCGAAGGTCTCTGCTCTGGAGGGGTCTCTTGCGTCCGATGGAGCATTTTATCACTCCATTGTTGGTGCTTTACAGTACCTGACGCTGACTCGACCCGACCTGCAGTACATTGTTCAGCAGGTGTGTCTCCACATGCACGCTCCGCGTGACTCCCACTGGACCTTGGTGAAGCGTATTCTCCGTTATATACGCGGCACCATGTCTTTGGGACTCACCCTGACGGCCTCCGCCTCCACCGACCTCATGGCCTACTCGGATGCCGATTGGGCTGGCTGCCCCGACACTCGACGCTCCATGTCAGGCTACTGCGTCTACCTTGGGCCCTCGTTGATTTCTTGGTCATCGAAGCGGCAGCCCACGGTCTCCCGCTCCAGCGCCGAGGCAGAGTATCGCGCCGTGGCTAATGCCGTGGCCGAGTGCTCTTGGCTCCGTCAGCTGCTCCAGGAGTTGCTTTGTGATGTTCATAAGGCCACTCTTGTCTACTGCGATAACGTCAGCGTGGTCTACCTTTCCGCCAACCCAGTGCACCATCGACGTAAGAAGCATATTGAGCTTGATATTCACTTCGTGCGCGAGCAGGTTTCCCTTGGCCGTGTTCGGGTTCTTCACGTGTCGACGTTGCAACAGTTTGCTGATGTGATGACTAAGGGATTGCCTACTTCCGTCTTCGAGGAGTTTCGGTCCAGTCTCTGTGTCTCTGGCGACGCTTCGACTGCGGGGGGTGTTGAGTTGTACTTTGTGTTGCATGTATATTGGAGTTGTGGCCCACCTCCTAGTCTTGTATAGTTGAGGTAGAGGCCTTCCCTTGTAATTATATATACGTGCACTAGCACCCCATCAATACAACGTCTATTGTATTGCAAATTATCCCTTCTACAAAAGGCATTCTGCAACTCAACTTCGACTTGAAGTCCTATCTCTAAGAAAGATTACAGAGAACACCAATGAGAACCTCATTGCTAAATAGCTACACCTGGAAGCTATGACCGACATGCTAGGCCGATCTCACAGCCTTGCTCAGCAGCTTGCGCAGCAGTTCCCGCGCAAGGCTAACCTTTCTTGAATTGTCTTGGAAGTGGTCTTGGTTCAGTATTATTTTGTTACGCTGCAATGGTGCCTAGTTTTTGTAATCTGCTTCTTCGTTGCGCTTTATGATCACTAGTGGCGAACTTCGATGCCCAATGGATGTAATATACCATAAATCCTTTATTGTATAGTGTAGGTTTATTCTAAGTTACTATGCCGTAATTTCTTTATTGTATAGAGTAGGTTTGTTCTTAATTCCTACTAGTTACCGTATATGCCATCATTTGCTATCTGAAAAAAAATGACGAAAATCTGATGTAGTCGACCGGGCCGAAACAATCGCCTCTAACAGGCCTACATTTTAGCGGACCACAATTGGGCCGGCCTGCAACTTTCTTGGGCCTGAAAGGCCATTGGGGCCTTCACACTTTGCGCCAGGCCCACAACTTACACGGGCCTATATTCGGCCCAAAGTTTAGTTGGGCCTTTAGTGGACCCAGCGCTTAGTTGGGCCCATGTAGCTTCGGGCCATTAACAGGCTGAATATTCTGCTGGCCTGTTATGACCCAGAAGAAACCATGGGCCTTTAGCAGGCCGAAATGCATGTTGGGCCTCAATTTTCAATAGTCGTCAACGGGCCTTCAGCAGGCTGAAATGTAGACCAGGCCATTATTGGCCCAGTTATATGACGGGCCATTACCAGGCCGAAACATATATCGGGCCTTAGTTGGCCCACTGATATAATGGGCCTTTAAGAGGCCGAAATCTTAGTAGAGGCATCAACGGGCCGAATTATATGACATGCCTTTAACAGGCCCAAAGTCACGTTGGGCTGAACTGTTGCCACCTTGATCATGGGCTGTTAGTGGGCCGGATGTCGCGTCGGACCATATATGGCCCATGGGCAGCACGGGCCATTCCCAGGCCGAAAGGCACACCGGGCTGAAATGGGCCCATGTCTACATCGGGCCTCTAACAGGCCGAAATGTCACTGGGCCGTAATTGGGCCCAAATATTCGGCAAAAAATTAACGGGCCAGATCTGGCTTCGGGCCGTAAATGGGCCATGTTTAAATAGGCCGTTAGTGGGCTAGCCCACTAGTACCTGAGTAAATACTACGGTCCTTTGACTGGGCCAACCTTTTTAACCTATATGGGCCTCTGTTGGGCCCTGCCACGTGTCAACATATCATAGGCACGTCTCCTCCATTGGACGGACGACATCTGGCCCACCAAGGAGCCGACACATGTTTCCTCCAGCCAATGATGATTTTACACATGGAAAATCCCCATTGGTCCGGGCTGTTAACGGGTTATCGGATCCAAACCGGAACTCGATAGCTTAACGGCGACCCGTTACGGTGGATGCCACGTGTCAGTTACCCTTGACGAAAGCACTTCCATGACGCGCCATTTATCATCATGGAAGTGGACACTTTCGTGATGATAATTTTGGTATTGTCATGGAACACTTCTACGACAGCACAGGTATGACTATCTTGATTCTGTCATAAAATCGTCATGGATGTACATGCATGACAGAAAACGTGACCTGCTGTGACAAACACGTATCATCACGGAAGTGTATTTTTTTGTAGGAGATAGTAAACCAACTCCAGTGTTCATAGATACTTATCCAGCACAGAGAAACCCAACTCCTACTGATAATAAGCAGATTCAAGTGGCCAAAGAACTAGTCCGCTCCAGTCCAGCAAAAATATGTCAACTCCATTCTAAAAAGCGTGTGCGTATCCTCACATCATGAAATTTTATAGCATTCAGATCATATTTTCTACATGTTTCTTACCCATCTCTTTTTTAGAAAATAAGCTTAAAGGATAAAAGACTTTCTAAACTAGGATCGTGTTCGAGGAAAGTATCTTGCGGGAATTCTCTGTGCTACAATGCTAATGTAAGTACATGTTGTATATCACTAAATTTTTACATCAGCATGTATTTTGTTAATCGGCGTGAATCCAACATTTATCTGATCTAAATTTACTTGTAGCAAAATGTATAATTAAAGGCGACAATGTTGATTTTTGTAAGGAAAACTGTCTGGTAGTTTTGCATACTGAGATGCATGAGTGTACTATCTCATATCATGCACATTACTAAATTGTTGTGCTATTCTGGTTGCCCAATCATTCATTGTGTCAATGTTGCTTTCCTATTATCTTACATGGCTGATGATAGCTGTGCCATATTGTGTTAATTTGTTGTAGGCTGGTGTGGTCTGGTTGCCCAAACGTTCGTTGTGTCAATGTTGCTTTCCTATTATCTGACCTGGCCAATGATAGCAATGCTAGTGTGTTAATTTGGTGCAGGCTGCCGAAGATAAGAAGACAAACTCTGAAAACAGCAAGGCAACCCCATTGTTTCTTTCCAATAAATCTAGGCCAGGAAATATGGCAATAACTCTTGATAAATCTATTCGGTTCCCCTCCTAATTTATGTTATGATGCAGTGGTCGAGACACTCTCCACTATCAATAATACAAGCCTGCCAAAATCGCCATCTAAATCTATTGAGTTTCCTTTGTCTCGAATCTAATGGCAAAAATATATGTTTGTGAACGAATTACTGGCTAAAGCAATCATGGAAATCATGGAGGAATCAGAGGTGCACATTCTTGCGCAACAACAACTGATCAATGTTTTCAGACATAGTGTAGGAAAGAAGAAAGAACTTGCTCACATGCTTATGGGCGTCATCCGCGCTGAGGTTGCAGATTGTGAGGTTGTAGATCGTTAAGTACTGTTCATTTATTTGCACTGGCATCAATCTTTGATTGCCCAGTGGATGTAATTTCCTGTAATATATGCTGGATGTGCAACGTTTTTCCTTATATGTTGTACGTTTGCTTAGCACGCCTCGCATTCCAGCTAACTGGTCGCTAGGAAGCCAAAAAAGCAGTGAACTTATTAGTTAGCACGAACAGTCGTGGGCCCTATATGAAGGAAGCGGCCCACTGCCCTTAATGGGCTTCCCTAATCGGCTCGCATGGGTCAAAATTCTCATAGGCCTTTGATTGATCGGTTTTTGTCCTGTCCATAATTGCTCATCGTAATGGGCTCAAATTATAGCTGGGCCAGAATCGACATTATCTAATTGGGCCTACAGACATGCTCGAACTTTAGCGGGCCCATTAAGTTAATGGGTCGTAACCAGGCCGAAAGCTCTATTGGGCCGCTATAATTGAAATGAGCCAACAGTTAATGCTCGGCCATGTTACCTCCCGGGTCGTTAGCAGGCCGACATTGAAGCGGGCAATAAGTGGGTCCGATTTCACGGGCCATTAACAGGCCGATACTAAGGTCGGGCTATATATGGCCCAACTGTATTGTGGGCCTTTAGCAGGCCGAAAGAGACAGTGGGCTCGTATTGGTCATGAAGAGCATGAGCCATTAAGAGGCCAAAACTCAGGTCCGACTGCAAATGGCCCAACTCATTTATGGGCCGTTAACAGGCTGAAAGACACACCAGGCTAGAAATTGGCCCAACACTTAAATGGGTCGCTAAAAGGCCGAAAGACGTACATCCTGAAAATTGGTCCATCCCTTGAATGGGCCATTAACAGTCTGAAACCACATGGGGCCGATATTGAGCCCAAATATATAGCGGGCTATTAACGGGCTCGAACTGATGATGGGCTGCAATGGTGTCAAATAGTTAACGGGTCGTTGACGAGCCGAATTGGCTCATCTCGTATGGGCCGTGGGCTTAAATGGACCAGACACAAGTATGCCCTATATGGGCCGGCCTGCTAATTTTGACTGGGCCAGCCTCTTTCACCTAAATGGGCCTCTGTTGGGCCTTGCCATGTGCCAACGTATCATAGGCGCCTCCCGTATAATGAGTGGATGACATCTGTCCCAACGCTGAGCCGACATGTGGATCCTCCGGCGAATGAGAATTTTACACATGGAAAATCCCCATTGGTCGGGGCTGTTAATGGGTTATCGGATCCAAACCGGAACCCGATAGCTTAACGGCGACCCATTACGGTGGATTCCACATGTCGGTTACCCTTGATGAAAACACTTCCATGATGTGCCATTTATCGTCATGGAAGTGGACACTTCCGTGATGATAATTTTGGTATTGTCATGGAACACTTCTACGACAACACAGGTATGACTATCTTGATTCTGTCATAAAGTCGTCATGGATGTACATGCATGACAGAAAACATGACCTACTGTGACAAACACATATCATCACGGAAGTGTATTTTTTTGCAGTGATTGTCTTTAAACGATTGTCTTCATGTGTCATTATCTTCGACATGAATGTCTTCGCGAACCACCATTGTCTTCAATGTCTTCATACATTTTTAGGGGTCATCTTCGATGGGTAAACCAAATCAATAGGGACTTCTACCTATGTTCTCCTGTGAATCTCACAAACACATTAGTCCCTCAACCAAGTTTGTCGTCAATACTCCAAAACCAACTAGGGGTGGCACTAGATGCACTTACAGGGAGTACTCAGTAATATCCGGAAAAGTGTCTCAGACAGAATAGTTTAGTCTGAAACTGTATATTTGATGGGGCATTCAAATTTGGACTTTATATTACAAGTGCAGAATTCACATGTTACTTGCTAATTCAAATTTACATAATTTTAAATCCTGTGTGAATTCTAAACCGCATGCACTGTAAAAGTTTGTTCAAGCAAGCATCCTTTACATTTGATGAGATCACTTTGATACTAATAGCACACCTTGCTTTGTGCATTTATCACATAAAATCCATGTTTCTCAAGATACACAAACTGCACTTCATTCAGAATGGGAATATCAACCTTTTGCTTTGGATAGGTACTTTCATTTAATGTCATTCAACGACCAGGAACACCCAGATCATGAGAGATACAGGCTTCATATAGTCTGTTCTGGTTGCAGTAGCACTTTCTCGGCATGCTAATATGTTTTTTTAACGTTCCATCTTTGCAGATTTAGCTGTTCATTTTTTGCAGGTGAAATAGCAATGACATTCAGAGATACATGCCCATTTTTTAGGAAACAAGACTTGACAAGGTACATGCTTAGTTTGAAAAGATAATTAAACTTCAATGTTTGGTCCGATATTCTCAAGCACATCCTTCGATTTTATTATTACCACTTGGAGACGATTTGATCACAACAAAAAAAAGAATGCATCACCGGTGTCGCTCTTGAAAGTGGTGTTGGGGCAAACCCTAGCCGCCCCACTCGCGGGCCTCTCTCTGCTGCCGCCAGAGGGCGTTGGCAGGCAAAGCCCAGTCGGTGGCGGCGGCGACGGGGCTCCTCTTCCCTCCCTGGTGCGCAGCAGCAGCACAATATGTGGTAGCTCGGCAGGGGCGCGACACTGGCGCAGGGCGTGGCGGCGGTGATGCCCATGGCCAGGCGGTGGCGCGGGTGGGCGTTGACGTCGTGGTGGCTGCAGGGTGCTGGCGTTGGGGATCAGGCGGCGCTGTTCCACCTTGGTCGGGCGGCCCGGTGGTTGATCCCGTGTGGATTTGACGATGCGAGCACTGCTCAGGCCTTGTTGGTTGTGGGGCTTGGTCCCAGCCGGGGACGAGCTGGGCAGGGTGGTGTGCGCGGCTGTGGTGGTGCTGCCTTGCTCGGGCTTGTCTGGATCTTGGTGGTGGCACCGGTTGACGTCACGACTGCGACGGCTAGGGCGACGGTGGCCGCTGTTTGTTGGCGGGGTGAGGGCGGGAGTGCCATCCTCCCCTCCCCTAGGTCCGAGCCGGTGGCGCGCGCGGTGCTCACGCGATGGAGGATGGTTGTGACCTAGGGTTCATGCTCGGGCAGGTCAGATCTGGGTTCGAGGCGGATCGGAGCTTCTGCTCCAGGTAGGTGAGGATGGGCTCGGTCCGGGTGGTGGTCGGTAGCGGCGTTTCCCAGGTGGCGATGGGGCAGCGCATCTATTATGGTTTGGCGGCGATGCGATCCAGGTTGTGGACATCTTCAATGTGCGACGTTGATCTGGTTCGTGGTGGTGGACGACGTCTGGCAGCCTGCATGTACGAGGGGATGACTTGTCCATGTTGGTTGCCTTCGCATTGTGCCCTTCGTGTCTGTTGCTTGTTGATGGCGTCGGTTCGAGTTGGGATCTTCGGGTGCTATCATCTCATCGTGCGGATCGGCTCTGGTGGCCACGAGCATGGCAACGTTCGAGCTTGCTCGGCGGGGGCCGTCGGCAGTCACTGGGTTCCATCCCCACGGTCCACCTGGACCGGCAGGGGAGGCAGGTTTGGGCACCTCCTACTATGGAGGCGTTGACCCAAATCCAGTGGCTGATGTCGGGCTAGGAGTGAAGGAGGCACCGTTCGCTCCTACTACCGTGGTTGGGGGCCATGATGTGGATGGTGAGTGGTGTCTGGGTCCATGGATGCCGGGGCGGTGGTCCCGGATGGTAGGCTTCCCGACAGGCTACATGGTGGTAGTGGGGTGGAGTGGCGGGAGGCTTTGGTCTGCTATGCCAGTGCCCAAATCTGGTGTGGATGGGCTGGCCCTCATGGCGGTGTTGATCAGGATTCCTCCTGGTGGTGTATGCGAGTGTCCGGGCGAAAGCTTCGTGCTATCTGGCGACGGCATCGGCGGCGCCCGTGGGTACCGCTTGCTTCTTGAAGTCATCGTCGTTGGTCTCACTATGCCAAGGCTCGACAACGGTGACGCTTTGCTCCGTCACCCTCTTGGGGGGGGGGGTTGTCGTGGAGCTTAGGAGTCGTCGGTCCGGCCTCGGTGAGGTGTTAGCTTGTTCTAGGTTTATATTGTATTTTTTTATTTGCTTTGTAAGAGGGTCTCGTCACCACATTGTATCGTTCGATCATGTACTTTATTGTGTTGCTTTATATATAAAGCTGGGCGAAAGCCTGTTTCGACTTGGAGATGATTTTCCTTTTTCCCACTTAAGGCAATGTAGCCTTCAGTAAGTGAACATTCAAGAATTTGCTCCATATGATAGACATTTTTAGTTCTCTAGTGGCTCAACTTGTTAGAAACACATTGTAGTGTACCCATTTGTTGGGTTTAGCTACATAAGATATACCACATGTAGCAACTTAATATTGTTGTGTATATCTTTGTCGTTCGATTGGACAATCAAGAATATATTTTTCAATTGGTGTAGCAATTATATTTATCAACTCAAACAAAAGCGTTATGTTATCAGTTGTACCATTCTTGGATATCACTAAGGGAAGGACTCACGGGTGGAACAATCAAGTAGAATGTCATTTTTGGAGTAATAAGTAGGCCCAAGATCAAATTTCTAATATATGTAATTGTCTTCTTTTCTAAAAATGAGATGTCGATATATTGAGAAACTTCTACCCAGTAGGTAATTAAACTGCTCCTTTAAGTTTGAGCACATCTTTGTCTTAATTTGTTGCAATATTATTTCTTCAGGAGTACTCCACTTGTCTTGTCCACTTCTACCCAGTAGGTAATTAAAGTGCTCCTTTAAGTTTGAGCACATCTTTGTCTTATTTTTTTGCAATATTATTTCTTCATAAGTATTCCATTTGTCTTGTCCACTTTTCTTCTGCTTGAGATCTATTATTTCCTTGGGAACTGATCATAATTCTCCTCTTTGATTTAGAAAATTTAACTTTCATGCATTCGTGCCACCATATAGAAATTCATATCAATTTAATGTCAAAATAAAACAAATGTGGCAACGTGTGTCATCATGATATACTTCAGTAGTTGTAGTTGCCCATAAAGTATTTGGTGCACATGTTTTTCCCTTGCATCTCTTGCTTCCTCCCCCTTCCACCTTCTTACAATCTAACAGGTTCATATACAAATGATTAATATCAACTTATATTTTTTCATCAATAGGAAACATGCTCACACAAAATAAACAGGCGCAAAAACAGAACTATTTGGTGAATTTCAGGTGTCGAAACATAGGTAAGCAACATGATTCTTGGGTGTGATAATGATATTGCATGATCAAAATACTACGCTTGTAATTATATCGCTTGATTAAAATACTGCTCTGACATATAATTGCATCAATCCCTAATATTATATTGTCAAAATGGATGGGCCACCTCTTCAATTATCTAGTTCTTAGAACAGTAAAACCGCACCTAATCCGAGCCCTCTCACGCTATTAGCCCTGTGAGCCGTTGGATTTCATTTCTGGATCGTCTCCAACCATTTGATCTCCCCTAATGTTATATTTCTTGCTTCGTGGGCCGCCTGTCCTAAAGGGGACCCTACTCTGGGAGAATTTTCTAAGGCATGTGGTTAATTAGGCCTCTTATGCACGAAGCCCATCTCAGCTTCAGATCAGGCGGCCAGCGACCTCTCTTCGGAACAACCCTCGGTGAGAGCATTTCTAATAAATGATGCAATTTTGGAGATGTAAAAGTATGTGTTGTATAATTTGCATCACCAAAAAGTGTTTTTTACATCTTTAAAAAAGAGCCAACTCCAACAGATGATGCATATTTGGTGATGTAAAAGCACGTGGCTGTACAGTGGTTGTAGCCAGCCGCGTGCCATCGGCCGGTTTTACATCTTCACATATACATCAAACCCATCGTATAGAGCAATATTTTTAGATTTCTACAACCAAAATTGCATCATATCAAAGTTTGAAATCCTACAATCAGAAGTTCATCATTCAATCAAAGTTCTTGGTCCAACAAATTAAAATGCACATAAATATAACTGCAGCCACCTCCCATGCCGCTCATGTTGCCACCAAAGCCATCTTCCATGCCACTCATGTTGCCGCCGAAACACCTCCCATGCTGCCCATGTTGCCACGAAAACCACCGTCCATGCCACCGAAGCCACCATCCATATTGCCACCTAAGCCACCTCCCATGTTGCCACCAAATGCACTATTCATGGCACCTCCCATCATATTCATGTAGCCGCCAATTCCACTGCCCATGGCACCTCCCATTCCTCCTCCGATTCAACCCATGGCACCTCACATTCCTCCCATGGCACCTCCGATTCCTCCCATTGCACCTCCCATTCGCCCTCGCATCATGCTTCTCATAAGCACTTGCGTCTTCATGATCATTTCATCGCGACAAAGCTTGACATACGCCTTTGCTATGCGGTCAAGGCTACTTGTGTCCATGAAAATAAACTTGAGTGCCTTCTCCTCCACCATATTGAACTCTTCGGCCGCCGCCTTTCTCTCCTCTAGTTCAACCTTTCTCTCCTTGGCCGCTGCCCTCCGCCGCTCGGCTTCTCCTCTCTCCTCCATTTTTGTTAACTTCAACAATTTTTTTCTTCAGCATACTCTTTCATCGCAATGACAATGGTGTCAAACCCTTCTTGAAGATCATTGTCTCAGGCCTTCGAACCCTTCACTTTTTTACATCCATTCGGCCTATATGATTTAGTCACCGAGTGAGGAGTGGGGCTCCTTCTATCCTCACCATGGCCATCATCATCATCCTCAACAACCACACTTTTCTTCTTCATAGAATCATAAACTTCTCGAGTATTCCACTTCTCCTCATCCTTGAGCTCTTTGTAGCAATGGTGGAAAGTGAAGGCTTTTCCTTTCTTTTCCCTCTTCTCTCCTTTGTTGTTTCTTTCTTGAAACAATCCTTGCGCAATCATTTTCTAAAACAAAACAACAAAGATGTCATCATCAATTTAGGGAACATTTGCATATTTGCGAAATATAGAGAAAACACACACAAGTAGCAAGCAATTACCAAGTCACTATCACCGCAACCACGAGGGTTCATGCGACCAACATTTGACAAGCAACCCACCCACTTTTGGCGTTCGACGTTGATGGTGCCCCAACATTGACGAATAGAGTCCCTTGATCGATAGTGTCCGCTAGTGTTGCGCTCGTCGAAAAATTCATTGATGAGATCTCAATACATGTTCGCGGCTTGGTCATTCCTAACAGATGCATCTTGACTCGCTCCACGCAGTGTAAATCAACACATCTTCGGCGTTGGTATAATTTGCAGTTCTTCCCTTGGCAATGAAGCCCTCTTCGTCCATGTTGAGGTTATCATCATCAAATTGATTATCATATTCTTGCGATGCATACTCTTGAGAGAAATAATCTTCATTTGCCACATTTTGTCGCGCTCATGAAATCTTCATCATCAAGACTACAAATGGATGTACATGTAATTAACCTCACATTCTATTCATATCTGAAATTGAAAGAACAAACACGAAGAAAAAGATTTTTTTTATCTTTGCGACATTTTGTTGAGCACGTTGGAGGCGGTGGCCGTGGGCGTGGCCGCGTCTTCCTCCATGGCCAGCGGCAGCAGCGACGGAGGTGGAGGAGGAGTTCCATGACCAGATGCAGTTGCCACGATCGGCGGTGGCAGTGAAACGGCCGAAGCAGCCGCTGCCGGCTTTGCCTTTTTGCCCGCCTAAGATGGATTCGTCGCCGGGTTGCGCCCCGCCGGCCGCTTCATGCCTCCACCTCATGGTTTGGCCGCCGACTGCTTCTTCGCCGCCGGCGCACCTGTTGCCATGACGCCGACCAGGTAGAGTTGGGAAATGCCAGGGCAGCGACGCGTGGAAGGCGGCGCGTGGCGGGCGGGATTGAAATGAAGGGTGGTTGGACGTTGGCGCGCGACTGGCTGTTTTACATCACCTAAGAGCTGGAATTG
This sequence comes from Thinopyrum elongatum, assembly GCA_011799875.1. NCBI lineage: Eukaryota > Viridiplantae > Streptophyta > Magnoliopsida > Poales > Poaceae > Thinopyrum > Thinopyrum elongatum. The sequence goes on along the minus strand of CM022297.1, from coordinate 413,869,449 downwards.
CAAATTTGCATCTCCAAGTGTTCTATTTTACATCACTTGGAGAGGTGATGTAATTTTTTTCATCTACATCATCTACTGGAACAACCTTTTTTATCCTTGAAAATGTAAAAGTTTGTTATTTTTGTATCTACGTCATGATGCTCTCAGTTTTCCCGGCATAAGGCCAACTCCAACACACGACCCCAAATGGTCCGGCCACGTCCCACTAGTAGAAAACAGGGCTTTGGTCCAGGCAGGGCCAGCCCATTAATCCCGGTTCACTCACGAACCGGGACCAAAGGGGGCATCGGTCCCGGTTCGTGAGGCCAGGGGGCCGGCCGGGCCTCGTGGGGCATTGGTCCCGGTTCGTCTGGCCCCTTTGGTCCCGGTTCCAGCCACGAACCGGGACCAATGGGCCTCGCTCCTGGCCCACAACCATTGGTCCCGGTTGCAGCCACGAACCGGGACCAATGAGATGCCTATAGATACCCCCTCGCCCGTGAGCAGAGCAGTGGAGTGCTCTGTTTTTTGGGCCAGCCGTGGGAGAGCTTTGTGGTGCTCTAGCTCACCTCCTATGCACATGAGGTGTTCGATGAAATGCCCGAGCCACACTTAAGCTTTCTCCTCTCAAAGCTCCTTGTCGAAGCTCCATTTTCCTCGAGATTTGTCTAGGTTTGGCGGTCCGTCCTGTCCCGTCCCCGTCCTCACCGCCGTCAATCGCCCGCGCCGATCTCGTCACCGGCACCACCGTGGTGAGCCTCTTGGTCTTATCTTCTTTGTAAAAAAAAGTTCTTACTTGTATGATTAAGATAGATACTTGTGTAATTTTCTTACTTTTATTATTGTTTGTTATTATATAGTACGATGGTTTTGGTATCCGCCTCCGTCGGCCCTCGTCCTGTCTATGATTCGGATGTGGTATATATTATCTTTTATAACTATTTGGTTCATTTAGTGTTTATGACAATTATGCCGACCAACGTGACATAGATTCTTTTATCTAGGAGGTATGTGAACCGGAAATTCCAATCGACCCTATTGTCGAGAGGTTAAATTTAGTTGAAGAAGAAAACAATTACTTGAAGGAAAAATTGAAAAAAATTGAGGAGGAGAAGATGATATTGGAGTTGCATGTTGCGGATGTCATCGATGATCACAAGATCAAGATGGATAAAATGCGCTTGAAGATTAGAAAGATGAAAAAATATGCCATTCATACCGAGGCTTGGTATCATTATGCCGTTGGATCAATTGTTACCTTAGTTGCGATTATGATCGCATTTGTTGTTGCATTGAAATGTTTTACATAGTTTCAATGTATGGTTTAATTAGATGCTCTGGAGAGCTATATATTGTTCAATGAGAACTATGTATGTACTTTGGTTTTAATGTGATGATGAACTTCTATTAATTAATTTGGTCACTTCTGTATTCATGATGTTCTGTAATGGTTTTTGACACACTTAATTATATATAATGCACGCAGATGAACCGGCAATGGATGTACGGTGACAGACGCACCTCCGAGTACATTAAGGGCTTGCATAATTTTCTCGAAGTGGCTGAGGCAAACAAGCAGAATGGTTTTATGTGTTGTCCATGCCCTATATGTGGGAATACGAAGTCTTACTCTGACTTGAAACCCCTTCACACCCACCTGCTTTATAAGGGTTTCATGCCACACTATAATGTTTGGACCAAGCACGGAGAAAGAGGGGTTATGATGGAAGACAGCAAAGAAGAAGAGGATGATGACAGCTATGTGCCCCCTGAATACGATGATGCTGCAACGGGGGAAGCTGAAGATCAAGAGGAACCAGACGATGTGCTCGATGATGATCTTCGCTGGGTCATTGTTGATGCAAAGAGACAATGCGAAAGTGAAAAGGAGAAGCTGAATATCGATCGCATGTTAGAGGATCACAAAAAAGGGTTGTACCCCAATTGCGAAGATGGCAACACAAAGCTCGGTACCACACTGGAGTTACTGCAGTGGAAGGCAGAGAATGGTGTACCTGACAAAGGATTTGAGAAGCTACTGAAAATATTGAAGAAGAAGCTTCCAAAGGATAACAAATTGCCCGACAGTACGTACGCAGCAAAGAAGGTTGTATGCCCTCTAAGATTGGAGGTGCAGAAGATACATGCATGCCCTAATGACTTCATCCTCTACCGCAGTGCGTACGAGGATTTGAACGCATGCCCGGTATGCAGTGCATTGCGGTATAAAATCAGACGAGATGACCCTGGTGATGTTGACGGCGAGCGCCCCAGGAAGAGGGTTCCTGCCAAGGTGATGTGGTATGCTCCTATAATACCACGGTTGAAACGTCTATTCAGAAACAAAGAGCATGCCAAGTTGATGCGATGGCACAGAGAGGACCGTAAGAAAGACGAGAAGTTGAGAGCACCCGCTGACGGGTCGCAGTGGAGAAAAATCGAGAGAAAGTATTGGGATGACTTTGTAGGTGATGCAAGGAACGTATGGTTTGGTTTAAGCGCGGATGGCATTAATCCTTTTGGGGAGCAGAGCAGCAATCACAGCACCTGGCCCGTGACTCTATGTATCTATAACCTTCCTCCTTGGCTGTGCATGAAGCGGAAGTTCATTATGATGCCAGTTCTCATCCAAGGCCCTAAGCAACCCGGCAACGACATTGATGTGTACTTAAGGCCATTAGTTGAAGAACTTTTACAGCTGTGGAATGGAAACGGTGTACGTGTGTGGGATGAGCACAAACAGCAGGAATTTGACCGGCATGCGTTGCTGTTTGTAACCATCAATGATTGGCCTGCTCTCAGTAACCTTTCAGGACAGACAAACCAGGGATACCACACATGTACGCACTATTTAGATGACACCGAAAGTATATACCTGGACAAATGCAGGAAGAATGTGTACCTGGGGCATCGTCGATTTCTTCCGACCAACCATCAATGTCGAAAGAAAGGCAAGCATTTCAAAGGCGAGGTAGATCACCAGAAGAAGCCCGCCATCCGTACCGGTGATCACATACTTGCTATGGTCAATGATTTACAAGTAATCTTTGGAAAGGGTCCCGGCGGACTATCTGTTCCGAATGACGCTGAGGGACGCGCACCCATGTAGAAGAAGAAATCTATATTTTGGGACCTACCCTACTGGAAAGACCTAGAAGTCCGCTCTTCAATCGACGTGATGCACGTGACGAAGAATATTCGCGTGAACCTGCTAGGCTTCTTGGGCGTGTATGGTAAGACAAAAGATACACCAGAGGCACGGGAGGACCAGCAACGTGTGCACGAAAAAGACGGCATGCCTCCAAAGCAGTATGAAGGTCCTGCCAGCTACGCTCTTACCAAAGAAGAGAAGGAAATCTTCTTTGAATGACTGCTCAGTATGAAGGTCCCGTCTGGCTTCTCGTCGAATATAAAGTGAATAATAAATATGCCAGAGAAAAAGTTCCAGAACCTAAAGTCTCATGACTGCCACGTGATTATGACGCAACTGCTTCCGGTTGCATTGAGGGGGCTTCTACCGGAAAACATTCGATTAGCCATTGTGAAGCTATGTTCATTCCTCAATGCAATCTCTCAAAAGGTGATCGATCCAGAAATCCTACCAAGGTTAAGGAGTGATGTGGTGCAATGTCTTGTCAGTTTCGAGCTGGTGTTCCCACCATCCTTCTTCAATATCATGACGCACATCCTAGTTCATCTAGTCGACGAGATTGTCGTTCTGGGCCCTGTATTTCTACACAATATGTTCCCCTTTGAGAGGTTCATGGGAGTCCTAAAGAAATATGTCCGTAACCGCGCTAGGCCAGAAGGAAGCATTTCCATGGGCCATCAAACAGAGGATGGCATTGGGTTTTGTGTTGACTTCATTCCTGACCTTAAGAAGATTGGTCTCCCTCAATCGCGGTATGAGGGGAGACTGACTGGAAAAGGCACGCTAGGAGGGGACTCAATAATATGTAGGGACGGGCATTCTTGGTCTCAAGCACACTACACAGTTCTACAGAACTCTACCTTGGTGACCCCGTATGTCGATGAACACAAGAACATTCTGCACTCCAAACACCCGGAGCAGTGTGACGACTGGATTACATGTGAACACATCAGGACTTTCGGCAGTTGGTTGCAAACACGTCTCAGGGGTGACAACACTGTTTCTGATGAGCTGTACTCGTTGGCCAGGGGACCATCTTCGACTGTATTGACTTACAAAGGGTACGAGATAAATGGGAATACATTTTACACGATCGCCCAAGATCAAAAGAGCACCAACCAAAACAGCAGTGTCCGCTTTGATGCAGCAACCAAGAGGGGAAAGGACACATATTATGGTTACATAGTGGACATATGGGAACTTGACTACGGACATGATTTTAAGGTCCCTTTGTTTCAGTGCAAATGGGTCAATCTGTCAGGAGGCGGGGTACAGGTAGACCCACAGTACGGAATGACAACAGTGGATCTGAACAATCTTGGGTACACAGACGAACCATTCGTCCTAGCCAATGATGTGGCGCAGGTTTTCTATGTGAAGGACATGTCTACCAAACCAAGAAAAAGAAAAGATAAGGAAGCGAATACATCATACGATGAGCCAAAGCACCACATAGTTCTTTCAGGAAAAAGAGACATCGTGGGATTGGAGGGCAAGACAGACATGTCTGAAGATTATGAAAAGTTTCATGAAATTCCTCCCTTCAAAGTCAAGGCTGACCCAAGCACCCTGTTAAACGATGAAGATTATCCATGGTTACGGCGCAATAAGCAAAGGACACAAGCGAAGAAAAAGTGAAGACTTTCTCTCCACAACTATTATGATGATGCCTTTGATCTAGAATATCACTGCAGTTACATGTGAAGAAATGAAATGCCTTTTGTAACAGATGAGTTTCCGTATGAAACCCTGATACTTCGAAAGAGATTGTCTGTTTTGTACACGAAGTGCATCCAGTTTTTGCCGTAACCCTCTCAACTTTTTAGCACATGCTATGTGGGTGAAATGATGATACCATGCCAACTTTCAACCTTTTCAGAGTTCATTTGTAGTGCTTTCCAATTTTAGGGTCATTTAGCTCAAAAAAATCAGTAAATGCATGAAAAATACCAGATGAAGTCAGAAAGGGTTGAAAATTGATGATGTGGCTTTGAATGGTGCATTCTGAACACACAAAAAGTCTGGAGTTCAAATAAGTTCAAAAAAATGAAATCCCTTTGTAACAGATGAGTTTTCGTCCGAAACCCTGATACTTCGAAAGAGATTGTCCATTTTGTACACGAAGTGCATCCAGTTTTTGCCGTAACCCTCTCAACTTTTTATCACATGCTATGTGGGTGAAATGATGATACCATACCAACTTTCAACCTTTTCAGAATTCATTTGTAGTGCTTTTCAAGTTCAGGGTCATTTAGCTCAAAAAAATCAGTAAAATGCATGAAAAATACCAGATGAAGTCAGAAAGGGTTGAAAATTGATGATGTGGCTTTGAATGGTGCATTTTGAACACACAAAAAGTCTGGAGTTCAAATAAGTTCAAAAAAATGAAATCCCTTTGTAACAGATGAGTTTTCGTCCGAAACCCTGATACTTCGAAAGAGATTGTCCATTTTGTACACGAAGTGCATCCAGTTTTTGCCGTAACCCTCTCAACTTTTTAGCACATGCTATGTGGGTGAAATGATGATACCATGCCAACTTTCAACCTTTTCAGAGTTCATTTGTAGTGCTTTTCAATTTCAGGGTCATTTAGCTCAAAGAATGAACTAATAGCAAAAAGAATGAACTAAAAATAATCAAATAAAATATTCTGTTATGATCAACTAAAACAAAATTATAATATTCTTCAATAGCAAAAAGAATCAACTAAAAAGCTTTTATAAAACTCTAATAGCAAAAGGAATCAACTAAAAAGCTTTTATAAACCTCTAGTATTTTTGAAATCAAAATTATATAAAATTTATGCAACTAAAATTATCAAAGTATTTTCTGTTCAAACCATTGAAAGCAAAAAGAATTTTCATAAAGAATTTTTTTGTTAGAAACTTTAATAGCAAAAAGAATTATCATAAAGATTTTTTTGTTAGAAACTAAAATAACAAAATCTGTTTTTGAATATAATGATAAAACACAGTAATATTAAATAGCAGGAAAAAGAATCACTCCAAAATCTATTTTTATAGTAAAGTTAATCACAAACTAGTGATTCACACAAATTTCAAAGAATTCAAATTTAAACTATTCAAATTTGAAAACTAATGGCACTAACAGAAAGTTTATATTTTTTGTGACCTAAAAGCAAAAAGAATTAAAAAATAAAGCAAAAAACAAAACAAAAAAACTGGAAAAAAGTAGAAAAAATGCCACCTAATGGGCCACCAAGGCCTGAATACGACTAGAAATCCAACCACAGGCCAGGATTCAGGCCCGCAGAAGGCCCAGTAGGCCCACAGGCAGCGGAGTGTGAGGTTAGGCCCGTAAGCCTGCATTTGAGAGGAGCTCGAGAGGGCAGCGGCAGTGGGGCTTATAAACCACTCCGTGCCCCTCTCAACTAGCGAAGTGGGACTAAACTTTTGGCCGCGGGCAGCACAAGGCCTTTGGTCCCGGTTGGTGCCACCAACCGGGACCAAAGGTCTCCTTTGGGCTGCTGAAAAGAGACCTTTGGTCCCGGTTGGTGGCACCAACCGGGACTAAAGGGGGGCATTGGTCCCGGTTCGTGCCACGAACCGGGACCAATGCTTTGTGTATATAAGAAAACACTTAGCAGTTTCTGTAAAAATCACTTCTTCTCCGCCCCGACACCCCCAGCTGCTCCCTCGTCGCCGTCGCCGCCGAGCCCTGCCCCAACGCCGTCAGGCTGCTCCACCGCGTCGTCGCCGACGCCATCGGGCTGCTCCACCTCGCCGTCGCCGTCGCCACCGCCTCCGCCGACGCCCTCTGCCCCGACATCGGCGCCGCTGCCCGCCCCGACGCCGCCCGCCGTGCGCCCCTGTCCGCCCGACGCCGCCCGCCGTGCCCCCCTGCCCCAGCCCCGACGCCTCCCTCTGTGAGCACCGCGCCCCTGCCCTACCCCGCCGCCGCCGCCGTGCTGTTTTTTGTTGTTATATATGCTATTTTTTTGTTACATGTTTTTAGATGTTCATATATGTATGTATGTATTTTTTAGATAGATGTTTCATGGAGATGAGATGAGATGGAAGAGAACTTTTTAGAGAAATTTGCATAGAGATTTTTTTTAGAGAAATGGTGGAGTTCACATATAATGTATATATGTTGATATTTTTTATATGATGAAAATTATTTTGTTCATATATAATGTATATATATATATGTATGTGGCTATGTATGTATGGATGTTCATAAAATTGTTTTGTTCATATATGTATTAATTGTTTTGTTCATAGCATTTTTTTTATATGATGAATTTTTTTTTCATAGCCATATATATGTATGTGGCTATATGTATGTATATATGGATGTTCATAGAATTTTTTTTTATATGTATGTGGTATATGTATGTATATGTCGTTGTCGATATAGCCCCTCCCGATAACTTCGACATGAGGGGGGGGGGGGGGTTGATATACCCTCCCCGATAACATTATTTTTATATGATGAATTTTTTTCATAGCCATATATATGTTGTGGCTATATGTATGTATGGATGTATAGGATTTTTTTTATATGTATGTGGCTTTGTATGTCGTTGTCGATATAGCCCCTCCCGATAACTTCGACATGAGGGGGGGTCGATATACCCCCTCCCGATAACATTTTTTTCTAAGTTACTAGGGACAATGTCACCCCCCCCCCTCTCGATATACCGGGCGACCAACTCTCGAGGCCACCCAAACCCTAGAAAAAAAGCGTTGTCGATCTCCTACCCCCTCCCGTCCCTACCCGACAAACTCTCGAGGCCACCCAAACCACTAGAAGAAAACTCCGGTAACTTCGACATGAGGGGGGACGTCGATCAACCCCCTCTCGCCCGAACAAGTCTATGTATCATTTTATATCGCGGTGGACATATATCAAAGTTTGATCATATGTCATAGTTTGAATTTTGACATATGCAACATTTGATCATATATCAAAGTTTGATCATATGTCAAAGTTTGAATTTTGACATATGCAACATTTGATCATATGTCAAAGTTTGAATTTTGACATATATAGATTTATCAAGAATGCCCCCATTATGGATGTGCACAAGTTGATCCAATTTTTTTTCTGATCTCATCTATATATATATTCTTCTATATTTCACGTTGTCTGTCAAAGTATTGAAGAAATCCATGGCTTCATCATTAGCCGGAAGTAACAGGCGTATGATGCTACGAAGCTCTTCAAAGTTGTTTTGGAACGGAGTTCCGGATAGAATAATTTGCTTTTTGGTACGAATTTCAGCAAAGGCCTTCCAAATAGCGATATTCAGAAGGCTCTTGCTGAACTTCGTACCAAAAAACTAATTATCCTATCCGGGACTCCGTTCCAAAACAATTTTGGAGAGCTTCGTACCATTATGCGCCTGTTACTTCCGGCTAATGATGAAGCCATGGTTTTCTTGAATCCTTTGACACTGACAACGTGACATATAGAAGGGTAGATGAGATCAGGAAAAATATGGACCATTTTCTGCACATCCAGAATGGCGCCATTTTGTTAAATCCCTTGTTTGACATTCATGAGAGAGGCGGTCCGGACGCCGGACATTCATGAGAGAACTTCGGTAACTCTTCAACATGAGGGGGACGTCGATTAACCCCCTCTCGCCTGACCAAACCCTAGAAGCGTCGAGGCCACCCCAAACCCTAGAAGCGTTGCCGAGGCCACCCCAAACCCTAGAAGCGTCGAGGCCACCCAAATTTACCAAGTTAAAAGAGCGTTGTCGAGGCCACCCCAAACCCTAGAAGCGTTGTCGAGGCCACCCCAAACCGTAGAAGCGTCGAGGCCACTAATTAATATTCCTTGTTGTGATTAGCTAGCTAGGTCTATGTTTGCCACTAATATATCCATCTCTCATGTTTGTATATTAATTGCCATGTTGTAATATTTGCAGAAACTATGGATCAACAAAGAGACTTGGAAACAGAACAGTTGTTGGGGGACATAATCCTCGGCGGAGGTGATGTCTTGTCGTATCTCAACGACACCAATGGTCTGGAAGGAGAGGGTGAAGGCTCCGGTGACCGAACAATGGAGGAGGAAGGACATGATCATGATGGCTCCGGTGACCAAATGCCGGAGGAAGAAGGAGACCATGATGATGGCTCCGGTGATCGAACGGAGGAGGGAGCTGTTACAAAGTCCGGCGAGGTATATATATTAATTAAGCCTGTGCTGACTAGCTAATTAATGCATTAATTGTTTTGGTATGTACATATATTAACTCTTCTTTCTTCTTTTAAAGCCCTCCGGATCGAGCCAAACTTCGGTAACGAGACAAGGCCCGAAGAAAAGGTTGCGTCAGGATGAAAGGTTCACGATCACAACAATCGCGGACGATGGCCAACCGATTGAACTGAGGTGGACCAAGGATGCATTTTCTGCTCAGTGCAGAGCTATTGTTAGGGACAGCATCCCGATCAGCATCCAGCTATGGAATGAGCCTAATAAGAATGAAGACCCTCAAGTTTCTTAAGTCACCGATAGACAGAAAGATGATCTTTGGACCTTGCTGAAGGCAAATTTCACCCTACCGCCAGAGGAGGATCCGGATAAGCCAGTTATAGAGCCATTGGTCAAGGCGTGTGCTCTTAAGAAGATGGCAGATCTATTCAGGAGGTGGAAGAATGAGTTGAAATCAACGTTTGTCGACAAAGGGAAGACTCCAGAATTCACCGGCCGATTTGAGAAGATAAGAGATCACTGGCCCGCATTTGTGGCCTACAAGACATCGGACAAGAGTAAGAAGATGTCAGAGACAAATAAGATAAATGCTGCAAAGAAGAAGTTTCACCATCACACGGGGTCAGGTGGCTACCTCAAAGCCCGGCCGCTATGGGACAAAGCTGAGAATGACCTGCTTGCTAAAGGGGTCGAACCAGAGACATTGAACTGGCCAGACCGTTCAAGGACTTGGTTCTTCGGGGTTGGGGGAACCTTGGACCCTGAAACAGGGAAGTGCGTTTGGACAGACGAGCAACTTGCAATACCCGTCAAGAAGCTTCAGAAGTGTATCGCCGCAGCGCAGCAACGGACGTTCATTCCCGACAGAGAGAATGACGAGCTGACCGAGGCCCTCGGGAATCCTGAGCACCCTGGACGAACACGAGGCATGCCAGGCTCCATTGCGTGGAAGGTTGGGTTTCCCGGCGCAGGCGGTTACAAAACCCGGGAGAGGAAGAGGAAACTGGAGCTCACCGAAATGCAGAAGCTGAATGCAAGAGTACAAAAGCTAGAGGAACAAGTTGAGAGCCAGCGAGCTGCCGGAGCTACCCCAGAAGCTACCCCGCCATCTCAGCGGAGATGCAGCGTGGCTTCCACCGAGCTCGTTCAGCAGCCTGACTTCACGGCTCCTAGCTACCCCGTGGATGCTATCACGGAGGCTCAACATTGCCAGCTTATGACGCAATGGCAGAACCTCAAAGTCAAGGCGGCTGTCGGCTCTGTTGCACCTCCTCAACCCGACGGAACTTTTCACTGCCGTCCGATTCCACATGGTTATGCTGTTGTGATGGTGGATGAAGTAACGTAGGGATTTGAGGAGCTCGAGCTTGACCACCCTACAGGTGAAGGGGAGACTCAGCTGGGTCTTGCTCTGAAGACTCCATGTCTATGGCGGAAGGAGCACATCAAGATTCCGAACTGGACGCCTCCGCTCCTCCTCCTCCGGCGAGTGATCAGGGCACTCCGCCTCCTTCTACGGCTCCTCCGGTGCGTGAGGCTGGCACTCCGCCTTTCTTTGTCTGGCAGGGTTTGGAAAGAGTTCACCGCAAGAGCTCCGGGACTACTGACCGAGCTGCGATTTACACACCCGAAAGTAAGTACTACTACCTAGTTCCGCGCATCTCCCATTGGTTCTAGCTAGTTTCATCAATACCATTTAGCATGCTTGCTTATCAGTTTGATTGACCTCTATTTCTCGTAAAGTGCTTGTGGCAGGAAGCCGGGAATGATTTCTATGGATACTACGTTTGTGAGTTCATCTACAACGCAACGGCCTTTAATAAGCGGGGGTACTCTCAAAAACAATATGATGTGCGTAAGCAAAAAATATTCACAATTTTATTTTATTACCATCATTTGTGTTGAGTTTCATTCATACACATGTATTGACCCTCTTCTTCAATTTAGATCTGGCAGCTGCGGGATGAACTCCTACCACAAGATCGCATACGAGCAATTCAAGAGGAATTGGCGGGATTCTTTCTTGACCACGTCATCAATCCAGCCGGAGAATACCATGTGGAAATTGACTTTAGATGTTAGGGATTGTAAGTGATCTTATATTGTATATATGTAGCTAGTAGCGTCGGATAGATATACGAAAACTTGTTGTTCGACCAATCTCTTGGAGAAGGAGAGGTCGATCACTTCTCTCTGTATATGTTCATGACGATCTTGTGTACTTAATGGTTCCTACATTTGCTTACTAGCTAGCGTGTCGAGTTCTCTCTATATGTATAGTACCTAGCGTCGACCAAGCACGGAGATAAGAGAGGTCACTTCTCTCTATTAGCTAGCTAACACAATATATGAAACCCCTAAATTAACCCTCCAAAACCCCCAAACCCCCCCCCCTTTCAAAAAAAACAAAAACCCCTGCTCCTGAGCTGCTGACGCGTGGATGCTTTTTGGTCCCAATTGGTGTTACTAACCGGGACTAAAGGCCCTTCTGCCCGGGCTCCCCGCGGCGACCAGGTGGAGCACCTTCTGTCCCGGTTCGTAAGCGAACTGGGACTAAAGGTTTTGGGCTTTAGTCCCGACCCTTTAGTCCCGGTTTCAGAACCGGGACGAATGGGCCTCTGGAACCGGGACAAATGGGCCTTTTTCTACTAGTGTCCGTTTGGAGGTAAACGGACAGAAACGGCCGCCCAACGCGCAGGAGCAAACGGACCATTGTCCGTTTTCGGTTCGCTTTTGACCCATTCCCGGCCCAACTTTGGACCACGTTTGCGGCCGAACGGACACGCGCGGACGGCGTGTGGCACGTGGCCATGTCCTCCCCTGGCCCGCCCGTCGGGGACACATGCGGCCCTTTTTCTATTCCATCTCCCCTCCAGCCGCACCCCCCGCCCCACTCCCCTCTCGTCCCTAGCCGCCACCGCCGCCATTTTTCTCGGCCGTGCGCTGTCCAGCACAGCCACGAGACCGTCCCTCTCCTTATCGCAGCCCCCTTTCCTCGACGCCTCGAGCTGTCCAACCCCGTCCGCTAGATTTCAGCATTCGGCGGCTGGATTTGGAGCGGATCCGGCCGGATTTGAGCTCACCACTCCTGCCGGAGGCCGCGCTGTGACATGGATTGGCCAGGTACCGGTCCGCACAGCCCCGACAACGCCCCCAGGCCGCATGCAGGTATTGACTCCGCCTCTAGCCGCTCGGATCTAGCCCGTCGCCGGTACGCCGGCAAATACACCAACGGCCGCCGTCCAGGCTCGGTGCTGGCTCAAAGGCTCGTCGGCGCACCGATGCCGCTCATAAAGTGCGTCGACTGTCCACGGAAGGTCTTGTGCTGCGTGTCTACAACGCCGGAACATTCCGGATGGGTGTTCGTCAAGTGCAAAAATGATGGGGCATATGCTAGTTTTAGCTTCGGTTGTGCTCCCGGATTCGGCTCGTTTTGCTTACACTCAAATATTTATTGTGTAGGATGGATGTAACTTTTGGTATTGGGAAGAAGAATACATCGATCTATTGATAGAGCGCAATTTAATAGATGTTCATGCACTTGTTACTAGAGTAGAGGTTAGAGATGAGACTAGACGTGAAGAAGCAACGTCTACTTCTTTAGATTCGAAGAAAAAAGAAGCATACAAGATCGAGACTCCGCAGATCAACAATGAATACATCGAGAAGGCACTAATCCAACTTACAGAAGCAGTTATAGAAGTTGGATATCTTATAAAATGTCTTCTTGTGGTTCTTGTTTCTTTGGTCTTACTATTTTAGTCAAAATTTGATGATGTACTACAATGTATAAAAAAACCAATGATGAAAATAATAAGAAATATGTTGCAAAAATTGTATGCGGACGAGATGCGGCTGAAATGCGGTCATGCGATTGGGTGCGCGGTCGGCGCATCCACAAATCCAGACTGACACGGCTCCATTGCCATCCCAAACAGACGAAAATTGGACAAAAGGACGTCCGTTGAGGGCTGTACCTTGGAGTTAGGCCTAACCTAGCCGCATCGACGGAGGTAGAGTGAGCAGCGGGCAGAGACAACGGCGGACTACCCCCTTTCCAGCGGCGCGGATCAGCACCATGGCAACCTCGCGCGCCCCCTTCCCGACCTTGATCTCAAACAACAGTGCACACGACGACTTGCTAGTGCCTTGCAGAAACCGCCATATCCTAATTCCCGTGTCTCGCGTGGACGCAGTTCGCGTTCCAGCAGGCAGGGGCGATTGGGAGCTGCGGGGCGGAGGACAAGGGCGCGGCACCAGCAGGGGCGATTGGGAGCTGCGGGGCGGAGGATAAGGGCGCGGCACCAGCGGCCGGCAAGGTCCTGTGACATCGATCGGTGTTTAGTACGCAGAAGCTAATTAACAGTACAGCAGCCCCATGCCCCCATGTAGGTATCTTGTATCCTGACTGTTTCTTGTATTCAAAATTTCCAATAAGCAAATCAATCTGTCTTTTCAGATCAGCTACAACACGTCACTCAATCTCTATGTTTCTCATTGCTGTACATTCGTCTAACATGAATAAAAATATGCACAACTATTTTTCAAGCAATCTAAGCGCCAACACCCTTGGGAGCAATAAAACAGAACCAAAACGGGCCTCATGTTGAATTTAGTTTCGATGACATAATTGCAGTTAGATGTGCCTTCAGATGACACCAACAAGGCAGATTTTCTTGCTGAATTAGTTAGATGTGCCCCACCTATAGGTTCACCCTGGCTCCTAAACGGAGACTTCAATATTATCTACAAAGCTAGAGATAAGAACGACCTTAACCTCAATAGGAGGATTATGAGTAGATTTAGGGCGGCGATTGACACGGTGGCACTAAAAGAGATAAGATGCAAAAATAGGAGATATACTTGGAGCAACGAGAGAGAAAACCCTACGCTAGTTAGCATCCACAAATTTTTCACGAATTCAGAGTGGGAAGCCATTTTTCCAACCTTCATGCTCATGGTTGCCTCCTCCTCTTGCTCAGATCACTGCTCCCTCGTACTTACTAGTGCTACCACACCGCCCAAGCATGCATCATTCAAATTTGAGAGTTTTTGGCCGCAGTTTCCTCACTTCAGGGAGACGGTGACAAGGGCATGGCAGCGCCCGGCAACACAGACTTGCGCTTTTCTCAGAATCAAAACAAAGATGGAGAGAGTGGCAAATGACCTGAAAATCTGGAGCAAAACTTTATTGAGTGATGCCAAAGTCCAGTTCCACATCGTCAATGAGCTGATCTTCAGGTTCGATATTGCCATGGAACGCCGTCAGTTAACACCTGCTGAATTCAGTTTCAGAAAACTGCTCAAGCAAAGAATCATTGGCCTGGCAGCAGTAGGGCGCGCTAGAAGGCGCCAATCTTCTCGAATCACATGGTTAAAGTCTGGTGATGCAAACTCTGCTTTCTTCAATGCCAAGATCCACTCGAGAAGGAGGAAAAACCTCATTCACTCCCTGCAGACTGATGGACGATATGTGACTGAACATCAAGACAAGGCAGCGATTATTCATGAGCACTTTGATGATTCTGGGAACTAAAGATACAAGGGCATGCACAATCAACTGGTCTGAAATTCAGATGCCCACGGTGACAGGAGGTGGCCTTGATAATCCTTTGTCTGAAGGCGAAGTATGGGCGGCAATCTTGGCCTCCCCTGCTGAAAAAGCCCCATGATCGGATGGTTTCAATGGGATTTTCTTTCGCAAATGCTGGGATATAATTAAAGATGACATCATGGCCGTTTTCCACCAATTCCACAGCCTCTCCAGAACAAACCTTTCGGCGATCAACACAGCCCTTGTTGCACTGCTGCCCAAAAAAGATGGCGCCGAGGCAATGGGTGATTTCAGACCCATCAGCCTGATCAATTCAATTGTGAAACTGATTGCAAAGGTCCTTTCGATGCGTCTGTCACAACAGATTGGGACGCAGATCTCGCCAGCGCAGAGTGCATTCCTGAAGACGAGATGCCTGCAAGACAACTTCCTATACGTCCAAAATTGTGTCCGATCCATGCATTGCAAGAAAAAACCAGCTTTACTGCTCAAGTTATATATCGCGAGAGCATTTGATTCAGTATCCTGGGAATACATTCTTGGGCTCTTGCACACGACGGGGTTTAGCGCAAGGTGGCGGGACTGGATGGCAATGCTACTGGTCTCACAATCTTCAGCCTTCATTCTAAATGGTACACCCGGTGCTGCTGTCAATCATTGCAAGGGGCTGCGTCAGGGGACCCACTATCGCCTCTGCTATTCATCCTGGCAACTGATCCCCTTCACCGTCTCATCGCCAAAGCTACAAAAGACGGAATTTTGGCACCTTTGCCAGGATGAGTGATCAAGTTACGGGTCAGTCTTTATGTTGATGATGCTATCATCTATGCGAACCCGGACAGAGAGGAGTTTGACAAGCTACTGGAGATCCTAGAATACTTTGGAGAGGCCTCCGGACTGCGCCTCAACCCAACCAAATCCACTGTAACCCCACTAAGATGCGAAGAGATTGATCTTGCTGATGTCCTACAAAATTTTGGTGGGCAAATCAAGGCATTCCCTATCAAATATCTAGGTCTGCCGATATGTCTCACCAGGATACGGTTGGTGCATATGCAATTCGTCTTGGATAGAATTCGGGCAAGGCTGGCCGGCTGGAAGGGTAGAATGATATCCATTGCTGGCAGGCGAGTGCTGGTTCGTTGTGTACTGACAGCTATCCC
The DNA here is from genome assembly GCA_011799875.1 of Thinopyrum elongatum. Classification (NCBI taxonomy): domain Eukaryota; kingdom Viridiplantae; phylum Streptophyta; class Magnoliopsida; order Poales; family Poaceae; genus Thinopyrum; species Thinopyrum elongatum. Next base: position 413,853,413 of record CM022297.1, on the reverse strand, counting down.
AACGTTTGCTCTGTCAGTTCTAAGGGCACCCAAAAAATTGCTCAAGGAAGTGGACAAGGTGCGTCGGCGTTTCCTCTGGGCACAGGAAAAAGAGATCTCTGGTGGGCAGTGCAAAGTAAAATGGGACAAGGTTTGCTCCCCAACTGATCGGGGAGGGCTGGGAATTCTGGATCTTGAGAGATTCTCTCGCGCACTCCGGCTGCGCTGGTTATGGCTGGAATGGCACCATGCTGAACGCCCATGGGTAGGTTCAGAACTGCCCTGTGATAGCAAAGACAGAGTGCTGTTTGCCGCGGCCACTACTGTCACGATCGGAAGTGGAACAACGGCATCCTTTTGGCACTCCTGGCTCACTTCATCATCATTGGCAGAACTATTCCCGGAACTATACAAGAGATCGAGGGGAAAAACAAGAACTGTTGCTGCTGCTTTGACAAATGGCACCTGGGTCTGCGATCTTCGGCAGCAAAGGCAAGATCACATTGTTCAATCCTTCCTCATTCTATGGCGTGCCATCCAAGCAGCAAACTTGGTACTCCGACCGCAGACCCCGGACTCCATCAGCTGGCGTTTGGACAATTCGGGACAATACAGTGTGAGCTCGGCCTATAATTTTCAGTTTCTGAACAGACCAAATTCAGACAACAAGCACCTTATCTGGAAGGTCTGGGCCCCTGGAAAAACCAAGATATTCTTCTGGTTGCTGCTACAAAACTGTCTCTGGTGCAACGACAGATTGCAATGAAGAGGTTGGGAAAATGGTTATTTTTGCCCATTGTGCATGAGGAACCTAGAAACTTCAGTCCACCTCTTCTGGGAATGCCCGGTATCACAGGAAGTTTGGCGCCAAATATCCACCTGGCCGGGATGCAACACTCTTTCTGACAGCAATGCAGTGCCCACACATTCTTCAGAACAAAGAGTTAAAGCAGTGATAACAACAACAAGGCCAGAGCTAAGGAAAAAGGTGAAATGTATGCTGATTCTAGTGTGCTGGAACATATGGCTGGAGAGAAACAATCACTCTTTCAGGCAACAAATCACCCCAATCAGTGGTATCATAGCGGCAATCCGCCGTGACATGGGCTCCTGGAAGCTAGCCGGGGTTAGATGTTTAGAGACCCCTCTAGGGGACCCAGGATGAGTAGTAGTTTTAACATCTGGGTGAATTCATTCACCAACTCTTGTAATCCACCATGATCAAATTTGATAATGAACACATTTACCACCTGCTCTCTGCTTAATATATGAGTGCCAGCAAGTTGCTGGATCTTTTAAAAAAAGACATAATTGCAGTTCCTGCATGTTGCAAATCAGTTGAGGAATAATGGATTGTATGACATCTTTTAAAGAATCATGGATCAGTAAATACGATTAGTTGGGAGTATAGCATGTCAAAAGATGCTTCCTTTTGTTTTTATTGCTTTCTTTTCAAGAGTCCAGCACAACCCAAATATTTTTCCAATGATGCATTCACAAAAAAAACGGGTTTCTAAATTGGAGAAAGTCTAAGGAAAAATTCAATGATCATACTGATGGGCCTAATAGTGTGCTCAACTTTTGTAGGCAAGCATGTGAGGATTTCAATAATCAAAGATTAAGCATTACACGGAGATTAGAGGTTTGTACTAAGGCAGATCTTCGGTTACTAAAAATCTCACGGAGATTAGAGGTTTGTACTGAGGCAAATCTTCGGTTACTGAATATCTTTCTTTTAGTTTAGGAACACTGAATCAAAATATGAAACCATAACATTTGCATACCTCGTGAGCATTCGTAATTAACATCCGCAAATGGCGATGAGATGTATAAGAAACAATGGCACGACAATTCATTTATGTCCCTCCTTTTAAACTGCTCATTTTAGACGACTTTAGCAAAAAATATTTTTAAATTAAACATGTGCTCGCTCATGTGCAGCCCAATGATCTCCTCAATTAATTTTCAGGTGTTTCTGGGGGGATCATGTACTCCGCTTTGGTCCAGGTAAATTTGAAAACATCGGTGCTCACTTTTCGTTAAATAAAATGCTCAGCTCTAGAGAGAATGTTTGCAATGATGAAACTTGCATTATAACCGCTGCTTCTTGGCAGTGCAATGGTTGAATTGAACTCGAAGTCATAAGTATAGTAAAAGATGTCTGCAATGTTAGCACTTCCAGTAGTTAATAGGTTTAAGTCTTTGACTTTCAACCATTATATAACTGCATCAGGAAGCTTTCATTGCTTTGCAGGACTCCAGTTATGATGACGAGAACAAAGAATCTATATTCAGGTGATTGCTTTCAGCTTAAAATGACCGATTTTGAACAGTGCTATTTTAATATGAGATGACCATAATCCCCTTAAAGTATCATATCACTGATGGAGTTCTTATTTTGCAATTCAGCTTTAATATTGTTCTGTGGGCATGCTGGTTTTATTTTGGAAAGGCTGCTCATGAATCAAATGGAATTGCTGGGGTGCCACTTTCTTACATATAGCTTTCAGCAAGGTTGCTCTTTAACAAAACAAACATGAAATATTTGATTACTACAGATCCCCACAGCTGCTTGTATTTTGGCAGATCTTGGAGCTTGGTGATCTATTTATTTGATTTTGCATGACCGGGTGATCAGAACCAAAAGAAGAGACATACTGATAATGCGTATCTTCTGTAACAGATGTCTGATGCTTACTTTCGTATTCTGTTTCAGATTTGGAGCCGGAACAATATGTCTTGTCTTTGGTTACAGACTTACAGGTACACTCTTCTTTATTTCCTTCAATTTTTTTCCGTCCTTTGTATTCCAGTTTATGTTATGCTGTCCCTGATACTCTGATATTCATTTCATTTACTTTGTTTTGCGAAGGACTTGCCAATGGTCTTCTGGAATTGTATATTAGCAAGGGCAACCTTGAACGTACTCAGATGATCTTGACTTGTGGCTCTTTTTTCTGTTTGCTTGATTGCAGTATCTTCTCATTTCTTCTGCAATAATCAAATAAGTATTATTCTAGAGAGCTTGTCAAATAAACATACCATGGGCTAATGAAAAGTATTCAAATGCTTATGTACTGACTACATCAGGACATTTACCCTTGAAGAGATTAGGGTCTTTTTACTAAAGCTTTGCACCAACATTACTAAATCAGAAATAAAACAAATGCTGGATCCGATTTGTCAGTCTCACTCTTTGCTATTGCTAATAATTTTTTATTATAATTAATTGTGAAATAGCTGCCAGTGCATCTGTAGTGAATCATCAATTACCATGACATTGCTAATAACTGTCAGAAACTTGAATTTCCTGCCAACACGCGCTAATTTCTTATGCTATTTTCACTAGAGAGGATGCTTCATGCAGTGGCGGTGCTAGAGGGTGGACAGGGTGGGACGTGCGACGTATGACTTCACATATCACCTACACAAGCAATAATAATAATAATACGCATTCCAAACAGAATATGTGTTAACAGCATGAACGGTAGTAGATATGTGTCCCTCCATAAGCCTCCCTAGATACTCACTGTTCCTGTGTCTATTTCGTTTCTTACTACTATCATTAAATAAAATCTGTAGCTAGAATTGCCTAAGTACAATTCATGTTTCAGTTATAGTTTATGCATCTTGGCCATGTTCTGAACTTTTTAGCGAAAGAGTTAGAGTTTGTTTTGTAAAACAAAAAAATTATCATCACCAAATTTCTTGACACCTAATGTTATATGGAAAACACTTCTTTTCCACCGACTGATTTGGCGTGCGTGTAAGCCGCCCTCATCGCTTGCCACGTGCCCTGGCCGAGCGTCCACCACGGCTTCCTTATCCAAAGAGGAGCACCGCTCCACCACCCATTTCTTTTGCATCCCAGCTCCTCTGCTTCGTCGCTCCGCGCGTCGCGCATGGCCTAGCTACCCGCTTCCACTGCGTGCTGCTCCACCGTCAGGCAAGGCCACTCCTCGCGCGTTGCAGCAAGACTAACAGCCATCGGCGCTGCATCTCACCCCGGCCAGCGGCGCTGCTTCTAATCCCGCCACCGGCGCTGCAAAGCCAGGGGGTTGCATCCTCGTGGATCTTGCCACAGCGGCCGAGCTGTAGGTAGCATGAGAGGCGACAGCTGCTACCATGGCCGGCGGCGGAGCTACGTTGCAGCACGCGATGCTATGACGGCGATGTTGCCACGCCGACGGCGCTGCTTCGTTGCAGCAGGAAACGCGACGAGCTGCTGCCACGGCCGACGGCGAAGCTACGACGACGCTGCTGCCACGCCGACGGCGCTGCTGCGTCGCAGCAGGAGACGCGACGAGCTGCTGCCACTGCCGGCGGCGGAGCTGCGTTGCAGCACGCGATGCTACGACGGCGGCACGCCGCTGCTGCCACGCCGACGGCGGAGCTGCAATGCAACAGGAGAGGCGACGAGCTGCTTCCATGGCTGACGGCGGAGCTGCGATTGCAGCAGGAGAGGCGACGAGCTGCTGCCATGGCCGGCTGCGGAGCTATGCATTAATGCTGCCATGGGCGTCGCCGGAGCTGCACGGCGCTGTGCTACGAGGGAGCTGCGGTCCTGCGTACGAGAGGCGGGGTGATGTGCTGTCGAATCGGACGCATGTAGATGGTGCTATCCGACGGCTAGGGGGGCGGTTTAAAATTGGCTCGAATCATCCGGTTGATCGGTAGCACCCGCCATGTTAGGCAATCGCTACAAATCAGTCGGTTGATATTCGCGAACTTTAAGCCGCCTTGCGGGCCGTGCGATCAGGCAAAGGTAAACCGTCTGATTCTCTAGTAGATCACGAGGGGGTGGATCACGTGGGATGGCTTGTCCTTTCAATCCAGCGAATCGCCGCTGCAACTAGTCTAGGGAGATCAGCTCAAAAAGAAAACTGTCTAGTGAGACGGGCGTCATGTAGTAGGTCCATCTGCAGGTTGATGGAGCCCACCACTACGACCCAGAACATCTCCTTTTCTCACTCTTTTTCCTTCAAAAAAGATGACTCAGTTGTGACTGTTACTCTCATGTACAAGATTACTAAAAAATAGAAAAGGTTGCAACATCTTTCAATTTTTTTGTGTGTGTACAACATGGCCGCAAACATTGTACTACAAAAAAATTGTTGAAAAAACTTGCCGCAACATAACAAGTTAACTCGGGTCGCTTAACACCAATGAAATCACTTTTGGAACTCTTATCTAGAAAAATACAGTAAATGTTGCATGTTATTTGGGAACAATTCTTCGGCAGACATTGCAAGGGCGCGACATGCTTTGCAACATGCCCGTCCGCTTTGCGGAAAAAAATAGCGGCGCTTGCTTGCAGCAGGGCGGGCTAGCTTTGACTATCACTTGTCCGACTTGCATTTTTGCATCGGACGTTCGATCCGTGTCGCGTCAGTCATCTAGTTGCGACCCGTTGTTTGCAACATGACAAATGTTGCACTTGGGTGGTTGCAACATGACCATGTTGCGCTTGCATTGCAAACACTACTTGCTTGTCATTAGCGTTTCTGACCATTTGCAGCTTCACCCATATTGTGCTCGAGAGTTTGCAACATGGCCCATGTTACGCTTCTGAGTTTGCAACATAATCCATGTTGTGCTCACATTGCAAAATACTCCACGGATGTCCAAGTTTTCAGGCGTTTGCAACATGAGCCATGTTGCTTCTGACCGTTTGCAACAAGACCCATGTTGCGCTTTGGGAGTTTGCAACATAATCCATGTTGTACTCGCATGGCAAAGACTCCACTGGCTGTCTGCAACATGAGCCATGTTGCTTCTGACCTTTTGCAACAAGACCCATGTTGCGCTCGAGAGTTTGCAACAATGACCCATGTTGCGCTTTGGGAGTTTGCTACATAATCCATGTTGCACTCGCGTGGCAAAGACTCGACTGACCGTTTGCAACATATGTCATGTTACGCTCGAGAGTTTGCAACATGATCCATGTTGCGCTCACGTTGCAAACACTATCTTGACCTAGTTGGTCTACAACACATGCCGTGTTTCGCTCGGCTGTCTTGCAACACGACCCACATTGCAAAGCAGGTGTGTGTGTGTGTGTGTGTGTCGGAGGGTTGTTGTGCGCCACACGATCAGAGGCTGACAAGAAAAAAGTCACGGAGGTGGTCAACACGCGTCCAGTTATTAACCGATTGAGTGTTTCTTAAAAATAAAATTAATCGTTGAGAACAACGCAGTCCGTCGCAACATGTCACCCCCATGTGCTAGCAAAAATACACACAAGTTTGCAATTTCTTTTCCAAAATACTCCCTCCATTTTTATATACGAGGCCACAAACTCAGATTATAGGTACCAATGTAAAATTTAATGTGTGCTTTGCAAGTCATATTTTCTTTTCGTTTACTGGGATCATTAATACGCCACATGCATACAAGGAAACTGAGTGGAGGAAGTAGCTGACTGTCATTATGGCTACATGCATGCAAGTATTAAATAGGTTGCTAGTACAAGAAAATATCATTAATTTTGTCTCGATTACTATTTTGTGGCCTTGTATAGATGCAAAATGTATATTTCATAGTGACCTTATATAAGTAAATGGAGGGAGTATCATGCTTTGACGGCTAATAGCAGTCTCTTATTTTTCTGCCTTGTCGTGTTGAGTTAATGGTTGTTGTCACTTGATGGTCTGTAGTAAACTACTAGTACTAGCTACCCACGGGTGCATGTGGTGCTAGTACAACCATGGTAGACAGATACTTTGCAACACGCACCATAGATTGCATTAGGATTTTCCAAGCATCCCAAAAAAATGCAGTCAAGCTCAGTAAAATGAAAAACAAGAAGTGGTGGGAGTGAGTGGTACATGGGGGAGAGAGAGAGCAGCGACTAGGTGAGGCCGCGCCGCGCGCAGGTGAGGTGTCCACATGCAGGTACAAACAAGCCAGTCGAGCGAAACAACAGCAATGGGTCGGGCGCGTTCCAAATAGCAGCGGTTTGAGGTGGACACGTGGTAGGCTACGAAGGCGGCGGATCTCTGCGAGTAATCATCCGGATTAAAACAAACGTTTTCCAAAAAGATATGGCGTGCCAAGGGCGCGGCATCATGGGCCTGGTGTAACATATGTCGCCAAGATCATCGTGCCCGGGAGTGCAAAGCCCATTGGGTTGTTAAGTCCGATTCTCGCACACGTATGTTGGGGAACAATTCGGAAAATATCACGACCGCGAACGGATTTTCAGGGGTTGGCTCTTCGCATTCTACAGATATCTCTGCTTCTGTTGCCTCCACTTTTCCCTGACGCTGCACTGCGTGAGCCAACACATCCCTCTCCACCTACGCCTGCTAATACACATTGCCCTCTTCTGCTGATGGATTCAGATTCTGCTGCTGTCTTCCAACAGGTGGGTCATTCTGATGCTGCTGTACAAGTTCAGAACATGGATAAGACATATGTTCAGATGGTGGAAACGGACTTGGTTGTCAGCTCTCTGCTGACCCCTGGTGGGTCGATGCACGAGGAGATGCCTCATGCTGCTAAGATGGCCAGAATTGAGAGCGAGTCAGAGACTGCTGGCAAGGACATGAACATGCAGATGAAGCAGCTGGTGCCTGCTGCTGCGGTTCGTCAGAAGGGTAAGCGTGCTAAGATGCCCACTCCTCTGGTTACTACTGAACTAAGACGTGGTCTAAGATGTGATAAGGTCATAAGGATGGCTTTGAGGAGTTGCCTCTCCCCCCTGGATGGCACTTTCCGTCGCAAAATTCTGCTATACCTCTTGCTCCTACACCAGCCATGCTCCAGATTGCTACAATGCAGAGGATGGGGGTGGATCTTTGCGACATTGATCCTAAGGGTCTCTTAAGAAATGCTTCTTTGCAAGTAGTTTTTTCTGACTGCCAGTTAGTTTCTTGCGTCAGTCGGTCATTTCTGTCAGTCTGATAGTCTGGTCTGTCTTTTACTTCGCCTGTCATGTCGTCTGTTGTCTGGAACATCTTAGGTTGGAATGTAGGTGGTCTTAATGCTGGAACTAAATGGAACTCGATTAAGAATAAGATTGAGGAAAGTGCTGCCTCTGTTGCTTGCCTTCAGGAGACGAAAAAGTATGTTTGATTTCAGTTTTATCCGTAATATCACTCCTCGGCACCTTGATCACTTTGCCTGTGCTCCTTCGGTTGGGGCTTCTGGTGGACTTTTGGTCCTTTGGAACAGTCGCTTATTTACGGGCACGAATATTAAGCGGGAATCTTTTGGCATCGTAAATTCGTAATTGAATTTCAATCTACTGCTTCAGCTGAAAAGTGGACACTAGTGAATGTGTATGGCCCATGTGTTGAACCAAGGAGGTCCGAATATATGCAGTGGCTTCCTGATCTGATCATACCAGATGAGGAGCTCTGGCTCTTCTTGGGAGACTTCAATTTTTATAGGTATGCTGAGAATAGGAATAAAGATGGAGCCAATCATAATGACATGTACATTTTCAATGAACTAATTGTTCACTTGGGAATTATCAAGCTGCCGATTAAGAGGCGGGCTTACACTTGGAGCAATATGCAGCTTGACCCACTGCAAGAGCAGTTAGACTGGTATTTTATTTCCACTGCCTGGACCTTAAAATTCCCCAATACACAAGTTCATTCTCTTGCCAGGCCGGTTTTCAGACCATTTGCCTTACGTGGTTAGAGTGGACTCCAAGATACCTAAAGCAAATATCTTCCGTTTTGAGAACTACTAGATTAAAAGGCCGGGTTTTATGGACTTGGTGGATACCATATGGAATATTCAGAGACAAGGTAACAAAGCAAAATTTAAGCTTCTTCTCCAGGGATTAAAAAAATGGTCAGGTAATATCTCTAGATGGGATGTTTTGATTACAGATTGTAACTTCATCATTCAAATGCTTGATGAATATGAAGAAGTTAGATGTCTGCACTTGGAATTTCAGAAATATTGTGAAGCAGAAGTTACTTCATTTGCTTGATTGCCAACGCATGTTCTGGAAGAAAAGGTGCACAATTCGTTGGGTAAAGTTCGGGGATGAAAATTCTGAGTTCTTTCATGCAATGGCTTCCGAGAGATACCGCCAGAACAATATAGGAAAATTTAACATGCCTGATGGAAGAGAGATCACGGAGCACAATGAAAAGGCTGCTGTTTTATGGGAGGCCTTTAAGGATAGGCTTGGCCAACACTGTAATGTATTGGTCTCAAAGAAAGTGCTTGATCTAATTCATGTGGTTCTCAACTTGGAAAGTTTGTCTGCACCTTCCTCTTAATTGGAAATAGATAATGTTGTGGCTAATATGCCCACGGACAAGTCGCCAGGGCTGCATGGTTTTAACGGTCAATTCTTGAAAACTTGCTGGCCAATTATGAAGCATGATTTTTACAAGCTTTGTAAAGATTTCCATCAAGGAAAAGTGGATCTGACCAGCATAAATGCATCAATTATAACTCTGATTCCAAAGAAGGCTTGCCCTGAGACCCCTAATGACTTCCGTCCTATTTCCCTTCTCAACTCTTGTCTAAAATTATTGACTAAATTGCTTGCTGATAGGCTAAGCTAAATCTTGCAGCTTGTTCATACTCATCACTATGGGTTTATTAAATCTCGCACAATCCAAGATTCTCTGGCTTGGTCGTTTGAGTACTTGCACCAGTGTAAAACATCTGGCAAGGAGGCAGTAATATTAAAATTGGATTTCGAGAAGACATTCGATTGGGTTGAGCATAAACCTATTTTGCAAATTTTGGAGAAGAAGAGTTTTGACAGTACTTGGTTGAAATGGATTGATATGACTAGTCTCCTGCCTCTCGAGCTTCGAAACGTACTTCCAAAAGCCATAAACCCCAGCCAGTGTCATCAACCTCTCGGAGTAAATCTTCCATGTATACCTAGACACCAAGGAGAAAACAAATATCACACAAGCAACAATGAAAAAACACCAGGTAGACAGGCACCTGCCCAAAACAGGATTGGCTGGTACTAACTTCTCGTAAATGCGCTGAAGGCCTCTGTCAGATATCTTAACCCAATGATTAGGGTCCTTTTTGCATTGTTCAAAGAAATCAGCCATCAATGTGGCAGCCTGATTAGGATGGTATGGATCAATGTGGAAACCAGAGATCCCGTGCTCTATAATCTCGGCAGGCCCTCCATGTAGTGTTGCAAAAGTAGGGAGTCCACAGGTCATGGCTTCCACAACAGTGAGACTGAATGCTTCATACAAAGCTGGCTGTAGCAAAGATAGATTAATATAGTCAGTATGTAAAGCTACTTGGTTAGGACCCACAAAACTTTTGCCTCTAGAACCACAAGTTACAACTTTACAACCATACCTGCACAAAGACACCATGAGTATCAGCAATGTAGCAATATAGCTCAACGTTGCGAGCCCTGTTCGTCTGGGCAGAAATCCAACGGAACTGCCCAAACAAGTTATATGTCTTAATAAGTTCATGCATCTTCTCCATCTCTGCGATCTTTTCTCTGTCCTTTGATTTCTTGACATCGTTGTAGCCAGCGACCACAACAAGGTTTACCAGCGACCTTAGCTTAGCGTTTTTATCATAAGCTTCCACTAGTCCTGTCATGTTTTTAACCCGGTCAAGTCTTGCCATGGAGAAGAGAATTGGTTTCGATCGGTCATCCAGATGTCCACTGCAAAGAACAGTAATTATCAGCAGAAAGACGCACGTGTCAACACTATTTGCAGGACCATACTACTAATATCACTAAAATTGTGCAGAAAGACATCATCCCATAATTGATGGTAATGGTAACTGAAATCTACAAGAAGTGCAACCATATAACTCGAAATACTATTGTGAACGACATCCAACAAGATGACAGAGAGTTCTCACATGTGTTCATCGTTTTGCTCTGGGTCATAAATCAAGCTCTCAATTTTCTCGACTGCTTCTTCGGCTGTTCTGTTAAATGGAGTGTCAGGCAAAACCTTTACCTGCAAACGTGAGGTCAGGCAGGGAGATCCGTTATCACCTTTGCCTTTTGCCATTGCAGCTGACCTTTTGCAGACATTGATCAACAAAAAAATTGCTGAAGGAGTTCTCTCACCTCCTGTGCTTTTTCCTGGGCATGACTTTCCAGTTGTGCAATACGCCGATGACACTTTGCTTATCGTTGAAGCTTCTTTTCACCAGTTGGCCGAGATCAAGAAGATTTTATCGGTCTTCCAACAGGCCACTGGGCTGAAGGTTAATTTTCATAAAACATGCCTAGTGCCTATAAATGTTGACCCAAATCAGGCAAGGTTGCTGGCTGAGTTCTTTAATTGTATGGTTGGTTCCATGCCCTTTACCTATTTGGGACTACCTATGGGAACTACAAAGCCAACAGTCAATGATCTCTCCCCCCTTGTCTGCACACTGGAAAGAAGATTGAATGCTGCTTTAGATTTCTGAACTATGCTGGTAGGTTGACATACATAAACTCGGTTATATCTGCACTGCCTACCTTCTTTATGTGCATGATAAAGCTTCAGAAAACTGCAATTGCTCATGTTGATAAGATAAGGAGATCCTGTCTTTGGAGGAAGGATGACATCACAGAACATCCTAACTCACTCGCTGCCTGGCACTTATTTTGTAGACCAAAGAGCAAGGGAGGTCTGGGTGTGATTAGCTCGGAAATTCAAAATGAAGCCCTTCTCATTAAGCATCTTTTAAAATTCTTCAACAGAGCAAATATCCCTTGGGTGGACATGGCCTGGAAAGCTTATTATGCTTGTGATGCACCCCAAGCTTGTGGTCGTGTGGGGTCGTTTTGGTGGAAAAATGTATCCTCATTGGAGGAAATTTTGAGAGCGATTACCACTTGTGTGCCAGTGGATGGTAGTTTTGTTCTTGCATGGAAAGATAGGTGGATGGATCAACTACTAGCAGAGAAAATGCCATGGTTATACTCTTTTGCTCCGAATCCGGATGCTTCTTTAAAGGACATGATGCTTCAGGATATGATCGATGATCTGGCACATCTGTTTGCAATCCCGGTCTCACCCCAGGCTTTTCAGGAACTTAATACTCTTCATAGTGATCTCTCACATCTTCGAGAGAATGCTCAGGTTGGATCTGGTCATGATGCTTGGACTTATATTGGGGCTCCCTCTGGTCAGTTTTTCCCTGCTAATTATTATCAGCTCATGTTCAGCGCCATCCAAGTCAGCCCCCTTTTTAACATGAACTGGAAAAGCAAAAGCCTTCCCAAGCAGAAAGTTTTTATGTGGCTGCTAACTGTTGATCGCTTAAACACCAGAGACATGCTGCAACTGCGTCACTGGGACATTGATTCAGGTCTAAATTGTGCTCTTTGCAATGCCAACACTAGAGAGACGAGGGAGCATCTATTTTTTAACTGCATCTTTGCTAGAAGATGTTGGCGAAGCATAAACATTCAATGGGGTGCTGGTCATGATCTGACGGCCCTCTTTCAGGCTGCTTCTGATGCCTTCCTTGGTCCTTGTTTCTTTGAGATTGTCTCCTCGGCACCATGGAATATATGGAAACAGAGGAATGGGTGGATTTTGAAAGAAAGCAGGCAACTCTGGATGGGTAGCGCAGGAATTTCTTCCTGGATATGGGGTTGATAACACATACTCAGGGAGGTAGATTTTGAGCCTTTAACTGCTTGGATCGCCTCTAACTCATAGATACTCCTGCCTTATACTTTATTTGGTTGTTTTTCTGATTTTTTAAATAGTTAGTCTTTCCTTCTGAGTTGTGTGGGGCCCTCTCAGCCCCCATGTAAATATGGAAGCATGAAAAGACTCTGGACTCTTTGAGTTGATTAATAGAAAATTACCGTAGGTGACTCCCCTACTGTTCGACCGTCAAAAAAAAAAGAAACAGTAATTTACATTGTGGAAATGTTTTCAATAAATCCAAAACAGACATTTAATGCCATTCTCTGTATTGTCAGTTGTGCCGTTGGAGACTTTGTCCTCTCTTTTATTTAAGCTTGTATGTTGCAGAATATGTGGTGAATGGAGATTTGCATTCATGGAGTAGCATTTTCAAGCTTAGTCAGCTGCATTACACAAGGAGCACTTCAGCCTTGCGGATGCAGGACTAGAGATGCTGCTGTTTTTTCTGCCATAACTGTGCCATGTAAGTAAGATACACCTTTGTTTGTGCTTTTACTGGGAAATAATTAACTGGTGTCGCTGATGTATTGTATAGTTCTAACTATCTATGGAGTGTTTTTGTCCCCCGTCTCTTCAATACCAATAGCATTTCTTAATCTTTGACAACTATATTCGCATGCATCAACCATCAAGTTCCAGTTATTCTTGATTAACTGCTATGTAATTTCTTGCATTTCCACAACACAGGTATAGTCACGATCTGTTGGAGCAGCCATGTGCAAGGAGCAAATTTACTTGCACAACTGCCAAGCTTAAAGGAATCATAGTGCCAAGGAGTAGTCGAGCTTGGGTAGGTAGGTGCTGTACATTTACAAAGAGAGCCCCACGCTGGCCTCCGAAGCCATGAAAAAAAGGAATCCTCATCCCCCCTCGCATCCGAGAACGCTACTGCTTTGTTTCAAAGCGCCAGCTTGGTCCTTGAGAAAATTACATGTAGTAGTCGAGCCTTGGTTAGGTGCTCTGCATTGCTGCTTTTGTGCCAAGGAGTTCACCAGCGTGCTGTGCCTTTCCTTTATCCATTACAAGTCCTATTGGAATCTCGCCTTGTCACTATCCCTGTGTCCTCTCTGGTAAGGACCTAGCGCCTTGTTTAGGCGTCAAGGAAACTGGGGTGTCCTGTACAGTACAAAAAAGGCTAAAGAAGTGTTGATGCTTTGTACAAAGATAAGTACTTATGTAGGTTCCATTTCATGCAGCACATGATCGCACCTGCCGCATCTCGCAGATATAAAGCTCAGCTGCATGCACTGGTTAACTATACTGAACTACCACCAAAGTCTAATATACAACCATGATTTTTTTTTTTGAGACACGATCTCTTAAGGCCTGATTCATTAAAAATGATATAAGGGAGTTGTCGGGTTAGTTAATGGAAACCCGGATGAAAACCGCTACAACACGCTCCCAACATGGCACCAACAACACACGCTGACCTGAGGCCGCGCACTAGGCAAGCCGCTGGCTCTGGTCACCCGAGCAACCTGTAGCTGACACCCTACAACCAAAACCGAAGCCATCGCTCCGGCATCCACAACGACCCCGAGGACACGCACTAGGCGAGCCGCCTGCTCTGCCGCCCGAGCAACCGGAGTCGACACCCTACTACCATCTCCGAAGCCGCCGCCTCAACGTACAAATGGAAACCCCACACGCTGACCCCGAGGCCGCGCACCAGACAAGCCGTCAGCTTCGTCACCCGAGCAACCGGAGCCGACGCCTGACAAACATATCCGGAGCCGCCGCATCGATGCACGCCGATCCCTAGGCCACACACCAGGCTGGCCAATGACACTGTCACCCACGTGATCAATGTCGGCACCCCTCCATGACAACGATATTCAGAGCCACCATTCCGACTTCCACGCCAGCTCCGAGGCCGCACACCACTCTAGATGATGGCTCTCCCAAGCGACCACTAACTTTTTTTTATAAGAGGCGCTTGCGCCGTTTTAGCGAACTGAAGCCCTTCAGAGTTTACAACAACGGTTCGAAAAAAAGGTTCAAAGGATCAACAACACAAGTCTAGGGAAAATTAAAGGAGTAGGCGATATGCGATATAGACCACTAAGAGCATCTACAGCTGGACTTTGTAAATCCGCCCCCTCAAACGCCCGCGGACGTGACGGGGCACGTCCGCGGACAGTGGCCGGTCACGCCTCAAATTAGCCACTCTGCATCCGAGTCTCTCATATTTCAACCCCTAGATGCATACAAAGCATGTAAAAGAAATCCTACATACTACATACTACGTACTACCCTAGCTAGTCTTCGTCAACAGAGATGTCCACGACGACGGTGCCGGGCGCCGGCTGGACGGGCAGGTAGGAGGGATCCGGCTCATCCTACTCTTGCTCGATCTCATCCATGTAGGCGAGCATCTCCGCCTCCTCCGCGGCCTCCATCTCCTGCCGGCAACGGCGTCTGGCCTCCGTAGCCGACTCCGAGCTCCGAGCGGAGGGAATTGAGGATGGCCTGCTGCTCTGCCTACAGATCCGTGTCGCCAGCGTCCCCCACATCCTCCTCCTCCTCAACCTCGTCCACCTCGTCCTCCTCCTCCAACTCCTCCCCCACGGCGATTCAGGCTTCGCGCCTTGCTCGGATCTGCTCAAGGAGCTCGAGTCGGTGCTCCGGCGTTAGAAATGGGTGGCTCTACACCCGGCGGTGTGGGGGCATGGCTACTAGGCGGAGGGGGGAGTGCAAAATTGCGGCGGCGGCGGACAGGTGGAGGAAAATGTGGATGGTAGGGTTTCGGTGCCGTTGGTCGACTTAAATAGCCGAGCTAGGCACTACACGGCCCGCCGGAGTGGCGCCACGCGGCAACATCGGTCCGACGGAGGTGACGAGCTTCGGACCGCCAGGTTTCTGGGCGTTTCCACGTGGGACCCCGCCGTTAGTTCGACGTGGTGGGCGTGCCCGGGCGCCCCCATATCCGCCCCCTATTTGGGCTGGATATGAGGGGTAGCCCGTTTGAGGCGCCCGTCTGGGTCAGATTTTCGAGACTGGTAAGTGACCGAGAGGGCCACCCGGGTGTTGGAGGCCGGTTTGGGGCGCCCGGCTGTAGATGCTCTAAGGGTGAATGGCACGCAGGCCAACAGAAGACTTGACGCCACTAGCCACATTGAAAATCCTTGGTAGTCAAGCACCGGCGTTGTTGGGTACCTCTCTGAGCTTCTTGGCATGACTAATGACGAAGGCTCTACCACAAGCAAAGCATGGGCTAACATTAGTTAAGCCATATATGTTTAAATAGACTATGCAGCTAGATTATTGACTCTAGTGCAAGTGGGCGATTGTTGGAAATATGCCCTAGAGGCAATAATGTAGTATTATTATATTTCCATTTTCACAATTAAGAGTTTATATTCCATGCTATAACTGGTGTGATTCTGGAATATGTGATTCAGTGGAAAACTAATATGCACATGTGGAATGATAAACTGTAAATTATAGGTTCCCGGTCTTGCCTCTACGACTGGCTCAGGTGTTGTTGGTGATCATGTTTTCCGGATATCAGGATATCGTTAAGTGTAACGATAGTCCTGAAACAACATTGAGAGTATGACGTTAGATGAATGATCATATTGAATCGACCCAATCTTGTTTGTTATACTTTGAGATAATATTGTCTGAAATCAATTGTTATAACACGGAGTGTTAGCATGTGTTTTTGTTCCTCAGACCATGAGAGCATCGTAATCACTTCCTACTGTACGGTGGACTTTGGGGTTGCTCAAACGTCATCAGTAACACGGTGATCATAACAAAAACTTATGGGTTCATCGGAAAGTTTGACAAGGGACAACGGCTTACCCTTTGGGTGCCGGCTTCTTCCTCCCCATTGCGAGGAGGTCTTCTTCCAAGTCGTCAGCGAGCTCGACTCTCTCCGACGACTTGCCGGCTACCCGGGTCGAGGTTCTCCTCGGCCTTTTCGAGCCCTCGGGATGCAGGCCAGCTTTGGCATCCTTCGACGCCGCCCTCTTCCCCTTAGGGGGGGGGGAGTTCTCTTCCTCCTCGCCCTCCTCCGCGTTGTCCTCATGGGCGGAGGAGGCGCAGGTCTCCTCGGACCAGGTGACCGAGGTCTCCCGGGCCTGAGCACTTACCTTGCCCTTCAGGGACTTTACCCCTTTGGGCGCCACCACACGTGGCTCCTCGGCAAGGAGCGCCGTGAGCAAGGGAGTCATGGGCGCCTCTGGTAGTGGGGCTGGGCACCGCACTTTCTGCACCCAGGCAGACCACTTCTGCAAAATGCCAGACACAACGATTCGTTAAAATCTACCCTTGATATGGAAGACAAAAATATTAACTTGTGTGTTAGAGCACTTACCGGGGGGGGGGGGGGGGGCTTCGTAGCCGTCCTCAAAGCCGATGTCCTCCCCCTCCTTGGGGATCTTGTCCTTGGCCAGCTTCAGGAGCTGCGTCCACATGGCGGCCAAGGTGGAGTGGAAGAAGGTCTTGATGGGGCCCGGGTTCTCGTGCTTTTGAGCCCACATTGGGGTGGCCCGATGCTGGAGTGGAAGGATGCGGCGGTTGAGCATGATATTGATGACGTCATCAAGCTGGAGGTTGTTTTTGGTAGACCACCCGTTGATCCTCTTGATCATGGGCTCCACCTCCTCTGGGTTCCCCCAGGCGATGCCCTTCTCCTTCCAGGACCCGAGCTTCTTCGAGGGCCCCGCCGAAAAGGCAGGGACCTAGGCCTGGCCAGGGGCAAGCGGTTCGGTGATGTAAAACCACTCCCACCGCCACTCCTTCACTGTTTCAATGAAGGTGCCCTTGAACCATTCGGCTCCCTGGTTTTTGCTGATCATGGCCCCTCCGCACTCCGCGAGGTCGGAGCCGCAGGACTTTGGCTTGACCCCGAAAATCCTTAGCCATAGGCCGAAGTGCGGCTCATAGTGGACGAACACCTCGCAGACTGTGATGGAGGAGAGGTGGAGAATGGAGTTTGGGGCCATATGGTGGAAATCGAGCCCATAATAGAACATTACCCCGCGCACGAAGGGGTGCAGTGGGAACCCCAGGCCTCGGACGAGGTGGGGGATGAAGACTACCCGCTCCCCTGCGTTGGGAGCGGGCACTTGCTGACCAGCAGCTAGAGCACAGGTGGCGATGTTGGCGGACAAGTATCCCGCGCTGCGTAGCTCTAGGATGGTACCCTCCGTCATGGTGGAACCACCCAAATGCCCCTTGAGGGTGTCGGCCATGGCTGGCGAGGAAGGTTGAACTCGCTAAAGGAGAAGGGTGTGTAAGATTAGATCTGGGCGCTGGAGTTAGGCGAAGCAGTAGGCGGGGGAATGAGAGCGTGGTAGGTTGCACTGTCCTTTCTTTTGCTCTTATAGGCCGGTGAAAGGCCAAGAGTTCCCCTTTACTGCACCGATAAAAATGCCACTCCCACCATAGATGCCGTTAAGCATATGGGGAGAAACAAAATCCTAATGATATCCCTGAGAAAACGGGCACGATCTCCACCTCGATGGGATGTGCCAGTAAAAAGGCTGCCTCGGGCGCGATTTGAGGGAAGTAGTAACTGCTCGACCTGTCGTGGTTGAGTCGTTTCGATAAAGTTGTCAGACTAAGAAGAACTGTTCACACCGAGATGGATGACCTTCGAGGCTAAGTAATTTGACCTCCTTGGGTTGGGGTACATGTTCGGTTGAGCCTTGGTTGGCATCACTCCTCTAAAGGAGTGGTCTGGGAATTACGAGAAGGAACTCGTGTGTCGAGCCAAGGACTCCGGATCCGAGGTTGTTATCATCAGGAAGGTCGTCCTCGGCGTAGAAGACTAGTTCGGGGGCTACTGACGGTGTCCTGGATTAGGGGGTGCTAACCTAGTCGGCCCATGTTCCTCGGATTGGGCCGAGGGGCCCTCATTCGTGATCAAGATGGACTCCGGAGGCCGTACACAGGAGGCGTGATCAATACCACCTCCACTGAAGACTTGATGTATACTCCAAGATCTCTCCTGCCGCCTTGCTTCTAGATACAGACCTTGTAACCCTAGATACCCTCCCTGGCGTGTATATAAGCCAAAGGGTTTAGCCCTTAGAGGGGACATCAACGCAATATCATTCACCTAGCCCTAGAGTTAGACCACATATTACGATCTCGAGGTAGATCAACTATGTATTCCATACATCTCCATCAATATAAACAAGAGCAGGACGTAGGGTTTTACCTCCATCAAGAGGGCCCGAACCTGGGTAAACATCATCTCCCTTGTCCCTGTTACAATTGATCCGAGATCCACAGCTCAGGACCCCCTACCCCGAGGTCTGACGATTTTGACACTGACATAGGGGTATTGAATATCATTAAGGATCTGAACGTATAATCTTCCACCAAATAAACCAACCAGCATTAACTATAAGATGTAATCAACACTACTAGTAACCCACATGTACCAATCTGAGGTTTTGAGACAAAGATTCACTACTGCAGGATAGTCCAAACGCGACACTACAATCAGAGACCCTTCGACGAAACTGTGTGCGATGCATTAATCGCAAACGGTGATGTAATAAAACCGTAAAAAAAGATACAAAACATTTGCGATGGCAGAGACATCAAACACGATTCACATTAGAGTTACGTGTGCGATGTGTGGCATACGGTTCACTCCAATGAACTATTTGTGATGAGGCAGAACAACAGAAATGGGCAGCCAGATGAAGGTGTGTGTGATATACGGCAAACAGTTCACTCGGATGAACTGTTTGTGATTAGGCAGCACAACAGAAACGGTCAGCCAGATTAAGGTGTGTGCGACAGAGGGCATACAGTTCACTCGGATGAACTATTTGCGTTGAGCCAAAAGAACAGAAATGGTTCAACTTGACAAGATGTGTGTGATACGCGGCAAATAGGTCTGTAATCAGAAATGTGTGCGAAGACCGATAATAACACAGACGATTGCTGCTAATAAGCGGTGTTTGTTGTTGGCAAACACGTCCTGGTATACAATTGTCAGCGATTGATGAATTCATCACCGACGGTTTCCCTAGTATGGTCCGTGTGCGATGTGATTGCATACAGAACAACAACATATATATACACTTAAAGGACATGGTTGCATAACCAAATTAATCATCCAATTACATAGGTGGCTATTACACACATGACATTTACACACACCAGAGTAAACACATGCATAATTAGATAGGTGACTACTACACACATGACATTTTCACACACCAAAGTAAACTATTTTACATGCATAATTACATAGGTGGCTACTACACACATGACATTTTCACACACCAAAGTAAACTATATATTACATGCATAATTAACTAGGATAAATGATCATCTGATCATTATCTACATCTTGTGACGCTTGCCGCCACTGCTCTGCTGGTGGCTTGATCCGGCCTCGTCGATTTCGGCAACGAGGCACTTCCTCATGTCAACGATCCGCCTGTGCATCTCGTAGCATGTGTGCACGCTCTTAGCCGCAAACTTGAGGTGAGGTTCATCCGTTGCCGCATTCAGGCCTCGTGCCAGGATACGGGATGTGTTCTGTTGGCATCCTGCTCCATCTTTTTGTAGTAGGGGTCGATGATGGCCGAGGCGAGTTCAACCAGGGAGTCCTTCTTCGTGCTGCCCCAGACCCTATAGTGGTCACGGATTTCGACAAGGTTCTTGCAGGCCAAGCCCGTAACCTCGAGCGCTTTTACATCGTCGGAGGTTTCCACTGTAGCGAACTTGTAGTCGGTGCTGTTGACAAACCTGGCAAAACGGTCGCAAGGCTTTGTGGCCAAGCAGTAGTGGTAGATGAGGACATGATGGCGCACGCACAACTGGGCGACGACAACCTTCTGATCTTTGCCGGGACGACCGACGGTGTACTGGAGGTCGACGCCGACCACCTTGTACTTGTCTCGAGCAAGCAACTGCTCCACGGTGTTGATGTAGTCATCCACCACGGCCGGGTCAATGGTGTACACCAAGGTTGTCAGAATCGCGATTTTGAATCGGATCGGAGCTCTAATGGTAGGATCGCAAATCGTAGAATCTTCACTATCAGGATCGTAAAAACGTAGATTCCATGAACTAAAATCGTAGAATCAGAGGGGTTAGTTTGGATCGTAAAGTCGTAGAATCGTATAACAAAATCGCGATTCTGACAACCTTGGCGTACACCACCAAGAGATCCGTCTCCCTCGCGTGGGTCTCCACTTTATGCTCGCCGAACTCCGTTGGAGCGCCGCTAGATATCCTCTCTGTATGTGTCGTGGTGGGTGTGCTTGTTGTGTTGTGGGGCGTGATCAAAAGGTTGAAGAGACTAAGGTTATAATGGTCCCGTGAATTAAAGGGGAAGCCGGACGGCATGGAATAAAGGCATGCCCAGATGGCAGTTCTAATTTGCAGCGCGTAACTCCATCGTGCTGCACGTAACTACATCCTGGCGATGTGTGCGGCATAACTGCATGCATATGGGGCCCCTAACATGATCGTGCGCCGGCCCCAACCGCTAGCAGAGCGCGCACGGAGGGACGCGAGCAGAGCACTCCGCGGGCGCCTCAACGGCAAGGAACCATCACTACAAAAAAAACCACTTCCGTGATGATACATGTTTGTCACAGTAGGTCACGTTTTCTGTCATGCATGTACATCCATGACGGTTTTATGACAGAATCAAGATAGTCATACCTGTGTTGTCGTAGAAGTGTTCCATGACAATACCAAAATTATCATCAAGGAAGTGTCCATTTCCATGATGATAAATGGCGCGTCATGGAAGTGCTTTCGTCAAGGGTAACCGACACGTGGCATCCATCGTAACGGGTCGCCGTTAAGCTATCAGGTCCCGGTTTGGATCCGATAACCCGTTAACAGCCAGGACCAATGGGGATTTTCCACGTGTAAAATCATCATTGGCCGGAGGAAACATGTGTCGGCTCCTCGGTGGGCCAGATGTCGTCCATCCAATGGAGGAGACGTGCCTATGATACGTCGACATGTGACAGGGCCCAACAGAGGCCCATCTAGGTTAAAAAGGCCGGCCCAGTCAAAGGCCCGTAGTATTTACTCAGGTACTAGTGGGCCAGCCCACTAACGGCCTGCTTAAACATGGCCCATTTATGGCCCAAAGCCAGATCTGGCCCATTAACTGTTCGCCGAGTATTTGGGCCCGATTACGGCCTAGTGGCATTTCGGCTTGTTAGAGGCCCGATGTAGACATGGGCCCATTTCAGCCCGGTGTGTCTTTTGGCCTGGGAACGACCCGTGCTACCTATGGACCATATATGATCCGACGCGACATCCGAGCCACTAACGGCCCGTGATCAAGGTGGCAACAGTTCAACCAAACGTGACTTTGGCCCTATTAAAGGCATGTCGTATAATTCGGCCCGTTGATGCCTCTACTAAGCTTTCGGTCTCTTAAAGGCCCATGATATCAGTGAGCCAACTAAGGCCCGAGATATGTTTTGGCCTGGTAATGGCTCATCATATAACTGGGCCAATAATGGCCCGGTCTACATTTCAGCCTACTAAAGGCCCATGGACGACTATTGAAAATTGAGGCCCAACATGCATTTTGGCCTACTAAAGGCCCATGGTATCTTCTGGGCCGTAACAGGCCAGAAGAATATTCAGCCTGTTAATGGCCCAAAGCTACATGGGCCCCACTAAGCGCTGGGTCCACTAAAGGCCCAATTAAACTTTGGGCCGAATGTAGGCCCATGTAAGTTGGGCCTGGCGCAAAGTGTGAAGGCCCCAATGGCCTTTCAGGCCCAAGAAAGTTGCAGGCTGGCAAAATTGTGGCCCGCTAAAATGCAGGCCCGTTGGAGGTGAATGTTTTGGCCCAATCTCCTATCAGATTTTCGCCATTTTTTTCAGATAGCGAATGATGGCATATACGGTAACTAGTAGGAATTAAGAACAAACCTACTCTATACAATAAAGAAATTATGGCATAGTAACTTAGAATAAACCTACACTATACAATAAAGGATTTATGGTATATTACATCCACTGGGCATCGAAGTTCGCCACCAGTGATCATAAAGCGCAATGAAGAAGCAGATTACAAAAATGGGCGCCATTGTAGCGTACCAAAATAATACTGAACCAAGACCACTTCCAGGACAGTTTGAGAAAGGTTAGTGCGCGGGAGCTGCTGCGCAAGCTGCTGAGCAAGGCTATGAGACTGGCTTAGCATGTCGGTCATAGCTTCCAGCTGTACCTGTTTAGCAATGAGGTTCTCATTGGTGTTCCCCGCGATCTTCCTTAGAGATAGGACTTCAAGTCGAAGTTGAGTTACAGAATGCCTTTCTACTTGAACTTGGGACTGAAGAAGTCGAACTGATCCAGACAGCGAATTCTGTGAGCTTGTCTGACTGCTAGTCTCAAGTAGCTTGAACATTACATCAAGACATGACTTTGGGGTTGTCTCTCTATCTTCAAGATGTTTTGCCTTCTCTGCTGCAATATATGTTGGGTTTGTCTCACAGCCTTCAGCAGACTTGTGCATGCCATTAGGCATATCACCCTGAAACGAGCAGAGAGATGACATGTTTTGCATGTGTATAAACAAAGATGGTAATTGTGCTATCAATTCCATCCAATTTCAAATTAGAAAATAAAGAGTCAGTTCAAAATATCAATAGCATAATTTGGCATTGTTCATAATGCGGGGAGCTTCACCACAGTACTGGATTACCATGTCAACAAAACAAGCATAGATGAAGGGCAAAGACAATCATTGTATCTATTTTGGTTAATGTGCATGGCATGATGTTCATATCATCAGCCACATCAGTAAGATAAAATAGGAGATGACAAGGTGCAAACGTGGGCTGCTTCACCACACACTGGATTATAGATCCACAAAAACAAGCATACATATAGGGAGTATTGAGTAATGTGCATGGTATGAATAAGGAATTTGGTTTTACAACTAAAATTTGGAACTTACAGTTGTTGCGAACATGCATTTTAATAGAAACAACAAACTAAACAGCAGTTGATGATAGGGAGTATGAGCAAAATAAATAGCAGTTGAGGATAAAGGCTTTAGAAGGACTGACTTACATTAACAGTTAACACCGGCTCTATAATGCCCTTCTCCATGTCAAGGGAAGGATAACTCAAGAATTTCAGCACATAAAGTTCTTCATAAGCATTGCCTATACTCTGCATTTTGTAGAGAGTAACTATAGATATGATAATACTGGAAGGGATAGAGGATAATGAAGATAAGATGCAGATTGATGCTACATAATCAACTACCAATCCCTGTAAGTACAAGCGTTACAGGACAAAATGTACTGACAAGAGCAATGGGCTACACTTCTGCACTGGCATTGTCTGTGTATTAAACTTTTTGGTAAGATTAAATATAGATCTGATATTTTTTAGTAAATGGTGGGTGAGGGAGATAAGATGCAGAATGCTACACAATGAACCAATCCCTCCTTCCCATAATATAAGAGTGTTTTGTACACCGGTGTACTGTACAAAACGCTCTTATATTATGGGACGGAGCGAGTAGCTGCTAATGTAAGTACAGTGATAGACGACGTTCAGTCCTTACAAGAGGACTGCAGAGCTAAACCTCTTCAAAAGCATTGGGTTGATTCTAAATTTATGTAAGAGTCGATACGGATCTTATAATGTCCACCAAATGGATGATAACGAGGCCAACATGTGCAGTGATGCTACATAATCAACCAGCTATGAAAGTAAGTATGGTCATACAGGGCAAGAGGTACTCACAAGAGCAATGCAGTGTGTAGTATAGTTGCGAGATTCTGTGGTCCCTTGAGAATGAATGTTCTTCTGCAAACAGTTTTCGTACAAGTGAGATGGTAAGGCACATGCAGAAATGTAGTTCAAATTGTGATGTGATATCATAGACAGTACCTTACGCTGTAGATGAGACCAATGTGTAACAAGATTATTCCAGTCATTGTATGATAAATGTAGCACCAGAGACTTTATAGAAATTTCATTTAGAGGCTTGCCATCGAAGTGCGCTTGCCTCAGGTAGTGTCGTGGGAAACCACGGCCACCTATGGGGCCATCGGCCCCTTTGTGGTTCGGCGGGGGGAAGGGCACATTGCACAAAGAGCGGAGGGTGTAGGGCAGCACGACAGAGATCACGCGGGCAGTTTTTACCTAGGTTCGGGCCGCCGCGAGGCGTAAAACCCTACTCATGCTTTGGTGGATTGATGAGAGGACCGTGGTGGAGGCGCAGCGCTCTAGCCCGGCAGGGTTGCCTCGGGGTGAGAGCAACTACGCGCGTATGAGTGTACAAGGGTCTGAATCCTTTCTATGGTTGCCATGGCCCTCCTTTTATAGATCAAGGGGTCACCACAATGGCAAATCAGTCATTGTGTACTGATTAGATAGCAAACAGTGCTATCATACCTAACTCTGCAGACAGGGCAGAGCGCATTAAATGCGCCACTTAGTGTCACATCGTGGCATGCCCGGCAAGCCTTGCCGGGCAGTTCGGCCACCTTCTCGTCTGTCTGCTTGACACGTCTCTGGACGGGTGTCATTTGGAGGTGATTTCCTTCGGAAGTGGCTGCCATGTGTCAAATAACAGCCACTCAGCCACTTGGGGGCTTGACACCATACCGATCGGTGACTTGCGCCGCTGTGAGGTGGAGCGGTGGAACCATGGCGGGGTAGGCCGTCCTTGGCGTCCTCGGCAAGCTTGCCGGGGCAGTCTTGAGGTTTGTCTTCGGGGTAACTTTGACCTCGCCGGGCTCGCCTGCCCGGCAAGCGAGGTTTTTCCTTAGTGGTGTCTTGCTCATTTAGCTTAACTTGGTCTTCTTGATCTGCCCTTTGATTTCTTAAAGAGCTGATCTCTCCTTGCTTGGTCTTGACTTGGACATTGCAACCTCACCTCCAAGCCTGTGTACAGTCTGGGCAACACATATGGGGTTTGTTGCACAGACAGGAGCCCCCGGGCCTGGCCTGAACGCGTTGCCGAGCGTCGTCGGGGTAGGCCCTGTCAAGTACACAGGCGTGGAGGCCGCGATAGTTTGTCCTTTGAGGTCTTCTTTGCTTCTTCATTAACCTGAGCTTGGACCAGTTTCTAGTTTTCCCGCGCGTCGCGTAACGCCAATTTGCAGCGGGGCCATCCTTGTAATGGCCCGTGAATGACTTTAACACACGGGTGAGTAACTGCCAATTCACTCTTCCCACCACGCTCTTATCCCTGGCCACGTATGCTGCATGCATTGAGTGGGGTAGGTAATGGAGGCGCGTGGTGCGGGAGAGCGTTAAGGCAGGGGCCCGGTCTTCTTGGGTTAGTGGAGAGGGATGGTGGTTACCCACCAAGGAAGGAGCCAGCCCCCAGCCTCGTTTTCCCTATAAAAGGGGATGCGGGCGGGGGTGCGGGCTCACACCAAACTTCCCTCCCCCTTTGTCTTTTGGTGTTGTGTCTTTGTCATGGCGAGGAGAGGGAAAGGAGGGCGCGGTCGCACCTTCGTTGAGATAGGATCCCCTTCCTGCCATTACGCAAGGCGTCCGACCTAGGGTGGCGGTCCGACGCCAAGCACGGGTGGGAGAGGTCTTAGGTGGGCGCGCGGGCGGCATGGCGGTGGCACTGGAGGTAGCGACTTCGGCACGGTCGTCGCTGGGCCACCCATGGTTTCAACCTCAGTGAGGGGCCACATAGGTGATGCCATGCCGGAGTCCATAATAGACACAAAGCGTGGCGATCGACCATGGCCCTTCCTCCCTTTGCCCATGATGATGAAGTGAGATCGCGGAAGCGATGCGCCATTGGTTACGGCAGATCCCTTCTTTCGGGGTACTGCTTGTCTTGTGTATGGGCGGGCTCCTTGTGCCCGTGGTTGCTTCTTCAGGGGACGACATCCTTCTAACTTCGGGTTGATGGAGACGACCATGCTCTCTGTGGAGTCTCCCGAAGCGCCCGGTGCCTGTCCTGGCCGCCGCGGCGGGGGCTCGAGCAGCGGAAGACGCGCCTCTTTGAGCGACAGCGACGAGGAGGGTGGCGGCAACCTAGGACGCATCAAGAGCGGGGATGACCGCTCCGACGTGGCGTGATTGCCGGCAGCACCATCGTCTCCGGCTGTGCTTCGGCAGCGCCACCATCCACACCTGCCCTCTGGTTTCTTCCTCCAGCCCGAGAATGGTGCCCTCCTGATCCTGGGGAGGCGCCGAATCCCAGCCAGGCCCTTCCTCCGTCTTCTTCATCTCTCTCTGTGGTTTCGAGGAGAAGAGAAACGGAGCAAAGGCGTCACGGGGCACTTATCTTTTTTCAATCTAAAACATGTAGGCACTTGCCAAACTTTAGTCTGAATTATGTAATCTTCTTTATCCATGTTTGTGTTCTGTAAGATCTGTACTTGCTCATCAGCATATTAATGAAAAAGACAAGCTTTGCCGGGTACTTGTGCATGTATCAAACTCATGTAGAGGTGAAATGCCTCTATACATTCAAGTAAACAAGTTTCGCCGGCAAGCTATCCTGCCGGTACCCTCAGTTTGTTGCCACTGGGCTAAGCCTGCCGTGCACAAATCACAAAGAGGGACCAGCCCCCCGCCAAGCCTTCTCTGCCAAAGGCCACCGCGACCATCTTGACCAAAGCAACGTTCGAGTCAAAGGATGGGAGCACCTAAGTTTCGAAGGTGGCGAGGTTTTCATATGCACAAGTTTCTACTTACAGAACACGTATGGATAAGAAAAGAACTTATCTGTTTGGCTTGCCGGGGATCATCACATAGGCTTGTCTTCATTTCTTCTCTTTGGGACCAAGTCCACGGCAAGAACCCTACAACTTAGTTCAGATGAAAACAATGCCACATGCGACCTCATCTACATGATCATGCTATGCTCATGATATGCTTATGCATGCATGCAAGTTGTCAGGGCCCTCCCAGCACTTCGTTTATTTCTCTATTGCTCAGGGTCTGTGCCTGGCTTTGTACAAGGGGTTACATGCAACATCGGCAAGGCCTGTACAAAAGGGTGGCTGCCGGGCAGGGCCCGACAGCCGCGCCTTACGGGTAGAACTTACAGAGATGCTCAATGTTTCATGAGTTTTGCAACTGAATGCCATCTCCGGTCTCCAGACAGACTGCGCCAGGTCTGGTGACTTGTACTACCCAGTAAGAGCCTTCCCACTTTGGCGTCAACTTGTTTGCACCCTTGGTGGACTGAACGCGCCTAAGGACAAGGTCGCCTTCCTCAAAACTCCAGGCATGAACCCTGCGGCTGTAATAGCAACGCAGGGCTTGCTGATAGCATGCAGCACGCGTAGCAGCCCGGAGACGGTTCTCCTCAAGTAGCACAGCATCGTCACGTCGGTGCCGTTCCTGCGCTACTTCATCGTAGGCAAGCACTCGAGGAGATCCGAATATGAGTTTCGTGGGGATAACTGCTTCTGCCCATAGACTAGGGGGAAGGGAGTCTGCCCGGTAGCTCGATTTGGTGTCGTACGGAGGGACCAAAGAACCACCGGCAGCTCGTCGATCCATCGCCTGCCGCACTTCTGCAGTCTATCAAAATTTCTTGTCTTGAGACCTCGCAGCACTTCAGCGTTCACCCTCTCAGCTTGCCCGTTGCTTCTGGGGTGGGCGACAGAGGCAAATGAGATCTTGCTTCTGAGGGCATGAACGTATTGCATGAAGGCGCGGCTCTTGAATTGGGTGCCATTGTCGGTGATGATTCGGGCAGGTACCCCGAAGCGGCACACCAATCCTTTCAAGAACTTGATAGCTAACTGCACGGTCACCTTTCTCACGGGCTCCACCTCTGGCCACTTTGTGAACTTGTCGATAGCGACGAACAAGAACTCAAAGCCCCTGGTAGCATGGGGGAAGGGGCCCAAGATATCGAGACCCAGACCGAGAAGGGCCATGACAAAGGGATCGTCTGGAGAGCTTGGGCAGGCTGATGGATGTTCTTGGAATGGAACTAGTAGGCTTCACATTTGGTGACTAGCTCAATTGCATCTTGGAGGGCTGTGGGCCAATAGAAACCTTGCCGGAAGGCTTTTCCAACCAGAGCCCTTGATCCAATGTGGGAGCCGCACATACCCTTGTGTATCTCCGCCAACAGTTCCTTTCCTTCTTCCCGGCAAATGCACTTTAATTTCACACCGTTGGGCCTTCTTCTGTATAGTGTGTCATCAACGAACTGATACATACTAGCCCTCCGGGCTACTCTTTCAGCTTCTTCTTGCTCTTCGGGAAGTTCTCCTGTTTGGAGGAAACAGACTATGTGCCGTGCCCAAGTTGGAGCCAGGGGCTCAGCAACGAGGACCAGCGGCACCTCCTCATTCGTGGGAGCGCACTCCTCGACCGCGGGGACCGGTGGTCTGGCAGGAGGGTGCAGCTCACCGATCGAAGGGGAGTTGTTCCCGCCAAGCTCTCTGCCGGGGCTTCGGGAAGCTTTGCCGGGAGAGGCTTGCCGGAGTCCAGTTTCCTTCTCTTTCTGGCCATTGTTGTCGGGGATATGGAGGGTTGAGTCAAATGGAGAACAAAAGTCCCTGGTTCCATAGGGAGTTTTTGCGCAGCGCACTTTGACAGATGATCAGCAATGCTGTTTTCCGCACGAGGCACGTGCTCTGTTTGCAATCCGTCAAAGCGCTCCTCCAACTTTCTCACTTCCTCGACGTATGCCTCCATCAATGGGCTTTGATAATCCTTGTTGACTTGTCTCACCACAAGTTGTGAATATCCGCGGATGATCAGCTTCTTGATTCCCAGTTCTGTTGCAATCCTGAGCCCGGCAAGGAGCCCTTCATACTCTGTAGTATTGTTGGTAGCCTTCTCCCGAGGAAAGTGCATCTGGACAACGTACTTAAGGTGCTCCCCAGTGGGAGCAACGAGAAGCACGCCAGCCCCTACACCTTGTAGGGAGAAGGCACCATCGAAATACATGATCCATTCTTGGGGCACTTCCTTGCCGGGGATGACTGTCTCCAACACTTCTTCATCAGGGGTTGGCGTCCACTCTGCAATGAACTCTGCTAGTGCTCTGCTCTGAATGGTTGATGTGCTTTCAAACTTCAAACCAAAGCTGGACAACTCCAAAGCCCATTCCACAATCCTGCCAGTGGCCTTGGGGTTTCGGAGTATGCGTTGCAAAGGGAAGCGGGTGACAACTGTGATCTCGTGGGCTTGGAAGTAGTGGTGCAGTTTCCTTGAGGCCATGATGAGGCCAAAAATCAACTTCTACATGCCAGAGTACCTCGATCTAGCCCCCTGCAATAGGGAGCTGACGAAGTACACTGGGCGCTGCACCACTTTCTTCTTTGCCGCCACCTTGGAACTGTCTCTGCTGCCTTGCTCTTCTTTGTCTTGAACTGCATCTGACCTTGCCGGGATGGGTTCGCTTTCCTCCCCAGAGGGGACAGTGGCTATGGCTGCCGCTTCATCCACTTCCCGCTGCACCACCAGTGCCGCACTGACCACTTGATTGGTTGCCGCTAAGTATAGCAGCAACGGCTCTTGTGGTTTGGGAGCGACCAAAGTGGGCACAGAGGAAAGATAGGTCTTCAAATCTTGTAGCGCAGTGTATGCCTCTGGGGTCCACTCCACGGGTCCTGGCTTCTTCAAGATTTTGAAGAACGGCAGGGCGCGCTCGGCAGACTTGGAAATGAACCTGCTTAGCACAGCAACACATCCAGTCAAACGCCTGACGTCCTTAACTGTCTTGGGTGCTTGAATTTGCTCGATAGCCTTAATCTTGTCGGGGTTGGCCTCTATCCCCCGATGGGACACAAAGAATCCAAGTAGCTTGCCGAAGGGAACAGCAAACACACACTTCTTCGGGTTCAGCTTCAAGTTGATCCTGCACAGATTTGCAAAGGTCTCTTCCAAATCCTGAATAAGAGTCATTCTGTCCTTGGTTTTGACCACTATATCATCCATGTAGGCTTCAATGTTTCTGTGCAGCTGGGACTCTAAGCCAATCTGTATTGCTCTTGCAAAAGTAGATCCGGCGCTCTTCAACCCGAAAGGCATCCGTACGAAGCAGTACGTGCCACATGGGGTTATGAATGCGGTCTTCTCTTCGTCTTCCTTGGACATGAAGATCTGGTGGTACCCGGAGTAGGCATCCAGAAAGGAAAGCAAGTCACACCCGGGGGTTGAATCCACAATCTGGTCGATGCGCGGCAAGAGGAACGGGTCCTTCGGGCATGCCTTATTTAGATCTATGAAGTCTATGCAAAGCCTCCATTTCCCGTTCGCTTTGCGCACCACCACTGGATTTGCTAACCATGTTGGATGCAACACTCCTATGACCAAACCAGCTGCTTCAAGTTTCTTGATCTCCTCGGCAATAAACTGCTGCCGCTCCAAAGCTTGCTTCTGGACCTTCTGCCTGACGGGCTGGGCATGTGGGCAGATAGCAAGGTGGTGCTCGATTACCTCCCTGGGAACACCGGGGATGTCAGATGGTTGCCAAGCAAACACATCGACATTCGCCCGCTGGAAGGCAACGAGCGTGCTTTCCTATTTGTCATCGAGGGTGGCACTGATAATAAACGTACCGTCAGCGCTAGCCAGCCCTGCCGGGACCTTCTTCATAGCAGGTGCAGTAGCCTTGGATCTCTTGCTATTGGAACTCTCCGGCAAGTCATCAACAGGCTCAACGCACTCCGAAGAGGTGCACTTCCCGGATTCCTTGCTGGCATCCTTGCTATCTTTCTTCTTTTTCTTGCTTTCCTTGGCGGGAGCAATGGCTTCCGCAGCCTCCGCAGCGACTGCTTCCCAGTACATCTTGTCCATGCATATGACTGCATCTTTCTTGTCCGACAGAATGGAAATGACACCCATTGGTCCTGGCATCTTCAAAGTGTTGTAGGCATAGTGGGATGCCGCCATGAATTTGGCCAGGGCTGGGCGACCAAGGATTCCATTGTACGGCAGGGGGAGGTCAACCACATCAAACACGATCTTCTTAGTCCGGTAGTTTAATTCCCCTCTGAACGTCACCGGCAATGTGATCTTCCCCTTAGGACGACTCCTGCCAGGGTTGACTCCTTGGAACGTACCAGTAACCTTGAGCTCCTCATCTGCTATCTGGAGTTTGCTGATGACCTTTGGAGAAATCAGATTCAACCCGGCCCCGCTGTCAACCAACATCTTTGTGATTTTGAGGTTGCGGATTGTTGGTGAGACCAACAACGGCAAGCACCCTACCGCGGTGGTGCGGTCAGGGTGATCCTCTTCGTCAAAGATGATGGGCGTGAGGGACCATTTGAGCGGCTTCCGAGAATCTACCGCTGGCTCCACGACATTGACTTCATGCGCCCACTATTTAAGTTGGCGGTGAGAGGAGTGCAGAGATGCACCCCCGTCAATGCACAAGGCATCAGTGGCTTTCTGGAACTCCTACTCGTTGGTTTCCTCTTCATCTCCTTCATCGGTCTCATCATCGCAATCCTTCTTTTCACGGCCCCTGGCGGGTTTCCCTTGAGGCTGAGGAGCCTTGCCGGGGTGACTTGTTCTACCACCTCGGCCCTTCCCGCCAGCACCATCCTGGTCTTTCTCCTTATCACGCTTCTCGTACTCAGCCCTCTGGTTCTTGACGAGTTGTTCAACCTGATGACACTCCGGAAGGTCATGGCCCTTGGTCCTATGGATCTTGCAGTATGGCCCATCACCCTTCCCAGCTTTCTCGGCAGTCGCGGCCACTTGGCAGTCAGTGCACGCGGCAACTTCCTTGCTGGGGGCCTCGGTCTTGGCCTTCTTGCCAGTACCAGGTGCGCTCGATCCTTCAACGGTCATCACAACTTTATCCTTGCACTTATTATTGCGCTTCTTGTTGTTCTTCTTCTGGTTGGTGGTAGCATCGTCACCGTCTGAGTCAATGTTGAAGCCATCGTCTTCACCAGGAAGTCGCCTTCCCTCCTCTACGCGAGCACACTTATCCACTAGAGTGTATAGCTCATTCACAGTCTTGGGCAGCCGCACGTTCATTTTGGAACATATCCTGCGGTTGCGCACGTTGGACTGGAATGCGGCTATCACAGCTGCCGGGTGGATATCTGGGATGTTCCTGTGCACTCGACTGAACCTTTGCATGTACTTCCGCAGACTTTCTCCTTCCTTCTGTGGGAGGAGCTACTGATCGCTGGGTCGCCCTGGTTCTTGATGGCCGCCCGTGAAGGCGCCAACAAACTCATGGCACAGGTCAGCCCAGGTTGAGATGGAGTTCTCCGGCAGGTGCATCAGCCAAGACCTCACATTTGGCTTGAGTGCCAAAGGGAAGTAGTTGGCGAATACCTTCTCATCTCTTCCCCCGGCAGCCTGAACAGTGATGGTGTAGATACTCAGAAACTCAGTCGGGTTCAATCTCCCATCGTACTTCTCTGTTATCTCTGGCTTGAACATGCGGGAAGATGGCCAACGGACTTGCCGCAGCTCGCGAGTGAAGGCGGGGCACCTAACCCCAAAAGGTAAGTACCCACCTTCACCGGGCGTGGGCTCCTCGACGTCGGGGCCATTGCGCCTATCAGATTGGCGGTGGGTGTCGCGGTGTTGCTCGATGGTGACGCGCGCGCCTTCCCTTCGCCTGTCTTCCAGGACTCGCCGCTGGTCTCGACGTGCTCGAGGATCGGATGAAGCCATCGATACGTCATCGGGTTCTTGCTGCGGTCCCTGCGCCGGCTGCCGCGGAGGGGATTGCACTGTGGGGGGTGGCCCCTTCAGTACGGCCAGCGGCTCGGGCCGTTGTTGCTGCCTGCGGAGGCTATGACGGGTCCGCTCGCTGTGATCCTCCCACATTGGCGAAACCAATCAGACTCTGAATGGTGGCTCTCCACTCATCCATCTGATCAGCCGTCGGCGGAAATCTCAATAGGAGTTAGGCCCGCGCCATGGCCTCCGAAGCAGTGCTTGGCATGGATGACAACGTAGACCGTAACATCGCCTGGCTTCTGACGGTGCCAGTAGTGGCAACGCCGTGTTCTCATCGCTGCGAGCCAGCCGCAAGGGTGGCGTGGCAGCGAGGTGGATGTGCTTGGGGATCGGCGGCTCCGTTCGGTGCACCGGCTGGGTCGGCTCGCCCCGGGGGTGGTGCATGTCCTGCGGCCGCGCCCGCAGCGGGAGCGGTCGGAGAGTTGCGGTTCGCCCCAGAGATGGTAACACCGCTGCGGCTGTGCCCTTCGGCGGGGTGGAGAGGTGCAGACAGAATGATCTCTCCACCCGCACCTTGTGGAGCGTGGCCACTGGGATGTTGCTGGCGCTGTCCTTCTCCGGAGCCTCCTGCCCCCTTGTCGGCCGCGGGAGGGGTGGTGATGACGCCGCCTGCGCCGGCCACGTCCCCCGCAGCGTCGATGTCCCCGTGTGCCCCCGTAGCCCCATGGCGCTGACGGCCGCGTGCGACGGGGCCTTCGAGGTGGATGGGTGAGCTGCAGCACCGGGCTTTTTCTTGGGTGCCATGGATGATGAAGCCGTCGATGAAGAAAACGATGATGATGATGACGCGCTGCGTATACTCTCGGGTTCGCGCAAGCGCTTCCCCCTACCTGGCGCGCCAAAGATGTCGTGGAAAACCACGGCCACTTATGGGGCCATCGGCCCCTTTGTGGTTCGGCAGGGGGAAGGGCACATTGCACAAAGAGCAGAGGGCGTAGTGCAGCACGACAGAGATCACGCGGGCAGTTTTTACCCAGGTTCGGGCCGCCGCTAGACGTAAAACCCTACTCCTACTTTGGTGGATTGATGAGAGGACCGTGGTGGAGGCGCAGCGCTCTAGCCCGGCAGGGTTGCCTCGGGGTGAGAGCAGCTACGCACGTATGAGTGTACAAGGGTCTGAATCCTTTCTATGGTTGCCATGGCCCTCCTTTTATAGATCAAGGGGTCACCACAATGGCAAATCAGTCATTGTGTACTGATTAGATAGCAAATAGTGCTATCATACCTAACACTGCAAACAGGGCAGAGCGCATTAAATGCGCCACTTAGTGTCACATCATGGCATGCCCGGCAAGCCTTGCTGGGCAGTTCGGCCACCTTCTCGTCTATCTACTTGACACGTCTCTGGACGGGTGTCATTTGGAGGTGATTTCCTTCGGAAGTGGCTGCCATGTGTCAAATAACAGCCACTCAGCCACTTGGGGGCTTGACAACGCACCGATCGGTGACTTGCGTTGCTGTGAGGTGGAGCGGTGGAACCTTGGCGGGGTAGGCCGCCCTTGGCATCCCCGGCAATCTTGCCGGGGCAGTCTTGAGGTTTGTCTTCGGGGTAACTTCGACCTCGCCAGGCTCGCCTGCCCGGCAAGGGAGGTTTTTCCTTAGTGGTGTCTTGCTCATTTAGCTTAACTTGGTCTTCTTGATCCGCCCTTTGATTTCTTAAAGAGCTGATCTCTCCTTGCTTGGTCTTGACTTGGACGTTGCAACCTCGCCTCCAAGCCTGTATATAGTCTGGGCAGCGCACCTGGGGTTTGTTGCACCGACAGGTAGGAACAATACTTCATCAACGAGTGCTTGAAAAGCGCAACCAATCCTTGCTCGTCTTGACTATCTAGTTTGGTCCTCGCCTATTCAAAAGAATGAAACCTTGTGTCTTCTGTGAGCAGAAACATATGCACTAATTACCATGAATAACATTAGTACATTACTTACACGTAAGTTGCGGAGGAAGATTGAAAATTGTTCTGTGTCTGTGGTATAATCTTTCCATGAAGGGAAGATGCACACAAAGTTCCTGACAACAATATAAGCTTCGTCTTCTAAACTGGGAAGAAGTGAAACAGGGGTCCTATTTGCTGGAATTGGGGCTCTCTCTCGTTCGAAAAGGGATTTGGCAACTGGATTTGGTGTACTCTTTGCTGGAATGGGGGTTTTGTGTCGTAGAGCTGGTGCTATGTCAACTGTCATCATCATACTGTTTGCTGTAGCTGGGGTCTGCTGAGTTGGGGCATTAGAGATGACCAGTGTAGTAGGGCTAGAGTCTACTAGAGTTGGGGCCGTGTTTTGTGGGTCTGGTGATATTGCAACTACACATAATGGGCTATTTGATTTATCAGGTGTCACTACCTTTTCCAAATACTTTGTTCGTGCTCCTCCGTGATCAGCAATCGCCCTCTTCCTTTTGAACGTCTGATACACAAGAACAACATTTGAATGGATAAATATGGTATGATGGCAGATGGAATATGTACTGAAAATGGATAGGCAGGGTGTATTCACATACACGATGTGTAAACTAAGCTAATGGTAGTGCAACAAAGTAGAAGCAATGCAAAGCATCAGTTGCAAGATATGTGCGACCAACATAACCTTGGAAAGTTAGAGCAAGCACCTTGATGGGTGAATAAGATAGGGCATCTGCCTCTGACTCCTCCACTAGGGAGCTACATTGACTTAGGTCTCCCTCTAGCTCAGAATCATTGTTAGGATCATATTCTGAGCACGAATCTGTAGGTGGAGAGCATTTGCATTGCATTGCATCCAGACTTGATTTCAGTCCCTTAATGCCAAGTTTGACAGCCATGGCATTGTTCTGCTTTATTCTTTTCATGCGCACAAGCTCATAATCATTATGATGCTGTTCAGTATCTGAGATTCATGAAAACATAAAAAGTAGTCAGATTATCTATGGAATGCATTGCGGATTCAACTCGGAGAGTGTCTCCCTACAAACCCCTGCGTATACAAAGTTCATCCCCAACCGTGCTGACCAGACCACACACAGAAATACAAACCTCTTATGTCTCTATAACAGGCGGACACACATTTCAAAACTGAAGTAGGAACATTAGAATCATATCAAATTCGTATTTGAACAAATAAACTAAGGAATTATGAGTGGCATAATGTTTAGCTTCAAGGGTGGAGTGCTGGTAGTGCGACACAAAGCAAGTAGGCAGATTGTATTCAATGTAAAAGATCGCAGTCTATGTAAAAGGTGGATATGACACTTCCTTTCTATATAATGCAGTGTTCATTGCCCACACATGATGGAAGAGATCACACCGAGAAATACTATTCACTCATGTCTGCGGTTCCAGTATTTTGAAACAGGGTGGTCCACCCTAAAAGAATATTGACAACAAATATGACAAGGCAAGCATAGAGGTAGTGAATCAATCATTACTTGTGAGCTTACTAGGACAAGTATGCAAAATTGTAACTGCAGTAAGAGACCGTCCAAAATCTAAATCAAGAAGTTGGTCTAGCACTTATTGTTTGCAACTAATCGACGTGAATAATTGGATATCATATCGAATGAGTAAGAAAGACAAGTAAAATTGTCAACAAACCTGGCCTGCAGTAGTAATCTGGGTCAATGCCACTATGACCAACAATCCAACATGACTAGTGTCTGTTCCTAGGGTCGGAATTTTGAAACCCTGTGAACTTTACAAGTACTAAAGATTACTGAAATATCTGAACCATTAAGTGTAGGTAGCACTCACTACACAACAAACCCTAATGGCAGTCCTGCCTAATGAGTAATGAACCAATTAGAAAATGGGTGATGAAGAGTGGCTGCTGAGTGTTGAGGACGTATCTCATTATAAACCAGGTTGGCTTAGTGGGTGCTGCACGCCTGAGCCCTGAACGGACTGGGAAGGTAGGCACGGTGGCGCGCCCGGGCAGCGGTGACACTGTTGGGCGAGCGGCTACTGACCTCCTGTTAGTCTGGCGTCTCCTCCTAGAGTCATGCCGTCTGGGGACGGCAAGTCACCGGCGAGGCAGGCGGCTGGGGGCGAGTAGAGATCGGAAGCGTAGCAGAACAGAGGGGAATCGGGGTCTGGGCCGACCCAAAATCCCAGGGTGGGCCGCGGCCCACCGTGGGCACCATGTAGATCCACACCCCAGCGGCGTACATGCATTTTCGAAACTAAATTAGGAACATTTAGCTAACCAGTTAAACAACTCTGTTTTAATAATATCAGATTCATATTTGAACAACGAAGCTTGTTTAGCTTGATGGGTGGAGTAGTGCTATTATGACACGAAGCACGTAGGCTGATCGTATAGTGATCATAAAAGGGGGGAAACCCTAAGCATGATCAATTAAACCATATTATGACTGTGCCATGGCAGATTTGAAGCTGCAAACCGCAGAAATGCTATTTAGCAACCATTGTTTGCTTTGAACTAAGAACTAAATTCTAAGAGCTGAAAAGAAAGTACAGTAACCAAGTTACGATCTATTTTCTGGTTGAGATCAAAAAGTTGAGCAGATATGAAGTAGTACCACCTCTCTTGCGGCGCCATGTAGGCATCGGGGGTGCGATGGATGTTGGTGGCGTTGAAGCAGATCTGCGACGGTAGACAGGTGCATCAAGGGATAAGTCCCATTGCGGTGGACGAGAAGGTCGTGGGAGCGGCCCCGGGAAGGAGGAGGACGGCGCCGATGAAGCGAGAGGACACGGTGCAAGGCTCCTGGTCCGTCGTCGTGGATGAGAAACGTCCATCTCTAGCAGTGGACGATGCGGTCTTGGTAGGTGCTCCGGCATGGTGGAGGACGGCGGCGATGGATGGGGTGACGGACGGAGGATGCTGGTGTGGGGATGGTGTTCTAGCGCGGACAGTGTATGAATGGGAAAATGGAGTGAGAGGTACGGGGAACCATGTTTTTGGGACGCGCCTGTCTGAAATATGGGAAAGTTACGAACTTAGCCCCCGTTTAAAATTTGGACGTCTTGTCGGTTGGGGATAGGATGGTAATCTCGCATCTCCCCAATATTTGCCCAGAGCGATTTCGGGCGAGGAGAGGGTGTTTTGGCGCCCACGGTTGGCGCCCACGGTGTATGAACGGGGCTGACAGGTAGGGCGGTTGTTGCACGTCTGAGTGAAGTTACAAACCTGCCCCTATTAAAAATATTTGCCTACATCGATTTCGGCCGAGTCGAGTTTGTTTTGCCGCCCATCGTGTATGAATGGGGAAATGGAGGGAGAGACAGAGGTCTTTCGGATGAGCTTGAATCAAATGTGTTTTGGCACCCATGTTTGGCGCCCACCGTGTCTGAATGGGCTCAGAGGCGGTCGTGTCACGTCTAATTGAAGTTACTAACCTACCCCTATTGAGAGAAGTGGAAATCGGGTCGATGGATTGTTCGTGTAAGGGGTTGACAGTAATTTCCATCTCGCAAACACTCGCTTCGGGCAGTCGACGTGGGAGTGGATATTTTGCCGCTTCTTTCAAATTTTGGGACAATAAGCATTCACGTTTACCCTAGCAACTAAATTCGAATCCATTTTGTATTCTTATACGAATCTTTATAAATCATTCTATGTTTTTTTATATATCTTCAAAAGCACAACAAAGATGTATTCCACTATCATATATGTATATGATTTACAAATGCCGATACTCGAATTCAGAAGGTAGAATCCAGTTTAAGGTGAATTCAAATATTTGAAACCACTTTATGTCCAACTCAAGTGTAACATGTATGACACACACAACATATAGTGTACTCCCATTTAGATATGTACACAAGCGATGTCTCAAGATTCAAAATACTGAGTCAACCAACCAATAATGTACAAAATTAACAGACATATAAACACTTATAGAGTATATGGATCAATAATATCAACTAACATACATAAGCCAGGCCGCTGTACTTTTTTTGCTAGAAGAGCATCATTTTTTTAGCAAAGCTAGTACAACATCTTGGCCCTTTCAGATGCGTGCCACTTAAGGACCATCTATACTACTATTATTGCTGAATGCACATTCAACCCGATTGTCATATTTGTAGGTCTGGCATAGCAATCAAAATGAAATTTCTTAGAGTCTTATCAATTAATACAGACTCGTGCTAAAAAAATTACAAACCAAAAAACAAAAATCAATTATTACATGATCTCTAGAACAAATGGTTTGATCGATTACATGAACAAACAACACAAAGGTTATTCAACGATGGAAAAAACATTTCACCTATGATTTACCAAGTGGGAGTTTAATTTCCTTTTTTCCTTCAGGACCTTAACAATGCGGTCAGTCTCAGCTTGCTTCGTTTTGAAATCCACCAAATATTTAATGGTTGTCTTGAGTACTGCTTGTGATTGTGTTGTTTGCTTCCTCAACATGTCAACTTCATCTCTAAGTGCAGAAGCAGAATCTCTTTCTACCAATAGTTTAGCCTCTAGAGCATCAGCAGTTGGAAATTCATGATGCATGATTGGGCCGGTGCCACTGCTGTGGGATGATACAATGTCCATGGGGCTAACCTGTTTTGCCATTAAAGTTCCGATTGGATTCCGAAAATTTGAAGTTAGCAAAACATCTCAACTGGGAGTTAGAACAACAAACCAGTTAAACAAACAAGGAATTAAAGAGTTTTGATTGGATGCTGAAAACTAGTTATTAACATCATTGTAACCGGTTGCAGCAGCAAAGCAGTTAAACAAACAAGTTTTGCAAAAGGTACTTGTTGTGGCATTAGAGTTTCTCTTGGATCCTAAAAAGTTGAGTAGCCATTAACGTGATTAGAGCAACCGGTTGCAGCAGCAAACCAATTAAACAAACAAGTTTTGCAAAAGGAACCTATTGTGGCATTAGAGTTTCTCTTGGATCCTGAAAAGTTGAGTAGTCAGTAACTTGATTAGAGCAACAAGTTATAGCAGCAAACCTGTTACACAAATATATTTTTGAAAATGTACCTGCTGTGCAATTGGACTTCCAATTGGATCCTGAAAACTTGAAGTTGGTAAGATG
This sequence comes from Thinopyrum elongatum, assembly GCA_011799875.1. Lineage (NCBI taxonomy): Eukaryota > Viridiplantae > Streptophyta > Magnoliopsida > Poales > Poaceae > Thinopyrum > Thinopyrum elongatum. Next base: position 413,813,183 of record CM022297.1, on the reverse strand, counting down.
ATTACAGCAACAAGTTACATCAGCAAACCAGGTAAACAAGGAAGTTTTTGAAAAGATACCTGTTGTGCCAACGGAGTTTCAGTTGGATCCTGCAAACGTGAATGTTAGCAATCATAAATAAAGTGTTGCAAGAGCCATAAGAAGCTAACATCAAACTAGTAAAACTAACCAGTGGTGGCAACGTATTTAATTACACATGAACTAGTAAAACTAACAAGTTCTTGGCAACGTATTAAAGTAACAAGTCGGTACCGTTTACCAGCAACACAGACATCTGTAAATATCTTTGATGTAAGCAAAATGATTCCGACACATATATATAAGTTAAAAAGACGTTGTCCCTCATATAAACCTGACAGTTGTCTGTCTATGAACATGCAAACATTACTAGTGCTACAAGTGATAACAGCAAACCATTTAAACAAACAGGGTATCAGAACGTAAATTACACATGAATTTTGCTGCACCCTAGAAGTACATATGACCATCTACGTGCTTAAGTAGCTATTTAAGTTCAGGCAAATAGGTAATTCTTAACAGTAAGTATCAACCACATAGATAGCGCACAGTCTATAATAGGATTAACAGGCTATGGCATTATGTAATCAGTAGCAAACTAAATTAAGCCAAGCAATGTAATTGAACAATTTTGCAATCAGTGGCTAACTAAAATTCCGAGAAGCAGGTAACTCAACTTATGCTAGCTCTTTGTACAAGCACACTGCAACTTCTTTTTCGCTTACAAGGTTCTACGAAGGAGTCCATGGCATCAATTGCTTGGATACGCAGTCCCAATACTTCTTTCTTCCCACACTGCATTGGTAAGTGAAATGGTTAATCTGATAAGATGGTGCGTCCTTGATATGTTATATGAGGACGGGTTGTCAAACTATTTGTTGCAACACACATCACACTGGGTTTTACTGTATATTTCATGCGATTACATTTGGCATATCGAGATCTAAGTAATCTACAATAGGATGAAAAGACTGGCATCCTTCACATTATTGGTGAACTCAGTTCATAGAAACAAGCAATTCAACCATTCTGTGGGTAAATCAAAAGCGCCACTGGAATAATTTTCACTACCCCAATCATACACCGTAGGGGCTGGTATGGGCGGCCACCTCGGGTGGCTGGAAAGTGCGCACCTAGTTTGAGTCGTACAGGTTGGCCCAGGCTAGTTTTGTTCATCCCAGCGCACGAGCAGGCAATGTAAAAAATGAAGCAAAATGTTTCAATTTGGATGGGCCAAGAACATAAGTGCAAGGCAGGCCCTATAGCAGGCTCGCGGCCCAAATGAGCGCCTCCCATATCGATCGACAACAGGAAAAATCCCCAATTCGTTCGCTCCAGCCTCCAGTCTGGTTCGCTCCTAACCTAGCCGCCCCTGGACAGACTGACACAACACTTCCTCGCGCCCTCGTTGGACGCCGATCGCCGAGCTTCAAGTGAATGGAAGGACAAGAAGATGAAGATCCAACCCTGGGTGTAGCCTGCGTGGGAGGCAGTGGCGGCAGCACGGGCATGGCATCGAGCTTGCACAAACGAACAGTCACACCTTGCAAGAGCAGCATGCGCAACGAGCAAGTACATCACATCCCTGATTATATCTAATTCAACTGTTTAATTTGTGGCCAATAGTTAAACCCGACGGTGTTGTAAAACTGCTTGTATGTAGGGAATCTATAAGAAAATGAAACCAATTTCTGCTTATTTTATAACTCCCCCAATCAATACTGAACTGACTGAACCTGATGTGTCTAATCAAGTTTCCGGTGCAAACATACAAGCTCATGTTGTTCTTGAGCCCGAAGTGTCTAATGAACAGACTGCTAATGAAGGATTTGATGCAAACATTTTACATGCTCCTGGTGATGAACATATAGTGTCTAATGAGGGATCTAATGCAAGCATTTTGCAAGCTCCCATTGAAGGATTTAGTGTCTAATAATGATCTGCTATGTTGAGAGAGAGATAGAGATTTGCAAGGATTGATGACAAGCAAATTATAGTACATTTTCATGGCTTGAGGAAACGTCGAGGCCATCTACCAGAAAGTCCTCGTATCATGACAACCTAGCATAAATACTTTTCTAATCTGTTGTTTGAAACTATTGGCATACTTGTGCAGGATAGATATATTGATATGCAATTTGCGCACTGGTTATAGGTGCAATTACACTTGGATATTTTCGGCCAGAAAATGAATAATTCAAGCAGGTATAGTCCATGTTAGTAGTCCTTGTACACCATGTGGCATTTTGTGTTTTTTGGTGCTTACATCATTTAGTGTTTTATAATCTGGAACTACTTTGGATCATTAGCTGGTTTTCAAAGTGCATGTAGCTTCACATTTCTCAAGTTATGTTGATTTCCGGAGTGCAAGTGCCTTCGTATTTTTTAAGTTAAATTTTTGCCCCTGGTAACTTGAATTCGTGGATCCGCCACTGCACACAAATCATACACGCAGGCCAGTACGAATTAAATGAAATGCAAGGACTTACGCTAGCTCGTTGTACAGGCTCACTGCAGCTCTGCTTGCGCTTGGGATGTTCCATGTACAAGTCAATGTTACCACTTGCTTGGATGTGCAGGCCTTGTGCTCCTTGCATCCCCCTCTGCATTTTTGACACGGCGAATGGTTGATCAAATGAGAGGAATCGACCTTGCTGTTGTACCGGAGGACAGGTACTTACAAGGTTATACCGGTGTGCAGGATGTGTACCAGATCCCGTAGTCCCGTCATGCTTCTCTAAAAAATGGTTTTGCCTGTTTTAGATGATATCTCTAGAAGAAATAATAGTTAAAGTCAGAGTTTCATAGGCGTGTAAGCTAAAAGAGCAGTAAAAGGATAACCAAACATCGTCGGAACAGTGCACAAGGGAGTGATATGTGGATACCTAGTTCGGGCCGGCGTTTGGGCATGTTCGCCTAGCTAGAGTGCGGGTCACTTCAGAGCCGTTGAGGGTGATGCGCTGGCGTTGGCTGGCCGCATACGGATGCAGATCTTGAGCGGCAGCGGAGCGCTACAATGCGGTGGACGAGGCTGTTGGTGAAGCACCAACAGCGTCGGGGGGGGGGGTGGAGGTGCGACGATGTTCTCGGTGAAGTAGTCCCGTTGAGGTGGGAGACGGCGTCGGTGAAGTGCACCTGATGCGGTGGAAGTCGGTGTCTATGAGGCACGTCGGCTGCGGCGGCCGACGTTGTGGGTGGACCACCCGATGCGGTGGACAAGGGAGTAGATGAGGTAGCTCCGGTGCAGTGGTGAAGCGCGACTGTCGTCTTTATCATCATCGTCCGGCACAAAGGAGGGGAAAGAGACGAGACTAAGGGCGATTCGAATTTTGCTTGGGTTGGCGGCGAATTAGGGATTTGAGAGCTCTAGGCGCGGAAGGGGACTGGGGAGAAGGGAGATTTTGCAGGGCTGGAATTGGGGCCGCCAGATATTTCAATCCGAAACATGGAAGCGCGAACTTTTTTTGTCGCCGTTCTTTTTTGGGGGGGGGGGATGGGGGGGTTACTGCGGCCATACGACACACGCGATCACCACGACACGACCCTGGTCTGCCTAGTGCGCCTACATTTCAGAATGAAAATGAATCTTCTTTCATTGGCAAACAAATCTTCTACTATGTATTACCATGCCCGTGTTTTCCTTGCAAATAATTAGTCCTTCGAAATGATATACTATGAATTAATTAATGAGGAGTTCTTTGAATTAGAGTGTGTTTGTCACATAGAGATCTCCAATTCTAACGTGGATTTCACATTTCACGGTATCCACGCTACTTTTTTTAATACAAAATCATATATGTATAAGATGAACACCATGGTAGTGAGAAATCTTTGGATGGATTCAAGCATATGACCACACACATACAAAGTACCACAACAATCGAGTCAATATCAACCTTTCCAAACCTAGTATGGCACGAATTCGAAATAAATACGGAAGCCATATGCATGGTCCTCAATTCAAATCTTACAATGTACACTAAATTAAAACGTCAATATTAAGTCTAGTACTATCTACATTCAAATGTTGCTTTTAGGTCCCCCCCCCTCGGCACACACGCTACATACTTCCTATATTGATCAATCTTCCTCTCCTAACCACCTTACAAAGCTATTGGTTTCCGCACGTTCATTATTTCTCTCCATGTTTCAATCTCTAACTCTCACACACCCGCCATTGCACTCCATGCTGAGCTCTCTCTCTCTCCCCCTCCCACCCTCTCTCAGTAGATACATGCATTGCCTATCTAGACCCCCTACCTCTCGTGCGCATGCACGCACATTGTCTATCTAGGTCACTCTCGAGAAACCATCTCACTCTTTCTACCGCACAGCGGCCCACACTCGCTTAATCTCTCTCTCTCTCTCTTTATCTAAGTCTCGATTAACCTTGCTTTCTCTCACACACAAGCGAATCTCCCTGTTCGGGCCTCGATCGACACATTCTATACTCTCTCACGTAGATTGTCTATCTAGATTAGTTTCTCCAAGCCGTTCCACTCATTCGACCTCATGGCGGCCCACGCTCGCTCAATCTCTCTCCCTCTCTCTCTCTCTATGCATGTCTCGATTGACCTCGCTCTTTCTCACACACAAACAATATATCTCCATGTTTGGGCCTAATTCGACATATTCATAGTGTATACTCCCACACGGACATTGTCTATCTAGGTCACTCTCTCTAACCTGTCTCACTCTTTCGATCGCATGATGACCCACACTCACTTAATCTCTCTCTCTCTCTCTCTCTTTATCTATGTATCGATTGACCTTGCTTCCTCCCATGCACAAACGATATGTGTACCTGTCTGTGACTGGATCATCTCTCAAGCTCTCTCTTACATCCCTCACCCTTCCCAAAAGCTCAATCGAACAATATCTATCCACAGCATATATATCTTTTCAACGGATGTCGGGGCACACTCACTTTGTCTCTGTATCTATGTCTCAATTGACCTCGTTTCCTTACGCCGTCGCTTCCACACATTGAAGCTACCTCTCCATCCCTCGCAGAGCTGGAGCTATTTACATTGCGAGGGGGCTCCAACCTTCGATTAATTTGTGAAGGCATTTATTTCGGCGGGTTTAGATTATATTTTTGTAGCATTCGCCCCACAACTACTCCAAACACCGTTGCAACCCCCGCCCCTCCCCCAATTGTTTTCCCTCTGGATCGATCACCGCTCTCTCGCACGCCCTTTCTAACCTTCCATGTCGCACCATGGTATTTTTGCAAAAATACTCTGGTGTTCTCTTTAATTATTACAAATAAGCTACAAAGTACACACCTGGAGTCCACCTGTAATGGAACAAATTTTGACCAAGAAATTAAAGTGCTACAAATTACACACCGGGGGGGGGGGGGGCAACTGTCATGGAGCAAATTTGGACCCATATCTACACCCCTATATAGTGTGCGAATAACTTTGAAAGATGGTCATTGGATGAAGCCAATCCGACGGTGCAGAGATGGCAAATTCGAGCACCATTGGCCATTGGATATCTTCTACATTCCACCACATTGTGCCACATGTACAATCTAGAAGACTGCATGGTTGAACTTAAGCATAATGCACAAACCTCAAAACACAAGCACTTCTCCTTTGTTCTAGAATCTTCTGTATCATAATTACCCAATTTTCTTTTTTTCTAAATGAATTGCCATAATTTGTTTTTACTTTATGCTCTACAATGCACAATTCCTTGAATCTTGAAATAGACTAACTTTTTTATAAAACTTACTAATTTTGAATGAGATGAACTATAAGAATTAAATGAACATCTACATCATGCATATATGAATCAAAGCTTACATGCTATGGTGTGGAATTTATTCATAATTTGGTTGCCAAATCTCATGCGTGCAATGCACGTGTACCTTACTAGTATAAATTAAAAATGAAAAAGGACGAGGATCGAACATGCGACCAGGGCCTTCAAGCCACACGTCAATAGGCAACATAGTAGCAACGTTTGTTGTACTCCCCTTTGTTGATATAATGTTTTTATATTACCACAGCCTATTTAATGGACAACATGTTTTTATATTAACTTTAGTACATTAGTGGGACCGGCTCGTGAGCACATACTATTCCACTTCACTTACTGGTGGGTTCCATGTCTGCTCTCTCTCTCCTCCCCTTCTACGTTTAGACGCATGGGCAAACACGAAGAACACACGGGTGGTGTGGCCGTTGACCGCATCTGGAAGCGTTCACAAGTTACGGCACCAGTTTCACGTAATACTAGTACTAGTATTATATGTAACAAGTTTAGGAACAAAAGTGACCGTGACGGACAAGTTAGGCTAGTAGTATGTACTAACAATTAAATGCGTGGATAAATAGATGTATCGCCTAGTGCTCGAACAAGGGGACTGCTCGCGCCCTACAAGTATTTGGAACTGACTTCCCTAAAAAAATATTTGGAATTGATGTGGTATTTAATATGAAATGTTTGCGATGAGAAGGAATACATGTCGCTTGATGACGTTTTATATTTAATTTGATACGGCTCTAGCAGAACATTCGATCAATCAAACCATAGATTTCATTCAGTCTGACTGTGACTTTACATTCATACCACGATTGAACAAAAATAAACGCAAATGATAAATCACAAATGTTCGGATTTTAAGCATGGCAATCCGAACATTTTTCATGGCATATTTAGATCACGCGGCGGTGGCGGAGGTGTCTTGCGGCGGGAAGCGGCTCCTCTGCCGTGCTCTGCGTGTCGTCGGGCCACTGACCGGCGACGACGGCGGCGTCTTGCACCGTTGTTGGCGTACTCCTGGACGTTGGCCCTAGCTTCAAGGAAGGCCAGAATGTTCTGGACTTTGGTCTCCAGGAGCCAGTCAACTAGCGGGAGGAGTCGACTGGCATTGGTGCAAGGAAGTGGTCGACGGCGGCGATCCATGCCGCTGAGGGGGGCACTGGCACCGGCGCGGGGACAGGCTCTGGCAACGGCGCGGTAGAGACATTCGTGTGCACGGGCACCAGCATGGGCGCGCGCATCAGTGCATGCGTAGGCGCATGCGCTGGCAGGTGCACGGATGCGTGAAAGTTAGCGGGGACCTTGTGGAACCTCGTGGCTTCAAGCTCGGCGACATTGTGCGGCTCCCAGGCCATCAATGCCATGGGGATGGGCGCTGGCGCAGTCGGGGCGATGGGAGCTGGAACGGGAGCGGGGACAGGCGCGACGTCTTCCAGCAAGGCCAGTTCAAGCTCGTACCAAAGCACCTTATGTTCTTGAGACTCCGGCTGGGTGTCTTCCTCAGGAAACTGGAAGACTAAGAGCAGACCATCGTGATGTGGCATGGCGTACGGTGAGGTCAGGCTGGTTGGAGGTAGACGACAGGAGAATCCAAGAGGAAGAGAGAAGATTGTAGCGATACCGGAGAGTGCGGGGGTGATTTAAACTGCGGCGCCGACGCCATTAAAAGTGGGGGCAGTTGGGAGGAAGGTGGGCGGCGGAGCCTGGTCAAAGGGCTCGCCTCCCGGTGAGCCCGCGCAGCGGCCTGCTCGCACGCCTCCCGGTCAGCCAGCGCAGCGGTCTGCTCGCACGCCTCCCGTCGACTCACACGCTTGCTCGGACGGCACCTGCCGATGAGAAGCGGGACTCGTGGTGGCACGTAGGTCTAACGCCCATGGTTTGAATAGTGAAACCATTTCCGTTAACATGACATGTCTTTGTTCCAAAGTACCTTGGCTCTTCATTTGTGTAACTTTTCATAAGAAACTTGTCTCAAATTGAACAAAAAAAATACGACAACCTATTTGTGCCATATCACGTGACCATGGTCAGTTTCATGAATTTCAGGTCAGTTTTGGATTTTCTGGTATTTAAAATTCAGGATTCGAAACAATATCATAACCTGCATCATGAAATAAATTTTCAAGCCATACATCTTTGCTGTTGTAGATGTTAATATTTCTTAAGGAAGGATTTGGTCAAACATTTTGCTTAGTTAGACTTCAGACAAGTTATAAATGCAGAGTAAAAAGATAATCCCTCCGTACCAGTGCATTACCTGATATAGTAACTCTAGTTGGCACGAACAACGCACGAACAAAATCAACAAATGGAGCTCCATTCTGTGCTCATCCTGGTGTAGTACTATTAGTGTACTAGGCAATGGAGTTGACGGGTGACCTTGGGTAGCGGCGACCAAGGGAATTGAACCATGCTCGGCATGGTAGGTAACGTGGGCTAGTTACTAAAGCATCCCTTCATTGTTCATTGGTTGTCATTATGGACCGGGGACATGAGGGGAATTTCCTAGGGCTAGAATTCTGGCTGCCAGATATTTTGACTAGAAACGCGGAGGCTCGAGTGGAGGCACAAAGTTTAATATCACGGTTCTTTTGGTTGGGGTTGGCTAATGTGCGTACCACGCACGCCACCACCAGGACACGAGCCCGGGTCTGGCTGGTACGCCGTCGGGTGCTACCATTCGAGAATGCGAAAGGAATCTTTGTTTTTTAAGTTGCCAATCGAATCTATATGTATTACAATGCCCATATTTTCCTTGCAAATAACCGGTCATTCCAAAAGGCACGGTAATTGATTTATGACGAGTTCTTGAATTAGAGTGAGTTTGTGATATAGTGATCTCAATGTGGATGTATGACCATGCATGTATGACACGAATTCGAAACTAAAATGTAAGCCATGCATGGTCCTTAATTCAATATTTAAAATGCACAATAAATTAAAACATGAATATTAAGTCTAGTACTATGTAAATGCAAATGTTGTGTTTAGGTCTCTCCATCGACACCCCCTCCCAACCACCACACATACTTCATATATCGATCGATCTTCATTTTGTTTGTTAATAGAGCTATTGGTATCCGACACACGCGCGCTCATTATTTCTCTTCATGTTTAGATCTCCATTTATGTCACACCCGCCCACACACTCTCAACAAATGTATTTCTCACACACAACCTCGTCGTGCCCTCCATGACAAACCCTCCCTCTCTTTCTCAAGACACGTACGCTGCCTTTGTAAAACACCTTCACCGTGCGTGCACACACAAAGTCTATCTTGGCCACTCTCGGTAACTATCTCCCTCCAGCCCTCACTGCAGCTTCGCTGCATGATATCTTGGTGTATCGTCTTTAACATTCGAGTGTAGGCTAGGCCACACTCACTCAATCTCTCCCTCTATAAATGGCTCGATTGACCTCGCTCTCTTGCATCGTCTCTCTCACACCTAGACGCTCCCACTACACCTCTTGCATAGGCGGATCTATGTAGATTGTCGGGGGGTAACACCTCGACCTTAGATAAAATTGTGAAGCTCTGTTTAGGATTGTTTAGATTATATTTTTTGAACATTATATTTGTCCCACCCTCCCAAACACCGATGGGTTGCTCACCCCCCGGGAGAATATTATATCATGTGCCTCCACACCTTAGATGCTATATGGTGATACGAGTTCCTTGGAGCGTGTAGACCTAAGATATAGCAGCTCACAAGATGTCTTAATATTTTTACAAGAAACCTAATGAGTTTGGGAATTGCACACAAGTAGTACCAAAACTACTCAGATGCCCTTGGATCCCATATCCAACGGCCTCGAAGCTCATATCATCATAGCATCTAAGTTGAGGGAAGACCTCACATTCTCTTGTGTTTAAGAATATCACGTGCTACCACACCTTAGATGCTGTGGTGATACAAGCTCCTCGGAGCCATTGGATCTGAGATCCAACGACTCCTTGGTGGTTCAAATGTTTTTATAGAGAAGCCCCCAAAGAGTTTGGGTGCAGCCCACAAGCACAAAGACTACTAAGATGCCATTGGATCTCAGATCGAACGACCTCGAAGCTCGTATCACCGTAGCATCCAAGCTAAGAGAGCACCTGATGTTTTCTCACACGGGGGAATATGAGGTGCTCCCACACCATAGATTCTATGGTGATACGAGTTCCCGGGAGATCTAACGACTCGTAGTAGGAGGTTTGAATGTTTTTGCAATATAGGCCTCAAAGAGTTTGGGAATTGCGCAGAAAGTACAAATACTACGCACATGGCATTGGATCTCAGATCCAACGACCTATATGCTCGTATCACCGTAGCGGCTAATTAAGCTATGGGGAGCACCTAATATGAGCTACTGGGAGCCGTTGGATCAAAGATCCAGCGGCTCAGACGAGGCCTGAATGATTTTTTTGCAAAAAAACCCTTGGAGAGTTTGGAAATTGCGCATAATTACAAAGACTACTCCCAAGCCATTGGATCTTAGATCCAACGACGTAAAATCTCGTATCACCATAGCATCTAAGCTGCGGGGAGCATGTGATATTCTATGTCGCTGTCATTTTTGTTCCTAAACTTGCAAAATACGTGTAGCTGGTGCCGTAATTTGTCTAACCGCGGAAAGTGTTTGTGCAAAAAAACCATCCTACACTGAAATATCGGAACAACACACGGGAGGCCCACTTGTCATTGATCAAATTTAGGCCTAAAACTAACAAATCTGAAGGACGAGATTCGAACCGGCAACCTGGAGTACAAAGCGTATGTCAATAGCCTGAAACCGCAATGGTTGTTGGCTTTGTCACATAACTTGATTTTATACAATATTACGTTGAGTAGAGTAGAGGGAGTGGCTCGTCAACAGGTGCATTAACATTGACTGACTTACTAGTGGGTCCCATGTCTGCCATCTCTCTCTCTCTCCTCTCCATCTAGTAGTACAACCTTTAGATGTATGGGCACACACGAAGAGCAGTGCGAGCTTGCCGTGGGGTTATTATAACTAAAAAAATGCTTGGAAAATAGATGAATCGCCTAGAACAAGAGACGTTGTGGCTGGTCGAGACGGAGCTAACCACACCTATCCTCCATGCCACGTTAGCATGATGAAGCTGTGTGGCTAGTGGGGTGTTTTCGACTGACTGGCTGGGTCCTGAGGTCGAACCATAGGTAGTTTGATACAGTTTATTTTTACACGCACATTTTTCCTCCGTGCCGAGATGTGGCACACCTTACCGCGTGGTTTCTGGGTCCTCCCAGGTGGTGCACGCATATTTTCTTCCTTGCCGAGACGTGGGACGCCCTACCGCGTGTTTTCTGGGTCATCGGTTATAACGCCGAAGCAAGTAAATGAGTCATCAAATCACAAAAGCCCACCTTTCCCGCCGTGTACATCAGTGAAGCACGGTGGCTAGCTAGTTGGGCTAGTGTGACCGATTAGCTAGGCCGCCGCCACATTTGTTTTTCCACCCTTTTTTCTCTCCTTGCCGGTAGGTAAATTTAAATATCCACCACTGCGTTGCATTGGTCTTTGGGTGTGGCAGGCGCAGTAGGATTTTTATTTTTTTGATTTACGGGAGCAGGCGCGGCAGCAATTAGTCATGATGACTCTGCCTGTAAAACCCACTACTCCCTGAAGTGAAAGTCGTCGACTGGTGTTTTCCCATGGTGAAAACCAAAAGATTCACCCTGCTCCTCAGCTGGCTCCCTCCGCCTTCCCGTAGACTGCATTGCCTTTCAGCCGTTTCGCCCCCTTTGCTTCCTCTCCCCATTGCTTCTACCTGGTTCCATGGCGGCGCACCAGATGACGGACTCTGAGGTGAGGCGCCTGACACAGGAGCTCCATGCCAAGGATGCAGAGCTCAGGGCCAAGGACGTGGAGCTCCGTGAGCTCAAGGAGGAGAGGAGTGGCATGCTCCTCCTTTATGTGCGGGAGTTCACGGAGCTTCAAAAGCGGCAGGCGTCCACCACAAAGATGCTCGAGGTGTCGGCGGCGTTGTTGCATAAAGCGGGAGATATGATAGGCGATCAGGCGAGCCGGCTGGAGCGCGAGCGGGCCGATCGTGACGAGGTCCAGGATCGCCTCAACTACTTGTTGGACCATGTTGCCACGCACTTGTTGCGGCTGTGCGATGCCTACCGTCGTGCCAGCGTGACCATGCCGGCTGTCGTGCTAAACCCGTTCGACCACCCCATCGACTTCAACGAGCTGCAGCTTCCTGACCTGGTCTCCTTCTTCACCTATATCTCTGAGGAGCAGAGCCATCTCCGCGCGATGGTGGGGGTGGAGCTGGATAGGGAGGGGTTGCGGGCGGCCGTCGCTGTTGCCGGGCGAATCCTCTCAGGGCTTCATCACCGGAATCCATTCGTGCCATTGGACGTCGTCTTTCACGAGCTGGATCCCATCGACCGGGAGCGGGCTCTGCGGGCGGTGGCACCCTGCATCACCAACATTGTGCGCCTCGAGAACAGAGGGACTTCGGTGGTGTTTAGGCGTACTCTGCATGGGCATGTCTCGGCGCAACATGACCGTTGGATCAAACTCATACAGTGCAGATCAGTCACTCTAGCACAAAGCGTGCGGGTGTGTTTGGTTGCATTCTCATCTCAATATAGTTGCTCCCTCTTCGTGCATGCTCATCTTAGCACCCCTCTTCATGCATGCTCCTCTAGTGTATTTGTGTTAACCTAGTGTGGACTCATGCACCCTTCATGCACTCTGCCAAACACCCAAAAGTGGGTCGAGAAGGGAACTTTTGCTCCCATGCACCCTTCATACACCCTACCTAACACTGATTCGTGCTTCATATGGTTCATGTTCCATGGAGTACTGTAGCACCGTACTCTCCGTGCACTGTAGACCTAGTTCTATTAACATTAATCTCACCGTTCATTCTCGATCGGACAGTCAAAAAAGGGGCATGTTACATTACTGTTCATAGTTGACATGCGCACAACATCATTTTTTATCGTCATCTACTACACTAGCAACAATATTATGGTACTGACATATGAACCATTGCACATGCCTAGTAGTAGGAGTATTGTGTGTTCAAGTGGCTGCCGTGTTTCGCACTCCTCCGTCGTAAGACTGTAGACGCTCGCTGTAATCATTTTTGTTTTTCAGAAACAGTGGACATGTTCTACTGCACGGATCATCCTCGACGGTCGTCGGGAACCTTGCTACTCACTTTTGCCGACGTGTGGGACAGCCAGCATCGGGGTCCACTTGCCATGCACTAAATTACTCCGTACTAGAGTGCACAACCACACGGTAGACTACCCCGGTCGAAGCACCGCAGTAATGCCCAATGAGCCGTCAAATCACAAAACCCCCACCTTTCCAGCAGTAAGTTGGACGGACGAAGCAACCATCATTTCACTCTTCTCCCTCAGCTTCCTCTCTTGAAGAAAACCCCAACTCGCTTCTCCCTCATCTTGTTCCTCATTTCTTCAAGAAAACCCCGACGCGCTTCTGCCATTGTTCTTCTCTCCCAAAGAAGGAAAGGTGAGCGCATCAATGGTGTTGCTTCTGGCCAACGCCCGGTCTTGCAACCCCACGACTGATCCTATAACTCCCTCTGTGTTCTTCTTTTGGGTTTGTGATTTTGGTTTATTTTCTTTTATTTCTATTTGACAGTTTCTTGATGGACCCTGGAGCACTAGTCGAAGTGATGTCTATGGCTCTGGCCAAAACCGTAGAGGCTCAGGGTATGAATAAGCGCAAGCACCCCGCCGAGACTACCGCAGACAAGCTCAAGGCCACTGCCCTATCCAAGCCCGCCTCTCCGGGATCCCTCGTTAAGCGAGTCCAGGTAATATCTCTTCTTGACGATCTTGATCGTGTTTTTTCATCTAACACACAGTACTAGTACTAGTAGTACAACTTTCTGGGTGATCTTGCATGTGATTTTTGTGTGCCAAATGACGGTTCTAAATTGCTCTTTTGACCAAAACATGTGAGAGGTTGACATACATATGATTTTTGCACATAACACTCATTTCTTATAGATTACTTTAAACTACTTTATGAACATCAATGCTAGCTGTAGGAAATGCAAGATTTTAGCTCTCATGCCTTTGAAGAGAGTATAGTAGCCTCAGTAACTTGTGTTATGGATATTGCAAGTAATCCCTCTGCTCTCATGCCTTTGAAGACATGTTCTAGTGTCTTTGTTCACTCGTTTCTATGCGTATATGTAGTCTTATATGGAGTAAAATATCAAAAATCATCTTATATTTCTGAACGGAGGTGTAATAAAATATTTGATTTCTGTTTGAATTAGAACCAGGTCCGCGGTGGAGATGAAGTTCTCAAAGTCATGCCGTGTGAACTGGAAGACCTGAGGATGAGTTCTACTAGTAAACTATCCAGCTGCTGTGTCCCTGTCGCCACGTGTGGTGAACAAGTCTTTTCCTGTAGCATTGTTGTCAGGCGTGTTCTCGAGGGTCTTCACCACAACAATTTCCTAGCTGTGCCTTCGATTACGAAGGGTGTGGTTCTTGTAAAGCTTCCCAACAAATCTGATGTGGACTGTCTTCATCGTGATGTTTATGAGTGGAAAGACCACTCTGGTAGGTTTTCCATGGTTGACAAGATGATGATGGTGCCGGTAGACATCTCTCACGAAGTCTATGGCCTAGTCAGTTATGTGGGGTACATCCTGTAGGTCGGTGGCAAGAAATAGTCTGCAGAGTTTAATTAGTGCAACTTTGCTTGTCTGTACTAAGTACTATTGTTCAGTACTTGATTTGTGTGTGTGAACCCTGTATTGTTTAGTACTACCGCTTTTGTTGTGTGGTGAGTCCTGAGAATAGTCTATGTTAATGTTTGTCCACTCAATTCACTCTGTATATTTTGAAGTATCTAGATCATCTTTTTTGTGAGGACGGTTTATCAATTATGGTTACACTCCAATATCTGTATGCATTGCAGGGTTTATCGCACCCACCAGGATTTCCAGTCCCATGGATGTTCGCTCTATATGAGTTGTTACCACCTTTGGACTGTCCTGCTCATGGGAGTAAGTGCGGGCCCTGCATGCCACCCGTAATTAGACGATCAACCTTCAGTTTACAACTTGAACATAGTGATATCCTGGTAAGGATTCACTCGTGTCACATCAAGTAAATCTTATTGATTTACTGTCTAAATCTTATTGATTTACTGTCATGTTTTCTTACTTTTGCTGCAATTTTACGATGCAGGTTTTGCCATGTGACATTCGTTACAGAATAAACCGTTTGGTTTGCTCTATGATGGTTATTTTTGCAGGTTTCACTTCTTATATCGTGTCAGTAACGAAGGCACTGTCCATCAGTTATATTATTGGACACAATTAGACCAGTCTGTTGTCTGAGTACAATCTGAAGCCCTATGATGAACTGCAGTTTGTTTTAACAAACACGCCACAATTAGTCCTTCTCGCGTTTAAAAGAAGTGAAGAAAAAGACTGGATCAAGGTCATGGAGCCTAGTGAAGTTAGAAAGCTGAAGTATGAAATCATAGAAGACCAGAGACGATCGCTGCTGTCTCGCACGTCGGTACCACCTTCAGCATCGGCTCGAGCACCGGCACCTGCTCCAACGGCACTGGCTCTAGCACTAACAGCGGCAGCAGCTCAGTCTGATCCACCAGAGGATTGTTCACCGACCACATCAGCGGATCAGGCTGATCTACCGGAGTATCGGGCACCGACACGGGCACCTGCTCAGACACCGGCACCAGCTCCACAAGGAGCACCATCTTCGGCAGCAACAGTGGCACTACCAGTCGCACCGGCACGGGCACCAGCAATGGCTCCGGCACCTGCACCAACACTTGAAGTTGCACTTGCATCTACTCCGGCCCGTGCAGCAGCAACGGAACCAGCACTTGCACCGGCAATAGACTGGGCTGCAGTTCGCACTGCATATACCAAAGTCCTTACAAAAACCGACATCTCCACCTTCTTGGTAAGCATTGGTAGTCCAAGTTCTTCGTTCTTTTTTCTTTCCATGTTGTTTCACATGATTCACTGTGTTGATCTAACTGTTTGTGTATGTCTTCTTGTTTGCAAACAGAGAATTCCTAGAGCAACGAGGGAGTCATTCAATAATCCGGGCGACCATGGCCAAGTTTCTCTTACCATGCGCAGTCTTGGTGTGAATGAACCTGCTCAATATACCGTAAGTACAAAGGATGGTTGCATGATGATTGGTGCTAAAGGATGGTCAAGGTTCAAAACTCTATCAAATCTTGCCGTAGGGGATGTTGTCAAAATCGAACTTTCTCGGCAAGGAGAGCTGGTCCTAATCAAATTTGAAATTCTTCAGTAGCAGCACGCAACTGCCGAACTGATCTATCCTCCGAGAGCTTTTGATGTAATAATATGGCATGGTGAAACAAGTGTCCTGTGTGTATAAGTAGTACGACAGTATTATTTATCACGTAGGATATCGTGAAAGAATTGCAACTCTGATTGCTGGTTAGGAACTGTCTTCGATTTCATTCTAACAGCTGCCATGCTTTATTTAATTTTCTGTATTCGCCTTGCGACAACATCTAAAACCAGCGCCGTACCGATCACTTGCAATATGAAATGCGCTGAGTTAGAACACATGGGCCCCCAAACATGCAGGCCCACCGGCCTGTGGCCCAAAGTCCAGAACCGTTAGCCTATCTGAGTGTTATATTCTCATGTGAACCCCCATATTATGTTATATATATTCCCCTTGATTTTTCTTATGTATAAAGCTGTGATACAGTATAAAAGATCTTTATATTTCTTTACAGAGGGAGTATCTCTCTATCAAAAATATATTTATGTGTAACTAGTTACTCCTGCCTTTCTACTTCCTTTCGATGATATGTGGGGCATCTGGCAACGGGGTCCATGTGCCATGCACCAAATTAGAGTACACAACTGCACGGTAGACTCACCCTGGTAGTAGCGCCGCAGTAATGCCCAATGAGCCGTCAAATCACAAAAACCCCCACCTTTCCATCTTTAGCAGTAAGCTGGACGGACGAAGCAGCAATATTTCACTGGGCCTGAATCACCTTCTCCCTCGTCTGCTTGTTTAGAGAAAACCTCCTCTCAGCGATTGCGTAGGGTTTTCTCATGGAGAACCAGGTACGAATTCTTCATCCATCCCCAATAAATCCTAGTCCCTTGGTCGCGGGTAATCCTAGGATGGCAGCTGCCGCCCTTGATGCATTTTTCTTCCTACTGAATCTAGTGTGTTTCATTTGCAGTGCCCAAAGTGCGAGGATGCTACAGGTTTCTGTGCCCTCGGCGAGATGCCACACTTGTTCCTTCTCATCCTAACACAGGATTTTGAAACACGCACAGTATGTTCCTAGAATCCTCTTTTCTATCCAGGAGGGTTGGGGTTTTTTGAACATGCTGTCGACTAATTTGGAAATTTGGATTGCTATATTTGGATAAAGGGTACTAGTACCATGGTCAACACTGACGTGGAAGAGGAAATTATTTCTAGATTTGGATAGCGAATACATTGTGTTCTCATATTATTTTTCCTGCAGTGCATTCCTTGCTCTGCCAGAACACATGTACTCAAGATGGCCAGCCTTTCCATAACTGAATACAGCAGTTTAATGGTCACATTGAAGAAAAGCCATGGATATAAGTTCTCAGTTGGGTTTATGAACCAAGAATTTCACTGCATTTTTTATGGCCGAACTTGGATAAACTTTCTCAAGTGTTACGGACTGAAAGTTGGCGCACAAATGTTGATGGAAATAGCAAAACCTGGTCTGGTCTTCACTGTGATCTTCCACCCCGACGTCGTTCCAGTAGTTCATCCATGTTAGTTTTGCATCTGGTTCTTGCATGTTGCCTCGATTACTTCTTAATCCACCTATTCTGTCTAACTAATCACAATTTGACTTTAGAAGTAGCAACAATTTGTGATTCCCTTCTCTCACGAAGATGCTACTTCTAACTAATATTTCTTATAATTGGTGGCACGTGTAGGTTATTTCAAAGTTCAGCACACTACTCATTTGTTATTCTATAAGAACTCGACTGTTACTCATGGCACTGAACTTGACTGGGATGACATCCACCAGTTCCTACACTTTATTGATCGTCTTGAGGTCCTTGTGGGGCGTTTCAATGGTGGAAGGCCACATGGGATATGTGTGCCACTGGTGCACACGTTGAATAGGTCCAACTCTGTCAAGAAACTTATAGTATGAGCTGTTTTCTGTTATATATGTTGTTCATAAACTCTTGCTTATACACAGTTTTACAGCTGTGATCTTCTTGAAACAGAAACTGCCCAGTTCTATTGTTCCTATAGAGATGTTTGACCATGGTCGGGTCAGACTTGCACTTGGTCACAACATGATGTTTATGTCGACCTACTCCATTTCCCTTGGAGTTGAAAAGATACTTATTCATGGATGGTCTCAAATAATGAAGGCCCGTCCATCTTGGAGAATAGGACAGAACGTTATGCTCATGCTTTTCCATGGCTCTAAAGCAAATATCCTGTTTATTGACCACATTGTGAGATGAAGCCGCTTTCAGAAGGTTGTGGATGCATGGGGTGGCGCCTGGGCCTTGTCCTGGGGCTTGGTGGCCTCACCCTTGGTTAACTGTAGGCAAAGTAGCACTGTTCGAGGCGTGCTTTGTATGGTTGAACCTGTATAAGAACTCATACTGCTTTCAGCTATGGTTGTTAAGTGCCCCTGCTAGTTTATGTTAAGGTTGTTAAGTACTCCTGCTGCTTATACAGTCTGTCGTGTTTCTTCAGCCTCGTCTTGCTCCAGCCGCCAAAACCAAACCAGCGCCGGCGGGGCCACCTGCTTCCACCTCCCACGGCTGGCTATGCCTCAGTGCACGCATCGCCGCCCCACCGTCTCCTAAATCGTTAACGCCGGCGTCCGAGGCCTCGCCGTCGTCCTCTGCGTGCTTTGGTGCGCTCAACGTGGCACCGCCCTCTCGCATTGTCAACATTGTGGCGCCCCGCCTGATTACCACTGTAGCCAGACGGTCACCACGCATGCCAGCCCAGGAAATCACCCTGGCATGCGCGTTTACAACAAGTATCATGAACACATGCATTTCTATTAATGGATATATCAGTCTTACATGATATCTTACAAGAGTGATGGCAGCGGAAAAGCTCTATCTAAGGCAGCACGGTCCTGGTGCGGCTTCAATCCACAGGGATCTGACTGGGTTACTCTCCTAGCCCGCGAACGCTCCGGCTCCTCATCGACGGACAACGGATCCGTATGCGAACCTGGCCACGTTAAAGGCCACTGAGTACTTTTGAATGTACTCGCAAGCAAACCAAACCAACATATACACCAAGCAAAGCAATCCATGGCATTCAAGCATACATTAGTTATTAGAGCATCATTAATTATCATGGCATAGCATAACTATCTAGCAATATTAATTATCATGCCATAGTAGGGTTATTTAGCAAGATAACTACTGAAGTAAATGCAGTAAGGTAAAGCATATTAAGTAAATATTCCATACTCCGAACATTCTCATGATCCAATCTGAATCTGATCCAAATCCAATCCAAGTCTTTCGGTCATCCGACCATCTCTTTCATAGCCATCCCATGGCTAACATATCATATCCCTGACATCATCCGATGTCTATGCATCTCCACTGTAAGTCTGATAAACTTACTCTCTTCCGGGTTGCCTTACAATCCTCAGAATATTCACGATCCACTGAGTACTATGGGACATAAGACGAGTTCTTCCATCATTATTATCATTGTTCCCGTTGACCACCTAGAGAGGTCTGGACGGACTGTCCAATACCGTGGACGCGGCTATTCGAATAGATTCTTATACTCTACAGAGGTTGCGCACTTTACCCACACCATGGAGCACCTGACCTCGTGATCCCATTCGGGTGGACCAGTGTTGCTCCAACGAAACCCGCCTAACCCGTGACTCCTCCACCGTACGACCGACAATCATACCCTCCCAGGGTCATGTCCTGGGTGGCCCCTGTGTCACCGCGTGACACCTGCCACCGTCGTGGGCAACTAAACTGTCCCAAACGGGGACGTTGGCAAATAACTCAACTGGGCTCACAAGGTTATCGTCGCCCACCGGGCCAGGGTAGCACGCACGCATAACCTTCCCTAGTTGGTGGTACCGATAAAAGAGCACGCGATCAGACCAAGTCAAGGCCGTCCCATACCGGCAAATGTGGTTGCATGGATAAGTCCGGACAGGTGACTCTAGATCAACCGACTAGGTTTAGCTTTAGCCAGTATTTAGCAAGCATGGTTGTTTATCATAATAACTTGAGATGGCAGTAGCTATGCATGATAAAAACATAACAACCTATCTCCATATAATATCGCGACAAGTCATTAGTGAATCAATAATTAAGTGGCAGGCTTATTACTTTGCAAGTTGTAGCTGTAGGGTAACGACCATCTGAACCCTTGTATGAAACCGACAAATAAACCAGTAACCACCAGAACGGTCTTTACAACTCAGATCTGGGACATTACTGGAATAACTCAACCCCTACTCAAGACGGCTGAAAAGCAGCTCAGAGCATGAGACGGTGTCGATAAGAAGAAAGTAGCAATTCCCTAAGACGGCCGAGAAATAGCTCAGAGCATTGGGTCACTGCTACGGAAAGAAATTCAACAGCTGCCCGAGACGGCTGAAAAGCAGCTCAGAACACGGGCCAGTTGTTGAAAAGAGAACATAAAGTCGGCATCCACCCCGGACGGCCGAAAACTGTTCAAAACACAGGCGTGGTGCCATCACCAAAGAAAGGCAGGCAAGGGTTCATTAGCGTCCCATACAGCTCACTACTACGCGTACAAGCATAAGCATATTAATTTAAACATGCAAGAATAACACAGAGCAATGCTTTAGGGCATATATCAGATGGTCGGCTTGCCTGGGGTGCAGGAATACTCCGGGAAGAAGTGCGGTGAAGCCGCGGAAGAATTTGCTGGAAAAGATTCTCTCGGAGGGGCTGATACAGGGAAAGGGCAAAATGGTCATTTTCAGAATGTTACAACATTATGAAAGTGACCTCATCGAAACAAGCTCAACGAGACAAAGACGTGAGCATTGGTTTCACCTGAATCGGAGTTACGAGCAAAAAGTTGTGGCCGTTCACTTTTTAGGCAGAAAAGTGCCCTAACCAGTGAACGTTCACAATTTAAAAGATTCGGACGGCGGTGCTGAAAGCAGAAGGCGTACTTCTGGAAATATGCTTTCAAAATCTGAAAACGTATGTATTCAGAAGGCGCCTCCATTTAAAAACATGCGGGCCCAGGTTGACTTTTCTATCCTGCTGACGAGTGGGCCCCGCCTCATCTCTTCTTTCTCCCCTCACTGCTCCTCTGGTCGTTGCCGAGCCCGCGACAGAGAGAGGTAGGGCGGGCCGGCTGCTGTCCTGGCCGTCGCCTCGCCGCGCGAGAGGGCTGGCCGGCAAGCTCACGGGCTCCACCGCCCCACGCCGCGCCCGTGGGTGGTCTCCAGGTGGCTTGGGATGGCCCGCAGTGCTGGCTCCAGAGGAAGGCCGAGGCGGCCGAGGAACTCCACGGAAGGGACCACGCCGGTCGGGCTCCCTCGCCGGAGTAGAGGGCGGCGGCGGCTCGCGGGAGCTTAGGGAAGCCTGGGGGAGGGGTAGGAGAGGAGGGGAAGGGCCAGGGCGCCGGATTGCTCGAGGGGGTCGGCGGCGACCTCGCGGCCATGGGAGATGCAGGGAGCTTCGGGAGCTCAAGGGAGAGGCAGGGGAGGTTGCTGGCGAGGGAGGAGGGGCTCGGGGCACTTATATAGGCTCGGGGAGGGAGGTCTCGCGACGGTGGACGGAGCTTCCAGAGCTCACCACCGTGGCGGCAACCTAGCGGAGCATCGATGTCGGCAGAAGAAACCACGAGCTAGGGGACGAGTGGAGAAGCAACAGATGGTACACGCGTGCGGTGGAGGGCTCGCCGGCGTGCCCGGACGAGCTAGAACCCACTGGAGGTGGCTTCCCGAAGCCTCCAATGCACAGAGCGCCTGCTGTACCTACAATTGTCGTGGTCACCATGCGGCCATGGCCTTGCCATGCCACACACGAGGCCAAACCATGTCTAGAGGGTTCTCCTTACATCTCTAATTTGACCTATGCGGCTGGATGACACTGGAGAGCTCTGGTGTGACTAGAACTTGATCAACAAGTTTCCAGCAGCAAACTGTTGACACGTTCTACGGCCACCACATTTCTCCTCTTGGTAAGATCTTTGGCATAGGTCAATCATCTACTAAGGTATCATGCTGGCAAAATTTGAGCACAAATGGACAAGGCTAGCTCGTACTTCCTTCACAAAGTGCCAATCTGGTTAGAAATGAAGATGATTATGCTGGGGAAGAATGGCTAGATGGATTTGGCTCAAACTTGGTGGAGAGTAATGATTTGAATATATGGAGATACTGGAAAAGTTTCAGCTCATTTGGAAAAGCCAAAGTGGTAGTTCCTTCACAGAGCTTTCAAATGGACAGAAACTTCAGAAAATTGCTGTGGAAGAATGGATGGATGGATTGAGCTGATTTTTGGTTTCCATGAGTTATTTAGGAATGTTAATCACCATGAAAAGTTTTAGATCAAATGGATCAAGGGTTCAAGAACTTCCTTTGCAAACTAGAAATCTGGACAGAATTTGCAAATGGATGCTGTGCTCAAACTTTGAACTATGGAACTTGGGTTTTGATGGAAATGGTGAAGATATGGACAGGAGAAGCTCCACAATTTATTTGGGATTCTACCTGGCTACCAAAATGGTAGTTCCTTTAGAAACTGCCCAAAATGCAATATTGGCATTAAATAGGAAAATGCAATTTCCCTTATTTAATTATGGCCAATATTTTTATGGGAGCTCAATATGATCACAAAGAATATCTCCAAAAGTTTTCATGAACTTTGGAGATGGATAGATATTTTCGTGGATTTAATTCCTTTAACTGGCAGAAAAAGGAATTAATTATAAATGAAAAATGTTGCAAATGACTTGGCAATATTTTCACATATCCAGGGTTTATGGATAAAGGATGATCACTGGGAAAAGTTTGGGATGCAGAAGAGCGAAGGAAATTGGGGTTCCTTTGTAACTGCGAGAGTTAGGGTTTCCCTTCCGGTAACTCGGAAGGTAGGGTTTCGACGGCAAAACCCTGAGAATAGATCTTGGGTGGCAAGGTTGGACTGGAGAGAATATCTGACTGGATAGGAGAGGCAAGGCTAAATGACCATCTTCACAAACCCAAGAGCTAGAGAAATCCAATAACACCGAGAAAAAGGACGGGAGTCTAATCCCGCGAAGGAAAAAAAATAGGAGCGAAAACCAGGGTGTTACAAACCTACCCCCCTTAAGAAAATCTCGTCCTTGAGATTTCCGGGCTTACCTCCCGGTGAAGGGGGACTTACTTGTGTGCGACTTGGATCCATCAACGGTCTTGTCTTCATTGGTTCACTGACCTTTTAACTGCCTCTTCAGATGGACCAGGTGTTGTCTCTGCACACAACTTTCCTTGAATCCTTCTCTTTCCTGTCAGGTGTACCTCTTGTCCGGATAGTGGTGTCGCTGAGTGGGGTAGCGGGTAATTCCAACAAACGGCTCGGTTTCCATGGCCTGGAAGTAACTGCTCATATGGCCTTGGGTGACTTTCTTTTTGTCATGTTAGAATACTTTGTCTAGCTATGGATTCCATACTGATGCTTCTTTCTGCCTTAGGCATTCTGACTCTGTCCTTAGGTGATCCACAACATGACCGAGTTATTGCTGCTATATCCCCAACTGAAATGTCAGGCATGATCACAAAGTAATCATAGACAGTATCTCTTATTTCAATGATGTCATGACGTCTACGAGCTGTTGACGCTGATGTACATGTGCTTTCAGCTATTCTATCAGAATGTCTTGTTCCAAACTCTGTCGCTCGTGGAGATGGCTCTGTCATATATAGCCTCTGTAGTCCTTGTTATGACCACTAAGCTAAACATAGTACCGCTATCATCCGGTGTATCTTTCGGAATATAGCCTCTTATCTTGGTTGATAGCCCGTATTCAGGTGAGTATGGCATGTTGGCTGCATTGTCGTGGCCGTACATGCAAGAGTCTGACATGGATTGGTAATACCACTCTATCTGTGAAGCTGTGTCTTGTTGACTGTCACGGAGGTTATTTGTCCACAACTTCTTTGTTCTAGACGATTCCTTTGATGGGCCTGTCATGACCTGCCAACACGGCTCATTGATTGTTTTCCTGGTTTGTCGAGATTGTTCTCACAACTTACTCTTGCATATCTCGCAGGGATTGTTGTGCTCATATTCTTTTTTGAACTGTGGGGCCAATGTTTTCCTGAACACAGTCGTTCCCGTGTACGAGTGGCTCCCATGAACTGATCCACTGGACTGCATGCTCACAACATATATAGGTGTAGGATAAATCCTTTCATAACCACTGAGTTTTGAGGCTGATGTGTGTCCAGACTGGTTTGTGCTTCTGACAGAACTGTCGTGGGCACGGGGTGTGTTAAAGAAGGCTGAATTCTTTATGCTCGAAGCTTCTGCCAGGGCAGCATGCTGGATAAGGCTAGGTATTGTACCTCAAAAGCTTTCCTTCGTGTGGCCTACTGCGGAAGGTCAGGTGTCTTATGCTGGCAGCTTTCCGCGGTAGCACGCTGAAAAAGATTGGAGTGTCGTATCACGGAAGATTTTCTCACCAAGTGGCGTACCAGGTAAGATTGGCAATCTTGCGTCGTAAGCATGTCTCGGTAGCTTGCGGAGGAAGGCTGGGTTCCATATACCAGAAGCCTTTCACTATGTACGTAGCCGAATCTATGGCCGATTTTGGCTTCCTTCCGAAGTATCCGGACTTTTGCCCATAGCAGAGCCAAAACTTGGTCTAGGCCATACCTTGACTGAAGATATGCTGTTGGTCATGCACACCGCTTGTCTTCTGTTGGGTTGATCATTGCTGCTGTAAAGGCTGCATAACTGATGCAGACTTCATGTTGTTAGTTAATTCGGAATACCCTTTGCATTCAAACCAAGTTTTGCCGATAATAAGTAGTTGACGGATAATTCCATTCAGTCCAGCTGAGCTTCCAAGCATGTGAAGTTCTCATTGATTCCGGGCAGCCGTAAATTCATCCATATTCCTCGCAAACCTTGTTCACAGTGCCCGAATTTTTTTGTATTTGCATCGGTGAATTCCAAAATATGCTTTGCAATTTGTACCAACGTACCGGAATTTTGTGGCTGCTCTTGGCACATTCACATTCTCAAAATATTTCTTCGGTGGGTAATAGATGATTCTTGGGTCCGCTGAGAAAGACTCGGTTCACCTCACTGACTGAAATAATCCTTGTGTCACGGACAGAACAATTTGTCCTTACTGATGTTCATTCTTGGTAGCTCATTTGACTATTCCTCAGGTGTGATCCATTCTGAGGCCAACTCTCTCAGGTATATTCTGTCCTTGTCAGTTGCACACAGATTCTACCTCTGACCCATCCTTCATCCTTGACAAATCCAGTATTGCTATTCTGAATACCAGGCAGTTGGCTTGGCTTGACTCTTGTTGAATTGGGATTATTGGGTATTATCCCAGTTGTATGCTGGTCTTCTTGATGGCGCTTGCGGATGGATCCAGTCAGAGTGAAGAAACGAAACCGACAAAAGAAACAAGAACCGCGAAAACCAAAAAGCAAATAAAGCTCAAATTTTGCGGACCTTACACATGTGGCCGAGGATCCACTAGTATAACAAGCCTAGCACACTTGATGCACCTCTAAGGATTTAGAAGCAAAACCACACAATGCTCCTGGTAGCACTGGTGTCGAGCTCCTACTACTTCCTTAGGGAACACCAAACTTGATGCATGACCATAGCCAAAATGGCTTAGTCAATGATCCTAAGGTTGTTGGGGAGAGATAGAATTTATAGGAGTTTCCCAAAGGAAACTAGAGTTAAGAAGAGAAATGCCATGGTTAGCAAGCAGGGAAAGGATATCTGGTTTACCTAGGGGTTCAGGGCTCACGGGTTGTTGCCGGATGTGGACATTTCGTACCGGGGGCAAAGGCCACGAGAGTTAGGCCTGATGGAGCCAAAACCTATGGGGTTGCAATATGATCAATAGTAGCCGTGCCTGCTTGGCAAAGATGGCTGAAATCCATCTGGGCTTTCTACTAAACACAAGACAGAGAAGTCTGGCTAGGGTAACCTATAGTCAGCCTGGCTGCTCTGATACCATCCGTTGTGGCACCCCGCCTGATTATCACTGTAGCCAGACGGTCGCCACGCATGCTAGCCCAGGAAATCACCCTGGCATGCACGTTTACAACAAGTATCATGAACACAGGCATTTCTATAAATGGATATATCAGTCTTACATGATATCTTACAAGAGTGATGGCAACGGAAAAGCTCTATCTAAGGCAGCAGGGTCCTAGTGCGGCTCCAATCCACAGGGATCTGACTAGGTTACCCTCCTAGCCCGCGAACGCTCCGGCTCCTCGTCGACGAACGATGGATCCTTATGCGAACCTGGCCACGTTAAAGGCCGTTGAGTACTTTTGAATGTAGTCGCAAGCAAACCAAACCAACATATAGACCAAGCAAAGCAATCCATGGCATTCAAGCATGCATTAGTTGTTAGAGCATCATTAATTATCATGGCATAGCATAACTATCTAGAAAAATTAATTATCATGCCATAGCAGGGTTATTTAGAAAGATAACTACTGAAGTAAATGCAGTAAGGTAAAGCATATTAAGTAAATATTCCATACTCCGAACATTCTCATGATCCAATCTGAATCTGATCCAAATCTAATCCAAGTCTTTCGGTCATCCGACCATCTCTTTCATAGCCATCCCATGGCTAACATATCATATCCCTGACATCATCCATTGTCTATGCATCTCCACTGTACGTCTGATAAACTTACTCTCTTCGGGGTTGCCTTACAATCCTCAGAATAATCATGATCCACTGAGTACTACGGGACATAAGACGAGTTCTTCCATCATTATTATCATTGTTCCGGTTGACCACATAGAGAGGTCTGGACGGACTGTCCAATACCGTGGACGCGGCTATTTGAATAGATTCTTACACTCTGCAGAGGTTGCGCACTTTACCCACACCATGGAGCACCTGACCTCGTGATCCCATTCGGGTGGACCAGTGTTGCTCCAACGAAACCCGCCTCCACCATACCACCGACAATCATACCCTCCCAGGGTCATGTCCTGGGTGGCCCCTGTGTCACCTCGTGACACCTGCCATCGTCGTGGGCAACTAAACTGTCCCAAACAGGGACGCCGGCAAATAACTCAACTGGGCTCACAAGGTTATCGTCACCCACCGGGCCAGGGTAGCACGCACGCATAACCTTCCCTCGTTGGTGGTACCGATAAAAGAGCACGCGATCAGACCAAGTCAAGGCCGTCCCATACCGGCAAATGTGGTTGCACGGATAAGTCCGGACAGGTGACTCTGGATCAACCGACTAGGTTTAGCTTTAGCCAGTATTTAGCAAGCATGGTTGTTTATCATAATAACTTGAGATGGCAGTAGCTATGTATGATAAAAACATAACAACCTATCTCCATATAATATCTCGACAAGTCATTACTGAATCAATATTTAAATGGCAGGCTTATTACTTTGCAAGTTGTAGCTGTAGGGTAACGACCATCTAAACCCTTGTATGAAACCGACAAATAAACTAGTAGCCACCAGAGCGGTCTTTACAACTCAGATCTGGGACATTACTGGAATAACTCAACCCCGACTCAAGACGGCTAATAAGCAGCTCAGAGCATGAGACGGTGTCGATAAGAAGAAAGTAGCAATTCGCTAAGACGGCCAAGAAACAGCTCAAAGCATAGGGTCACTGCTATGAAAAGAAATTCAACAGCTGCCCGAGACGGCCGAAAAGCAGCTCAGAACTTGGGCCAGTTGTTGAAAAGAGAACATAAAGTCGGCATCCACCCCGGACGGCCGGAAACAGCTCAGAACACAGGCGTGGTGCCGTCACCAAAGAAAGGCAGGCAAGGGTTCATTAGCGTTCCATACAGCTCACTACTACGCGTACAAGCATAAGCATATTAATTTAAACATGCAAGAATAACATAGAGCAATGCTTTAGGGCATATATCAGATGGTCGGCTTGCCTGGGGTGCAGGAATACTCCGGGAAGAAGTGCAGTGAAGCCGCGGAAGAATTCGCCGGAAAAGATTCTCTCTCGGAGGGGCTGATAAAGGACAAGGGAAAAATGGTCATTTTCAGAATGTGACAACATTATGAAAGTGACCTCATCGAAACGGGCTCGACGAGACAAAGACATGAGCACTGGTTTCACCTGAATCGGAGTTACGAGCAAAAAGTTGTGGCCGTTCACTTTTTAGGCAAAAAAGTGCCCTAACCAGGAACGTTCACAATTTAAAAAATTCGGCCGGCGGTGCTGAAAGCAGAAGGTGTACTTCTGGAAATACGCTTTCAAAATCTGAAAACGTATGTATTCAAAAGGCGCCTCCACTTAAAAACACGCGAGCCCAGGTTGACTTTTCTATCCGGCTGACGAGTGGGCCCTGCCTCATCTCTTCTTTCTCTCCTCACTCCTCCTTTGGTCGTCGCCTAGCCCGCGACAGAGAGAGGCAGGGCGGGCCAGCCGCTATCCTGGCCATCGCCTCGCCGCGCGAGAGGGCTGGCCGGCGAGCACACGGGCTCCACCACCCCACGCCGCGCCCGTGAGTGGTCTCCAGGTGGCTTGGGATGGCCCGCAGTGCTGGCTCTAGAGGAAGGCCGCGGCGGCCGAGGAACTCCAGGGGAGGGACCGCGCCGGCTGGGCTCCCTCGCCGGAGTAGAGGGCGGCGGCGGCTCGCGGGAGCTTAGGGAAGGCTGGGGGAGGGGTAGGAGAGGAAGCGAAGGGCCAGGGCGTCGGATTGCTCGAGGGGGTCGGCGGCGACCTCGCGGCCATGGGAGATGCAGGGAGCTTCGAGAGCTCAAGGGAGATGCATGGGAGGTTGCTGGCGAGGGAGGAGGGGCTCGGGGCACTTATATAGGCTCGGGGAGGGAGGTCTCGCGACAGTGGATGGAGCTTCCAGAGCTCACCACCGTGGCGGCAACCTAGCGGAGCATCGATGTCGGTAGAAGCAACCACGAGCTAGGGGACGAGTGGAGAAGCAACAGATGGTACACGAGTGCGGTGGAGGGCTCGCCTGCGCGCCCGAACGAGCTAGAACCCACTGGAGGTGGCTTCCCGAAGCCTCCAATGCACATAGCGCCTGTTGTACCTACAATTGTCATGGTCACCATGCGTCCATGGCCTTGCCACGCCACACACGAGGCCAAACCATGTCTAGAGGGTTCTCCTTACATCTCTGAGTTGACCTATGCGGCTGGATGACACTGGAGAGCTCTGGTGTGACTGGAACATGATCAACAAGTTTCCAGCAGCAAACTATTGACACGTGCTATGGCCACCACAGTGCTCCTCTTGGCAAGATCTTTGGCATAGGTCAATCATCTACTAAGGTAGTCATGCTGGCAAAATTTGAGCACAAATGGACAAGGCTAGCTGGTACTTCCTTCACAAAGTGCCAATCTGGCCAGAAATGAAGATGATGATGCTGGGGAAGAATGGCTATATGGATTTGGCTCAAACTTGGTGGAGAGTAATAATTTGAATATATGGAGATACTGGAAAAGTTTCAGCTCATTTGGAAAAGCCAAAGTGGTACTTCCTTCGCAGAGCTTTCAAATGGACAGAGACTTCAGAAAATTGTTGTGGAAGAATGGTTGGATGGATTGAGCTGATTTTTGGTTTCCATGAGTTATTTAGCAATGTTAATCACCATGAAAAATTTCAGATCAAATGGATCAAGCGTTCAAGCACTTCCTTTGCAAACTGGAAATCTGGACAGAATTTGCAAATGGATGCTGTGCTCAAACTTTGAACTATGGAACTTGGGTTTTGATGGAAATGGTGAAGATATGGACAGGAGAAGCTCCACAATTTATTTGGGATTCTTCCTGGCTACCAAAATGGTAGTTCCTTTAGAAACTGCCCAAAATGCAATATTGGCATTAAATAGGAACATGCAATTTCCCTTATTTAATTATGGCCAATATTTTTATGGGAGCTCAATATGATCACAAAGAATATCTCCACAAGTTTTCATGAACTTTGGAGATGGATAGATATTTTCGTGGATTTATTCCTTTAACTGGCAGAAAAAGGAATTAATTATAAATGAAAAATATTGCAAATGACTTGGCAATATTTTCACATATCCAGGGTTTATGGATAAAGGATGATCACTGGGAAAAGTTTGGGAGGCAGAAGAGCGAAGGAAATTGGGGTTCCTTTGTAACTGCGAGAGTTAGGGTTTCCCTTCCAGTAACTCGGAAGGTTGGGTTTCGACGGCAAAACCCTGAGAATAGATCTTGGGTGGCAAGGTTGGACTATAGAGAATCTCTGACTGGATAGGAGAGGCAAGGCTAAATGACCATCTTCACAAACCCAAGAGCTAGAGAAATCCGATAACACCGAGGAAAAAAGACGGGAGACTAATCCCGCGAAGGAAAAAAAACAGGAGCGAAAACCAGGGTGTTACAAACATGGTCAACAAACAAGAGGAATCGGGAGAGGACTGTACATGGAGAGGATGACAGTAGGGACCCACCATGTCCATGGCCGTATGCAAGCAAGTTCCTCATTTTTTTATATACTCCATTGTGAGCATATAGAAAAAGAAAATGCCTCCTCCTAGTGGTTTGCTGACATCTGGGACCCACGACATTGTCAGCATATAGTCAATAGACAAGAGAACAACACAAGATCAGGTGACACCTGGGACGTAGCTGCTCGAGCAGTATTTTTTTTGGAAATTTTTTGTTTTTGCCACTCTAGATTTTTTAAATTTTCCTTATGCCACTCTAGATTTTGACATTTCACTTTTGCCACTCTTATTTTTTGACAATTATCACAATTGCCATTCCCATGGCAAAAGCAAAAATTTTAGAGTGGCAATTGTGATACATTTCAAAAGCTAAGAGTGGCAAAAATGAAATAAATTTGTTTTGCTTTTGCCACGGAATGGCAATTGTGATAATTATCAAAAGCTAATAGTGGCAAAAGTGAAATGTCAAAATCTAGAATGGCATAAGGAATATTGGCCAAATCTAGAGTGGCAAAAACAAAATTTTCCCTTTTTTTGTTATTGTTGAGACGGAGCAGGGTTTCAACTGGGCTGTGGCCCGTCTAGCCCAGGCTTCTATTTTACATTCACCACATGACCAGCCTAACTATTTTTTCTTTGTGAAAATGGCTAGCCCAGTTTATTTTTTTTGAAGAATACCCAATCGAGGCATACCCAACCCAGGCCTACTTATTTTTCTCCGTCCTGCTGGGCTGCAACTCTTTCAAGATGGCTGCAAATCCTAAAAGTAATATGAAATGGGCTGTTAATATAAAAACACATGACAAATTGGCAATTACTTTCAAATTTCTGAATTTTTTCACATTTTCATATTCCAATTTCACTCGGCTTTAACCTAATTTAAATATATCTTCAAAGTACTTTAAATCTGGCTTGACATTTCAGTATTAAAAATAGTTTGGACCCCACCGAAATATGCAAAATTTTATTTAAATTTTTAACCCTGGCCTTGGCCAACAAAAAGAAAACGGACTACAATAAATTGCATAAGAAGTTGCAAATGAGCTGTAAATTATTAAAAAAATAGGGAATGGGCTGACTTGTGGGCCTATTAAGTTGACGTGCATGCAAGATTTTTTTACTTATTATATATGTCAACAAACGATTCTAGCAGAAGTGACCATTGGATGTTAATCGAACGGCCCTCGTGCTTCTTCAATCTCTGATCTTCTTGCTCCAGCCGCCAAATCCAGCACCGGCGGGACCGCCTGCTCCAGCCTCTCGTGGCCGGCTGTGCTGCCGCGCAGGCCTCACCGCCCCCTACTACTCCCATCGCTGGTCAGGCCATCCCTCTACTCACCCACATCCCTCCACTACTGTGGCTTTGCCGCCTCCGGGTCATTCCCTTGTTGGGTCTCGTCGTCGTCCATCGCGTTGGTGTTGTTGGCACGACGTGGTCAACGTTGTCAACAAACGACAACATCGGAAGAGGGATGTACATGGAGAGGCTGACAATTGGGAGCCACATGGTCCATGGCCGCACGCAAGCAAGTACTCCTTATTACGCCAAAAAAATGAATCCTCCCCAAGACAGCTGGGACCCACCAGCTATATCTTGGCACGAAAAGAAGTGCCTCCTTATTAAGCGAAAAATGACGATTGCTCCCCATGACAGCTAGGGCCCATGAGATTTGGAGGCTTACTTGTGGCTCTACTAAGTTGACGCGTACACAGGGCTTTGTCAACTTAGTCAACAAACGATTCTATCACCAGTGACTGTTGGATTGTTAACATCCAACGGTCGTCCTGCTTCTTCAACCTCTGATTTTCTTGCTCCAGCCGTCCAAACCACCGCGTGCTCCTGCCTCCCGTGGCTGGCTGTGCTGCCGCGCAGGCCTCACCGCCCCCTACTACTCCCACCACTGGCCAAGCCATCCCTCTACTCACCCACACCCCCTGTTATTCTGCGGTGACGGCAGCCTCACACCGTAGCCGAACCAGTCTATCCTCGCACTACCCTCCACATGTTCCCAGGCTCCGCGTCGTTCCATGCCTCACCGTCGTCCACCGCCTGGGTGCTGTCCCCGTGGCGTGGTCAATGTGGTCAATGAAAGACAGCCATCGGAAGAGGATTGTACGCGGTGAGGCTGACAGATGGACCCACCAGCTACATCTTCGCACGCAAGGAAGTGCCTCCCTATTACGCGCAAAAAAAGAATCCTCCCCCTGTCAGCTCGGACCCACCATCAATATCTTCGCACGCAAGGAAGTGCCTCCTTATCCTCCCTGACAGCAGGGACCCACCCGGTCAAAGCGTACGTAGTGTTGTCATTCTGGTCGCAAACGTGTACGTACATACTGGTCCATCGGTCTTTCTGCCAGGATGAACCATGGCCCAGTAAGGAGCCGTAGCTGTTCAGGCAGTCCCGTCTATATCGTGTACACGTACCTACAGTCACACTGCAAGAAAGTAAATACGGCTACGTACGTACATACGGGCGGGGTCTCGAACGCGTATGGCGACCGCGTCTTGTACATCGGCAGCCAACCGGCTGGGTCGGAACGGAGAAACTGCATCGTGTTCATTGGGAAGCAACAGAATGCGTCGTGTTCATCGGGAGGCAACGGAATGCATCGTGTTCATCGGAAGCCAACCAGCTTGGACGGAACAGCCGAACGAGCACTGGCGTACCACAGAATGGAGGAAACGGACTTGTTTTCGAGCTCCTACGGTCGAAACGGGGTGCTGTTGATCGGGAGGGGTGTGGCGTACCGCAAAACGGAGGAAACGGACTTGTGTTGGAGTGCCTACGGTTGAAACGGGGTCCTGTTCATCGGGAGGGGTGTGGCGTACCACAAAACGGGACTCCACGGGCTACTGTTTCTAACACCCCAAAAATATTTCTTTTGGGTTTTCAAAAAAAAAAAATTTGAATTATTTTTGGCCTTATTCTCTTATGAAAATTATGTTAATTTTTAACTCGGTTTCAAAATGTTTGAATGCCTCTGTTTTGGGTAACTTATTTATTGGGTAATATTATTGAGGGGTCAAAAATATTTTTCTTTTCGAAAAGTTTTGGAATAAATAAAAATTTTCAAAGAAAATGGCTTTTTCACTTCCTTCTAGCCCTTCTAAAATCTTCCAATAATTTTCTACCACTCCTCAATTATCCCTCAAGTCATTCACATCTTCTAGGGCAGTACCCAACTCTCTCCCACCCTGCAAAAATATTTTTCATATCCCAAATAAATTCCAAAGTTGGAATTTATATTATTCATTATCCCTTTGGTTTACAAAGGAACCACATTTTCTACAAGACTTCTACCTCCACCAAAAATATTCCAGTAACTAGATGGTACCCAGAACCCATTTTGCCAAAAACATTGGGTTCCGCAGTTCAAAATTTTCAAATGCCATTCAATTCAAATTTGGACCAAATTCAATATTTCTGATCCAAACCTATTTTTAAATGCTCCAAAAATTCTGAAACTTTGCCAAACTCATTTTTGAGCATCAACACCTTACCACAAAAATTCACATAAATTCCTAAAATGCCTAGACCCCTCTGCCATTTCATCAAACACCAAATATGCTTACTATTCACTGCTGTCGAAATTCAGTTAACTGAATTTTTCAGACAGCAGAGGAGATCGGTGCCGTGCACCCTTCCACTTCCTTCTCCCTCACGGCGACGCCGATGCTCATCAATGCCCCGACACCCTGGCCCACTCCCCAGCCTCTCCTCGTCAATGAGCTGGCGGCTAGCCGGTGCAATGGCCACCGTGCTCATCCACGGCGGACCGAGCGGAGCCGCCTCGGCCACCGACTGCCTTTACTGCGCCGCCTCTCCCAAACCTACTTCTCCTCCACGCGGCACCCTCTCCGCCTCCTCGCCGCGCTGACCGCGCCGCCCAGGACCCGGCTGGCAGTCGCCGGAGACGAACATCGCTGCCGCACCCGTACGCGAGCACCACTATGGATAAGGCCGCAGAGCTCACCTCCGCTCGCACTGAAGCTTCCGGAGTGCTCCACCGTCCTCCATAAATGCTTCACCACCCCTGACCACCACCCAGACCTACCTCTCCGGCCGGAGTTACTCCGGCGTCATCCACTCCACCTCGGCCGACCTCGGATCGCCTATAAAAGGACCTCCCGAGCTCCATTCTCCTCACCCATCGCCTCCACCGCCTCCCAATCGCCCCCTATGCCACTCCTCTGACCCCGAGGAGGTCTTCTTCCTCCTCTCCGACCACCGCTCCGCCGCCACTGTCCACGAACCGTTCATCACCTCCACGCCACCTCCACCATTCAAATCCTACCAGGAGTCATATCTTGCACCAACTCGTCGATCCAGCGCTTCAATTCCACTCCCCAAGCTCTTTCCGGCGAGATCCCACACCTCCCAAACCACCGTCCGCCGCCGTCAACCTCGCTGCCGTTCAGGTGCTCGCCGGCGACCACCACCAACACCCTCCGACGCGGCACTCAACCCCGGTCATGTTCCGACCATCACCGCCCACTGGAACCCCGGCGATCGTCGCCAGCGACCGCCGCCACCCCTCTGTCGCGCTCAAATTCAAACATGACGGGTGGACCCCACCCGTCAGCATTTTACTATTTTTCTCTGTTAAACTGAAGGCGTATTCTGCTCTGTACGCTTTCCACACTGGAAAGCGTATTTGTGCCCGAAGCATTTTCTTTATAAGCGCACAGGGACTGGATTTTTACAGAAAACCCTTGAGTTTAAAAGTTTAATAACTTTTAAACCACAACTCTGTTTGAGTTGATTCTTTTTTTGAAATTCTTATTTCTCTCTCTAGCTTTCTTAGTATTTATTTAAAAATGTTTTGAGACAACTTTTTGTACTGTTGACAAAATTTTAATTTGAGTTCGAATTCGAATTTTTCAGAAAAAGAAGAGGGGGACTTTGCCGGGAATTTCGAAGGGTTTTCTCCTGACTACCTTGGACAAGGCAAGCATTTTTGAACTTGGGATACAGTGATTGCATTTGCATTTGCATGTTTGCATTGGTTGGAGTTGCACCACATATATCACAAGTGCATGCATGTTTGGTCATATCAGTTCTTGCTCATAGCTTGCACTTCACTCAAGCAAGAAATCTTTCTGACATGGTAAGCTGTGAGAATTCAGGACATGCCGGTAGGCACAGAACATTTTTGACACGGTGGTGTCACGTGAAATATGTGGAACATATCGGTGATAATAATCAACACCTCATGAGTCGGCCTAGATTGAGTCTTGTTCCGTTACACCTAGCTGGATACCGTGCTGCCACGGGTCCTTCCGCAAGGAAGGTACGGCTTAGTAAGTTGTTAACCCCTGTCCGGGTACACACCACATAGAGGGCCACGATGAGGGTTTCCACGGCCATGGACTAAATCCTGTCATCGGGTCAGGGGGCATGGGTGTTACCGGTTGAAGCCAAGAGGGGGTCCCCCCTTGGAATCCGCGCGTATTAATAGTGATCCCATGCTACTCGAGATTGTTGTCTCCCCGACTTAGAGTTTTTCTGAAACGATGCTTTGGGTGATTCCTGGCATCCGAACAGTTATTCTGGTGTGTGCTAGTCAGGTGTGTTTTCAACCCAAAGACCGTAATGGGAATTAGTCTGTGTCATGGTACTGACTAAGGAAATCCCATACACGTGGGTAAAGAGTACACCCTCTGCGGAGTTTAAACCTATTCGAATAGCCGTGTCCTCGGTCAAGGGCGTAGCTGGGTGGGTCAAGTGTCGGTCCCGGTGTCGGTCTCCGGAGTAAATAATTATAATATGCCTGAAATATTTTGCAGGATAATTATTGACACCCTGATGCTACCATGAATATCTTGCTATGCTTATCAATACTATTATGGTTATGCATATTATTGTGGACTAACCCGTTTCTCTTATTTTATTTTTCCTGAGTGTCTCAGGGGCTGGCTAGACTACCCCGGGCATTTGGTTTTCTCTTCAAGACCTCTCCGTGGCGTCCCTCGAGTTCATAGGTGGTTTATCTGGCCACTACTCTTGTGGATACCCGATTGGCATTTCTTTTCAAGACCTCTCCGTGGTGTCCCTTGAGTTCACAGGCGGTTTATCTCGCCACTACTCTTGTGGATACCCGATTGGCATTTCTTTTCAAGACCTCTCCGTGGCGTCCCTTGAGTTCACAGGCAGTCTATCACGCCACTACTCTTGTGGATACCCGATTGGCATTTCTTTTCAAGACCTCTTCGTGGCGTCCCTCGAGTTCACAGGCGGTCTATCACGCCACTACTCTTGTGGATACCCGATTGGCATTTCTCTTATTTTTCTGAATGTCACTTGGGCTGGCTAGACTACCCGTGGCATTCATTTGCTTTTATTTTTCATAAGTTTGATTATGACTAACATGTTTTATTTACTTACGACGCTTAGAGGAGTCCCAGTCCGTCAACCTGTGATATAGGAGTCTACCACATGTATCATCCGCTGAGCTTCCGCTACACGAATAAAATAGTCAAGCCTCACACTGACGCTTGGCTCTATTTTTATTGTGTCAGTATTGTATCACCACCACATCATTGTCATATTCTGCCATTGCAATATATTGGCGAGTTTGTAATAAATTTTGTTGAGCCCTCAGACTCAACCCTGTGTAATATTATATTGTACTGGTTATCTGTATCAAGGAAGTCCGCCAGTTGTGTTGATATTGGGGTTGGTGTGACTTGGGGCTTTTCTGTGATTTATTCTAGAAAGAGGCCTGACAGACCTTGGTACCAGAGCCAGGCTGACTGTAGGAAACCCTAGGCACGATCGCTAGCACTCGAGTCAGTACTAACATTTTTTTAGCATGCATTGCATGCATTGTAGCAAATTTTCCTTGGTCATTATATACTTATGATATAACCTGTTGTATTTACGTCCTGGGGGGATTTATTTTCAGTCTCTTAAAAAAATTCATTTGCTGCCTTTATAATTTATTTTCTCATCGGTGTTACACAAATACCCCCAGAAAGAAAATGCATCGCCCCTGGACCCGTTCCATGCCAAATCCGCCAGAGAACAACCTTGGACAAATGGGAAATAATTTTACACAAGGACATACTAGTCAACAGAGTAGCGACTTAGCATTTTCACAAGTATGCCGTCTGTACAAGCAAAGCCAGCAACAGCACCAAGAGATGATGCAGCATTTAATCAATATGGGAAATCACCAAGGGCAAAATCAGCACAGGTCAAAATTATCTGAGCTCCAGAAGACCAATCCTACTGTGTTTTCTCACATCGACAAACCATTGGAGGCAGATGATTGGCTACGTGATATTGAATGGAAATTGGTTATTGCCTAGTGTACAGACCAGGAAAAAGTGCTATATACTCCGCACTATTTTTGTGGTACAGCGGCATCATGGTGGGAAAACTTATGCCACACTCACCCCAACGGAGCCAATATGACATGGTAACAATTCAAGGAAAACTTTTGGGGAGCACATATCCCCAATAGTATTATGAAATTGAAGAAAATAGAGTTTGAGGATCTCAAGCAGCGAGGCACCATGGTAGCCCAGTACCTGGACCAATTTACTCAGCTGGCCCGGTACGCCAACTACGAATTCATGACAGAAGGCAAAAAGATGGAAAAATTCCTCGACAGACTTATTCCGTCTTTAAAGTGCCAACTGGTAGTCCACACCTTTCCTGATTTCAAGACCCTAGTGGACAAGGCAATTATACTGGAGAACGAACACCGCAACATGAACGAAATACGCAAGCGCCGTATGAACCAGTCGTCTCAGGTTCGCAACAACATGCCAAGAATGAATTTCAGAGGCCTACAACACCCCGACCAGCAACTCCACTACCTCGACCAGCAGCTATAGCACCACAACAGAACCGCAGTGCTTTCAACAACAGGACCAAAGATACAACTTTCTATCTGGGCATCACCTGTTATGCCTGCGGAGGAGAAGGGCATTACTCTAGGCAATGCCCAAAGCAAGGAAATAATACACCCAAGCCCAACAACAATGGTTGTGGTACAAACACAGCTCCAAAACGCAACAATTTCAACCCCAACAACAACCAAAGAAAGGGACAGGTCAACCACGTGACCTTTGAGGAGGCACAAAATGCACCAGATATTGTGTTTGGTATGTTTCCTGTCAACTCAATTAATGCTACAGTATTATTTGATTCCGGAGCTTCCCATTCGTGCATCTCAAAAAGATTCTCTTCGAAGAATCAATTTTCTTTTTTTCCTTTGCAAAATTCCATGGTTATTCAGTCCCCGGGATCGAAGCAAAGCACGCAATGGTAGTGCAAGGATGTGAATATTGAGATCAAAGGAATGGTATTTTTAGCCAACCTTATTGTACTAGAGGCAGTCGATCTGGACGTTATTCTGGGAATGGATTGGTTAACCAAAAATAAATGTATCATAGACTGCTACAACCGCACAGTGACTCTTACAAGCTGCCAAGGGGAAACAATAAAATTTGTCACAAGGAGGATTTCCGCATCACAAGGAAAATTAAATCAAGTGGATGCGGCAGAATTAAGTAAGGTCCCTGTAGTCTGCGAGTACCCCGATGTATTTCCTGAGGAGCTACCAGGAATGCCCCCAGACCATGAAATTGAATTTGTTATTGAATTGGCACCTGGAACGGCACCCATTTATAAGAAGCCGTACCGAATGGCTCCGATGGAATTGGCTGAGTTGAAGAAACAGATTAAGGAACTAATGGAAAAGGGTTATGTTTGACCCAGCTCATCACCATGGGGATCGCCAGTTTTATTTGCTAAGAAAAAGGATGGTACCCTAAGGCTATGTATTGATTACAGGGCACTCAATATGGTCACCATAGAAAATAAATACCCGCTGCCCAGGATAAATGACTTGTTCGAATAGCTAGCAGAAGCCAGGGTTTTCTCAAAAATAGATTTGAGGTCAGGCTACCATCAATTAAAAATCCGATCGTCAGATATACCCAAGACTGCCTTTACTACCAGATATGGATTATACGAGTTCACAGTGATGCCTTTCGGCTTAACCAACGCTCCTGCTTACTTTGTGCATCTCATGAATAAGGTCTTCATGAAATATTTGGACAAGTTCGTGGTCGTATTTATCGATGACATACTTATTTATTCCAAGGCACCCGAGGAACACGAGCAACACCTATGAATAGTCCTGGAAGAATTAAGGAAAAATCAACTATATGCCAAATTCAGTAAATGTGAATTTTGGTTACGAGAAGTTGGTTTTCTGGGACACGTACTGACACAGGATGGGATAGCAGTGGACCCAAGTAAAGTAAAGGTTGTCCAAGAATGGCAGCAACCCACAAACGTGACAGAGGTCAGGAGTTTTCTTGGTCTGGCTGGCTACTACAGGAGAATTATTGAAGGATTCTCCACCATAGCTAAACCCATGACCCAATTACTCTAGAAAGATAAGAAGTTTTAATGGACCGAAGCCTATGAGAAAAGTTTCCAAGAATTGAAAAAGAGGCTAACAACGGCACCTGTTCTGGTCATGCCTGATGTGCACAAATTTTTTGAGATATACTGTGACGCGTCCAGGAAAGGCTTGGGATGTGTATTGATGCAAGAAGGAAAAGTCGTGGCATATATCTCAAGATAGCTACGACGACATGAGGAGAATTATCCTACTCATGATCTGGAGCTAGCTGCAGTAATATATGCACTCAAGGAATGGCGACACTTTCTTCTCGGTAAACGATGTGAAATATACACATACCACAAAAGTCTTAAGTATATCTTCACCCAGCCAGAATTAAACTTGAGACAGCGTCGCTGGCTTGAGTTAATAAAGGATTACGACATAGAAATTCATTACCATCCGTGTAAAGCAAATGTTGTGGCAGACGCCATCAGCCGAAATCCCTGCACCAATAATAATAGTGTGCAATTCTCACAGCATGAGTTCAACCAGGAATTTGCCAAACTCAATATGGTCCTAGTCACAGAAGGAACCATTAATCAACTGGAAATAAAACCAACATTAGAGGATCAGATCAAAGAAGCCCAAAAAGGACACCCAAGCATTGAGGGGATTAAAAGGAAAATAAATTTGGGCAAGGCGTCCGAATTTACCATTGACAGTCATTGAATTTTATGGTTCGGAAAAAGATTATGAGTGCCTAATAAGGAAGAGTTAACTCCATATTCTATTCATCCAGGAGGAACGAAGATGTACAAGGATCTACAAGAAAAAAATTGGTGGCACGGGATGAAAAGAGATATAGCAGTATATGTCGCACGTTGTGATTCATGTCAGCGCGTAAAAGTAGAACACCAAAGGCCAATAGGACTATTGCAGCCACTCAGAGTGCCTGAATGGAAATGGGATGTAATAGGGATGGATTTTATCGTCGGATTGCCAAGGTCACGACACGGAAATGATGCTATCTGGGTTATAACAGATTATTTAACCAAGGTGGCACATTTCATTCCGGTAAAAACCACATACTCAACACAGAGGCTTGCCAGGTTATACCTCTCCCGGATTGTTTGCTTACACGGAGTACCCAAAACCATAGTCTCCGATAGAGGCACCCAATTTGTCTATAGGTTTTGGGAGCATCTACAGCAAGCCATAGGCACTCAACTGACATTTAGCATAGCATACCACCCGCAGACCGGAGGACAAACTGAGCGGGTAAATCAACTATTGGAGGACATGCTGAGAGCATGTGTGCTCACCTACGGAGTCAGTTGGGAAGACAGTCTACCATACGCAGAGTTCTCATATAACAACAGTTATCAAGCCAGTTTGAAAATGTCACCTTTTCAAGCCCTGTACGGACGAAGGTGTCGTACCCCACTCAATTGGTCTGAGACCGGAGACAGTCGAATCTTCGGTCCCGAAGTTCTTAAAGAGGTAGAAACAAAAGTGAAGCTTATTTAGGACAGACTGAGAGCGGCTCAGAGCCGTCAAAAGAGTTACTATGACCAGAAACACCGCCAGATTAGTTTTGAGCCCGATGAATATGTGTATCTCAGAGTATCACCAACAAGGGGGCTACAGAGATTTAAAGTCAAAGGAAAATTGGCACCGAGGTTTATTGGACCATTCAGAGTAATTGCAAGGAGAGGCAAGGTTGCCTATCAGCTAGAGCTACCAGCAGAATTATCAGATGTCCATGATGTGTTTCACGTGTCACAACTAAGGAGATGTGTCAGTAACCCAGAAAAGCAAGGC
This sequence comes from Thinopyrum elongatum, assembly GCA_011799875.1. Lineage (NCBI taxonomy): Eukaryota > Viridiplantae > Streptophyta > Magnoliopsida > Poales > Poaceae > Thinopyrum > Thinopyrum elongatum. The sequence goes on along the minus strand of CM022297.1, from coordinate 413,771,517 downwards.
CAGCATCAAGACCTGGATATCCAACCAGATCTTACCTATAGGGAGCATCCTATACATATTTTGGAGGAGTCTGAATGGAGAACCCGGCAAAATGTGATAAAATTTTACAAGGTTCAGTGGAGTAATCACACCGAGGAAGAAGCAACCTAGGAAAGAGAGGATCACCTGAGGAATGAATATCCGTACCTGTTTGAGGGACAGCTGAAATCTCGGGGACGAGATTTTTCTTAAGGGGGGTAGGTGTTGTAACACCCCAAAAATATTTCTTTTGGATTTTCAAAAAAAAAAAATCTTTGAATTTTTTTGCCTTATTCTCTTCTGAAAAGTATGTTAATTTTTAACTGGGTTTCAAAATGTTTGAATGGTTCTGTTTTGGGTAACTTATTTATTGGGTAATATTTTTGAGGTGTCAAAAATATTTTTCTTTTAGAAAACTTATGGAATAAATAAAAAAATTCGAAGAAAATGGCTTTTTCACTTCCTTCTAGCCCTTCTAAAATCTTCCAATAATTTTTCTACCACTCCTCAATTATCCCTCAAGCCATTCACATCTTCTAGGGCAGTACTCAACTCTCTCCACCCTACAAAAATATTTTTCATATCCCAAATAAATTCCAAAGTTGGAATTTATATTATTCATTATCCCTTTGGTTTACAAAGGAATCACATTTTCTACAAGACTTCTACCTCCACCAAAAATATTCCAGTAACTAGATGGTACCTGCAACCCAATTTGCCAAAAACATTGTATTCCACAGTTCAAAAATTTCAAATGCCATTCAATTCAAATTTGGACCAGATTCAATATTTCTGATCCAAACCACTTTTTAAATGCTCCAAAAATTCTGAAACTTTGCCAAACTCATTTTTGAGCATCAACACATTACCAGAAAAATTCACACAAATTCCTAAAATGCCTAGACCCCTCTGTCATTTCATCAAACACCAAATATGCTTACTGTTCACTGCTGTCGAAATTCAGTTAACTGAATTTATCAGACAGCAGAGGAGATCGGTGCCGTGCACCCTTCCCCTTCCTTCTCCCTCACGGCAACGCTGATGCTCATCAATGCCCCGACACCCTGGCCCACTCCTCAGCCTCTCCTCGCCGATGAGCTGGTAGCTAGCCGGTGCAACAACCACCGTGCTCATCCACGGCGGACCGAGCGGAGCCGCATCGGCCACCGACTGCCTTTACTATGCCGCCTCGCCCAAACCTACTTCTCCTCCACGCGGCACCCTCTCCGCCTCCTCGCCGCGCTGACCGCGCCGCCCAGGACCCGCCAGGCAATCGCCGGAGATGAACGTCACCGCCGCACCCGTACGCGAGCACCATCGCGGATAAGGCCGCAGAGCTCACCTCCGCTCGCACTGAAGCTTCCGGAGTGCTCCACCGTCCTCAATAAATGCTTCACCTCCCCTGACTGCCGCCCAGACCTTCCTCGCTGGCCGGAGTTGCTCCGGCGTCCTCCACTCCGCCTCGGCCGCCCTTGGATCGCCTATTAAAGGCCCTCCCGAGCTCCGTTCTCCTCACCCATCGCCTCCACCACCTCCCAATAGCCCCCTATGCCACTCCACTGACCCCGAGGAGGTCTTCTTCCTCCTCTCCGACCAACGATCCGCCGCCAATGTCCACGGACCATTCATTCGCCACCACGCCACCTCCACCACTCAAATCTTGCCAGGAGTCATATCTTGCACCAACTTGTCGATCATGTGCTTCAATTCCACTCCCCGAGCTCTCTCTGGCGAGATCCCACACCTCCCAAACCACCGTCCGCTGCCATCAACCTCGCCGCCATTCAGGTGCTCGCTGGCGACCACCACCACTACCCTCCGACACGGAACTCCACCTCGGTCATGTTCCGACCATCGCCGCCCACTGGAACCCCGGCGATCATCGCCAGTGCCCGCCGCCACCCCTCTGTCTCACGCGCGTGCGCGCTCAAATTCAAACATGACGGATGGACTCCACCCGTCAGCGTTTTACTATTTTTCTCTGTTAAACCGAAGGCGTATTCTGCTCTATACGCTTTCCACGCTGGAAAGCGTATTCGTGCCCGAAGCATTTTCTTTATAAGCGCACAGGGACTGGATTTTTACAGAAAACCCTTGAGTTTAAATGTTTAATAACTTTTAAACCACTACTCTGTTTGAGTTGATTCTTTTTTTTGAAATTCTTATTTCTCTCTCTAGTTTTTTTAGTATTTATTTAAAAATGTTTTGAGACAACTTTTTGTACTGTTGCCAAAATTTTAATTTGAGTTTGAATTCGAATTTTTCAGAAAAAGAAGAGGGGGACTTTGTCTGGAATTTTGAAGGGTTTTCTCCTAACTACCTTGGACAAGGCAAGCATTTTTGAACTTGGGATACGGTGATTGCATTTGCATTTGCATGTTTGCATCGGTTGGAGTTGCACCACATATATCACAAGTGCATGCATGTTTGGTCATATCAGTTCTTGCTCATAGCTTGCACTTCACTCAAGCAAGAAATCTTTCTGACATGGTAAGCTGTGAGAATTCAGGAGCGTGTCTCCTGCCTTGGACGTGCCGGTAGGCACGGGCCATTTTTGACACGGTGGTGTCACGTGACGTATGTGGAACATACCGGTGATAATAATCAACACCTCCTGAGTCAGCCTAGATCAAGTCTTGTTCCATTACACCTAGCTGGATAACGTGCTGCCACGGGTCCTTCCCCAAGGAAGGTACAGCTTAGTAAGTTGTCAACCCCTATCCGGGTACACACCACATAGAGGGCCACAATGAGGGTTTCCACGGCCATTGACTAAATCCTGTCATCGGGTCAGGGGGCATGGGTGTTACCGGTTGAAGCCGAGAGGGGGTCCCCCCTTGGAATCCGCGCGTATTAATAGTGATCCCATGCTACTCGAGATTGTTGTCTCCCCGACTTAGAGTTTTTCTGAAACGATGCTTTGGGTGATTCCTGGCATCCGGACGGTTATTCTGGTGTGTGCTTGTCAGGTGTGTTTTCAACCCAAAGACCGTAATGGGAATTAGTCTGTGTCACGGTACTGACTAAGGAAATCCCATACACGTGGGTAAAGAGTACACCCTCTGCAGAGTTTAAACCTTTTCAAATAGCCGTGTCCTCCGTCAAGGGCGTAGCTGGGTGGGTCAAGTGTCGGTCCCGGTGTCGGTCTCCGGTGGAAATAATTATAATATGCCTGAAATATTTTGCAGGATAATTATTGACACCCTGATGCTACCATGAATATCTTGCTATGCTTATCAATATTATTATGGTTATGCATATTATTGTGGACTAACCCATTTCTCTTATTTTATTTTTCCTGAGTGTCTCAGGGGCTGGCTAGACTACCCCGGGCATTCAGTTTTCTCTTCAAGACCTCTCCATGGCGTCCCTCGAGTTCACAGGCGGTTTATCTCGCCACTACTCTTGTTGATACCCGATTGGCATTTCTTTTCAAGACCTCTTCGTGGCGTCCCTTGAGTTCATAGGCGGTTTATCTTGCCACTACTCTTGTGGATACCCTATTGGCATTTCTTTTCAAGACCTCTCCGTGGTGTCCCTTGAGTTCACAGGCAGTCTATCACGCCACTACTCTTGTGGATACCCAATTGGCATTTCTGTTCAAGACCTCTTGGTGGCGTCCCTCAAGTTCACAGGCAGTCTATCACGCCACTACTCTTGTGGATACCCGATTGGCATTTCTCTTATTTTTCTGAATGTCACTTGGGCTGGCTAGACTACCCGTGGCATTCATTTCCTTTTATTTTTAAAAAGTTTGATTATGACTAACATGTTTTATTTACTTCTGTATCATTTTATTATTGTCATATCATGACCAAGATTCTAGTCAGCATGAGCCATTCAGCATGATCCAACATGAGCATATGCATTCATTATCTCTTTTGTTCATTATGTTTGCGAGTACATTCCAACGTACTCACTGGCTTGTCCCTGGCTATTTACTTGGCCAGACTTGGAGGAGGACGAGCTTGTGGAGTAGGATTGCGCTAGCGAGCCCGACGCTTAGAGGAGTCCCAGTCAGTCAACCTGTGATATAGGAGTCTACCACATGTATCATCCGCTGAGCTTCCGCTACATGAATAAAATAGTCAAGCCTCACACTGACGCTTGGCTCTATTTTTATCGTATCAATATTGTATCACCACCACACCATTGTCATATTCCGCCACTGCCATATATTGGCAAGTTTGTATTAAATTTTGTTGAGCCCTCAGACTCAACCCTGTGTAATATTATATTGTACTGGTTATTTGTATCAAGGAAGTCCGCCAGTTGTGTTGATCTTGGGGCTGGTGTGACTTGGGGCTTTTCTGAGATTTATTCCAGAAAGGGGCCAGACACTGTTCATCCATCGTCTACTGCCTCGCTCCAGCCTCCACGGGGCTACTGTTCATCCACAGTCGACTTCCTCCAGCCTCCACCTGCTACTGTTCATCCACCGTCGACTTCCTCCACCCTCCACCAGCCACTGTTCATCCATGGGCTACTGTTCATCCAGCCTCCACCGGCTACTGTTCAACTAGCCCTCCACGGGGTCCTGTTCATCCAACCTCCACCGGCTACTGTTCAACCAGCCCTCCACGGGGTCCTGTTCATCCAACCCCAACCGGCTCGGGTGTGGCGGCCTCCTCGATCGGCCGGGGTCCTATTCATCTAGCGGTAACAGCCTACTACTAACACGGGCTCCTATTCATCCAACCCCCACCGGTAACTGTTCATCCAACCCAACAATGGTCACTGTTCATCAAGAGGCAGCAGGTTTGATCGGCTTCAGTTAGCAGCAGTAGCGAAGGAATCGCTTGGGTTCAGTTAACAGCCAAGGGATCCATCGCTCGGGTTCAGTAACGTAGCTAGTGCAATCGCTCGGGTTCAGTAAGTGAATGCCTAGCTCGGGTTCAGTTAGAGCCCAATGCCTCGCACACATGCACGTACGTATACGAGAGAAACACGCAAACCGCCGTGCATCGCTCCGCCCCGACCATCCACCGTAACCGGGAACTCCGCGAAATTTTGCTCGCCCTCTCTTCTACCACATTTTTTCCGTCATGGACGGCCCAAAGAATGTCATGCAGGTGCGTCTCCCGCCCGCCCAGGACGAAAAGCCCATTTTCTATCATGATTATTTCTCATAGAAGTAGGACCCACCACATCTATGACGATACCGGGTTTTGTCACAATTATCGTCATCGAAGTGTCATAAGCATGACGTAATTTTTTTTCGTTCGGGCCAAAATGTCATGGATGTGTCTTTTTTTGTAGTGCATATATATGCATATAGCAGTTGAACATGCAAGGAAAAGCTGTCCACAAGCCGAGCACATGAAGGTACGCGAGCAGAGCGCGCCGCGGCGCCTAACAACGAGCTGAGCGTGCCGAGGGACGCGAGCAGAGGCCGACACAGTGATACGTGGCAAATAAGATGAACTGTGCGAGCGATGGCGGAGACATCAAGCACGATTCAGATTAGAGTTGCGTGTGTGATACGTGGCATACAGTTGATCCATCCGAGCTGTTTGTGATGGAATAAGCCGTGTGTGTTGTGGGCAAACGCTTGCTGGTATACAATTATCAGCGATTGATGAATTCATCACCGACGGGTTCCCTAGTGTGGTCTGTGTGCGATGTGATATGCTCTGCCTGCACAACATCTATGCTCTGTCTACAGAAGAACAACATATATACTTATAACATGACATGATTGCAAAACCAAATTAAACATCCAATTATATTATATAACAAATACCATAAATATTGCAAGGTTCCAATTCCAGCATTACAAGGCCCAATTCAAAAATTACAAGGTTTAAACTATTCTGACAAATAAAATTCATCTTCTTCAGAATCTTTTTCATGCATTATTTCTGCGAAAGGATCAGCCACCGAGAAGTCATATAGCGACTTGATACAGTGACTTCCGAATAATATGTCATACGAAGTTACAAACTGAAATTTAGCTTCTGCAGAGCCTTTTCCATTCAGCTATAGACGCCTGCACTCTTTAGCAATCCATTCACTTCTGTGCAGTAAATATAGGGCAAACCTCATTACCTTGAGCAACCTTGCTTTCTTAACAAAGAACCTGGCGAATTTAATTTCTGGTGTGGTGCCTCGGTACTCGTTAAAAGTAATTTCTATGAGATGAAGATCAAGACACTCAATGGGATTGTTATATTCCCCAACATTTTCTACTTTCGGGCCTGCCAGTATCTGCAAGCAAAGATAACATATTAGTGCCTAGCTACAGATTTGAACACTTCGGGCCTCTTTGATTTGCAGGATTTCTAAAATACATGAAAAGAGTGAAATGCCACCTTCAATCTTTCATGATTAACATCTCAAAAACTATATGTATTGAAATTCTCCAAATTTCCTTTAGAAATCATTCTACGTTTGTCATTGTAATCATGGGTAAAAGTAACAAAAAATTGAGCTCCGTTGTGGTTAATAATTAACAAGAAAGGAGCATCACCTCGATGTATAGCTTCTCCGTGCAAGGAAAGCATCTAAGGAATCTAACAACTTCATCCAGATCGGGGCCGACAGATTGTAGTGCCAAGATCTTCACTGTGCGTAGAGGCCGGTTCAAGCTTGTGGGAATCATTTTCTGGATGACAGGCGAACATATAGATCAACAAAAATTAGATAAAATGTGATGTCCAATAAAATATAAGGAGAATAAGAAGACTGTTGTACCTGAATGGATAATGATCCAGTAACAAGTTCGTTGAATTCAGCACACGAATAGCCCAACACTGTCAATTTTGGTGCGTGAATGACCCTAATTTATCAAGTACATATAATCTCTCGACGAAAGGCGCATTCTCAATGACCATATCGTGAAACACCTCAATTGACAGCCTTGGGCGGCGCCAGCAATGCACATAAATCGCCCGAACATTCATCGAGGTGATGTGGAGGCTACTAAACCCATCCACCGCCTGAAGACGAAGGTACTCGAGCGCTGTACAGCCGACGAGCAGGCGCTCCAAATCCTCCTTCGAGATGCGGTCGGCCATGAGCTCGAGGTGCTTAAGTGGGATATGATGGTTACCAACATCTCGTCGGGGAGGCTGCTGATGAAGTCCATGCTCGCCGGAGGCTCTTGCGGTTCTGGCTCGACCTGCCCCCGCTTGTTAGCTGGCTCGTCCTCCATCTCACAGCAGGCGGCGATCCTCGGCGGCGGTGCTTGTAGATGAGAATGAAGGACTACTCGTAGTCGTCCCGTCTAATCAAACAGCTGCCCGCGGTAGTAAATGGTTAGTTGAACGCCCATGGTTGGAATAAATACGACCGTTTGCGATAATAACGTGGTGGCTATTTGTTAAAAAATACCTAGGAAAATCAATGTGTAAAAAGGCAAAACGAACCCTGAATAATTTCATTGTTTTAGCATGACACTCCTATAGTTGCATATGTTGCCTCTGTAAAATAAATCAAGGCGGGAAGAGACAGCATATGTCGTTTTGCACACAGATCAGGTGACCAAGTTCCCTCTCAGAACCATGAGGCTTCTTGATAGAAGCTCCGGTTTGTATGAAAGAAAATATGGGTCAAAGCCGAGTTGAAAAGGGCAGCAATATCTAACTAGCTTACAAAAGGTACAAAAGCACGATGCTTAATTGTTCATTAGGTTTACATAAAATCCAGATTGAACAGGACAATAACATCTAACTCAACCAAAGTTTTCGGTAGTCACAATCAAATGGAATGGTCTGATCCACAATATCAAGATCCTGGGCCAGAAAATCTACTGGTACATGAAGACGAGTTGTTGTAAATAGAAGCCGAGCACATTCAGAAGCGCTTTTGTCCACCTGAAACTTCTTTTTATGCTATTCAATGTGTCCATCCGTGAGAAAGTTTTTGTTAGAAAACTTAATCCTCATAGACAATAGTACTCTCGCATTCAACAGGAATAATGTGACAAAGCTAATGTTTGCATGGTTGGATGCATATCCTTCCAGTGTTATTGTCCTCATACGGATGTCATGAGAACTGAGAAAATCCCGGTGCTTCTTTTACCACCGATTGGTTATACCTTTTTGTCCATGTCCTTTTGCCTAAATAGATATGAAGACTGAAAATAGTTAATGTCTAAAAAAAGAGTATGTCGAAAGAGCGATAGCTGAACGGTTAATTCTAGTAAATTATATCAATGTGCTTGATATCATCACCTCTATATACAAATTCTTCAGACATGGAAAGCATCGCAGCAAGCCGATAATCATGTTCAGATCAAAACACCACATACTGACATGTAAGGTCTTGACAGAATTCAGCACCATTTATAGGGTATCCGTGGATAAACTCGTCGTTGATTATAGAACATAATATTAGTACCAAAAGTGTACTCCAAGATGATATGAAACTTATGCGCACAAATGAAAAATACAGCTTATGATTACAAAAGTGTTGATGATATAAAACTTACGCACACAAATGAAAAATGCAGCTTATGATTACAAAAGTGTTGATGATAATATACAGTACCTGAATAAGTGTGGATCCAACCACCATCTTGTAACCTTCAAACAGATCAGGAATTACACCCAATGTCTCCAGTTTATGCGCAGAGACCTGTTGGGTAACGTTGCATGGAAAAGAAAAAATTTCTACGCACACGCAAGATCTATCCATGGAGAGGCATAACTACGAGAGGGAGAGAGCATCTACATACCCTTGTAGATCGCTAAGCGGAAGCGTTTATCAATGCGGTTGATGTAGTCGTACACCTTCACGATCCGTCCCGATCAAGTACTGAACGTACGACACTTCCGCGTTCAGCACATGTTCAGCTTGATGACGTCCTCGCCTTCTTGATCCAGCAAGAGGGGCGAAGTAGTAGATGAGTTCCGGCAGCACAACGACGTGGTGACGGTGGTGGTGAAGAACAATCTTCGCAGGGCTTCGCCAAACAGAACGGAAACTAGACGGAGGATAAACTAGAGGGGACTGACCGTAGTCAAATTCGATTCAACTAAAGTGAGAGAAATAGACACTCGCCAGCCACCTCATGCAAAACAAGTTGCATCAGTCGGTGGAACCGGTCTCATGTACATGGACATGTAAGGTTGGTCCGGGCCGCTTCATCCCACAATACCGCCGAATCAAAATAAGACGTTGGTGGTAACCAGTATGAACATCACCGCCCACAACTCCTTTGTGTTCTACTCATGCATATCAGCTACGCATAGACCTGGCTCATGATGCCACTGTTGGATAACGTTGCATGGAAAACAAAAAAATTCTATGCACACGCAAGATCTATCCATGGAGATGCATAGCTATGAGAGGGAGAGAGCATTTACATACCCTTGTAGATCGCTAAGCGGAAGCGTTTATCAATGCGGTTGAAGTAGTCGTACACCTTCACGATCCATCCCGTTCAAGTACCGAACGTACGGCACCTCCGCGCTTAGCACATGTTCAGCTCGATGACGTCCTCGCCTTTTTGATCCAACAAGAGGGGTGAAGTAGTAGATGAGTTCCGGCAGCACGACGGCGTGGTGACGGTGGTGGTGAAGAACATTCTCCTCAGGGCTTCGCTAAGCACAACGGAAACTAGACAGAGGATAAACTAGAGGGGACGGGTTTGCCGGCACACGGCTTGGTGAATCTTGATGTGTTGCAGGGGCTAGCCCTACCCCTCTATTTATATGTTGAGCCTTGGCGTCGTTTCTTGGAGAAAGAGCCTCCTCAACGTCAGTTTGGCACGCAGGGAAAGAGTCCTTCTAGGACTCCAAGACCAGACACCAGGGTCCTCGGCATCTGGTCCAGACGCCAGGGCCCCTGGCCTCCACAAAACTACCTTTTACACCTTCCTAAAGCCCCGTGGGCTTTACCCCTTGGACCAAATAAAGTGTTCTCACACCAGAACATTTCAGGAAACATCCGAAACCCTTTCCGGTGAATTCTGGAACCCTTCCGGAGACCAAACACTATTATCCCATGTATCAATCTTTACCTCCGGACTATTCCGGAGCTCCTCGTCATGTCTGTGATCTCATCCGGGACTCTGGACAACATTCGGTCACCAACATACATAACTCATATAATACTATATCGCCAACAAACGTTAAACATGCGGACCCTATGGGTTCGAGAATGATGTAGACATGACCGAGACGCTTCTCCGGTCAATAACCAATAGCGGGACCTGGATGCCCATATTGCTTCCTACATATTCCACAAAGATCTTATCGGTCAAACCTTTATGACAACATACGTAATTCCCTTTGTCCGTAGGTATGTTACTTGCCCGAGATTCGATCATCGGTATCTCCATACCTAGTTCAATCTCGTTATTGGCAAGTCTCTTTACTCATTCTGTAAGGCATCATCCCGTAACTAACTCCTTAGTCACTTTGCTTGCAAGCTTCTTGTGATGATGTATTACCGAGAGGGCCAGAGATACCTCTCTGTCATACAGAGTGACAAATCCCAGTCTCAATCCATGCCAACTCAACAGACACCTTTGGAGATACCTGTAGCACACCTTTATGATCACCCAATTACGTTGTGATGTTTGATGGCACACAAGGCATTCCTTCGGAGTCCGGGAGTTGCACGATCTCATGGTCGAAGAAACATGTATTTGACATTAAGGAAGCAGTAGCAATAAACTGAACGATCATATGCTATGCTAACGGTTGGGTCTTGTCCATCACATCATTCTCCTAATGATGTGATCCCATTATCAAATGAAAACTCATGTCTATGGTTAGGAAACCTTAACCATCTTTGGTCAACGAGCTAATCTAGTAGAGGCTCACTAGGGTCACGGTATTTGTTTATGTATCCACACATGTATTTAAGTTTCCGGTCAATACAATTCTAGCATGAATAATAAACCTTTATCATGACTAAGGAAATATAATAATAACCATTTTATTATTGCCTCTAGGGCATATTTCCATCAAGACCACAGTTTTTTGCGAAGGTGCATAACGATAATCAAGGAGCAGCCTTTGGAGTGAAGGGGCATCTTTGATGATGAGCTCCTCTCCTTTAAAGCAAATTCCAATGCTTACAAGGTGAGGCAACTTTATTTGGAGACAACGGATACAGATTTCTTTTCCAAAAACAAGTAGCAATCGCTCCAAGGCAGGGCAGCAGGAGTGGATGATGCTGTGGGGTGAGGCCTCCGACAGATCGACCACCACAAGCGCGAGCTTTTTTAGTAGTGGGAGTCAAAGCATTTGTACCAGATTGTCTGCTAGATGGCACCAGGCCAAGGTGGCGGTGTGGAGAGAGAGGAGGAAAACCATGAGATGGACATCAGTGGTGAGGGAACAGCTACAACACCTGGTGGGAAGCTATTTGCATAGTAATGGTAGAACTCAAGATGCTGGAGTTTTTCAAATTGACGGGATGTCAGCCAGGCGTCCACCGTGCAGGGTATGTGTAGCAGACAGCATGCCGGGATGCATAGGCGTTGAACGGAGCCCTGGTGGGAGGAGATGATGGCTCCGTGGAGTTCAAAATCATGAACGACAGATAGCCGGCGACAGTCGAGATTAAGAGGCGCGGCGCGCCACAGAGTGCGCCACCGAGATGCGAGGACCTGTGTGCGGCAGCCATCCTTGTGGGGAGAAGGAAGATGATCTCGCCAAGGATGGCGTCCGAGAGATCGCTGATGCGGTCCGCCCGATATTCTACGGCTTCCTCGGATCTAGGGGGCGTGGCCGCTTCTGCCCATGCTGCCGGGTGCAGGATCTACAGCCGGCGGCGCCGCTGGCCGGATCCTCATCTGTGTACATACCAATCTGGAAAAAAATGGCAGGAACATACAGGTAGGACATTCAAAATCAATTCTCAAGATCTGGAAAAAAAAAGGCACAAACATATATGTAGGACATTCAAAATCAATTCTCAAGATCTGGCTACGAATTATTAGCAAGAACGCTAACCCTATTCGGATTATTAGGAAAAAATTATTTGTGTAGAACAAACAATTAATCGCTAACCATAGATACCATTCAAACAATCAATACACTGCACGGATCTAACGAATCTACTTTGACTTCATGGATAGGGTGACATAACCATAGGATTTCTATTCCCAAAAAAAGAATGGGAGGGGGGGTGGGGGGACTAACCATTTTTCCGTCGGAATCAGAGTCATTGCCGGAGTACCTGTGGACCTCCGGCTCCGGCTGGGAAGGCACGACGATGGCGACGAAGTCAAGGTCGTGCTGCTGCCCGCGCGAGACCTCGTCGGCGGTGACCGCAACCACTGTGCCCAGCTTAATTCGTTGTGCAGGTGCTTCACCAGCCCCGGCGTCGCCACTCCCTCCGATGGTGCGCTTCGGCAACATCCTCACACACTCCATGCGGCGGTGATAACTGTGGACGGGGGGTGCGGCCGCCTATTATGACCAGCGGATCAGGTGCGCCATTAATATGGAGCAGTGGGAGCGAGGTGGATGGCGGTCAAAGGGCTGGCTCGCCTCCCGGTGAGCCTGCGCAGCGGACTGCTGGCATGCCTACCGTCATTTCACACAGCTACTAGCACGCCCCCCGGTGACACTGCGTAGCGAACACACGCATGCCTCGGCCTCCCGGTCTGCCTGCGCGGCGGACTGCTAGCATCATCAACTCACGCATGCTCGTACGGCACACGGGACGTGTGGCGGCACGTATTATATTGATTTTTTCCTTTTTGATGATTAATTCTGCCGCTTTATTGCCTAACCAAAGCACGACATGGACATTGTTGGTCTAACGCACAAGGTTCGAATAAAGAGTTCATTTGTGATATTGGTTGCAAATTATTGATAATTTCCTGTCTAAAAGAAGATTATATCAAAACTTGACTCAAATTTGAAAAAAATATCACAGTCTATTGGTGTCCATATGACACCATGATAAGTTTCAAGAATTTCAACTTAGTTTTGGATTTACTAGATTTTAAAATCAAGATTCTCGATGTTAGAAACTTCTTGCATGGGGACTAAACATGCACTTAGGGACACGTACACGTATGATTTTCCAATCTATTTTGGTGCACTATCACGGGTCTCATGTAGCTCAAATTTGATTTTTGCACATTAAATCCCTAGGAAATCAATCAATATGTATAAAAATGGACAAATGTTATCTATTTTTTTTAATTTCTAACACTAAACTCCTTTGGTCGCATTTTCGCCGCAAAAAAAGTTTGACATGCATCTTTGGGCCACATGCACGCGGTGGTCCAATAGGACACTCACTCGCGTGTGACTCTCTCTATGGGCCTGCAAGGTCGTCGCCCATCACTATGACCTACGGTGAGAGAGGTTAATTTGACCAACAAGGATGCTCATTTTTTGGTTTGTGTTACGTACGGTAGGAGTATATATATAGTACGCATCAAAGAGTGTGGGGGTAACATATACTACGTGTCATATAGGACAGTCACTCGCGTGCGATGCTTCCATCCGTGGGCCTGCGAGGTTGTCCTCCATCACTTTGACCCAACAAGAGAGGTTAATTTGACCAACAAGGAGGTTTATTTTTGGGTTGTGTTGCGATAGGAGTATATAGTACGCATCAAAGAGGGGAGGAGGGGGGAAGCACATACTACACACACACGTCATGAACGATCTCACTCTATGTGGGGACTTTTCGGTTTCCAAGGCAGGTGCCACAAAGAAGTTGTGCATATTGGGTATTAAAACATCACCAACACCTCTTTGGGCCACGTGCAGACGATGATTGTCACTCACTCGCCTGCGACGCTTCCCTCCATGGGCCCGCGAGGTCCATCTAATATGACACAACGAGAAAGGTTAATTTGACAAACAAGGAGGATTATTTTCGGGTTGTGTTAAAGTAGGACTATATATATTATGCGTCGAAGAGGGGAGGGGGCAAGCATATACTGCGCATCTTGAACCTCGCTTCGTGTGTGGGACTTAAAGGTTTCCGAGGCAGGTGCCACATCAAAGTTGTGCATATATATTAGGTATTCAAACATCACATCCACACATCTCCATACATGTGTTTGGCCCACATGCAAGCGATGTCGGTTGTCCTCTAGCACTCACTCACGGGGTTATTGGCGAGATGCTTCGTCCATCTGTGTGTGCCCGCTTGGTCAATCACTTTGACCGACAGTGATAGAGGTTAATTTGGCTTAAAATTAGGAGGGGATTAAATTTTGTTTCGTCTTATATGGTACGGTACATGTCATGACGTGAGATCACATAATATACTTTGAGCGCATGTGTATGCATGAATACCTCCCACCGGATCGAAGTGGGTGTGTGTGTGTGTGGGGGGGGGGGTGGCAAACACACGACGCGTCATGAACCTCTCTCTGTGTGGGGACTGTGCGATTTTCGACGCATGCATGCGCCACATCAAAATGTTGTGCTTTTGGTATTCAAACATATGCATGCATCAGGCATGTCCATACATATGTCTTGGCACATGCATGAAGTGGTTGTCTTTGGACACTCTCCCTCGATTGGTTATCACATCGATGACCTATATATATTCGTGGGCCCGCATGGACGTCCATCACTTTGACCAACAACGAGAGAGGTTACCAGGGTGGATTCTTCTTCTCTTGGTTCGCGTTACCGTATAGTTGTATGTCGATCATGGTGAGATTCCATACCTAAGTTTGAGCGCATGCATACACATGAATCCCAATATATAGTATACGCGTTGTGAACCCTCGTTCCGTGTGGGGACTTTTCGGTTCCAAAAGCACGGTGCCACATCAAAGTTGTGCATTGGGTATATTCAAACACCACATATATAACACTTCATACATATGTTTGGGCCACATGCACACAGTGGTTGCACTACAAAAAAAAGACACATCCATGACATTTTGGGCTGAACGAATTTTTTTCTGTCAAGCTTATGACACTTCTATGACGATAATTGTGACAAAAGCATGTATCATCATAGATGTGGTGGGCTCCTACTTCTATGACAAAAAATCATGATAGAAAATGGGCTTTTCGTCCTAGGCGGGCCGGGGACGCACCTGCATGACATTCTTTGGGCCGTCCATGATGGAAAAAATCATGGTAGAAGCGAGGGCGCGGAAAATTTCGTGGAGTTCCCGGTTACAGTGGGTGGTCGGGGCCGAGCGATGCATGGAGGTTTGCATGTTTCTCTTGTATACGTACGCGTGGGTGTGTGAGGCATTGGGCTCTAACTAAACCCCAGTGAGGCATTCGCTTACTGAATCCGAGCGATTGCACTAGCTACGTTACTGAACCCGAGCGATCAATCCCTTTGTTGTTAACAGAACCCGAGAGATTCCTTCGCTATTGCTGCTAACTGAAGCCGATCGAAACCTCCTGCTGCCTCTTGATGAAAACTGACTGTTGTTGGGGGTTGGATGAACAGTTCCCGATGGGGGTTGGATGAACAGGACCCCGTGGTAGTAGAGGCCATTGCCGCTGGATGAACAGGACCCCGATCGAGGAGGTGTGGGGTGGATGAACAGGTCCCCATGGAGGGCTGGTTGAACAGTTGCCGATGGAGGCTGGATGAACAGGACCCCGTGGATGAACAGTATCTGGTGGAGGCAGGAGGAAGTCGACGGTGGATGAATAGTAGTAGGTGGAGGCTGGAGGAAGTCGACGGTGGATGAACAGTAGCCTGTGGAGGCTGGAGCGATGCAGTAGACGGTGAAAGAACAATAGGCTATGGAGTCCCATTTTGCGGTACGCCACACCCCTCCCTGTGAACAGGACCTCGTTTCGACCGTAGGCACTCCAACACAAGTCCGTTTCCTCCGTTTTGCAGTACGCCACACCCCTCCCGATCAACAGGACCCTATTTCGACCGTAGGCACTTGAACAGAAGGCTGTTTCCTCCGTTCTGCGGTATGCCAGACCCTTCCCGATGAACATGACCCCGTTTCGACCGTAGCTGGTCGAATAGAATGTTGTTTCATCCATACTACGGTACACTAGACCCCATTTCGGCTGTTCTGTCCAAGCCGGTTGGCTCCCGATGAACACGACGCATTCCGTTGCCTCCCGATGAACACGACGCAGTTTCTCTGTTCCGACCCAGCCGGTTGGCTTCCGATGAACAGGACACCGTTTCTGGCATCCATTGCCTCTCCATGTACACGAGCCCTGGCCATAGGTATGCGCGAGTAGGCGTTCGAGACTGCGCCCATATGTACGTACGTGGCAGTATTTTTGTCATCTGGCTGTACGTACGTGTACACGGTTTAGACTGGACTACCTGAACTGCTATGTCAGGGGCTCTACTACTACACGTCCCTCTGCTTGCTCGGCCATGGTTTATCATTGCAGAGAGACTGATAGACCAGTATGTATGTACACGTTCGCGACCAGACAGACAAGGCTACGTACGGTTCGATCGGGTGGGTCCCAGCTGTCAGGGAGGATAAGGACGCACTTCCTTGCGTGTGAAGATATAGCTGGTGGGTCCCAGCTGTCAGGGGGAAGAATCATTTTTTTCACGCCTAATATGGAGGCACTTCCTTGCGTCCGAAGATATAGCTGGTGGGTCCCAGCTGTCAGGGGGAAGAATCCTTTTTTTCTTGCCTAATATGGAGGCATTTCCATTCGTCCGAAGATATAGCTGGTGGGTCCTAGCTGTCAGGGGGAAACATTTTTTCGCAAAATACAGAGGCCCTTCCGGTGGGTCCACGCTGTCAGGTGGTGGAATCATTATTCTGCGCATAATAAGGAGGCACTTCCTTGCTGCGGCCGTGGACCTAGCTGTCAGCCTCTCCACGTACAGTCCTCTTCCGATGGAAGTCATTCCTTGACCACGTTCACCACGCCGCGTCGAGAGCATGAAGGCGGTGGATGACGGCGAGGCCTAGGAAGGGAATGACCCGGAGCCGGGGAAGACTAGGCAGTTGTTTCCCACACAGATGTGAGTACGAGGGTTTACTGGTTCGGCTGCAGTGTGAGGCTGCAGTTGCCGGAGAATAACAGGAGGTCTGGGTGAGTACAGGGATGGCCAGGCCAGCGATGGGAGTAGGTTGGGGCAGTGAGGCCTAGGCAGGAGCAGGTGGCGGGCCGGCGCTGGTTTGGGCGGCTGGAGCAAGAAGACCAGAGGTTGACGAAGCACGACGACCGTTGGATGGACATCGTACGGTCATCGCAGCTAGAATCGTTTATATTCACTAAGTTGACAAAGCCCTGCGTCCGCGTCAACTTAGTAGGCCCACAAGTCAGCCTCCAAATATGGTGGGTCCCACCTTGCAGCGAGGGTATTCTTTTTTTATGCGTAATAAGGAGGCACTTCCTTGCATGTGAAGATATAGCTGGTGGATCTGAGCTGTCAGCGGGGGAAATGTTTTTTCACGAAATACAGATTCCCTTCCGGTGGGTCCCCGCTGTCAGGTGGAGGAATCCTTATTTTGCGCGTAATAAGGAGGCACTTCCTACTCGAAAAAAAAGGAGGCACTTCCTTGCGTGCGGCCGTGGACCCAGCTGTCAGCCTCTCCACGTACAGCCCTCTTCTGATGGATGTCGTTCGTTGACCACACCGTGCCGAGAGCACCAAGGCGGTGGACGACGGCGAGGCCAAGTAAGGGAATGACCCGAAGCCGAGGAAGACTCGGCAGTTGTTTCCCACGCGGAGTGGGTATGTGGGTTTACTGGTTCGGCTGCAGTGTGAGGCTGCCGTCGCCGGAGATTAACAGGAGGAGTGGGTGAGTAGAGGGATGGCCAGGCCAGGGATGCAAGTATGGTGCGGCCATGAGGCCTGCCTGGCAGCACAGCTGGCCAAGGGAGGCGGGAGCAGGCGGTTCCGCCGGCGCTGGTTTGGGCGGCTGGAGCAGGAAATCAGAGACTGAAGAAGCACAATTGCCGTTGGATTGACATCTAACGGTCTGACGCTGGTAGAGTCGATTGATGACTAAGTTTCTTTTTTGAGAAACCTTGTGTACGCATGAACTTAATAGACCCACAAGTCAGCCTCCAAATCTGTGGCAGACAACATAGAGCCCATTTGCTATTTATTTTTTAATAATTTGTAGGCCATTTGCTAATTCTTAAGGAATTTATTACAGCCCATTTTCTGCCCAGGACCACGGTCAAAAAGTTCAACCTAATTTTGCATATTTCGGTTGAGTCCGAACTGTTTTAATCCATAAATGATAAACATTTATTTTTTAAGAACTTGTTGATTTTCCAAATAAAATATTGTTTTATTTTTGTAAGCTAATAAGACGTGGGACAATTGAGTTGGTTTTAGGAAAAACCAATGGTAAAAAAATCAGCGCTGGGAGGGAAAACAACAACAAAAAATAAGGATGTGAAGATGAAAAGGGAACTTTACGTATTTTCAATATAATAATACATGTATATGAACTAATAAAACTATAGGTAGAGATTAGAAAACAGAAGTAGGACATGGTGTTTCAAGAGGAAAATAGAACTGGGCTGTGTGTTTTCTTCAGTAAAAAAACTGCCTACGGATGTTCTAAGAGAAAATATAACTAAGGCTTGCGGGCCAGAGGCCAGTTGATACGTGCTGGATCTTTGTGCCCCATTGTCGTCATGGGCTGGGCCTATTAAAAACAAAACCAAGCCTAGGTAGTCTACAGCCTAGTTGAAACTTGCTCGACCTGAAAAAACAATATACCTGCTGGATCCCAGTTATCAGTCTGTACTTGCAGAATTCTCTCGTTTATTGACTACATTGAAAATTTCATGGGTTTCACCGTCTCAGACGTCAGCATTATTTTTCCATTGTGATAATAAGTGCATGCACTTGCTTGCGTACAGCCATGGACCTGCTAATGGGATGGTTTTCAGTGAAACCGGACTAAATTCATTGCATTTTACATATTTCTTTTTATTATGGAACTTTTTACATATTTCAACTAATAATAACCGACTAGGCCTTTTTTAGTCCATGGGAGGCGCTTCATGATCGAGGTCGCGACACTTAACTATTCTGGAAGGCCCAAGTCCATCGCTCCTCTCTTTGAACAATTTGCAGGTGGGCTTGGCATGCCACAGCCCAGTTCTGACATGCTGCGTCCAACTATCAGCTTGTGAAACCGGATGGATCTCGTGCGTACTTCGAAGATGTAAAAAAGTTGGAGAACTGGGAATTCGAACGACAGGTGCTTATGCTACCCATGAATTAAAAATCAGGTGCATGAAAATGCATTTCGAAACAAATGATTCAGCTTTATATCCACGTCGACCCTCGACATGATGTTTGGAAGCAAATGTCAAGTTCATACCGAAAGATCCTTCATAACAATACCAATTTGCAGACGACCAGGTAGTACAAGTACCAATACCAAACTAACTTATAATCTTTTTAGTCCTGGCCCTAGTGTTTGTCTGGTAGAAAATCTTGCACACGACCAGCTCCCGCTCCTTCTCTTGCTCCAGGTCCCCGAGGTGGTACTGGTGCATCACCCAGTTGGTCCTCTGCTGGTTGAAGTTCTTGTTGGTGTGCAGCACCCGAACCTTTTTGCTGCCCGTCTGCCGGCCGTTGACCATCACCGGTAAGGTATTGCCGGTCTTGTGCCACATTGCGTGCATGCCACACTCCGACTGTATCTTGCGACGCGTCCGCGTGCCCCTTTTGAACGCCCTGGAGTTGCACTGGAAGAAATGCTTGCTTAGTCCACTTAGTGTGATACCGGCAGTATTGGCGAATACAGGTTTTAGGGTACGTAGTTGGCATTTTCATAACATCTTTGGCATGTTGCAGTCACTTGCTTCACTTTTTATTAACTGTCAAATTGTAATTGCTTCGCTAGTTCTGCGTCTAAAAAGAAAAATAGAGGTATAAACAAAGGAATATGTTTGTGCAAGTAGACGGCCGATCGGGGTCTCACCTGGAAGTTTCTCAGGATGGGTGTAGCATATGCCATGCTCGTTGTCGATGGTTGGTATGAACAAATTGATGAGAGGGTGAGATCTCGCACTGCCAGCACTCATTTTGGCCTCAAGGTGCTCGATCAGCTCCTGATCCGTGGGATCGAACTTGACGCCAGCCGGCAGCATTGGCCAATCCTTCTTGGACTTGCATCGGTTAATTCCAGTTAAATGGTACTCAATGTATGATCAATCAACTATTTTAACTAAATGATGAAAGATTTTGACAGATAAGTGCTACTCCAAATCTGAAGTCCACAATGCGCGAACAAACTGTGGTCTCGGCTTCATTACTACATGCAGACTCTTAAGACTTGAAAACCCCCATAAAGATCGAAATCATCATACAGGGTGATGGGACGAATACTCACAGTAGCGGCCTCGCTGGTTCCTTCCTTAACACGGCTAGCTTGAAGAGCATCCTTGTTGAGATCAACTTTTCCAGCGTCTTCCTTTTGACTACTAGCAATGAAGTATAGCAGCTCCAGTAGTTCATCGCTCATCATACCAAATGGATCGAAACAAGGCGGCGGCTGGGAGACAGGGAGACCGGGAGAGAATGGGAGAGTGATTTTGTAGAGAATGCGAGAGTGTTGTTGTAGTACGAGAGGGGTGAGTCTCACTTTGGTGAACCGAACACGCCGCCGGGACTCTTGTGTCACCTCATGCGTAGCGTGTTGTCACGTCAATTCAATGTGAGGACATGATGAATAATTTGACCGACATTTACTAGTACTACTGTACTACTTACTAGTCGTATTTAGTGTCACATTTTAACCATAGGTGTAACTAACAAAATGTCAATGCATGTGACCGAAAATTATACCATCGGAAACGATTTTCAAATATGAATCCAATGATATAATTTTTTGTGACATGCATTAACATTTAGTTAGTTAAATATATGATCAAAATTTGACACAAATTACGAAGGGGACCAATAAACCAGGAGGGAGGTAGTAGTACGAGTAGCGCAATATACGGTATAGAGGACTACTAGTACTAGTACAAATTTAGAAAAGGAGTACAGTACGAAGTTACAAGGCTGTGCGACAGACTTTGTTGGCTACATGAGTAATAAAAAATATAATTCCCATTGGACAACACTTTCACCAACAAGTACGCACTTGAAGCCTAATTGTTATATAGTCCATCATCATTATCAGTACATGCTACCCAGGTGAGTTAGGATGAACTTGATCCCAGAAAAGTATCTATCCTTCAAACTAACTACAGTACATAATATCCAACAAAAGAGGGACATGCTACAGCAGCAGGATACATGGGGTAACATGGCTCAGTCTAGATATCACTACGAATCAAGTTGTGCATATTTGCTGTTGGCATGAACCACATCACCGCATGTCGGGTTTGCAAAAGCCATTCATCGCTTGGAAGCTTGATGCCTTTCACACACTGAAGATCATCTGGCAACAAGCCATGTCGATGAATCTCTAGATATGGTGATTCATGAAACCCATGGTACGATGTGTAAACACAGTCCCCCCTGGCGAATGGAAGTTGCATAGCACGGTAATCATCGCCGGTGATATGATCGATGATTGGTTGGATGATCGGATAATTGAGCCCGAGGAACATGGAGTGGTTGCCGAGGCTGTAAACCCGCCTCCAGTTGAATACGCCTGGCCCAACGGAGCTGGGATCTTTCTCAAACACGAAGCAGCCATAGCCATCACAGTCATGAACGCCCCAGGCATTGTACTGCATGTGGTTTGATGAAATGGTTTGGTCAATTTGGTACGTGCGAATGAGCATCAAATGACCACCGTCAGTTGAATGACCAATAAACGACCACCCATTGACTTGTATATTTCCAGGTCCTGGAATTATGAAGGCCAGCGCATTTGCGTTTGCTGCAACAAATCAAATTGGAGACCAAAAGGACAAAAATATAGAATCATGTTCAGAGTATGTGTGGAATTAAGATTATTATAACAGTGACACAGATCATAACCAGAGAATTGCAATGCAGTGGTCATAATAAAACCCCAAGTTAAAAAAATTAAGCCAATGGCTTTCATATTCTAGCAATATGTCATGGTTCAAACATCATGTAAAAATGAGATTAAAACAACTATGTCATGTATTGAACATGATCAAAATGAATATGAGAATGGGCGCACGAGAGGAATATTGCGGAACAATCCACTGGCTAACAAACTTGGCATGGTGGAGGATGGCCTATCTTATTCACCCATCAAGGTGCTTGCTCTAACTTGGAAAGGTTGTATTGGTCGCACATATTTTGCATATGACCTCTTGCATTGCTTCTACTTTGTTACACCACCATCTGCTTCGTTTAAGAATCATATATGAGTATAAGCCATACCTATCCATTTTTTGTACCTATTCCATGTGTCATCATACTATGTTTTTCCAGTCAAATGTTGTTATTTCGTAATAGATGTCCAAAAGGAAGAGGGTGAGTGTAGATCCTCAAGGAGTACAAACTAGATATTTGGAAAAGGTAGTGATACCTGTTAAATTAGATAGATCAGCAGCCACAGAAAACATAGGCCCAACTGTACCACACTTTACCCCTACTCCACTGGCCAAACCCCTATTAGAACTGCAGAGAGCCCAGCGTCAGGTACTATCTATGATATCAATTCAAAATTTGAACTCCTAAATTTCTGCATATGCCTTACCTTCTCTCCTGTATGAAAACTAATTTCAGATGAGTCTCCTTTCTCAAAGGATCATAGGATCTCACAACAATACTAGGCACTGCA
The DNA here is from genome assembly GCA_011799875.1 of Thinopyrum elongatum. Classification (NCBI taxonomy): domain Eukaryota; kingdom Viridiplantae; phylum Streptophyta; class Magnoliopsida; order Poales; family Poaceae; genus Thinopyrum; species Thinopyrum elongatum. The sequence continues at coordinate 413,748,908 of CM022297.1, read as the reverse complement.
TTGCTCTTGTCAGTACCTCTTGCCCTTTCAGCATACTTACACTCATTGCTGTTTGATTATGTAGCATGATTGTAAATATTCGCTTCCTTATCCTCCCTTTGCTTGAAATTATAAGATCTATATTTACTCTTAGATAAATGTAGAATTAACATAATGGTTATGAAGTTTTGGATTGCTCATGTAAGTACATGTTGTCCTGTACTCCCTCCGTATCGAATTAATTGTTGCTTAATTGGATGTATTTAGAACTTAATAGTTCTAGATACATCCATTTGAGCGACAAGTAATAACGGACGGTGGTAGTATTACTATACTTGCATTGCGAGATAGTTGATTGTCTAGCATTACTCTGCATCTTATCTGCCCTGCCCTCCACTTTCTCCAAATTATCAGATATACATTTACTCTTACCAAAATGTTGAATAAAGCAAATGCCACTGCACATGTTGATGGCTGCATTCCTCTTGTCAGTACCTTTTTCCTTCTAACGCTATACTAATTAATAGCTATTTGATTATGTATCATCACTCTGCACCTGAGCTTCATTATCCTCTATTTATTCCAATATTATTTGATCTATATTTACTCTTTACAAAATGTAGAATAAAGGCAACGCTTATGAAGAAGTTTCATTGGGGAATTTCTTGAATTATCCTTCCATCGACATGGAGAAGGGCTTTGTCCAGCCCATGTTAACATGTAATGTAAGTTCATCCTTCTCAAGCCTTCAAACTTTGTTCTAGTATAGATTTGGATAGGCATCATTTCCTCCACTGCTGTTTACTTTGGTGTTTACATCTGATTGGATGTTTGCAACAACTACCAGTTTTAAATTGTAGTTGTAAAACCATGTTACTTATGTAGAACAGATCCATTTATTTGCTTATATAATTGTGCAACCTGTTACATGTCTCCTTCTTTTCCTTTCAGAGTCATATCTCTTATGCCAGGCAGAACTTTAGGGAAGATAGTGAGCCAAACCATCTTGAAGAGAGTGAGATGACCCCAAGGTCATGTCTTGATGAAGACGGTGAGTTGAAGCTACTCACCAGCACCTGTGAGACAACCTCTATGCAGTTGCTGCCTCAATCAGTTCGACTTCTTCAGTCTCAACTTAAAGCAGAAAGGCTTGCTTCAGCTCAGCTCTGACTTGATGTCAATGATGCAAAGAAGACCTCAGAGGACAGCCTTGCGGGCCTTCGTGCTATACAGCTAGGGTTAGAGCATAAATCATTGACACAACTAAGGTCTCATCAGCTTGTTCTGCTGCTTGCGGATCACCTCCAGGCTAGGCCTAATGCCTTCTGAAGTGCTCTTAGTTTTGTATATTCTTTTGTCGGCACATTTATATGCACTGGTGGCGACTTTTGATGCCCAGTGTATGTAATCCACGGTCTCATTGCGCTTTATTATCACAGATGGCGAACTTTGATGCCCAGTGGATGTAATATGCCGTAATTTCTTTATTGTATAGTCTAGGTTTATTCTTAGTCGGTATGCTATAATTTAGGCTGGAAGCTTCAACGGATCTCAATGTTGTCGGTCTTCAGGCCGGCCCGTAACTCGCTACGCTATATATGGGCCGAAATGTGGGCCTATAATCATCTTGGGCCATTAGCAGGTCTAAACGTATAGTAGTTTTCTGACTTTAACAGGCCTAGTAAAGTTCTGGCCAGCTGGGCCAGAGAATACCGTGGGCTTTTAACAGGCTAAAAACTAGATTGGGCTAGCTTTGAGCCAAAAAATTCACGGGCCAACACAGGCCGAAACAGTCTTAGGCCCAGGTTTTGCCCAAATAGAAAACGAGCCGTTAACAGGCCAAAATATATCTCGGGCCCTGTTTGGCCCAATACAATTATGGGCTTTAAGTAGGCCGTTATTAATGCGGGCCGTAGGCCCAACTGTGTCACGGGCCATTAACAGATGGGCTGTAAGCAGGCCGGATTCAACGGGGGCATTAATTAGGCCCAACTGTTACATGGGCCATTAAGAGGCCGATAGGCATGTTGGGCTAAAATTTATCCACGAAGACTACGGGCCGTTAAGAGGCCTAAAGTCACTTTGGACAAGAAATAGCCTAGTTTCAGCACGGGCCGTTAAATGGCCTAAAGTGAAACCGGGCTGACAACAGCCCAGATGCACCACGGGCCGCTAACAGGCCAAAACTATTATCGATCCTAACTGTTAACGGGCATTTAACAGGCTGAAATACAAACCTGGCTTAGAATGGGCCCAAAAGAACAGTGGCCTATTAATGGGCCTGATCTGATATGGGCCGTAATTTAGCCCAGAACACGACAGGCTGTGAACAGGCCAGATCTGATATGGGCCTTAATTTGACCCAAAACATGGCAGGATGTTAACGGGCCGGCCCACTAGTGTCTTAAAAATTATGGTGGGCCTTTAGCTGGGCCGGCCTTTTTACCTTAAATGGGCCACTGTTGGTCTGTGCCACGTGGCGACATATCATAGGCGTCTTCTGTCCATTGTAGGGATGACATCTGTCCCAATGATGAGCTGACACGTGGATCGTCCGGCGAATGAGAATTTTACACGTGGAAAATCCCCATTGGTCGGGGCTGTTAACGGGTTATCGGATCCAAACTGGAACCCGATAGGTTAACAGCGACCCGTTACGGTGGATGCCACGTGTCGGTAACCCTTGACGAAAACACTTCTATGACGCGCCATTTATCGTCATGGAAGTAGACACTTCCATGATGATAATTTTCGTATTGTCATGGAACACTTCTATGACATCACAGGTATGACTATCTTGATTCTGTCATAAAATCGTCATGGATGTACATGCATGACAGAAAACATGACCTAACACGTATCATCATGGAAGTGTATTTTTTTTGTAGTGTTGTCTTCAGGCACTCCCTCGCGTGGTTATCGGCGACAAGCTAGCCTATTTGTGGGGCCGCGTGTGGACGTCCTTGACTTTGACCCAACAACGAGAGAGGTTATACAACCAAGGTGGCGATTCTTCTTGGTCAGTGTTACAATACGCCTTGGTGAGATTCCCCCTCACACCGACTCAAAGTGTGTGTGGGGGGCACACTATGTACTTCGCACTAGATGAACCTCTGCGGGGTCGGGGATGTCCGGTTAATTTGCGATGCACATGTGCCACATCAAATTTGTGATTTGGTTATTTAAATATCACACCACACACCGTTTTCACACACACACACATACACACATACACACACACACACACACACACAGAGAGAGACACACATATTTATATCGGGCCACCCGCAGGTGTGGTTCGTATGTGGTCTTACCCATCTCGCACCACAAGCACACATCCGTGGGCCCGCACACGGTCCACATTATTTGACCAGCCGCAAGGGGGGGGGGGGGTTTGACCATGATGTACTCCTTTCGGTTTTGTGTTACGGTAGGGTGAGATGTCAGACCTAGCTATTTGGGGGCATGCGTTCATAGCTAGGATTCCCCTCCCGCCAACACGAAGTGTGTGTGTGTCTGTGTGTGGCGGGGGGGGGGGGGGCTAGCAATAATAATGTGTGCTTTGTGTGACATGTGCCACATCAAAGTTGTGCATTGGGTATTTGAACATCAAACCACCCTTTTCATACATATATTTGGTCCACATGCAAGTGTATTCGTGTTCTGACCCTTTCCTGCGTTTTTTCGCCTAATTTCTATACCCCTATATAGTGTACGAATAACTTTGAATATGGGGCATTGGATGAACTCAATCCGACAGCCAAGAGGTGGCAGATCCGAATGTTGGTGACCGTTCGATTTCCAATTCATTACATCAGATTCTGCCATGTGTACCATCTAGAAGTTTCCAAATAAATTAAAAACTTAGTACACCCCTATAATTGTCACGTGTACCATCTTTACACACTTCTCATTTAGTCTAGAATCTTCCAAGCATGCTCTTGCTCCATTGGTTTTTTTCTCTCGAATAAAAAGTGCTTCCATTTATAAGATTACTTCTGATTTTTTCTTCAAGCTGAAAGACCTCTGGTCAACCACATCTTAAAGTTGACAAATATTTCTTGAGAATTTGAACCAAATGACGTAAAAGTTGACAAATATTTCTTGAGAATTTGAATCAAATGACGTAACCCTATCTTTGCATATTCATGAAATTTCATCTTTGTAATCCATACATATAACGTGTTATATACATGTCTTGGAGCACCATGCAGCAATGGTTTTCTTTTTTTTCGTTTAGTGCAACTATCATCAGGATTGGATCTGTATCTTGAACGTCATGCATATGTAATACATAAATGTTAGCTGTCTGGCAACATTGTGTTGAAATGATACTATCTCAGAACTTACGTGCAAAGCACTTGCAACTCACTAGTTTAAACAGCAAACGAGTCGGACGCAGCAACCGTCTGCGATCGGGTACACAACAGACACGGTTCCCTCGGACTACCCGTGTGCCACGCCCCTGCCCCTGTCACCCACATCATCACAGTAGATTGGGCTCCACAAGGCTTCCCTCCCGCTCTCGAAAATATGTACTCCCTCGCAATCTCAAAAATATCTACCCATTAGAGGGTTTTTTTGTTTGATAGCACACGATTAGTATGTGTGGACCATGTGCGATGTCTGTTACTCCCACTCCACTTCAATCCGTTGATCCAAATTTTCAGTAGCCCCGGCATTTTACTCCCGCCTGCATCCCTCGCAATCTCAAAAATATATCTCGGTTAGATTGTTATACTGTTTGTTTGATAGCACACGATTATTATGTTTTAACCGTGTGTGTTACTCCCGCCCTGCTCTACTTCAATCCCTTGATCCAAAATTTCGGTAGTCCCGCCATTTTACACCCGCCTAGTAAAATTTTCAGTACTCGCGGCATTTCCTCAAACACCACCTTGGACCCCCTCCACACACCCCCAAATCCTGCTTTCACCCCAAATCCCCCGCTCTCACACACACACACACACACACACACACACACACACACACACACACACACCCCTCCCTCGCTCGAAACCCTAGCTAGGTCGCCGCCATCGCGGCCGCGCCGCCTCCATCATCAACCTCTGCCGGTCTACCCGTGCAGGTTACCCACCGATATACATACCCTCGCCACCCTGAGTTTCTTAGATGACGCCTGCGAAACGCCCCCTTTCCCACAGATCCCCATCGCCATCCCCCTCCCCCACTCCAGAGCGTCGCAGCCTAAGCCCGGCTACACTTCCTGGGGAGCTCGAGGAGCGAATGGCCCAAAAGAGCTTTACCGTGGCCTCTTCGCCCGATGTCGGCGTGGTGGCCACCGAGGAAGCTGACAACGATGACTGGTCGTGGCGTTTCAATCAGTGGGCTAGAGTATTCTGGCATGTCGCGGACACCGGCTACGACATCGAGGTCGCCGACAACGACGGCTTGACGCGGGCTATGTCACTTGTTAAGTTACCTACCCCCAACTCCTCGGGTTCAATAGACGTCGATCTCATCGATGGCCCTGCCGCTGATCTCCTGCGGCTCATTATGAACAATTTGCCATCCTTCATCGCCATGGAGCCCCTTTTGTCATTTCTGAAGGACACGTTCTCCGACACTGGCTTGGGATCCTCCGCTGCTAAGTCAGACCTCATCGATGGCGACCACGAGGAGGAGCCCATCTGTGACAAGTGAGGAAACCCATGATTTGTTTTGCCATGCCTCTTCACCAGGGGAATCCCATGATTTGTTTTCTCGAACCCCTTTTGTAGTGATAACCTGTCTAGTATTTATTGCTACATTTGGTTGTTTGTACTAAGCCTTGTTTATTTCAACGGTTTTTTGTTGTTCGGTTGTTTGTAGTTAGCATATGTCCAGTTTCAATTGCCATCTTCGGTTGTTCGTAGTATGCCTTGTTTATTTCAGTTATTCACAATGTGATGTTCTATATGTGCAAGTATGAACTGTGCAGTTCAATTTCATCAATACCACTTTTAACAATAGCTATATGAATGACTATATTTGGTTGCTGTTAAGCATGTTGTAGTTAACATGCCTTTCCATTTGATTTAAGAATAACTAGTGTAATTAGACCCGCACAATACCAGTTTGAATGACTATGTTTGCTTGTTTTTAAATGCTAGGCCTGTTGCAGTTAACACACGCGTGCTTAAACCTTCGCCATGAAGCTATCATTTGCAGATTATGTTGTCTAGCTACCATGGATATATTTGGTTGATGTTTAGCCTGTTGTGCTTAACATGCCTTTAGATGTACTTACAGAGGACAATATTGGGAATAGCTGTTGTTTACCATCGAGGTTAGTTTCATCCCGTGGCTTATATATACTCACTGTTCAGGATATCGGTAGCTGCACTGGTATAGCGAGGTGCGATACAAACAGTTTTTAACCACTTTCCGCGACGGTGTTCTGAACCGTCGCCAAGTGAGAGACTGCGATAGGGGGGTCCTTCCCACACGACCCAGAAACCGTCGGGGATAGGGAGCCTTGATGCATATACAGTACTCCCTACTCATTTGTGCTGGCATTGCCATCGCAGTCGGTATTCTGTGGTGCTACGTTTATGATGCGCGACCCATCACAAATAGTTCATGATTATAGAAGTAGACAATCACACACATTTACTTTTCCTCGACTGTGTGTGATTCGATGTGAGCGTACATAGTTGTCGCTATAAAACTGTATGCGAAGCTTGAATACATCCCACACGATTCATCTGTCGTACCCGCGTCGGATGATCGACCTATCGCACGCGTTCTTCTATGACCAAACGTTTGCGATGCGCACAACATCACAAACAGTCCATAATTGCAAGGCGTGTGTGATAAGGTGACTATCGCAAATATTTAATAAGAAAGAACTGTGTGCGATGCTATTGTTAATCGCACACGTTTTTTCAAGGCTGATCGTGTGTGCAGTAGAGATTGATCGCACACGTAGTGGATCCTAGAAACGTGTCTGATCTCCACGTCTATCGCAGAGGTTTCGCTTCCGCAAACCGTGTGCAGTGTAATACCTAATTAATCCCTAATTTAAAAATCACATGTTTTGAATTTGAAAGTAGGCAATCACTTATTTCATATCCAACCATGTTTATTACAAATATAGGTTCAACCACGAATGCATAATTTGATGCACAGGTACATATACTGAAGAACTACATAAGCACCAAGTAAAGAATGATGAACCATAGTTGTACTCAAGACCGTAAAGAGAGAGGCAAAAGACATTCTGGTTGCTGGAGAAGGTGAAGCGGAATGCCCATATTGTTCCCTCCTCCATGCGCAATGCGCGCACGACTCTAGGCCAACCCCTTGTGATGGCTGCCCGTCCATCCTTCACTGTCTTCATTAGGACTTCTCGATGCTCATTGTAGTCTGGATGAAATACTTTAACCTTCATTGAGTGTCCACCAATCATGTACTTTGCGAGGTAATCTTGAGTGAACTACTTCGGGAAGCACTGCGAACGAAAAAGATTCAGACATTGTTGTCTAACAACTCATTATGGGCAGTAAAAAGAGAAGGCTGCAGAGTTTGTAGTTACCATCCTACAGCTCACTGTTGTGTTGGATAGAGCATAAACAAATAATTTGCTTGCCACCATTCATATCTTTTTGCTAATAATCCTTATCAGTTTCCTCACTTGATGCTTGTTCATGAATATCTCATTGCCCCATACGCAAAAAGGGTTGATGCGTAGATCCTTACCAAAGGCATATGTACCTACAAGCAACAAGTCAATATTAGAAGCTAACAAGTGTCCAGGTCTGGATCTATACGCACTACATTATGGAACAGCGGGGGAAGTACAAGCCGAGGGATGAAACTAACCTCGGCGGAAAATGGTGGCCACTCCCGTTGTTGTCCTGCATAAGTAGTGGAAAGGCATGATAAGTACAGCAACCTTAACATCAAACAAATATAGCAAAGGTAAACAACATCATCTCCAAATGATAGCTTGAATGTGTTGGTCTCAACATGCTGTTAAAGCAGATATAAAATGGAAGGCAATGTTACCGACAACAGGCTTAATAGCCATCAAATATTGCAATTCAAACTGGTATTGTTGAAAATGAATAGAACATAGGTAACGCTTAAACATCACACTGGATAAATGTGTAAAACTGAAATAAAGGGCATGTGTTAACTACACCAGGCATAACTGGAACCAAATATAGCCGTTCAAACTGGTATTGATGCAGTCGAGCGGCACAGTTCCGACTTACACATAATGAACATCACATTGTGAATGACTGAAATAAACAAGGCATAAATGATCAGTATAACAACCAAATATAGCCATTGAAAATTGGATAGAGTCTCACTACAACCAACCTAACAAGCAAATACAGATAAACATGGCATATGCTAGAAAACTGGACAAATGCTCACTGCAACCAACCTAACAAGCAAATACAGATAAACAAGGCATCTGCTTGAAAACTGGACAAATGCTCACTGCAACCAACCTAACAAGCAAATACAGATAAACAAGGCATCTGCTTGAAAACTGGACAAATGCTCACTGCAACCAACCTAACAACCAAATACAGATAAACAAGGCATCTGCTTGATAACAGGACAAATGCTCACTGCAACTAACCTAAGAACCTAATACATATAAACAAGGCATCTGCTCGATAACTAGAAAAATGCTCACTGCAACCAACCTAACAACCAAATACAGATAAACAAGGCATCTACTCACTATAAACAACCAAATATAGCCATTCGTGAAACTGAAGTGGACAATTCGTACTTAAACATCACATAGCCCTATTGAACAATACATTTTTGCATAACTGAAATAATTAAACATGGCACAGTTAAAGCACCGCACGACAAATGCTACTACAACAAAGGGTACGGGTTGGCAAGCTAGAAAAGGTAAGATTTGCTGATAGGATGTTGCCTCACATGTCATGGACGGGATCCTTCTAGTTGGAAGAGCACAGACCCATGGTGCGCTCTCTAATGTCACAGATGGGCTGTTTCACCTTGGAAGAACCTTTGTGGGTGCCCTCCTCATGATCGTGGTCGTGATCGATGGGATCTGACTTGGCAATTGAGGATCCCAAGCCGCCGCCGTAGAACGTGTCCTTCAGAAATGACAAAATGGGCTCGATGGCATACAAGGATCGCAAATACTGCTTGGCAGAGGAGATCAGCGGCAGGGCTGTCGAAGAGATTAACGGCGGTTGAACCAGAGGGGTTGGGGATGGACCACTTAACCTGTGACATGGCCCGCATGAAGCCGTCGCTGTCGACGAGCTTGATGTTGTAGCCTGCTTTCCCGAGATACAGTAATACGCTAGCCCGCTGACATGAAGCCTTCGGCATGGCAACGTAGTCAATGTCTTCGCCGGCTTCCACGGCGACGTGTTGCTCCGGGATCGACAGGTCGGGGCGAATGGCGGCCACCTCGCCAATGTCCGCCAGAGAGGCCATGATAAACCTCTTCTTGGCCGAACGCTCGTCGGGCTCCCCGGGATACGTGGTCGAGCTTAGGCTACGACATTCTGGAGCAGGGGATGTGGATTTGGCGGGAAGGGACACCGCAGGCCTCATCTAAAAACTCAGGGGAGTGGGGCGACGGTATGGGAATCGCTGGGTAACCTGAACTTTATTATCTAAGCTAGAAGGAACGGGCAGACCGGCAGGGGTTGGCGGCGACGGCGAGCTAGGGTTCAAGGGGGGAGGGGGCCGGGTGGGGGGACTGTGGAGGGGGGGTGTTTGAGGATACGCCGTGGCTACTGAAAATTTTAGTAATGGTGGGTGGAGATGGTGGTGGACGAGGGAGGGCGACGGTTCAAATGCCTCGGCTACTGCAATTTTACTATAAGGTCGGTGCTGGAGGAGTGTGGGCGACGGTTGAAGTACGGCGGCTACTAAAATTTGGGTAAAGGAATTGATGCGGGGCGGAGTACCCAAGATCACGCACGGTCCAATAAGAATATGCATGTATGATAATAAGGAAAAGTGGCGGAACCGCCGATTTTTGCAACGCTCAAGGCGCGTAGTTTGTTTTTAGATTTCTATCTAGCTGGTCTATCGCACACGGTTCATCCTAATTTTCAGACGCAGACATGGAATTCAATCTAAATAAGCTACACGCCTTTAGCTTGCGCAGGTGGTGATTTTACAGCGCACTTGCATCGCACACAGTTAAGCCAGTACCTCCACCCTTTGCTCGCGCTTGCGCAGTCGTGGTGATTTTACAACGCACTTGCATCGCACACGGTTGAGCCAGTACCTCCACCTTTGCTCGCGCTTGCGCAGTCATGGTGATTCATAGCGCACTTGCATCGCACACGGTTAAGACATTATACCCGTGTCCGTTGAGCGTCATCAGAGTCTTTGCAGCAAAAAAACGTTAGAGAGGGTCAGAAGACAGCCACACCAACATGTGGCCCAAATATATATGAGTGAAAAGGGTGGTCTGTGATGTTCAAAATTCCAATGCACAACTTTGACCACGCGGGCCCACGGTTGGGCGTGTCATTGAAGATCGATGAGAGGGGCCTGAAGTCAAGAACCACCTGGAAGTGGCCAAATATATGTAGGAATATAGGGTGTGATGTTTAAAACTTTAAATACACAATGCACAACTTTGGTGGCACCTGCCTCGCAAACCCGAAAGCACCCTTGGATATATCTATAATGACATAATGTCATAGCTAGCTAGGGTTCTTGACCCACCTCCCACTTCGTGTCAGCGGGGCGGATGCACGTAATGATACTTTGGTCATACATGCATGTCGCCATGACCTACCATAAGACGGACCAGTGAATCTATCATTTGGTCAAACGACAACTGTTGTTGTTGATAAACCGCTTGGGCCAATAGATTGAACCATCATAAAAAACGCACGAGAGGGACCACAAAACCAGCACCTCTTGCATGCGGCCCAAAATGATGTACGTTGGAAGGGGTGATGTGTGTTTTCAATATAGAATAATGTACAAGTTAGATGTGGTGCCTACCTCTCGATACAGACAACAACCATGAAGGCCAGGTAGTTAAGGACGAGATACGCAGGGTACGGTGTAGGTTGAACCCAGCAATCCGAGCATGTGGGAGGGAATCCTGACAACGCATGAGCTCGAGCTTTGGTTGAACGCATGTGACGGTGACCGGCCCTAACACGAATTAGGAGGAATCCATTCATGGCCAACACATACCCCTCGTTATCTGTCAAAGGGATGATATATATACACTCAGGGAGCCCACAGATATGCGTGTCATCACAAAAAATCACACAAGGGAGACGTGGTCGATCAGAAGACCCCGTATACACTGCATGCGGCCCGAAAATATGTATGGGTACGGTGGTGTGTGATGTGTTTAAATCCCGAATGCACAACTTCCATGGGCCACCAACTATATTACAAACCGAACACCGTACCCGACCCCAAGCCTGGTTCAATACGTACGATGTCGGTTTCCCAACTTCGAGGCGCCGGGGGGGGGGGGGGTGTCGTCCAATGCATGCGCTCAAACTTTATTTGGTCTAACAAGGCACACATAGCAATAGGAAACCATCATGGTCAAACCCTTCTCGTTGTTGGGTCAAAGGGATAGATTGTGTGGGCCCCCCTCGTTATCGGTCAAGGATAATATATATACCTCGGGGAGCCCACAGATATGTGCGGCGTCTATAAACTGCACAAGGGGGACATGCTCGATCAGAACAACCGGCCCCCTATACCCTGCATGCGACCTGAAAAAGGTTTATATAATCGCCATGATAGGTCACTATAGAGTCAATTATTCTTTAATTTTTTAGAGCAAAAAATAACCAATAAAAACATAGTCTACAATTTAGCAAAACAAGGATCCCAAGGTTTATATAATCGCCATGATAGGCCACTATAGAGATATTTATCTCTATAATGACCGTGTCATAGCATTTAAATGAAGCTTGAGATATGCAACTTCCCACCGGGTCACCCATCCTTGGACTACTCCAGCCCGAGCATGCTTAACTTCTGCGTTCTATTCAACTAGGCTAGCGGATGGGAAGCCGCCCCTTGCTGATAGGAATTGCCTCCTTGCCTTTAAGGCATTTCACGCTGGTCACCCTATGGGACCTACTCCCTCCTATCACACACATTTGTGCTTTTAGAAACTGTGTGCGATATTTACATGGCCGGTGTGTCGCCGCCTAGCCTTCAATGAGCACTGACACTGGTAGCGGGAAAACGATGGGAGAAGAAGCGGGAAACCGATGAGAGGAGTGGTGGGAAATGGTAGCCTATTTGGATATATAACAACATTAATATAGAAAACTTAGTAGAGAAGGAAGCGTGAGCTAGCACGACGCATGCGCACAGTGCTTACCATATACTGCATGTGCTGTTGAAAGGGATGAGGATTGCCGTTCGATCTGGGAGCATCCAATGGTGCAGACGTACGATTCGTGGGGTTTGGGTTCCGGCCAATCAGAACGCATGACTGAGATCGCGCGTGCAGCAGGGGTGAGGGGGGCATCGGCCACGGTTTGGTAGGCACACGGCTTTCGTGAGTGAACCATGTGCTATTTGAAAACATTTCATGAGAAGCAACTCGGTTTTTAAATCCCCGTAAATCCAAAACTCACCCGAAAATCGTGAAACTTGGCATGGTGTCACGACATGGCACATATATGTCGAGGAATTTTTTTGTCCATTTTGGCGCAAGTTTTATTACAAGCCTCTTACAAACTGGAGCTTCTCTCAAAGAAGCCTCGTGGTTTCGATAGGGAAACGTGTCCCCCTAGTGGGCGAAACGATAATCACTGCCTCTTTTCACCTTGTATTTTCTTCTACGGGGAACATGGAACGACAGGATATCCGTGCTGAAATTTAAACTTATTCAGGGTTTGTTTGGCCTTTTTATACACTAATTGAGTTTCCTAGGCATTTAATGTCCATAATTCAAATCTGAACTACAAATACATGCTCCAGTTCACCAAAATGGCTAGAAAAATTATACATGTGTCCTTGGGTGCATGTTTAGGTCCCATGCCAGGAATGGGAATGAATTACAATCGTATCGGTGTCCTGGCTCGTCCTCAAACATTTGGAATCTCGGTTTTTAAATCCCCATAAATCCAAAACTCACCAGAAAGTCATCAAAGGTGGCATGGTGTCACGTCATGGCACATATATGTCATGGTAAAAACATTGTCCAATGTGGGCCAAGCTTTATTACAAATCTCTAACAAACCGGAGCCTGTCACAAGAACCCTCATGGTTTCGATAGGGAAACGTGTCCCCTTGTTGGCGAAACGATAATCGCTTCCTCTTCTAGCCTTGTATTTTCTTCTACATGCAACACGGAACAACGGGATATTCGCGCTGAACTTTGAAATTATTCAGGGTTCGTTTGACATTTTTTATTCATTAATTGAGTTTTCTAGGCATTTAATGTCCATAATTCAAATCCGAACTACAAATACATGATCCAGTGCACCAAAATGGCTAGAAAAAACGTACATGTGTCCTTGGGGTGCATGTTTAGGTCCCATGGAAGGAATGGGAATGAATTCAACCGTCTCGGCGTCCTGGCTTGGCCACAAACATTGCGAATCTCGGTTTTTAAATCTCTGTAAATCCAAAACTCACCAAGAAATCATGAAACTTGGCATGGTGTCACTACATGGCACATATATGTCGTGGTAAAATAATTGCCCAATTTGGGCCAAGCTATATTACAAGCCTCTTACAAACTGAAGCTTCTCGCAACCCTAGTGGTTCCGGTAGGGAAACATGCCCCTCTTGTGGGCGAAACGATAATCGCTGCCTCTTCTCGCCTTGAACTTTGTTTTCTACAGGCAACATAGAATAATAGGAGTGTCGTGCTGAAATTTGAAACTGTTCAGGGTTCGTTTGGCCATTTTATATTTTAATTAAGTTTTCTAGGCATTTAATGTAGTCCATAATTCAAATTTGAACAACAAGCACATGCTCCAGTGAAGCAAAATGGGTGGGAAATCGTACATGTGTCATTGGGTGCATGTTTAGGTCTCATTGAATAATGGGAATGAATTACAAACTTCTCGTCGTCCAAAAACATTGATAATCTCCGTTTTTAAATCCCAGTAAATCGAAAACTCACCCAAAAAACATGAAACTTGGCATGGTTTCATGACATGGCACATATATGCCGTGGTAAAAAAAATCGTCCAGTTTGAGACAAGGCGCACACATTAATAGCCAACGAAGTCCTTTTGAAATAAATAGCTGACACGTTAATATCACAAACGGTTGTATTATATGAACCGTGTGTTCCCGTAACCACTTAAGTGCGGCCACGCGTCCCTCTTTTCTTATGGGATAGTACTACCTCCGTCCTCGTTCATTGATCATCTTTGTATTTTGTGCCAAAATTTAACCATACTCGGTGGCATGCGTGCAGCTGTTTGATTAGATGGGACAAGCGCGAGAAGTCTGCCGTGCAGGCTCGACGGGACGCGTGCGAGCAGTCTGCCACGCAGGCTCGACGGGACGCGTGCATCCTGTCCACCTCGCAGGCTCAACGGGACACATGCGAGCAGCAAGGCCGCCCATGCTCACCGGGAAGCGAGCTCTTTGACCTCCATCCACTAGCCACCCGCCTCGCTCACAACTTCTCCATTAATGGCTGCCGAGCCGCTGTTTAACACGCGGTTAATTAAAGCACCTGGACGGAGGGTGTTTGCTTGTGATCCCATGGCCCCGCTCAATGTTAGCATTTGCTTTGTTCGTGTTTTCAACTCGTATTCTGGCCTAATTTAAAATGCCACATAGGGCAATGGATAATACGACGACAAATAAAATGGCAACGGATAATACGACGACAAATTTACAATGGCGCGGATAATAATTGTCTTACTATTCTGGATAATTTAAAATGCCACATGCGGCAAGGCCCAGAAGACACGGGGGCAAGAGAAGAAGGAAATCATAGACAACGATTTGGGTCGCTACTGTCTCTACTCGTCGATGGATCGCCGGGCGACGACATCATCCAGCTCCTTCTTCAATTCCTCACGACTTTGCTTGAAAGCAGCCACGGATTCCTCCACCTCCTGCTCGCGCTCGATCTGGAGCTTCCTCAAGTCACCCATCAGTTCCTCGACGACCGCTGTCAGAGTCATCCTCGAGGCACTACTCTGCTCATGCAGCATCTTCCAGCCGGCGGCCTCCTCCTCCTTCTCGGTGAGCGCTTGAGGAGCTTCGCATTGTCACCCATGAGTTGCTCGACGAGGCCGGTCGCCTTCTCAACCGAGGCATCACTGATCTCGAGCAGCTTCATCAAGCCGTCGACCAGCTCCTGCTGCTTAATGAGTTCAGCGAGAATGTCATCATCGCCGGCCAAGGATTTCAGCAACGCCAGCTCGTCGCGATCGCCGACACGGCGAGTGCGCTTCTAAGAGCCCTCGTGTGCCTGTGAGAGCTCGTTCGAGGGCTCCGCGGCACGCCGGGACATCTCTGCTATGGCTGCCGCTTCGCGGCGGGACCTCTCTAGTGCTTCCGTGGCCTTGGTCTTTGCTTCCTGGTTATATGTCCACACGAAACTTCTCCTGCCAGTCATGGCGGAACGACTTGACAGGAAAGACTTGTTTTGTGGGTGATGAGGAGAGGAACTGTGAAGTAATTTTCGAGTGGGTAGTTTTTATAGCCCGGTGCTAAGTATGAACACATATTAGTTTGATCGGTGTGAACATATTTGCAATTACTTATTGCGTTGTAATCAGCAATATGATGAGAAACAAGGTCAAAATTTATTGATGGTTCTGGGCCTACAAAGCCCGTTTCTATTGTTCTGGCTCATCGCAAATAGTTCTTTTGGATCAACCGTATGCCATGCATCGGAAGCCCAAAACGTGGGCCCGCGTTCTCGGATGTACGTGTACATGTCTGCCCACTATCACACACGGTCAAGATATCATCATCATGTCCGATGGATGCGCCGTCGCGCCTCCCACGGAGTGCCAGAAGGTTGACCACGTGGTTGCTCACCGTTGAGGCGGCCGCGACGCGCTCTGCTCGCATCCGTCCACGTGTTTTGCTTGCCATTGAGGCGGCCGCGGTGCACTCCGCTCTGGCGTCCCTGCGCACGCTCTGCTCGCCATTGAGGCAAATTTACAATGACAACGGTTAATAATTGTCTTACATATTCAGGATAATTTAGAATGCCACATGCGGCAAGGACCAAAACACTCATGACCTAAATATGCATACAATTATAATAAAATATAGGCTAAAAGGCTGAGCTGGCGGCCTTCCGACGACGGTCTTCTCGGACTCCATGATCAGCATAGCACCCTTGCGGCCGTTCATTCCAAGTGTCCCAACCCGCCTCCGCCTACGGAGCTGCTGGCGCTGGGAGGCTCTTGGGGCTACTGGGCCTCTTCCAGAAGAGCTTGACAGCGTGCAATCGCGCGCATGATATCTCCGTGGAACCGCTCCATTTCCATGTCTCTGGCCTGGTAGCAAATTCCATCCATCACCTGCATCCTCAAGATATCATGTTGGCGATGTTCTACTTCATAGGGGACGTCAACTCCGCCAAGGATGCGCTCGAGCCTGGCCACCACATCGTAGGGATTGAGGTTGACACGGCCGCCGCAGGCAATGATGAAGTCGCAGGCTGCCTGTGTCTTGACTAAATCGCAAAGGTCCTCTGCCCATTCCTTGCGGGGCATCAGGCTCTCGATGAGCACTGGTGACGGCGGCTCTTCCGGTGGGTCATCGATCATGCCGTGCACGGTGGATGGCAAACTGCTCATCACACCTCCTCTGCAATATGTCGATTGTGCGCCCAAGGATGTCACGCCGATATCGCTGCCGATGGGCCATGGTGCCTGCACCGGCCGATGAAGCTCTTGCTCCCCGACCTGCTCTGGCTCGTTCTCCTCGCCGAAGATGTAACGCAGGTAGGGATCGACGTCGAAGCTTTGGTCGTTGCCTGGCATGCTTAGAATAACTAATGGTAGATGGGTGAGGACTAGATCTGCGTAGAGTGTCGCGATGGTGCGTTGCCGCCTGGGTTATATGCAGCAAGCCATTAGCTGGTGGAAGGAAACCGATGAGGGAAGAGGCGTGCATTTTACAATTCACCCATGTGGAGCGCGGGAAGCATTCACTGGAGCGCGGGAAGACTAAGTGGAGCACACACACAACCCGAATACCGTATGCGATGCCACGTGTTATTTATCACACATGTGTTAACACAAGGAAACGTATGTTTAACTTACTAATCATCGCACACGAGTACTCGCAGACGCATCGTATGCGATACTCCTAGCCACCGCAAGCAACTAGTTTGCATTTTTCAAAGTTTTTTGTACAAACATAATCGCACATGAACTAACTATAGTAGCCGTCTGTGTTATAATTTCTCATCGCAAACAGTTTATCCGAGTGGGCTGTTTGCGGCGTATCACACACATCTTGTTTACATGAATCGTTTGTGTTCTTTTGGCTCATCGCAAATAGTTCATCTATGTGAACTGTATGCCGCATATCACACACATCTTGTTAAATTGAACCATTTCTGTTCTCTTCCCTAATCGAAAATAGTTCGTCGGAGTGAACCGTATGACATATATCACACACACCTTGATCTGGCTGACTGTTTTTGTTGCATTCCCTAATAGCAAACAGTTCATCGACTCGAACTGTATGCCATATATTGCACACACATTGATATTGCTGCCCGTTTCTGTTGTTCTGTCTAATCGCAAATAGTTCATATGGGTCAACTGTATGCCCAGCATCGCACACGTAACTAAAATCTGAACCGTGTTTGATGTCTCCGCCATCGCAAATGGTTTGCATTTTTTTTGACAGGTTTTTTACATCCCTGTTTGCGATTAATGCATCGCACACAGTTTCGTCAAAGGGTCTCTGATCGTAGTGTCGTGTTAGCAGCATCCTGCAGTAGTGCTGGTACCATATAGGCCGGGGGCTGATAAGGGATTAATCGTTGAATCGGACATTTAACTGAATATATCTGTAACCCATTTATCGGTAGGTTAACTAGGGCCATAGCTAACATATTTGAGGCTACCTAGCAAGATGCATTGTACTAAATGACTAAATATGAAGGGGTTGTTTGGTTTGTGACTAACTTTGCCAAATATTGCCACACCTAAGGTTAGGCAAGTTTGACCAACTTAGGTGAGTGTTTGGTTCAAGCCACACCTTAGGCTAGCCACACTTAGGCAGCGCATGGCATACACACAAAGAGTGTGGCAAGATTCCCTTAGACTTGCCAACTTGTGGCTCTCATTTTGATGAATTAACCTTAGGTAAGCTTGGCAAAAATGTGTGGCAAAGTGTGGCAATGCTACTATGCTAGGCCTAGAACCAAACAACCCCGCAATCCTAGGCCACATAGCAACAAGGAAGGGTTGTTTGGTAATAGGCCTAGGAGTGCCACACTTTGCCATACAATGTTGCTAAACTTGCCAAAGGGTTGGTGATGTGGGACCATAGTGTGGCTTGCCAAGGATGTGTCTTGAACCAAACACACACCTAAGTTGGTCAAACTTGCCTAACCTTAGGTGTGGCAAACATAGTCTCAAACCAAGAGTGTTACCTTAATGTTCTGATCATGTCCTGATATACATAGAAGAGCAGCAAGAAGAACAACAACACAACAGCAGTTAACTACAGTTAATCGGCTGATATTTGTAAAAATGTAATAAACTCCCACCGCCCCATAATATAAGATGTTTATTCATCCACACCGTGAGTATAATAGGATGGAGGGAGTGTTGTACTACATCATTGTGCAATTGCTGTTTAGCTTCTAATATTAACTTGGTGCTTTTAGGTACATGTCATTGGTAAAGATCCGTGCTTCGACCCTTTCTGCGTATGGTACATTTCATCTTTTGAACCAGCATCAAGTGAGGAAACTGATAAAGATTGTCAGTAAAATGGTTCAAAAGATGGCAATTAAACTATTTGTTTACACTTTATCCAAGACAATAGTGAACTGCAGCATGGTAAGTAAGAACTCTGCAGCCTTCTTTTTACTGCCCATAATGAGTTGTGTTAGATGAAAATGTCTGAATCTTTTTCCTTTGCAGTTGTTGTCGAAGCAGTTTACTCAAGATTACCTCTCAAACTACAAGATTGGTGGGCATGAAAAGGTTAAAGTATTTCTACCAGAACACAATGACTATCTAGATGTCCTCATGAGTCATGAAGACACTGAAGAATGGACGGTCGGCCATCACAAGGGGTTAGACTAGAGTCGTGCGTGCCTTCTGCATGGAGGAGAGCACAATACGGGCATTCCGCTTCACCTTGTTCAGCAACCAGAATGTCTTTTGCATCTTTCTTTACCGTGCTTATTAGTACAAGTATACAACCCTGGTTCATCATTCTTTATTTGGTGCTTATGTAATTCTTGAACATATGTATCTGTGAATCAAATAATGCATTGGTTGTTTAACCTGATGGATATGAATAAAGTAATAGCCAACTTTCAATTTCAAACTCGGTACAATTTTAAATAGCAGCGATTTAATGACGGTTGAAATATGCTCTGCATGTCGTTACGGCGCACACGGTCTATAAAGCACAAACGTGTGTGATGTAACTCATAATCCGACACGGTTTGTAGAGAGAAAACGTGTGTGAACATGCACACAGTTGCCATTTGGGAAGCGTGTGTGATGTCAGACAATATCACAAATGGTGCGAGCAAAATAAATGTTTGTGATAGTCACTTTATCGTACACGGTTTATAATCATGAACTGCTTCGGATGTCGTAGGCATCGTAAACGTTGCACAAGATAATAGCGTTTGCGATAGTTATCCTGTACGACACAAGTACGACGGTCCGACGTTTCGTAATCCTATCTGACACTCGTACGATGATAGGTACTCTTCTTAATTACAGATCGCATCCGATTTGGGAAAAGTGAATGTGTCTGATATTTTCCTTATCACACACGTTTGACAATCATTAACTGTTTGTGATGGAGTGCGCATCATAAAAGTTGCACCACAGAATAGCGTGTGCAATGCTAATGCCAGCACACACGAGTAGCAAGGATGGAGCATTTGGGATATTCGATCTATCACAAACAGTTGTGTGACGAATCGCGTTTGGGATACATGCCGGCAATGCATACACTTAGTTATGCAAAACGTATGCATTGCTACTCCCTATCCCCGATGGTTTCTGGGTTGTGTGGGAAGGACCCCCCCTATCGCCCACACTCACTAGGCGGCGGTTTAAGAGCATAATTGGTTTGATGCCAAAAGTTAGCATGCCAAATTTTGGCAATTGCCAAATGTTGGCTAGAGATTGGTTGCTTGCCAATTTTCGCTGCCAATCTCACAAAAGATTGCCAAATGTTGGCAACTTTTGATTTTGCCAAATGTTGGCTTGCCAAATGTTGGTAGCAAACCAATTATGCTCTAAAATGCCATCGCGAAAAGTGGTTAAAAACCGTTTGTCTGGCAGCTCGATGTACCAGTGATTGAATACAAGAGATGAACTAGGGTTTGAGATGAGATGGTGTTGGTGAAGATGTTGATGAAGATTGGTCCTCCCGCGATGAGAAGATCATTGGTGATGTTGATGGCTTTGATTTCCCCCTCCTAGAGGGAAGTTTCCCCAGCAGAATCTCTCCACCGGAGAGCAAAAGTGCTCCTGCCCAGGTTCCGCCTCGAGACGGCGTCGCTTCATCCCGAAAGTTCTTTCTCTATTTTTTCTAGGTAAAAACCCTTCATATAGCAGAAGATGGGGGCCGAAGGCCTACCAGTGGCCCCACAAGGAACCAGGGCGCGCCCAGGGGGGCGCCCTGCTGCCTTGTGGGCAGCTGGTAGGTCCCATCTGGTACTTCTTTGCTCCAGTACATTTTATATGTTCCATAAAAATTCTCCGTGAAATTTCAGCCCATTTGGAGTTTTGCAGAATAGATATCTCCGACGTAGCTTTTCCAGGTCCAGAATTCCAGCTGCCCGCAATCTCCCTCTTTATGTGAATCTTGCAAATTAAGAGAAGAAAGGCATTAGAATTGCATTTCAAATTATTATAATGATCAAAACCATTGTAAATATCAGTAGGAAAACATGATGCAAAATGGACGTATCAACTCCCCCAAGCTTAGACCTCGCTTGCTCTCAAGCGAAAAGCCGAAATCGATAATCATGACCACATGTTTAGAGAGAGAGAGGTGTTGATAAAAACCAAATACGACATAGTCGCATCATGATCATTATTATAGCAGTAATATATCATCATAATACTTCTCATAATCGAGTAACAATTCATCACAATAACGAATTATAAAGCATAAACTTTCTTGAAAACAAACAAACTATGTTCTTAGTCAATGAAACAATCACAATTCATCATATTCTCAGGAGAATCTTATGTAAGAGCTTTCTGTTTAGCAAGTCCACATTCTCAACTATCATTTACTCTTCTACGATTGCTGACACTCACGACATATATATGGGGCAAAAGTTTCAGCCGGACACATAGAAAGATAGGGGCTTATAGTTTCGCCTCCCAACTCATTTACCTCAAGGGTAATGTCAACAATAATAACTCATGATCACTCATATCCAACTGGATATATGTGCCTAGATCTTTCCCCACCACATGATGCTTGCAAAGAAAAAAAGGAAAAAGGAAAAGAGAAGAACACTATTGACTCTTGCATAAAAAGTAAATACAGAAAACTAAAAGATAAGCCCTTCGCAGAGGGAAGCAGAGGTTGTCATGCGCTTTTTATTTATGGATGTGCATGCTCTTAATGTAAAGGAACATCACTTTATATTGCCCCTTGTGATAGAAACCTTTATTATGTAGTCTCTCGCTTTTATTTATTTACCATCACAAGATCGTACAAAGCTTATTTTCCTTTACAATAAAAGATCATACATATTTAGGAGCAATTTTTATTGCTTTATGCACCGATGACAACTTACTTGAAGGATCTTATTCAATACATAGGTAGATATAGTGGACTCTCATGACATGAAACTGGGTTCAAGGGTTTTTGGATGCATAAGTAGTATCTCTACTTGGTGCGAATTTTTGGCTAGCAAAGATATTGAGCAAGCACCACAAGTTGGAGGATCCATGACAATATAAATTCTATGTGAATATAAGCAAACATAACTCATTAACTCATTACATTGTCTTCCTTGTCCAACATCAACTAATTGACATAGAATATTTAATGGGGGCTCACAATCATAAACGATGTCCAAGATAGTATATTTATATGTGAATCCTCTCTTTCTGACCAATACTATGTTTGTTAACTCCCAACAAATGTTATCAAGTATACTATTGTTTTATGTAAAGTTGTTACTTTCCATGGAATTAGCATATGATCTTTTCATCATTTTCATTGCTAAGATTGAAACATAAAAGTAAAGAAGCAAAGTCGAACTACTCTTTATTATATAACTCTCGAACTCAATTACATAGATAGATTAATCATGAAACAAGCACTCAAAACTAAATCATACTAATCTTTTATTCTTCTAAATCAAGAAATAACTAAGGATCGAACTAAGATAGATAAAGATGGTAAAAGTGATGGTGATACGATACTGGGGCACCTCCCCCAAGCTTGGCACAAGCCTAGGGTGGTTCCCATACCCATGTACTCAAGTGTCGTTCTTCAGTGATGGTGGTGTTGTAGCTGTGGTGGGCTTGTCCTTTAGCTTCAATAAGTACTCTAGACTATGGTTGATATTCCGTAAGGCATGATTTTGCTCTTCCAATAAAATAACTTCATGAGTGAGGGATGTATTCTCAACACAGATTGTTTCAAAAACCCTTAAAGTATCAGTTTCAGATGGGGAGAGATGATCATAAAGGGGTTGCAGTATGTCTCCGTTTTCCGCAGTCTCTGCAGTAGGCATGGCCTGATCTCCCTGTTGGATGTGGCTTCCCACGACCTCCTCAGCTTCATCTTGCTTGCCGATGTCCTCCTCTCGTGATGACCACTCATAATAAACCTTGCTGTAGGGGCGCTTGCTCGGAGAAGATTGCATGATCCGGTGCTCGGTATGGAGCCTTTAGGGAGCCATGGGGATCTAGATCTGTCAGAAAATAGCACAAAACAAGAACATAGGAGAATCTTGCAATAAGGTGTTCAAAACATCCGGGAGTATATATAAATAATTTTTATCTTGCGAAACAAGTATTCCAGAAGAAAACGGAGTCGGGAGGACACACGAGGGGCCCACAAGGCACTAAGGCGCGCCCAAGGGGGCGCGCTCTGGTGCCTTGTGGCCTTCTCGTGGGTCCCCTCGATTGTTTCTTATTTTTGTATTTTTTCTAATATTCCAAAACTGACATGATTTACTTTTATGGAATTTTTAGAGTCGGTGTACTTACCGTATCACATACCTACTCTTTTTCAAGTTTCTGGAGTCCTCCGGAAGGTTTCTCTTATGTGTTCCTCCGGTGTCATAGTTTGAACAATGTTAGTTTCAACATTAATAGGTGTACCTGAGATATAATATTTAATTCTTTGTCCATTGACTAATCTCGAATTAGTGCCCTCGGCATTATTGATCTTGATAGCTCCGGAGCGATAAACTTCTTCGATGATATACGGTCCTTCCCATTTGGAGAGAAGTTTTCCTGCAAAGAATCTGAAGCGAGAATTTTATAATAGAACATGCTCACCTACTTCGCATTCCTGTTTTTGAATTCTTTTGTCATGCCATCATTTAACTTTTTCTTTAAACAACTTGGCATTTTCATATGCTTGGGTTCTCCACTCATCCAGAGAGCTAATATCAAATAACCTCTTTTCACCGGCAAGTTTGAAATCATAATTAAGTTATTTAATTGCCCAATATGCCTTATGTTCTAATTCAAGAGGTAATTCCATAAACCGTTTTATACGGAGACATACCCATAGGATTCTTATAAGCAGTTCTATAAGCCCATAGTGCATCATCAAGTTTTTTAGACCAGTTCTTTATAGATCTATTAATGCCCTGTTGTAAAATTAATTTGATTTCTCTATTACTCAATTCAACTTGACCACTAGACTAAGGATGATAAGGAGATGCAATTCTATCGTTAACATCATATTTAGCAAGAAGTTTACGGAAAGCACCATGAATAAAATGTGAACCACCATTAGTCATTAAATATCTAGGGACTCCAAACCTCGGGAAAATAACTTATTTAAGCATTTTAATAGAAGTGTTGTGATCAACACTACTAGTTGGAATAGCTTCTACCCACTTAGTAACATAACCAACAACAACTAGAATATGTGTATACACATTAGAGGAAGGAAAAGGTCCCACATAATCAAATCCCCAAACATCAAATGGTTCAATAACAAGCGAGTAATTCATAGGCATTTCCTGACGTCTACAAATATTACCAATTCTTTGACATTCATCACAAGAAAGGATGAACTTACGTGCATCCTTAAAAAGGGTAGGCCAATAAAAACCAGCCTGTAGTACCTTATATGCAGTTTTGTCTCCAGCATGGTGTCCTCTGTATTGTTCATGTTCATGCTCAGGTACACAACGTCTAATAACACCATCTACTCCTTCTTTATATATATGTGGGTCATCCCAAAAGTAATCTCTTAAATCAAAGAAGAACTTTTCCTTTTGTTGATAAGTGAAACTAGGTGGTATATATTTAGGGCGTGTTCGTTAGCCCTCCATCTTCTCAACTCCTCGACTCAAGGTCAGGAGCTAACCCGAACGGTCCAAAACTGGGCTATACGAGAGAGAAGCTAGCTATTACCATAGTGCAAGATTGGAGGAGTGGTGGAGTTGGAAAACTCATGCTCTCAGGAAAAGGAGAAGCGGGAGTTAACTGATATTACACATGTATACCACCGCAAAGTGAATTCATGTACTGGTTCACTGCAGCTAATATCCTTCACGAGCTGTGTCTCCCCTGGAATGAGCTCCCACTACGAAATTGGGTCAAAGCCCAACCAATAGCCCATCTAATAAAATATGCTAAGTGGGTCGAAGGAAGAAGTTGATCTGCCGAACGCTCCGATGACTCCGGGATTTCCAACGAGAAGCTGGCTGCTGGCTGTGGAGTTGAGGAGTTTGGGGTCATGGAGGGTTACCGAACAAGCCCTTAGCAACAATGTAATTATCATAATCTGCATACCAAGGAGTATAACTAGAAGCATTTATAACAACTAATTGTTCATCAAGAAAACTATCATCAATAGGTAGTGGGTCATCAAGAACATTCTCCATTCTAGACAGATTATCAGCTATGGGATTCTCAGCTCCCTTTCTATCAACAATATGCAAGTCAAATTCGTGTAGCAAAAGGACCCACCTAATCAACCTAGGTTTAGCATCTTTCTTTTCCATAAGATATTTAATAGCAACATGGTCGGTGTGAGCAATTACTTTAGAATCAACAATATTGTCGGATTCAGGGCTCCGTAGACCCAAGAAAGGTTCGAACTCTGGGGTGTGTGCGAAGAACTCGACCTATCCAGCCAAACAACGCGTCGCCCTACAGCCTAGCTCGATGAGTCAAGGAAGAAGATGAACACGGCAGCTTACCCAGGTTCGGGCCACCTTGCGGTGCAAGACCCTACTCCTGCTTTGTGGTGGATTTGCCTCACGAGGGGCTGAGGACGAACAAGTACAAGGGATGAACAACCTCACGAGGTCTACTCTGGGGTGAGAGTGAGTCGTCCTCGGGTCGGATCTCCCCTCTACGGTGGTGGCTAACCTATATATAGTGGCCTCGGTCCTCTTCCCCCAAAACATAGGCGGGAAGGGATCCCACAGTGGCCAATTTGAAAGGGGACAAGTAGTACATCTTATCCTGACAAAAGGTGGTCTTCACCTGCAAAGCTTCTGGTCGTGACGCCGTGGTGGGCTCGGCGATGACATCTGTCCTGCCGTCCTGGCGGTCCTGGTCTGGTTGCACTGGAATGGAAACCTTTTCCTGATTCCTCGGGAACCCACGCTTGTGCTCGCCTCCTTAGCACCAAAGGGGAAACTGTCTTCTCTGTGCCCGCTGGCGCCTGCCTGGCCTTGGTCATCATGGCTTGCGTCACCGCAACCTCATGAGGTTGGGCACCTGCATAGGAATCTCCGCTCCTCAGGAGGCAGCCTGGGAAGGCTGCTCCCTCAGGAGGTCTTGGCGTCGTCTGCCTCGCGAGGCTTGGCCCTTGGCGAGGGTCTTGTCTTGACAATCTTCATAGGTGGGCCATACTAGGCTATCGATGAGGCCACGCCATGGGCCGCAGGCAGGCAAGTCTGGGTACCCTGGTTCCCAGAACGCCGACAGTAGCCCCCAGGCCCAAGGCGTGCTCGGACTTGGCTTCGAGGCGAAGCCAAAGGGCAAGGGCGAAGCGTCGTGGGCCCCAATTGCCTGCGGATCGTGCTGACGCGTGGCGCTTGATGGGACGTGGGCGTCTCCACTTCCCCACGCGGCCTCGGCAACCGCCCAAGCTGATAAAAGATTGGCGCCCACACCACACCATCATTGCCTCCTTCTTGCCTTGCTCAAGATCCCCTTTCCTCCTGCCGAGTGCGTCTCCAGATCTGGTCGAAGTCCTCCTCCTCTCCGCATCTCTTCTCACAAGCTCTTGCAGATGGCATCCGGGAAGGCAAAGCCGGCCGCGTAGGCCGCGAGCTCTTCCTCTTCTCCTGTGCCGGCCCTCGGCATGTCCTCCATCACTAAGAAGAGGCACCTCGCCGCCACGCTCCCGCTGACGATGAGCAGTGACAATGAGTGGAACGAGACGATGCTCCTGGTAGGCTCCACTGATCGAAGGACCCTGGCGGGGACGTTCTATCCCTTCTTCCTCCATAGCATCTTTGCGGGGCTCATCCCGTCTTTCTCCGGGTTCTTCACCGCCGTCCTCGACCACTACCAGGTTCAGGCCCTGCATCTTCAGCCCAACTCCATCCTTCTCTTGTCCATCTGCGCCTTTTACTGTGAGGCGTTCGTGGGCGTGATGCCCTCCATTGCGCTCCTCCGCCACTTCTTCTCTCTTCGGATGCACGATCCAGCTCAGAGTTCTGGATGCGTCTCCTTCTCCGCGGTCTAGAGGGGCAACATGCTCATGAGGGCCGGGAAGAAGGTGGAGAACTTTCGGCGTAAGTGGGTCTTCATGGACGCCGGGGGCCTCCACGAGAGGCTGGAGTTGCCGACTGGAGTGCCAGAGGAGCTTGACCGGTGGGGTCATGAGCAGTTCTCCGGCCCCCGGGCGCGCCGGTCCTGAAGAAGATGATGGCCCACCTGGAGGCCGGGGCGCTGACAGGGGGCCACGCTTGTCAAGGAGTTTCTAACGCAGCGCCTGGCCCCGCTCTAGGCGCACACGCGCCCCATGTGGGAGTTCAAGGGCGCAGAGGACGACATCTGGCTGCGCTCGGGGAGCTTGACAGGCGAGGAGCTAGGCAAGGCCCTAAACACTCTGCTAGAGGGGGATCCGGGCAACCTCCCTGCAGCCTACATCCCGCTGTACCGTCGCACTGACAGGGCGGCGCTGGTCGCCGCTATGCCCGTCTTCAACGAGCTGGGGCTCGTGCTGCCCGAGCTCCCCAACTCCCCGGTGTTGGTGTCTTCTGGCGACAACGCCGGCGAAGAGGCGAAGAAGACTCGGAGGCGACTGTGGACGATGTGGCGGAGATCTCCCCACCATCTCAGAGCGAGCTTCTCTACGGCCTCACAGATGACGACGACGCCGCCGAGCCCCCGGTCGCGGAATCCCCGCGCTCCACCGAGGTCGTCACGAGGTCTGGGGCCACTCCCTCGGCCCTACGGAGGCCAGGCCGAGCGACCCCGAAGAAGAGCGGGGTAGCGCCCCCTCCTCGAGGCGACGCCTCTGCCTTGTCGTCTGTCAGTGCCACACCGGATCCGGCCATCGTGCACCCCGCCGACCCCCAGGACACAGCCAAGACCACGCCCAAGAAGGTCGAAGGTGCTCCGGCCTTGGCCGGGAAGAGGGCGTACATCGCCTCTGACGAGTAAGTGTCTCACCTTGTCTTTGTTTGTCGCCCCTTGATATCGTGCCCACAGTGCTCCCCTCCTGATGATCAGGGTGGGCGTCGTGGTGAAGAAGAGGAAGGAGGATGCCGGGACCTCTGAGGCGCCACCACTCGCCAGAGTCGTGACGGCCCGGGCGTAGACAGAAAAGGTCGCCCCGCATTCCCTTGCGACGGAGCGGACCCCTAGAGGCGTGGCGGTGGAACCTCGGGAGGAGTCTGCCTCCATGGGCCAGCAGGCTCCGGAGCCACCTATCCCCATCGTACCCGCGGTGGAGTTGGAGGCCCCAGAGCCCCCAGCTATCCTTGCTGCCGTGGCGGCGCCAGCCCGCGCGTTGGTGCCGCCCCCTCCCCAGGCCCTTGTGCTGGAGGACTGCGGCCCCCTTGCCAGGCCCGGGGTTCTGGAGGAAGCCTTCACCGCGCTGGACCAGCTCTGGACCAATCTCCAGGACGCCAACAGGTGCGGGGTTAGGGAGCGCATGGGGCTGATCTCGGGGTGGCTCCAGGCCGACGCATCCGCCAGGACAGCCTGGAGCCGATCCGAGGCCGCCACCACGAAGAGCAGGAAGGAGGCCATCGAAGCCGTGAGGGCCCGTGATGCGGCGCTGTCCGACGCGGCGTCCGCCAAGGAGCACTGCAGCAAGGCGGAGACTAAGCTGAAAGCTCTGCATGAGGCGCAGGCTGCCCACACACAATGGCTCCATCAGCAAGAGGAGGAGCTCAAGGCCCGCGAAGCGACGCTCGCCGGCTGCGACGCCAAGCTGGCCCAGGCAACCAAGGACCAAGCCGCGGAGCACGACCGCCTAGGCAAGCTGAAGGAGGAGGTGGACGAGGCGCAGGCGTCCCACGCCCAGCTCGTCTCTGAGGTGACGGCCCAGCTGGAGGCCAGGGAGAAGACCCTCGACACCGCCGAGAAAACGGCGGTCGTGGAATGCGAAGCCTTGGTCTCCCTTGAGCTCAGGTCTCGCAAGGCGCTGCACTCCCTTTATGGAGGAGGGTACGAGAAACCGCTGGCGACTCCAGAGGACGGCCCTGCTGGGCTTCTCCCAAAGCTTGCTGAGGCGCTTGAGGGCATCGCCGCTGGGGTGGACTCCGCGGTGGAGGAGAAGTGCCGCGCGCTCTTCACCTCGGCCTCAACGCGCGTCTAAAGCCACCTCCACTTCTAGGACCCAGGCTTCAACCTCAGCGCGCTGATCGAGCCGGTGGCCCTTGAGTCTTGCACCGCCGCCGCTGAGGCCATGAAGAAGCAGGTGGAGGACCTGCTGGGGAAGTTCCTCTGCGTCTCCGACCCCGCAGCTACGGCGGCAGAAGCCGGCGGCAAAGATGGTGGCAGCGTCATTGATGATGGGCTTCCCAAGGTGGGCGATGGCGGCAACCAAGGCGATGGTGGTGCTTCTTTCTAGTTGACCCTGCAGCATTCATCGTGCCTCGCGGAGGCGTGAGAGCTTCTATTTGAACTTGTGGAACATTATGCCTTGTAATAACTTGCTAGGACTCCGTGATTTCCTTTTCGTGCTCAATTTCCTTCCTTTTTGCCTTAGTGTTCAGCGTCGGCAGGGCCCGGCCCCGCGCATACCTCAGCCGCCGTTGGGGTGTCCGGATCACCAGGACGAGTGCAAGGGGTGAGGGGCTATGTGACCAGTGAGGCCCCTGAGTCGCGATGCTCAGAGGTCCCCCTTGACGTACGAACAGCCCTCATGAAGGAAACGTGAACAGCGTTTGAGTTAATCCGGAGTCCTCCATACCTTTCCTCGCCAGCTTTTGCCTAGGAGGGACGCGAGAAAACCAGGTGCGAGAGACCTGGTGAGGTGGCGTGCGTCAGCCGTGGCCTGAGTGTAGCCCCCGTGCCCAGCCCCCTCGTTCGGCCCTCCTGTAGGAAAGCTGTGCGGTGGGACCGAGCGGCGAGCCTTTAGGCCCTCCTGAGGTTATTGCAGCCACTAGGGTGCCCTCAGTTGTTTATTCACCAGCGCGGAGCATGGTGCTTCCACTTTAGCGTGGGCATACCCGCTCCTCGACCGTGTCGTCTGCCAGCTCGGAGCATGGGGCTTCCACTGGTGCGTGGGCATAGTCGCTCCTCGACAGTGTTGTCCGCCAGCGTGGAGCATGGGGCTTCCACTGGTGCGTAGGTGGGAGTTCCCTCAGGGGGAAAATTCTGGGGCGTGTACAGCCCCGTCCGTACTCGTGGCTAGCATGGCAGGACTGGAGGAGGTGTATCTAGGCACTCGTGAGCCAGCGCGGGACTCACGAGGCCCTACCTCAAGGTGGGTTGCGCTTGAATTTTGTTGTAGGGTGCCTGAAAAAATCATGCGAGATGTTGGGGTGGCCTGCGCCGAGTAAATCTCCGGAGGGCATCGCATGAGAAGGCCAAACACCAATGACCCCAGGAGGTGACGTGAACGGGGCCGGCCCGCCAGACAGAGCTCAACCGTTGGGTTTATCGACGCTGCAGGGACAGACCTGAGCACAGGCGCCGTGCCCAGTCTTCTCATGCAATAATCCTAAGGAAAAACAACCGGCGCATGGCTCCCGTGGCGGCGAGGCACCTGGTCGCGCGCCCTAACTCATCCACTCTTGATTAGCTCATGCGAGAACAAGGCACCAAGGACCACGTGAGGTGTCGTGCATGGGAGCTGGCCCGCGAGACAGAGCTCGGCCACTTGGGTTTAGCGACGCTGTAGGGATGGACCTGAGCACAGACGTCGTGCTAGTCCTTAATCATGAGGCAGTCGTAGGCGGGTTTGTGAGGGCGCACAACGTTCATGGTGGCAAAGCACCGGACATGCAGGTGACAATATCAAGCAATTCATGAAAGGGCAAAGCCAGTTCCAATACATGCGCAAAACGATACATGCTGCAGGGGCGGGCCCTAATAGCTTGAGGATAATGCAGCCTGAGGGGCGCCCTCAACTGAACAAACCAAAAAGTCACCTTGCACCGTCGTTGTAGAAGCGTCGGAGTAGCTAAAGATGCGTGTTGTGGGGGTCGCTCCTCACAAGCCAGCCGCCCCCTGAGGCCTGGGGGGCTCTGGAGGTCCAAGAAGCTCGCGAGGGTCCGGCACCTCCTCCGTCAGGACCGCCTGTCGCCTGGCCTCGTGAGCCGCCAGGACGCCCTGCATGTAGTGCTGGTGCGAGGCAGCCACGTTCAGCAGGCCGAACGGCATGCGAACGTAACTCCGGGGGTAGCCACCACTCCGGCCAATGCGGGACGGCTAGAAGAGCTCCTGAGAAGCAACTCTGTTGAGGCCTGAGATGTTGATGCAGACATGCAGCTCGCCACCCACGTCAGGGGCGGCAACTGCACCGGATGATGCGGGACGACGCTCGCCACGCATGGATCGCACCTCCTGAAGCTCCTCGATTGCCTTGGTGATGAACTCCTGAGCGCCTGGTGCCTCACGCCTTGCGCCTTGCTCACGAAGGCGCGCGTCGAAGCACGCCCCACGTGGTGCCCGAACACCTCCCTCATGACGCTGGTCAGGTTAGAGGCCCTCCAGAGGAGAGCCCCCGAGCCCGTCCTGAGAGGGGCACCGGGCGCACCTTCCTATGCGAGAGGGAAAGGCGCCCCAGCAGTGGGCGCGGGGCCTGAGGCACAGTCGTCGGGCACCTCAGCCTCCTGACGGCCCCTGAGGAGGAGCTGCTTCTTCTTCTTGGGGATGGCCTCAGGAGGCCGAACAGCACCCTCGTCGTCAGAGTTCTCGACTGCTGCAGCCTGTTAGGCGCACTCAAGGGAGCACACCGCAGCCTTCTCGTCGCAGGCGACCGTGATGATACCGCCGCAACTCGTGCTAGGCGACTCCCTCTCCTAGGCTGAAACTCGGTCCCTCTCCTAGGCGACTCCCTTTCCTACCGCCGGTGGCCACTCCAGCCCCGGCGGCCACCTTCCTGTCACTGGCCACTCCGGTGGTGGCAGCCACCAAGACACCATGGAGAGTCTTCTCCATTGGGATTTCTCCCCGGGTTTGGCGATTGAATCTCAGGTACGTGACAAGTTCCAATCTACGGTACACTACTAGCCGGCCAATCCCAGATCCACCAAGGAATTCTTCCTGGTGGTCTCGTTCTCCTCGGCATCCTTTCCGTTGACAGAGGAATCTGTAGCCCTAGCCGTGCAATCTTGTATTGGTGGACTCAGTTTGGGTTTTAGGGTTTTGCGGCTAAGTGATCGCCGCTTTTGGTTTTCAGTGGCTTCCAACAGAGTTGGTCATTTCATCTATGGGCTTAAGGATCGGATTTGGCCGGATTTCATTTGTCATTTTCATCTATTCCGTGGTGATCTTAATTCATGCCTCGATCGTTCTGATAAGGTCTGGCATGCGAATACTCATCTTCCTGAGGTGGGATTTCATCCCATCGCTATTAAATCTAAATGGCTTCAGGATCAGCAATTGATGCTAGCTCAATCTCATGCTTCAAAGTTGTTTGGTAATACTGGGCTTCAAATCATCACGCCGGCGACGAGCTCGAGTATCGCTCCGGCCACCGAGGTCATCTCCTTTGGAAAGTTCAACTTTCTGGTTATTTCGGATCCTGATTTGAATATTCGGTTGGGGGATTTTGTTTTCAATCAGAAGGATAAGTTGCCTAGTGCTGGAACCTATTTTCAAGGACCCCGTTTCAGGGAATCTTATTGGAACTCTATCTCGGATGAGAAGTTGTATCACATTATGGATGGCTGGCAAGCTGGATATTCTGATCATGATGTTAAGTCTATGGTTCAAATCAAAGATGTGCCAACACAGGATTATATCGATGCTAGGCTCTTGAAATGCCTGAACTATTCACGCCACGGGCATCTGGTTGCTGTTTGCCCAGGGCAATTTTGCCAATGATGTGTCAGGCTGATACACCTGTGTACCTGTCAAGAGCAGCATATGTCGGATGCAGCATGCATAATGGGCCGTCCAAAGTTACCGTTTCGAGCCTGTCTTCAGATCGACCATCAAATGACCCGCTGCCCGGGCTTGAAAAGGTGTGTCTCTTGTGGCTTTTTGGGCCACACAGACCATGGTGAACATCGACACTGGCCCAAATATGAATGGCAGCCCATAACATCACGTGAAACTTCTGGGTCTTCCGCCCTGGCTAAGGAGATTTCTCTGATATGATATCATAAAAAAAATCAGGATTATCAGAACACACAAGGAACAAATCGGTGATCGGTTTGGCAAGTAAAACAGAATATCCCTCCACGAGATGATGTGGCGCCCTCCCATTGCATGTCGATACGCCTCCCCCCTGCCTCAACTATCAACCCCACCACCCGGGGGACCCAATCCCGCTCAGTCTCCCTAGTTTCCAACACCACCTCTGCCTCCTCCCACCTTGCTCTGCCATCGCCCTCCAGGAACTCTGCGTCGCCGGAGATCATCAGCGGCAGCGAGATGGCAAACTTCCCGGTCCGGCCGTTCGCGTTCGCTCCGCTTGGCGCCAACATTGAGCGGGGGCCGGATCATCGGCTTCAGAGGAGTGTCATGGTGGTGGATGACCCGCCATTGAACCATGACAGGTATGCCATCATCTCGATCCAGCCCCCAGTTCCTGATCATCAGAAAAGATTTTGGCTTGAAGAGATTTGCCGCATTATTAGGGAAGATCTTGAGTATCAGATTTCAGATGAGTTTGTTTATACGATTGGTATTGGTTGTGTTGCGTTTGCGGATGTGCAAAGCCGCGATGAGGCCATCAGAGAAGGACCACATGCCCTCACTGATGACTCTTATTTCTCACTCACACCTCATGACGAAGGGATTAATATGAGGATGCCCGCTTTTCAATATGAAGTTTGGATCATGATGCTAGCTTTTCCGATGGACTACATGACTAAACGTTATGTGCATAAGGCGATTTCTAATTTTGGCAAACTGCTAGCTTGGCCCAGACCGAATGAAAACAAGGCTAGGGTTCTGGTTAAGTGTCATATCAAGGATGTGGCGCAGGTTCCTCACAGTCTGGTTGTCTCTAGGGTGGGCATGCTCCCTGGAGTTGGTCGCTCATGGTCAGTTCCTGTTTATGTGCTTAATGGTAGAGACATGGTGCCTGGTTTGGTTGACAATGAGGATGCTCCACCCCTCCTCAATGCTTCCCCTCATCCGTACAAACTACCTTACTATACTATGATGCAGCAAGCTAGAATTAATGACATGGAAGCACAACAGGCGGCCAATGAACAGCTGTGGCATGCTGAAGAACAGGTTCAGGACCAAGTTCAGGGAAATGGTTGGAGAGCTTGGCCGATAATTCCACCACCATACACTGGGTTCAGTTTCAGAACTTTCTTTGAGTATGATGGTCCTTCCCTTATGGATGGTGTGCATGAAGAGCATAACATAGTTGATAACCTATCTGATGTGTGGTCTGAATATTCTCAGGTTGAGGAACTTGCTGATAATATGTTCCTCAACATGTCCCCAACATGAGAAACTTCTATTAAGGTGTTGGGGACATGTTGAGGAACTTCTATTAAGGTGTTGAGGACATGTTGAGGACTTGCTGAACCTCCTTATTAATGGTGTTGGGGACATGTTGAGGAACCTCCTTTTTATTAATGATGACTGATGAAGTTTTGCTTCAACATGTGGTGCATCCTGACTCTGTTCCATCTGTGGGAGAGCAGAGCATGCCAGCTTCCTTGATGCCATCTGTCTCTATTGCAGATCACCTTGGTAATTTGATCTCTAAGGAGCCAACCCATGTGGATACAGTTCTTCTACGCCGAAGTGCTCGCTCTAACAAATATGATGGGTTTAAAGTGCCACCTCTGTCTGACAAGAAACTGACAGTTTCTAAAGTGAAGCCAAGGAAGGACCCTGGTGTTCAGTGTTCTTCTACTGCCACGATGCCAAGTGGGTCTGATAGGATAGGCAAGGTACATAGTGATATCCCTCCTCCCACACCTATTTCTACCATACAATCTATTGGTACTAATATGTGTGGCATGCGCCCAAGCCAGCTAAGCGAGCAGAAGTTGCTCTCGCCCAGTGGGGAAAAGGAGCATGATGAACAGAAGTCCGATGCAGCTTAGGGCGTGGAAGGTGCTGTGCTGGAATGTCTGAGGGATCAATTCCGACCAAAAACTTTTGGCTCTTCGTAATGCAATTGATAGTAGTGGTTGCTCTGTTATCTGTTTACAAGAAACTAAGCGTGCTAGCTTTGATAAGTCTTTTGTAAGAACTTTCTGTCCTAAGAAGTTTGATAGCTTTGAGGTGGTGCCATCTCAGGGTGCCTCTGGTGGATTGATTGTCATTTGGGATAGTTCAGTCTTTTCGGGCAATGTTATTTGCTCTGAATCTTTTGCTTTGGGCTTTCAGTTCACTTCCTCACAAACTGCTAAATCTTGGAAAATGTATAATGTGTATGGCCCATGTGATGGCCCTGCTAGAACTGCTTTCACCTCCTGGATGTTTGATCTTGATATACCTGATGATGAAGATTGGTTATTATGTGGAGACTTTAACTATATCAGGGCCCCAGACAACCGTAATAAACCAGGAGGGAATGTGAACGATATGCTCCTCTTTAATGATTTTATTCAGTCGCAAGCCCTGGTAGAACTGCCAATCAAGGGGAGGAAGTATACGTGGAGCAATATGCAATCGGATCCGCTACTAGAACAAATCGATTGGTTCTTCACTTCGACCAATTGGACCTCCAGTTATCCTAACACGACGGTGGGCCCCCTCCCAAAGCCGGTTTCTGATCATATCCCTTGTGTGATCTCGATTGAAACCACAATCCCTAAAACCAAGATCTTTCGTTTTGAGAATTTTTGGATCTCACACCCTGGTTTCTTTGAGGTTGTTCAGTCCACCTGGAACAAAAGATGTTTTGCACACAACTCGGCTGCGATGCTTTGCAAAAATCTTAAGAACTTGAGATATGCTCTGAAGAAGTGGAGCAAAAATATTTCAAGACTGAATCTGTGCATTGATAATTCCAACTGGGCTCTGCTTGAGTTGGGCGGAATTGAGAACTGGAGGCCCCTTATGACACCGGAGAAAAACTTCCGTCCAATTCTTAAAGAGCATTTGGTCATTCTCCTTGGATATAAAAAGGAGTATTGGAAGAAAAGGTACACTGTGCGTTGGTTTCAGTGTGGTGGAGACAACACCAAATTCTTCCAATCAACGGCAAGTGAACATTTTAGGCGAAATTCTATTGCCTCATTAAAACTACAAGATGGATCTGTTGTCTCTGGTCATGCAGGGAAAGCGCAGGAACTCTTTCAGACATATAAAAACAGGTTGGGCACAGCTGAACCGCTTGAGATGAAATTTGATCTTGCACGGATGATCAAAAAAATTGAGGGGCTTGATGAGCTGACAAAACCCTTCACAAATGAGGAAATCGACAAGATTGTCCAAGAAATGCCCTCTGACTGAGCACCTGGCCCAGATGGCTTTAATGGGTGTTTTCTCAAATCCTGCTGGCATATCATAAAGCAAGACTTCTACAAGCTCTGTGCTGATTTTTATGATGGAAAGTTAGACCTGTAGAGTCTTAACTCAGGGTTTATTACCTTGATCCCGAAGTCTAACTCTCCTGAGACAGCGAATGATTATAGGCCCATCACTCTGCTTAACTGTTGTCTGAAACTGTTAACCAAACTGCTTGCTAATTGTCTGCAGAGAATAATCCTGAAAATCATACACAGAAATAAGTATGGATTCCTTAAGGGGAGATCGATCCAAGACTGCTTGGCCTGGGCGTTTGAATACATCCACCAATGTCAGGCTTCTGGGCGTGCCTGTTGCTTGCTCAAACTGGACTTCGCCAAAGCATTTATTACGATACAACATGAACCCATGATTGATATCATGCGTCACATGGGCTTTGATGAGAAGTGGATTGGGGGGATTAAGTGTATCTTCTCCTCAGGCTCCTTGTCCGTTCTCCTCAATGGCACACTTGGGAAGCAATTATCCTGCCAGTGTGGAGTGAGACAAGGTGACCCTCTGTCGCCCCTCATCTTCGTCCTCGCTGCAGATCTGTTGCAAGCTGCAATTAATGAGGCCTGCCGAGATGGCCTGCTGCAACTCCCAATCCCTTCGCATGATGCCGATTACCCAGTTATCCAATACACTGACGATACGATCGTGGTGTTTCCTGCCTGCCCTAGCCAAGCTCAGGTCCTGAAGGGAATTCTGGTTGACTATGCCACGTCGGTAGGGCTTAAGATTAACTTCCATAAATCAACCCTGGTACCGATCAACTTGGACCCAGCGACTGCATCAGAGGTGGCGGGGATCTTTGGCTGTGCTATTGGACAGATGCCGTTCACGTACCTAGGGCTGCCCATGGGGACCACCCGTCCCACGGTGACCGATCTGATGCCCATGGTCACGACGGTACAGAGAAGAATACCAGCAGCAGCCTCCTTGCTTGATTACGGCTCCAAACTAACGCTGTTGAACTCAGTGGTGACCTCGCTGGCGATTTACACGATGTGCTCGATCAAGCTAAACCCAAAGATCATTGAACATCTTGATAAACTCCGTAGGTCTTGTCTCTGGGTGAAGAAAACTGATGATGGCCTTAAAGGTAACTCGCTGGCAGCATGGGATCTTGTGTGCAGACCAAAGCACAGAGGAGGCTTGGGGATCATAAACCTCAAAATTCAGAACCAGGGGCTCCTCTTGAAACAACTCCACAAGTTTTACAATAGAGAAGATGTCCCTTGGGTGAACCTAATATGGCGATCATACTACAATGACCGAATCCCGCATGCAACCGACCTTTGTGGTTCATTATGGTGGAGGGACCTCATGAAACTGTCTGATGTTTACAGGGGGGTTACTCGGGCCTCGGTTGTAGCGGGGGACACGATCCTTTTTTGGAAACATGATTGGAAAGATACACTGTTCCAAGAAAGATTTCCGCGGGCCTTCTCTTTTGCCAAGGAACCAGATGTATCCGTTAAGTGGTTGCTGTCTTCGGAGAGATTGGGAGACGTGTTCCACCTGCCCCTCTCGGTGGAAGCTCGTCAGGAAGTGCTTGACTTGCAGCAGACGACCTCAGATGTTGCCCTGGTTGAGGGAGTGGATGCCTGGAAATGTGTTTGGAGTGGGAATGGTTTTCAAACAACCAAATTTTATGATCATTGCTTCAGAAACATGCAGGTGGATGAGGCCTTTGGATGGATCTGGAAAACTAAGTGCACAATGCAATGGAAGGTGTTTGTCTGGCTTCTTCTGGCTGATCGGATAAATACCAGAAACATGTTGAGGAGGAGGCACTATAAAATCCAAAACGATGACTACACCTGTCTGCTATGTTAGAACCCTCCGGAAGAGGATGTTGCCCATCTTTTCTTCAACTGTCCCTTCAGTCAGAGATGTTGGGATGCAGTGGGGATCCGTTGGCCAGTTGATAATTGCAGGCTGAGGCTGTTGCATGCTGGCAAAGACTCGTGGAACCAGCCCATGTTCATGGAGGTCTTCACAGTGGCCGCGTGGGGGATTTGGAAGGAAAGGAATGACAAACACTTCAGAGAGATCCAGCCAACTTTTGAGTCTTGGAAGGCCAGGTTCAAGAAGGACTTTGCTATGCTAGTCCATAGGGCTAAACAGGAGTTTGCCCCATACATCTTGTCTTTGGTAACTAATTTGTAAAGTTGTCATTTGTATCCTTGCTTTCTCCTGCCCCCCCCCCCCATCTCACAATGTAGCCTGTGTATAAGGGACTGGCTGAACTGTACTGACACACTAACCTTTTAATATAAAGTCAGTGGGATCCTCTCCCACTGTCATCAGTTCAAAAAAAAAGATGATACCGCCGCTCCCTGGCATCTTGAGGACATTGTAGCCGTGGTGAGTCACTGCCATGAACTTGGCGAGGGCTGGATACCCGAGGATGGCATTGTACGGGAGGCGGATGTGGGCAATGTCGAAGTCGATGAGCTCGGTGTGGTAGTTGTCGTGCTGCCCGAAGGTGACAGGGAGGCAGATCTGCCCTATGGGGACGGTGGAGCCATCGATCACCCCTGAGAAGGGTTTGGTGGGGAGGAGTTGGTCATATGGCACCTGGAGCGTCTCAAATGTCTCGACGCAGAGAATGTTGAGCCCCGCGCCACCATCGATGAGTGTTTTGGTGAGGAGGACATTGCTGATGGTCGGCGAGCAGAGCATGGGGAGCGCACCAGCGGCGGCTGAGCACTTGAGCCGGTCCATGGAGTCAAAGGTTATGGCGTACTTGGACCATCTGAGGGGACGCGACGCCTCAAGCTTGGGAAGGGCCGCGTTCACCTCGCGAGCGAACTGCTTGAAGATGCGATGAGAGGCGGGGCCTGAGCACCGCCCAAGATGCAGGCGATCGCACGCGGCTCCTGGAAGCCCCCAGCCCCATGATCCTGGCGGTTGTCGTCATTTCTCCTTGGTGGCGGTGGCAGCGGAGGAAGGCTAGCATTGCCCTGAGGACGGTCCTCGCGAGGCTGGTCACGCCAGGTGCCGTCGCGAGGCTAGCCCTGCCAGCGGTCCTCACGAGGCTGATCGCGCCAGTCCTGGCGGGGGTCACGGTTGTCCCAGCGGCCACCACCGCGGCCTCCTCCGTGGCCGTAGCCACGGTCGTTGCGCTCAGGGCGGCGGCCAAGGCGCCCATCGCGGATTACCCTGAGCTCCTGGCAGTCGTTGGTGTTGTGGCTGTGGACGTTGTGGAAGATGCAGAATGGGCGGTTACCCCTGGAGGATTCGCCGTGGTCACAGCCACGCTTCATCTCGGGCTCCGCGGCCAGCACGGTGGGGCCCTTGCACTTCACTTCCTTGGCCTTGGCCTTCTTGTCATTAGGATCAACCTCCGGGAGCTCCAAGAGGGAGAGGCGACCTTCTTCTGCCCTCGCGCATGGTTGCCATGTTGAACATCTCCAAGGCCGAGCACAGATCCTCGTGCATGGAGAGCTCCTCTTTCATATTGACATCCCGAACGCCTTCAGAGAACGCCGAGATGATTGCTTTGTTCGACACCTTCCGGATCTTGAGGTGGACGTTCGTGAAGCGCTGTATGTACTTGTGCAGGGTCTCGCCCGGCTGCTGCTTTATGCGCCGCAGGTCGCCGGCTGCGGGAGCGCGGTCGCGAGTGCCTTGGAAGTTGGCGATGAAGCACTGACGCAGCACGTCCCAGGAGGAGATCGACCCCACCGGGAGGTTCAAGAGCCAAGAACGCGCACCATCCTTGAGGGCCATGGGGAACCAGTTCGCCATGACCTTCTCATCGCCATTTGCCGCCTCAATGCTTAGTTCATAGAGCTGGAGGAACTCAGCGGGATCAGGAGTGCCATCGTAGCGCAGAGGTAGGTCCGGCTTGAACTTGTCAGGCCAGATGACACGGCGCAGCTCCGGGGTGAAAGCACGGCAGCCTGCCACACTCACAGGGGCCGGTCGCATGGGCGGAGCTTGGTCCTGGTGCCCGCGGGCCAACGCCTCTGGCAGCACGCGGTCTTGACGCGGCGGTGCTGGAAGCGCACGCGCCTCTCCTTGGGGCCGCTGCACGACCTGGCAGCTTTCTTCATCGCACGCCGGCGCCTTGCGCGGCTGGTCACGCTGGGGTGCCTCACGCCTGGGCTCGGGATCCACGGCGTGCAGAGGAGGAGGAGGAGATGCGTCGTGAGCCACGTCGCCCGCCAGGGGCGGCGAAGGATGAAGCGAGCGGGGCGGTGCAGGAGCCTCACCGGCGGCGTTGACGAGCTCGGTGATGCGGCCGGGCCAGTCGTCGTAGAGGTTGTTGGCCGGACGATAGCGTAGAAGCTTGCGCGCCATGAGCAGCGCAGACTGCGCGTTCGCCGGCCGCCGACGAACGTGAGAAGACGACGCCGTGGCTGGAGTGGGTGATGGAGTCGTGGTGCGGCCATCGCGACGCACGGACGGTGGCAGCGACGAGTCCTGCTGCTCGCGAGCAGCAGGGTCGGTGGCAGCGTTAGCCACCGGGGAGGCAGAACGACGAGGAATGCCATTGCTCGCGGGTGCCGTCTGGGTGACACGAGCGGCCCGGCGCTCAGCAAGAACACGGCGAGCGTCGGCCATAGGAACGGCGGAACGGCGGTGGAGCGAGCGGTGTAGGAGAGGCTTTGACACGCCCCTACCTGGTGCACCAAATGTCGGATTCAGGGCTCCGCAGACCCAAGAAAGGTTCGAACTCTGGGGCATGTGCGAAGAACTCGACCTATCCAGCCAAACAACACGTCGCCCTACAGCCTAGCTCGATGAGTCGAGGAAGAAGATGAACACGGTAGTTTACCAGGTTCGGGCCACCTTGCGGTGTAAGACCCTACTCCTGCTTTGTGGTGGATTTGCCTCCCGTGGGGCTGAGGATGAACAAGTACAAGGGATGAACAACCTCACGAGGTCTGCTCTGGGGTGAGAGTCAGTCGTCCTCGGGTCGGATCTCCACTCTACGGTGGTGGCTAACCTATATATAGTGGCCTCGGTCCTCTTCCCCCAAAACGTAGGCGGGAAGGGATCCCACAGTGGCCAATTTGAAAGGGGACAAGTAGTACATCTTATCTTGATGAAAGGTGGTCTTCGCCTGCAAAGCTTCTGATCGTGATGCCATGGTGGGCTCGGCGATGACATCTGTCCTGGCGTCCTGGCGGTCCTGGTCTTGTTGGACTGGAATGGAAACCTTTGCCTGATTCCTCGGGAACCCACGCCTACGCTTGCCTCCTGAGCACCAAAGGGGAAACTGTCTTCTCTGCGCCTGCTGGCGCCTGCCTGGCCTTGGTCGTCATGGCTTGCATCACCGCAACCTCATGAGGTTGGGCACCTGCATAGGAATCTCCGCTCCTCAGGAGGCAGCCTGGGGAGGCCTCTCCCTCAGGAGGTCTTGGCGTCGTCTGCCTAGCGAGGTTTGGCCCCTCGCGAGGGTCTTGTCTTGATAATCTTCATAGGTGGGTCGTACCAGGCCATCGATGAGGCCATGCCATGGGCCGCAAGGAGGTAAGTCTTGGTACCCTGGTTCCCAGAACACCGACAAATATAAGATCTGAATTTATCACATGCAAACACAACTGCTAAAAATTCTTTCTTAGTAGTAGCATAGGTTCTTTGAGCACTGTCTAGAATTTTACTAGCATAATGGATAACATTTAATTTCTTATCAACTCTTTGTTGTAGAATGACACCAACAACATAGTCACTAGCATCACATAGAATTTTGAATGGTAGATTCCAATCAGGTGGTTGAACAATTGGTGCAGAGATTAGGGCTTTCTTAAGTATTTCAAATGTTTCTACGCAATCATCATCAAAAACAAATGGAACATCTTTTTGCAAAAGATTAGTAAGAAGCCTAGAAACTTTAGAGAAGTATTTAATAAATGTTCTATAAAAACCAGCATTACCATGGAAGCTTCTTATACCTTTGATATCTGTAGGACATGGCATTTTCACAATTGCATCAACTTTAGCTTTATCTACTTCAATACCTCGTTCAGAAATTTTATGCCCAAGCACTATACCTTCATTCACCATGAAGTGGCACTTCTCCCAGTTCAAGACAAGATTAGGTTCTTCATATCTCTGCAAAACACGATCAAAGTTGCTTAACCAATCATCAAAAGAAGTCCCATAAACGGAAAAAATCATCCATAAACACCTCAACAATCTTTTCACAAAAATCAGAGAATATAGGAGTCATACATCTTTGAAAGGTAGCGGGTGCATTACATAAACCAAAAGGCATGCATCTATAAGCATAAGTTCCAAAAGTGCAAGTAAAAGTAGTTTTCTCTTGATCTTCTTTTGACATGGTTATTTGAGAAAAACTAGAATATCCATCAAGGAAAAAGAAGTGTTTATGCTTAGATAATCTTTCTAACATTTCATTAATAAATGGCATGGGGTAATGATCTTTCCTAGTAGCTTTGTTTAATTTCCTAAAATCAATTACCATCCTATAGCCAGTTACAATTCTTTGTGGAATGAGTTCATTTTTATCATTAGGAACAACGATAATACCTCCTTTCTTAGGAACACAATGAACAGGGCTTATCCATCTACTATCAGCTATGGGATAAATTATACCTGCTTCCAGAAGCTTTAATATTTTGGTTCTTACCACATCCTTCATTTTGGGATCTAACAGTCGTTGATGATCAACAACTGGCTTAGCATCAGGCTCCATATTAATCTTGTGCTGACATAGAGTGGGACTAATGCCCTTAAGATCATCAAGAGTATATCCAATAGAAGCACGGTGTTTCCTCGGAGTTTTAAGTAATCACTTTTCTTCATGCTCTGAAAGGTTAGCATTGATAATAACAGGATATA
This sequence comes from Thinopyrum elongatum, assembly GCA_011799875.1. Taxonomy (NCBI): domain Eukaryota; kingdom Viridiplantae; phylum Streptophyta; class Magnoliopsida; order Poales; family Poaceae; genus Thinopyrum; species Thinopyrum elongatum. The sequence continues at coordinate 413,705,712 of CM022297.1, read as the reverse complement.
TCTTCTTTTCATCGATATATGCATATTTCAATGTATCATGCAATTTCTCAAGTTCAAGTACAGGATCACCCTTAGGTGGAGGAGGACCTCCAAGAGTTTCAATAGGCAAATTATGTTTTAGAATAGGTGCTTGGTTAAAGAATATCTCATCTATTTCATTTCTTTCATTCATATGCATATCATTTTCATGGTCTAGCAGATATTGTTCTAACGGATAAGTAGGAGGTACGACAATAGAAGCAAGACCAATAATTTCATCCTTACTAGGCAATTTTTTATCATGAGGTTGTCTACGGAATTTAGAGAAAATAAACTTGTGAGATACATCACCAAAATTAACACTGATTGTTTCCCTATTTCAATCAATCTTAGCATTAACCGTATTTAGGAAAGGTCTACCAAATATAATGGGACAAAAATCATCTTGTGGAGAACCAAGAACTAGAAAAACAGTGGGGTATTTGATCTTACCACAAAAGACTTCAACATCTCTAGCAATCCCAAGTTGTGAAATAGTATATCTATTTGCAAGCTTAATAGTAACATCAATGTCCTCTATCTCATCAGGTGCAATATCATTCATAATATTTTGATATAAGGTAAAAGGGATCACACTTACACTAGCACCCAAATCACATAAACCATGATAACACTATTTTAACAGAAACCATACGCATGCCAACAACAAGTTTATTTTTATCTTTAGAATAAAGTTTATCAATCCTAGTGGCTTCATCATAGAAGTAAATAACATGCCCATCAATATTAGTGATCAAGATATCTTTAACCATAGCAATATTAGGTTCCACACTTATTATTTCAGGGGGTCTAGGTGTTCGAATATTACTTTTATTAACCACAGTTGAAACTTTAGCATGTTCCTTAATCCTAACCGAAAAATGGGGTTTCTCAATATAAGCAGTAGGCACAACTGGATCAACATTATAGATAATAGATTCATCTTTAACTATAACATGTTCCTCAATCTTTTCTACAATAGGGGGATGATATTTAAACCACTTCTCTTTAGGGAGATCAACATGAGTAGCAAATGATTCACAAAAGGAAGCTAGTATTTCAGAGTCAAGTACATATTTAGCACTAAACTTACGAAAAACATCAGTTTCCATAAAAGATTTAACACAATCAAAATCAAGTTCTATACCTGAATCTTTACCTTTGTTGAGTTCCCAATCTTCAAAGTTGTGTTTAATTCTTTCTAGAAGACCCCATTTGAATTCAGTAGTTTTCTTCATAAAGGGACTAGTAGAAGAAGAATCGAGCATGCATTGATCATTATGAGAAAGCCGAGCATAGAAATTTTGTATAATAATTTCTCTTGAGAGCTCATGATTGGGGAATGTGTCATCATGGACTTAAGCCTTCCCCAAGCTTGAGCGATACTTTCTCCTTCACGAGGCAAAAAATTATATATATAATCCCAATCACGATGAACCAGATGCATAGGATAAAACTTCTGATGAAATTCCAATTTCAACCGGTTCCAATCCCACATTCCAATATCATCCAATAGCATATACCATGTCAATTCCTTTCCCTCCAAAGATAAAGGGAATACCTTCTTCTTCAATCCATCCTCGGATAAACCTGCAAGCTTAAACAATCCACAATTTTCTTCCACATAGATTAAGTGCATATCAGGATGTAATGTTCCATCTCCTGCATAAGGATTAGCTAGCAGTTTCTCTAACATACCCGAAGGAATTTCATAATATATATTTTTAGTAGGTTCAGTAGGTTGAGGGGCAACTCTTATTGCTTCCGGTCGAGGTGAAGATACCCCAAACAAACCCCACAAAGGATTACTTTCCATAGTAACAAGTGACAGTAAATTTCAACACTTAGTATAAATGTTTCCGTACCAAATTCCACTTACCAAAGGTGCTTCACTCCTCGGCAACGGCACCAGAAAAGTCAAGATGACCCACAAGTATAGGGGATCAATTGTAGTCCTTTCGATAAGTAAGAGTGTCAAACCCAACAAGGAGCAGAAGTAAACAAGCGGTTTTCAGCAAGGTATTCTCTGCAAGCACTGAATTTATTGGTAACAGATAGTTTGATAGCAAGGTTATTTGTAACAAGCAATGAGTAGCAATTGCAACAAAGGTGCAGCAAGGTGGCCCAATCCTTTTTATATCAAAGGACAAGCCGGAGTAGTCTCTTATAATAAGCAAAGCGTTCTCTAGGACACATGGGAATTCATCTAGTCACTTTCATCATGTTTGTTTGATTCGCGTTCGCTACTTTGATAATTTGATATGTGGGTGGAGCAGTGCTTGGGTGCTGTTCTTACTTGAACAAGCCTCCCACTTATGATTACCCCCTCTCGCAAGCATCTGCAACTAGGAAAGAAGAATTAAGACAAATGTAACCATAGCATGAAACATATGGAACCAAATCAGCCCCTTACAGAATAACACTCTAGCAACCCATCATATACTTATTACTCCACAATGGCTTCCCTTAGGCCCAAGTATGGTGAAGTGTCATGTAGTCAACGTTCACATGACAACACTAAAGGAAGCAACAACATACATATCATCAAAATATCGAACGAATACCAAATTCACATGATTACTTATAACAGGACTTCTCCCATGTCCTCAAGAAATAAAGTAACTACTCACAAATCATATTCATGTTCAAGATCATAGGGGTATTGAATATTATTAAGGATCTGAACATATAATCTTCCACCAAATAAACCAACTAGCATCAACTACAAGATGTAATCAACACTACTAGTAACCCACATGTACCAATCTGAGGTTTTGAGACAAAGATTGAATACAAGAGATGAACTGGGGTTTGAGGTGAGATGGTGTTGGTGAAGATGTTGATGAAGATTGGTCCTCCCGCGATGAGAAGATCATTGGTGATGTTGATGGCTTTGATTTCCCCCTCCTGGAGGGAAGTTTCCCCGGCAGAATCTCTCCACCAGAGAGCAAAAGTGCTCCTGCCCAGGATCCGCCTCGAGACGGCGGTGCTTCGTCCCAAAAGTTCTCTCTCTATTTTTTCTAGGTCAAAACCCTTCATATATCAGAAGCTAGGGGCCGGAGGCCTGCCAGTGGCACCACAAGGCACCAGGGCGTGCCCAGGGGTTTAGGGTTTAAGAGAGAAAGGGCTAAGCGTGCCGGCAATCTCCCTCTTTATGTAAATCTTGCAAATTAAGAGAGAAAGGGCACTATAATTGCATCACAAAGTATTATAATGATCAAAATATTGTAAATGTCAGTAGGAAAACATGATGCCAAATGGACCTATCAGAGTCTAGTCTGCATACTGTAGGTGTGGGATGCCCATTCCCGTACCTCGGGAAAAATTCCTTGGAGATGGCCAGCCCTCTCAGCTCCCTCTAAGATGACTGCCAGGGCATCAACAATGAAGTTGAATAGCAGAGGGGAGATTGAGTCACCTTCCCTAGGGCCCCTTGAATATCTGAAGAAGTGACCATGCACCCCATTTATATTGATTACCGTCTGTCCACCATGGACAAGTTGCATCAACCAACTGACCCAAAGGGCAGAAGCCCTTCTTTCACATAACCCCTTCAAGGAACTCCTAGTGGACATGATCATACACTTTCTCGGAATCCAACTTTAGGATGAAGAAGCTATTGCTTATCTAGGAGGCCGAGTGTAAAATCTCGTGGAGAACCAAAATGCCCTCGAGGATGCTTCTTCCTCGAATAAAGGAAGGTTAGCTCAGACTAATGACCTAGTTCGCTACGGGTCATAAACATGTGGCGAACCCCTTGACCAAAAGGCAGAAGCCCACACTGATCAGTGCAATGGGTCGAAACTATCTAATATGATCCGCCCCTGGGATCTTAGGGATCAAACAGATAATAGCGTAGTTTAACTGCTTGATATCAATTTTTTCCTTTAGGGAAATTGTCAAGCAGTTCAAAAAGTTGGGGGCCAACCATGGGATAAAAATACTTGTAAAACAACACCAGGAACCCATCCGGTAACATTGTAGTATTAGTTCGGGTTGCGCTCAAGGCCATTGCAAGCTCTTTAAGGGAGAATAGAGTTGTTAGGAAGGTATTCTCATATTTGCTAACAATACCATCCGCCTCCCAGGCATTTGGAGCTAGGTCAGCCCCACAATGCTCACTTGTGGCTAGGAGCTCCCGATAAAAGCCATAGATATGTCGCTCTTGGGCATGCGGATCTGTGAGTGTAGCTGGGCCATCCCTGAGCACTACAATATTACATATCCACTGCCTACCTTTGGCGATGGCTTTAAAGTATTGCTACTTGTGAGTTGCGTTGGGATTTTCCCCGAAGAGGAAGGGTGAAGCAATACTGTAGAGACAAGTATTTCCCTCAGTGAGAACCAAGTTTTATCGAACCAATAGGAGAATCACACAAAGCCTCGTGAACAGCATCTGCACACACAAAAGCAAATGCTTACACTCAACGCAGGCAAGAGGGCTGTCAATCCCCTTGAACTCATTACTTGCAAGGATAAAATCTTGTATAGGTAGATAGATAAATTGCAAAACAAAATAAACGTACATAAATTGTAGCAAGGTATTTTTGGTTTTTATAATATGATTAAAGTAGACCCGGGGGACATAGTTTTCACTAGAGGCTTCTCTCTCGAACACATATCGATGATATCATACGATGGGTAAACCAATTACTATTGGGCAATGATAGAAAAGCGCATAGTTATGACGTATTCACGACAATGATGATGTATATTGGCATCACGTCCGAGACAAGTAGACCGACTCCTCCTGCATCTACTACTATTACTCCACCAATCGACCGCTATCTAGCATGCACCTATGGTATTAACTTCATGACAAAAAGAGTAACGCCTTACGCAAGATGACATGATGTACACAAAGTAAACCCAATCAATATGAATAAACCATGTCGTTTTACCTTTAATAGGAACAAGACAATATGTGCCTCGCTACCCCTTTTGTCACTGGGTGAGGACACCGCAAGATTAAACCCATTACAAAGCATCTCTCCCACTGAAGATAAATCAATTTAGTTGGCCAAACCAAATGAATAGATCCGAGAGAAATACAAAGCTATAACAATCATGCATAATTAAGTACAGAAAAGACTCAATTAGTTCCAATGAACAATCTGATGATAAACCCACAATTCATCGCATCCCAACAAACACGCCGCAAAAGAAGATTACATCTGATAGAACTCCAAGAAGATCGAGGAGAACATTATATTGAAGATCAAAGAGAGAGAATAAGCCATCTAGCTACTAGCTATGGACCCGTAGGTCTATGGTGAACTACTCACGCATCATCGGAAGGAAGCAAGGATTATGTAGATGCCCTCCATGATCGATTCCCCCTCTGGCAGAGTACCAGAAAAGGCTTCTAGAGAGGATCGCGGAAGAACAGAAGCTTGCAGCGGCGGAAGAAGTGTTTCGGGTGGCTCTCTGTTGGTTTGGGAATATATGTGAATTTATAGGCTTGGAATTAGGTCAAACAGAGTTGCGTGGGGCCCATGAGCTCAGAGGGCACGCCTCCCCCTAGGGTGCTGATAACCCACAAGTATAGGGGATCGCAACAGTTTTTCAGGGTAGAGTATTCAACCCAAATTTATTGATTCGACACAAGGGGAGCCAAAGAATATTTGCAAGTATTAGCAGTTGAGTTGTCAATTCAACCACACCTGGAGAACTAAATATCTCCAGCAGAGTGATCAGTAGCATAATAGTATGATAGTTTGATAGTAGTGGTAACAGTAATAGTAACAATAGCAGTTTTGTAGTGATTGTAACAACAACAGTAGTAAATTAGCAAAGATTAATATATGAGAAGCATAGGCATTGGATCAGTGATGGATATTTGCATTGGATGACATTCATCATGTAACAGTCACAATCTAGAGCAACACAGATCTAGCTCCAATTCATCAATGTAATGTAGGCATATATTCCGTAAATAGTCATACGTGCTTATAATAAGAACTTGCATGGCATCTTTTTTCCTACCCTCCCACGGCAGCGGGGTCCGTAAGGAAACTAAGGGATACTAAGGCCTCCTTTTAATAGAGAACCAGAACAAAGCGTTAACACATAGTGAATACATGAACTCCACAAACTACGGTAATCAACGGAAAGAATCCAAACTATTGTCACTTTGGGGTATGCGGATCATAACACGTAATATAGGTGCATATAACTTGCAAGATAGGATCAATAACTCAAACATATTCATGAAAACATAAAGGGTTCAGATTTGAAATCATCGCACTCGGTCCCTAGTGACAAGCATTAAGCATAGCAAATTCATAGCAACATGAATCTCAGAACATAATGGATACTAGGGATCAAGCCCTAACAAATTGACTCAATTACATGACAAATCTCATCCAACCCATCACCGTCCAACAAGCCTACGAAGGAATTACTCACTCCCGGTGGTGAGCATCATGAAATTGGTGATGAAGAATGGTTGGTGATGATGATGGCGACGAATCCCCCTCTCCGGAGCCCCAAACGGACTTCACAGATCAGCCCTCCCGATGAAGAACCAGAGGTGGCGGCGGATCCATATCGTAAAACGCGATGAAACCTCTTCTCTTTTTTTCTCGGGAAATAGGAATATATTGACTCGAGATTAGGGTCAGCGGAGCCACGTGGGCCCCACAAGGTACTAGGGCACGCCCAGGGGGTGGTCGTGCCCTAGTGCCTTGTGGGCAGCAGGTGGGCTCCCTTTGGTGGATCTTTGCTCCAGTATTTTTTATTTGTTCCATAACAAATCTCCAAAAAGTTTTGTCCAATTTCGAGAACTTTTATTTCTGCACAAAAACAACATCATGGTATTCTGCTGAATAGAGCGCCAGTCCGGGTTAGTTTCATTCAAATCATGCAAATTAGAGTCCAAAACAAGAGCAAAAGTGTTAGGAAAAGTAGATACGATGGAGACGTATCAACTCCCCCAAGCTTAACTCATTGCTTGTCCTGAAGCAATTCAGTTGATAAACTTAAAGTGATAAAGAAAAACTTTAACAAACTCTTTTGTTCTTGTATCCGTATATAAGCTTAAATAGTACCCAAGTTTTCAGCAATGATCATAACTAACCATGCAAGATGATAACTCTTAGAAATTATGTTCACTCATATCAATGGCACAATCTACTAGGGGGCAATAATAACATATATCAAATGCCAACACTTCTTCAAAACAATCATGGTATAATATGATAACATGGTATCTCGCTAGCCCTTTCTGAGACCGCAAAACATAAATGCAGAGCACCTCCAAAATTCAAGCAGCCACTAAACATTGTAATTCATGATAGAAGAGATCCAGTCGTGCTAACACCCAACATTAACTATACTAAATGCATAAGAATGACAATAGTGCTCTCAGGACTGGTGTTTTAATTGAGAAGGTGATGACTCAGCAATAAAAGTAAATAGATAGGCCCTTCGCAGAGGGAAGCAGGGATTTGCAGATGTGCCAGAGCTCAGAGTTTAAAACAGAGATGAATATAATTTTCGGAGGCATGCCTTTCCTGTCAACATTACGATCGAGAGTTCTCAATACCTTCAATGCTAAACACATTATCGACGGTTCCCAAGTAGAAAGGTAAGGTTTACTCCCTCTCCACCAACAGACACAAGCCATGGCTAGCCTAATCCTCGGGTGACCTCCATACCAACAACTTTTCGGGGGAGTTTGTTTCATTTTTTTTCATTTCAATTATAGGACTGGGCATCCCAATTATGAGCCTCTCTCATGCAATGACGGGTGAAGAAACCTCCATCATGAGAGTAACCTGCTTAGCATGGAAGATACTGACTACCCCCTGTCGCTCCATGAGCGGTACAGACACACAAAACAGATGATTATTTGAAGAATTAGAGGTGGCACATGCAAATTTACTTGGAACAACAGAGTAATACTGCATATAGGTAGATATAGTGGACTCATATGGAATAACTTTGGTTTAGGGATTTGGATGCACAAGCAGTATTCCCGCTTAGTACAGGCGAAGGCTAGCAAATAGATTGAGAAGCGACCAGCTAGAGAGTGGAAACGGTCATAATCATGCATTGTGAATAATTAACATTGAATACTAGCATGAGTAGGATATAAATACCATGAACATAAATATCGTGGAGGCTATGTTGGTTTTGAATCAATTACATGCGTGAACATGTGCCAACTTGAATCATTCAGAGGGAGATACCATACTATCATACTACATCATTACCATTTTAATGCATGTTGACACTCAAGATAAATCATTATCCACTCCTAGCTACTTAAGCATGGCATGAGCAACTATAATCTCTAATTGTCATCATAAACATGTTTACTCATAATTTGCTAAATCATGGATACTGAGTTTAAACATATTTACAAAAACAAAAACAAGTTGAGTTCATACCCGCTTTTCCTTGCGTCTGTCACTTCATCAAATTATCGTCATTATTGCCTTTCACTTGCACGACTGAATGATATGGAAATAATAATGGTGCAAGAGTGTCGTGGACTAAGCTAGAATCTGCAAACATTTTTTTCAAAGGAGAAGACAAGGTAATATGGGCTCTTTGTTAGATCAACAATAATGCATATGAGAGCCACTCAACATTTTCATCATGGTCTTCTCCTTACGATGACTCAACGAAAAGAAAAGAATTTCAGAGAAACACATTGAAATATTTTTGGAGTTTTTAGTTTTTCTGAAGAAAGCAAATTAACGAAGGAAAAAAAGTGAGAAAAACTATTTACACGGGAAAGCTCCCAACAAGTAAAAGAAGAAACGGTAAATCTTTTGGGGTTTTCTTTTAATACTACAACTAGTTAAACGAGAAAGAAAAACCGAAAAGAAGCGAGAAATATTTTTGGATTTTCCCAAAGTTTTTCAAACACACAAGAAGAAAGCGAAGATAAAACTAACATGGATTATACAATGAAATAGGATGAACACCGACAACTGAAATGAATGTGTTAACATGAATGTAATGTCGGTGAGAAAATGTACTCCCCCAAGCTTAGGCTTTAGGCCTAGCTTGGTAATCACCAATGCTGATCAGGATAATACTCATAATGGTAGCTCGTGGAGGCATGCTGAGCTACCTCCTCAGCGAGACGGGCAGCTTCCACTGTCGTGTTATACTCTCGTACCTCATCCTCATGGAGAAAATATCTTTGTTTGCTCTAAAAATCAAAGAGGATAGGCGCAGGCAAAATAACAAAGACAACCCAGTATTTATCAAATACCAAGTTATAGTCGTATTTGTGAGTGTTATCCTTAATAAAGTCATGGTGCTTCATTGCCTCAAAATCTAGATATTTACTAGGAAGTACATGATCATTACGACGAGGGAAACCCCAAGTCTAGCAGCTAAGCGGGAAGCATAAACTCCTCCATATAAATAACCATTGCCCCCATTGTGGTGCAGTTTATGTGCAACAATTGCCCTGAGATTATACGTTTTATGGCATGTTAGAGCGGTATGAGTAATGCTGAAGTCGGGGGCACAAAGTGCACTACAATCTTGTTTACCAGAAATGCATTTCCTATTAAAAAGTGCAAAGTAACAAAAAGCGGGAAAATGAATGCTTTTTATTCTAGCTTGTGTGACTCCCCTATCCTCACCATTGCAAAGGCTATTAAGAAACATATCATAATCAGATTTTGGTGGTTCACCAAGCGAGCCCCAAAATGGAATTTTGCATGCATCACATAATTCTTCTAGAGACATACCATAGGATCTATCATATAGGTGAAACAAGACTCTAGAATTGCGAGAATGATACTCAAACTTTTTAGTGAATGAATGGGTCAGGTTGTAGTGTTGAGTGCACTTATCTACGATGAAGGGAGCGAGCTCAGTGTTATGAACATATTGATCAGATTCCTCCTTAATGCCAGCACCTATCATGAACTCATTACACGGCCACCGGCATGATTTTGCTTCGGCGATTCACGCCGAACTTGCCCTTGGCTCAACATAACCGAGCTCTCGCTCGATGACCCCTCCAAGGACCTCCTCCTCGAAGAACTCCTAAAGAAGTTCATTTCTCCTACGAACAAATTTCTGAAATTTTTGGACCACAAAATGTTAATAAAACCTCACAAGATTGATAGCAACTACTCATATGAATGTCTAGAGGCTATATCAAGCATTCAAACTACTTGGAACTCAAAGAATTTAACATGCAAGATCATTTTCAGTAGCACCAAGAGCAGTTAATTACGCAAAATATAATCCACTAAAGCAAAAACTAATTGGAGCAATGGAGGAGTCACATACGAAGGAGCAATCCCCGAAAACAGTTTTGAAAATGGAGCTCCAAGCAAAGAGATCGAAAATCTCAGGTTTGGGAGCAAGAACGCGAGGGAGAGAGCAACCATGATTTTTTTTCTGGGGGTAGGAGATGAAGTGGGCTGAATGGATAAGTGAGTGGTTCCCTGTGGGACCCACAAGTCATCTTGGCGTGCAATGGTGGGGTAGTCGTGCCCTGGTGCCTTGTGAGCACCAGGGGCAATGTAATGTAGGCATGTATTCTGTATATAGTCATACATGCTTATAATAAGAACTTGCATGACATCTTTTGTCCTACCCTCCCGTGGCAGCGGGGTCCATAAGGAAATTAAGGGATATTAAGGCCTCCTTTTAATAGAGAACCGGAATAGAGCATTAACACATAGTGAATTCATGAACTCCTCAAACTACGGTAAACAACGGAAAGAATCCCAACCATTGTCACTTTGGGGTATGCGGATCATAACACGCAATATATGTGCATATAACTTGCAAGATAGGATCAAGAACTCAAATATAATCATGAAAACATAAAGGGTTCAGATCTAAAATCATCGCACTCGGTCCCTAGTGACAAGCATTAAGCATAGCAAAGTCATAGCAACATCAATCTAAGAACATAATGGATACTAGGGATCAAGCCCTAACAAATTGACTCGATTACATGACAAATCTCATCCAACCCATCACCGTCCAGCAAGCCTACGAAGGAATTACTCACTCCCGGTGGTGAGCATCATGAAATTGGTGATGAAGAAGGGTTGGTGATGATGATGGCGATGAATCCCCCTCTCCGGAGCCCCAAACGGACTCCACAAATCAGCCCTCGCGATGAAGAACAGGAGGTGGCGGCGGCTCCGTATCGTAAAACATGATGAAACTTCTTCTTCTATTTTTTCTCAGAAAATAGGAATGTATAGGCTTGAGATTACGGTCAATGGAGCCCCATGGGCCCACAAGGTACCATGGCGCGCCCAGGGGGGCCACGCCCTGGTACCTTGTGGGCAACTGGTGGGTCCCCTCTGGTGGACCTTCGCTCCAGTATTTTTATATTTCCCATAAAAAATCTCCAAAAAGTTTTGTCCAATTCCAAGAACTTTTATTTCTGCATAAAAACAACACCATGGTAATTCTGCTGAAAACAGCGTCAGTCCGGGTTAGTTTCATTCAAATCATGCAAATTAGAGTCCAAAATGAGAGCAATTTTTTTGGAAAAGTAGATCCGACGGAGGCGTATTAGAGACCCTGATGCTTGCCCAGAGCTTTAGACCACAATGATTGAGCTCCGCAACACCAACCAACTAGGACACCAAAGCACCCGAGAGGAACAAGCTCTAGGGTGCCCAAACACCCAAGAGTAATAAGCTTCTCAACTTTCACTTCCACGTATCACCGTGGAGATCTCAAACCGACGCACCAAATGCAATGGCAAGGCACACGGAGTGCCCAAGTCCCTCACTCTCAAGTCCTACCAAAGCAACAAGAACTATGTAGGAATGTGAGAGGAAGAACAAGAAAGAGAACACAAAGACCTCCAAGATCTAGATCCAAGGGGTTCCCCTCACATAGAGGAGAAAGCAATTGGCGGAAATGTGGACCTAGATATCCTCTCTCTTTTCCCTCAAGAACTAGCACTACAAAAAAAGACACATCCGTGACATTTTGGCCCGAACGAATTTTTTTTCTGTCATGCTTATGACACTTCTATGATGATAATTCTGACAAAACCCGGTATCATCATAGATGTGGTGGGCTCCTACTTCTATGACAAAAAATCATGATAGAAAATGGGTTTTTCGTCCTGGCGGGCCGGGGATGCACCTGCATGACATTTTTGGGCCGTCCATGACAGAAAAAATTGTGGTAGAAGTGAGGGCGAGGAAAATTTCGGGGAGTTCCCGGTTACGGTGGGTGGTCGGGGCCGAGCGATGCACGGAGGTTTGCGCGTTTCTCTCGTACATGTACGCGCGTGTGTGCGAGGCGTTGGGCTCTAACTGAACCCAAGCGAGGCGTTGGGCTCTAACTGAACCCGAGCGATTGCACTAGCTACGTTACTGAACCCCGATCGATCCCTCGGCTGTTAACTGAACCCGAGTGATTCCTTCGCTACTGCTGCTAACTGAAGCCGATCGAAGTTGCCTCTTGATGAACAGTCCCCGGTGGGGGTTGGATGAACAGTTCCGGTGGGGGTTGGATGAACAGGACCCCGTGGTAGTTGAGGTTGTTGCCGCTAGATGAATAGGACCCCTATCGAGGAGGTGGGGATGGATGAACATTAGCCGGTGGAGGGACCCCGTGGAGGGCTGGTTGAACAGGACCCCGTGGAGGGCTGGTTGAACAGTAGCCGGTGGAGGCTGGATGAACAGGACCCCGTGGAGGGCTGGTTGAATAGTAGCCGGTGGAGGCTGGATGAACAGGACCCCGTCGATGAACAGTAGCTGGTGGACGCATGAGGAAGCCGACGGTGGATGAACAGTAGCAGGTGGAGGCTGGAGGAAGTCAACGGTGGATGAACAGTAGCCCGTGGAGTCCCGTTTTGCGGTACGCCACACCCCTCTCGATCAACAGGACCCCCGTTTTGACCGTAGCGCTCCTACACAAGTCCGTTTCCTCCGTTTTGCGGTATGCCACACCCCTTCTGATCAACAGGATCCCGTTTCGACCATAGGCACTCAAACAGAAGTTTGTTTCCTCCGTTTTGTGGTACGCCAGATCTTTCCCGATGAACAGGACCCCGTTTCGACCGTACGCGGTCAAACAGAAAGGCCGTTTCCTCCGTTCTGCGGTAAGCCAAACCTCGTTTCGGTTGTTCTGTCCAAGCCGGTTGGCTCCCGACGAACACGATGCTGTTGCTGCCGTCCGCTGCCTCTCCATGTACACGAGCCCTGGCCGTACGTATGTGCGAGTAGGCATTCGAGACCCTGCCCGTATGTACGTACGTGGTCATATTTTTTGCGATCGGGTTGTACGTACGTGTACATAGTTTAGAAGGGACTGCCTGAACTGCTACGTCGGGGGCTCTACTATTACACGTGCCACTGCTTGCTCGGCCACGGTTCACCATTGCAGAGAGACCGATCGACCAGTATGTACGTACACGTTCGTGACCAGAATGACAATTCTACGTACGCTTCGACCAGGTGGGGCCCGGCTGTCAGGGAGGATAAGGAGGCACTTCTTTGCATGCGAAGTTATTGATGGTGGGTCCGAGCTGTCAGGGGGAGGATTCAATTTTTTTGGCGCCTAATATGGAGGCACTTCCTTACGTCCGAAGATATAGCTGGTGGTTCCCAGGTGTCAGGGGGAAACATTTTTTCGCAAAATACGGCCCTTCCGGTAGGTCCCCGCTGTCAGGTGGAGGAATCATTATTTTGCGCGTAATAAGGAGGCACTTCCTTGCTGCGGCCCTGGACCCAGCTGTCAGCCTCTCCACGTACAGTCCTCTTCCGATGTAAGTCGTTCGTTGACCACGTTGACCACGCCGTGGCGAGAGCACCAAGGTGGTGGACGACGGCGAGGCCTAGGAAGGGAATGACCCAGAGCCGGGAAAGACTCGGCAGTTGTTTCCGATGCGGAGGGGAGTAGAGGGTTTACTGGTTGGGCTGCAGTGTGAGGCTACCATCGCCGGAGAATAACAGGAGGTCTGGGTGAGTACAGGGATGGCCAGGCCAGCGATGGGAGTAGGGTGGGGCAGTGAGGCCTGCGCGGCAGCAGAGCCAGCCATGGGAGGCAGGAGCAGGCGGCACGACCGGCGCTGGTTTGGGCGGCTGGAGCAAGAAGACCAGAGTTTGAAGAAGCACTACGGCCGTTGGATGGACATCGTACGGTCACTGGAGCTAGAATCATTCATATTTACTAAGTTGACAAAGCCCTCCGTCCGCGTCAACTTAGTAGGCCCACAAGTCAGCCTCCAACTATGGTGGGTCACAGATAGCAGGGGGAGTATTCATTTTTTTGTGCGTAATAAGGAGGCACTTCCTTGCGTGCGAAGATATAGCTGGTGGGTTCGAGCTGTCAGCGGGAGGAACATTTTTTTCGTGAAATACAGAGGCCCTTCCGGTGGGTCCCTGCTGTCAGGTGGAGGAATCATTATTTTGCACGTAATAAGAAGGCACTTCCTTGCGGCGTGTGGCCGTGGACCCAGCTATCAGCCTCTCCACGTATAGTCCTCTTCCGATGGATGTCGTTCATTGACCATGTTGATCACGCCACGCCGAGAGCACCAGGGCGATGGACGACAACGACGCCTAGGAAGGGAACGACCCAAAGCCGGGGAAGACTCGACAGTGGTTGCCCACGCGGTGGGGAGTACGAGGGTTTACTGGTTCGGCTACCGTCACCGAAAAATAACAGGAGGTGTGGGTGAGTAGAGGAATGGCCTGGCCAGCGATGGAGTAGGGTGGGGCGGTGCGGCCTGTGCGGCAGCACAACCGGCCACGGGAGGCGGGACCAGGCAGTACCACCGGCGCTGGTTTGGGCGGCTAGAGCAAGAAGATCAGATATTGAAGAAGCAGCACGGCCTTTGGATTAACATCCAACGGTCACTGTTGCTAGAATTGTTTATGGACTAAGTTGACAAAGCCTTTCATACACGTCAACCTAGTAGACCCACAAGTCAGCCTCCAAATCTGTCTCAAACAGCATACAGCCCGAAACTTCTAGCCAGATTCAAATTAATTTAAAAACTAAACATACCTTAATTTAAATCCAATGAAATTTTACCCGCACAAAAACAATGAAATTTAAAATATCAAAATTCGAAAGAAAAAAGTAATTTGGAACTAATTACCTGTTTGTTGTATTTTTTCATTTTACAGCCCATTCCTTATTACTTATAGCCCATTTTCTGGGCAAGCCCAAATGCATCCCTCCTCGTCTTGGAAGATTTTCGACCCAGCAGGGCGTAGAAAAGCAAGTAGGCCTACGTTGGTTATTCTGCAAAAAACAAAATAGCTGGGCTAGCCATTTTCAGAAAGGAAAAAAACTGGGCTGGTCATGTGATAAACATATGAAATAAAAGCCTAGGCTAGACGGGCCACAGCTCCCGCACAACCCAGTTGATACCCTTCTCCGTCCTAAAAAAAAATACTGCGCGCGCTGCTGGGTCCCGGGTGTCTACCGCTCCTTGTGCAGTTATCTAGCTTATTGACTACGTTGACAGTGGCGTGCGACCCAGATGTCAGGAAACCATCAGGAGGAACCCTTTTTTTCTTGTAATAAAGGAGGCACTTGCTTGCCTACTGCCATGATCCTGGTGGGTCCCTACTGTCATCCTCACCATATACAGTCGTCTCCTTATTCCTCTTGGTTGTTGACCATGTTGACAACACCGGAGGGCAGCGCCGCAGCGAGCAAACCAAGGCAGAGGACGATGGTGAGGCCTCGGACGGGAATGAACAGGAGCCGGGGAAGATGTGCAGAGTTTTAGGGTGCGATGTGGCCATGATGCGTGCGCGGCAGCACAGCCAGCCTTGGGAGGCGGGAGCGGGCGGTCCCGCCGGTGCTGGATTGGCTTTGGCGGCTGGAGGAAGAAGAGACTGAAGAAACACGACAGACGTTGAATGTCAATCCAACGGTCAAGGTTGGCATAATCGTTTCTTGACTAAGCCAACACCAAGTAGCATACTTTTTTATATATAGGAAGAAAAGAAAAAATGGGCTCGTTCGCCAGATAACATTCCTGAAACTGCGACTGTTTGATCTTGTGTCGTAACTAAAACTGCGAGAAAAATGCGTTCGTTTGCCATCCTCCTCCCAGGGAACGTTCGCCACACAAGTGACTAGCACCCTTGGTTTTCAACGGAGAGGTCTTGGGTTCGAGTCCCAGGAACCCTCAATTTTCTCCTCCTTCCTTCCTCGCAAAAAAAAAAGAAAATCAAAGACTTGAGAAAGCATACAGAACAAGCTAGTGTGCCAGTAAAGAGACATTGCTGAGTTTTAGAAAAAAGAAAGATGTGCTCCTGTAGCTGGTTCGAATCCAAACCTAGACTATGACTATATATGGTGCTATGCTACTCTTCAAGTAATGAAACTGACATATCCAACGTTCACTTCTCCTCTTCTCTACTTACTCTGCCTAGCATCAGAAGCTCTAGCCGTAGCAACCATGTCTACTGGTGGCTCGTCCACCTGCTCTTCAGCAGGCAACAACCAGATATGCGCCAAGTCACCACCCATACCATCGCCTATGGGTCTCATCACACCCCCGCTGGCACACACACTACAGCCGGTTGCTCATCGCAACCCGCTGCCATTGGTGTAGTGCCACTGCTGCAAATCATGCAGAGTCATCCGTCGCGTCTCAACCACAATCCTCAACCCTGGCCGAGTCTTCTACAAATGCCCAAATCATGGGGTAATAATATGTTTTAGTGTTGTTCCGCTGCATTCAGTTGCTGATTTTTTTAATAGTTTGGTTGATGATCTTCCAATTTGATTCATGAAGAAAAGGGAAGATTCGTGTGATTTGTATTTCTGGGAAGTTGCTGATGTGGGAGAATGGAACTACGCTGATTATTTGGTTAGCCGAGTAATCCCAATACCAGCAGGTTGGGGTGTTGCACAAGTAACTGAAGGAACGGTAGAAGAGGAAGATGCAGAGCAGAAGGTTAAAGATGCAGTTCCTCTGATCATGGCCAAGCAATAGCTGCTGAACGGCCTTGACAGCAATGAGGAGATGAAAGAGCTTGTGAAGATAATGGGCAAAATTGATGTGCTCTGTAGGATGATTGTCTCTTTATTTGCATTGTATGTAGCACTCGTGATGTATTTAGTGGCTATGACATGAGCACTTTGCTAAAACTAGTAATGAATGAAACCTGTTTAGCAGGCTGGGCGTAGTGTTGTGAACATCTAATGATTTCTATTAGGGACAATTGCATTTTTGCCCCTAGTTGGAACCTAACCACGGGTTTTGCCCTTACTTTTCCACTCTGCTCAGTTTTGCCCTTAGATTTGCCCACGAGGTCGCCCGAATGCCCTTTGACTGTTTGACCAATACTTTAAAAAATTCATAACAAATTCATACGAACTTAGAAAAATGCGAATAAGATATCAAAGTGTTCAGATAAACATTACCTTTTTGTGCATATAATTTGCATTCAGGAAAAAAGCACCATTTAAACTTCATGAGATTATTAATGACATTAACATAATTAAAAATAAAAAGGGATAAACAATATTTTTTTCATGAATAAAAATTACATGCAAATGTAGGTGATGTTTTCTGAACATCCTGATATCTTATTTGCATTTTTTTTAGTTCATATCAACTTGTTATGAATGTTCAAACAACTTTGACCATTATTTTGAAACTTCATAACAAGTTGATATGAACTAGGAAAAATGCACATAAGATATGAGGTTGTTCAGAAAACATCACCTACACTTGCATGTATTTTTTTTTCATGAAACAGTATTGTTTATTCCTTTTTATTTTTAATAATGTAAATAACATTAATAACCTCGGGTAGTTTACACGGTAATTTTTTCCTGAATGCAAATGACATGCACATAAAGGTAATGTTTACCTGAACATTTTGATATCTTATTTGCATTTTTTCAAGTTCATATGAATTTGTGAATTTTCAAAGTATTGGTCAAACGGTCAAAGGGCATTCGGGCGAACTCGGAGGCAAATCTAAGGGCAAAACTGAGCAGATTCGAAAAGTAAGGGCAAACCCCGTGGGTAGTTTCCAACTAGGGGCAAAAATGCATTTGCCCCCTTCTATTAATGGAAATCGGGGGGTATCCCCTTTTGCTCATAAATAAATAAATAGCAGAGGCCCTTTTGCTAATAAATAAATAAATTAGCAGAGTCCCTGTCGGGTCAGCTTCGTTCCCATTCGAAGACGTAGAGAAAATTGCAGTCCAACAACAAACTATGTCATCAAATACAAGTTTCACAGCCAAATATGAGTACAACTAAACAATAATGTCATCATGTTTTAGTCGTCATACAATCACCAAACATAAATCAACATACATAATAAGTGATGTTCTCACAGCAAAATACTAAACAACAACTTCATCAGGTTTTAGCTGTCATAGCAAACACAATTTCACATAGTAGATAAAAAGTCATCTTCTGACAGGCAAATACGACAAAAGCAATCTAATCATCATTTGCAGCAGCAGCGTCAACATCTTCGCCATGTGTATCAGTCTGAATCGTAATTCCCCCCAGTGTCATCTTCTTCTTCATCCTCAATGTCCTCGAACGTTGGCGTCTTATTAATCAACTCTCGTATGTCCACAGCCCGACAGGCAATCTTTTTTGCCAGCGTCATTGACATGATGGTTCTCAAAGATATTAGGAACATCTATGGAATCTTCTACATCAGGAGCAGTGTAAGCATCATCTTGTTGTGCAACTTCATTAAACGAATTCCTCTGTTGAAACCTTTGCAATACTCTCCAGTCATCGCTACGTGCATATGTGTCTTCCAAGAAAAATATCTGTGTTGCTTGATTTGCCAAAATAAAAGGCTCGTCGGTCTGGTACGCTGCCTTGACATTGATGGATTTGAAATAATCATCAGCTCTGGGTTTTGCGATCTTGGAAAATAGGTTATACCAACGACAGCACAACAGAACCACACACCGATGAACCTCGAAGCTGGAGATATACTGCAACTGAACAATGTCTGTTATGTTAGCATACATTTCAGTTGTCTCTTTGCCGTACTTATCCGTGCTCATGATGGCACTGTTTTGTGTCTTCCTGCCTTCGTCGCGTGCAAGGGTGTTGTAGCGCACATCTCCAACAATGCAAGATTCATAATGTCTTACCCGAGTATCAGGACCCATTGCTAGTGCGTAACGGGCATCATTAACTGCCTGCCTATCCTCCCGCATCTTCTATACCTTTGGTTAGAAAATAGACAAGCTGATCATCTTATGTACTCAATATATTAAAAAAAATGACAGTGCAATTCAAAAGCTTGCATGGCTCTTGAACCATTTCGCAAATCCTGCCATAACCAGTTTGTCAATGTTTCTTGGATTTTGCGGTAGTAACTCCTTTTTGTAGATGCTGCACAACATAGTGATCGCGTCAAACATCTAAATATATAAGAATGTGATGCAAGTTTAGTAGATTACAATGTATAAGCTACAGTACTTAGCACTTACTCGATATAAGGTAGAATCTCAGGACAGTTATTCAACACATACCAAACCATTTTGTCCAAATCTTTAGGTTTGTCATCTTGTCGACTCTTCCCTGTAACTCGAACTGAACAATCGAAAACATTGAGCTCAGGATTGTCTTCACCCACCTCTTTGCTAAGCTGATCAGCTATTTCAATGTATTTTGAGCAGAATGTCAATGCTTCTGTAGCAATGTAGGCCTCTGCAATGGAACCCTCGGGTCTAGCTCTATTCCTAACATAGCCCTTGAAAGTGCCTAGCCGCCTTTCAATTGGGTACATCCAGCCATACTGTACTGGACCTCTAAATAGTGCCTCATCAGGTAGATGGACAGCCAAATGCACCATCATATCAAAGAAGGCTGGAGGATATATCTTCTCAAGGTCGCATAGGATAGTTGGTATCTTGTCTCTAAGACGCTCCAAAGCATCTATCCTGATATTTCTACTGCAGAGTTCCCTAAAGAATTGTCCCAACTCTGCAACTGCTCTGTATAAGTCAGGGCGGCCCAATCCTCTAAGGATAACAGGTAAAACCCTTTGAAGTAGGATGTGGCAGTCATGAGTTTTCAACCCTTGTACCTTGTTTCCATCTGCACTGACTCTCCTTTCAGGGTTGGATGCAAATCCATGTGGGAATCTCACACGTGACAGGACCTTGCAGAATTCTTTTCTTTTTACCTTGTCCAAGATGTACACAGCTGGTGCCATATCCCGTGGTTTACCTTCATCTTCCACCTGCAAATCCTTTCTGATACCCAGGTGTGTCAAATCAATCCTAGATTTTAAGGTATCTTTCGTCTTGCCTTCAATATTAAGAAGTGTGCCGATAATGCTATCACATATATTTTTCTCGATGTGCATCACATCAAGATTACGCCGCAGATCCATATCTTTCCAATACTCCAAAGTCCCACAAAGTGGACCTCCGGGTAAACAATAATCTCTCTTCTGCCGTGCCATGCTTCCTTTTCCCGTTACCATTATCAGGATGGTTTCCTGGTGTAATATGCCTAACCTTCTCTAATTCCACTTGCAACTCATCGCCGGTGAGCCTCTTTGGCGCATCACGGTTTTCATGCTTTGCATTGAACACATGTCTTCGGTATTTTGTAGGACACAGCTTGTCCTTGGCAAGGAAACAGCGGTGTCCAATGTAACAGATCTTGCTAAGTATTGCGTATGACAGAGGATTCTTGTCATAGCGAACACATGCATTGTAACCATGTGTCGTTCGCCCTGACATAGTGCCCAAAGCCGGATAATCATGGATGCACCAAATTATAATAGCACGCAGAAAGAAATCAGCTGGTGGGCTGCTATATAGATCTCGAGTGAGAACACCCCTCCATAGCTGTTGAAGTTCCTCTACAAGAGGCTCCATGAATAAATCAAAATCATTTCCAGGACTTTTTGGAACTGGGATGAGCAAGGCCATCATGTAGTTTGATTCTTTGGTGCAGACATTTGGAGGCATGTTGTAAGGGATAACAAGCACTGGCCACATGCTATATGTGGCGCTCTGGTGGCCAAATGGGTTAAATCCATCTGTAGCTAAGCCAAGACTAATGTTTCTCGGGTCAGCATCAAACTTTTTGTGTTTCTGATTGAAGCTTTTCTTGTCACTACCATGAGATGGATGGCTCATTACATTCTGATCTCTGTACTCCTAGTTCCTAGAATGCCATAGTACATCCTCTCTTGTTGCAGCATCATGAAACAACCTCTGCAATCTTGGTATAATTGGAAAATGTCTCAGAACATTATGAGGAATCCTCTTCACATCATCGCCATCTTTCCATCTTGATGATTTGCATTTTGGGCATTCACTTATGTTGGCATAATCCTTCCGGAACAGAACACAATTATTCTTACAAACATGGATCATATCATATCCAATTCCAAATGCACGAAGGAAATTCTTCATTTTACTGTAGGTGTGGGGCATCTCAGACGCATCTGGGAAAGATTTGCGGAAAGCAGCCAACATTGCATTGAATGATTTGTTGGTCATCCGCTCAGATGTCTTCACCTAAAGAAAGGTGACCATAGCTGAGAATACTGACAGCTTATTTCCTGGGGTGATAGTCACGTTGCATTGTTCCAACATGCGGGCCCACCGTTTTTCTTCTGCAGGTGAAAGTTCATGAAATGCGCGAGCATTTCGTAGCATTGTTTCAATGTTGGTCAAACTCACTGGCTCTGCCACCACCACCACCTCCTCCTCCTCCTCTTCCACCTGAGCATCAGGCAGATCACGATGGTGATCTGCTGCTTCCACATAGTCAGTAACATTGACGTTCACAGTTCACCATGATGAACCCACCTAGTATATGTGACCGACATCCCATACAAGTGTAGATGATTTTGCACAGTTGACTGGGGTCTTGTAACTGAATTCATACAACTGCTACACAGGCAGAGCACATCTGATTTCGGACCATCGTACTCAGCTCTGATAAAGTTCATGAAGTTTTCAACCCCCTCGACATATGCAGCGGAGAATCTTCGAGCAGAAGTTATCCAAGTCCTGTCCATCTGTTAGACATACAAATTAGTTCTTCTACTAGATATTACAGGAAAAACATATATGCTTTTTTATGAAGTCCAGAAAAAAATACTTAGGTCAATGTCTAAAGCTATGGCAAGATATTTGGACAAGCAGATCTAAGTAACAAAATATATGTAAAGCTAATTCAGCAAACAGATTTGAGTGGTAAATTATGGCAGGCTGTTTCAGCAGTCAATGAGGCTGAGCACACAGTCATCGAAGGCCATCTCAGCAACAAAGATCGAGTATAAAACGGTGTAGAGCTATTTCACCTAACAGATTGGCTACTAGACCATGGCAATCTATGTTACAATAAATATATGGCATGATATTTTAGCAACTAATCGGGCATGGCATGCCATCTCAGCTAAGCAGATTGAGTGCAGAACAGGGCAAGGAAGCTTCTTAAGCAGAGCATATTGACTGTAAACTATTTTGGCAAACAGTGAGATTAACAGCGTCTATCAGCTAACATTCAGCGCTACTCCGATATGCACGGGGCCTCTGTCTAGATTGCGCGTACCGTGGGAGAAGCTGACTGCCATGCGTCTCCACAAGAACGTCGCCAGTAGTGGCGGCGCGGCTAGAGGACGGCAGTCTACCAGAGTGTACTGTGGGAGCGAGAGGATCGCCGTGCGTCCCCTCGACAAACCGCGGCGCCGACGTATCGGCGTGGCGGGGAGGGCGGCTTTGGCAGAGCGAATGGAGTGGAGGGGGCCGGGGGGAGGGGGTTTGGGGAATATTATTGCCTAGTTGGCTGAAGGGCAGTTGAATTTGGGATTTGGGGGGAATTTTCACGCGGTGGGTGGGGGGGTTTGGCGCATGGTCGGTTTCTCCAAGTGCGGTCCCATGTGTCAGTGAAGAGGCAAGCCAAAGCGCATTCCGTTTGCATGAGACATGTGCAGGACCGACCGTGTGAGGGGTGCAATGCGACCGCGACAGGCGTGCTGTGAGTGTACCGCCTTTTTTCCTTTTAAACTTGGTGCTTCGCGCGATCCATCGATACTACTACTAGTAATCCGGTAATCCCGACTAAAACGGCGCGGCCGGGTCTTTTCCCACGCGATATGCTAGGAGGTTGGCTTAGTTGGTTTTTTTAGGACGAGTAATGGTACACCTACATAATCCCAGTTACATAATTAACGTAATGTGAAACGTGTGGGCTGTTGATTGGAGATTGGGGGGAGGGAGGGGGCCACCACCATGAAAATCTGGGGGAGAGAGAGAGAGAGAGGAAATTTACGTTAACCCTTTCGTAGGTTCCCGTAGATGTAGAAAGATGTGAAATGCGTGAATGTGTAGTAGACGTACTATTGGAGTGCCTAAGATAAATTGTGTATGTGGACCCTATGTGTTTATTTACTTCGCATGTTAGCTTTGTCTCGGGTCAAACCTTCTAAGTTTATACATACAAAAACGAATCATCATTCCATATATTTTCATACTCCTACAATATATCTTACTATTATTGTGAAAGTTCATATACACCAGACGAGATTCATGCAAACATGGCAGATTTTCATTACATTTCTAACTTTTATAGGACAGAAAAATAAAAGAAACCCGACCCTAAACATATTCTACGGCGGCGACCGACGTCCTCCATATGCCATCTCCATGTACGGGGGTAGGGTTCAAGACCCGTGAAGTGAAGGTGCGGTCCCCGGCGAGGAAGAGTAGAACACGGGAGACGGACCGGGCAGTTGGCACACCATGCCCTACCGCCTCCCATGCCCTACTCATCCTCGGAGGAGTCCCGACCTCGGCGGTGCCGGTGGATGTGACGTCGATGATGCTGGACATGGACGGTCTGTCACTTCACCTGCCACATGCTCCACCGAACGTTGGACAGCGGCAAGTAGGACGTGTGGCTGACAGTGCTCCCGTCGTCGGCCGCCAGCGTGGCCACCGCTTGTGTGGTCGCGTCTGCGGCCGGCTACGCTGCTATTGCAATGCGAGCGGCGACTTGTGAGAGGGCGGCGACCTCAAGATTCATCCCTGAAGACAAGCTCTCCCGCATAGCGTTCGCGCTCGCGGTCATGGTGGATGTGGTGCCAGGTAGCAGGAGGATACGCTATGGTGTGGAGTTTAGCTGGGCGTTGCCGCTTTAAGTAGCGCATTCCGGTGAGGCCAAGCGTCCGGGTGTGTCATTAAGTCGCCGGAGTTGGTTCCTCGGGCACCGAGCCTCTTAATGACGGCATACGGACGGACGGCATGAATGCGGGTAGCTGGCGCCGGCTGGGAACGCACCGCGCGACAGCGCGAGACGAGGGTTTTTGGTGTACTAGGGTAATCAGCTGCGGTCGTGGCAACGTTGGAGATGCCCTTTGCTCACATGTGATCCCCACATGTCATTGAAAAAGCAAGACGACTCGGCATGGTCTCAGGTCCTGGGGATGCAGTTGGCCGCGCTAGAACACTCCGCGGACGCGTCGCGGTGCGCGCGCACTTTGGTGCCCCCTGCATCCTCGACGAGCCGGGTGTTGATCTGCTGGTCATGCCACAATGCTAATGCCACCCTGGGCACCCTTAAGCCGAGCGTGTCCAGCGACGATGAGCGTGTCGCTCATCGCGGTCGCCGTGTCAAGAGGCTGTGTGGGAGCTGCACCATGTTGCTGGCCCCCACGACCCACATGAACGGTTGCCGGTGGCGAGGAGGTCGTGGGCCAGCTCCTTCATTGGACTAGTCTGCGCCATGTCATCCCGACAGGTGTGCCCCACATGTCGGTTTCCCTGTTTTCCTGGCCAAATTCGAGCGTCAGTGCTCCGCGTTACGCATTAGACGCAGAACGGGTGGTTTTTGTGCCCTGGTTCAAATGTGGTACAGTACCAAGTTGTTACCCTAGCCCCAAGTGTGGTGGTTTTGGGTACAGTACCAACCTTTTCCTTTTCAACTCGTGAAGCATAACACTTGATTAAGTAGCCGGATGGTGTGCTAATTTAGGTGTCCGACTGTTTGAAGGAATAATTGAGGTGTGCCCGGTCCGTGCCCGCATTTAGGGGTCCAACTTACCATGTTCAGGCAGTAGTAACTATACTAGTCCCTGCGTACTCCCTCTATTTTTATTTACTCCGCATTTTAGCTTTGCTCAAAGTCAAACTTTGTAAACTTTGACAAATTTTATAGACAGAAATAATAACATATACAATAACAAATCAATACCATTAGATTCATTATTGAATATACTTTCACATCATATAAATTTGCTATCGTAAATGTTCATATTTTTTCTATAAATTTGGTCAAATTTTATGAAGTTTGACTTCACTCAAACCTAATATGTAGAGTAAATAAAAACGAAGAGAGTATCTTACTCCGTGACCAAGACGGAAGGGAAAACGAGACAACTTAATGTTTATTTGAGCCGTTCAAGTATAATCATGTGGCGTTCCTTATTTCTCATTCCTCTCCAACCCTCTTCTCCATCGATCATGCCGCCCTCTGGTCGAGTCCATCCTCCCGCATGCCTCATTTGAACATTCCGCCGAGTGTCATTCGCATGTGGGCCTACACCATGCTTGTATTTCCAATGTTGTAATTTGTCCGACATGCATACAGACAAACGGTTCGTTTAAAGTTTCACTTTGCCTTCACTATGTGCCGCTTCCCATCTTAGTTTTGACATCCCATTCGGTTCATGCCCCGACACATCTTGACGAGATCGATTGATGTTGAGAGATCAAGTGCGTTCGTGTAAGGAGATAAAGGTTTGGTGTGTTTCTATGATAGAAATGACCCGGGGGGTCTGTGTGTGCGTGTCGATCATGTACCATCTAGCTATATCGATTGAAAGAGGACTAGGGTGGGTCCAGAGATCGACCGATCTAGAGAGGGGCAGAGAGGATGAATGTATGCTTAAAAAAGATAGATGAAAGGCTTAGTTACAATTAATTCATGGTAGAGTGACCTAGGCATGTGTCGAAGAGCGACCTGACGACGAGCGAGATACAATCCCGATACCTCGGGAGATCAATTAGGTTTGACAAGCACAAAGAGGAAGAGAGGTGGTATGTGTGTGTGTGTGTGCGAGAGAGAGAGAGAGAGAGAGGGGGGAGGGAGGGAGGGAGAGAGAGACCCCGAGATGAAACCGAGAGAGAACGAGTGGGTGCATGTGTGATACCTAAGGCAGATTCAAATTTTTGAACCGGTGATCATAGCATTAGCAAATCATATATAAAGGGTATTCAATGTTCGTTTCGCTTTTGAACGTACAATATACTCCCTCCAATCCTTTCTAGTTTACATATAAATTTTATGTGTAGTCAAAGTATCTCTACTTTGATCAAACTTATAGAAAAAAGTATCAACATTCAACAACGCCCAATCAATATTGTTAGATTCGTACGTACTCCTAGATTTGTATTCAAACAGAAATGGTTTCCAATTTGTTTTCAAACACGTGAATGCTTGTTCTCGCGCATGCTCTTCCTACTAGGATTTCGCCAGGTATAGCCAGTCCAATAGTAACTTTTTTTAAACTCCCTGTCCAATAGTAGTATAAGTAGTAGTACTAGTGGAGTATTGACAACATCTGCAGTAGAGTATGCAGTGCTCATAGTACTAGTAGTATACTCCCTCTGTTTTTATTTACTCCGCATATTAGAGTTGACTGAAGTTAAACTTTGTAAAGTTTGAACAAATTTATAGAAATGAATATAAATATTTAGCATAACAAATCTATATGATGTGGAAGTACATTCAACATATTAGAGTACTAGTAACACTCGGCCGACCTCTCTCTCTTGTAGTAGTATAAATGACGCGGGCGGGGGAGGGGGAGGGACGTCGGTTTGCTCTCAACTGCGGTCCCACAAGCGAGCGAAAACGCAAGACGAAGCGCATTCCATTCGGTGAGCGACGTGGAGGGTCCAGCATGCCGGGGTGCAACGCGAACGCGACAAGAGTGATGTACACCGTCCGTTCCTTATGAACTTGCATACTTCGAGTACTCCTTTTTTAACACAGTACAGACGCAAGCACTCATACATGCGCGCATACACTCACCCCTATGAACGCACACACGCACACCCTACCCCTATGAGCACCTTCGAGAGACTGAGCCGTCACACCTCTATCTCTACTCTTATCTCTACTCTCGGTGATGATGGTGTGCATGCCATCTTGCAATATAGACCGTCCGATCTATATCTGACGGATAGAAAGCAAACTATGGCAAATTTGCAAAAGGATACCCGCACCTCTATCGTTCATCCTTATCTCCCACAACTTCATTGTTGAGTAATTAAAAAAGGAAGCCTCTAGAACAATCTGGCATGGTGGCTGGCGTCATCCATCCCCATGCCTCCGCTAAGTCCGACCACCAATCATCACCGCGCCCCACTCCTCCTCACCTTATCTCTCATCTTTCTTGAGATATCATTTTTCGATGAAATTCTCGAGATACCATTTTTTGATGAAATTCTCGAGATATCATAAAAAAAATGCATCCTGATGTTCCGTGCAATGCACGGGCATCTTGCTAGTCATCTTGAGATTTACGAAGTCACCGCCTCGTCGTCGACAAGAACGGTGGGGAGGTCCGGACGTCTGCCATGTGAAACTCCGAAACTTTGGTCCCATCCCACCCCACAACTCTCTAGGCTCCAGCCGTCCAGCTTTGCAAACTCTACATAGTCAAAACCGATTGACCGGTCGTCATCGGAACCACTATTCACACCAGAACCTTCGCTGCTCGGCCTACGCCAGCTACTTGCCGGCCGGTCACCACTGCCCCAAAACCACACCTCCTCTCCAGCCCATTCCCCCACCTTTCGATCCCCTAGCCTGCATCAACCGTCCCCTAGTTCGCCGAAAAGCCATGGTGCGCCGCAAGATCACGTACTACAAGATGCTGACGCCGGAGCGCTGCACAGAAATCACGGCAGCGGTCGGCGCCATAGACCTCCATTTCCAAGCTCGCTTTACGGCGGGCCAATCCCCGAGTTCTCTGGAGCCAAGCTCCGAGGAGGAGGAAGCTGATCCAATGTTCATGGCGGAGGTTGCGGCGCAGAAGGCCCCCGATGCGTATGAGACGATGGACGTCGACTTCGTGCCGGCGTCCGGGTCCCCCATGGTGCAGGCGGATCCTAAAGGAGGACCTGGAGGCGAGGGCTCAACTCGACGCGGAGCGCGCGGATGCTGCTGCCATTGAGGCCCTCCTGCAGGCGGAACCGGATGTCGTGGATGTGAACCGGGCGGCGGAGGCTCAACTTGACGCAGAGCGCGCGGATGCCGCTGCCATCGAGGCCCTCCTGCAGGCGAAACCAGACATCCTAGACTTGAACCAGGCGGCGGAGGCTCAACTCGACGCGGAGCGCGTGGATGCCACTGCCATCGAGGCCCTCCTGCGGGCGAAACCGGACGTCCTGGACTTGAACTGCGGCGGAGGCTCAACTTGACGCGGAGCGCGCGGATGCCGCTGCCATCGAGGCCCTCCTGCAGGCGGAACCGAGCGTCGTGGACGTGAACCGGGCGGTGCTCGCGTCCGTGCAGAGCGCCCGCACGCTCTGTGTGAACGAGTAGCTGGAGGCTGAGGACAACCACGGTGCGGAGACACACATCGGCAGCTACGGCTGGTTCGCGCCGGCAGCCAAAGATGACGAGGCCGTCTCGTTCCGCGAGCAGTGATAGTTTTTCTTTATGTTGTTGTTTTTAGGGATCTTTTGCTGTCTAAAAACATATATTTATGCAAGTCACCTGACTTTCATCATTTCGGTCAGTCGACCATTTCAGGCGGTTGGATGAATATCCTACGTCTCCTAACCCTTCTTCTTCCTCACCTCTTCTTCTTCCCCAACAGACCACCGCACGGGCTGTACGGATCTTCCCCAACATGCGGTTGGATAAACATACTGTATGAACAAAAATTATGTGTCAGCGGTAGGATGGCTGAGTTTGGTTTGATCACATGCGGTAGCACGTGTCAGTGAGGGTGCGTTCCCTTGGTTGGGTTTGTGGCGTGCAGGAGCGACTGTGTGAGGGTGCGGTGCGACCGCGACAACCGTGCGCAAGTGTACCTCCTTTTCATTTTTAAAACTTTAGGCAAGCTTGGCAAAAATGTGTGGCGAAGTATGGCAATGCAAGGCCTAGACCCAAACAGGATACAAGTACGTATGTACTACTTGTGTTAAAAAAGAAAGGCGGGGTTTTCCTTCGCGTGATTGATCGATACAAATCCTCGTTTGACGTGTCAATTAATGCGTATTTTTTTCACCAACGCCCAAAGAGCTAACCATCTCACTCCTCATTGCTTGATTAATGCAGCGCCATGCAAACCAACCTTCTCACTTCCGCATGCATGCAAGGTTATATTAATGTCCTTGGTTGCTAGTACGACGCAGACCCCATCAATTTTACCGCGATTAGTGTTAGTGGCCTTCTGCAAATTGTAATTTTGATACTGGCCTTGTATACAAAAAAATGGAGGTAGTAACTATTTGACTTCCTTCCCCATTGCGGTGACGTCGACGGTATCTCGAACATTGTGGCTTTGGCGAAGTGCGTTCGACGAAGCACACCATTGAGGGAGACCACGGTAAGTCGTTCGCAAGTACCGCTTGCAAGCCAAGAAAACTGCCTTCTTTGCATCCAGGAATCCGTTGAACCAAAGGACGCGTAAATGTACTAGTACTACACAATAGCATCGTCCATCCAGCTTAGTGCGGTAAGGTGGTTTCTCAAAGAAGACGATGGAGAAGTGGAGTCAGCGAAGAGTGAAATGACGGTTGCTTCGTCCGTGCTTTGTGATTTGATGCCTCACTGCTTTGTGATTTGTGATAGAAGGGACAGGGGAGTAGACTCTATGCTCTATATTGTACATGCGTCCAAGCACGGGAGAAAGAGGAGAGAGCTTGCAATTTTCTATTCCTTCAATCAATCAATTAGGGAGCTTCGGTTCCATCTTGTTGGCTTTGGCACCACCCTCCACAATGGTTCCCATCGATGCCAAAAGCTATTTTCACATTTGGCTACACATTGTGGATGCCCTTAACCGTACCACTTGGTTTTGCTCCTGTGTGCTATCTATACAAATCTCGATTATATTGATCTAAAAAATTATAGTATCAAGATTAGTAAAAAGGAGGTGATTTTGCCGCGCGGAAGGCAGGGGAGGTTTCTTATTTTTAGAGGACATTGTCCTGGCGGTTTGCTAACATGCGGTCCCACGTGTCAGTGCTTTACCAAGCCGATCCGCATCCCACATGAGGCAGAAGCAACACGTGGTTAACTTGAAGAAGATGAGGGAGAAGCGCCTTCAGCAACGAGTGAAATGATGGTTGCTTCATCTCTCCAACTTCTTTTTTTAGCATTACTTCATCCCTCCAACTTAACTGCGGGAAAGGTGCAGCTTTATGATTTGACACCTCATTGCTCATTACTACGCCAACGCAATGACTGGGGTGCTTCACCCCTGCTGCTCTGCACTGTTATTTCGGTATGGCACGTGGACCCGGTTGCTTGATGTCCCACATGTCGGCGAAAGGGACTAGAACATTTATGAAAGCGAGCGCTCCACTCTTACGACGGAGGAGTACACGACATGGTGGCCCAGTGAACTATTACTTGTACTGTAGTACTACTATAGTTTTGCTGTTTCGCACGATCCATCGATACAAACCCGATTAAACAGGCAAGGGCGGGATTTTTCCCGCGCGGTAGATGATACTAGCCATGAATTTCAAAGGCAATTTTAATGTATTCAAACTGAATAATTAAGTAACAATATGAGATCTAGTAAAACTAAAAACACATATGATTTATTGTGTTAGAGTGTAGTAGTAGTGCTGTATTGCATAGTTGTTAGATGTAACATGCGAGAACATGTAGAGATGTACTTTTGGAGGGCCTATAGAGAGAAATTGGGCATAAAGTGGATTCAAATATTTGTATTCGTCTTCATAGCATTTGTAACTCGTATCTATAGTTTGTACAGTAGACGTGAATGCTTGTTCGCTCTTACGAACCCAGTACAGCAATAATGGGGTGGCGTGCGCCAATTTAGGCACTGGCACGTTGGCCTACTCGGCTCCATAGAGAGAGTGAGAGAAGAGATAAATACACGGGCGGTCAGTGTATTTCAAGCGAAAAGCATAATACGGTCACCGGACTTCAGAATACGGTCATTACGGTCAGTATATACGTTTTGCGGTGACTATACGGTCACTTGCTCACCGTTCAACATCGGATTGCACTCTGTTGACCGGCCAAATAGTCTGCGTGGCACTATGTTGACTGGTTAAATTGACCACGTTCCTTATGGGTCCCACCTATCAGTTCGCATAGGAAAGAGGTAAGATAAACACAAATTTACGCAGGCGCGACAAGACTCCAACCCGTGCGTGGGAACCACCTGGTTGTGTACGTGTCTGTCAGGGCCTGATGTGTGCACATGCACGTGTAGGTTGAGCACTTGAGCGTGAGAGTGTGTGTTGGTCGTGTGGTGTGTGCATGCATGCGTGCGTGTGTGCGTGTGAGTGTTGTGTGCGTGCATGGCTGCGTGTGCACGTGTGAGTGTTGTGTGCGTGTGTGGCTGCGTGTGTACGTGTGAGTGTTGCGTGCATGCAGTTCGTGTGCATGCGTGTATGTGTGTATAATCACCACACCAGCTCATGTGTATTAAAACAGACAGCTCAGCATACCAATACAAGGCCACCTTGTCCGCTGTGCCCGCGGTCATGACTTCGAACCACCGTCCAATATTTTTTTATCGTTCGTTTTCATTCTTATACACGCCAATAGGTGGGCCCAATGGTAGTGAGATAATGTGATGCAACATTAGAGGTGCCACGTGGAGCATTTAACTGGTCAACTAGTCGTGTCTTGAGAAAATACAGAGCTGTACGGTGAGCCCGTGACTGTATAATAACCACAAAACATAAATGGTGACCGTAATGAGTGGATTCTGAAGTCCAATGTACGTATCGTGTTTTCACTTCAAATACAATGATCGTCACTGTATATATCATGAGAGAAAGATGAAACATGCATGAATGTGCTGGGGGTGTACTTTTAGAGGACCTGGAGATAGTTTGTGTGCGTACATGAAAGGGGCGTAGAGGGGGTGTATGCGATGGAGAGAGAGATGGTCTTCGTTTCTCTTTATTATGACTAACTTTATATATAGTATAAAAATATAAAAATTTACAGTGCAGAATAAATATCATTGGGTGCACCATGCAATGCAAATTAACGTTCATACTCCTCCATATAACTTTGTAATGTTGTATATATGTAGAAATTCTAAAATAATTTTTTGGCCACACTTTGTGTGGTTTTATTCAAAAGGAATGTTGTATGCGAAACAAACGTGAAGAGAGGGCTTTTTAGATCAATGGGGTACGTGATGTAACATGTGTGAATGTGTAGTTGACGTATTTGGCAGGGCCTAGAGAGGTATGTGTATGTATTACGTATTCGAGAGAAGCATGGATAGAGGGGCTGGGGGGGACGTGGGAGAGATAGCACGAGAAATGAGAGAGGTCTAAAGAAAGAGAGACGAATAAGATGTCACGGCGAGAGATACCCTTGAGTGTGTATATGCAAGGGGGGGGGGATAGAGGCACGAGGAGAAAATATTTTGTGTGGTGTCTGTGTTGGTATGTGTGGGTGTGAGAAGATAACGAGACCTAGGGGCAGTAGGTGTGTCACCGCGTGAGGTCCGGTGGGCCGAGGTGAGGCCCTTGGTTCGGTTCCATCCTGCGCCACATTGGTCAGCGCGTGACGCATTCAGGGAGACCCATGGAGGACAAGTCGTACAAGACAAAGATACCAGAATCGTGAAGGACTCTGTGTCCACTGACAAAGCCGGCTAGGATTTGTAACCCTAGGTCCTCGGACTAAGGTAACCCCTTATCTCTGATATTACCATTCATCCAACCTAACTTTAAGGGGCATCCTACAGAATGCTCTGCTACAATCATACTCGTCAATTAGGAATAGAGGTGGAGACAATGCGTGCGAGACAGGCCTAAAGATAATGTGCGTGCGGGAGACACGTAGGCAGGTCTATGTATATAGAAATGGTCGATGGGGATTGTGCGTGTGTATGCGTGTGAGAGGAAGAGTGCTTGTGATAAAGGTTAGTGAAAATAGTCGTAAATGGTTGCGAGAGGGAGGGAGGGTGATATCGAGAGCATGTCTGCGAGAAAGACACCTCGGGAGAGAGTGTGTGAGCATGTGTGAGAGATCACCGATGGATATACACCGTGTGTGCATATGTGTGAGAGAGAAAGTCAGAGCGTGTGTGAGGAGGGGCCTATGGAGAGTGAAACTACACGTAAAAGACTGATGTACACATTGATTAAAAATATAAATTGTATCCAAATATTAGGATGGGGTCATGATATTTCCAATTCGCGTAAGGAACGGTCATCGATCCATCAGGCATCTATATTCTATCGAATTTGAGCATGTCTATGTTATTATTCGACATAATTGATCCACAGAGTCAGTATTTTGTACTCCAGACAATGCATCGCTTTAGCAATTCGAATATAAACGTGAGTATAGTTGTGTAAAGCACATTATACATACAAAAGTTACACAATGAACATTATAAATAGCTAGCTATGAACTAACATACATTTGAATTCAACTTAAGGTGGTTTAAAAAATTCGAATTCAACATGAAGTCCATCCAATTATTTGAATTCGAGATCATGGCACTTGTAAATCATACCTAAATTATGGGGGCACCAATCTTTGCTCTGCTTTTGTACATAATAGCATATATAGTCGTGTACAAAATAGATTCAAATTTACCTCCTCCATTCCAAAATAATCGTAGTTATAGGATTTTCAAGTGTCAAAATTTCAAAAAGATGCGCATAATTTAATGAGGTTTTCAAACATACAAGGAAAATTTAACGTTGTCTACTTACGTCAATCCTCAAAGTTCAAGAGTACTCTAAACGTGAATGCTTCTGTTTCAAAATTTCGATCGAAGCGCCAAAAGAGCCTCTACTCGCCCAAAACCGCGTGAGACCAATGTTTGGTAGAAGGAAATTACTTTTCTAACTCCGACCCGTGAAGCCTACCGGCCCGACATCTATAGGTCTAAACCGGGGTAGGTTTGTAACTTCATCTAGACGCCACGCAACCGCCTCCGAAAAACATTCATACACCGTGGCCGCCTAAACACACATTCGCTCGGCCGAAATCGCTCCCACCCACTATTTGGGACACCTGGGATTACCGTCCTACCCCCGACTCGCAGTAGGTCCGAAATTTAAGAGGGGGGCAAAGTTTGTACTTTCCCCAAATTTCAAACAAGCGCGTCCCATCTGTTCAAAAACAAAAAAACAAAAACAAGCGCGTCCCAGACCGAAACATGGTTCCCCCTTAGCTCCCCCCGCCACCCTCGCCCCCCTGTCCAATTCCCCATTCGTACTCCATGGGCGCCAAAACTACCTCTCCACCAGCCGCGAAACCCCGGCGTCCTTCGTCCGCCACCCCATCCCACCCATCAACCGCCGCCCTCCTCCATCACGCCGGAGCCGATACCCCAACATCATCGTCCACCGCAACCGCAATGCCCTCCACGGCTAGTAGTTGAAGCCGAGGCCGAGCTGCCTCCAGGACGCCGACGTGTGCCGTACCCGAGCCAGTTCAACCACGTCATCCTACGCCTCACCGCTGCCGCTCCAATGTCGCCACCGTCCACTGCACCGGAGATGTTCCCGCTACGCCATCCTTCACCGCCTCGGATATGCTTCCCCTCCGTCGATAGACGGCCACCGCAACACAGTCCACAATTTGGCTATGGGTTTGTCCAAGGCTCCACCCTCCTCCAAAACATCGGTTCCCCCGGTAAAAAGAAGAACATCTCCGCGATATCAGGAGGACATAGCACTGGCAACCGGATCTGGTACTCCTCTTCCCTTATTCGGGCAAATCTTACGTGTCTGCTTGCACGGTATTCATCCCACAGAAGACACTAGTTGACCGCTTCTTCCTACACCTTCTTCCTGATACTAGATGTTCCTAGTAACTCGCGATGCCAAGGTTTCTCCTCATATACTATTTCACCTTAGCTAGAGGTCCGTCGCCCCCCCTGGATTTCAATTTCTGGTCTGTTGATTCCCAATTAAAGGAAGCATTCCCCGGCGTAACAGGCGCTAGTCCGCCTATTACGCCGGGGAAGCAGCGCCTCGGTGTTTATCTTAGGGGTGTGTGGGGCCTAGGAGCTGCTGGCGCCCGATCTGGAGGTCGGCCGGGCTTAAAGGGATGGCCGGGGGGCACTGCCAAGCACGACGGTGGTGTGAGGTCGAGGGGAGGGCGGGGCGGCGGAGGCAGGGGTCTGGGCCGGTGGTCGCTGGTGGTTCGAGAAAGATCGTCAACAGTGACTGGCGGGAGGTAGACGAAGGCCATCTGCCCATTCCTTGTAGACCGGACGGTTCATAAAAAAATTGACTGACGTATTTATTTTCAGTCAACTGTTATTTTGATAGGACCACATGTGGTGGTGTGCTGGAGGAGTACCTGCATTTCCCAGCCATCCATGTGCTCATATATTACAAAATCATACGGAGTAGAATCTAATTTTGTTTGCCATGCAATGCTGTAGAGCTATCATATGTCTCCTGTCATTTATTTTTCAGCCACCTGCTATCTGCTACTTTTACAGTGCACTAGTTCTGCACACACTTCACCCATACTCTCACTATTTTTTTTATGCATGGGTATTTCAGCCTCTGCCGACCGGTTGATAGAAGCACGAAATAAAAGAGATAAGTTGCTCCAGCTTTCTTCGTGCTTAGGCAAGACACGTTTGGGCGCTATAAATGGTGTAGTGTCAGCAGATGGATACGGTAAACGTAGCTCCAGAGTTGATGATCTTGCTCGCCATTAACCACCATCCCAGGTGCTAGCTTTAACTTCGCGGTGTCATATGTGGTTGCATGTTGCATATGGTGTCTAGCTTGTATTCGAAAGGCCAAAGTCGGTCTTTATTAAGATAAGGAAAGATATTTTTTACATGAACCACCATCCCGGGAGCACCAGAAGCCAAATAGCTAGTCAGGGCACTGGCCGAGCCAGTGACAAGCCCAGCACAGACATGCATCACCTGTAAGCCAACTAAAAAGCCACGGTGGTGGCAAAGCAGCCCGCCTCCCACCAGGCTCTCAGGTCCTCGATGATCATGCTCACCACTCCAGCAGGGTGTCTAGCTTGTATTGCTTCCAATTTGGTTAAATTGCATCTGCTTAGCTTACACATTATACCTTTGAATATGACATGCCTTCCTGTTTTTGGTACATACTACGACATCTGTCTATTAACCATGTTCTTACATCAAACTATTGTTCTTGTGTATCCCTCATCAATCACTTATGATGAGACAGTCAGGCTCGTGGACTGCTGTAAGAAAAGATCCTCTTTTAAAGAATGTAGTGTTAGCCTCCCCACATGATTCTCAAGAAACAGCAATGCTAGATGAATATAGTCAACGTAGCTCTGTAGTTAATGACCGCATTTCCCCTACACCACCATCGCAAGTGCTTGCTCTAACTTGGCAGCGTGATATGTGGTTGCATGTTGCATATAGTGTCTAGATTGTAATTCTTCAAATCTGGTTAAATTGCATGTGCTATTCTGCTTAGTTTATACATTATACCTGTTAATGTGACATGCCTTCCTATTTTTGGTACATAGTACATCTGTCTATTAAGTATGTCCTTACATAAAACTACTATTTTTTTGTATCCCGCATCAATCAATTATGACAAGACACCTTTAGTATATGCAGAGTGATATTGGTTGCATCTTTCATATGATTTATAGCATGCACTGCTTCTAATTTGTTGAAACGCTATTTATGATGGGACGCTTTTAACTTGGCAGTCATATTGGTTACATCTTTCATGTGGTGTCTAGCTTGCATTGCTTCTAATTTGTTGAAATGGCTTCTGCTTAGTTTACACAAATAGTCGTGAATATGCCATGCCATCCTGTTTTTCGTACATATTCCATCCTCGTATCATGTGTTTGCCTTACATCAAAGTAGTGATTGTCAGTATCATGCATGAATGAGTTCTGAAGAGTGAATTTTATTGCTTTTTCTTGTTGGTTTTACTTGACAATGCAAAATCAATAAAGCGGAAGGAAATTAGCAAGGCAGTGGATAAAAGTGCTCCTTCCAAACAACTGAAACGGAGGGCCTCTACATATTCTACTCCGCGACCCCCCAAGAAGATTTGCAAGACAACACACGCATAGACACTCAACGTAGCTGTGTTGATGATGAGCACGTCTCCCCTAATCCACCATCACAGGTGCTCCCTCTAACTTGGCACTGTTATATATGGTTGCATGTTATGTATGATGTCTAGCTTATATTGCTTCTAATTTTGTTGAATTCCATCTGCTTACTTTACACATTATACTTGTGAATAAGACACGAGTTCCTGTTTCTAGAACATACAATATCTGTCTATCACACCATGTTCTTACATCAAAGTACTATTGTTATGTAACCTGCAACAATCACTTATCATAAGACACGTTTAACTTGGGAGTGTGATATAGGTTACATCTTGCATTCTTTTCTAGCTTGTACTACTTCTAATTTGTTGAAACGGCACTTATGACGAGACAGTTTTAACTTGGTAGAGTGATATTCGTTGCATCTTTCATATGGTGTCTAGCTTTCATTGCTTCTAATTTGTTGAAATGCCTTCTGCTAGCTTACACATCATAGCTGTGAATATGCAATGCTGTCCTTTTTTCTTACACATTCAATCGTCATATCATGCGGTCGCCTTACATTAAAGTAGTGCTCATCAGCATCCTGCATCAATGAGTTCTGAAAAGCAAATTTTTATTCATTTTTCTTGTGGGTTTGACTTGACAAGGCAATAAAATTAAGAAAGAGGAAGGAAAAAATTAAGGCAGGGACTGATGGTGGTCTTCCGGTGAAACCGGCATCCCAGGTGCTTTCTCTAGCTTGGCAATGTGATATTGTCTTGCATGTTGCATACGGTGTCTAGCTTGTATTGCTTGTAATTTGATTAAATTACTTCTGCTTAGTTTACACATCATAGTTGTGAATATGCAATGCTGTGAATATGCAATGGCACTAATGACGAGAGACCTTTAACTTGGTAGTGTGATATTGTTTGCATCTTGCATATGATTTATTTCTTGTACTGCTTCACATTTGTTTAAATGCCAGTTATGACGAGACACTGTTAACTTGGCAGAGCGATATTTGTAGCATCTTTCATATGGTGTCTACCTTCCATTGCATTGCTTCTAATTTATTGAAATGCCTTCTGCTTAGTTTACACATCATAGTTCTGATTATCTCATGTCATCCTGTTTTTCGTACATATTACAACCTCCTATCATGCGGTTGTCTAACATCAAAGTTCAGTTCGTCTGTATCACGCATCAATTTGTTCTGAAGAACTAAATTTTAATTCCTTTTTCTTGTTAGCTTGACTTGACATGGCACAGAGAAAGAGGAAGGAACACAGAATGGCAGGGGATGGTGTTAGGACTGAGGACGCACGGAAACAGAAGCGGAAGAATTATGCTGATTCTGTTGGTACTGATGGTGCAATAGAAGGTCAAAGTCCACCGGAAAATTGTACAAACACGGTATCCCGTGCTACACCAGCTGCAAAACAATCCAAACAAAAACTCATAGCTGCCACCAAACAAGCAGTGACAGCCCTAGTTGTTGCAACACCTTCCACAGTACCACCAGCTGCATGAGTTACTCGTTTGTCAACGCAGTTAGCAGCACGTTCCCAAGCTCCCTTGCCACCTGACACTACTTCTGAAGCACTCTTGACACAAGACGAGTTGGCAAGATCAGATGAACCTTGTGAGCTTCAACAGCAAGAAGGTAGTTGCTGGAGTCAAGTTACAGTTGCATGCTTCTTTATATGTAGTCTCACAGTTTAATGTACACTAACACTTCCTATGTTCGTTGTTGGACTAGCACCTAGGCGCAAGAGGAAACAGACATTAGGGATAATGCTCGATAGGTTAACTAAATCTAGAGGAGGAAGAATGGAGATCCATTTTGAGGCAGGTTTAAAAAGGCCACGTGATGCTACAGAGTCAGCCAAGTTAGTATCAGAGGTAGCAGTTGCCGTTAGGTGTCATGAACGTATCCACCCAACATGGATTCAGTACAGGAATGACAAAGACGAAACCCAGTTCAACACCTTCCTCGACCATTTATCTGTAAGTATGGTTATGTATGGAAATTAGTAATATCATCTTGGTCTGTCCCATACTTTCTAGGTTGCTGGTAATTAGACTCCCATAATTTTCAACAGATGAGGTTCAAGTTGGATAGCCAAGATGATGCAACCAGACAAGCATGCACCCATGTTTTCAAGTCTGCTCTATGACAGTATCAGTATAACTTGAGGAAAACTCACTTTGAAGGCAAGGCTAATAGTGAACTTGCCCAAACATCTCCAGTGGAAAATATATCGGATGAAGACTGGAGAGGCCTCGTTAAACACTGGTCTGATCCAAAGTATCAAGTACATTATATATATGTGGTCAGATCACATGTTGAACTCCTATTTACACATGTGCCTCACAAATCTATCTTCTTGTAGGTGAACTGTTCAAAGAATAAGGCCAACAGTACGAAAGTGAAATTCCAACAGACGACAGGATCTCGTAGCTATATTGCACACTGCGAGGCTCTTGTAATTAGCTGTTGTTTCACTCTTTCGCTGTGCCATATTATCAGATCTATATTGACTTGTTCCAAATGCAGAGGAAAGCCCGCAAGGACCACAAAGTACCTAAACCAAATGCTGTGGAGATCTTCAAGGACTGTCACACCAGCAAGATGAAGGGCATGACTAAACCAGTCAAAGCCGCTGTTGTAAGTCATTAATCCTCATGCCTTTTAACTACTACTTACTCTGACTTGTGCATTGAACTGCACGGTTTGCAGCCAATGTCTATTACTCTTTTCAATTTCATACACAATTGTCTTAGCGTATCATTGCACCTTACAAAGTTTAAAAGAGAGGAGTGATGTTCCTTTGATCTTGGTCTATAATCTAGTTCCGTGCTGGACTTGTCTACATAACGTTACAATTGCCTGTTTGTCTATTCTCAGTTGTTTTGTGATATGAATGATGTCATACTATGCTTACCGTATTGTAAACTTTGTCTCTTTATCCTTAGTTGTCAATACAATGTGAAGAAATAGACAATACATTAGCCAATGTACATGGTCATATGTTTGGAACCTGGTTTTATTATGTACTTTGCAGTAAAATACAACAAATATTTTACAAGGGTTCACCAGAATAAGTTCTGTATATAGACCAAAGCTATTTTGTTTGATTTTGTTGCCACCTTAATATCTTCTGTTCTGGTACTACTAATGTAAAAACTCAACTTTTTAGCAAGCTATGGAACAAATGGTGGAACCGCCACCTTCTGAAGGTGACGAGGCAACTATAACCGCAATCTCACCTCTTGCTACAGTGGGTTAGTACCTGTCCACTAACAGTGCCAAAAGCACGTTCCTGCGTAATACTGGGTTGGTTGTTAAGGCAATCTTGTCCAAACTGCCTCATGATCAAGATATGCAAGCTCAAAACAATGTTATGTCTACGCTCCAGACACAAGTCCATTCCCTAACAGAGACCCTTTGTGAAACAAGGACAGCCATTGTTTGATGTCGTCAAGATATGCATGGTTTTGAAACCAGACTATCAGACATTTACTATGTTGTTCAGGAGCCTAGGAGAAATGAAGGCGAAGGTTATGGTGCTCCATCGGACAGTACAGCATGAAAACGTAAGAGTCAGGTCAAATGAACTGAGCTTCTGAACTTCTGGTGGTGCATTTATCTGCCGGACTGTTAACTTTTATGCCAACCTTCCTTTTTATTTTATGGTTGTAATTTGTTTTGTTGCGATACAAAATTTGTTATTAATGTGCAGCGACCGGCTGAAGAAAATAGCAAGCCATTTTTGTATAGTGTAGGATGTTCCCTATATTTGCACTGGTGGCGAACTTTGATGCCCAGTGGATGTAATCTATGCAATCGCCTTAATAGCCTAGCGTTAGTTTCTGGCTTGTTTATTTCCCTAGTCTTCTTTTTCCTTGGTTTGCTAGTGGCCTCAACAACCATGGGCCATATACAGACCGTGGTAACCTTGAGCCTGCTACGGGCCGTAGGACCCATGGGCCTCCTACGGGCCATCGGATAAATGGGCCTCCAACGGCTCGTAGATTCAGTGGGCCTCGGGCCATCGGATAAATAGGCCCACATGGGCCGTAAATGGGCGTAATTGGTATCGGGC
Source organism: Thinopyrum elongatum (assembly GCA_011799875.1). NCBI lineage: Eukaryota > Viridiplantae > Streptophyta > Magnoliopsida > Poales > Poaceae > Thinopyrum > Thinopyrum elongatum. The sequence continues at coordinate 413,664,423 of CM022297.1, read as the reverse complement.
CAGCACGGTAACGGGCCGTTAACAGGCCAGAAGACAGCAAAGGTTAATTCTGTCATAGGCATAACGGGCCGTTAATGGGCCAGGATATAGGACGGGCTGGAAACGGCGCAACGGGTTAACAGGCCACAAACGGGCCGATTCTAACCACGGGCCAAATTTGGCCCATTAGGGGAACAGGCCAGTAACGGGTCGGAAGTAATCGAGGGCCAGAAAGGAGCCCAAGAATGTATGGGCCGTCGGTAGGACAAAAGCTAACACAGGCTGGAAATGGCCCATGTGAATCATGGGCCGTTACTGGGCATAAAGAAATTTATTGTTTATTATGGGCCAGAGTCACGGCGGCCCATTAAAGGGCCCAAAGATACGAAAGGCCTCGTATGGGCCGAAAGACGTCGTGGGCCATACATGGGCCGCAAATGAAACGGGCTGGTATTATACTGGACGGCCCACATGACGCTGTTGGGCCGATTTTGGGAACGCCATAACGGGCCGTGAGTTCCCGGGCCGTAAAATGGGCTATATGCGAACAGACCGTTAACAGGCTTTTCATGGGCCGGACCACTATCTTTTGACCAAGTCAAACGGGCCGGCCTTTGTAAGCTAAATGGGCCAGTGTTGGGCCGTCGCACGTGTCGACATATCATAGGCGTGTATCTGACCCAATGACGAGCTGACACGTGTTTCCTCCGGCCAATGAGAATTTTACACGTGGAAAATTGCCATTGGTCGTTGCTGTTAACGGGTTATCGGATCCAAAACCGGACCCGATAGATAAACGGCGACCCGTTACGGTGGATGCCACGTGTCAGTTACCCTTAACGAAAGCACTTCCATGACGCGTCATTTATCGTCATGGAAGTGAACACTTCCGTGATGATAATTTTGGTATTGTCAGGGAACACTTCTACGACAGCACAGGTATGACTATCTTGATTCTGTCATAAAATCATCATGGATGTACATGCATGATAGAAAATGTGACCTACTATGACAAACACGTATCATCACGGAAGTGTATTTTTTTTGTAGTGATAGCAAGAATCATTGGATGGATTGAGAGATAGCAAGCTCAAAGAAGGTCAACAATGGGGGCAAAACACGAGCTCAAAGGATATGGACCATTGGGGAAGAAGGCCCCATTAAATATCCCCCCCCCCCCGGAATCCAACTATTATGCCCACCAGTCATGCTCAAGCGGTACTACCGCTCGGGGGAGCGGTACTACCGCTTAGCATGATTAAAACAGCCCAACAAGACAGCAAAAGTTCTGCTAGAGCGTTACTACCACTTATAAGAGGTACTACCGCTTGGGGAGGTACTACCTCTTATAAGAGGTACTACTGCTCTCTACAACTTCTCTACTACCGCTCGAGCAGATTGGCCAACAAAAGCATAAAAATAAGTGGAACTGGTTGCGGTAGATGGAAGCGGAAGCACCGCGCAAGCGGTACTACCGCTTGGGGGAGCAGTACTACCGCTCTACTACCGCTTAAAATTGAAAAACTACCCAAGCAAAATGGAAGGAAACTCCAAAATTGAAACTGCTATAACTCCTGCAAACGGACTCCGAAATCAGCAAACTCAAGCTTGTTGGATAGAAGATGACAAGTACTATCCAAGATCAACTGGATATTAAGAACCAACAATGGAGAAGAAATACCAATAGGATAGGAAGAGGACCTTCCCCAAGTATGAACTGGCAATCTCTCGAACACCAAAAAACTCAAAGATGATGCATGCGAACTCTGTTTTCGATGAGCTTGAGTTTGACAAGAAGACGAACACAAACTCTAAAACCTCATGAAGAGAAGAGTCAAATAAGAACCAAGAAAGATGATGCCAAGGATGCAATGGTTTGAGCTCTCCATGAATGATATGATAAGGCTACTTACTTGAGAGCCCCCCTTGATAGAACGACAATCGCTCCTATAACCCGGTCTCCCAACTAGCACCATGAGACCGGTAAAATAGAAAACCTATCAAGGGCAAACCTTTGCTTTTCCCATAGTCCAATTGAGCTAGATGATGACGATCTTGACTTCCTCAAGTTGGACCACCTTTCTTGATTGTGTTGGCTCGATGAAGACTAGTTGATTGCTCCCCCACACTCCACTATGGGTGAGCCACTCTTTGGCACATCTTCACAAGTCCATTGTCACCACAATGGACGGCGAGCTTCAAGCATGATCTCTTCATGATACTAACTTGCACACCGCAATCTTGATGACGATCACCACTTGATGTCATCCTCCATGGGTTGTATGAGATCTTCCTGTTGATGCAAGCCCATGGAAACATACCTAACCCCACATAGAACTCTCACGTGGACCATGGGTTAGTACACAAAGCATAATGGACAATGCTTACCATACCATGGGATCACTTGATCCCTCTCGGTACATCTTCTACGCTTTGTTTGTTGATCAACTTGAATCAAACTTTGTACTTAGTCTTGATCAACCTTGTATATTTCCAACTCTCTTCATTAGGATGATGTCTTGAAGGTAAACATGAATGTTCACACAATCTTCTTCTTCAAGAAATGCTTTCAATAGGCTCCATCTCACAGGACCAATCTTTGGATGTATCCTTGAATAGCCCCTTGGTCAACACTTAATCTCCTTCTTATATTCTTGAAACAAACAAATGGCCCTCAAGCAAACCGTATGGACAATCCCTTCAAATATAACTTAAGGCAACCATTAGTCCAAAGGGATTGTCAACAATTACCAAAACCAAACATTGGGGCACCATGCTCTTTCAAGTGTTCAGGTCACCTTTCAGAATCCATGCCTGTGAACCCCTTTGTCGCCAGTATATCTCTTCACAAACTGTAATAAAAACCATGTCGTGTTCTAAGCTGTACCTAAGGGCCCAGTCATCCTCCAAAAGCCATGGTCTGCTAGCGATCATATCCAACCCCTAGATCTTAGAGACCAGGCTAGCCTTATGGGATTTTAGGGCAGCGCGAATATTCACCCCCATCCACGAAGGTGCTGTCGTAGTTTAGGAATGCAGTGCTGCCACCGTGCCAGTGCGTCTTTTAGGGGGGCATAGCGGTGGGGCAGATGGTCACACGCCTGAAGCTACGAGGTGCGAACCACCTCTCTAAAGCCAGGCTGCTCCAACAATTGGAGCTCAAAGAGAAACCTAGATCGGCAAGGAACCCTTGTCTCGCCGGAGTCAGGGAGAAGCAGGCAGTGATCGGATCTAAGCCTAGTAAGGGCATGAAGCGAGCAAGTAGGGAATTTGTTCTCCCACTATAGACACACAAAGACCCTGTCGAGCAAACACCGAGTAGGGTTAAGCTACTTTTTTGTCCAAGTGAAACTTGCCCCCCTCTTTGTAATTCAAGCAACTCCAGGTCGGCCACCCAACTGTTGAAAATCGAGCAGGCTCAGGTTGGCTAAGTGATGATTCTTGTTCTTGTCATTGAGTGGCCTCGTCAAGTTGAAGTCACCACCAACCACAACGAGAGAGGAGGCACTCGAAATCTTCTCGTGTACATCCGTTAGGAACTCCAAGGAAAGAGTGTGGTCTGTTGGGCTATAAACTATAAGCAGTTCTCAACTAAAGAGGTTATTACGTTATGTATACACTAGTTTTGGTACAATAGAAAACATATTTAATATGACTTCAAATGAAAAAGTTTTCAACATGTGGAATCTCTGTATCATCAAAATGAACAACTTTGATGTTCGGGTCATTTTCATCCGAGGTCATATGCAACCTCGAGAGCCAAAATTGTGTGTTGCTGAAGTTTTCCCCAGGATATATTTCACCATTCTGCACGCCAATTTACTCCCCAAAGATGACCTCTGATGGAAATGTGTATGAAAGAAATTTCATTCTCCTCTTCGAATTAACAACTTCTCCTTTCGAGTCATCGCGATCTGAGGTCATATGTGACTTGCACGGAGCATCAAAGAGACCTACTTAATGTATTTTGAGCTCGGAAGTTCAGGGCAAAACTTCCGGGGAGGTTCCGAGCTAAACAGAAAGTTTGAACATGATGCGCCCCGAAAACTGAAGTTCCAACATTATTTGCAGATTTACGGGCTCAAAAACCACATAAATATGACCTCGGATGAAAAAGTGTTCAACAGAAGAATTTTTCTCTATTTCATGATGAACAACTTTGATTTTTGGACCATCGCGATACGAAGTCATATGCGACTCGCAGGATCAGTGCAAGAGGGCTACTTGATACAGCTTGAGCCCAGAAGTTTCTGGCTGGACTAGAAGTTCCAGCCCTCGTAGTCTGAGTTAGGTTAACTTTTGATGATTTGGACGTGATTTGAGTCCTTTTCTTGTATGGGAAGTCCAGCCGCCTCATATATATGTAAGGGGCGACGACCAATTGAATAACACACAATCGAACAAATCATCTACCACTTTTTATCTTTTACCTTCTCCTTTGTTCTTCTTCTTCCTCATTCTTTGTTCATTCTTCTTGTTGCAGGGCGGCAAACCTTGAGGCCCTAGGTGCGATCAAGTCGATCTAGGGCAGCCCATAGTCGTCGCGTGCCCTGACGGGGCCCCTCCTGGGCGTGTGGGGTTTCGGATCTACAAAAGCACCCACCAGACTTTCTTGCATACTGCGCTTCCGACGAGCCTCCCTCGGCATGTGCTTCCGCGCATCACGCTTGGCATCGAGGGTACATGGTGACATGTTCATGTGCGACCACACTGTACTAGCTCAATATTGATAAAGAATAGACCGACTGAAATTCTACCGACGTCGAACATTGCAATCCTGACACTCAACAGGATGCCGCCGGAGCTCCCCTACGCGGGTAGCCACTCCCACTTAAAATCATTACCACCAGTGGAATGGAGATCATGCACGGAGAAAGAGATTCTTATAGTTTCCTGAACACCTATGAAGTCCAGTTTCTTCATGCGAAGGGTCAGGGCAAGCTGTCGTCGATGATCCAGCTGTCTGAAACCCCTCTGGCCCCTTCAATGGACCAGAGGGTATCAGGTACCCACCCCATCAGATTGTACTCCCCTAGATGGTCTACTGCCCTGTCATCCCCTACCCCGACCATGACCTCTACTACAACCATTGCCACGACCCCTAGCACCACCTGCACCACGCTGGCCCGCTGAGGATTCCCTAACTGGGATGTCACTAGTCGTGGTTCCCACACCCTATACCAAGGGCTTGGCGCAAGCTTTGGCTTCAACCGCTGTTGGTGCAACAAACTTCCGCGTTGTTGACCGGACTCATACACAGGCATGCTGATGATCGTGCATCCAGCACCAACATGCAACGCAAGGCCAAAACCAGAGAAGCCGCTCTTCATGAGATCAAGGAGCGCATCAAGGATGGCAAGACAGTAGGATATCACCTCGGGAAGGGCTCCCTTGCCGGGCAGGAGAGCCCGGCCAGGTCGAGACCGCCTCGGAAACAAGTCCAGATTTACCCTGGCAGGTCTGCCGGGGCCACCAAAACTCAAACCCCCGCCAAGACGCCACCGCTCCACCACACCGTGACGCCAGTCACTTATCGATGCGGTGTCAAGCCCCTAGACAATTAAGTGGCATTCACTAAAGCACGTGGCAACTAGCTGGAAGACAAATCACACCCATTTGACACCCGTCCAGAGGCGTGTCAAGATGATAAGCAGAAGATGGCTAAGCGGTGGAATAAGCTTACCGGGGATGCACCCCCGCACACCACCTAAGGAAGCATTTATGGCATTTCGTCCTAAGTGCCAGAGTTGGGTATGATAGCACTGTTGGCTATCTAATCACAAGATAATGTATGTTTTGCAACTTTGGTTATCCCTTGCACTATAAAAGGAGGTCCAAGGCAACCTAGACAGGGATTCAGACTTTTACACACTTGTACATGCGTAGCAGCTCTCCTCGAGGACACCTTGCAGGGTTTGAGCGCTGCGTGCCGTCGTGTTCCCCCATCCAATCCACCAAAGCAGGAGTAGGGTTTTATGCTTCCCAGCGGCCCGAACCTGGGTAAAAACTGCCAGAGTCTCGTCGTCGTGCTGTCTCATGGCCTCCGCTCTTTGTGCAACGTGATCTTCCCCTTGCTGAACCACAAGGGGCCCTTGGCCCCATAGGTGGTCATGTTCATCCACGACATCTTTGGCACGCCAGGTAGGGGGAATCGCTTGCGCGAACCCAAAGTTGTGAACAGCGCGTCAATCTTCATCATCATCTTCTACATCCATGGCGCCCAAGAAGAAACCTGGCGCGACCACGCACCCCTCCACTTCAAAGGCTCCCTCGCACGCAGCCGCTGATGCCATAGGCGCCGCGGCGGCGTTGGGCGAGGCAGGCACCACGGGTGACGTGAACGGTGCAGGCGGCGCCGTCGTCGTGTCCCCCATGGCCGAAGCAGAGGAAGGAAACGCCAGAGGTGAGCAGCAGCAATAGCATCCTGACGAGCTTCGACTAGAAGCCGCGGGTGGAGGGAACGCCCAGTCTCTACCTCCTCGCCGCACTGGCGGGCGCAGTTGCAACAGCGACGCCCGCTCCAGCGGAAGCCATGATCCCCCAGTTGCGCCCACACCATGGGCGCGGCAGCAAGGCACACACCTTTCCCAGAGCAAGATTCACTAGTGGGAAAAAGCCTAGATATGGCGTGGCAAAAAGTGCCTTGCTGGAGTAGAGACCCAACGCCACCAATACGGTGCCAATGAAAACAATTTAGTGGTGGCGTTGGCAGACACGTCAGCAGTATTTTAGTACTGATGGTGTCCACTTGGCTAACGCCAGCAATATATTGTTTTATCTATGGCGTTTATTGTGAGGCAACGCCAGCAATTTGTATTTTTCAGCAATAAAAAAATATACCCAACGATTAGTGTATGTGCAGCCATTTAAACTTCTAGTGGTAAGTCTCAAATCCACAAAATATACCCAGCTATTACTACAGTTATTAGTAACTAGCTTGCTACTACCTACAAGCAAAAGTTATCCAGTGGCTAGCTCTATATACAAGCAAAAGTATCGTCATCGATCTCACGCAACTTCTAATCCGCGCGCTAACTAGCTATGATGAAGAATGATCCTCATCTCACGGAACTTGTTCCTATTGCTCTCTCCCTCCTTCCTGAAATAGACTTTGCGGGTCTTCAACTCCTCCCTCTCGGCCTTCAGGAGCCGTATCTCCTTCTTCATAGACTCGATCTCGGTGACCAGTAGCTACTTCTGGTCGATGAGCTTCAATTTCTTATCGACGAGATCGGAGATTTCGTCGATCATATCGTCCTTCTCTTTCTTCAGGGAGTTATTCAGCTCGTTAAGTGCCTTCATTTTACTCTCCTTTGACGCGACAAGCTCACGACTGAGCATGTCCATGTCACGTACCGGTAGCTGCTGCTGGACCGGTTCTGGAGATGGGTCTCGTACATACATCTGGCAAGTCAAATATTTGAAATCATCAATAAAGAATGGTTAGATGATATATGTATATATGCATGTGTTTGCAATGCTCATGGATGTTTTTGTAATCTTACCTGGTTGGTGCTCGTTTCGCCTTTGTCAACTTCATCATAGGCTGCGAAGTTGCACGAGGACTCGTAGTGGCTGTTCCAGCTAGTCATGGCTGGAACTTCAAAATAATGACAAGTATATAGGTTATTATGACAAGAACCAAACACACATGGCAATGTAATGCCAATCACTACATATATATATATATATATATATATATATATATATAGCATCACAATGTCAAACAAGAATTTCCTTAGTGCTAACAAAAAATTTCCTTAGTTATGACAAGAACCAAACACACATGTCAAACAAGAATAACAAGTAAGTTACAAGTAAGTTGCATCCATGCCCATCTTTGCTATGTGTTGCAAGTTAGAAAATGATTTGTAAGTTGATAATATTGCCTTGCTGATCAAACAAGAATAACAAGTAAGTTGATAATAATGCCAATCAAAGTATGGCAAGTATGGCAAATGATCTAATGCCAATCATAACAATAATAGCAAGCAAGTTGATAATAATGCCAATCAAAGTATGCCAAGTGATCTAATACACTTACACAAAATCTACAACCTAACTGATCTAAACATCCACATGATGATCATTGATGCAAAATTATGTTCTTTTATGGGAGTAAACAATGGAACCCTGATCTAAACATCCACATGATGATCATTGATGCAAAATGCAGATACAAAATGCCACTGCCACTGTCATATAATGAACAAGATACATAGTTAGCATTAGGCCACTGTCATTATGCAAAATGCAGATACAAAATGCCACCGCCACTGTCATATAATGAGCAAGATACATATTTAGCATTAGGCCACTGTCATTGATGAAAAATGCAAATACAAAATGGCACTGCCACTGCCACTGTCATATGTTCATTGATGCAAAATGCAAATACAAAATGCCACTGCCACATGAAAGTGATAAACAAGCAAAGAAATTGTATACCAAAGACCAAAGACACTACAAATGCCACTACAAATACCAAAGACCCTACAATTTAGCATAAGGAACACTACATTAGGAACACTACAATTTAACAATTTAACACTACAATTTTAAATAATGCCACTGCCACTGCGAAGATGGAGGCGATGAACTCACCGAGGGACAAAGATGGAGGTGATAAACCCTAGCAGTCCGTCTCTTCCGCCGCCGCCGCCGCTTCCGCCGCCGCCGTCGAAGAAACCCTAGCTCAAAACAAAATGAACTCCAATCAAATTGGAGGGCAATGAGCGGCGAGAGAGGGAGAGAGGGGGAGAGAGCGGAAGATTTGTTGGGAAACGTTGCATGGAAAACAAAAAATTTCTACGCACACGCAAGATCTATCAAGGAGATGCATAGCAACGAGAGGGGAGAGTGTGTCTACGTACCCTCGTAGACCGTAAGCGAAAGTGTTTATTCAACGCGGTTGATGTAGTCGTACACCTTCACGATCCGCCCGATCAAGTACCGAACGCACGGCACCTCCGCGTTCTGCACACGTTCAGCTCGGTGTCGTCCTCGCCATCTTGATCCAGCAAGCGGGGCGAGGTAGTAGATGAGTTCCGTCAGCATAACGGCATGGTAACGGTGGTGGTGAAGCAATCCCGCAGGGCTTCGCCTAAGCACTGCGATGATCTAGAGCAGAGGAGTAAACTAGAGGTGGAGGGGTGCTGACACACGGCGTGGAATAAGCTGTGTATTGTGTGGCACCCCTCCCCACATACATATAGGTGTGGGAGGGGAGGAGATAGCCCTAGGGCGCCTCCAACAAGGGCCGGCGGCCACCCAAGGGTTTTCCTAGTGCTGCGCCCCCCCCCCCCCCCCCCACCTTCCATATAATGCACAAGGGAGAAGGAAAGGGGGGAGGCGCCCCTTCTCTTTCCTTTCTCCCTTCCGGGGATATGGTAGGAGGAGGTGGCACCTCCCCCTTCCATCTATTTGGGCGTGGCTGCCTTAAGGGGGGCGCACCAGCCCATGTGGGCTAGTGTGTTCCCCTTTACTTGGCCCACTAAGGCCCAATACGCTCTCGGTGCCTCCGGAACCCCTTCCGGCATTCCGATATCTTTCCGGTGCATTCTGAAACTATTTTGGAGACCAAATAGTATCGTCCTATATATCAATCTTTACCTCCGGACCATTTTGGAGCTCCTCGTCATGTCTGTGATCACATCCGGGACTCCGAACAACATTCGGTCACCAATCCACATAACTCATATAATACCAAATCGACGTCGAACGTTAAGCGTGCGAACCCTATGGGTTCGAGAACTATGTAGACATGACCGAGACACCTCTCCGGTCAATAACCAATAGCGGAACCTGGATGCCCATATTGGCTCCTACATATTCTACAAAGATCTTTATCGGTCGAACCGTTATGACAACATACGTAATTCCCTTTGTCAATCGGTATGTTACTTTGCCCGAGATTCGATCGTCGGTATCTTCATACCTAGTTCAATCTCATTACTGGCAAGTCTCTTTACTCGTTCCGTAATACATCACCTCATGACTAACTCCTTAGTCATTTGCTTGCAAGCTTATGATGTGTATTACCAAGAGGGCCCAGAGATACCTCTCCGAAACTCGGAGTGACAAATCCTAATCTCGATCTATGCCAACTCAACAAACACCTTCGGAGATACCTATAGAGCATCTTTAAGATCACCCAGTTACGTTGTGACGTTTGATAGCACACAAAGTATTCCTCCGGTATCCGGGAGTTGCATAATCTCATAGTCGAAGGAATATGTATTTGACATGAAGAAAGCAATAGCAATAAAACTGAATGATCATTATGCTAAGCTAACGGGTGGGTCTTGTCCATCACATCATTCTCCTAATGATGTGATCCCGTTATCAAATGACAACACATGTCCATGGTTAGGAAACCTTAACCATCTTTGATCAACGAGCTAGTCTAGTAGAGGCTTACTAGGGACACGGTATTTGTTTATGTATTCACATATGTATTTAAGTTTCCGATCAATACAATTCTAGCATGAATAATAAACCTTTATCATGAATAAGGAAATATTAAATAACAACTTTATTATTGCCTCTAGGGCATATTTCCTTCAGGATTACCTAACCACAAGCGACAGAGAAGAGAGCGGCGAGGGAGAGCGGCCGGCGATGACGAGCGGAGAGAGAGGGAGAGGAAGGGGAACGAGAGAGAGGGAGTGGGGTGAGGGTGTTGTTGCCCTGGTTTTGACCCCCACGGCCTCCTAATACTTGGGCTTGGCCCAATGCTATAAAAAAGATCACCACATAAAGAACTAAAAAGGAAAAAAAATTGGAAGTGTCAAACCACATATTTGAAGGCTCAAAACTATATATTTCAAGTCTTAAACTAAAAATAAAAAAAGGAAATTTAAAGTCTCAAAGTACATATTTTAAAAAATGTCATTATTTCCATTTAAAAATAATAGAAATTTAATAAAAGTAAACTATAATACTATAAAAAAGATCACCAAAGAAGTAGCTAGCTTAATTAGCGAGTGAGAGTGTGTGAACTAGCTTAAATCTAGCTAATTAGCTACCTACTTATGAAATCAAGAGAAAATATTTGATCTTTTTCTCAATAAGAAGAGAAGAGAGAGATAGAGGAGGAAGAGGAAAGAGAGGGAGGAAGAAGAAGAAAATATCTATATGTGCTGCGACGTAATTACTGGCGTTGACATACCACGGAACGCCATTAGAAACTTTTATATCCCTGGCATTCAAGAAATGCCTACGCTGGTGTTATGTTGGCTGAAAATTAGATGGGCCCGCAAAAACTACTGCTGGCGTCAATTACCAGGCTATGCCATAGATATTATTCTTAGTACCGACGTCGTGAACTTTTTATACGCCAGCTCTAACTTGGGACATGGCAGAACGTTGCGACCCACTTACAGGTGGCGTTCCCTATTATCCGTACGCCAGCAATAACTGCATACCTATGTCGTACGAAATAGACCGAAGCCACTACTATTTAAAAAAATAGTGCTGGCGTTCTTTCAAAATGGCGCGCCACCAACGAATGTTGTGTCTAGCACTTTTGCCACTAGTGAAGGGTAAGGCGGGGCGCCGAACGGGGCTGTTGACCCCCAAGCACGGCTTGCTAGTCACCAGGATGCCTTGGCGATCGGTTCACGACGGCAAGAACACGGCGACGCTCCTACTAGTTCTACCAGGAGTCGAGCAACGTCGTGGTCCACCTCGTTGGCCATGCCAAGCACTGCCTCGGAAGCAATGGCGCGGGCCCAACTCCTGTTGAATTTTCCACCGGTGACTGACAAGATGGATGAGTGGAGGGCCACCATCCAGAGCTTGCTTGGCTTCGCTGAAGCCGGTAGATCACAGCATGCAGAACCATCGCGGTGTCCGCGAACGACGACGGCGGCCCCGGCTGATGACCGTGTTGAGGGGGTTACACCAACGGTGCAATCCCCTCCGCGGCGACAGGCCCAGAGGCAGCCTGAACAAACTCGGCGTGCTGACAAGCCAGACGAAACATCGATGGCTTCGTCTGGCCCGCGAACTCACAGAGACCAACGGCGGGTTCTGGAAGATCGGCGGAGGGAAGACGCGCGCGTCACCATAGAGCGGCGCCGGGAGGCACACCGTCAGTCCAACAGACGCAATGGCCGAGACGTTGACGAACCTGCTCCCAGTGCAGGCGGGTACTTGCCTTACGAGGTTGGGTGCCCTACCTTCACTCGCGAGCTGCGGCAGGTCCACTGGCCATCTGCCCGAGTCTTCAAGCCTGATCTCCCGAAAAAATACGACGGAAAGCTAAACCCGGCAGAGTTTTTGGGCATCTACACGATCACCGTTCAAGCTGCTGGGGGTAGAGATGAGAAGGTGCTCGCCAACTATTTCCCTTTTGGCGCTCAAGCCAAATGTGAGATCATGGCTGATGCACCTGCCAGAAAACTCCATTTCGTCATGGGCAGACTTGTGCAATGAATTTGTTGGTGCCTTCACAGGTGGCCACCAAGAGCCTGGACAAACCAGTGACTTGCAAGTCCTCCCGCAGAAGGAAGGTGAGGGCTTGCGAAAGTATATACAGAGGTTCAGTCGAGTGCACCGCAATATCCCTGAGATAGACCCAGCGGTAGTGATTGCCGCGTTCCATTCGAATGTGCGCAACAAAAGGATGCGGGCCAAAATGAACGTCCGACTGCCCAAGACCGTTAACGAGCTGTACACCTTGGCCGATAAGTGTGCTCAGGTTGAGGAAGGAAGACAACTCCCCGGAGAGGAGGCTGGTGTCGAGATTGATTCAGATGATGACGACGATGCCGCCAACCCGAGGAGGAGAAACCGAAGGCGCAATAGGAAACACAAAGAAAAGACAGTGTTGGCCGTTGAGAGTTCTGGTGATCTTAGCACCGGCAAGAAAGCCAAAACCGAGGCCCCCGCCAAGGGAGCTGCCACGTGCGCTAATTGCCGGGAGGCCGCAGCAGCTGAGAAAGCCGGGAAGTCAGACGGGTCGTACTGCAAAATTCACCGGACCAAAGGTCATGACCTCCAAGAGTGCCGGCAAGTTGAACAGCTTATTGAGAAACAAAGGGCTGAATACGAGAAGCATGACAAGGAGAGAGGCCAGGAAGGTGCTGGCGGAAAGGGTCGTGGTGGTAGAGGAGGCCGCCGCGGCAAGACCCCGCAGCAGAAGGAAAAGCCTGGCAGAGGACGAGAAAAGAAAGAGGGAGACGATGGGAGTGATGAAGAAGATGAGGAAGAAACCAGCGAGCAAGAGTTCCAAAAGGCAACCGAAGCCATGTGCATTGATGGGGGAGCATCTTTGCACTCCTCTCACCGCCGGCTCAAGCAGTGGGCACGTGAGGTCAATGCCATGGAACCAGCTACAGACTCCCAAAAGCCACTCAAATGGTCCCGCACGCCTATAATCTTTGACGAGGAGGATCACCCAGACCGTACCACTGCGGTTGGGTGCTTGCCGTTGTTGGTTTCCCCGACAATCCGCAACCTCAAGGTAACAAAGATGTTAGTTGACGGCGGGCGCTGGGCTGAACTTGATCTCTCCTAGAGTAGTTGGGAAGTTGCAGATCCCTGATGAAGAGCTCAAGGCTACGGGTATGTTCCAAGGAATCAACCCCGGCACATTTGGCGGGGAATTGAATTACCGGACCGAGAGGGTCGTGTTTGATGTTGTTGATCTTCCTTTGCCTTACAATGGGATTCTTGGTCGTCCAACCCTAGCAAAGTTCATGGCAGCGTCCTATTATGCCTATAACATTTTGAAGATGCCAGGGCCGATGTGTGTCATTTCCATCCCATCACATAAGAAAGACGCAGTTATATGTGTGGACCAGATGTATCGGGACGCGGTAGCAACTGAGGCCACAAAAGCCCCAACTCTCGCCAAGGAAACAAAGAAGGGAAAGAAGGCTAGCAGTAACATCGGCAAGGACACTGGGAAGCGCGCCTCTCCGGAGCACGCCGCACCTGTTGATGACCTGCCGGAGAGTTCCACTAGCAAGAGACCTAAAGTTGCTTCACCTGTTGTGAAAAGGGTCCCGACAAGGCAGGATGGCGCTGATGGTACATTCACCATCAGCGCCACCCTTGATGACAAATAGCAAAGTGCGCTCGTTGCCTTCCTGCGGGCGAATGTCGATGTGTTTGCTTGGCAACCGTCTGACATCCCCGGTGTTCCCAGGAAGGTAAACGAGCACCACCTTGTTGTCTGCCCTCACGCTCGGCCCGTCAAGCAGAAGTTCCGAAAGCAAGCTTTAGAGCGGCAGCATTTCATTGCCGAGGAGATCAAGAAACTGGAACCAGCTGGTCTGGTCAGAGGAGTGCTGCATCCAACTTGGTTAGCGAATCCAGTGGTGCGCAAGGCAAACGGGAAAAGGAGGCTCTGCATTGATTTCACTGACTTGAACAAAGCATGTCCAAAAGACCCTTTCCCCCTGCTGCGCATTGATCAAATCATTGATTCCACTTCCGGGTGTGACTTTCTTTCCTTCTTGGATGCGTACTCCGGGTACCATCAGATATTCATGGCCAAGGAAGATGAAGAGAAAACCGCGTTCATAACTCCATGTGGCACGTACTGCTTTGTGTGTATGTCTTTCGGGTTAAAGAACGCCGGATCCACTTTTGCGAGAGTAGTACAGATTGGTTTTGAACCCCAGCTGCACAGGAACATAGAAGCTTATATGGATGATATAGTGGTCAAGACCAGGGATAGATCAGCACTCATTCAAGACTTGGAAGAGACCTTTGCAAACTTGCGCAAGAACAATTTGAAGCTGAACCCCAAGAAATGTGTGTTTGGAGTCCCCTCCGGCAAACTCCTTGGTTTCTTTGTGTCCCAACAAGGAATAGAGGCCAATCTTGACAAGATCAAGGCAATCGAGCAAATGCAAGCACCCAAGACTGTCAACGATGTAAGGCGTTTGGCTGGATGCATTGCCGCACTGAGTAGGTTCATCTCCAAGTCTGCTGAGCGCGTCTTGCCTTTTTTCAAAATCTTGAAAAAGGCTGGCCCGGTGAAGTGGACCCCGGAAGCAGAAGCAGTGCTACGAGATCTGAAAACTTACCTTTCCTCTGCTCCCACCTTAGTCGCGCCTAAACCACAAGAGCCGTTGTTGCTATACTTAGCTGCAATGAATCAAGTGGTTAGTGCAGCGCTGGTGGTGTAGCGAGAAGTGGATGAGGAAGTAGCCGCAGCATCTGACCCTCCGGAGATGGAACCGAAACACCCGCGGCAGGGCTAGACACAAACCAGGGGGAGGCGAGGCAAGCTATCAAAGGCAATCCCAAGACCGCGGCAAGGAAGAAAGTGGTACAGCGGCCAATTTACTTTGTCAGCTCCCTGTTACAGGGGGCCAGGTCGAGGTATTCTAGAGTACGAAAGCTGATCTTCGGCCTTATCATGGCCTCGAGGAAGGTGCGCCACTACTTCCAAGCCCACGAGATCACAGTTGTCACCCGTTTTCCACTGCAGCGCATATTGAGGAACCCTGAAGCCACTGGCAGGATAGTCGAGTGGGCACTAGAGCTGTCAAGCTTTGGTTTAAAATATGATAGCACCTCAACTATTCAGATCAGGGCCTTGGCGGAGTTCATTGCAGAATGGACGCCTACTCCAGACGAAGAAATGCCAGAGGTAGTTCTCCCCGGCAAAGAGGCGCGTCAGGAGTGGATCATGCATTTTGATGGTGCTTTCTCATTACAGGGCGCCGGAGCCGGCGTGCTTCTTGTCACGCCCACCGGAGAGCATCTCAAGTATGTGGTTCAAATGCACTTTCCCCGGAGAAGGCCACCAACAACACTACTGAGTATGAGGGGCTCCTTGCTGGACTCAGAATTGCGGTGGAGTTGGGAATCAAGAAACTAATTATCCGTGGAGACTCTCAACTCGTGGTAAGGCAAGTCAACAAAGATTATTAGAGTTCATCGATGGAGGCATATGTGGAGGAGGTGAGGAAGCTGGAAAAGCACTTTGATGGATTACACGCAGAGCACGTGCCACGTGCGGAAAATTGCATCGCTGATCACTTGTCAAAGTGCGCCGCGCAAAAGCTCCCTGTGGAACCAGGGACTTTTGCCCTCCATCTAACTCAGCCGCCAGTATCCCCTTCAACAATGACCAGCAAAAGGAGAAAGTTGGACTCCGGCAAGTATTTCCCGGCAGGACTTCCTGAAGCCGCTGGTAGAGAGGCTGCCAGAGACAACCCCGCTCCAGTTGTTGAGCAGCACCCTCCTGCGAGACCACCGGTTCTTGCGGTCGAGGGGAGTGCTCCCACGAATGAGGAGGTGCCTTTAGTCCTTGTTATCGAGCCGCAGGCTCCGACTTGGGCGCAGGACATAGTCCATTTCCTTCAAATAGGAGAACTTCCCGAAGAGCAAGAAGAAGCTGAGAAAGTAGCCCGACAGTCCAATATGTATCAGTTTGTCGATGACACACTGTACAGGAAAAGTCCAAACGGTGTGAAATTGAAGTGCATCTGCCGGGAAGATGGGCTAAACCTGTTGGCAGAGATACACATGGGTGTGTGTGGCTCTCACATTGGATCAACAGCCCTGGTCGGAAAAGCCTTCCGGCAGGGTTTCTATTGGCCCACAGCCCTTCAGGATGCAACTGAACTAGTCACCAAGTGTGAAGCCTGCCAGTTCCACTCCAAAAACATTCATCAACCAACTCAAGCTCTCCAGACGATCCCTCTATCCTGACCATTCTCGGTCTAGGTGCTCGATATCTTGGGCCCCTTCCCCCAAGCTGCCGGGGGCTTTGAATTCTTGTATGTAGCAATCGACAAGTTTACAAAGTGGCCTGAGGTGGAGTCAGTGAGGAAGCTAACCGCACAATCAGCCGTCAAGTTCTTAAAAGGATTGGTGTGCCGCTTTGGAGTACCCAACAGAGTGGTTACCGACAACGGCACCCAGTTCACGAGCCGCACCTTCATGCAGTACGTCCACGGTCTTGGAAGCAAGATCTCCTTTGCCTCTATTGCCCATCCTCGAAGCAATTGACAGGCTGAAAGGATGAATGTTGAAGTGCTGCACGGACTCAAGACGAGAACTTTTGATAAGTTGCAAAAATGCGGCAAGCACTGGATTGCTGAGCTGCCAGTGGTTCTTTGGTCCCTCAGGACGACACCAAATCGAGCCACCGGCCAGACTCCCTTCTCCCTTGTATATGGGGCGGAAGCAGTGCTCTCCATGGAACTCATATACGGGTCACCTAGAGTACTTGCCTACGATGAGGTAGTGCAGGAGCAGCTACGGCATGACGATGCTGTGCTCCTCGAGGAAGATTGTCTCCGGGCCACTGTGCGTGTTGCACGTTATCAGCAAGCCCTGCGCCGCTATCATAGCCGCAGGGTTCATGCCCGGAGCCTTGAGGAAGGCGACCTTATCCTTAGGCGTGTTCAGTCTGCCAAGGGTACCAACAAGTTGACACCAAAGTGGGAAGGCCCTTACCGGGTAGTACGAGCCACCAGACCTGGCGCAGTCCGTCTGGAGACCGAAGATGGCATCAAAATACAAAACTCATGGAATATTGAGCATCTTCGTAAGTTCTACCCGTAATGCGCGGTTGCCGGGCTCAGTCCCCGGAAACCACCTTTTGTACAAGCATTTCAACTGAGCATGTAACCCTTTGTACAAAGCCTGGCGCAGACCCTGTGCAAAGATACTAAAATGAAGCGCTGGAGCCTAGACTTCCATGCATGCATCCTTAAGTATAATTTTTGCTATGATAACCAATGCATTTAGAGAGGATCGTATGCTGCTGTTTTCCTCCCCCCTGTACTGTCAACAAGGCCCCTGCCGCGGATGAACTCCCCGAAGGGAAGGAGTGAAAGCGGCCTAGCGTATCGGTCCCCGGCAACTCCTTTTTGTCAAAGCGGCGAGAAGGGCAATCAACACAGATAAGTTTTGCCTTGCCATCCATGTTTTGTTCAGAGTATGAAAAAACTTATGCGATTGGAGAACCTTGCCGCTTCCATCATTTGTGCTCCCATTCTTCGCCGGAATGGTTATAGTGGCATTTGAGGGGAGTTGGCGGGGGGGAGCCATCCTTCATCCTCACTCCTGGCCCAGCAACAGGGTCTAGTAGAAGCTGTGGTGAGAGGGTCGGCGGGATGTCTTGCCGGAGAACTTTTGCTTACTTGAGAGTACTAAGGGACCTTTTCCCTTAGCGTGTTGAAAGACACATGCACGAGCGCCCGGCAAACATCTTTTCCATTCATGCATAATAAGTACAGATCATACAAAATACAAACATGGATGGAAGATCACATAATTCAGGCTAAAGTTTGGCAGATGCCTACATCTTTTAATTTGAAAAAGGATAAGTGCCCCGTAATGCCTTTCTTGTCCCTCTCCTCCTAGGAACTACAGTGGGAGGTGAAGAGGGCAAAAGGGCGCCTAGGCAGAAGCCCAGCCTGACCCCGTCAGGGCCTGCGGGACGCAGCCTGACAAGATCGAGAGGGCGACGCCCCGGCAGAAGGGATGAAGACGGCGAACAGAAGGAGCGCCTAGGCGATGCCCTGGTCACCACCGCCAGGACCAGAGGAACGCGGTAGGAGGGACACCGGCAGGGACGATGAAGCCGAAGTCCACGAGGAAGCCTGCGGGGGTCCAGCTGGAGGAGGCGAAGGCATCCACACCCAACGCCCCGGCAAATCGCTTTGCCGGGGAGAAGGCCAGGTGCAGATGATGGTGCTGCGGGCGCCTGGCTGACGGTAACGGTGCGACCGGCGTTCAGCTAGAGTCCGTGTCGTCGCCTTTGTGCTTGGCGACCAGGGACTCGCTGTCGTCGTCCTCCCCACCAGTGTCCTCCTCGTCGCTATCGCTCGAGGAGGAACTTTCTTCATCAGTTGAGCTCTCCGCGCAGCACCCTAAACAAGCACCCGAGCGTCCGAAGACCTTGATGGAGAGCAGATCAGCCTCCATTAGCTTAAAATGGAGAGCGTGCCCCTCCGCCAAGCTATGGGCACGAGCAAAGGTTTTCCAGCCACGCCGGAGAAGCATGACATGAGGTGCGGGGAACTCCACGTCCACCCGCATGTTGCCATTACAGCAACCCCTCATGTGCAACTTCAACCCGCGCGGCTGTTCAACCTCCACTACCCTCGCGAAAGGAGTGGGAAGCCAAAGACGGCTGCGCGGGGGCTCGCGCAGCCTAACAAGGAATTCCAACACCGTGTCTCCAACATGGCCCTCCAGCGGAGTCGGGGCGGCTGGAGGGGGAGTGACTAAGCCACCACCACGTCCTCCTCGGCCCCGAGCACCGTGTCGGCCACGACCACGCCCCGCAGCTCCACCTTGTGCACTGGATCCTGCCCCTGCATCCCCAGTGGGGGCAGGGGTACGGTGCCGAGAAGAAGCCCTCATCGCCGTTGCTGGAGCTCGACCGCGCCCACTTCCCCTCGCCATGGTGGAAGGAGAGCACGAGAAGAAGGAGAAGGGAATGTGTGGGTTGAGCCCCTCCTGTCACCTCCACGCCTCCTTTTATAGCGGAGCATGGCCGGGCCTGGCTCCTCGCCGCCCAAGAGGCAACCGCCCCGCTTCACCTATCTGGGTCGTCTGCGCCGCTGACAGCGTCCAGATTCATCGACCACCCTCCTACGCCAATCCAGGCGCCTAGCTTTTTGCCTTGGCACTCATTCCCACGCCCTACGCGTCTGTTACCTACCCTGCACAATGCATGCATAGTACGTGGCGGAAACAGCGGGCGTAGTGGGGTCAGTAAAAATGGCAGTTACCTCTTCCCCTGGGGTCGTGCGTGGGCACTTCAATTAACTTCCCCCGAATATGGGTGCTCCCCGCCCCTGTACGTGGGTGACGCCACGGCAGTTGGCATCACTCGACCCGCGTGGAAGCCGGGAATCAATTCAATTCCAGGTTAATGAAGAAGCAAAGGAGATATCAAGGAAGACATGGATCCCGCCGCGGCAGGGTCAAAGTGCCCGCCTGTGTACTTGTTGGGGCCTACCCCAACGATGCCCAGTGGCATGTATGGGCCAGGCCCGGGGGCTCCTGTCGGTGCAACAAACTTCCGCGTTGTTGACCGCTATCTAATCACAAGATAATGTCTGTTTTGCCAATATGGTTACCCCTTGGACTATAAAAGGAGGTCCAAGGCAACCTAGACAGGGATTCAGACTTTTACATACTTGTACACGCATAGCAGCTCTCCACGAGGCCACCTTGTCGGGTTTGAGCGTTGCGTGCCGTCGTGTTCCCCCATCCAATCCACCAAAGCAGGAGTAGGGTTTTACGCTTCCCAGCGGCCCGAACCTGGGTAAAAACTGCCAGAGTCTCATCGTCGTGCTGTCTCATGGCCTCCGCTCTTTGTGCAACGTGATCTTCCCCTTGCCGAACCACAAGGGGCCCTTGGCCCCATAGGTGATCGTGTTCATCCATGACAGCCGCCCGGGTGCATTGCAGTTCATGGACTACTTCTCGCTTGGCCAGCTCGGCCTGCACTAGCTCCTGGGCTCAGATGCCAGAGATTTCCTTTAGGGGCTACCCTTTCTCAGGGCGAAAGATGATATTACTATCATTAGCAACTTGTAAGAGGTGTATTGATTTGGTAGCCGCTAGTAATTTAAACGAAGATATTGAGCGCGTAACGTGTTTGGAAAGTATACCTCCTAGGTCCCTTGAGATCTTATGTGACATTGCCTGCTCCATAATAGGCGCATCAAGCTGTGGATCTCTTGCGCTGCGCTGTAGGCGGCGAAGCAACCGCCGCTTGCGGTTGTTGCACATGTATCATTCCCTGGAAAGCTTCGAGGCATTCCTCCACCGGCATAATATTGTCAGTAAAATCCTCCTGTGTCGGAGCCTCTCGCCCCATCTGCCTCCACATCCATGTTCAGCACCTTCTTGGTGTTGGAAATATGCCCTAGAGGCAATAATAAAATGGCTATTATCATATTTCCCGTTCATGATAAATGTTTATTATTCATGCTAGAATTGTATTGACCGGAAACATAAATACATGTGTGAATACATAAACTACATCGTGTCCCTAGTAGGCCTCCATTAGACTAGCTAGTTGATCAAAGATGGTTAAGGTTTCCTAACTATAGACTTGAGTTGTCATTTGATAATGGGATCACATCATTAGGAGAATGATGTGATGGAGAGACCCAACCGTAAGCTTAGCATCATATCGTTTAGTTATTTGCTATAGCTTTCTTCATGTCAAGTATCTGTTCCTTCAACCATGAGGTCATGCTACTCTCGGATACCGGAGGAATGCCTTGTGTGCTATCAAACGTCACTTCATATCTGGGTGATCATAAAGGTGCTCTACAGGTATCTCTGAAGGTGTCTGTTGGGTTGCATGGATCGAGACTGGGATTTGTCGCTCCATGTGACGGAGAGATATCTCTGGGCCCTCTCAGTAATACAACATCATAAGAAGCTTCATGTGACTAATGAGTTTAGTCACGGGATCTTGTATTATGGAACAAGTAAAGAGACTTGCCGGTAACGAGATTGAACTAGGTATGGAGATACCAACGATTGAATCTCGGGCGGGTAACATATCGCCGGACAAAGGGAATTGCTTACGGGATTGACTGAATCCTTGACAACGTGGTTCAACCGATATAGATCTTCATTGAATATGTAGGAATCAATATGGGCATCAAGGTCTCGCTATTGGTTATTCACCGGAGAGGAGTCTTGGTCATGTCTCCATGATTCTCGAACCCGTAGGGTTGCACGCTTAACGTTTGGTAGCGTTAGGGTAGTATTGAGATATTAATAGTGGAAAGTCCAAAGGTTGTTGGAGTCTTGGATGGGATTCGAGACATCACGAGGAGCTCCGGAATGGTCCGGAGGTAAAGATTTATATAGGGAAAGTTGTTATCGGGGTATCGGGAAAAGGTCTGGTTTTTTCGGTATTGTACCGGGAAGCCTCCGGAAGGTTCCATAGGCTTCCGGAGGGGTCCGGAAGTCCTCGAAGGGTTCCACCACGTCCCATATAGTAGCATGGGCTGTAGGGCGCGCCCTAGCCTTAATGGGTCAGGGGCACCAGCCCCTACAAGGCCCATGCACATGGGGAGGGGGAAACCCTAAGGGGGAGGCCCTCCACTTGGCTTGGAGGGCACTCCTCCCCCCTTGGCCGCTGCCCCCCTACCTTGGGAGGTGGGCTAGGGCTTCCATGCCCCTCCCTCACCCCTATATATAGCGGGAGGCGCAGAGGCAGCCAACCCTTCTGTGCTTGCCCCGTCTCCCTCTCGTTACTCCTCCTCCATGTTCCGTCGGCGCTTGGCGAAGCCCTGCCGGAGTTCCGCTGCCACCACCACCACCATGCCATCGTGTTGGTTCAGATTTTATCTACCTCCTCTCCCTCACTTGCTGGATCAAGAAGGAGAGGACGCTGCCGAGCCGTACATGTGCTAAACTCGGAGGTGCCGCACGTGCAGTACTTGGATCGGATTGGATCGCGACGTGAGTATGACTACGCCAACCACGATCTCTAGATCGTTAACGCTTTCGGTCTACAAGGGTATGTAGACACCACTCCCCTCTCGTAGCTATACATCTTCTAGATTGGATCTTGGGTGTTTTGTAGGTAAATTTTTGATTTTCATGCAACGTTCCCCATCAGTGGCATCATGAGCTAGGTCTATGCGTAGATGTATATGCACGAGTAGAACACAAAGTTGTTGTGGGCGTTGATGTTCAGATTGCTTACTTCCATTGTCTTATTTGGATTCATCGTTATTGTGGGGTGAAGCGGCTCGGACCAACCTTACATGTCCTCGCACATCAGACCAGTTCCACTGTTTAACATGCAACTTGTATTGCATAAAAGTGGTTTTGCGGGTGTCTATCTCTCCTACTTTAGTTGAATCTGATTTGACAAGAGCGGTCCTTGTAAAAGGTTAAAAGGCAACTTGTGTATCACCGTTGTGGTTTTGCGTAGATAAGAATGGTTCTTATAGTTTAGCCTAGCAGCCATGTAAAAATTGCAACAATAAAGTAGAGGACGTCTAACTTGTTTTTGCAGGGCATGTTGTGATGTGGTATGGCCAAAACGTGATGTGATATATGTTGATGCATGAGATGCTCATGTTTTGTAATAGGTTCACGACTTGCATGTCGATGAGTACGGCAACCGGCAGGAGCCATAGGGTTGTCTTTAATTTATTGTATGACCTGCATGTCAATGATTTAACACCATGTAATTGCTTTACTTTATCGCTATGCATTAGCAATAGTTGTAGAAGCAATAGTTGGCGAGACAACCACGTGACAACACGATAATGGAGATCATGGTGTCATGCCGGTGCTTTGGAGATGGAGATCAAAAGCACAAGATGATGATGGCCATATCATGTCACATATTTTGATTGCATGTGATGTTTATCTTTTATGCATCTTATTTTGCTTAGGACGACGGTAGCATTATAAGATGATCCCTTCACTTAATTTCAAGATAAATGTGTTCTCCCTAAAGTATGCACCGTTGCAAAAGTTCGTCATTTCGAAGCACCTCGTGTGGATCGGGTGTGATAGACTCTGTGTTCGCATACAACGGGTGTAAGCCATTTTTACACATGCGGAATACTTGGGTTAAACTTGACGAGCCTAGCATGTACAGACATGGCCTCGGAACACGAAGGACCGAAAGGTCGAACACGAATCATATAGTAGATATGATCAACATGGAGATGTTCACCGTTGATGACCACCCCATCTCACGTGATGATCGGACATGGGTTGGTTGATATGGATCATGTAAACACTTAGGCAACTTGAGGGATGTTGATTTAAGTGGGAGTTCATTCGTAATTTGATTAACTGAACCCATTATCATGAACATAGTCTAAAGTCTTTGCAAAATTTATGTTGTAGATCAATGGCTCGCGTTGTAGCTCCCCTGAATTTTAATGTGTTCCTAGAGAAAGCTAAGTTAAAGATGATGGAAGCAACTATGTGGACTGGGTCCGTAATTTGAGGATTATTCTCACTGCTTCACAGAAGGCGTATGTCCTTGATGCACCGCTCGGTACGCCACCCCCTCCAGCATCGTCTGTGGATGTTGTTAACGTCTGGCAGGCACGTTCTAATGATTACTCGATAGTTCAGTGCGCCATGCTTTACAGCTTAGAACCGGGGCTCCAATGACGTTTTGAGCACCACAGAGCATATGAGATGTTCCAAGAGCTGAAATTGGTATTTCAGGCTCACGCCCGGGTTGAGAGGTATGATGCCTCCGACAAGTTCTTTAGCTATAAGATGGAAGAGAACAACTCCGTTAGCGAGCACGTACTCAAAATGCCTGGGTACTTCAACTGCTTGAATCAGTTGGGAGTTAATCTTCCGGATGAAGTAGCGATTGATAGGGTTCTTCAGTCACTGCCACCAAGCTACAAAGGCTCCGTGATGAACTATAATATGCAAGGGATGGAGAAAACGATCCTTGAGCTCTTCGCGATGCTTAAGGCCGTGGAGGTAGAAATCAAGAAAGAGCATCAAGTGTTGATGGTGAATAAGACCACTAGTTTCAAGAAAAAGGGCAAGGGAAAGAAAGGGAACCTCAAGAAGAATGGCAAGGCAGTTACCGCTCCCGTGAAGAAACCCAAAGCTGGACCCAAACCCGAGGCTGAGTTTTTCTATTGCAAGGAGAATGGCCACTAGAAGCGGAACTACCCCAAGTACTTGGCAGATAAGAAGGCTGGCAACGTCAACAAAGGTATATGTGATATACATGTTATTGATGTGTACCTTCCTAGTGCTCGTAGTAGCGCCTGGGTATTTGATACTGGTTCGGTTGCTAATATTTATAACTCGAAATAGGAGCTGCGGAATAAACGGAGACTAGCTAAGGACGAGGTGATGATGCGCGTCGGAAATGGTTCCAAGGTTGATGTGATCGCCGTCGGCACGCTCCCTCTACATTTACCTTTGGTATTAGTTTTAAACCTAAATAATTGTTATTTGGTGCCTGCCTTGAGCATGAACATTATACCTGGATCTTGTTTATTGCGAGACGGTTATTCATTTAAGTCAGAGAATAATGGTTGTTTTATTTATATGGATAATATCTTTTATGGTCATGCACCCCTTGTGAATGGTTTATTCTTGTTGAATCTCGATCGTAGTGATACACATATTCATAATATTGATGCCAAAAGATGTAAAGTTCATGATGATAGTTCCACATACTTGTGGCACAGCCTCTTTGGTCAACTTGGTGTAAAGCGCATGCAGAAACTCCATGCTGATGGACTTTTGGAATCACTTGATTATGAATCATTTGAGACATGTGAACCATGCCTCATGGGCAAGATGACTAAGACCCCGTTTTCCGGAACAATGGAGCAGGCTAGTGACTTATTGGAAATAATACATACTGATGTATGCGGTCCGATGAGTGTTGAAGCACACGGTGGGTATCGTTATTTTCTTACCTTCAAAGATGATTTGAGTAGATACAGGTATACTTACTTGATGAAACACAAGTCTGAGGCGTTTGAAAAGTTCAAAGGATTTCAGAATGAAGTGGAGAATCATCGTAACAAGAAAATAAAGTTTCTATGATCTGATCGTGGAGGTGAATATTTGAGTTATGAGTTTGGCACTCATTTAAGACAATGTGGAATTGTTTCACAACTCACGCCACCTGGAACACCACAGCGTAATGGTGTATCCAAACATCGTAACCATACTTTATTGGATATGGTGCGTTCTATGATGTCACTTACCGATTTCCACTATCGTTTTGGGGTTATACATTAGAGACAGCCGCATTCACGGCACCGTCTAAATCCGTTGAGACGACACCGTATGAATTATGGTTTGGCAAGAAACCTAAGTTGTCGTTTCTTAAAGTTTGGGGATGCGACGCTTATGTTAAGAGGCTTCAGCCTGATAAGCTCAAACCCAAAGTGGAGAAATGCGTCTTCATAGGATACCCTAAAGAGACCATAGGGTATAACTTCTATCATAGATCCGAGGGCAAGATTTTTGTTGCTAAGAATGGGTCCTTTCTAGAGAAGGAGTTTCTCTTGAAATAAGTGAGTGGGAGGAAAGTAGAACTTGATGAGGTAATTGTACCTTCTCTCGAATTGGAAGGTAGCACATCACAGAAAGCAGTTCCCGTGATGCCTACACCAACCATAGAGGAAGCTAATGATGATGATCATGAAACTTCAGATCAAGTTACTACCGAACTTCGTAGGTCGACAAGGACACGTTCCGCACCAGAGTGGTACGGTAATCCCCTCCTGGAAGTCATGTTGTTAGACAACGGCGAACCTACGAACTATCAAGAAGCAATGATGAGCCCAGATTCCAACAAATGGCTTGAGGCCATGAAATCCGAGATATGATCCATGTATGAGAACAAAGTATGGACTTTGGTGGACCTGCCCGATGACTGGCAGGCCATTGAGAACAAATGGATCTTTATGAAGAAGATAGACGCTGATGGTAATGCCACCGTCTATAAAGCTCGACTTGTCGCAAAGGGTTTTCGACAAATTCAAGGAGTTGACTACGATGATACTTTCTCACCATTAGCAATGCTTAAGTCTGCTAGAATTATGTTAGCAATTACCGCATACTATGACTATGAAATCTGGCAGATGGACATCAAAACAACGTTCCTTAATGGGTTCCTTAAGGAAGAGTTGTATATGATGCAATCGGAAGGTTTTGTCTATCTTAAGGATGCTAACAAAGTATGCAAGCTCCAACGATCCATCTATGGACTGGTGCAAGCATCTCGGAGTTGGAATATACACTTTGATGAGGTGATCAAAGTTTGTTTGTTTTTATGTGAAGTTTATGAAGACACTTTTATTTACAAGAAAGTGAGTGGGAGCTCTGTAGCATTTCTAATATTATATGTGGATGACATATTGTTGATTGGAAATGATATAGAATTTCTGGAAATCATAAAAGGTTATTTGAGCAAGAGTTTTTCAATGAAAGACCTAGGTGAAGCTGCTTACATATTGGGCATTAAGATCTATAGAGATAGATCAAGACGCCTAATAGGACTTTCACAAAGCACATACCTTGACAAGATTTTGAAGAAGTTCAAAATGGACCAGTCAAAGAAGGGGTTCTTGCCTGTGTTGCAAGGTGTGAAGTTCAGTCAGACTCAAAGCCCGACCACGGCCGAAGAAAGAGAAAGGATGAAGGTCATCCCCTATGCCTCGGCCATAGGCTCTATAATGTATGCCATGCTTTTTACCAGACCTGATGTGTGCCTTGCCATAAGTTTGGCAGGGAGGTACCAAAGTGATCTAGGAGTAGATCACTGGGCAGCGGTCAAGAATATCCTTAGGTACCTAAAGAGGACTAAGGAAATATTTCTCGGTTATGGAGGTGATAAAGATTTCATCGTAAAGGGTTACGACGATGCAAGCTTTGACACCGATCCGGATGACTCTAAGTCTCAATCCGGATACGTATTGAATCTGGGAGTAGTTAGCTAGAGTAGCTCCATACAGAGCATTGTAGACATAGAGATTAGCAAAGTATATACGAATCTGAATGTTACAGACCCGTTGATTAAAACCTCTCTCACAAGCAAAACATGATAAAACCCCAGAACTTATAGGGGGTTAATCACATAGCGATGTGAACTAGATTATTGACTCTAGTGCAAGTGGGAGACTGTTGGAAATATGCCCTAGAGGCAATAATAAAGTTGTTATTTTATATTTCCTTATTCATGATAAAGGTTTATTATTCATGCTAGAATTATATTGATCGGAAACTTAAATACATGTGTGAATACATAAACAAATACCGTGTCCCTAGTAAGCCTCTACTAGACTAGCTAGTTGATCAAAGATGGTTAAGGTTTACTAACCATAGACTTGAATTGTCATTTGATAACGGGATCACATCATTAGGAGAATGATGTGATGGACAGACCCAACCGTAAGCTTAGCATCAGATCGTTTAGTTATTTGCTATAGCTTTCTTCATGTCAAGTATCTGTTCCTTCGACCATGAGGTCATGCTACTCCAGGATACCGGAGGAATGCCTCGTGTGCTATCAAACATCACTTCGTAACTGGGTGATCATAAAGGTGCTCTACAGGTATCTCTGAAGGTGTCTGTTTGGTTGCATGGATAGAGACTGGGATTTGTCGCCCCGTGTGACGGAGAGATATCTCTGGGCCCTCTCGGTAATACAACAACATAAGAAGCTTCATGTGACTAATGAGTTTAGTTACGGGATCTTGTATTACAGAACGAGTAAAGAGACTTGCCGGTAACGAGATTGAACTAGGTATGGAGATACCGACGATCGAATCTCGGGCGAGTAACATATCGCCGGACACAGGGAATTGCATACGGGGTTGACTGAATCCTTGACATTGTGGTTCAACTGATAAATATCTTCATTGAATATGTAGGAATCAATATGGGCATCAAGGTCCCGCTATTGGTTATTGACCGGAGAGGAGTCTCGGTCATGTTTGCATGATTCTCGAACCCATAGGGTCACATGCTTAACGTTCGATAGCGCTAGGGTAGTATTGAGATATTAATAGTGGAAAGCCCGAAGGTTGTTCGGAGTTCTGGATGGGATCCGGGACATCACGAGGAGCTCCAGAATGGTCCGGAGGTAAAGATTTATATATGGAAAGTTGTTATCGCAGTATCGGGAAAATGTCCGGTTTTTTCGGTATTGTACCGGGAAGCCTCCGGAAGGTTCCAGAGGCTTCCGGAGGGGTCCAAAAGTCCTCGGAGGGTTCCACCACGTCCCATATAGTAGCATGGGCTGTAGGGGGGCGCCCTGGCCTTAATGGGCCAGGGGTACCAGCCCCTACAAGGCCCATGCGCATGGGGAGAGGGAAACCCTAAGGGGGAGGCCCTCCACTTGGCTTGGAGGGCACTCCTGCCAGCTTGGCCACCGCTCCCCTGCCTTGGGAGGTGGGCTAGGGATACCACGCCCCTCCCTCACCCCTATATATAGTGGGGAGGCGCAGGGGGCAGCCAACCCTTCCGTGCTTGCCCTATCTCCCTCCCGTTACTCCTCCTCCACGTTCCGTCAGCGCTTCGCGAAGCCCCGGCGATGTTCCGCTGCCACCACCACCACGACGACGTCATGTTGGTTCAGATCTCATCTACCTCCTCTCCCTCACTTGCTGGATCAAGAAGGAGAGGACGCCGCCGAGCCGTACGTGTGCTTAACTTGGAGGTGCCGCACGTGTGGTACTTGGATCGGATTAGATCGCGACGCGAGTACGACTACGCCAACCACGATCTCTAGATTGTTAATGCTTTTGGTCTACGAGGGTATGTACACACCACCCCCCTCTCATAGCTATACATCTCCTAAATTGGATCTTGGGTGTTTCGTAGATAAATTTTTGATTTTCATGCAACATTCCCCATCACTTGGCAGATCCCAAATCCGCACATTTCGAGCCCTGGGAGAACTCCAACGTGGCCTCCGAATCAGATGCACTCAGGATAGAGAACGTAGCATGGTTATTAGTATTAGCCGAGGTAGCTGCAGCCCCACAACCCGCCTCCTTGGGGATTGGATTAGGTGAGCTTTCCTTGTCAGACCCGGTGGTTAAGGGTGAATCAGCAGGAGGGAACATGCAGGCCAGCTCAGAAGCAAGCACGTCTTGAAGAGCCGAGCCTTGAAGTAAGTTGGAGCCATACTGATTGAGCGGCAAAGGAATTGCACGTTATGAGGGTCGCCGCGATTGAGGTATATCCATAGGAGGGAGCCAAATCACACCAGCAAAACTGTGCACCTTAGTGGCATCCTCCCAACATCGCACTGGACCCAGGGCTGAGCAGGGGCCAAGTGCTATACACGGATGACCCACCGGGGAGGCGAGAAGTGAACATACGTTCTTGGTCTTAGATGCGGGTCCGGATTGGACGTCTACAACCTTGGAAGAGTTGCCCTTGTCTTGTTCACTGCCTTTATTACCCAGCGCATCCCACAAGTGAGTATCAATGCTACGCCCAGAGCAATCATCATCTTCGTCAGAAGGACTTGGGTCAAAGCCAGGTGGAGGGGGGGTTAACATGGCCCTGGTTCATTCCATCCAGTTCCGACTCAACATGCATGATGTAACCAACCCTCTTCAGAAAAAATTGGAAAGGCCCCTTCACCTTAGTCATTTCACGACACCATATTTTGATTCTTAGAGGTCCATGCCAAGTGAGAGAGGTGTCGTCTATGTTGACGACCACGCCGCAGACCCGACTGTCCAACCAGGGCACCCGCCGCTCCGCCCGCCCCCTACCTGCAGGTCGAGGAGCTGCCAGCATATGGAGGCGGTCGACCATCCGACAAATCCGGCCTACGGGAGGCCGCCCGTCCCTCCGAGCCACCACGCCATGAGTGAGGGGCGGGGAAGGGGTGGAGGAGGGAGGGGATGGGAGATGTAACGGTCCCCGGCGAGCACGACGGAGGAGGGAAACCACGACAGTAATGCCCATGCCGGTCGCCGTTGTCACGACCACGGGAGAGCTGGTGACGCAGGTCCCGCTCTCGCTGGAACCCCTCCTTGTCAGGGGGAGTCCAATCCCGTGGTCGCTTGCTGTGCCTATCGCCATCACGCGCCATCAGGCCTGGCGGTACGAGAGCGTCGAAGAGACCATGCAGCGCTGGAAGAAAGGGAGGGTCTCGATGGTAGTGGAGGATTGGATCGAGGAATCTGGCAAGCTAGCACACCCCAACGCCGCACATCCCTCCTGGATGCAGGAAACCCTAGTGAGATATGTGTCGCCCCCCGCGGAACCCACCACCAAGATATACTTGCCTCCTGCGTGGGCCAGGCTGGCGCTGGCGGGATGGGCTGGAGTGGGCGCAGACGCCTAGCAGGGACATAGGTTAGATGTGAGAAGTCGAAACCCAACGAGCTATGTCACAGGCCAGCCGGGCGCCCAGGCCCAGATCTTGGCCCATGGTGTTGCAGCCCACCCACTGGACACGCATCACCAACCCCCATCCTCCCGAGCGGCGTAGGAACCCTAACCACCGGAGAGGATGGCGCTGCCAGGCCAACTCCGGCGCCACCCACTACGAGGGGTAGGGCACTAGTAGTCGGCGAGGGGCACGGGGAGGCCCTCACAGGGCGAGGAGCCGTTGGACACCACATCGGCGTTTGTGGCTCACACAGCACCGGCCGAACCGCCTCCATCACCGACAAGCATTGCCCAACCACGACCACACTGATAAGGCTAGCCGCCACCATGAACTTTAAACTTCTACTTTGCAACCTCAAATTTCAAAAACGGACAAGAATCAACCCCGTCTTCAGTCAAACCGCTTTCAACCCTATTTTGACTGGTTTAGACCATTCAAAATCCTAGTCATCATTAGAAAAAAATCCAAAGAACAAAAAATCTTTATAACACACACCAGCCCGAGCCGTCTCCCACCAGATCAGCGACAAACCTACACGCACGGAGGATTACGGAGCTTTTACTTCATCTTTGCAACAAACTAACCTCTCCCCCCTGATTTTCAGTGTGGTGGGTCCCGCTTCATCCCAACTTTCAATCCAAAGTCCCCACGTTAGCCATTGATCCGGTGAAAAAATCCCCCATGAAACCTAGCATTGCTCCCCTCTAGCGCCCCCGGGAGACGCTCGCACGCGAGCCTCGCTCCGCGCACGCAAAATCCTACTCCCGTCAGACACACAAAAAAAGATCCCACTGCCGGCCGGCGATCCCCGCCACCTGCGCCACCCTCCTCCCTCCTCCTCCTCCCCTCCACCCCTCCCCTCCTCCTAGACGAGATCCACTCGAGCCGCCCGCTCACCTCGGCCATGGACGCCACCATCCTGCCAAAGCCGTCGTAGCCACACCACCCCCCCGCTTCTCCCATGCAAGTCCCCGGTTCCCATGTAATGAGCGAACTGATTACAGGTAAAAAAGAACAATGGCTAAACAAACTAAAAAATATGTTCTTAGCCTCAATATATCCATGTCTTGTGTCTACCTTGCTTCTACAAATAGAAAACATTGTATGTACCCCCGAATGGTATCTAAGATACACAATTTCTTGTGTTCATATTTAGCTTGTTGAATTGGTTCAATAGAGGGAGGTCAGCTGTAGCGGAATTTCACATGCTGCAGTAAGAAGACATACATATGCATTGACTATGTGCCCCCTGCATTTAATTGTAATTGCATTCCCGATGGATCAGAGAACAAATCAAACTTCTCATTCAGAACTATTTATGGGGAACCCAGACATTTCTGGTAAGTATCGATGTGCGAAAAACATGTGAAAAAACACATCATCAACATTTGCTTGTAACATCTGCGGTGATCTAGGACTACGGAATTATGCCATATGTCAGTCATAATTTGAGCGTTTTAAATTATTTTGTAATGTTTTTGTTGATTTTTTATGAGATTGTTGCTCGTTAAACTTGTAGATTGACAATATGAGTGCTGCCCTTTAGGGCAAGCATCAAAGCTTTAACATTGCCCACTAGGTCGAGAAGATTGAGAGAATCAACATGGTTACCTGGTGCACCCGACGGAGATAAATATGTATAACCCGTTGCAACGCACGGGCTTTTTTCTAATCATGAATAATGCTACTTCTACTGTCTATGTTTTTCCACTTATGAACTGCAGCATATAATACACCTACTATGGTTTAGACTCTTGATTGATGTTATAAGAACCAATCTCACTTACTCTTTTCCTTTTGTGCAGCAGGAGTGAAACATTGATGACCCTCGGATTATAATTCTGGTTCTGCTTGTTCTCTGGACATCCTAACAATGCAACATCTTCTGCTCCTAGCTTTTCTTTCTGCTGGTCTGCTTCTTCCTTGTGCCAAAGGAGCTGATCTGAACACTGACAAGAAAACCCTTCTGGATTTTTCTGCATCCCTTCCTCATCCACGGAAGGTCAACTGGAGCCGCACAACCCAGGTCTGCACATCTTGGGTTGGGGTTACATGCACACCAGACGGGAAGCGTGTTCGTAGGCTGCGACTACCTGCAGTAGGACTGTTTGGTCCTATGCCCTCCAACATACTTGGCAAGCTTGATGCCTTGGAGGTGCTAAGCCTTCGGTCCAATCGTCTTACTGCTGGCCTCCCCACTGATGTAGCATCCATTCCATATCTGCACTCTCTCTACCTTCAGCGCAACAGCTTGTCAGGCAGAATACCTACTTCCCTAGCTTCAAAACTAGCGTTCCTCGACCTGTCGTACAACTCATTTGTCGGAGAAATCCCATTGAAAGTGCAGAATATGACTGGGCTTACTGGGTTGTCTCTCCAGAACAACTCACTTTCTGGACCCATCCCTGATCTTCACCTCCCTAAACTGAGGTATTTGAATTTGAGCTACAATAACCTTAGTGGGCCCATTCCAGCTGCTCTGCAGAAGTTTCCAGCCAATTCTTTCGTGGGGAACGCTTTTCTATGTGGGCTTCCCCTGGAACCATGTCCAGGAACCGCACCACCTCCTCCCAATGCTCCAACTGCCCCGGACAGGGGTCAGAAACCTCTCAGAATTACAGTGGTTGCTGTAGGCACCGTAATATTTTTGATAATAATGGTCATTCTGGTGGTATGCATCTGTAAGAGGAAGAGATACAAGCCAGAATACAGCAGTGGTGATCATGTCCAGGAGCCTGAAGCTGTGGGAAGAGCCAAGAAATCCAAGCCAGAATACAGCAGTGGTATAGAAGCAGAGAGGAACAAGCTAGTTTTCTTTAAGGGCTGTTCATATGATTTCAACTTGGATGATCTGTTGAGGGCTTCAGGTGAAGTCCTTGGAAAAGGAAGCTACGGTCCGACCTACAAAGCTGGTCTTGAGGATGGCACGACAGTGGTGGTCAAGAGGCTGAAGGAGGTGGTGGTAGGAAAGAAGGTATTCGAACAGCAGATGGAGATAATTGACAGGCTTGGCCAGCACCAGGGCGTTGTTCCCTTGCGTGCTTTCTATTACTCCAAGGAAGAGAAGCTCTTGGTTTATGACTATGTTACTCCGGGTAGTCTTTCATCTGCTTTGCATGGTATGTATGATCTTTATTTCAAGTCTTTTGTTTGAACCACTAAGCAAACTTGTCATCCTGATGTATCACATACAGTATTTTTTTGAAACGACGAAATTACACGATCACAGACTTACCCATCAATTGTAAATAATATACAGGGAAGAAATCTGTTGGAAGAGCGCTACTGGACTGGGAGACGAGGGTGAAGATATCGCTGGGCGCTGCACGGGCGATCGCCCACCTCCACACCCAAGGAGGGGGCAAGTTCATCCACGGCAACATCAAGTCGAGCAACGTCCTCCTCTCGCGGGATCTCAGCCCGCACATCTCCGACTTCGGCCTCGCGCAGCTCATGGCCCCCCCTCAATTCCACCTGCGGCTCGTCGGGTACCATGGGCCGGAGGTCCGGCAGGCCAAGAAGCCGACGCAGAAGTCGGACGTGTACAGCTTCGGCGTGCTGCTACTGGAGATGCTGCAGGGAAGGACCCCCTCCGGTCCCCCGGCCGCGACGGCTACGTTGGGCACCTCCCGAGGTGGGTGTTGGCCGTGGTCCGGGAGGAGTGGACCTCGGAGGTGTTCGCCGAGGACCTGCAGAGGCAGCCCAACACCGAGAACGAGATGGTGCAGCTGCTCAAGGTGGCCATGGCGTGCGTCGGCGCCCCTTACCCCGACCAGCGGCCGAGGATGGAGGAGGTCGTGAGGAGGATCAAGGAGATCCATAGCTCCGGCTCCGGCTACGGGACGACGACGAGGACCTGCCCCGGGGACAAGCCGAGGGAGGAGCACATCCGGATCACCTGACCTCAGTGGCGTAGTTGTAGGGTGGCCAGGGTGATCGCCCATTAGTTCTTTCTAACCTAGTATAAGGTTGCTTGGGTGGCCAGGGTGGTCGCCCATTAGTTCCAGATCACCTGACCTCCAGGATGCTCCCTCGATTTCGATTGATTTGGTCCATCGGATGGAGGTGAAACTGCTATTCCTTGTGTTCGTTGACGTTGGATCTTTGCTGAATTTTTGCTGTTGAATTTCACCTCGCGGCCTCTTACCTGATTGGCTTTTTTTTAGCAAGAAAGCTAGGTCTTATTGATTGGGTCACTCGACGTGCCCAACCAAATATGGCGCCCATAAGGGAGAGAAGTACCTGACCTAGCTAACCTATGAGCTTCAGTATTTGAAGCTCGAGGTACGAAAACAAAATTACAAGTAAAATTTCTAACAGTTTCTAGGATCTCTCTAATAACACTTCCATAGCTTCCTCCCAAGCCCTGGCGAATATGGTTCACTACCTGTTTACAATCTGATGCGATTTGGAGATGCCGCATCCCCAAGTCTTGCGCCAGTGAAAGAGCTTCTCGGCAAGCTAAAGCTTCCAAACTAGCTGGATCCGCTATACCCTGGATAACTAACACTGGCGACCCAAGATAGGAATCATCTCGATCACGGTAGAAGGCTGCTGCAGTACCTTCATTGTGCTGCACTGAAACTCCGGCGTCCACATTTATCTTCACTAGTCCCTCATCTGGCGGGATCCAACGTCGTTGCCCATTATTGCATGTAGAACCAGCTCTTGTTGTAGGCTTAGGTATTACCGAAATTTGATCCAACTCAGAAATGAAGTTTGAAACAAATGTGTGAGTTTCATAGGGGCTCTGATTAATACCTTCGTGAATGAGTTTTCTCCTTGCATACCATATCGCCCACAAGGTCACCGTCATCCGTGTGAACTCGTCGTGACTTAGAACATCCATCATTGAAAAGAGCCAGCTCCTAGCATCTGGCTCTGGTGTTGCAATCATATGCTCTAACAAATCATGATCCACTAGAACCCATACACAACGCGCCATGGTGCACTCTAGGAGACTGTGTGTCCATGAGTCTTGAGCTCCACACACGAAGCACTGGTCATGGTGTGACATCTTTCTATGCTTGCGTACATCCTTCGTTGCGAGCGAATTCTTTGACAGTCTCCATAAGAACACTTTTATCTTCGCTGGTACAGTAGTTTTCCAAAATGTAGTCCATGATTTTTCAATTTCAGAGCTATTAGAGGACCCCGCACGATTTTCTAGCCAATCTTCTCGACGTTTCTTGATAGCCATGATCATCCTATATGCAGAACGGACAGAGAAAACACCATTCTTTTCAAAATTCCACGCCCAGAAGTCCTTTATGGTTCGAGTGCACACTGGAACCTGCAAGATAGCGGCTGTATCATATGGCAAGAAAACTTGCTCAACAAGTTGTGCATCCCACCTTGCGCCAGAGACCAACTGAGGCTGGTCGTAATGGGAGTATCATAGATAGTATCATACATGTCAATTAAGCAAATTTGTTGAGATGACATAGAATTAAATGAAGAAAAAGAGAGTTGAGTATCATATCATGATATGATACCGTATCATATTAAATGTTGTGCTACTATGTGTCATGCATGACAATAAATAATATCATTCATGATACTAGCATATGATACTATGCACTACAGATGTAATATCATACATTAGTATCATATGCATGATATAGTATATGATACTCGCCGTTACGACCAGACTGAGGCGGCTGGGCAATCAGTGACACGTGTATATGCATGTGTCCGTGGTACGTTTACCTGATTGGCTGGGTCAATTGTTTCTGGGTGCGTGGGTATTAGGATTAAACACGAATGCTTGTTCATATCCGTTCCGTGCACATGTATATGCATGTGTCCGTGTACGTTTTCTAAACCATCAGTGAGTAGGACTACTAGTTGGCCAGGTTAGCTAGTACTAGCAGATATGAAAAAGTCTTAATCAAATGCAAGGATGAGATAATGACTTTTAAAATGTCATTTCACAAACTATGTCTAAGTGATGTCATGATGAGATGAGGGATTTTTAAAAATTCATTTCAAAAACTAAAAATGTGATGGTCTCATCATGACTTGATTTCCTAAGGCGTCACAACGAAATATTTTTTGGGTGAGCAAACTGCATTGATGGACCCTGCCTAAGCTAGACTGATAAATGATGTGTCTCGCCTTGACCTAGCGTAGTGGTGTGTACCACAAACTATGGTACCAAAATAAACATAGATGTGTATGGATGCAAAAGAGACATTTAGTCATCTTCATATGGCTTACAAAAAGTAACCCATAGAAAGTTGTGTCAATTTTTTTGGGCTTGACGCTGTACAAAACATGAAAACCTTTATTTTACCCAACGCGAGGGACTAAATAAAATCACAAAATGACCTCTACAGATCCCCTAATAAAACCTCTACGTAAGCGACGGTTTGTTTTGTTCACTATTTACGGATCTATTCTATTTTTTGTGAAAATTTCCTAAAATTTCATGAACATTTTTCTAAATTCCCGAATATTTCTTGAATATTGTATCATTTTCTAAAAATCATGCACATTTTTTATTTCATGAAAATTTATTTGAAATCATGAATTTTTTAGAATATGTGAACAATTTTTCGAAATTATGAACATTTTATGATTTTTCGAATGTTTTTTGAATTGACAAACAGTTTATGATTTCTCAATATTTTTTTAAAAAACTCTCATATTTCTCAAATTTAGTCCTTTAAATACCCCGAACTAATTTAGAGAAGAAAAAACAAAAACAGAAATGAGAAAGTAAAAATAAAAAAACGAAATAGAAGGGGGCGCCACGACCCGGCCCATTACCATGTCCGCTTAAGAGGGGAAAAAGGGGAGAACAAGGTGCATTACCAGAAATCGATCCCTAGTCTCCCTTGTGGAGCGCTGCAGCCTTTGCCATCGCACTGTGTGCATGCTTGTGGTACAGTGGTGTGTCAGGTTTTAAGAAACAGACCGCGGTGGTGATTTTTTTATAAAACCGAATCCTTTTTCTTCACTTACCGGTGGCATGGGGGATAATTATTAGCAACTTCGGAGACAATCTCAATGACGGACGGCCAGAAGCAGTCCATGCTTTATTATTACTAGCAAATATGCATGTGCGTTGCAACGGGAGATAAACTATCACATTATGCAGGTGTGGTAGATATAAAAAAAAGTCTGAATCAAATGCAAGGATGAGATAAGGACTTTTAAAATGTCATTTCACAAACTATGTTTGAGTGATGTCATGATGAGATAAGGGACTTTTAAAAATTCATTTTAAAAACTAAAAATGTGATGGTCTCATCACGACTTGATTTCCTAAGGGGTCACAACGAAATATTTTTTGGCTGAGAAAACTGCACTGATGGACCCTGCCTAAGCTAGACGGATAAATGATGTGTCTCGCCTTGACCTAACATAACGGTGTGTACCACAAACTGTGGTACCAAAATAAATAGTTGTGTATGAATGCAAAATAGACATTTAGTCATTTTCATATGGCTTACAAAAACTAACCCATAGGAAGTTGTGTCATTTTTTTTGGGCTCAGCACTGTATAAAAGATGGAAACCTTTATTTTACCCGACGCGAGGGACTAAATAAAAGCATAAAATGACCTCTACAGATCCCCTAATAAAACTTCTACGTAAGCGATGGTTCGTTTTGTTCATTATTTATGAATCTATTCTTATTTTTGTGAACATTTTCTAAAATTCCATGGACTTTTTTTAATTTCCGAATATGTTTTAAATATTGTATCATTTTTAAAAAATCATGAATATTTTTTATTTCATGAAACTTTATTTTAAATCATGAATTTTTTAGAATATGTGAATTTTTTTTTTGAAACTATGAACATTTATGTTTTTTGAATGTTTTTTGAATTGACAAACAGTTTATGATTTCTCAATATTTTTAAAAAAACTCTCATCTTTTTCCAATTTGATTCTTTTATAAATCCCGGATTAATTTAGAGAAGAAAAAACAAAAACAGAAATGAGAAAGTAAAAAAGCAAAAAATAAACAAAATAGAAGGGGGCGACCTATCCAGGGATAGGTCCCTAGTCTCTCTTGTGAATGCCTGCAGCCTTTACCATCGCGCTACGTGCATGTTTCTGGCGTAGTAGTGTATAAGGTTTCTTAATAAGCAGATCGCCGCGGTGATTTTGTAAGAAATCCGAATCTTTTTCTTCGATGGAATGGGGTAATTATTAGCAACTTCAGGGGCAATCTCAATGACGGACGACCAGAAGCAGTCTGTGCTTTATTATTAGGGAGAGATATATCAGTACAGTTACGAAGCTCCCAGGAAATCCTCGTCTCCGGTGCATCGAGGCCACGTTACTAAGCTCCCAGGAAATCCTCGTCTCCGGTGCATCGAGGCTTTTTTTTTCGGTCGTGGCCTCGAGAGTGGATGGCTGGAATCCTGGAAGGCGTGCCTCTGTGCTGTGGGTCCTTAAGATTAAGTCGGTTTCCTCGCACTTTCCCCAGTCCACGCATCCAAGCCCCAGGTCTTTCTCCTCTCTCTCTTTCGAATTTCCTCTCCGTCTTGCTAGGCACCGTCGGCGGCCTCGCTCGGGTCGCAGCGTTGCCCCACAAATCTGCTCGCCCAGCCATGTCTCTGTCCGCTGCCGCCCCCATCCAGCTCAGGGATCAACCCTGACGTTCTCCCTGTCCCCTTGCCCCCAGATCTGGACAACGCCTCAAGTTTTTTTTACAGATTTGGAGGGGAATATGAGTCGAGGGGCAGGATCGGAGACAAGGCCAAAGAGAGGTTCTGGTCGGCTCTTTGGCGGAAGCTTCGATAGTGGAAGGCCGGGTTGGGTGTTGGAGTATTCTCTCTATCTGTTTCGCTGATATTGTGATGGCGGCGCAAGTCTAGTAATTGGGGAGGAGAGGTGAGGACGTCACAGATGGATGGAAGCGGCAACAGAAGCAGGTGCTCTGTTTTCTTTTTCTCTTTTCTTGACCAATGCAGCTATGGGTTCTTCCGTATGAATACACAAAGATACCCTATTTTGTGCTATTTAGTTAAGTGGGGTTTCCATATGATTTATGGTGAGTTTTGAATGAGGTCATTTGAGCTGGTCACTCCCTAGCCCCTAGGATTTGTTGGAGCTCCAAAGATATGTTTATTCTTGGACAATAATGTACGTATAGATTGATCTCCCTAATTACAGTGTTTTGGTCATATTTACTACAGTCGCCATGCTCATGTTACTTTTTCTGCAATTTCATTACATAACAGTCCAGATCAGAACAAATAGAAGACATTATAGTTGTACTATTGCAGTCAGATTCATGGTCCTCTAAATGTTTTTAATCATATACTCTTATAGCAGCCGTATTGTGGTGCACATATACCACCGGAATATAATTCAATCAGATTTTATTTTGCTTTAACAAAAAAACAACAACAAAGCCTTTAGTCCCAAACAAATTGGGGTAGGCTAGAGGAGAAACCCATAAGATCTCGCGACCAACTCATGGTTCGGGCACATGGATAGCAAGCTTCCACGCACCCCTGTCCATAGCTAGTTCTTTGGTGATACTCCAATCTTTCAGATCTCTCTTTACGGACTCCTTTCATGTCAAATTCGGTCTACCCAACCTCTCTTGACATTCTCCGCACGCTTTATGATGTGAACTGGGGCTCAATCTTTCGATGAGAGGGAGATAACTACGATTTTGGGTGGGACTTGATCCTCACGATCCGGTTACCAACCGTACAGGGAGAACCGTACACGACTGAAATCCACGGCAATCGCTGAACCAACTCCACGGTGTTATCGACTAAGCCAACGGCGCGATCGACCTATCCACGAAGGATTTTTCCGGCAAGAAAATCGAAGAACATGCAAGAAAATAATAACCAAGCAATGTGAAATTGCGAATATGATAGATGGAATAGATCTCACAAGATGGGGTTCTGATAGGATGTCTTGACGGTCGCACTAGCCGCTACGAGCGAAGCCAAATAAAAGTAGCTAAAGCTAAACTTTTCTAAACAAAACCCGAGCCTAAAATATAATCTAGGGTTACTATTTATTAGAGACAGACGTGCGGCCAAATCGGTTCATTGTGTTCCATCTGAACTGCTTCGGGCGTACGTCCACGGGCCCGCTGTAGGCCGTAGCGTTGCAGGGCCGGACTGCAAGTTCACGTCTCTGATTCCTAATCCAAGTGCTTTGGTCCTTGTGCCCTTTGTCCTTGTGCACGTAACACCAGATGATGGTTGCGATGGATGGTTTGGTCTTCGGTGGATGCATGCATGGCATGCACATGCATGTGTATGTGTTCCATGCACATGAACTGCTTCTCATTTTCACGCGGCGCTTGTAAAAATATTCTATTATTCTGCACACAATAAAAGAATGTGTTGTATTTCTATTCCAAGTAACAAAATAATAATTTATATAATTATTTATAGAAATCACCTGATTATTGTATATGAGGATAATATTTTTGGTTGTATTTGTGGAGGCTATGTCCACATCATCCTCCCTTTCTTGAAAACAAAGCCGTCGTCGGCTTTCATTTACCTAGAACATATCATAGAGCGAAGAAAAAATAGATGCAACGTATATAGGCCGTTCCAAAGGCGTTAGCTCATGAGGGTGTAATATATTTGTAATAGCACCATTAGGAATATCATGATAAGTATCCCATACGGAGTCTATATATGAATTATGGGGACACAAATGAACTATTTGAGCATGCGGTATGTCCAGTTCAGAAATTGGAACAATCAACGGAAAAATTTCAGAATTGATAGTAAACATACTATGCGTAGAATGATCCGTTGATTTAGCTTTCCCATCATTTATTATTTCATTGGGGGTCATTGGAAGCAAGTTAATGGTTTTTCCTTCAAACGCAAGAGTTTATGATTATTTTTTTTACCATGATGGGTAACACTATTATCATATTGCCAAGGTCGACCTAACAATAAAGAACAAGCTTGCATAGGTACAACATCACAGTCAACATAATCATGATACGACACAAGTGTAAAATGAACCCTCACACAACGTGTTACCTTCAACTTACCACAGTCGTTGAACCATTGGATATAATATGGATGGGGGTGTCTTGTAGTGGTGAGGCCAAGCTTCTCTACCATCTCAATACTCACCAAATTATTGCAGCTTCCACCATCAATGATCACACGAACAGCACGTCCTTTGACAACAAACTTAGTTTGAAAAAGATTATGGCGTTGATGCAACTCAGCATGCCCCACCTGGGCACTAAGTACTCGCATGGTTACAAGGCTTGGAAATTTATCCGCCATATCAGCATTAATGTGTATCTCCTCTTGCTCCTCCGTGTCACCTGCATGATTAGCAGCAAGCATGGCTTGTGTCTCTTCATCCAAATCACTAGCGGAGGAGTACTCATCATCTTCTCGCACAATGAAAGTACGTTTATTTGGGCAGTCCTTTCTCAAGTGCCCGCCACCTTTGCATATATGACACTTCATGTCCCTTGTGCGTCCAGACAAAGTGGTGGGTGCTAAAGAAATTGCTTTTGAAGCCTCGGATGATTG
Source organism: Thinopyrum elongatum (assembly GCA_011799875.1). Taxonomy (NCBI): domain Eukaryota; kingdom Viridiplantae; phylum Streptophyta; class Magnoliopsida; order Poales; family Poaceae; genus Thinopyrum; species Thinopyrum elongatum. The sequence continues at coordinate 413,622,106 of CM022297.1, read as the reverse complement.
TGGAGCTGATTTTGAACTTGATGGGTGTGCACCATTGTTCAAGATAGGTGGTGTAGACTCAGTAGTAGATGGAACAGTAGGAGAGGGTATGCATGATGAGCGGCGACCTGCAGAAAAGTTACCTTGTCCCTTGTTGTGTCATCTCTGTACTTCCCTTTCAGCTTTACAAGCAAAATGAAACAAACGAGTAATAGAATTGTACTCCTTATAGTCCAAGATATCCTGAATATCACGATTCAAACCACCTAAAAATCTAGCCATCATAGCATCTTCGGTTTCAACTAATCCACATCGCACTAAACCAGTTTGCAATTCTTGATAATAATCCTCTACAGAACTACTACCTTGTTTTAAATGTTGCAATTCATTTAGTTTATCACGAGCATAATATGAAGGAACATAACATTGTCGCATATCTCGTTTTAAAGCATCCCAAGTAGCAGGTATATTGTTCGCATTAACACGGCAATACTCACTCCACCAAATAGAAGCAAAGTTTGTAAACTCACTAGTGGCTGCCCTAACTCTTTGGTTCTCAGGAATATCATGACATGCAATTTTTTGTTCAACTGAAAGTTCCCAATCAAGATAAACATCTGGATTATATTTACCATTAAAAGCAGGCATAGTAAATTTAATTTTAGCACGGGAGTGGTCGTAATCTTGAACATCATACCTGTGTGGACCTCGTGCCATACCTTGGCGGTTGAAACGTAGTTGTCGATGAGCACGGTCATTGTGGTGGTTGACCATTTGGTCGTCTTCGGTGTCAACAGAATAATCCTCATAGTTGTCCCCATGTTCCTCGGTGACGCGGGGAGGAATTTGTTGGTGCTGGTTTATGGTGGCGGCATCCGTGGCAGTAGCTGGGTGTTGTGGATGACCCATGGGCACACGCTGAGCTCGCGAAATAGCGGCGCCACCCGTGGAGTTGCGAGGATCAATGTTGTTGTTGATGGGGGGTGCAGTCCGCAACTCGTCCAGACCTGACAAGATGTCCTTTAGCTGTGTGTTCGCAACACCCTGTGCATCCTCTATGGCCTTGAGCCTCTCTTCGGCCGCAATCTGAGCACCCTCAAGTTGGGCAAGACGCTCGCTGGTGACTTTCACATCCACGGTGAGACCCTCAAGTGTGGGTTGATCCTGTGCCATTGTTAGCGAAAGAGAAAAAAATACACAGTGTATAATCCCTAACAACTAGTAGGATGTGGTGGAGAGAAAAAAATCGCTCACACTCAAGCTTAGTACCAAATTCTTACTTGTTCTTACCAATGCAACAAGTGGTGATCGGCGCGTTGGTGTTGGCTTCAAACGACTGATGAAGATTGGTTGGAGCGATAATCAGGAATCAGCGGAACCGGAACCTGTACTTATTGGTAGGAAAAAGTGTAGCTTGGCAAAGGCTTCTCAACTCACAATATTAATTAGTGGCACAATTTAGTGATGTGACGGCGGCCCGATCTTTCGATGAGAGTGGGGATAACTATCAATTTGGTGGATTTTGACCTTGACGATCCGGCTATACCATACCCGACGATACGTCTCGACAATCGCTAAACCAATCTTCGATGGTTATTGACCTTGCCGTAGGCACGATCAACCTGAACAACGAGGTTCGAGTTCCTGCAAGCAACCGAAGAACCAGCAAGAACAAAGGTGAATTGCAACTGAAATTGCGGATGCTAAATTGAGCACACAAATTAGATGAAAAGTTGGGGTTTCACTGTGGATCTGACAAGGCGGTAGTCCTACACGTCTCGTAGATGCGAATTGTAGCGATGGCTAGACAATACAATAAAACCCAAGTCTAAACCTAATAAACAGTAGCTATTTATTGGAGGATTACAGGAGCCTGCGCCGCCTCAACTTTCCTTTTCTGTTATGAGTATGTTGCAACCGATGGTAGAGAGGGCCACGTCCTTGTTCCATGTTGGGCTTGTGGTGGACATCAGATCCATGTATGCATGCACGAATTACACATGGGCTTGGGCCCCACTCCCTTGAATTAGCACTTTGACATACACGTGCACACATACATGGATTAATTAGACAAAGTCCATGCATGCATCGTATTTTGACCCGTGGCTTGTAGAGATACTCCATAATTCTGCACATATTAAATAAGGTGTTGTATCTTTGTGTTTCTACCAAAAAATAATTCATGAAATTATTGTTAATTGAAATCACCTGTAAATTGTATATGCGGATAATATTTTTGGTCGTATTCGTAAAGGCCATGTCCACATCATCCTTCCTTTCTTGAAAACAAAGCCGTCCTCGGCTTTGAATAATCTGAAAATAGACTAATGACAACGTGTATGCATGGTATATGTATATATCATCCGTTTTAACTCGTCTCATGTGATGCACAATTAATATCTCTGTGTAGGAGTGATTAGCATATTTGGTGACACGAAAAATCAAGGAACCATCACAACAAATATATCGGTGGAATAAATTATAACTTAATTTGCACATAAAAGTGAAGCCCTTGTTCGTATCATATGAATTGCAATGTTCATCATTAAACCATCCCAACATTAGTGAATAACTATGAATTATTTCAAAATTACATGCCACGAAATGCTTAAAGAAGCAACCACGCAACAAGTTATTCAACACATAAGCATCACAAAAATTGGAGGTCATATCAAAATGAATAAACATTGGTATATTAATATTCTCTTTCATGCTGGCGAAATTATCACATGTGATGCAAATCTTATGCACCAAATTTTTTCTGTCTATGCAGTCCTCTCCAATCAAGTTAAAAGTAAGATTAGGTGCATAAACAGTTTTCGAAGAATTCAAACATGTGATTTGAGATATTTTATTTATCGCATGTGACAAAGCCATATGTGGATCCATCAAAATAGAATACAAAGAATTAACTTGCGAAATTCTAGCTAAAACTTCATCATGTTTAATCAATTGTATGTGATCCAATCCTAATTGAGCAATCAAGTCACACGTGTTAATGTTAGTAGCCTTTAATTCATTGGGTGCACTCAAATCAACGAGGGAATCAATTTTAGCAGTTGGTGCACACAAAACAATAGGTGCTTTGGTTGTTTGATCACAGAATTTATCCAAGGTAGCAACACAATTATCCTTAACAATTGGCGTGGGCAAAACATAGGGTATTTCATTCAACTCAACACACGAATCTTTTATTCAACATGACATAAATCAATATCGGGTGGATGAGTCGATTCAATACCTTCCTTATTACCTTGCAGTCCTAGTTGATATGAAGTAAGAATGGTCGATGGTGACTCCTCATAAGCTCCAAATGGCGCAATCATAGTTGGTGCTACATCGGAGGAAGTAACCTTCTTTGACGGTGATTCCATGGCACCCTTATTTATCTTGTATATACCTCTTCTTAATTTATGTTTAGCTTCACAAGAAAGATGAAACAAATGGTCGACAGAATACAATTCTTCATGCATTATTTTGTCTTGTATATCATGGTTTAAACCTCTCCAAAATTTTTTCAGAAAATTGTCTTCACATTCTTCTAATCCACAACGAAACAAAGCAGTACACAAATTATCATAATATTCTTCAACAGTGTTATTGCCTTGTGTTAAACGTTGCAATTTTCTAAGCAAATCACTAGCATGGTATGAAGGAACAAATCGATTTCGCATGACAAGTTTTAAAGCTTTCCAAGTAGTAGGTCTATTACAAATAGTTTCCCTGCAATAATTTCTCCACCAAACTGAAGCAAAACCAAAAAAGCCTTTAGTGACATCATTTATTTTCTTATGCTCAAAAAAATCATGGCTACCAAATATTTCTTCTACCTCAATTTCCCAATCAATATATGAATCAGGGTCATATTTACCCTCGAAATTTGGCAAAGAGGTAACCTGATGCTGTGTGTTTCTACCATGATGTAGATCATGTGACGGTCATTGTACCTTCTGTGGTGGGTAAGAGTGATCTGTGTCAAAATGTGGCAAGGCATCTCCCACAATAGACACAACCCAACCATTGACCGTTCTAGAATCTGCCATGGTTAGTACCACACAAAAACAAAATCACAAGTATAATGTTCCTATGGTACTACTCGGAGGTGGTGGGAAAAAATTATCTCAACACTCTAGCAATTACCAAGGTCTTACCAATTCTTACCGTGCTGCAGTGGTTGTCGGCCGTTGGTGATGTCAATACTTATCAAAAGATTGATATAGCGATTACCAAGTGACCGAACAGGATATAATATAGGTAGTGAAGCTTGGTGATGGTTTCCTCAACTCACAATATCAGTGGCACAATTAAGCAAAAAGTAATGCAAGCTGAATAATTGCTCAAACTCCTAACTAGTGCTGGCAGTCGACTAGTGTGAGAGAAAACAATCTAAGCCCAGATACTGAATCAAGTGAGTGGAACCTGATAAAAATATGATAGCTCTAAATAGTTAGATATAAGTGAGGTATAAACACAGTGTATGGGCAACCAAGAACAGAAAATGTCCAGCAACTATTACTTATACCCGAACAGTAAAAGAGATTGTCCAAAGGATTGTAACCGGCAACTTTGCAAAATCTTCTCTTTTTTCTCTTTTTCCTTTTTTTTGCTCTCTTTTCTTTTTCTTTTTTTTCTTCCTTTCAGGCCGGCCGCTAGCAGAAATCAGAGACACAAATTATGAAACACAAGAGAGAAAAAGAACATGCAAGGCTACTGGACAAGGTGCTACGTGAGCTAGCTAGCTAGAAGTGCTTCACCGTTGAGATTGGCTAGGACTAGTACTAATGTACATGCATGGACAAGGTGCTACGTGAGCTAGCTAGCTAGAAGTGCTTCACCGTTGAGATTGGCTAGGACTAGTACTAATGTACATGCAGCCGGCGGAGATTTTTTGGTGTGGCGCGTGTGGAGGCAGACAAACAGCACGGGATGTCTGGCAGCGTGCGTCTTGGCTGTGTGGTGTATACCGCGTGGGGGCAGACACAAACTGCAAGATGTCTGACGTCTTGTGTCTGCGTATGGTGAGCGGCGCAGAGCAACACACACGGTGTGCCTGGACGTCTGGTGTCGCGCGAAGCGCAAAGCGTGGACCGATGGGACATGCGGAATATGTGATGCGATCGAAACAACGCCTGAGAAATATTGTAGCAAAGGAAAATCAAGGCGTCCGGAGTCAACAAAAATTGGAAACAATCAATCAGAATCTTGCTTTTTTTAAGACGATAGATGAGCTTACGGCAGAAAATATGATGGACAAAACAAGTTCGATCTAGTAGATAATTTTCTCCCAAACTAATCTAAACCAGCACTAATACTAGGATGAATGCAACCAAAAATTCAACGAAGCAAAAACTAGATGTGGAAAAATTGCTAAAGGCTAAAAAAGGTAGGTTTACTGGATGAACTAATCTAATTTTTTTGGGGGGCTTTTTTCGTGGGTTTATAGGACAGAAAAATAAACTAATCTACGAAAACCGTAAAGCTCTCACCGATGAACCTGAAAACTGATGCCACTTGATGTGACGGCGGCCCGATCTTTCGATGAGAGTGGGGATAACTATCGATTTGGTGGATTTTGACCTTGACGATCCGGCTATACAGTACTCGACGATACGTCTCGACAATCGCTAAACCAATCTCCGATGGTTATTGACCTTGCCGTAGGCACGATCAACCTGAACAACGAGATTTGAGTTCCTGCAAGCAACCGAAGAACCAGCAAGAACAAAGGTGAATTGCAACTGAAATTGAGGATGCTAAATTGAGCACACAAATTAGATAAAAAGTTGGGGTTTCACTGTGGATCTGACAAGACGGTAGTCCTACACGTCTCGTAGATGTGAATTGTAGCGATGGCTAGACAATACAATAAAACCCAAGTCTAAACCTAATAAACAGTAGCTATTTATTGGAGGATTACAGGAGCCTGCGCCGCTTTAACTTTCCTTTTCTGTTACGAGTATGTTGCAACCGATGGTAGAGAGGGCCACGTCCTTGTTCCATGTTGGGCTTGTGGTGGACATCAGATCCATGTATGCATGCACGAATTACACATGGGCTTGGGCCCCACTCCCTTGAATTAGCACTTTGACATACACGTGCACACATACATGGATTAATTAGACAAAGTCCATGACCCGTGGCTTGTAGAGATACTCTATAATTTTGCACATATTAAATAAGGTGTTGTATCTTTGTGTTTCTATCAAAAAATAATTCATGAAATTATTGTTAATTGAAATCACCTGTAAATTGTATATGCGGATAATATTTTTGGTCGTATCCGTAAAGGCCATGTCCACATCATTTAGCAAAAAGCAATGCAAGTTGAATAATTGCTCAAACTCCTAACTAGTGCTGGCAGTCGACTAGTAAGAGATAAAACAATCTAAGCCCAGATACTGAAATAAGTGAGGGAAAACCTATGAAAATATAATAGCTCTAAGTAGCTAGATATAAATGAAGTACAAACACAGTGTATAACAAAACTCGAGAATCGATGATAGATGAAGTGCCGTTCAAGTAGTAGCAACAATAATGGCCTGAGTAGCAAACAGAACCAAACAGCTTAAAACAGATGCTAGCCGACCGGAACTTGCACTTTTTTTTTCTCGTTCTTTTTTTTCCTTTTTATATTTCCCTTTTTTCTTTTTTCTCTCTCTTTTTTTTCTTCTTGCAAGCCGGTACAAGCTTAGGTAGATGTCACGTACACAGTTTAGATCAACTGGAAGCAAAGAAACTAACGGACTGTGCGCTCTTGGAGCGGCAAAGCAAACTTGTCTCGAGAAAAACAAAGCACAACTCTTGTGATGGAATGTGTGCTACGTGCATGCAATATTGTGGTGTGAGGAAACAGCGGCGCTGATGGGCAAACAGTATTATTTGCTTTCGGTGTCTGTGGTACAACGCAAGATGGCAGTACTGCAAGCACGCGCCTCAGGACAGACACGGGTTGGATACGCGACAGGCGTGATGCGTGACGAGCGGAGGCAGTGGTATATGGACACGTAACAGAAGATCTGATCTTGATTTTTTTTCCTTCGGATGAACAACTAATTGGCGGCAGAAAATTTGGTGGACAGAAACGAGTGCAATCTAGTAGATAATTTTCTCTCGGACTAATCTATACCAGCACTAGTATTAGATGAATGTAACAAAAATTCAACTACACAAATACTAGATGCAAAAATTGCTAAAGGCTAAAAAGATAGGTGCAGCAGATGAACTAATCTAATTTTTTTTGGCTTTTTTGTGGGTTGTAGGACTGAAAAACAATCTAACCTAATAAAACTGTAAATCTCTCACCGATGAACCTGAAAACTGATACAACTTGATGTGAACTGGTGCCGGATCTTTCGATGAGAGGGAGATAACTATGATTTTGGGTGGGACTTGATCCTCACGATCCGGTTACCAACCGTGCAGGGAGAACCGTACACGACTGATATCCACGGCAATCGCTGAACCAACTCCACGGTGTTATCGACCGAGCCAATGGCGCGATCGACCTATCCACGAAGGATTTTTCCTGCAGGCAAATCGAAGAACATGCAAAAAAATAAGAGCCAAACAATCTGAAATTGTGAATATGCTAGATGGAATAGATCTCATAAGATGGGGTTCTGATAGGATGTCTTGATGGTCGCACTAGCCACTGCGAGTGAAGACAAATAAAAATAGCTAAAGCTAAACTTCTCTGAACAAAACCCGAGTCTAAAACATAAATTAGGATAACTATTTATTAGAGGCAGACGTGCGGCCAAGTCGGTTCGTTGTGTTCCATCTGGACTGCTTCGAGCGTACGTCCACGGGCCGGCGTGTAGGCCGTAGAGTTGCAGGGCCGGACTGCAAGTCCACGTCTCTGATTCCTAATCCAAGTGATTTGGTCCTTGTGCCCTTTGTCCTTGCGCACGTAACACCAGATGATGGTTGCGAGGGATGGTTTGTTCTTCGGTGGATGCATGCATGGCATGCACATGCATGTGTATGTGTTCCATGCACATGAACTGCTCCTCATTTTCACACGGCGCTTGTAAAAATATTCTATTATTCTGCACACAATAAAAGAATATGTTGTATTTCTATTCCGAGTAACAAAATAATAATTTATATAATTATTTATAGAAATCATCTAATTATTGTATATGAGGATAATATGTTTGGTTGTATATGTGGAGGCTATGTCCACATCATTTTAGTCATCCGCTATGCACTGAAGTTTCTGAAGGCCTGCGCTGAATATGCTCAAACCATCTCAGACGATGTTGAATAAGCTTCTCTTCAATTGGTGCTACCCCAACTCGATCTCGTATATCATCATTCCGGACTCGATCCTTCCTCGTATGGCCACACATCCATCTCAACATACGTATCTCCGCCACACTTAACTGTTGAACATGTCGTCTTTTAGTCGGCCAACACTCAGCGCCATACAACATTGCGGGTCGAACCGCCGTCCTGTAGAACTTGCCTTTTAACTTTTGTGGCACTCTCTTGTCACGGAGAATGCAAGAAGCTTGGCGCCACTTCATCCATCCGGCTTTGATACGACGGTTCACATCTTCATCAATACCCCCATCCTTCTGCAGCATTGACCCCAAATATCGAAAGGTGTCCTTCTGAGGCACCACATGCCCATCAAGGCTAACCTCCTCCTCCTCGCACCTAGTAGTACTGAAACCGCATATCATGTACTCGGTTTTAGTTCTACTAAGTTTAAACCCTTTCGATTCCAAGGTTTGTCTCCATAACTCTAACTTTCTATTTACCCCCGTCCGACTATCGTCAACTAGCATCACATCATCCGCAAAGAGCATACACCATGGGATATCTCTTTGTATATCCCTTGTGACCTCATCCATCACCAAGGTAAAAAGATAAGGGCTCAATGCTGACCCCTGGTGCAGTCCTATCTTAATCGGGAAGTCATCAGTGTCGACATCACTTGTTCGAACACTTGTCACAACATTATCGTACATGTCCTTGATGAGGGTAATGCACTTCACTGGGACTTTGTGTTTCTCCAAGGCCCACCACATGACATTCCACGGTATCTTATCATAGGCTTTCTCCAAGTCAATGAACACCATATGCAAGTCCTTCTTTTGCTCCCTGTATCTCTCCATAAGTTGTTGTACCAAGAAAATGGCTTCCATGGTCGACCTCCCAGGCATGAAACCAAACTGATTTTTTGGTCACGCTTGTCATTTTTCTTAAGCGGTGCTCAATGACTCTCTCCCATAACTTCATTGTATGGCTCATCAGCTTAAGTCCACGGCAATTAGTACAACTCTGAACATCCCCCTTGTTCTTGATGATTGGTACTAATATACTCCGTCTCCATTCTTCTGGCATCTTATTTGCCCGAAAAATGAGGTTGAAAAGCTTGGTTAGCCATACGATCGCTATGTCCCTGAGGCCTTTCCACACCTCAATGGGATACAATCAGGGCCCATCACCTTGCCTTCCTTCATCCTTTTGAAATCCTCCTTGACCTCAGACTCCTGTATCCGCCGCACAAAACGCACGCTAGTCTCATCAAAGGAGTCATCCAGTTCAATGGTAGAACTCTCATTCTCCCCATTGAACAGCTTGTCAAAGTACTCCTGCCATCTATGCTTAATCTCCTCGTCCTTCACCAGGAGTTGGTCTGCTCCGTCCTTGATGCATTTGACTTGGCCAACATCCCTCGTCTTCCTCTCGCGGATCTTGGCCATCTTGTAGATGTCCCTTTCGCCTTCCTTCGTGCCTAGCCGTTGGTAGAGGCCCTCATACGCCTGACCCCTTGCTTCACTGACAGCTCGCTTTGCGGCCTTCTTCGCCATCTTGTACTTCTCTATGTTGTCTGCACTCCTATCTAGGTATAGGCGTCTGAAACAATCTTTCTTCTCCTTAATCGCCTTCTAAACATCATCATTCCACCATCAGGTATCCTTAGCTTTGCTTCTCCTTCCCTTGGACACTCCAAACTCCTCCGAGGCCACCTTATGAATGCAAGTCGCCATCTTCATCCACACATTGTCCGCATCCCCTCCTTCCTCCCAAGGGCCCTCCTTAATGACCCTCTCCTTGAACGCCTGAGCGACCTCCCCCTTGAGCTTCCACCACTTCGTTCTAGCGACTTTGTGTAACACCCCATATGTAAAACTTCCATATTTGGCATTATATCCAACTTGCTCTTCATCCAATTCCATTTGGGTTCCATCTTTTGTTTTTATTTGTTGTTTTACTTATTGCATTGTCTTGTCAATTCTTGTTATATTTCTCTATGCCTTCATATGTTGCACTGGTCATATCAAGTATTGCATTGTGCTCATGTCATATTGCACATCCATCCTCATCATGCCAAGTGCTTCATCTTACCATGCCATCTTCATCATCATTCCCCACTCATCTCTCCACCTATCCCTTTTCCTTATTTTGGCAAGCAACATTATTTGGCCTCAAATAATGTTCAACTTTTCCCCAATATTCTAGCACCATGTCCTAGACCTCTCTGACAAATTTCACCTCATTTGAAGTTGTTTTGGTTAGGTTCAAAAATGCTTCAAGTTTGAATATAATTCAAACTTGTTTTATTTTTCTACCTCTAAAAATGTCCAAACCAATTTTATTGAATAGGGCATAAATCTAGGGTCATGAGGATATTTTTATATTTCTCATACACCTCTCCTCTATTTCCAGGCTTTTCTGACTTTGTTTTCTGTCTGAGGAAAAGAAAAGAAAGAAGAAGCAGCCAGCCCAGCAGCAGCAGCAGCCACCTGGGCCTCGGCCACCAGGCTGGCCCATCTAGCTCAGCGCCAGCCAGCCCAGCCAGCCCGCGCGCATGACTCTCCTTCCCTTTCTCACCGACGCACCCACTCACCCCCGCTAGCGCTCGTCCACGTGGCCAGGCCGGCCCCGCGCGTCAGCGACCGCGCCTGTAGCTGCACCCACCTTTTCGTCCTCCTCTCGCCGTCGCCATGGGGATCGCGCGGCCGAGAGCGCGTGAGCTCGCCCCGCTTGCCCTAGCCCCTACTTAACCCCTCTCCGCGTCCCCTGCCCTTCTAGGGTTCCCCTCTACCTCTAGCCGCCGCCGCCAGGTGCGGGAACCACCAGATCCACCATACCTCCACCGTCCCGAGCGCATCCGAGAACGCGGCCTCGTCGCCGGCGTGCTCCCCGTCGCCCTCCGCCTCACCAACATTGCTGGTCTTCTTCCCCGACGTCGACTACGTCCCCGTCGTCAACTACGTTGAGCCGGAGCCCTCTGCAGCGACCTCTTCTTCCCCGTCTTCGACTCCGGCCGTCGTACGTGTTCGACCACCGCCATCGCCGACTCCGACCACCTCTCGTCAAGCCGAGCACGTGAGCGTGTTCGTGGTGAGCATGCGCGCCTCCCCATTCTCTTATTCCCCTCGTTTGCATGCTCCGTCGCAGTTTGCCATGTTCGCCGAGCCCGCCGCCATCGGACCTCATCTCCGGCGAGTGCCTCGACCTCCTTAGCTCTTCCGCGCATGCCCGTCATGATCGCCGCGTCGCGTAGGCCGGATCCACGCGTTCAGTAGCTCGCTTAAGCCATCGCCTCACCGCGTTCGTCTCCGCCATCGCCGCCTCTGCAAGTCGTCGTCGGTGACGCCTCCGTCGTCGTCCGGTGCAGCTAGTGGCACCCACGAGCGCGAGATTCTCCTGCGACCTCATAGCACCCCTCCACCGCTCCTATAGCCCACCGCAGCCAACTCCGGCGAACTCCTCCGCCACGCCGTGCTCGTCGCCGGCCTCCCCTGTTTCTCCTCCGGTTTGCCCCGCCGCGAGTCACTGCCATGTGGGACCCTGTGGGACCCATCCGTCAGCCACACAGGGGCCAGGACCCACCTGTCAGCCTCGGAAAGCCCTAGCCTTCCAGTTCGAGCATATTCCATTTTTGGCAGTGTACATTTCGTGTCTTTTCCGTTTCGGGCAAGTCCATTTCAGGACATTTCTAATTCTAGAGATTGCCATTTCTGTTTATTTCCTTTTTAGGCAGTAGTGCATTTTAAGCATTTGTGGTGATTTTTCTACAGTAACCTATACATATTATATATGTTTTGGGCTAGAAAAATCCAATGAATCCATTGGTGGCATCCATTTCTTCATTTGAGCAAGTTTGCACACGTCATTTTTTCATTACATTGTTGTTTTGTCATTTTTGTGTCATTAAATTCAAATATGCTATGTGGTAGTTTTGCACATGAATAGCTTTATTTTCATGCCTACTTCATGCTAGATTTTATTCCATGTCATAAAGTGCACTGTGATGAGTGCCACAAGCTTGAAAACATGCATACATGAATCTGTTTTGCCATGCCATGTATATTTTGCTAAGTCTGAACCTGTCAACATAATTTGCCATTTTGCATTGATGCTATCATCTTATCTATGTGTTTCTGGAACAAGCTCAGTGAGGGAGTTTCATTTAGTGCATTTAGTACTAGCATGCCATGCTTATGTTTGCGATATATGTTCCTGTAGCATATAGTTTACTAGCCCTAAACTTTGCTAACTGAATCTGTTTCTGCCATGTCCAGTATTTTCACTAGTCTGAAAAACTGTTAACATTTGCATTTTTGCCATGCTGTTTTAAACATGTTCTAGTGGTTTTTAGCAGTAGCTCAGTAATCATGTTTTGTAGTGGTTGACATTTACTTCAATGCCATGCCATTTGTTTTCATGTTGCTGTGCTGTAGCATATTTAAACTTTGCATCCAAGTTGTCATGTTGCTGTTTTCAACAGATTGCATTGCATATGGTTTTGCTTGTCATTTTCAAACCGTGCATCCGTTTCCGGTGATCTTTATATCGATTTCAACCGAAATCTTCCAATCTTTCCAGTGGCATGCTTGGTTTGCCAAGATTCTACCCATATCCATTTTGTCTTCACCGTTTCCGTCCCGTTGACGTAAACCTCGTTCCGGTAGAACCGTAGCTCCATGCATAACGTTCTTCATATGCATTCATGTTAGAGTTGCATGAAGTATATGTTCATTGCCATGCCTTGTTTGTTTATTGTATGCTTGTGCTTCTTGTGGGTAGTTCCAGGAGACGAGTTCGAGTCCGAGGACCCTGTCGAGTACGTTCACGAGGAGCAAGTTATCGATACCACTGAGGACATTTCAGGCAAGATGATCATTACCCCCGATATCACTTCTATCTTTGCTTGCTAGTTGTTCGTTCTATCGCTATGTCGCGCTACCTACCACTTGTTCATATAGCCTCCCATGTTGCCATGAAAAGCCTCTAACCCACCTTCCTAGCAAACCGTTGTTTGGCTATGTTACTGCTTTTGCTCAGCCCCTCTTATAGCGTTGCTAGTTGCAGGTGCAGTGTAGATTGTTCCATGTTGGAACATGGACATAGTGGGATATCACAATATCTCTTATTTTAATTAATGCATCTATATACTTGGTAAATGGTGGAAGGCTTGGCCTTTTGCTTAGTGTTTTGTTCCACTCTTGCCGCCTTAGTTTCCGTTATACCGGTGTTATGTTCCTTGAATTTTGCGTTCCTAACACGATCGGGGTTTATGGTCCCCCCTTGACAGTTCGCTTTGAATAAAACTCTTCCAGCAAGGCCCAACTTTGGTTTTACCATTTGCCTAATAACAACTAAAACTTGCATAGGGAGTAATTAACCCGAGGATTCTTAATCAACAACCCGGGCCAGTGCTCCTCATGAGTGTTGGTTCAAACCGGGCAACCTGCGGGGCCACCGCGGGGAAACTCGTGGTCTGGTTTTACTCGTAGCTTGACCCATCCGATCGTGGCCTGAGACGAGATATGCGCGGCTACTATCAGGGTGTCGGCACGTCGGGAGGTCTTGCTGGTTTTGTTTTACCATTGTCGAAATGTCTTGTGAACCGGGATTCCGAACTTGATCGGGTTGTTCCGGGAGGAGGATTTTCCTTCGTTGATCGTGAGAGCTTGTCATGGGCTAAGTTGGGACACCCCTGCAGGGTTTAATCTTTCGAAAGCCGTGCCCGCGGTTATGTGGCAGACGGGAGTTTTTAATATCCGGTTGTAGTGAACTTGAATCTAAACTCAATTAAAATACGCCAAACGCGTGTGTAACCGTGATCGTCTCTTTTCGACAAAGTTTGGGAAGAGAACACGGTTGGGTTATGTTTGAACGTAAGTAGTTCAGGATCACTTCTTGATCATTACTAGCTTCCGACCGTTGCGTAGATTCTCGTCTTATTCTTGTATTCGTAAGTTAGCCACCATACATATGCTTAGTGCTTGCTGCAACTCCACCACTTAACCATGCCTTACCCATTTAAGTTTTGATAGTCTTGCTACCATGGGTGATATGATTGCTGAGTCCCCGTGGCTCACAGAATACTACAAACACAGATGCAGGTACCGTTGAGTCTGATGCAAGAGATGCCACTGAGCTCCAGTGAGAGTTTGACGAGGATCGTGGGTGTTTCTATGTTACCTATCCGGACGATCAGTAGAGGACCTAGTCGGAGTATCCGGGGATAGTAGCAGGGTGGTGTTTTCTTTTTATCTAGTCCATGGTCGGACTCTACTATATGTATGGATGATTATATGATGATTGTTATATTTATGCTATTCTGGGGCAAGTGTTGTCTGGATCTCGTATTCTATCTATTCACTTGGTTGTATGTATTTGTATGCCACCTTGCTACGCGCTCGAAATGCGATTGTGCCGCAATCATGAGTTCATCACATGATTGGGATAGAATTGCATCTTAGGCGTTACACTTTGGCACGCACTGGTACAGCGAGGTGCTATACAAACGGTTTTTAACCCCTTTCCGCGACGGCGTTCTGAACCGTCGCCTAGTGAGTGACTGCGATAGGGGGGGTCCTTCCCACACGACTCCTGGCACAAACGCTCGGCAAAATAAGGTCGTGTGCGACCAGCGAGCGATCAAATACGGTTATCTACAGTAGTGCTAAAAAATACAATTATACAGGCGAAAACATTTCCGGTCGTAAGTACATCCCACACAGTCAGTCCCCGCTAAACGTTTCCGTTCGTATGTACATTCCACACAGTCAATCCAAGGAATACATTTCTGTTAGTACGTACATCCCACACAGTTAATCCAAGAAGTACGTTTCTGTTCGTATATACACCCCACACAGTCACTCCAAGGAAAACGTTTCCGTTCGCAGGTACATCACACACAATTTTCCCCATTAAATTGTTTGTGATAGCATTCACATTGCACACGATATTAACAATTTTATCGTTTGCATTACTGAATGCATCACACATGGTGCGTAAAAGAAACTGTGTGGCAAAGGCTGTCCATCACACACAGTTTTTATGTGATAAACGTTTGCGCAAGGTGCCCTAACGCAAACAGTTTTCAAGAGGATGTCGTGTGTGATTGTTCATTGATCCAACACGGTTTATTCCTAGAAACTGTGTGCTTTGCCTGAGGTCATCGCCCAGGGTGTTTTCTCAATAACCGTTTGCAATAGAAAAACTCAATTAGCAGCTAATTGCCCTATTATTAATAATCCATTTATTAATCTAATTGACATTTCATATTAAGCACATAATATATTTCATTTCCATATTAAGGAAGCAGGATTTCATAATTGAAATACATCAGAGTACAACATCATATAGCTTCAGCACTCAGCTACCCCATTACACAATTGCACCAGCACCAAGTTTCACATGCAACATCTACAACCTTTTAAAATTAGCATCATAGACGGAACATAGACAGATGAATCTCATCTGGAAAACTGCTGAAGCGGAAGGCGAATATTGAGCCTTCATTGATGTTGAAGATGTTTGCAACTTTAGGCCAGTGCCTATGGATGATTGACTGTCCATCCTTCGTCCTGTTCATGAACACTTCAATATTGAACTGTGGATGTTGTATGAAAACCTTCCTCGCCTCAGGTGGTTTGAGAGGTAATCATCAGTGAACTACTTTGGAAAGGCCTGAAAATAAGGATATACATAAATATCTTCTCCAGATTTGAAATGGCGCAAAGGAATTAAAAAGACAAGGTATAACAGTTAGTACCAACCCGTAGTGAACTGATGTCTTCTTCATTGTGCAGACAAAGATCTTGCTGTTTTTTGTTGCTGATTTCTTTATCGTAACAATCTTTCTGAGTGTCTTGACTTGACTGATATTAATGGACAACTCATTTCCACATATGCAAAAAGGGTCAAACAGTGGGTCAAAACCTCTGACACCCGGACCTACATGTGCAAGACCAAATTGTTAAAAACCTAATATTTAAAAATGAGAAGTGGAAAGGTGTGTTATTAACTGCAACAGGCCTAATATTTAAAAACAAGCAAACGTAGTCATTCAAACTTGTATTGTGCAGGTCTAAGTACACTAGTTATTGGCCCTGTTTGGATCCATGGGTTAGAGTTAGTTTGAGCTAGTTTGGGCTCAAATAGCCCTAAAGTATCCAAACATGAGGGCTAGTTTGAACTAGTTGCGTCAAACCCACCCAAAACAACTATCCCACCCAAGAGGTGCTAATTGGGGCTAGTTCTCCTAGTGCATTTATTGTCAATCTAACACTGTCATCCAAACACCTCTTTGGCTAGAGTTAGTTCAGGGTTAGTCATTGTTGAGTATCATTGTTATTTAGGAAACGTAGGATAGCATAGGATTTATTCTACCTTGACTTGTACTCCAAGATGACCATGTACTCCTATATATGTGCCCACGAGGCTCAAGCAATACAATCAACTATTCCACCAATCTCTCTCTCTCTCTCTCCCTTTTAACTGTCATGAGCTAGAAACTAACTCTAACCTCTAGCTAAGTTAGAGTATCCAAACAGTGCCATTGTTAAATCAAATGGAAAGGCGTGTTCAATACTCCCTCCGGTCCTTTTTACTCTGCATATAAGAATTGTCTGAAGTCAAACTTCATAAAGTTTGACCTTATTTATATGAAAAAATATCAACATCTAGCATGCTAAAGTTATACAATATGAAAATTTAAGTCATGACACATGTACTGATATTTATTTCATATTGTGAATGTTGGTATTTTGTTCTATAAAGTTGGTCAAACTTTAAGAGGCCTGACTTTAGACAAATCTTATATGCGAACTAAAAAGATTCGGAGGGAGTACAACATGCTTAACAGCAACCAAATATAGTCATTCATAGAGCTATTGTTAAATTTGGTATTGATGAAATTGAACTGCACAGTTCATACTAGCACATATAGAACATCACACTGTTAATAGCTGAAATAAACAAGGCATACTAAGAACAACCAAAGATGGCAATTGAAACTGGACATATGCTAACTACAAACAACCGGTCAACCATAAACCGTAGAAATAAACAAGGCGTAATGCAAACAACCTAATATAGCAATAAATACTGGACAGGTTCTCACTACAAAAGGGGTTCGAGAAAACAAATCATGGGTTTCCTCACTTGTCACAGATTGGCTCCTCCTCATGGTCGCCGTCGATGAGGTCTGACTTGCCAGCTGAGGATCCCAGGCCAGCATCGCAGAACGTCTCCTTCAGAAATGACAAATGGGGCTCCATGGCGATGAAGGATGGCAAATTATTCATAACGAGCCGCAGGAGATCAGCGGCAAAGCCATCGATGAGATCGACGGCTGTCGAACCCGAAGGGTTGGGGGTGGGCAACTTAACCTGTGACATAACCCGCGTCAAGTCGTCGGTGTCGACGACCTCGATGTCGTAGCCAGCGTCCGCGACATGCCAGAATACTCTAGCCCGCTGATTGAAAGGCTCAATCCAGGTCCAGTCATCATCGTCAGCTTCCTCGGCGGCCAACTCGCCGACGTCGGGCGAAGAGGCCGCGGTAAAGCTCTTTTGGGCCATTCGCTCCTTGAGCTCCCCGGGAAGCGTAGCCGGGCTTAGGCTGCGACGCTCTGGAGTGGGGGAGGGGGTGGGGATGGGGATCTCTGGGAAAGGTGGCGTTTCGCAGGCGTCATCTAAGAAACTCAGGGCGGCGAGGGTATGTATATCGGTCGGTAGACTGCATGGGCAGACCGGCAGAGGTTGACGATGGAGGCGGCGCGGCGGCGGCGGCCTAGCTAGGTTTGGAGCGAGGGAGGGGTGGTGTGTATGTGTGTGAGCGGGGGATTTGGGGTATGTGTGTGGAGGGGGTCCAAGGTGGTGTTTGAGGAAATGTCGCGGGTACTGAAATTTTTACTAGGCGGGAGAAAATGGCGGGGCTACCGAAAATTTGGATCAAGGGATTGAAGCAGAGCGGGGCGGGAGTAAAATGCCGGGGCTACTGAAAATTTGGATCTACTGATTGAAGCAGAGCGGGAGTAATAGACATCGCACATGGTCCAGACATACTAATCGTGTGCTATCAAACAGAAAAACCATCTACGCGGACGCAGGTAGATATTTTCGAGATTGCGAGGGAGTAAATATTTTCGAGAGGGGGAGGGAAGCCTCGTGGAGCCCAATCTATTGTGATCATGTGGGTGACAGGTGAGGGGCAGGGGCGCGGCACATGGGTAGTCCTAGGGAACCGTGTCTGTTTCATACCCGATCGAAGACGGTTGCTGTGTCCGACTCGTTCGTTGTTTATAAATTTGGCCAAAAAAACGCGGAAAAGGGTCAGAACACGAACACACTTGCATCTGGACCAAATATATGTATGAAAAGGGTGGTTTTATGTTCAAATACCAAATGCACAACTTTGATGTGGCACCTGTCGCATAAAGCGCACGTTATTATTGCTAGCCCCCCCCCCCCCAAACACACACACGCACACACACACACACACTTCGTGTTGCCGGGAGGGGAATCCTAGCTATGAACGCATGCCCCTAAATAGCTAGGTCTGACATCTCACCGTACCGTAACACAAAACCGAAAGGAGTACATCAACCCCCCCTCCCCCTTTGCTTTCCAATCAAATGTGGACCGTGTGCGGGCCCACAGATGTGTTCTTCTGGCATTACCAGATCACAAATTTGATGTGGCACATGTGCATCGCAAATTAACCAGGCATCCCCGACCCCATGGAGGTTCATCTAGTACGAAGTAGTAATGTGCCCCCCCCCCCACACACACACTTTGAGTCGGTGGGAGGGGGCATCTCACCAAGGCGTATTGTAAGACTGACCAAGAAGAATCACCACCTTGGTCGTATGACCTATCTTGTTTGTTGGGTCAAAGTCATGCATTGATGTTCCACACGTGGCCCCACAAAATAGGCTAGCTTGTCGCCGATAACCACGTGAGGGAGTGCCTGAAGACAACCATTGCGTGCATGTGGCCCAAACATATGTATGAAGTGTCATGTGGTGTTTGAATATATCCAATGCACAACTTTGATGTGGCCGCGTGCTTTTGGAACCGGAAAGTCCCCACACGGAGTGAGGGTTCACGACGCATAGTATACTATATATATATGGGGATTCATGTGTATGCGAGCCCTCGAACTTAGGTCTCGAATCTCAGCATGATCGACGTACAACTATACGGTAACGCGAACCAAGAGAAGAAGAATCCACCCTGGTAACCTCTCTCGCGTTGTTGGTCGAAGTGATGGACGTCCACGCTTGCCCACGAATATATAGGCCGTCGATGATAACCAAGCGAGGGAGAGTGTCCAAAGACAACCACTGCATGTATATATGTGCCCCAAACATATGTATGGACATGTGTGATGCATGCATATATGTTTGAATACCAACAGCACAACATTTTGATGTGGCGCATACATGCGTCGAAAAATGCACAGTCCCCACACAGATCTGGTTCATGATGGACTATATAGTTGCATGTACCGAACCGTAAAAGACGAACAAAAATTTAATCCCCTCCTAATTATAAGTCAAATTAACCTCTATCGCTGTCGGTCGAAGTGATTGACCAAGCGGGCACACAGAGATGGATGAAGCATCTCGTTGATAACCCCGTGAGTGAGTGCTAGAGGACAACCGCCATCGCTTGCTTGTGGGCCAAACACATGTATGGAGATGTGTGGTTGTGATGTTTGAATACCTAATATATATGCAGAACTTTGATGTGGCACCTGCCTCGGAAACCTTTAAGTCCCCCACACGAACCGAGGTTCATGACACGTAGTATATATATGTTGCCCCCCCTCCCCTCTTCGACGCGTAATATATACTCCTACGTACCGTAACACAACACGAAAATAATCCTCCTTGTTCGTCAAATTACCTTTCTCGTTGTGTCATATATTAGATGGACGACGACCTCGTGGGCCCATGGAGGGAAGAGTCGCAGGCGAATGAGTGACAACCATCGTCTGCACGTGGCCCAATGTGTTGGTGATGTTTTTAATACCCAATATGCACAACTTCTTTGCAGCACCTGCCTCGGAAACCGAAAAGTCCCCACACGGAGCGAGATCGATTCATGACATGTGTGTAGTATATATGTGCTGCTCCGGCCCCCTCCTCCCCTCTTCGACGCGTACTATATACTCCTACCACAACACAACCCAAAAAGAAACCTCCTTGCTGGGTCAAAGTGATGGAGGCGCGGGCCCACGGATGGAAGCATTGCCTCCGGCCACCCTCTTCAACGCGTACTATATATATACTCCTACCGTACGTATAACAAAAACCAAAAAATGACCATCCTTGTTGGTCAAATTAAACTCTCTCATCGCATGTCATAGTGCTGGACGGCGACCTCGTGGGCCCACGCGAGTGAGTGTCCTAGGACCACCGCGTGCATGTGGCCCAAAGGTGTATGTCAAACTTTTTCTGCAGCGAACATGTGACCAAAGGAGTTTAGTGTTGAAAATTAAAAAAAATAGATAACATCTATCCTTTTTTATACATTGATTTATTTTCCAGAGATTTAAACGTGCAAAAAACAAATTTGATCTACATGAGACCCGTGATAGTGCACGAAAATGGATTGCAAAATCATATGTGTACGTGTCCCTGGGTGCATGTTTAGTCCACATGCAAGAAATTTCTAACATCTAGAATCTTGATTTTAAAATCCAATAAATCCAAAACTAAGTTGAAATTCATGAAACTTATCGTGGTGTCATATGGACACCAATAGACTGTGATATTTTTTTTTTCAAATTTGAGACAAGTTTGGTATAATCTTCTTACACACAGGAAATTATAAATAATTATCAACCAATATCGCAAACGAACTCTTTATTCGAACCGTGTGCTTAGATCAACAATGTAAGTGCAGTGCTTCGGTTAAGCAATAAAGCGGCAGAATTAATCATCAAAAAGAAAAAATCAATATAATACATGCCGCACACGCGTCCCGTGTGTCGTACGAGCATGCATGAGTTGACGAGACGCATGCTAGCAGGCAGACCGGGAGGCCGAGGCATGCGCGTGTTCGCTACGCACACTCACCGTGGGGCGTGCTAGTAGCTGTGTGAAATGACGGTAGGTGTAACACCCCAAAAATTTAATCATGTTTTTACTAAATAAAATTTGGCCAGAATTAAAATTTTGAATATTTGCTTGGTCCTTTATTAATTTCAGAACCATTTTCTGTTTCTGTTTTTCAAAATTCTTCCCTCCATATAGAAATTTTTGAAAATAACAGTGTGGCTTTGGGAGTTTTCTTAAACCATTTCATTATTACTTTAACAACAGTAGGAATTATTTTCAGAATAAAATTTGCCTCTAAATAATTCTTTTAATAGCATGTTCAATACTTTAAATGCCTCTGTTGCACTGCAACCACTTTAACTAATTGTTTTAAAATCCCACAAAAATCCTGAGGTGTCATGTGATGCCTATAGGTCACTTTTATGCAAAAACCCTTCTTGGTGTTTTGAAAAATTTGAGTGAATCAACCTCTTTTCATTTCTGTCCTGTTTTTGACTTTGCACTACAACCCCAATTTTCATTGCTCCAAAAATCCTGAAATTTTTTCCCACTCATAGGCCTTCCAACTAAACCCTTAAGTCCAAAATTCTAGCTCCATTGGAATCTTTTTTTTTACCAAATATTCCTCTTAATTTTCTGTCCAGAAGTGAATTTCTTTAAAACTTGCTCTGACAAGTTTCTTTTATTGCCAAATAAACCCCACCACCATATCCATCATCTAATGAGACATCACCCTGGCAATTTTCATAGTCATAAAAAATGCCTAGTTTGCCTTAGCATTTTCTCAAGCAGGTTGTGAGCATGACAGAAATACTGTCTCTTCCTAAACTACACACACAACTTGCTCCTCTGGCCAAACAAGCATGTCCACAGGCCTTGACATCCTTATAATCTTCCACCTGCCAAAAATTAGTCTGATTGGATCAAGGTAGCTACCCCTGGCATTTTGTCGAGCATCTCATGTGCATGCCCAGCGCGTGAGCAGAGCGCCCGGACTGCAGGCGCTGGCATTAACCGCTGCCGCTCCTCGGCTGCTGCTCTTGCACACCAGCTTCCTCAGGTGTCTTCGCGGACAAACCGGCAACCCCGCCGACACCTCTCCTTGGCCACTAGCGCCGTCCACCACCGTCCACCGCCGCCATTCACCGCCACCCGACGAGTCCTCCTTCGCCATGCTACTGCCGCTTAACTACCTCCCCGGCTTACTCCTCTCTTCCCCCGCACTCCACCTGCACCGGCCGAGCCTCCCCCGCACCTGGTTTCGTCCTCTGGCGCCGCCCTCCGCTGACCAGCGCCGCCACCGACCCCGCACATCGCTGTCACGCGGGCACCTAGTCCAACCAGCGAGCGCCATCACCCCGAGCATTATCTTCCAGCCTCCACCGACCCCGCCGACCGGTGCCACCGACCGCAACGGCCACAACCACCCTTCCGGCGCCATCAATGGCCGCCGCCATCGTTTCTTCGACGGGAAGGCACGGAACCGCCTTCCCTGTGCTATAAAGGACCCCCCTCGCCCGCTCAACCCCTCCACACATCACTCCTCTCCTCCCTGGGAACCACCTCGAGCAGTCGAACGACCGGATACGGTCATCTTCTCCGATTCCGGCAGTTGCTAACGTCGCCACCGATCGGATGGTTCCGACACCGTCCGGCCCTCCCCCTCCAAAATCTCTCCACCAATGGCCTCCTGGAACATCCACGAATCTATTCCACCTCCCAATTTGGCTCGGGATAGCCCATGGGCGTAATTCCCCTTCTGCCCGATACCGCCGTCTGCCGGAATCAGTATCACCGGCGACTCCGTCCACCACAACTGCCGTGACGAGCACCGGACAAGCCGCCACGGTCTCCTGAACACGTAGGTGGTCCCATCTTCCCGAACGGCGCCGCGGTTCGCAAGTGAGGCTCGCCGGAGAGCCGCCTCTGTTCTGCCGCGGAGGAGACACGCGCGAGTGCTGGTCAAACCTGACCAGTGGGCCAGGCGGGCCCACTGTCAGTGACCCGCGCCGCGTGGAGAAGTGGAGACAGGTTCTCCTCGGAACCGTTTCCGCGCGAAGAAAACGTATTTTCAGGAATACGCCTTCGACGTCGACGCCCTTCCGTGCAGCAGATCGACTGGGCTCGGCCCAGTGGTGTTTTGCTGTTAAACCCCGCGCAGGACGTGCTATTGCTCTTCTCTTTTTCCTTTCCAGCAAGACCAAAATAATTCCACAACATACATTTCAAGTCAAAATTTGATGATTCAAATTTCTAAATGTTTCTAAATTCATGCCCTATTATTCCAGCCTAGTTGAACATTTTTCCTATGCCTTGTTTCTGTTGGAGCAATTAAATAGTCCACTTCTTTAATTATTTCCAACTTAGAAATTCCATAAGTAATTCATATTAACTCCAAATAAATTGGTTATTTTTCTGTTATTTTTCATTTTTTTCATCTAGTTTATTGTAGTATTTACTTCAAAAATGTTTGAAACACTTTTTAGTACTGTTTTTGTTTTAAGTGGTAATTGAAATATTTTTGAAAATAGGAAATGGAGGGAAGATAAATTTTCAAACTTTTGGAGTGCACCCAACACTTCTGCATGCCCAAGACAAGCATCTTGAACACTTGATATGGTGAATGCATGGTAGATTATTTGCTAGAATAATTTAAACATGACTATGTTGAATTCAAATTAAATTTGCATATTGCCAGTTGAGCATGCATGGTCATGTATATTTTCTCTTGCATGCATTCCACCCAAGTTTTGACATGCACATGTTGTGAGAATCCAGGAGTGTGCTCCTGCCTTGGACGTGCCGGTGGGCACGGGCCCTCTTTGACACGATGGTGTCACGTGATATATGTGGAGCATGCAAGGGTTGTGGCCCTGTTGGTATTGCTGTTGAAGGAATACTTTGTTGTGCTAACCGTTGCAGGAAACTTGAACCTCCTGAGTCGACCGTAGATCGAGTCTTGTTCCGGTAATCCCCATACTTGATTCGTGCTGCCACAGGTCCCTGCCACGGGTAGGGTATGGTTCAGTAAGTTGATAACCCCTTTCCATGCACACACCATACAGAGGGCCACGATGAGGGTTTCCGCGGCCGCGGACTAAATCCTGTCATCGGGTCAGGGGGCATGGGTGTTTCCAGTTGTGACTGAGAGGGGGGCACCCCTTGGAATCCGCACGTATTAATAGTGATCCCATGCAGGACGTTGGTCTCTCCGTCTCAGAGTTTTTCTTGAATGATGCTTTGGGTGATTCCGGGCATCCGAAAAGTTAATCTGGTGTGTGCTGGTCAGGTGTGTTTTCAACCCAAAGACCATAATGGGAATTAGTCAGTGTCACGGTACTGACTAAAGAAATCCTTTACTTGTGGGTAAAGAGTACACCCTCTGCAGAGTTTAAACCTATTCGAATAGCCGTGTCCGCGGTTAAGGGCTACAGTCTGGGTTGGTCAAGTGTCGGTCTTAGTGTCGATCTTCGGAGGAAATAATTAAACTAAGCACGAGTTACTTGGCAGGATAATTATTGTCACCACTAAAGCTGTCATGAATATTTTTGTTATCATGAATGATATATTAATATTACTGTCTTATGAATATTATTGTGGGCTAACCCGTTTCTCTTATTTTATATTTCCTGAGTGTCTCAGGGGCTGGCTAGACTACCCCGGGCACTCAATTTTATTTTCAAGACCTCTCGTGGCGTCTCTCGAGTTAACAGGCGGTTTATCACGCCACTACTCTTGTGGACACCCGATTGGCATTTCTCTTCAAGTCCGACCGTGGCGTCACTTGACACCCAACTGGCATTTCTCTTCAAGACCTCTCGTGGCGTCTCTCGAGTTTACAGGCGGTCCCGCCACTACTCTTGTAGACACCCGATTGGCATTTCTCTTCAAGACCTACCGTGGTGTCACTTGACATCCGACCGGCATTTCTTTTATTTTATTTTCCTTAAACTTTCCTTGTTTATCACTAACATTCCCATATATTCATTTATTTGCATATGCTAATATTTTATCATGCCATGATTTAATTCCTGTCAGTAGGCATTTAAGTCCATCATGAGCATACGCATATAGTGTGGTTCATCATGATCGTATAATTTAATTGTTGCATTCGGTATATCTTTTGTTCATGATGTTTGCGAGTACATTCAAACGTACTCACAGGCTTGTCCCTGGCTATTTACTTGGCCAGGTCAGGATTTCTACAAGGAGTACCACAGCGATGTTCGTGCGGAGCCTAGGATGGCAACCACGCGGGATAGGAATTATCCAGGTCAGCCGTTCCTGTGGGAATGGAGCCCCATCGACGTTGGAGAACCACGAGTCGCTTCCGTCATCCACCACCGGAGTCACTGTTGTATCATTAGACCTGTATGGTCTTGTATCCAATTCTCGTAATAGCTTGGTAATCTGTAACAAGGACGTGTCTACCAGTAACGGTAATCCTGGGCTGGTGATGACACGAGGGGTTAATCTCTGGGATTTCGTGTCCCGGCCCCGGCAGTAGGCGTGCCAACAGTCCGCTGCGCAGGCTCACCGGGAGGCGAGCCAGCCCTTTGACCGCCGCCACCTCGCTCCCACTGCTCCATATTAATGGCGCGCCCGATCCGCGGCCGCACACCTCGTCCACAGTTGTCACCACCGCATGGAGTGTATTAGGATTTTGCTGAAGCGCACCATCGGTGGGAGTGGCGATGCCGGGGCTGGTGAAGCACCCGCGCAACACATGAAGCTGGGCACAGAGGTTGCTGTTCGTCGCCGACGAGGTCTCGCGCGGGCAGCAGCGTGACCTTGACTTCGTCGCCGTCATCGTGCCTCCCCAGCCGGAGCCGGAGGTCCACAGCTACTCCGGCAACGACTCTGACTCCGACGGAAAACCGGTTAGTCCCCCCCCCCCTTGTTGGCTTTGTTGGGAACAGAAACCCTTGGTTATGTTCACCCAGTCCATGAAATCAGAGTAAGATTCGTTAGATCCGTGTAGTGTATTGATTGTTTGAATGGTATCTATGGTTAGTGATTAATTGTTTGTTCTGTACAAACGATTTTTTGGCTAATAATCCGACTAGGGTTACTGTGCGTGCTAATAATTCGTAGCCAGATCTTGAGAATTGATTTTGAATGTCCTACATATATGTTTGTGCCCTTTTTTTCTTCCAGATCTTGAGAATTGATTTTGAATGTCCTACATGTATGTTTCTGCCTTTTTTTCCTTCCAGATTGCTATGTACACAGATGAGGCTCCGGCCAGCGACGTCGCTGGGTGTAGATCCTGCACCCGGCAGCGCGGGCAGAAGCGGCCTCGCCCCCTGGATCTGAGGAACCCGTAGAATATCGGGCGGACCGCATCAGCGATCTCCTGGACGCCATCCTTGGGGAGATCATCTTCCTTCTCCCCACCAAGGATGGCTGCCGCACACAGGTCCTCGCATCTCGGTGGCACACTCTGTGGCGCGCCGCACCTCTTAATCTCGATTGTCGCTGGCTATTTGTCGTTCATGATTTTGAACTCCACGGAGCCATCATCTGCTCCCACCAGGGCTCCGTTCAACGCCTATGCATCCCGGCATGCTGCTTGCTGCACATACCCTTCACGGTGAACGCCTGGCTGACATCCCGTCAATTCGAAAAACTCCAATATCTTGAGTTCTACCATTACTATGCAAATAGCTGTCCACCAAGCGTTGTAGCTGTGCCCTCACCACCAGTGTCCATCTCATGGTTTTCCTCCTCTCTCCACACCACCACCCTGGCCCGGTGTCATCTACCAGACAATCTGGTACAAATGCTTCGACTCCCACTGCTAAAAAAACTCGCACTTGTGGTGGTCGATCTGTCGGAGGCCTCACTGCACAGCATCATCCACTCATGCTGCCCTGCCCTAGAGCGCTTGCTGCTTGTTTTTGGAAAAGAAATCCATATCCGTTGTCTCCAAATAAAGTCACCTCACCTTGCAAGCATTGGAATTTGCTTTAAAGGAGAGGAGCTCATCATCAAAGACGCCCATTCACTTCAAAGGCTGCTCCTTGATTATCGTTATGCACTTTCACAAATAATTGTGGTCTCTGCGCCTAAACTGGAGACCTTGGGTGTAATTCCTGATCCGTTTGAAGGTTACAAGATGGTGGTTGGCTCCACACTTATTCAGGTACCGTATATTATCATCAACACTTTTGTAATCATAAGCTGCATTTTTCATTTGTGTGCGTAAGTTTTATATCATCAACACTTTTGTAATCATAAGCTGCATTTTTCATTTGTGCGGATAATCTTTATATAATCTTGGAGTACGTTTTTGGTGCTAATATTATGTTTTATGCTCAATGAAGAGTTTGTCCATGGGTACCCTATCAATGGTGCTGGATTCTGTCAAGACCTTACATATCAGTACGTGGTGTTTTGATCTGAACATGGTTATCGGCTTGCTGCGATGCTTTCCATGTCTGGAGAATTTGTATATACAGGTGATGATATCAAGCACATTGATATACTTTACTAGAACTAACCGTTCAGCTGTACTATTTTTTTTAGACATTAACTGTTTTCAGTCTTCATGTCTATTTAGACTAAAGGACATGGACAAAAAAGTATAACCAATCGGTGGCATAAGAAGCACCAGGATTTTCTCAGTTCTCATGACATTCGTTTGAGGACAATAACGCTGCAAGGATATGCATCCAACCATGCAAACACTAGCTTTGTCACATTCTTCCTGTTGAATGCGAGAGTACTATTGTCCATGAGGATTAAGTTTTTTGATTGACACTTTCTCACGGATGGACACGCTGAACAGCATAAAAAGAAGTTTCAGGTGGACAAAAGGGCTTCTGAACGTGCTCGGCTTCTATTTACAACAACTTGTTATCATGTACCAGTAGATTTTCTGGTCCAGGATATTGATTTTATGGATCAGACCGATCCATTTCACTGTGACTGCTCAAAACTTTGGTTGAGTTAGTTGTTATTGCCTGTTCAATCTGGATTTTGTGTAAACCTGATGAACAATTAATCATCGTGCTTTTGTACCTTCTGTAAGCTGGGGTTAGATATTGCTGCCCTTTTCAACTCGGCTTTGACCCATATTTTCTTTCATATAAACCGGAGCTTCTATCAAGAAGCCTCATGGTTCCGAGAGCGAACTTGGTCACATGATCTGGTCGCGAAACGACATACGCTGTATCTTCCCGCCTTGATTTATTTTACAGAGGCAACATGCAAATGTGCTAAACATATGAAATTATTCAGGGTTCGTTTCGCCTTTTTATACATTGATTTTCCTAGTCATTTTTAACAAATAGCCACCACGTTATTATCGCAAATGGTCGTATTAGTCAAACAGTGGGCGTTCAACTAACCATTTATTGCTGGTTTTGGACTTTTGTTTTGGCCGCCTCGGGAAGGTACGTAGAACAGTCCTCCGTTCCCATCTACAAGCACCGCCGCCGAGGATTGCCGCCTGCTGCGAGATGGAGGACGAGCCGGCCAACAAGCGGGGGGGGGGGGGGGTCGAGCCAGAACCGCAAGAGCCTCCAGCGAACATGGACTTCATCAGCAGCCTCCCCGACGAGATGTTGGTAACCATCATATCCCACCTCCCCGTCAAATATGGCGTGCAGACCATTGTCCTCTCACGGCGGTGGCGTCCTCTCTGGCGCTGCACCCCCCTGGACCTCATCGTCGACCACGAGTTCTACAGCGGCGAGCAGCAACACCTAGACGCATTGTCCCACGTCCTCGACACGCACCCTGGGCCGGTCAGACGCCTTGCTATCGGTAGGCTCAATCCCCACAACAAGACCGAACCCAGGTTGCACTACTGGTTCCTATCCCCAGCCCTGGATCTGCTCGAGGAGCTCAGCCTTCATGCTAGATGTCCTTGCTTGCTGCCGCCGTCCGTGTTCCATCTCGCGTCCACGCTGCGTCGTGCTACATTCAGGGGGTGCATTTTTCCTCGGATCGATGCCACGCGCGCTCTTCATCTCCCTAAACTTAAGCACCTCGAGCTCATTGTTGTCCGCATCTCGAAGGAGGATTTGGAGCACCTGCTCGCCGGCTGTACAGCGCTCGAGTACCTTCGTCTTCATGCGATGGATGGGTTCAGTAGCCTCCACATCACCTCGACGAATGTCCGTGCGATTTATGTGCATTGCTGGCGCCACCCAAGGCTGTCAGTTGAGGTGTTTCACGATATTGTCATTGAGAATGCGCCTTTCCTCGAGAGACTGTATGTACATGATAAATTAGGTCCAGTAAGAATCAGGGTCATTCACGCACCGAAATTGACAGTGTTGGGCTATTCGTATGCTGAATTTAACGAACTTGTTACTGGATCATTATCCGTTCAGGTACAACAGTCTTCTTCTTCTCCTTCTTATATATTATCGGACAACACATTTTATCTAATTGTTGTTGATCTATATGTTCGCCTGTCATCCAGAAAATGTTTCCCATAAGCTTGACCCGGCTTCTGCGCACAGTGAAGATCTTGGCACTACAATCTGTCGGCCCCGATCTGGATGAAGTTGTTAGATTCCTTAGATGCTTTTCTTGCACGGAGAAGCTATACATCGAGGTGATGCTCCTTTCCTATTAATTGTTAACCACAACGGAGCTCAATTTTTTGTTACTTTTATCCATGATTACAATGACAAATGTAGAATGATTTCTAAAGGAAATTTGGAGGATTTCAATACATATATTTTTTAAGATGCTAGTGTTGTACGCGTTTTATTTCTTCGCCCGACATGCTTTCGTGATAAAAGTTTATCATGAAAGATTGAAGGTGGCATTTCACTCTTTTCATGTATTTTAGAAATCCTGCAAATCAAAGAGGCCCGAAGTGTTCAAATCCGCAGCTATGCACTAATATGTTGTCTTCGTTTGCAGATACTAGCAGGTCCGAAAGTAGAAAATGTTGGGGAATATAACAATCTCATTGAATGCCTTGATCTTCATCTCACAGAAATTACTTTGAACGAGTACCGAGGCACCACGCCAAAAATTAAATTCGCCAGGTTCTTTGTTGAGAAAGCAAGGTTGCTCAAGGTAATGAGGTTTGCCCTATATTTACTGCGCAGAAGTGAATGGATTGCTAAAGAGCGCAGGCGTCTACAGCTGAATGGAAAAGGCTCTGCACAAGCTGAATTTCAGTTTGTAACTTCATATGACAGATTATTCGGAAGTCACTGTATCGAGCCGCTATATGACTTCTCGGTGGCTGATTCTTTCGCAGAAATAATGCATGAAAAAGATTCTGAAGAAGATGAATTTTTATGTGTATGAATAGTTTGAACCTTGCAATATTTATGGTATTTGTTATATAACCTAATTGGATGTTTAATTTGGTTTTGTAATCATGTCCTGTTATAAGTATATATATGTTGTTCTTCTGTACATAGAGCATAGATGTGTTGCAGACAGAGCATATCACATCGCACACGGACCACACTAGGGAACCCGTCGATGATGAATTCATCAATCACAAACGGTTGTATACTAGCAAGCGTTTGCCCACAACACACACGGCTTATTCCATCACAAACAGCTCGGATGGATCAACTGTATGTCACGTTCAACTGTATGTCACGTATCGCGCATTGTCAAAAAGTAATGCGGTAGACCTTCTTTAACATGTGTTAAAAAACAAAAAAAATTCAAAACAAGGACCTCAAGGTTAATTTCACTAATGTGACATCTATGATCCATCCCATCAGAGAATTTAACATCAAGACAACTTCCCATCCAGTCACCCATCTGATGGCTGCTCCAGCCTGAGCACAGTTAACTTGAGAGTTCTCTTAGATGAACTATTGGTGGAACAGCTGGTCCTTGCTGAGGATGCCTCTTCGCATCCTTATGGCGTTCCCGGATGACCGTCCGTCGCCCAATGGCCAATAGATGTTGTGTAGACAGAGCACATCGCACACGGACCACACTAGGGAACCCATCCGTGATGAATTCATCAATCGCAAACGGTTGTATACTAGCAGGCGTTTGCACACAACACATACGGCTTATTCCATCACAAACAGCTCGGATGGATCAACTGTATGTCACGTATCACACACGCAACTCTAATCTAATTCGTGCTTGATGACTCCGCCATCGCTCGCACAGTTCGTCTTACTTGCAACGTATCACTGTGCCGGCCTCTGCTCGCGTCCCTCGGCGCGCTCTGTTCGCTGTTAGTCGCCGCGACGCGCTCTGCTCGCGTCTGTCGGCGCGCTCTGCTCGCGTACCTCCATGCGCTCGGCATGTGGACAGTTTTTCCTTGCGTGTTCAACTGCTATATGCATATATATGGTTGCTCGCCGTTGAGGCGATCGCGGAGTGCTCTGCTCGCGCCCCTACACGCGCGCTCTGCAGCGGTTGGGGCCTGCGCACGATCACGTTGGGGGACCATATGCATGCGGTTGCGCCACGCGCGTCGCCATGATGCAGTTACGTGCGGCACGATGGAGTTACACGCTGCAAATTAGAACTGCCATCCGGGCGTGCGGATATTCCAAGCCGTCCGGCTTCCCCATTAATTCCCGCAACCATTATAACCTTAGACTCTTCAACCTTTCGATCTCGCCCCACAACACAACAAGCACACCCACGACGACACATAGAGAAGGGATCTCTAGCGGCGCTCCAATGGAGTTCGGCGACCACAGAGTGGAGACCCACGCGAGGGAGATGGATCTCTTGATGGTGTACACCATCGACCCGGCCGTGGTGGACGACTACATCAACACCGTTGAGCAGTTGCTTGCTTGAGACAAGTACAAGGTGGTCGGCATCGACCTCCAGTACACCGGCGATCATCCCAACATAGATCAGAAGGTTGCCGTCGCCCAGTTGTGCGTGCGCCATCATGTCCTCATCTACCACTACTGCATGGCCACAGAGCCGTGCGACCATTTTGCCAGGTTTGTCAACAGCACCGACTACAAGTTCACTACGGTGGAAACCACCGACGATGTAAAAGCGCTCAGGGTTACGGGCTTGGCCTGCAAGAACCTTGTCGAAATCCGTCAGCACTACAGGGTCTGGGGTAGCACGAAGAAGGACTCCCTGGTTGAACTCGCCTCGGCCATCATCGACCCATACTACGAAAAAATGAAGCAGGATGCCAACAGAACACGTCTCGTATCCTGGCACGGGGCCTGGATGCGGCAACTGGATGAACCTCACCTCAGGTTCGTGGCCAAGAGCATGTACACATGCTACGAGTTGCACAGGCGGATCGTTGACATGAGGAAGTGCCTCGTTACCGAAATCGACGAGGCCGGATCGAGCCACAAGCAGAGCAGCAGCGGCAAGCGTCACAAGAAGTAGATGATGATCAGATGATCGTTTATCCTAGTTAATTATGCATGTGATGTATAGTTGACTTTGGTGTGTGGAAATGTCATGTGTGTAGTAGCCACCTATGTAATTATGCATGTAATAGTTTACTTTGGTGTGTGCAAATGTCATGTGTGTAGTAGCCACCTATGTAATTGGATGTTTAATTTGGTTATGCAACCATGTCCTTATAAGTGTGTGTGTGTGTGTGTGTGTGTGTGTGTGTGTGTGTGTATATATATGTTGTTGTTCTGTATGCAATCCCAACGCACAACACACACGTCTTATTAGCAGCAATCGTCTGTGTTATTATCGGTCTTCGCACACATTTCTGATTACAGACCTGTTTGCTGCGTATCACACACATCTTGTTATATTGAACCGTTTCTGTTATCTTGGCTCAATGCAAACAGTTCATCCGAGTGAACTGTTTGCCATCTATCACACACACCTTGATCTGGCTGACCGTTTCTTTTGTTCCGCCTAATCACAAACAGTTCATCCGAGTGAACCATATATCGTATATCGCACACACCTTCATCTGGCTGCCCGTTTCTGTTCTTCTGCCTCATCGCAAACAGTTCATCGAACTGAACCGTATGCCCTGCATCGCACACGCAACTAAAATCTGAACCGTGTTTGATGCATCCATCATCGCAAACGTTTTGCATCTTTTTTGACGGTTTTTTTACATCACCGTTTGCGATCATTGCATCGCACACAGTTTCGTCGAAGGGTCTCTGATCGTAGTGTCGCGTTAGCAGCATCCTGCAGTAGTGACGCTTACTCCGCTGGACACGGATCCGAAAGCGGAAGTCAGCAAACCACCAGCCTATGCTGATGGACAACACTGTCTCCAGGTATCACCTTACAATCTAGGCACGCACGCCTATCTTCTCTTCTCGAGAGGATGAAATCAATCTGGCTAGAGTGTTGGCCACTACTAAAAGTCACCAGATGTGATTCTCTCTTTTTAAAGAGGGTGTTAGCTACGATCATGTCGTAGTCTAGAGCAAAGCTCAAGACATCTTCTCCTTCTTGATTCCTGATGCTTTAGCCAAAGCCCCCATGCACCCCTTCAAAACCTACTTTAGATGTACCCACGTGGCCATTGAGGTCTCCTCCTATGAAAAGCTTCTCGCCAGTCGGTACACTCCTAACCGTGTCCTCCAGGCCTTCCCAGAACTCCCTCTTGGTGTTCTCATTGTGGCCTACTTGTGGGGCATACACACTGATAACATTGAGAACTAAGTCCCCAACTACCAGCTTGACCAGGATAATCCGGTCCCCACGTCTCTTGACGTCTACCACTCCATCCTTGAGGCTCTTGTTGATCAAGATGCCTACGCCATTTCTGTTTACAGCCATCCCCGTGTACCACAGCATGAAACCGGTATCCTCCACCTCCTTCGCCTTCTGACCCCTCCATTTGGTTTCTTGGACGCAAAGGATATCAACACTTTCCTCACCGCTGCATCCACTAGCTCCCGAAGCTTCCCTGTCAGAGACCCTACGTTCCAGCTACCTAAGCGAATCCTCCTAGGCTCGGCTAGCTTCCTTACCCTTCACACTTGTCGAGTCAAATGCGAAGACCCTTGCTCATATTCCACTACATCCGGGCGCTGATGTAGCGCGCCACTAAGGATGCGACGACCCGATCCTCGCTCACTTGACACCATATCCAGATCAAGATATGGCGCGCCACCGGGGGGTTGGCGGCCCCGCCCTTGCCCATTTGACACCACACCCGGGTTCCGATGTGGCGCGTCGCTGAGAGGGTTACGCTCCAACGAAAATCTTTTGGGTTTCATCTCCATAAGAGTGGCTGGGTTTTTACGTTGGCTCGCCCAGCCTATCACAACCCTCCTCGTTTACCCGGGCTTGGGACCGGCTATGTTGAGACAACATAGACGGAGTTATTATATTTTGCTTCATGTTCAAAAAAACATTAGGGGCTATGTCAATGTCAGATAATTTCTTTGAGGATTTTTTTGTTTCGAGAATCAACAACCAACAAATCCGAGCCCCTGGTGAGCATTCCTTTTTTGATTTCTTCGGCCCTTTTGTAGGTTTATTAATTTTCTGCGATGTTGAACATTATTTGGGACCCTTAGTGATTTCATGATGAAATGCAAAACTGCGCTGAATCCTTCAGTTTTAGGCTTTAACAAGATTTAGGATCACACTTGATATTAGGCTTTAATAAGATATAGGATCACACTGCAAAGTAACTTCAATCATTGTCCTTTTATTTGTTCAGTCCTTTGCATTGTATATATGTATGGATCTGTGGGTGTGAGCTTAATCAATTCTCCTCCATATATTGTTTTGTCATCCTAAAATAGATTTGTGCTGACTGGAATTTGATAGATTAATTTTCCAATCATTTCTGGATCATCAAACTTGCACAAGTACAGCAAGGGATTCAAAGAAAGAATGATACATGGGCTAACTTATGTGAACCAGAAGCTTGATTGATTGGGGCATCGGGGCTTGGGATTTCTTCCTGCAGGTTTTGTGAACTCCGTTGTGACTTGCAAGACACCACCCCCAAGCATATATTAGTTGTGAGTTCTGACTTGCAAGCATGTATGTGAGGGTCTTCTTTCTGGTTCAGTTTTTTTTATTCGGTCTGTAAGGATTTCATTTGGTTCCTTGATCCCTTCTTGCAGGTTTTGTGAACTCCGTCTGAAGAGGGAGTTCGAGTACAATTTCAATTCAGGCATAGCCAATACAAATATCTTCTTTCTCTGGCACTTTATCATTGTTAGCCGAATTCAGAACCCCATAGCATGACAAATTACATGATATTTTTGATAATATTTTCCCAGTGCAACTACAGGGAAAAATACACCAAAATATGTCCAAGTAACCTTGTTTGACAGTAGTAGAGTTGTGCAGATTTGTTGCGATACGATACATATGATTGAGTATAGATCCGCTCATCAATATTTTGGACCAAGCATAGTTAGTGTATTTCGGTCCTTTTTTATCCTTAACGCATGATAGATACTAAGTTTTGCATCACCTAAGTTTAGTACAGACTCAGGTTAAGGTTCTTCCCAAGTCAATAGTTTGTTGATAGAAAGAACAGTAATGCGACGTTCTATGAATTTTCTAGACATCTGCAATTCTTTCTTAGGGGATCTCTCTGGAAGTTGTATTTCCACATTACATATACAATATCTTTCCTACTTAGAACATCTCCACTCGCCCCCCCCCCCCCCCCAACAGGCCCCCAAAGGCCCTTTTTTATCGCCGGCGTCTAAAAATCGGCCCAATCACGCTCCCAGAAGCCCAATTTTCGTCGGTTAGGGCCGAAATTGGCGCCGGCGGATCCAGGCTGAACCCGGCGCGCTGGGGGCGCCCGGGGGCGTCGGGTGAAGCGTTTTTGGCGCGAAAGCCTGGCGGGCCCGCCGAGTCAGCGGCCAGCCGTGTCTCGTCTTCCTCATCGCCTTGTTTTCCCGCGGGGAATCAATGCCAAGGCTGCCGCCGGTCAGCCTTCCATTGATTCCTCACGGGCGGCGCAGTGATGGCGCGGCGACGCGCTGTCCCCTTCCCGTCACGCGTACACACACGTCTGCAGCCCCCCGGCGGCTATAAAAAGCCACCCCCTCCCTCGCCGGTGGACGCACTCTCCTTCGCCCGCAGTCCCTCTCTCGTTGCCGATGCCCCATCTCGTCTCTCTCTTCCCGTCTCCAGCCACTGCATCTACATCCGCCGATGGGAGAGCGTTTTCCCGGCGACAGTGCGGCGGCCAACGGCTTCGGCTGCCCCACCCTGCATGAGTGGGAGGCATACCTCCTCCACGAGGCCAACTACCCGGCGCCGCCTGACATGCACGTGCCGGGGCGGTGGAGGCTCAACGCCGGAGGCGTCCCCGTCCCCCCGCAGCCCGATGCCGACCGCTTCCACGGCGAGATCACGCGCGTTCGGGCCTCCCTGCCGGAGGAGGTGCGCGGCCGCCCGAAGTACGCCGACAACAACCACGCCAGCTGGGCGGTGTACTTCCAACGCCGCCACGAGGAGCAGGTCGCCTCCACCAACTAAAGGAAATATGCCCTAGAGGCAATAATAAAGTTGTTATTTTATATTTCCTTATATCATGATAAATGTTTATTATTCATGCTAGAATTGTATTAACCGGAAACTTGATACATGTGTGGATACATAGACAAAACACCGTGTCCCTAGTAAGCCTCTACTAGACTAGCTCGTTAATCAAAGATGGTTAAGGTTCCTAACCATGGACATGAGTTTTCATTTGATAACGGGATCACATCATTAGGAGAATGATGTGATGGACAAGACCCATCCGTTAGCTTAGCATAATGATCGTTCAGTTTTATTGCTACTGCTTTCTTCATGTCAAATACATATTCCTTCGACTATGAGATTATGCAACTCCCGGATACCGGAGGAATGCCTTGTGTGCTATCAAACGTCACAACGTAACTGGGTGATTATAAAGATGCTCTACAGGTATCTCCGAAGGTGTCTGTTGGGTTGGCATAGATTGAGATTAGGATTTGTCACTCTGAGTATCGGAGAGGTATCTCTGGGCCCTCTCGGTAATACACATCATAATAAGCCTTGTAAGCAATGTGACTAATGAGTTAGTTGCGAGATGATGTATTATGGAACGAGTAAAGAGACTTGCCGGTAACGAGATTGAACTAGGTATGAAGATACCGACGATCGAATCTCGGGCAAGTAACATACCGATGACAAAGGGAATAACGTATGTTGTCATAACGGTTCGACCGATAAAGATCTTCGTAGAATATGTGGGAGCCAATATGAGCATCTAGGTTCCGCTATTGGTTATTGACCGGAGAGGTGTCCCGGTCATGTCTACATAGTTCTCGAACCCGTAGGGTCCGCACGCTTAACGTTCGATGATGATATTGTATTATATGAGTTATTTGATTTGGTGACCGAATATTGTTCGGAGTCCTGGATGAGATCACGGACATGACGAGGAGTCTCGGAATGGTCGAGAGGTAAAGATTTATATATGGGAAGTCATATTTTGGGTTCCGGAAAAAAGTGCAGTTTTTTCGGTATTGTACCGTGAAGCTCCCAGAAGGTTCCGGAGGATTCCGGAGGGGTCCGGAAGTCAACAAGTGGGTCCACCACGTCCCAAGGGCTGGCATGGGCTAAGGGGAAGCGCCCTGGCCTTATTGGGCTAGGCGCACTAAGTCCTCAAAAGCCCATGTGGCTAGGGAAGGCAAAAAGGGAAGGTGTTCTAGTAGGAATAGGATTGGGCTTGGAGTCCAAGTCCACATGTGTACTATTCATGGTTACTATTCACATGGTACTATTCCTTCTACTCCAAGCCCCTACACATATATAAATAGAGGAGAGGGGGCGCTCCAAAAGGACACACCAACATCTGTTAGCCGTGTGCGGCGCCCCCTCCACAGATTACACTCTCGGTCATATTCTCGCGGTGCTTAGGCGAAGCCCTGCGCGGATCACTTCACCATCACCGTCACCACGCCGTCATGCTGACGGAACTCATCTACTCCCTCGACACTTTGCTGGATCAAGAGTTCGAGGGACGTCATCGAGCTGAACGTGTGCAGAACTCGGAGGTGCCGTACGTTCGGTGCTTGATTGGTCGGAACGAGAAGAAGTTCGACTACATCAACCGCGTTACTAAACACTTCCGCTTTCGGTCTACGAGGGTACGTGGACACACTCTCCCCGCTCGTTGCTATGCTTCTCCTAGATAGATCTTGCGTGATCGTAGGAAAATTTTGAAATACTACGTTCCCCAACACCAACAACGCACCGGAGAGAGGACGCCACAACGCCGATGGTCGCCGCCTGTGGTGGGGCGTCCCCGGGCGCACGCTCCACTACATCCTCGAGCACCTCGAGGGTGGTAACGAGCCGCCGCTCGAGTACCCGGTAGCCCCGGTCCCCCGCCGGAGCGGCGGCATTTGGCTGCAAAGGCGCATGGCGGGCAGGTCGTCGTCGTCCTCCTCCTCCTCCCACTCCTCCAGTTCGCCGGCGCTCGCCAGCGTCAAGGCCGAGCCCGTCGAGACGCCGCTCGGGAGGCGCACCCACAGCGGCGCCCTTGTCATCAACAAGGACGGCCGTGGCTCCTCTGCTCTCTCCTCCCGCCTCGTCAAGCCGAAGACGGAGCCGGGGCTCGTCGCCGTGAAGAGCGAGCATGACGACATGGCCGCCGACGACGAGGCCGCCCACAAGTGGGCGCGCAAGGACTACGTCCAGATGGAGATGGAGCGCCAGCGCCGCGCCCTCGAGGAGATCGCCGCTCAGCGCCGCGGCCCGCCGCCAACCAAACCCATCCGCCAAGGCGACCCAGGGCAGGGGTGTAGCAAGGACGGCGGCGGCGTGAATGAGGAGGAGGACGACGGCGGCGGCGACTATAGCGCCTTCGGCAAGCTCTTCGGCTTGTAGGCGGGGCGACGGACGGCGCGGCGGGCGGCGCAGCAGTGTAGTTGTTTTCATTTCGTTTTTAAATTATGTTATGTAAAAAACAATGGATGGCCGAATTATGTTTTTAAATTAAATTTCGCCGAATTCTGTGTCATGTTTGGCCGGATTTTGACTGAGTATGGTTATAAAAAACGGCGTGTGGGACAACCTTGGGGCGGCGGCTGAAAAACCTGCCGCCCCTAGGTGATGCTATTTCAAGCCCCTGGGGGCCGAACGGCTGGAGATGCTCTTATAAAGTTTTGAGTTGATGATGAGTTCACTCACCCATCCACCCTTCCCTACCCAAGGGACCGACCAAATAAAATAAAGTAACATGCAGGACTTTGACTGGGGACCACACAACGACAAGCTTCGTCACAACAAGCTTTCCCTTAAAAAGAAACTTCCTCACAACTTTCTTGTCTTCCCAAATCGACAGTCTTGGACCTTCTGTAAGGGGCTCCACCACCGTTATCCTCCCGTGGACAGCAACAACGACTGCTTCCCTACAACAAACAACAACAACTCCATAGGTGAGGCTGGACATGAGCCAGAATCGGACTAGCCAGCCAAAGCTCGCCATTGACGAGCGGGTCGGTGACTAGCCCGGTGCTACGGTGAGCCCCGACACGAGGCTCGTACCAACCAGCTCTCTGGCCCGGGATGGCTCGCCGATCCCGGTGGCACTGGTCACTGCTAGGTAGGCCCGGGATACGTCGGCGTCAACGTGGAGAACGGGCGGTCATGGAGGAGGAGCGTCGGGGACCGGGGAGGCGTGCTCGTGGATGTGGTTGTGCTCAAGGTTGTGGAGGAGGAGAAGCACCACGGCGGTGGCTCTGTATGCCGGCGTGGATCGACCACGAGCAGCATGGGAGCTTGGCTTCGTGCATGCGTGCGCTAGGCGATGACGACATAGGTGGGCTCGGAGGGTGTGCTGGGCGACCACAGCGTGGAGGAGTGGACGGCCACTAGCGTCGGCGTGGCGAGGCCGGGGTATGCGGCGGCAGTGCATGGCGAGGAGTCGAGGAGAGGAAGGCATCGTCAGGGAGAGAATCATGACCGACGAGGGCGCGGTGGATGGATTCGTGCGTGCAGCGTGCGTATGCTTGCAGCGGCGGCACAGTGGATGGATTTTCCGCGTGGGGGACTGGGTACGCTGTTGCTAGGTCAAGCTATGCACATAATTTGGCTGTTTGCTTTTGGACGCTGATAACGCCCACACGTGTGGTGGGAGTAACACCCGCCCACATGCTCTATAACACACAGATTGCGCCACGTCATCGTATGCATGCATATGAGAATCTTTTTGGATTTCTAGTTTTTTAAAATATTTTATCTCTTAAATGAAAAGTCCGATTGAAGATTCGTTTTCACCACTAAATTCATCGCGACGAGATTTTCGAAACTAGATCTCATATCAATATGTTTCGACGACATTTTTTTGGGGTTAAAAGTTGACATGTCTATTGCACATGAATTGCCATGGTGTTTACACTGAAGTTATCATAATATGTTTCAGCTATTTTTTCTTCTACCTTTACAAGTAAATTTTGACATATTATAAAACGGGAATTAAGAAACTAAACTTGCCATGAATCATAAACTAAAATTGCCATGATACATGCACTTAAAATTGCCATGGTTCATACAAAAAATAATTTTCATGGTCAAAGTACTGGAATTGCCATGATAAAAAAACTAAAATTGCCATGATCTATAAACTAAAATTGCCACATGGCAACTTTAGTGTAAACACTATGGCAACTACAGTGTAAACATCATGGTAACTTTTGGTCAAAAAAAATTCGTCGAAACATATCAACATGGGGTCTAGTTTTGAAGATCTCGTCGAGACGGATTTATTGGTGAAAATGGATTTTTAATTAGATTTTTTAATTAGGATATAAAATATTTTTAAGCCGAAAACCAAAAAGATTTCCGCTGATGTCATCTGTTTTGACGTGGCAAAATGAATGGTAATGAAGACGTTTGGGCCATGTTGCTTCGTGCCACACATGTGGGCGTTATCATTTGGCTTTTTTTTGCTGAAGTGATTGGGCTGCTCTTATTATTTCCCTGACATGCACCTACGAATTTGCTCGCTTCGGGAAGCTGGTAGCCGGTCGGCTGAGTTGAGCCTCAGCCCATACAAACAAAATAAGGGAACAACACAAAGAATAGAAAACTTAAAAAGACAGAATATTTTTTGTAAAATATTATGAATTATTTAATGAATTCAAACATATTTGTGGAATGTAAAAGCTTTCCCTGAATATAAAAAAAACTACCATGGATTTAATAAAAGTTCAGAAATTCAGAGATTTGTTCATGAATTTCAACAATATTTGTGCTTCCAAATTATATTATAAATTTCAAAAAATGTTCCAAATTAAAAAAACAAATTTTCAATAATATCCATCAACAAATATTCATGAATTCAAAACATATTGATGATTTTTAGAAAAGTTCACGATAAAAATATTTGTGATTTGTTTTAAAAAATTGTGAATCCAAATTATGTTTGTGAATTAAAAAATGTGCACGGTTTTGAAAAATGTTCGCATAATTCAGAAAAATGTATTTGAATTTGGAACAAATGTTTGTGGATTCGAAAAATTTGATGGATCCATGTCCCTCATAAGTCAAAACTGTCAAGACCGGGTAAATGTCACCTTAAGCGGTTTTGCTTCAGATCAAGAGTGGTTTTGACTCAATGCTCTGTCAAGCGCGCGTGCTGATGAACGCCGACCTGGTCACATAATTACGTCATCATAATACCCATGTGGTAAGGTAATTATCCAGCGAGGCAGGATGAGTCCATTGGATATGGTGTGCAATGTAGCAGTGTCTCCATTGGATAATTTTGTCATCATAAAACTTATAACTACACCCTGTCTATTTTGTTTGAAGGCATATGGTGTGCAATTACCTTACCAGATTGAGTCTTAGCCTAATGATTTCAGAACTTGAAATCATTCGTAGATTGAGGTTGCACATCCAAACCTGAAAGTATTGCTAGAATGAATGAACTGCTAGCATCCAGTGCATGAGAATCTGAGATTTATTTTGGTGGCATGACGTTTTAGAGAGCAGTTGCCATTAACTTTGATTGTACACCCCTTCTGGTTTCCTCCTCTTGAATGCCCATTTGGGTTCTTTTTCTCGAACACGCAAAGCTTGTGTATCATTGCATTGATAGAAGGAATAGAATGAGTACAGATAGGGGTACAACACATGACACGAACGCAGACAGGCGTGAACATGGTGCCCGGAGCAGAAAGGAAAGGGATGCTCGACCCAAGAGAGGATACATCATAGCTAAACCTACCAAACCCGAACCAAGAGTGGCAACGCCGAACCAACTAGAGCATCAACATCTCGAGAACCAAAAACGGGGACACCACGAGCGAGCAAGATGTCGCCTTCAAGAAGGAGGACAACGTCGAGACGCCGTTGCCATCCGTTCCGGAGGAACAGGACCTAGGGTTTCCCCTGAGCTCGAAGAGGGGCGCAGCCGAGGGCCTTGACAGCGCCTCCAAGAAGGAAACGACATCCGCAGACGCCGCCGCTGCCAGCATTGGCAAGCCGAGCAGGGGTTTCTCCCTGGCCTGAGGCTGAGCAATCCCATAGCCACCGTATCTGAAAACGAAGATGAGGAAGCCAACGCCGGTCGGGGTCACCATGTCGGAAGGGAGTTGGTGGGGCTGCAACTGCCGTCGAAGGGTGGCACCGCCTCCGAATCTAGGAGCATTGGATCTGGCAAAAGCGGAGGCCTTGAGGCGTACAAGGTAGGGCGAGCGCGAAGTAAGCCACGAGCGGGTGGGCGACGGCGATCGGCAACGCCGGCAAGCAAGGACTGGAGGGACGCAAATCCTGGCTACCATGGCTATAGTCTTCGGGACATCAGGGAGCCAGGCAAGTTGGAAGGAACGCAGCTGCTAGGTCGCCGAGGCCGGAGCCGCCCGGCAAAGGACGCCGGCAACCATGGACACCGGAAGGGACGCGGGTCCAAGGTCGTCGGGACCGGAGCAGCGCCAGCAAGCACCCGCCTTGAGGGCTTCAAGACCACCACTAGCATTGTATACTCTTCGCCACCGCGAGAGCCGTCGTCGTTGCTCGGGGGAGAGGACGGGCCGCCAGTGGCGAGGGGGCCGCAAGCAGGAAGGCATGCCATGGACACCCTTGCGACCGGCCGCAGATCCCGCGCCCAATCCAAGGGCAGCAACACCAGCACGGCTGGGCCACGCACGGAGGGGGAGAGAGAGCTGCTGGGGACGGCGCCCTGTGGCCAAGGCTGGCACACGGCGGCCATCGCCGGACCGGCAGAGTGCAGCAACTTGGAGGGAGGGCGCCCGTGGAGGAGCTGCGCGACGCGGGGCGCAAGGGGAAGGGGAGCACGCGCAGGGGCGGATCCGTCCCGCTGCCGTCTTCCCGAGGCGCGGCACGACTAAGCTGGCCGGCCCCCCGCCGGCGGCGCAGCGGAAACGGGCGGGGAGGTGGTGTCCTGGCGGAGGCGGATCTGGGGGGATGGGTGGGGGGTTTGGGTGCGGAATCGGATTCGCCCCGCCGCTACCATCCCAGGGCGTGGCGCGGCTTCGCCGGCCGGCCCTCCGGCAGCGGCGCAGCGGGGGCGGGCGGAGGAGGGTTGCCCGGCGGCGGCGGATGCAGTTTCCCCCGTGTCGCCAGGGAGGGCGACGCGTGGGCGGGTCTCTTACCGCCCATCTGGGTTCTTTCTTATGATGAAAGAGGTTTTGTCTGCCACTAAAGATCTTAGTTTTGTGATGAAAGAGGTTTTGTCTGGTACTAAAGATCTTAGTTTTGTTTTGAGTGACTTCAACTTTCATTATAGATCGTGATGAGAATTGTCTTCAAGAAGGTTTGATTGGAGTTTCTCTTGATTGGCTGATCTCAAGTTGCCTCTTTTATAAATGATTCGAATATGTCTCAGAAGTCTGGTTAAGACTAAGCAATGCATGGAAACTGAGTCGTTCATGGGAAACTACTTTCGTTGATATTAAACTCCATCACACATGGATGACCATGATTCCTTTTCCTGTAGCAATTAGCATTCCCCTTGCATTACTTTCTTTATAGGTAGCTTATAAATGGAAAGAAGAAAGGTTTTATCCAGTTTTATGAAGATTGGCCACATTGGACTTCATCTCATGTTTTTATTAGCATAGATACACACTCAAGAAAAGGCACCGTGTTCATCAATCCATCAGCCAAGATCTTATTTTATTACAATAGACGGCTTAATTTATATATTCTCGAATTGCACAACCTTAAAGCGGATTGGTGGGCAATTCTGATTACATTGATATTGGTGTTCAAAACATGGTATGCCTGGCGCATTGAGGCAACAGTAGCACCCTCCATTCCAGCCCCAGAATTCACCTTTTGTCTTACAATCTCTAATAACACAAAATTTCAGAGTAACTTTGCTCTCATTCGAGACTGCCATAGTCGCGTTGGCATGGCCATCTCCATAGGGGCTTTCGGGCTCAGGCCGACCTATTACATCAGTAGTATTATATGAATAACAGTCCAGAATCTGCAAATATATACATACATATGTAAAAAAAAATATGATTGTGATGATACTTACATTGTCCAACTATAAGAAGGCACCCGATGAACAAAACAGCAATCATGTACACCACGCTGCTCCCCTTCATATTTTCCACGAACTGTGTACCTGATTTTGAGATAGAAATACGCAATATGAGGCAATGGCCGAGGCCCCCTCTCGCCTCAGTACATATAGAGGGTACATGTGTCTAATTGA
Organism: Thinopyrum elongatum; assembly: GCA_011799875.1. Classification (NCBI taxonomy): domain Eukaryota; kingdom Viridiplantae; phylum Streptophyta; class Magnoliopsida; order Poales; family Poaceae; genus Thinopyrum; species Thinopyrum elongatum. Next base: position 413,577,236 of record CM022297.1, on the reverse strand, counting down.
GTACGTACGAGATATGATTTAATTGTCACATTCCATAAATAGTACAAGCATTAAAGGCCTGCGATGCGATTTACAGATCGCACAATTATGATATGGCGCATGCATCCTGAGGTAGTTTGAATTAGGGATTCTTACAATCGCCAGAAATATTTGATAATCTGGCAGATCAGTAACCATATAGGAGTACTACACTTGCAAAACTTGGCGGTTTATGTTTGCCTGGTGATAGTACTGGCTGGAACACTATTGTACGGTCCTCTGTGGTTGTTTGTGTCACCGGTGATTTATCCGTACCCTGCTAAGTTTTTTTAACACAATACAGACGCGAGCATTCATACATACGCGCATACACTCATCCCTATGAACGCGCACACACACACCCTATCCCTATGAACATCTTTGAAAGACTGAGCTGGCATAAAGCTTTGCTTTCCCTAAAAAAAAGTAGTCCATATACTACGCATCCGGTTGAGATATTCCTACACATCTCCCAGGTTAGTTAGCATACTCCCAACCGCCATTGAATTTTAAAAATTATTTATAGAAAAAATTTACTACGACATATATAAAACATGTGTCTCTATCTATAGTTATGGACATGTCTACACAGCGGCCGGCTGCTCCCTAGCGTTCCGGAGCAGCCGGCCAAAATAGGAAAATTTTAGTCTTTAATCTATAAAAGGAAATACTTTGTCATTCTTGTCCTTTATTCTAATAAAAAAAATCATCTGATCCCTTTCTTCAAGAAGTACTAAACTTGAGAACAGTTATCTCTTATAGTGCATGTGTTTTATTCTCTTGTGCATTTAATTTATGGTTTCAAAATTTTAAAAAGGCATAGCTTTTAATCCGCGCATCAAAATTAAGATTCGTTTTCACCGTTGGAATTCTCGCGACGTGCTCTTCAAAACTAGATCCCGCATGGCTATATTTCGACGAATTTTTTGTGTGCAATTTACTCCCCGTTTGATGCAACTGTTTAGTCATTGATGTGCAACTAGTTGGCAGTGAATGTGCAACTTTTCACTCTAAGCCTGGACATGCAATTTTCACTAATGTCATCACCCCATACTACTCCCTAACAGTGAAATATGCAATTTCGTCTGCTGCCCAGGCTAACTACCCTGGCCAACTGCTGCCTGGTAGTCGTTGCGCGTGTGCAACCCCCATAGCCACGCGCGAGGGACTATTCTATAAGAGTGTGCCACCCCTCAGTCTGTGTCTGAACAACTATGCCGGCTAGGGCGTGCAACTCTGCAGTCACGCGTGAGCAACCACCTCATTATGCATGTGCAATTCCTGCAGCATTGTGTGTGCGACTATGCGAATGAGAGTCTGCAACTCCGCGGCCACACATATAAGACTATGCGACGAGAGTGTGCAACTCCGCGGCCAGGTGTGAGCACCTCCCACAGCAATTCATGTGTGACTATGCGGACGAGATTGTGCAACTTCGTGGCCACGCAAATGCGACTATGCCGTCGAAAGTGTCCACGTCCATACGTGAGCACCTGCCGCAGTAGTACGTGTGCAACTATGCGAGCGAGAGTGTGCAACTCCGCGGCCACACATATGCGACTATGCTGACGAGAGTGTGCAACTAAGCGGTCGTGCGTGTGCGACTATGTGACTATGTAAACGAGAGAGTGCAACTACGCGGCCACACATGTGCGACTATACGAACGAGAGTGTGCAACTCCACGGCCACGCATGTGCGACTATACAGTCGAGAGTGTGCAACTCCGCGGTCGTGCGTGAGCACCTTCCGCAGTCGTGCGCGTGCGACTATAAGGGCGAGAGTGCGCAAACCCAGCGGCCATGCATGTGGGACTATGCCGACAAGAGTGTGCAACATCATGGCCGTGCGTGAGCATCTCCCGCACCCGTGCGTGTGCGACTATGCCAGTGAGGGTGTGCAACTCCGTGGCCACGGATGTGCAACTATGCCGACGAGTGTGTGCAATTACTCGGTCGTGCATGTGCGACTATGTGACTACGCAGACGAGAGTGTGCAACTCCGTGGCCACGCATGTGCGACTATACCGATTAGAGTGCAAATCTGCGGCCACGCATGTGTGACTATGCTTATGAGAATGTGCAACTTCGCAACCGTGCGTGAGCACCTCCCGCAGCCGTTCATTTGCGGCTATGCGGGCGAGAGTGTGCAACTCCACAGCCACGTATGTGCGACTATGCGGGCGAGAGTGTGCAACTACACAGCCACGCATGTGCGACTATGCCGACGAGAGTCTGCAACTCCACAGACGTGGATGTGCGATTATGCGGATAAGGGTGTGCAACTTTGTGGTCACGCATGTACGAGTATACCGTTGCAAACCAATGTTGTCGGCCGGAAGTTGTGCATGCTCATCATGTCAATGAGTATCACAAAGAAATCAAAGAAATCAATGTGTCATACATCACGCGGCGGCACAATCCATCACTTTCTTACCCACCCCTCTTCTCCTCCCCTTGCCAGCCTAGTTGACAAGGACACACATTCCCACTGACATCGGCATCGCCCACCGGGCCGGCGCGATCTTCATGAACCCTTGTATCACACCAAGTAATAATTAAGAAAAAAACTAAGCCAACGAGAGCGGACACCTATGTCGACGACAGTGTGCGACTCTGTGGCCGTTCGTGTGCAACTATGCGAGTGAGAGTGTGCAACTCCGCTGCCAAGCGTGTGCGAATATGCCGATGAGAGTGTGCAACTCTGCGGCCGTGCGTGTGCTACTACGTCGGCGAGAGTGTGCAGCTCCATGGTCGTGCGTGTGCGACTATACCGCCGCGCGTGTGCAACTTCCACTGCCGTGCATGAGTTACTATGCCGATGAGAGTGTGCATCTTCGTGGCCCCGCGTTTGCGATGAGAGTGTGCAACTGTGGTCATGCGTGTGCGACATGCTTCCACTTTGCCAGCAGTAGATGGTCAAGCTTACAACGTCGCCCGTCTAACTATATTAGCAATGCGAGCACGAGACATCAACAAACCATCTTAGTATTGTCGTGTTGTGCAACTTTTTAATTGTCGTATCCGGAAACTAATATTTGTGCAACTACAACTACCGCGGATGTCAAGTAAAAATATGACTGGCAAAAATAGATAAACTTAAAGAAAAATTTCATCCATAAAATTGTTGACATAAAATCTTTAGAACTTTAATTGTGTACGGCCTTACATCACTACCAAAATAACCTTATTAGATTATCTAAAGAACATTTTCGGAGCCGCTCGTTCGAGTGCTCTCTTCTGCACATAAATACGAGGTACTTCATCCATCAGAATCTACACAGCTCTGCTACACACACAAAACAGCGACCCCATCCTCCACGGCTGCCTCCACGACCACGTACCACCTGATGTAGCGGGCCGCACGATCTGAGTTGATCGAGCGGCGAGCGTTCGACCGCTCGATTTAACCAGAAAGTGCGCGCGCACTAGTAAGGTTTTAGGTATAGTTATACCATTGTAACTCCCCAGACACACTCGCTGGTGGCCATTACTCCTCACGGGATCTAAACTAATCCCACAGATTAATACTAGTCTTTTCTCCGCACTTTGTTCTTACTCATGCACACCCGAAACCAACTTCCCGGTAGATCACCCATCCTGAAATTACTCCAACACTTTTGAGTTCTTTCCGAATGAGCTCCTGGAAAAGAAGGAATTCCAGGAACCGACGTCCTTGTCGGCCCACAGGAACGTTTCCTCTTGGCACATACGTCTGTGCGAGCAGTCCGGCACATGTGCCATGCCGTGTGCCACGACGGGTCACAAACGTCATGTACAACATGACCGTGCACCTGACCCGCAAGCATCCATGTAACCGCGAGGGTCGTCTCTGATATCAACTTGTAACGCCCCGGACACACTCGTCGGCGGTCGTTACTCCAGGTCGGATCTAAGACTGGCCCCACTGATCAAATACTAGTCTTTTCTGTTCACTTTGTGCTCACTCGTGCGCCCCCGAGAGCAACTTCCCGGTCAGTCACCATACTGAAATTACTCCAAGCTAAGCACGCTTAACTTTGAAGTTCTTTCCGAATGGGCTTCCGAAAAAAAAAATGAATTCCTTATTGATATGAGTAGTCTATCATCCCTAATAAGCTAGACTATCACGACCATATGAAAAAGAAAACCGAAGGGCAGATCCCATCAATCTCAACCATTAAACCATGTCGATCCAATGATCTAAACTGTTTCATGCTGAACCCTCAACATGTTTATTTTAGCGTACAATTAATATCATACCAAATATCATTATCTGTGCTAGTAATCATAAAATGAACGCTAATTAATATTCTACATAATATCAATGTGCAATTAATTTTCTCTATAATATTAACGTGCATTGAACATACGTGTTTATCTATATCTGTATCTACGACAAAAATAATTGGCAAACCACCACGTTTCTGCAATAGACCCGAACGACTCAAATCTCGTCCATTGTGGATCGGATGACACTAATTGATTGGGCAGTTTTAACTCGAGCGAACAGAGCGCTACGCCGCGTGGAGATAGTTGTTCATCTTGTTGTCTGTCTCTGTTAGGTGGGTCCTTGTTGCACCGCTCGCTGCACTGTTGATGTACTTCAAAAGCCTTCAGAACATCAAGTGCGACCACCTCTTCAACTTCTCAGTGCACGGCTTGCCAGGTTATACGACCCTAAATCCCGTGAGGTGGTCGTTCCAGGGTGGGGCAGGATTCCTGTTAATGAAGAGTCCGTTCGTCGTGTAATTGGCGTGCATCGTGGTGGGAAAGATGTTCCTTACAGTCTGCCTACATAAGTTGATCTTGAGCTAGGGGTCGAGTTGTTTGGTGCGCTTAGATATGCACCAAAAAGACAGATCTCCTTGACCTTATCGCGAGTTCTGTCAATTTCAACACCAAGTTCAAGCCGATGTGGCTTTCGCTTGCTGGGAATACTGTCATTACCCCGACCACCTGCAACAAGATAAGCCCCAGGTGGTATGCTGTGTTGGTAAGTTTTTTCGACATGTTCATTTTTTGTGATGGTCACTTTACTTCTTGTGTCCTGGTAACTTTGAATATGTTTCTATGGTAAATTTAGTGATGTGCACCATGTTAACTTATGCTTCTTTTCAACCTTGTTTTTTTAGCAAAACATTGATAAAGTAAGTGAGCTCAACTGGTCCAAGTTCATCGCTGATGAGCTTCACAAGATGCTTCCAAAGGGCAAGCCTACAAAGGGTTGTCTTCTATTCTATAAGGTTAGTGTTGCCGCTTTTTTCATGCTTTTATTAGTTCATTCTATTTTTGGATTTTTTGTTAGTGTATCCTGATCATGTTATCATTTTTATCAACTTGTGTACATTCATGCCATTTTTTTAGAGCAGAGGCACTTGCCCGGCCTTAAACTGAGGCCTTTACAAAGTCTGAGACAAACTAGCAAAGGTTCAAACGAGGCAACATAGCCAAAGTACGAAAGAAGGCAAGATACAAGACGAAAGGCTGAGATGCAGCGACGCAGCGCCGGTCACAGGCATGCTACCGAGGATGAAGTCGTCCAATGTAGAGGCGGGCCAGGGCCTAGTCGGTGTTGTCCCCAATCCGGGTCGTCGAAGTTCAGTGCACTTTGCCCACACCCTTGAGATGAGCATCTTCACGTGTCATTTGTCATTTGCTCTTGCCAGGAGCTTCCATAGCTGCAAGAAAGATACCAATTTTTATATAGCAGGGTGCCGAAGAAATTGTCCCTCAATCAAAGCTTTGTTCCTAGTAGTCCATAGGGACCATGCTACGGCCCCAAACCCCATCCACGCCATCCTCTATCCCTCCCTGTGGTACCTTCCACCAAGCAAAAAAAATCCGAGAACCCTATTGGGTTTCATGTACATCCCATGACCTCCCTAATATCACTCCATACAAATTGAGCAATGATACAACAAAAAGTAGATGGTCGTGGTTTTCGTCTTCGCCGCACCAAATGCACTTGTTGTCGCCCGCGCCGTGTTGTTTCTGCACCTGGTCTCCGCTGGTTATTCTGTTGTGGGCCACTTGCCATAAGAAATTTTTTATTTTTGCGGGCAACCTGGCCCGCCATATCCCGGACAAATCGCATGGCATGGTAGATTTAATGATCTCAATTTATAGGGATCCCATAGAGAAACCACCCGATGGATCAAGGCGCCAAGAGACCTCGTCCTACTTGCAATTTATTTCTTAGATCCTCCCACTATTGAAGTTACGAGGTCCCTAGGGACCGCCTGAACCGTGGCTCCCAACACCCATTCGCCCAAACGTCAACAACCTTCGCATTGGGTTTATTCGAAATGGCAAACAAGGATAGGTAGGTGTCATGCATGGGATGTTCACCACACCAAACATCAAGCCAAAAAAGGCCACTTTGCCGTTGTGCACGACAAACTTCATGCCTAACATAAGAAAGTGTTGAACTTTCTTAACATCCTTAGCGAATTGTGATAATTTACCATTTGTCCGAAAGTTTGTCCCCCCTTGGACGAGATACTTCTTTGCAAAGATAGTGAGCCAAAGCCTCCCTTGCATGTTAGGATCTTCCATGCCTATTTACTCATGAGACACCAATTCATTATTTTCGAGTTAATGACCCCAAGTCCACCCACCTCTTTTGGCGAGCAAAAATGTGCTCCCAACTCACCATATGGTATTTTTGTTTCCCGCGTTCTTTGGCCCAAAACAAACGAGACAACACCTTATTTATTTTATTGTGAATCATGTCTTGCAATACATAGAATCCCATAACAACAATCATTGATGAGGACCAAGCGTCCTCCCGACGCCAAAAGTTTTCCTTGCCAAGGTGTGGCATCCCGATCTGACCCAGACCAGTGCCTGCACATGGCGACCCAAAATAACTTCCTGGCATGCCCCAGATCCATGATACATTGCTCCAAACATGGCTTTATTGATAATATGGCGTATATAGCCTGATTACAATGGGGTCTATCCCATATAACTTCATAGAAGAGTTATTTAGCAATGGAAGAATTAATTGAGAGCGGAATACTAGATTGACGGCTTGGCTGGGTGATTGCTTGTAATCTGCGTTGGTATTTCCCCAAAGAGGAGAGTATGATGCAGCACAACAAAGGTAAGTATTTCCCTCAGTTATGAAACCAAGGTTATCAATCCAGTAGGAGAAACAAGCAACACTATGTAAACAGCACCTGCACACAAACAACAAAAACTTGCAACCCAACGCGTAAGAGAGGTTGTCAATCCCTCAACGGTATTGAGATAGATTAAATTGTATAGGTTTTGATAAATAGATCTAACAAAAATACAAAATAAAATAAATAAAGAAAAATTGCAGCAAGGTATTTTTGGATTTAATATATGATAGAAAATAGACCCAAGGGTCGTAGTTTTCACTAGAGGCTTCTCTCAAGAAAATAGCATACGATGGGTAAACAAATTACTGTTGGGCAATTGATAGAAAGCAAATTATTATGACGATATCCAAGTCAATGATCATATATAGGCATCACGTCCAAGATTAGTAGACCGACTCCTGCCTGCATCTACTACTATTACTCCACACATGGACCGCTATCCAGCATGCATCTAGTGTATTAAGTTCATGGAAAATGGAGTAATGCAATAAGGACGATGACATGATGTAGACAAGATAAACTCACGTATGAATAAACCCCATCTTGTTACCCTTAATAGCAACGATACGTGTGTGTCATGTCTCTTTCTGTCACTGAGATTGAGCACCGCAAGATCGAACACATCACAAAGCACATCTTCCCATGGCAAGATAAATCAATCTAGTTAGCCAAACCAAACCAATAAATCGGAGAAGAAATACGAGGCTATAATAATCATGCATAAAAGAGTTCAGCAAAGACTCAAATAATATTCATGGATTGAACTGATCATAAACTCACAATTCATCGGATCCCAACAAACACACCGCAAAAAAGAGTTACATCAAATAGATCTCCAAGAACATCGAGGAGAACATTGTATTAAAGATCAAAAAAAAGAGAAGAAGCCATCAGCTACTAACTTCAGACCCGTAGGTCTGTGGTAAACTATTCATGCATCATCGGAGGGGCAGCAAGGATGATGAAGGACCCCTCCATGATCGTTGCCCCCTCCGGTAGAGTGCCGGAAAAGGCCTATAGATTGGATCTCGTGGTTCTGGAACATGCGGCGGCGGAAAAAGTATTTTGTCGACTCCCCTAGAGTTTTTGCGATTTTAGAGTATTTATAGAGGCGAAGGTAGGTCAAGGGGGTGCCCGTGGGCCCCACTACCCACCAGGGCGCGCCTGAGGCCCTTGGCGCGCCCTGGTGCCTAGAGGGCTCCACGAGCGTCCCCTCGTGCCCTCTAGAAGCTTTCTGGGTGTCTTCCTGCCAGAAAAATAATCTCCAAAAAGTTTCGTGGCATTTGGACTTCGTTTGGTGTTGATATTCTGCAAAGTAAAAAACAAGCAAAAAATAGCAACTGGCACTGGGCACTATGTCAATAGGTTAGTCCCCAAAAATGATATAAAGTTGCTAGTAAATGTATATAAAACATCCAAGATTGATCATATAACAGCATGGAACAATAAAAAATTATAGATACGTTGGAGACGTAACAGCATCCCCAAGCTTAATTCCTGCTCATCCTCGAGTAGGTAAATGATAAAAACAGAATTTTTGATATGGAGTGCTGCCTAACATGTTCATCACATATTCTTTTCTTTTGTAGCATGGACATTTGGAATTTAGATGATTCAAAGCAATAGTCTATAATTGACATGAGGACATCAATACTCAAGCATGTCAGCAAGCAACCATGTCTTTCAAAATATCAATGCTAAAGAAATCTATCCCTAGCCCATTATACTCAATCATTGATCCATTCATGAAACACACTTGAACATTAGCTATATCCAATGCACAAGTATGATAATAGTATTCCCTAGTGGGTGCTTTACAAGAGAAGATGGAGACTCAATAAAAATAAAAATTGCATAAAAGTAAATAGATAGGCCCTTCGCAGAGGGAAGCAGAGATTTGTAGAGGTGCCAGAGCTCATAGCTTAAATTGAGAGATAAAATTATTTTGAGAGGCATGCTTTTCCTGTCAACGAAAACGACCGAGAATTCTCATTACCTTCTATGCTAGGTAAATCATAGGCGGTTCCCAAACATAAAATAAAGTTTATTTCCTTTTCCACCATTCTTTCACAATCCATGGCTAGCCGTATCCACGGGTGCCTTCCATACCAACACTTTCCAAGAAATTTATTATTGAACAACATATATAAAAAAAATCATTTCGGGACTGGGCATCCCTATTACCTGCCACACTCTCGTGCAATGACAAGTGAATAAACACTCATCTTGAGAATAACCTATCTAGCATGGAAAATATTGGCCACCCCCTGCCGCTTCATGAGCAGTACGGGCACACAAAAAGGAAATTTGTTTTGAAAATTAGAGTTGGCACATACAAATTTACTTAGAATGGCATGGAAATACCGCATATAGGTAGGTATGGTGGACTCATTTGGCACAACTTGGTTTAGGGAGTTGGATGCACAAGCAGTATTCCCGCTTAGTACAAATGGAGGCTAGCAAATAAACTGAGAAGCAACCAACCAAAAAAGAAAACGATCATAAACGAGCATTAAACATAACTAACACTGAATAATGCACCACAAGTAGGATGTAACTTTATTGCATAACTATTGACTTTCGTGCTTGCATAGGGAATCACAAACCTTAACACCAATATTCTTACTAAAGCATATTTACTCACCAACATGACTTAAATATTACTAACTTCATATCTCAAAACTATTACACGGAATCAAGTTTATAATGTCCAATGATCTTCATGAAAGTTTTTATTATATCCCTCTTGAATATCTATCACTTTGGGACTAAATTCATATATTAAGCAAATTACCATTGCTAATAACAAGCTCTCAAACAAATTTAAGTGAAGCACGAGAGCATAAATTTCTTCAAAATAATTCCCCTTTTCAACTCTCAAAATAATATAAGTGAAGCATGAGAGCATTTCTTCAAAATTTTACTAACTCTCAAAGTAATCTAAGTGAAGCATTAGAGCATTTCTTCAAAAAATTACTAACTCCCAAAATAATCTATGTGAAGCACAAGAGTATTTCTTCAAAAATTAAACCACCGTCGTGCTCAAAAATATATAAGTGAAGTACTAGAGCACTTCCCTAGCTCAAAAAATTTAAGTGAAGCACATAGAGCAATTCTAACAAATCATAACATCATTATGGCTCTCTCAAATAGGTGTGTCCAGCAAGGATGATTGTGACAAACTAAAAAGTAAAACAAGCAAAGACTCATATAATACAAGATGCTCCAAACAAAACTCATGATATGTGACGAATAAAAATATAGCTCCAAGTAAAATTACCGATGGTCGTTAGAAGAAAGAGGGGATGCCTTCCGGGGCATCCCCAAGCTTAGTTGCTTGATACTCCTTGAATATTACCTTGGGGTGCCATGGGCATCCCCAATCTTAGGCTCTTTTCACTCTCTATTCCTTCACCTATCGTGATCTCACCCAAAACTTGAAAACTTCAATCACACAAAACTTAACAAAACCTTCATGAGATCCGTTAGTATAATAAAGCAAATCACCACTTTAAGTACTGTTGCAAACCCATTCATATTTTATTATTGCATTATACCTACTGTATTCTAACTTTACCATGGCTTATACCCCCCGATACAATCCATAGATTCATCAAAATAAGCACACAATGCAACGAAAACAGAATCTATCAAAAACAGAATAGTCTGTAGTAATATGTACTTTAACCATACTTCTGTAACTCCAAACATTCTGAAAAATTAGGACAACGTATGAAATTTGTATATAAATCTTGTGTAAAAACTTCAGAATTTTTCATTGCTTCATTGATTTTTAACAATTCTGCTACTGGACGCAAAAGTTTCTGTTTTCCAACAAGATCAAATCAACTATCACCCAAGCCATCCTAAAGGCATTACTTGGCACAAATACTAACTGAAACATAAAAACACAATCATAACAGAAGCATAATTGTGCAAACACACAAGAAAAGAAATAAAAAGTGAAAAATTATTTTATTCATTGGGTTGCCTCCCAACAAGCGTTATTGTTTTATGCACCTAGCTAGGCATAATGCATAGATTCAAGTATTATTATCTTTCTTCTTATTTTCCATAGATGTGTTTTTGTCAGGGTCTTTTTAAATATAACATGAAACACATCATCCATAGAGATTTTAGCATTATCAAGTTGTCCATCTGCATGTCCCCTTTGATTACCGGCTACAATCCAAGAATATTATTGATTAACATCATTGAAAACTTGTTGGATCATATCCAAAACGGGAACTTCCTTTTTAAGATTCTCATCAAAGATGTGATCATTGCCAAGCAAATGTCTTAATAAATAATCACTATTGTAAAGGATCTCATCTATTACCGGTTTTTCACAGTTCATACCATAAAAATCAAAGATCTCCCTAGCTTCCCGCACTATGTAATCAAATTCATTCATAAGGACAAGGGTAGCTATCTTCTTAGCTCTAGGATCTTTTATAACAGGTATCTCATAAAACAATCTTTGCAAGGTAGGAAGAGTATGAATAAATCTTTTCTCAAGTTTAAGAACAAGTGCCAAAATAGTTGCATCATAAGTTTTAATTCTTTTAAGTATAGGAGCATCATCACAAGTCAAAGTTCCAAAGCAATTAAAGAATTCTTGGATGGCACCTTTTCCTATAACATTCCCTTGTACCAAAACAAAAGTATTAGCATCCAGATTAGTAGAACGTCCAATTTTAGGAGTTCTACCATCATCTGTTTCTGCCATACCAAAATCACTCATGATGATAGGTTTAAAGCAAGCAAAGAATCAAACAAGGAAAAGGCAAACGAAAAATATTGTTGTATTTTTGCAAACACTTTTTAGAAATGGGGGAGATGAAAACGAGAGGCAAATGGCAAATAAATTAATTGCAAGGAGGTGAGAGTTTATGCGTAGGTACTTGATAGATGTTGATGATGTCTCCCCGGCAACGGCGCCACTAATTCTTCCTGATTGCTTGTAATCTGCGTTGGTATTTCCCCGAAGAGGAGAGGATGATGCAGCACAACAAATGTAAGTATTTCTCTCAGTTATGAAACCAAGGTTATCAATTCAGTAGGAGAAACAAGCAACACTATGTAAACAGCACATGCACACAAACAACAAAAACTTGCAACCCAACACGTAAGAGGGGTTGTCAATCCCTCAACGGTATTGAGATGGATTAAAATGTATAGGTTTTAATAAATAGATCTAACAAAAATACAAAATAAATAAATAAACAAAAATTGCAGCAAGGTATTTTTGGATTTAATATGATAGGAAATAGACCCGAGGGCCGTAGTTTTCACTAGAGGCTTCTCTCAAGAAAATAGCATACTGTGGGTAAACAAATTACTGTTGGGCAATTGATAGAAAATCAAATAATTATGATGATATCCAACGCATCACGTCCAAGATTAGTAGACCGACTCCTGCCTGCATCTACTACTATTACTCCACACATGGACCGCTATCCAGCATGCATCAAGTGTATTAAGTTCATGGAAAAACGGAGTAATGCAATAAGAACGATGACATGATGTAGACAAGATAAACTCACGTATGAATAAACCCCATCTTGTTACCCTTAATAGCAACGATACGTGCGTGTCATGTCTCTTTCTGTCACTGAGATTGAGCAACGCAAGATCGAACCTATCACAAAGCACCTCTTCCCATGGCAAGATAAATCAATCTAGTTGGCCAAACCAAACCAATAAATCGGAGAAGAAATACGAGGCTATAATAATCATGCATAAAAGAGTTCAGCAAAGACACAAATAATATTCATGGATAGAATTGATCATAAACTCACAATTCATCGGATCCCAACAAACACACCGCAAAAAAGAGTTACATTAAATAGATCTCCAAGAACATCGAGGAGAACATTGTATTAAAGATCAAAAAGAGAGAAGAAGCCATCTAGCTACTAACTGTGGACCCGTAGGTCTGTGGTAAACTACTCACACATCATCGAAGGGGCGGCAAGGATGATGAAGAACCCCTCCGTGATCGTTGCCCCCTCCGGCAGAGTGCCGGAAAAGGCCTCTAGATTTGATCTCGTGGTTCTGGAACTTGCGGCGGCAGAAAAAGTGTTTTGTCAACTCTCCTAGGGTTTTCAGGATTTTAGAGTATTCTATAGGCGGAGGTAGGTCAAGGGGGTGCCCATGGGCCCCACTACCCACCAGGCGCACGTAAAGCCCCTGGCGCACCCTGGTGCCTAGTGGGTTCCACGGGCGTCCCCTCGTGCCCTCCAGAAGCTTCCTGGATGTCTTCCTGCCGGAAAAAAAATCTCCAAAAAGTTTTGTGACATTTGGACTTCATTTGGTATTGATATTCTGCAAAGTAAAAAACAAGCAAAAAACAACAACTGGCACTGGGCACTATGTCAATAGGTTAGTCCCAGAAAATGATATAAAGTTGCTAGTAAATGTATATAAAACATCCAAGATTGATCATATAACAACATGGAACAATCAAAAATTATAGATACATTGGAGACGTATCACTGGGCTTCACAACTCACAGGACTGGCTGGGGAGACCATCTAGCTTATCCAACTTCTCCAAAATCTGGCCACGTGCAAGGCCATGTAATTACTTTGAATGTAGTCACAAGACAGAAAATTACATAGCAATCAAGCAACAAATAACAAAGCAAGAACAAAGCTTAAGCAGTAATAACAATATTATCTGGATAACTACACAAATAAGCTTACCACAGAGCCGAGAAGTAAATACATTGTTACCAATCATGGTATGTGGAACGGGTGAGTTGTTCCATCCATCATATCACTGTCCCTGACTCACCGAGACTTCGTGTGAGCAGGTCCGATCAATACTATGGCATTTTCAGGCCTCCACTATCCACTAACTGTGTCGATGACACGACCATTCACTACTAGTACTATTATAATTCAGTTCCCACCTTCATCATACTGAACTAAAGTTGACCTACTCCAAATGGTCACATAATAACTTGGCATAAACAATGTGGCCTCAACTAAAGTTACATGTTATGCCCATGAGAAGAGAGGAGCGAATCAAATGCTTCATGAAGGTGTACAACAAAATTAGAGACTCCAATTCGCACGATCAACTTCAGAAGGATTTGATGGAGGAGTATTGGAATATCATGGCGAGAGAGCCGCCTAGTTTCATTTATTTGTTTGTGTATTGTGCAAAACTATGTTGTATGTGTGATGCATTTGATGTTGTGGATTTGATGAACTGTGTAATAATTTGGTATTGTGGACATGTGCAATTTTTTATTTGATTATCGGATGTTTTATTTGAATTTGTGCGTCTGTTGAACAGCGGTTGTACAACAGCTGTATAGCGGCCGTGCGGCGGCCGGCCGGTTTTGCATCTGTAGTTTACATCACCTATTGGAGTTGCCCATTTACATCACTGTTTTACATCATCTGTTGGAGTTGGGTCTTTTTTGGAGATGTAAAAACCACCTTTTGGTGATGTAAATTATACAACACCTACTTTTACATCTCCAAATTTACATCTTCTATTGGAGATGCTCTAAGGCTGGTCATAGTGGGGAGTAACTTATACTAGTGTCATGCATATGACACTAGTCTAAGTTACTACCATCATAGTGCAAAGTAACATAGTAGTCGTGTCATAGATTGCTTCATTTATTAGCTTGTAGACTCATCTTGTATTGGGAAGCGCTATGTTACAGTAACATATTATGTTACTACTTCTCATTAACTATTTGCCACATAAGCAAAATTTTCTTGGAGTGCGCTATGTTACTAGCTAAGTTACTCCCACTATGACTAGCCTAAATATTTTTGTTTACCTCAAAGATTGTAGGCTTGTAGACCTCAAACGAAAAAGTAAATGCTTCCTCTCTGTCCAGGATGCTATTGTGAGATGGTCTACTACCAAAGGAGTTTGCGGGATAATTGCACACTTAACACCTGCGCTGTCTGAAGTTCTATCAACAATTTTGCAACATTTTTCTCCGGATGAGGTCCGTTTATAACATATACACTTCAAAGCACCCTTTGTTTATTTGAAGAGTTTTGCAGCTTATTTTCTATCTTTTAAAATTGCAGATTTTCTTAGTTAGTGTCAGTGAATTACTTAAAGTAATTAACTTGTGCATGCTGAATACTGAAGGTGATGGTTCTAGGCATAGAGGCTGCTTGGCTTTGACTGAACTTGCTCAGAGGGGGTTGTTGCTCCCGTTATAACCAAGGTACATAATATAATAAATATTATTCTAGCACCAACTTGCATCGTGGGAACGATGATTACTTGATTATAATCATAGACTACGCACGATGATTATTTAAGCTCCGAAATTTTCTTCCTCTTTCATGGTGGCAGGGAAACATCGCCAATAGTTTGCATGATTTACTAGCTAGAAGGACTTCACATAATTTTGCCAACATCATTGATGAAGATATAATTTTTCTTATTCGTTTTTAGACAAGAACCATAAAGAATCTTAACCCTTGTACTGTAGTAGTACCCGCGGTAGAGCAAACCCCTATCTCTAACAGAAGATGAAAATTAATGGTTGTTTTTGTTGTATGTTACTCCAAGAACAAGTGCATCATCAAACTAGATGTTGTATATTATGGTTGCTTGTGTATCTTGCAAAACACAAGTGTGTGCATGCTTGTAGGGCAGAGCACAGTTGGAATTTTAAAACCATTTATATTGTCCTGCAAAACTATAATTTTGAAGAAAGGTACATTAAGTTATGTCACGCACATGACAGTGTTGCCATCTATAATGCCTTACAATTCTGAGCTCCATCGGGACAATTTGATTAGTGTGTCACAAGCCTGCTATTTCTAATTTACAAATTTTGTACTCCCTCCATCTGGAATTACTTGTCATAGACATGGATGTATTTTGACGTGTTTTTAGTTCTAGATACAACAATTTTTATCCATTTCTGCGACAAGTAAATCGGGACGGAGGGAGTAGTTATTTTAGTGTTTTACATAATGCATAGATTTTCAGAACAGAAAGGAATAGTTCATCCCCACTAACCTATTTCTCTTGACATGCAACCTATCCACCTCACCACCATGTCCCACACATACCACTAACAACATGGTGCCTTCCACATCAGCAATCTGCCACCTCTGCAATTATTTTCCCGTTTTACCAAAATCTCTTAACATACACAGACGTGTCAGGTTGTCTGTTCTGTTTCCATCCTTAAACGATCAACTGAAGCTTAAGCATCTCATTCTAAGAAAATAAGCCCAATCATCTCTTCCACATCATCCTTAACATTCAGACATGATTTCTGTTCAGTTTCCAGGCTTCTTAAATGACCGACAGAAGCCCAATCATCTCTTACTCAGTTTTTCTTCCCCACATTGTGATTTCCGTTTCCAGCCCTCTCAATATTCCATTGGCTATGGCAGAGTGCGGACGCCAGGAGGGATCTCCGCATGCGATCAGCTCCTTCGGCACCCCCATTCCTGATAGCTTTAGACGATTATTCGGTTTGTGGTTCTATTGCTGGTGGGAATCAGTCTGTTGCCCTATAGTGTCGTCGAGACGATGCTGGCGATGCTGCTTTTGCTTTGGTCCTACTGTCTCCTTTTCTGTCCTGACGAAAGCTAGCTTCAGCGCCGCTGGGAGCTGGCAGGTCAATAGCTCCTGTGCGACACCTTTGAGATGAAATGGAAGGAGGGCGACGGAGTTGACGAAAATAGCTCCAGTGCTACGTTTTAGAAGCCCAAATAGCCAAGGCCCACTCGGGCGATTAAAATGGTCGTCAACGGGAGTGAGGTTATGTTTAATACATGTGGGTCCCACTTGGCAGTGCATCTAGTTACGGGCCCCACTTGGCAGTACATCAGGTGAAACGTGTCCCCGTGCCTGTCTGAACGTGTACCCCTGTCTGAACTCGTTGCTCCCACCCCCTCCTCTTCGTTCTTGGCAATGAGCCGGCGACGGCGCCGGAGCTTTTGTTCTTGGTGACAGCAGCGGCGGAGCTTTCGTTCTCAGCGACGGTGGCGACTGTGGTGAGTGAATCCGGAACCCTGTCCTGTTCCCCTCTGTGTCGAGTTAGATCTCACCGCATCGCCTCTGTTTCCCTCTATTTTTGGTCGATTTGATCCAGATTTGGGTGGGGGGAGGGGGGCTGACCGCGATGGAGCCGCCAGAGACAACAACATCGACTAGGTAATCCCTTAATGTGCATCCTTTCCAACCTATGCGATTTGTGCCTCGTCTGCTTCCGCTAGCTCACACTGCCCGCCATTGACAAACAGGGGGGATGGTGCTCGGACCTTCGAATTCACTGTCGAATTCCTTCCTTCTAAGGCGAAGCTAGGTGATGGTAGCATGTGGGACATAGAAAGAGATACAATTGTGAAATGGGAGATTGATTTTCAGAGATTGATCCACAAGACCTACAAAGCATGGAAGAGAAGGTTGTGAAGAATGTGGTGGAAAAAATTGGGGAGAGCATTTTTTGGGGTCCAGAGCAAGAGGTAGCATTGTTATGGTTTGATAATTGGAAATGAGAGTATGTGAGAATTGATGATGCTGAAGAGATGGTTGATGAAATCGATCAACAAGATGGCTGGACAGCCAAACAGACTATGTTTCATGCAGAGCTCGTTGATCTGAAATCAGATTCTAAGGTTGGATATGTGCCCTCAAAGTTAGCTTCACAGATGGTAGATGATGATTGGGCTTCAGAGAGGCAGATAATGCCCATGTGTACGGGTGAAGTGACAGTATTACCTGAGGGGGTTGATGCAGAAGAGGGCTTTGATGGTGTTGCAAGGGTTGTTTTTGTTGATTGGAATTCAGTAGAATTAAATGACCCAACTGATTTAGTCATGGCACCAATGGATGACACTGAGATGGCCAAAAAATTTGGCATTCTAGTAGCTGATGAAGATAAGGAGGAGAAGGATGGTGAATCTAGTATGCCTACTGATAATGATGCTAACAGAGATAGAACTGAAGATGTGGATGGACAGCTGATGGAAGATGTTGCAGATGATGTAGATGATGCACATGATGATGAGTTGGTAAATGTGTATGACAAGGAAAACCCTGTTATTGCAGTGGGGAAGTTGCTCCCAAACATGGATGAGTTTAGGATGTGTTTCAAGACTTATGCAGTCAAACATGAGTTTGATGCCAAGACTAAGTGGACTGATAGAAAGAAGTTTTATGAAAGATGCAGAGGTTTTGATGGAAGTGTCAAGCCTTGCAAGTGGTACATATCTGCTAGACGCCAACCTGATGGAAGTACCATTAGGGTCAATCAAATCCCACACCAACATACTTGTATTACAAGTTCACAGAGAGTATCAACCATGACATCACATCTTTGGATTGCAGAAAAGATCACTCCTATTTTAGCCAAGAAACCAAACACTACTGCAAAGAAACTTAAAGTAGACTTGGAAAAGCAATACCCCATTAAGGTGAAGTATAACACGGTGTGAAAGGCAAAACAAAGGGCAATGAAACAATTATATGGTGACTGGGCAAATACTTTTAGGATGCTTTATAATTTCAAAGCAGAGGTGGAGAAGAGGTCACCTGGTAGTGTTGTGGAGATAGATACTGGGGTAACAGAGGATGGAAGAGTCCTTTTCTCTAAGTTTTTTATGGCTTTAAAGCCTTGCATCGATGGCTTCAAGGCAGGGTGTCATCCATATTTGAGCATAGACTCATCATTTTTGACTGGCAAGTGGAATGGTCAATTGGCAGCTTGCAATGCTTTGGATGGACACAACTGGATGTTCCCTATTGCTATTGGCTTGTTTCAGTCAGAGACAGAGGTCTCATGGACATGGTTCATGATGCAGTTGAAAAGATGCATAGGGCCACTGTCACCTTTGCAGTCCACACAGATGCATGCAAAGGGCTAGAAAACGCAGTCAAGAATGTTTTCCCCCATTGTGAGCAGAGGGAGTGCTTCAGCCATATGTGGATGAATTTGATCAAAAAATTTAGAGGGGAATAATTTGGTCGCATGTGGCCAGCAGCAAGATCTTACATTCATATCATCTTGGTAAGATAATGACAGCATGCCCTGAGTTTGGTCCATGGGTGAACACCTACCATTCTCTATTATGGTATAGGTCAGGATTGAACACTGCCATTAAGTGTGATCATATCAACAACAACTTGGCAGAAAGTTTTAACAACAAGGTGAAGCAGTTAAAAAACTTGCCTGTGCATGACATGGTTGACCAAATAAGGATCATGATCATGCGCTTGTGGGAATTGAGAAGAAGGATAGGTGATTGTCTACAAGGGGATAAGCTTCCTGCAGTGGTACAATAGGTGGTCAACAGGAGCAGAAATCTTACACATTTATCTGTTGAAAAATCTTCTGTGTGGGGTGCTGAAGTTAGAGATACCAAAATTGGTAGAAGGCATGTTGTTAACACTGAAATGCATGATTGCACTTGTTTGGAGTGGAAACACACTGGGAAACCATGTGATCATGCCATACTTTTCTTGGCCTCCCGACCGAAGATAAACATGCACCCATATTTGCACGAATATTACTCAGTAGCAAGATTCAAGGCTACATATGCAACTCCAATTCCAGCACTTACAGATCAGTCTCAGTGGCCTGAAGTGGAAATTGAATTTTCCATGTGTCCTCCCCTAACAAAAAGAAAGGCTGGCAGGCCTAAAGAGAGTAGATTCAAGGCATGGTTTGAGAAAGGTGGGAGTAGTAAAAAGGGGAAGGGAAAGAAGGATGCAAAGCCAAAAAGGTCCCAAAAAGGTAAAAAAAAATAGATGCAAGTTGTGCTAGGAACTTGGGCACCGAGTTTGATCTCCCAAATGTTGTTACACTCCTGAAAGGCCAAAGTATGTGGGCATATGTTTATGATCTTTACTATTTTGTTGCATTTTTCAATTACTAACCAGTTGACATGCTTTATCTTTTCAGGAGGAAGTGTGCAGGTGAGCCCCTTGTTGTTGAAGATTGCTGGCCAAATAAAAAGGCAAGAGGCAATGGCTGTAGAAAAAAGAGAAGTTTTGGTGAAACAATGCACATTCAACCAGACTTGGATGCTGTGGTGCAAAATGAGCAAGACTTGGATGTGCTGCTGCAAAATGAGCAAGATTTTGATGTTCTGGTGCCAACTGAAGATATGGGTACCTCTGAAGATATTCCAGCTGATGTTGTGCAAGTTGAGCCTATGTTGGAAGTTGAGTTGCCAACTGAAGATATTCCAGCTGATGTGGTGCCAACTGAGCCTATATTGGAAGTTTTGTTGTCAACTGATGATATTGGGCCCGATGATACTGCAGCTATTGTGGTGCGAAATGAAGCTGCTGTTCCAGGCAGTCCAGTGAAGAAAATCAAGAGCTTGAGTGAACTGGGTGTTGTACAATCAAAAACAAGCATTGGTAAAAAGAAGAAGAAGAAATCGAGTGGTAGGAAGAAGCTGAAGTGAAAATTTGTTGAAACTTGTGTATCGGTACTATGCTGTAGAAATAAAACCTTGCCTGAATTTGTGTAATGGTATTTTTACTTTGATATGATATGTATTTGTGTAATACTATTCAAGTTTGAGACAAAATTCAAATTTGAGCCGAAATTCAAATTTGAAGTTATTTGGTATGTGGTATTGGTGTTACAATGATTTATGGACTATTATGCATGTTAGTTGATTAATCGGAGCACTTTTATTATGTGAAACTCTGGACATGAAAAATGTGCTCCACATGAGCTCCAAACCCCTCCAAAGCTAGGGAAAACATACCCATTTGTAAGCAAGTTTTTTTTCGACCTTCTCTAAATGAGCCAAAAAAGGAAACTTGACATCTAGTGTGTGTATATAAGAGTCCTTCCTGATATTGGATCGTTTTGATAAAGTATGACATGTTTAACACTAAACCCTAGCTCACTTCTCTTGAAAACCCTACAACCTCGTTCTTGATAGCCATCTTTTGTGAAGGGTTTTTCATGAAAATATTCATAGTCCAAGTTTCTTATTTTTCCTAGCTACTTAGTCACATAGAACGATGATCGGCACAAGTTTATATTTTTTTGATTTTTTTTTGAATTAGTTATGCTCAACCCTAACCCTTGAAAACCTCTCAAAACCCCATCAAAACCCCGCACCCGTCCGGGCCATTGGATCACTGTCAATGGACGGTCTGGATCAAGCACTAGGGCTACGTCAGTGATCCGTGGGCTGCACTCTGATTGGCTGATTCGAAGATGCTGGATATTATAACATGCAGCATTCTGGACCATTAGATGGATGTGAACAGAAGCAACGGTCTGGATCAGGAGCCACGTCACAGATCCGCGGGCTATGCTTTCATTGGCTGGTCATTTTAGCCCCTTTTTTTATGTTGGATAAGATTGAGCAGGCCTGCCATGTGTTGTTGGGCTTAATTAAAGCGACCCACCTGTTGGACCGATGGACACCACACTGACCCGATTTGAGCAGGCCTGAAAAGCATGCATGCATGCGCGCGCAGCCCTGCGCCGCCCGCCCTCGCAGCATTCGACATTGCATGCATGCTAAAGAGCACGCCCGACACCCCCGTCGCATTATGGCTATTCTAGATGCCCGACCGTCGCTAGCCGCTGCATGCATGCCATCGAGCTCATCTCTCGACGCGTTTTAATGGCCAGTGTGCGACGCGGGCCGTTGGCATTACTACCACGATGCCACATTTGCCATGCGCATGTACACACAGGCTGTCTCGGGTGGCTCGATGCCACATTGCCCGTTTCCCATGCCATTACTACCACGATGGAGGGGAGAGGAAAACAAAATGGTGCACCTCGGCTGTTTAAGCACAACCAAGCCTACATCTTCTTCTCACTCTCCTCCATCTCCCATCTGCCCACCTAGCCCCTTCTTCACCACAAGCCGTCCAAGCCGTCCCAAGATCCACCCGATCGAAGCGAAGATGCAGTTCACCGGGGCTACCTACCATGTGTCGCCCACCATCCCCGAGAGGCTCTACCCTGCCGGAGTCCGGGTGGAGAACACCCTACGGGTGTGGGCGATCTCGAGGTGGAGGGGGGCAAGGGGGCTGACCGAGTACTTCCTCTCTGCCGGCTACCGCCACCTCCCGAGGGGCTCTCTGGTCATGTTCCGAGTCGAAGAGGCCAGTAACAACGGTTATCCTATCGGGCTTATCATGAGGTTCACCAACCCCTTCGACGCCTACTACCTCCTCGGCCGTGTTTTTTGGTGTGGATGCGAGTTCATCGCATTCACCATGTACAACATCTTCACGGATTTCGACAGCGCCTTCCCCACCGATGAAGGCATGCACACCCTCTCGTACCGCACCGACGACGATGAGTGAAGGAGTTCGCCATGGAGGAGAGGAGTTGGCCATGGAGGAGTTGGCCTCGGAGCAAGCAAGCAAGCCGGTGGTGTTAGGTTTCGTGTGTTATCTTATCTAGGGTCCCGTTTTATTTATGTCGTGTTGGGTTGAACTATCTATATAATTTGTAATGGTACTATCTATGTCATGCTTGGGTTGATCTATCTAAGTTGTAATGTGGTACTATCTAGTTCATGCAATGCTACTACTTATGCTACTATATTGATGTGTTCTATCTAGTTTTTTTCTATCTGGTTGATATATATCGTGCTTGATGTTCTATCTAGTTGATCTATGTGTTACTAATAAAAGGAAGATTCCACTATGGACATGCAAGTGTATGGGTACCCAATTTTTTTTGCAAAAAAAATCATATATTGGTGTGCTGCATGTGGGCATGCATGTATCTAGGCCCTGGCTAATAGGGTCACCCTAGCTAGTAGGTGTAGGGTGCAAAAAAAATTCTGGATCTGCAACCATGGACATGCAACTAATTTAGTTCATGCAAATAATTATTGGATTAACTCAAATGCCCAAAATAAATATTTCTGAGCTCCTAAAAATATTGGTTTGAATTTTACCTCTGGCCAATATTTTTAGAGCAAAACAGGAACATTTTCTTGGACCTATTTGAAGCGAATTTTAACTTGATCATTTCCAAAAATGATTTCTGACGCTTTCACATATCCCCATTTAATTTGGGTTTCATGGAACCGTAGACATGCATAAAAACAATCACAAAACAATAGTGGACAAGCAACAAATATGTAAAGCAAAACAAAAAAAGTTACAATACATACATGTGTTCATGCAGCCATTTTATGAATTGCTACATTTAAGGAGGATCTATCTATCCTCCTTAAAAAATGATTCAATTTATTTATTGTATCACAAAATGTTTTATCGATTTACATTTGTGTATCAAAAAATGATCCATCACAAAATTTAGTGCACCAAGCGGGTGGGCTTGTTTTCTATTTGGGCCTGCTTTTTCTCACAGTACTCATCAGCCCACGGCCCAATAACGTTTTTTTACAATGAACTCTACACATGCACTCTGTTAACTGAAGAATTACTGCATTTTATGAATTGCTACATTTTATTCATCAATTCACTACTGTAGGATGCTGCTAACGTGACACTACGATCAGAGGCCCTTTGACGAAACTGTGTGTGATGTAAAAAACCATCAAAAAAGATGCAAAACGTTTGCGACGGCGGATACATCAAACACGGTTTAGATTTTAGTTGCGTGTGCGATGCTGGGCATACGGTTCAGTTCAATGAACTGTCTGCGATGAGGTAGAAGAACAAAAACGGGCAGCCAGATGAAGGTGTGTGCGATATATGGCATACAGTTCACTCGGATGAACTGTTTGTGATTAGGCAACATAAAAGAAACGGTCAGCCAGGTGAAGCTGTGTGCGATATACGGCATATAGTTCACTCGGATGAACTATTTGCGTTGAGCCAAGAGAATAGACACGGTTCAACTTAACAAGATGTGTGTGATACGCAGCAAACAGGTCTGTAATCGGAAATGTGTGGGATGACCGATAACAACACAGATGATTCCTGTTAACAAGCCGTGTGTGTTGTAAGCAAATGATTGCTGGTATACAATTGTGAGTGATTGATGAAATCATCACCGACGGGTTCCATTGTTTAGTCCGTGTGCGATGTGATATGCTCTGTCTACAGAACATCAACATATATACTTATAAGAACAGCATTGCGTAACTGAATTAAGCATACAATTACATAAGTGACTACACACATAACATTTCCACACACCAAAGTAAGCAATTACATGCATACTAAACTAGGATAAACAAGCATCTAATCATCTACATCTTGTTGCGACGACGCTTGCCATTGCTCTGCTTCCGGCTGGATCCCTAGTCGTGAATGGTTAATAAAATATAAGTCTATTGCATATTAAGGTCAAAATAGTACTACCAATATACGAGTCTCAAACGATGCCATTTCAACGATAGTACCACAAAAGCCCGAAATATTACAAGGTTCAAATTCTAGAGTTACATGGCTCAAATTCGAAGATTACAAAGTTCAAACTGATATTAGAAATGAAATTCAGCTCATTCAGCTGCAAACGCCCGTGCTGGTCAGCTGAACATGGATATAAGAGAGGTTCAAACTAAAAATAGAAATAGTACGGCTGGTTTCGAAACCTCGTCATTTGTGCAAAGGGATCAACCACTGACAAGTCATGTATGGGGTTGACACAATGACTTCCAATTACTCTGACATATGCAGTTCCAATACGAAGTTTAGCATTTTTGGAGCCTCTTCCATTCTGAAGTAGCTGCAGGCTCTGATCAACAAACCATTCATATTCCCTATTTAAATGCATGTTCAACCTCATTACCTTCAGCACCCTTGCTTTGGCAACAAAGAACCTGGCGAATATAATCTCCGGTAATGTCCCTCGGTAGGAGTTCAAAGTAATTTTTTAGAGATGCAGATCCAGGCATTCGATGTGATTGTCGTTATAAACATTATCCACCATCGGGCCTATTATTATCTGCAAAAGAAGAGAACGTGTTAGTGCCTACATGCAGTTTTGAACACTACTACAGGCCTATTTGGTTTGCAGGATTTGTAAAATGCACCAACGTGCCATGCATCTTCGATCTGACATGATTAACATGGGCATTTGATTACAATCTAGAAAAATGTAGCCTTCTTCACAAGAGGTTGGAGTGGATGAAAAATTCCCTAAGATAACTAGTACAGATGAATCCAAAGGAGAAATGCTTATGGATTGTAAGCATATGAATCAAGCAACCAATATGGGGTGGGGGTGTATGTCCTGAAATCCTCCAAAATTCCTTCAGAAATCGTAGTACATTGTCATTGTAAACTTGGGAAAAGGTGCCAAAAATTGTACTCCCTTATGGTTAACATTTAACAGGAAAGGAACATCACCTCGATATGCAGCTTCTTCAAGCACGGAAAGCATCTCAGGAAACTGACAACTTGGTCCAGGTTGGGGCCGATAGATTCTAGTGCCAAGACCTTCATTGTGCGCAGAATCTGGATGAAGCTTTTCTGGATGACAAATGAACATACATCTTCAAAATTAGAAATAATGTTGATATCAAGAAGGAGAGGTAGAAGGCGACTGTTGTACCTGAAAGTATTTGACAGACGAGTAGCCCACCACTGTCAATTTCTGCGCAAAAATTATATTGATTCTTGTTGGACCTTGTTGATCAACTATAAGTAATCTCTCAAGTGAAGGTGTGTCCTCAATGACCATATTGTGGTCCACCTTTTGTGATCTCTTGTTGCAGCACCAGCAACACACATAAATAGTCCAGAGAGTCATGGAGGTGAGGTGGAAGCTACTCGACCAATTCATCGCCTGAAGACGAAGGAACTCGAGTGCAGTACAGCCGCGGAGCAGGCGCTCCATGTCATCCTTTGGGATGCAGACGACGACGAGCTCGAGGTGCTTCAGTCGTGGTAGAAAAAGAGCGGGCGCATCATTAAGGGGGGATGGCAGTTCCTGAACTTGGCGAGGCACAGCGTGGGCGCGAAGCGAAGCGTGGACGTTGGCAGCGAGCGCATATGCCCATCATTAAAACTGAGCTCCTCGAGCTGATCTAGGGCGGCGGGTCAGAACCACTCGTCAAGCTTGGCTTGGTCCTTGCCGTTGGAACGGAACTTGCCTCTGATAAGGCCTCTGATTGGGCCATGGTGACTGCCGAGGATCTGGGAGAACGCATCCAAGCTTTTGTGATAGCCATGGCAGAGCTCATTGGCGTCGAGGAGGTCGAGATGGGTGGAGAGCCATTGGGGGCGCCACCACCGAGAAAGGACAGTTGTCCTTGCCCCATATTTGATTGGGAGGAGGGATATGATGGCTGCCAACATATCATCGGGGAGGCTGCTGATGAAGTCTAGGCCTGCTGGAGTCGCTTGCGGTTCTTTCTCGACCCGCCTCCGCTTGTTGGCAGCCTCGTTCTCCACCTCGTCGGCGGCGACGACAACCTCTATCTCCATATTCACGCCGTGCTCCAGTGCTTCAGCAGCCCCAGCATCGCCACTCCCTCCGATGGGGCGCTTCGGCGGCATCCTCATACACTGACGGCTTTGAGGATTGAGAACGGCGTCGAGGATGCGGGCGGAGAGAGAGGATTGTGTGTGTGGCGAGGATGGGGGGTGCGGCCGCTCGGCGCGCCATTAATACGGACCAGTGGGAGCAAGGCAGGCGGTTGTCAAAGGCTGTATCGCCTCCTGCTACTTCTTGAGCTTGCGTTGGTTTTTCCCTTGAAGAGGAAATGGTGATGCAGCAAAGTAGAGATAAGTATTTCCCTCAGTTTGAGAACCAAGGTATCAATCCAGTAGGAGAAAACGCACAAATCACTGAATACCTGCACAAACAATCAAACAACTTGCACCCAACGCGATAAAGGGGTTGTCAATCCCTTCATGGTTACTTGCAAAAGTGAGATCTGATAGAGATAGATAAACGATAAAGTAAATATTTTTGGTATTTTTGCTTTATGGATCGGAAAGTAAAAGATGGCAAAATAATAGATCGGAAACTTGTATGATGGAAAATAGAAACTTATATGATGGAAAATAGACCCGGGGGCCATAGGTTTCACTAGAGGCTTCTCTCAAGATAGCAAATCATACGGTGGGTGAACAAATTACTGCCGAGCAATTGATAGAAAAGCGCAAAGTTATGACGATATCTAAAGCAATGATCATGAATATAGGCATCACGTCCATGTCAAGTAGACCGAAACGATTCTGCATCTACTACTATTACTCCACACATCGACCGCTATCCAGCATGCATCTAGAGTATTAAGTTCATAAAGAACGGAGTAACGCATTAAGTAAGATGACATGATGTAGAGGAGTTAACTCAAGCAATATGATGAAAACCCTATCTTTTTATCCTTGATGGCAACAATACAATACGTGCCTTGCTGCCCCTACTGTCACTGGGAAAGGACACCGCAAGATTGAACCCAAAGCTAAGCACTTCTCCCATTGCAAGAAAAACCAATCTAGTTGGCCAAACCAAACCGATAGTTCGAAGAGAATTACAAAGATATCAAATCATGCATAAAAGAATTCAGAGAAGATTCAAATAATATTCATAGATAAGCTGATCATAAATCCACAATTCATCGGATCTCGGTAAACACACCGTAAAAAAGTATTACATCAAATAGATCTCCAAGAACATCGAGGAGAACATGGTATTGAGAATCAAAGAGAGAGAAGAAGCCATCTAGCTACTAGCTATGGACCCGTAGGTCTGAGGTAAACTACTCACGCTTCATCGGAAGGGCAATAGAGTTCATGTAGAAGCCCTCCACGATCGAATCCCCCTGCGGTAGGGTGCCAGAAAAGGTCCCTAGATGGGATATCATGGGTACAGAAGGTTGCGGCGGTCGAAAAGTGTTTTCGTGGATGCCTCTGGTGGTTTGGGGATATTTGGGAATATATAGGCGAAAGAATTAGGTCAGGAGAGTCATGGGGGCCCCACAAGGGTGGGGGCGCGCCCTACCCCCCTGGGCTCGTGGCTCCTCCAACTTCATCTCCAAGTCTCCTGGTTGTCTTCTGGTCCAAGAAAAATCATTGCGAAGGTTTCATTCCGTTTGGTATTCCTTTTCTGCGAAACTCAAAAACAAGGAAAAAACAGGAACTGGCACTGGGCTCTAGGTTCATAGGTTAGTCCCAAAAATAATATAAAATAGCATATTAATGCATATAAAACATCCAAAATAGATAATATAATAGCATGGAACAATCAAAAATTATAGATACGTTGGAGACGTATCAAGCATCCCCAAGCTTAATTCCTGCTCGTCCTCGAGTAGGTAAATGATAAAAACGGAATTTTTGATGTGGAATGCTACCTAACATATTTATCCATGTAATTTTCTTTATTGTGGCATGAATGTTCAGATTCAAAACAAAAGTTTAATATTGACATAAAAACAATAATACTTCGAGCATACTAACAAGGCAATTATGTCTTCTCAAAATAACATGGCCAAAGAAAGCTTATCCCTACAAAATCATATAGTCTGGCTATGCTCCATCTTCATCACACAAAATATTCAAATCATGCACAACCCCGATGACAAGCCAAGCAATTGTTTCTTACTTTTGATGTTCTCAAACCTTTTCAACTTTCACGCAATACATGAGCGTGAGCCATGGACATAGCACTATAGGTGGAATAGAATATGGTGGTTGTGGAGAAGACAAAAAGAGGGAGATAGTCTCACATCAACTAGGCGTATCAACGGGCTATGGAGATGCCCATCAATAGATATCAATGTGAGTGAGTAGGGATTGCCATGCAACGGATGCACTAGAGCTATAAGTTTATGAAAGCTCAAAAAGAAAACTAAGTGGGTGTGCATCCAACTTGCTTGCTGACGAAGACCTAGGGCAATTTGAGGAAGCCCATCATTGGAATATACAAGCCAAGTTCCATAATGAAAAATTCCCACTAGTATATGAAAGTGACAACATAGGAGACTCTCTATCATGAAGATCATGGTGCTACTTTGAAGCACAAGTGTGGTAAAAGGATAGTAACATTGCCCCTTCTCTCTTTTTCTCTCTTTTTTTTGGGCCTTTTTTTTGCCTCTTTTTTTATTTTTTTATTATTTTTCGTCCGGAGTCTCATCCCGACTTGTGGGGGAATCATAGTCTCCATCATCCTTTCCTCACATGGGACAATGCTCTAATAATGAAGATCATCACACTTTTATTTACTTACAACTCAAGAATTACAACTTGATACTTAGAACAAAATATGACTCTATATGAATGCCTCCGGCGGTGTACCGGGATGTGCAATGAATCAAGAGTGACATGTATGAAAGAATTATGAACGGTGGCTTTGCCACACATACGATGTCAACTACATGATCATGCAAAGCAATATGACAATGATGGAACGTGTCATAATAAAACAGAACGGTGGAAAGTTGCATGGCAATATATCTTGGAATGGCTATGGAAATGCCATAATAGGTAGGTATGGTGGCTGTTTTGAGGAAGGTATATGGTGGGTGTATGGTACCGGCGAAAGTTGCGCGGTACTAGAGAGGCTAGCAATGGTGGAAGGGTGAGAGTGCGTATAATCCATGGACTCAACATCAGTCATAAAGAACTCACATACTTATTGCAAAAATCTATTAGTCATCGAAACAAAGTACTACGCGCATGCTCCTAGGGGGATAGATTGGTAGGAAAAGACCATCGCTCGTCCCCGACCGCCACTCATAAGGAAGACAATCAAAAAATATCTCATGCTCCAACTTCGTTACATAACGGTTCACCATACGTGCATGCTACGGGACTCACAAACCTTAACACAAGTATTTCTCAAATTCACAACTACTCACTAGCATAACTCTAATATCACCATCTTCATATCTCAAAACAATCATAAGGAATCAAACTTCTCATAGTATTCAATGCACTTTATATGAAAGTTTTTATTATATCCCTCTTGGATGCCTATCATATTAGGACTAAATTTATAACCAAAGAAAATTACCATGTTGTTTAAAGACTCTCAAAATAATATAAGTGAAGCATGAGAGTTCATTAATTTCTATAAAATAAAACCACCGCCGTGCTCTAAAAAGATATAAGTGAAGCACTAGAGCAAAATTGCCTACCTCAAAAGATATAAGTGAAGCACATAGAGTATTCTAATAAATCACGATTAATGCGTGTCCCTCTCGAAAGGTGTGTACAGCAAGGATGATTGTGTCAAACTAAAAAGCAAAGACTCAAATCATACAAGACGCTCCAAGCAAAACACATATCATGTGGTGAATAAAAATATAGCCTCAAGTAAAGTTACCGATAGACGAAGACGAAAGAGGAGATGCCTTCCGGGGCATCCCCAAGCTTAGGCTCTTGGTTGTCCTTGAATATTACCTTGGGGTGCCTTGGGCATCCCCAAGCTTAGGCTCTTGCCACTCCTTATTCCACTCCTTATTCGACAGAAAATCTCATAAGCTCCGTTAGTATAAGAAAATAAATCACCACTTTTGGTACTGTCGTGAACTCATTATTTATTTATATTGGTGTAATATATACTGTATTCCAACTTTTCCATGGTTCATACCCCCCGATACTACCCATAGATTCATCAAAATAAGCAAACAACACAAAGAAAACAAAATCTGTCAAAAACAGAACAGTCTGCGAAGATCTGAATTGTTATAATACTTGTGTAACTCCAAAAATTCTGAAAAATTTGGAAAACATAGGCAATTCGTATATCAATCCTTTGTAAAAAATTCAGGGTTTTCCACGCTCCAGTGAATCTAAACAATTCTGTGACTGGACGCAAAAGTTTCTGTTTTTCAGCAAGATCAAATCAACTATCCCCGCAAGCTATCCCAAAGGTCTTACTTGGCACAAACACTAATTAAAACATAAAACCACATCTAACAAGAGGCTAGATGAATTATTTATTGGAAAACAGCAAGGAAAAATATTGGGTTGTCTCCCAACACGCGCTTTTCTTTAAAGCCTTTTAGCTAGGCATTGATAATTTCAATGATGCTCACATGAAAGATAGCAATTGAAATATGTGACGCCCCCGGCTTAATCGTGCACTAATCATACACGCAAATGCACACGATCAAGCCTAAGGACTCACTTGAAGATATCACAACACAACTCTAAAACATAAAATAAAGTCATACAAGCTTAATATTACAAGCCAGGGCCTCGAGGGCTCGAACACAAGCTCGATGGCATACAAGCGTCAGCGGAAGTATTAGATATCTGAGTACAGATATATTACAGAGAGAGAGATAAGCCTTCACAGAGGCGAGGTAAAAATAAAAACTACGATCGAAAGGCGTAGGCCTCCTGCCCTGGACCCTCCGATCCTACTCCTGGTCGTCGAACGGCTCCTCGTAGTAGTAGTACTCGCCAGGCGGGTAGCAGTACTGGTCGTCGGCTGGGGCGTCTGACTCAGGGGCTCCGTCGTCTGGTGGCATCAAAAGAAATATGGGGGAAAAAGAAAATAAAGCAAACGTCAGTACTCATCCGAAGTACTCAGCAAGCAAGGATCTACACTACATATGCATCATTGTCAAAAGAATGGCTGTATATGTGGACTGGGCTGCAGAAATGCCAGAGTAGAGGGGGAAAGCCTAGTCCTATCGAAGACTAGCATCTTCAACAATCTTCGACAGTCTTGCAGCATCAGGAGAGAGCAGATGAACATAATGTAAAGTAGTAGTAGTAATATCATCAACCTCGACCTGAGATCCTTTCTCGACTCCCTGCGAGAAAGCAATCCCAGAGCCGTACTATCCAATTCTCATCACATGTTCTAGTTGTACCGATCGGGATACAACTCCGAGTGTCCGTTACCGTAGGACAGGCTATCGATAGAAGTTTCTTCCCTGCAGGGGTGCACCAACTTACCCACCACGCTCGCTTAACTCCGGCCGGACACACTTTTCTGGGTCATGCCCGGCCTCGGCTAAGCAACACGCCGCAACCCGACCAAATACTTAACAGAGAGGTCAGCACGCCGGACTAACCTATGCCCCCAGGGGTCTTGGGCCATCGCCCCGGGAACTCCTGCACGTTACGGGGCCACCGAGAGCAGACCTAGCAACCCCTTATACAAGCGCGGTTGCGTTACCAGTCCAACTCGGCGTGCGCCGCTCCTTACTGACGTCAAACAAGCTTCGGCTGATGTGTACGACGCAGAACGCCCATACTATGCCCACGTGATGGTTAGTGCTATCGGGCCAGAGGCCCCTCGGATCAAATATCCAAACCGTAGTGGATTAGGAGCGCGCGGAAACAAGCAGAGACTCACGATCGATGTGACCCCGTCGCCCCGTCTCGAGGACTTGCGGCAAGGGCTAAGAATGCCCGGCCACGCCTCGTAGTTATCTCGCGGGCACCATCCAGGTCAACCCGACTCCACATCACTTCGCGTTAAGCTCGCGCGGGTACCCCTCAGGGCCGACCCGTCTTTAGTATCGTGGTTCATAGTCAAGTCATAATATCCAAGGTAACTGTGTGTCGGGCACCGAAGGGAACCCTGAGGAATCACCCTCGATGGAATTCCCGCTCGATGTTATCATCAAGGTGAACGAAGGAGGAATCACCCTCGAGGTCCACCTTGAGGAGTTGCGCGACGACGTCGTTATCGGGGGTGGTGTAGGAGGAATCACCCTCGCTTACCACGACCGAGTAACTAACCTACAAGGTTAACATCAGAAGTGCTGACGAGGTATCACCCTCGGCACTCGATGGTAACCCAGCAGTGTCGGCAACTAAGGGGAAGTGATGTGCGGTGCCATGGTCTAGTCTTCAATCCCGATGATCGGGTCTTCTGATGTCCAGCAGGGCAGTCGGGATCAAGTGGGGGTCTCGGTCGTGTCTCTACCCTCCTTATACTAAGCAGTCTAGGATAACCGGTAAGGTAACAAAGCAGGGTACAATAATCAGGCTATGCAGCAGATATAGGAAAACAGTAGCAGTAGCAGTTCTAATGCAAGCATAAGAGAGAAGAGAGTAGGCGATATAGGCATGCTCAAAATGGGGGTGCTTGCATGTTTGCTCGGGGCCAAGGGCAAGGTCTTCAGTAGTATCATCGGGGACGTAGTCGTACTCCTGTGCGGCGTCTGCCTCGGGAGCTACGTCAACGTCGGGGTCTACCGAGAGAGAAGAGGAGGAAGAAACAGGTAAACATAATGCAAATAGATGCAATACGGTGCGTGTGATGCTATGATGCAGTGCAGGGTTGCCTAATTATGCATCTAAGTCATTTTAGTTATTTTTAGAATTATTCTGGGATTTAATATCCGACGTGTGTGCACTATTCATCTGCCGGATTCGGGTCCGGAGTTACGAGTTCTTCTACGTAGGAGGTTCCGATGGAGAAACAGACGGCACGATCAGACTCGTCTCGTCGTTCTGAGCAACTTTCATGTTTTAACTTTTTCGATCCGAGCTATGGTTTAAAAGTTATTAATTTTTAAAGATTATTTGAATTTCTGGAATTATTTTATTTATCAGAAAATGAATTATGACGTCAGCATGACGCGCTGCTGACGTCAGCAAGTCAACAGTCGGCTGACTAAGTCAAATATGACATGTGGGTCCAGTGGGACCCACATGTCAGCCTCTGTTTACCTAAACAGTGAGTTAAACTAATCTAATTAGCTAATTAGGCTTCTGGTCCCACATGTCATAGACTCATTAGGGTAATTAGTTTATTTTTATTTCTAAAACGTTTTAATTAGATTAACAGGGAGGTGGGGCCCACGTGTCAGCGACTGGGCCGGTCCAGTCAGCAAGGCTGACTGGTCAACTGGCCGGCCGGGCCCCTGGGACCCACGGGTCAGTGACCCAAGGGGTGGCCCCGCCTGTGCCACGTCAGCGGGGCCGGCGGCTGGTCGCCGGCGACCAAATCGCACGGCGGCGCGTCGCCGGAGTTGGCCGGAATCGAGCTATAGGGCTCGGTTCGAGCCGGGCTTGGGTGCGTTCGAAAGCTAAGAAGCTCGCGCATCCATCTACGGCATCAAAACGAGTGGGGGAAGGTCGGAAACGCGCCGGCGTCGAGCCGTAGCGGCGACGGAGTTCGGGCCTCGACGGAGATCAGTGCTAAGGTGCTCGGGCGGCCATTCTAGTTAGCTAGGCGGTTTCTACGGCGCAAGAGGAACAAGCCAGAGCGGTCGGGCGTGCTCGCAACGGCTCAGGGGCTCGACAACGGCGGCAATGGCGACGGCCGGAGCAACAGATCGACGGGGGCTCCGCTCGGGCTCGGAATCGAACAAAAGAAGACGGGAGGGGGAAGATGGAGCTCACCGTAGCGGTCACGAAAGACCGGTGGAAGCTTAGGAGCAGCAGGAGGAGCAAATCGACGGCGGCGAGGTTCGGTGGCCGGAGATGGGGAAGAGGTCGTTGACGAAGATACCGGCCTCCCTGTCTCCAGCTGAAGGGCGAGGACGAAGAAGCGGAGGACGGCGCAGCTCGCAGGCGAGTCGGCTGAGCTTGGGTACGACGGTGGCCGCGGTAATGAGCAAAGGCGGCGGCGATGGCGTTCGGCCACTTGCAAGCAGAGAGGGAGGAGAGCGGCGTGGGGCGAGGGAGAGAGGGGGAAATGGAGGAGGAGACCAGGGGGAGTGGATGGGGCTTGCCCTTATCCCCTCAGGGTGGCCGCGGCGTCGCGGTGTCGACCGGCGACCGGTGGAGCTCGCGGTGACCATGGAGAAGACGACACGGCGGCGGGAGTGGGTGAGTGAGGTGGGCTGGGCCAGTTTGGCCCAGTAGCCAGGTATGTTTCTGCCACTTTTATTTATTTCCTGTTTTTTTCCCTTTTGTTTAATAACGGAGAGGGGAGAATAATTATTTGAGCACCCTTTTCACTTGGGAAAAATATGGGAAGGGTCCCATTAAATCCATGGTAATTTTAGACGGTGACACAAATATTTTGGAGGCAATTGGGATGGTTTTAATACTTTTAGAAATTGAAGGGGGTAAGATAAATGTTGCTGGACCATTCAAACAATTTCCAGGGGGCAATTTGGGATTCCCAAAAATGTTGGTTCCACTTCTATAATTGCCTTAGGAATATTTGTCACATCATGAACAATTTTGTTTGGCTGTTGGAGGAAGTAAATATTTGACTTGAGTTTGGAATTGGAAATTGAGTTTGGATTATTCCTTAATTATTTTTATTAGGGTTTAATGATGATGACTTGGCATGATTAGTGGGAAAATACTGTGGCATGACTCCCGGGGTGTTACAAATCTCCTCCACTACAAGAAATCTCGTCCCGAGGTTTAAGTGGGGAAGACAAGAGTAACTT
Organism: Thinopyrum elongatum; assembly: GCA_011799875.1. Classification (NCBI taxonomy): domain Eukaryota; kingdom Viridiplantae; phylum Streptophyta; class Magnoliopsida; order Poales; family Poaceae; genus Thinopyrum; species Thinopyrum elongatum. Next base: position 413,541,919 of record CM022297.1, on the reverse strand, counting down.
CGGAAGATCTGACCTTTATCGGGTCGATTACCTAGGAAACAATTAAGGAAGGGTGACGGAAGAATCTCTCGAGTTGAACTTAGGAAAACATCGAGAGCAAAGTATGAAGGTTCAATAAGAAGTTACAAGCGGTTGGACAAGCGTTCGATTCCTGAACAGAGTGTGAGAAGGGGGTTCAAGGCATCGGGAATAGGTCATCTCTCGAGGGGTGGCTCGTGATAACACACAAGTCCAAGAGCTTAGGATACCTCAGAATCAAGGATGTTAGAGGAGAGTCAGGTTCCGATCCTGTGGAACTGTGGTGGGGTGTCGATTAAAGGTAGGGAGAACGGTGATATCTTATTGGTCTCGACAACAAGGTATGTCAGGGGATAGCCTGTCAGTTATGTCAGCGACAACATCGGTATCAAGGGCGAGGGACGAAGAGAACCATTTTCCTGCTCGTTTGAACGAGGCGGACCAATAGGCGAAGTTCTCATCCATCGGGGGTTACCGGAATGTCTTCGACGATAGTAGCAGGGTCTCACTGACAGGGTTGTAGACCGATATATTTTCATAAGCATAGAATTTACTTCTGCCCAGACAATTTAGATTACAGGAAAGGTTAAACAAAACAATGGAAAGGAAAATGTGTTTGCACACATGAACTAGGGGTATCTCATTTTCCATGGATAAACGGAGCATGATACACCTGATAGATCAGCAAGTCCAAAATCATTTAGACAAAGGGGCGAGGAAAGAATCATGATGTTTACCCGAACAACGGTGTTTGGGATAATTGATTAAGGAACAGGTGGTATGGATCTTCCACTGTTCTAAAGGACATTCAGAATACCGTAGTCATGCTTCGAGGAAGCAATAACATAATGTTTCAGTTAAGGGTTGGAGCAGAAGATCTCAAGGAATTCAAAGGATCATTTCCCAGAATATCGCGACCAGGTCTTTGTTGGTAAGAAGTCAAAGGATGTTATTGATGATATCACAAATCATCGAGGGGCAGAGATGGTATTTCTAGCCATGAATTCGATGGGCATCTCCGAGGAAGTCAAAGTGTTGACGGTGATTACGACAAATTTGTCGAGAGGCTCTATGAGGATGCCATCGGACAACGGCGGCATCCGGCAAAAAGGAATGATGAAGTGAAAGGTGATTTAATCCACGGATACGACACAAGCTCGAAGTCAAGCTTGTTATTCGAGGTGAAGTGATAAAATGAAGAAGATCGACGTAAGCTTCGCTCATCGTCGGAGGTTGCTCCGGGCATAGGGAACAGGTAGCACAATTAAACGTTGGCATGATAAAGATATAGCCGATCAGGCTAGGAATGATGTGATGGGGTATTAAACTTCCCAGTAACAAGTTATTAGGAGTACTGAACCACAGAGTGGAATCAATTCATTGTTCGATGGTCTCGGTTGACAACAACCCAGAACCCATGGAGTGACTATGTCAGGGAAATGTATCACTCCATCGGGAAAATTGATAGGACGTAGTACAAAAGGATGATATCCTCGAGATAGTAGAGGGGTAATGCTCGAGGTAGTTCAGTATAGAGGTTGGGCAGTTAATATGATCTGCAGAGGGCAAGTATTTTAACTTGTCTGGAAAATGGAATCAAAGAGAAATATATGGTCGGAACCACGTTAGCAAATAATCAAATCATAGATACAAGACGAACTCATACCAAGGGGGAATTATTTTTACGAGCAGCTTCCATGATAAGTTCTACATCGGGTCCATGGGCATGAACACAAAGGTTCAAGGTCGACTCCCACTTCTTCAATGCATAACCTTCCATTCACTTCTCGTTTTCAAAGAAATTGTAGTGCTGAGAATTTATCTGGTGAAACACCAGAAGAGTAGGACTCGCATAACTTTCGAGTTCACACGGATTAGGGAAAGCATAGGTTCAACCCCTCGGGACATTTTTACGAAGCCATACAACCACCATCCAAATCAAGGGATACGAGTTCGAAAGCAGAGGGTATCGAAGTCAAAGCTTGATGATACAATTTACCAAAGGTATTAAGTACCAAGGGAAGAGCTCACAAGATGTTTGAATATGAAGGATACGGTCGGGTATTAATCCAACAAAAGATCAGATAAACGACAAAGGATCTGAGGTGAGTAGCGGCACTCAACCAGAAGAAGAAAGAATGTAACGGCATCAGATAATAGAAACATCGGAATAATCCGACGTTTAAGTTCAAAGGAGTTATGGTTCAGAAATGAAGGATCAGAAGCAAAAGCTCTGATCAAAAGATGAGTAGGTTGAATAGAACTAGATGGACAACTTTAGCGTTCCGTCTTGCAGAGATCTCCACCCATGGTTACGGGACATGTACTGGTTAGTAGTCAGTCCCAAGTCATTAAGAAGCAATGCACTATTTCTCCGTGCCATACAAGCAGGGTGGATATACAGACGGCGCGAAGCAGAGAATGCTTCAGTGTCAAATGCAATGGCAATGGGGGAGGAACCGATAAGGTTCTTAGAGTAGATAATAATCGGTCGAATAATTGTCCACAAAAGGAATCAAGTGATCCGGAGGATCCAACGGGGTAAGGTTTTAACAACTGGTTCCACCTGAAAGTCCTCCGGGAAAGGACGGGAGGCAAGCACATCGGGTTAAGGAAATACTTGAATAACTCAAGTTTATTATCCAGAGGAATCACGACCTCCATAGTGAGGAGTGACAGGTAGATTACCTGGGGAAAAGGACAAGTAAATTGAAGAGGCTTAGTTGGACAATCAACCAATACTTGATTGGTCGAGGACCAACTCATGTTCAGAACAAGGTCTGAATCGGAAAGATAATTTAGAACGATCAACTGATGATTGCGTGACTTCACACTCATGTTGAATCAATAAGACCAAAATGACGGTGTCAAAGGATACCAATGAATATTGCCGGACACATGGAATTAACCATAATTCAGGCCGGCAAGGATAATCAAGAGTAATAGGTTGTAGAGGATTCTCGGGAGATTAGATAGTATTTCAAAATATTTGGGAAACGCATGAACATCTGGGGATGAACGGTTCCCCGTTAAAGGTGAGGAATTATCCGTAGTGCGAAAGAAGATGCACGGCAGTAGGCTCAAAGGATTCTCAGGATAACGGAGAGTACTACGGGGTATCTCATTCATACATAAGTAACTGGCCAGGGTGATATAACGGCAAGGATGTGCAGATTTCCACGGGGATTATCGGTGTTAGTAAACTGCAAAGGCAGTAGGCAAAAGGTCTCGGAAAACTTCGAGGAGTATCTTCGGAGTCTTCTGATGACGACGCGCCATCTTCTGGAATGAGGAGGGCTCTCCGGGAGAAAACGGTTACGAGAACCTAAAGTCGGAGTTAGTAAATTCATTTAAAACCCGAATAGAAGAGAGATCAGAGTTCCCAGAGTAAGGTCGAGGAATAAAAGATCCTAATACCACCCATTTGGCGACGTGGGCCCGTAAGCCACACAGCCAAGTTAGTAAAACAGTTTTCGATTTCTAGACTCAACTTCGGCCAAGGAATTGGAAAGGGGGATACCTAGAGGCAGTCGGCTCTGATACCAACCTGTGACGCCCCCGGCTTAATCGTGCACTAATCATACACGCAAATGCGCACGATCAAGCCTAAGGACTCACTTGAAGATATCACAACACAACTCTAAAACATAAAATAAAGTCATACAAGCTTAATATTACAAGCCAGGGCCTCGAGGGCTCGAACACAAGCTCGATGGCATACAAGCATCAGCGGAAGTATTAGATATCTGAGTACAGATATATTACAGAGAGAGAGATAAGCCTTCACAGAGGCGAGGTAAAAATAAAAACTACGATCGAAAGGCGTAGGCCTCCTGCCCTGGACCCTCCGATCCTACTCCTGGTCGTCGAACGGCTCCCCGTAGTAGTAGTACTCGCCAGGCGGGTAGCAGTACTGGTCGTCGACTGGGGCGTCTGACTCAGGGGCTCCGTCGTCTGGTGGCATCAAAAGAAATATGGGGGAAAAAGAAAATAAAGCAAACATGAGTACTCATCCGAAGTACTCAGCAAGCAAGGATCTACACTACATATGCATCATTGTCAAAAGAATGGCTGTATATGTGGACTGGGCTGCAGAAATGCCAGAGTAGAGGGGGAAAGCCTAGTCCTATCGAAGACTAGCATCTTCAACAATCTTCGACAGTCTTGCAGCATCAGGAGAGAGCAGATGAACATAATGTAAAGTAGTAGTAGTAATATCATCAACCTCGACCTGAGATCCTTTCTCGACTCCCTACGAGAAAGCAATCCTAGAGCCGTACTATCCAATTCTCATCACATGTTCTAGTTGTACCGATCGGGATACAACTCCGAGTGTCCGTTACCGTAGGACAGGCTATCGATAGAAGTTTCTTCCCTGCAGGGGTGCACCAACTTACCCACCACGCTCGCTTAACTCCGGCCGGACACACTTTTCTGGGTCATGCCCGGCCTCGGCTAAGCAACACGCCGCAACCCGACCAAATACTTAACAGAGAGGTCAGCACGCCGGACTAACCTATGCCCCCAGGGGTCTTGGGCCATCGCCCCGGACGCTCCTGCACGTTGCGTACACCGCCGGTGAGCAGACCTAGCAACCCCTTAATACAAGCGCGGTTGCGTTCCCAGTCCAACCCAGCGTGTGCCGCTCAGTTGCTGACGTCAATTAAGCTTCGGCTGAAGTATACGACGCAGAACGCCCATACTATGCCCACGTGATGGTTAGTGCTATCTGGCCAGAGGCCCCTCGGATCAAATATCCAAACCGTAGTGGATTAGGAGCGCGCGGAAACGAGCAGAGACTCACGATCGATGTGACCCCGTCGCCCCGTCTCGAGGACTTGCGGCAAGGGCTAAGAATGCCCGGCCACGCCTCGTAGTTATCTCGCGGGCACCATCCAGGTCAACCCGACTCCACATCACTTCGCAATAAGCTCGCGCGGGTACCCCTCAGGGCCGACCCGTCTTTAGTATCATAGTTTAGTGCAAGTCATAATATCCAAGGTAACTGTGTGTCTGACACCGAAGGGAACCCTGAGGAATCACCCTCGATGGAATTCCCGCTCGATGTTATCATCAAGGTGAACGAAGGAGGAATCACCCTCGAGGTCCACCTTGAGGAGTTGCGTGACGACGTCGTTATCGGGGGTGGTGTAGGAGGAATCACCCTCGCTTACCACGACCGAGTAACTAACCTACAAGGTTAACATCAGAAGTGCTGACGAGGTATCACCCTCGGCACTCGATGGTAACCCAGCAGTGTCGGCAACTAAGGGGAAGTGATGTGCGGTGCCATGGTCTAGTCTTCAATCCCGATGATCGGGTCTTCTGATGTCCAGCAGGGCAGTCGGGATCAAGTGGGGGTCTCGGTCGTGTCTCTACCCTCCTTATACTAAGCAGTCTAGGATAACCGGTAAGGTAACAAAGCAGGGTACAATAATCAGGCTATGCAGCAGATATAGGAAAACAGTAGCAGTAGCAGTTCTAATGCAAGCATAAGAGAGAAGAGAGTAGGCGATATAGGCATGCTCAAAATGGGGGTGCTTGCCTGTTTGCTCGGGGGCAAGGGCAAGGTCTTCAGTAGTATCGTCGGGGACGTAGTCGTACTCCTGTGCGGCGTCTGCCTCGGGAGCTACGTCAACGTCGGGGTCTACCGAGAGAGAAGAGGGGGAAGAAACAGGTAAACATAATGCAAACAGATGCAATACGGTGCGTGTGATGCTATGATGCAGTGCAGGGTTGCCTAATTATGCATCTAAGTCATTTTAGTTATTTTTAGAATTATTCTGGGATTTAATATCCGACGTGTGTGCACTATTCATCTGCCGGATTCGGGTCCGGAGTTACGAGTTCTTCTACGTAGGAGGTTCCGATGGAGAAACAGATGGCACGATTAGACTCGTCTCGTCGTTCTGAGCAACTTTCATGTTTTAACTTTTTCGATCCGAGCTATGGTTTAAAAGTTATTAATTTTTAAAGATTATTTGAATTTCTGGAATTATTTTATTTATCCGAAAATGAATTATGACGTCAGCATGACGCGCTGCTGACGTCAGCAAGTCAACAATCGGCTGACTAAGTCAAATATGACATGTGGGTCCAGTGGGACCCACATGTCAGCCTCTGTTTACCTAAACAGTGAGTTAAACTAATCTAATTAGCTAATTAGGCTTCTGGTCCCACATGTCATAGACTCATTAGGGTAATTAGTTTATTTTTATTTCTAAAACGTTTTAATTAGATTAACAGGGAGGTGGGGCCCATGTGTCAGCGACTGGGCCGGTCCAGTCAGCAAGGCTGACTGGTCAACTGGCCGGCCGGGCCCCTGGGACCCACGGGTCAGTGACCCAAGGGGTGGCCCCGCCTGTGCCACGTCAGCGGGGCCGGCGGCTGGTCGCCGGCGACCAAATCGCACGGCGGCGCGTCGCCGGAGTTGGCCGGAATCGAGCTATAGGGCTCGGTTCGAGCCGGGCTTGGGTGCGTTCGAAAGCTAAGAAGCTCGCGCATCCATCTACGGCGTCAAAACGAGTGGGGGAAGGTCGGAAACGCGCCGGCGTCGAGCCGTAGCGGCGACGGAGTTCGGGCCTCGACGGAGATCAGTGCTAAGGTGCTCGGGCGGCCATTCTAGTTAGCTAGGCGGTTTCTACGATGCAAGAGGAACAAGCCAGAGCGGTCGGGCGTGCTCGCAACGGCTCAGGGGCTCGACAACGGTGGCAATGGCGACGGCCGGAGCAACAGATCGACGGGGGCTCCGCTCAGGCTCGGAATCGAACAAAAGAAGACGGGAGGGGGAAGATGGAGCTCACCGTAGCGGTCACGAAAGACCGGTGGAAGCTTAGGAGCAGCAGGCGGAGCAAATCGACGGCGGCGAGGTTCGGTGGCCGGAGATGGGGAAGAGGTCGTTGACGAAGATACCGGCCTCCCTGTCTCCAGCTGAAGGGCGAGGATGAAGAAGCGGAGGACGACGCAGCTCGCAGGCGAGTCGGCTGAGCTTGGGTACGACGGTGGCCGCGGTAATGAGCAAAGGCGGCGGCGATGGCGTTCGGCCACTTGCAAGCAGAGAGGGAGGAGAGCGGCGTGGGGCGAGGGAGAGAGGGGGAAATGGAGGAGGAGACCAGGGGGAGTGGATGGGGCTTGCCCTTATCCCCTCAGGGTGGCCGCGGCGTCGCGGTGTCGACCGGCGACCGGTGGAGCTCGCGGTGACCATGGAGAAGACGACACGGCGGCGGGAGTGGGTGAGTGAGGTGGGCTGGGCCAGTTTGGCCCAGTAGCCAGGTATGTTTCTGCCACTTTTATTTATTTCCTGTTTTTTTCCCTTTTGTTTAATAACGGAGAGGGGAGAATAATTATTTGAGCACCCTTTTCACTTGGGAAAAATATGGGAAGGGTCCCATTAAATCCATGGTAATTTTAGACAGTGACACAAATATTTTGGAGGCAATTGGGATGGTTTTAATACTTTTAGAAATTGAAGGGGGTAAGATAAATGTTGCTGGACCATTCAAACAATTTCCAGGGGGCAATTTGGGATTCCCAAAAATGTTGGTTCCACTTCTATAATTTCCTTAGGAATATTTGTCACATCATGAACAATTTTGTTTGGCTGTTGGAGGAAGTAAATATTTGACTTGAGTTTGGAATTGGAAATTGAGTTTGGATTATTCCTTAATTATTTTTATTAGGGTTTAATGATGATGACTTGGCATGATTAGTGGGAAAATACTGTGGCATGACTCCCGGGGTGTTACAAAACACGAAAAGAGCATCATGTAGCATGTGAAAAACACATCTAAGTCTAACATACTTCCTATGAATAGGCATCTTATAGGCAAACAAATTATCAAGGAAAGAAAAACTAGCATATGCAAGGAAGAAGAAAGAAACAATAGCAATCTCAACATAACGAGAGGCAATTTAGTGACATGAAAATTTCTACATCCATATTTTCCCCTCTCATAATAATTACATGTAGGATCATAATCAAATTCAACAATATAGCTATCACATAAAATATTCTCTACATGATCCACATGCATGCAAAGTTGACACTCTTCCAAAATAGTGGGATTAACATTAGCTAAAGTCATGACCTCTCCAAACCCACTTTTATAAAAAAATCATAAGATTGAATATTCTCCAAATATGTGGGATCTAAAGTTGACACTCTTCCAAACCCACTTCCAATATTATTGCAAACATTATTATCAATCTCATATTCATCATGGGGCTTAAATAAATTTTCAAGATCATAAGAAGAATCACCCCAATCATGATCATTGCAACAAGTAGTAGTCATAGCAAAATTAGCATCCCCAAGCTTAGGGTTTTGCATATCATTAACACAATTGACATTAATGGAATTTATAATAACATCATTGCGATCATGCTTTTTATTCAAGGAGCTATCGTGAATCACTTTATAATTTTCTTCTTTCAACACTTCATCACAATTTTCAGATTCACGAATTTCAAGCAAAACCTCATAAAGATAATCTAGTGCACTCAACTCACTAGCAATAGGTTCATCATAATTGGATCTCTTAAAAAGATTAGCAAGTGGATGAGGATCCATAAACTTTTAGCAAGCGAAGATGCAAGCAAAAAGAAGGCACATAGTAACACAAGCAAACAAAAGATCGAATGGAAGAAGGGCGAATAAAAAGGCAAATATTTTTCGAAAATCGTTTTAGAAGTGGGGGAGAGAAAAATGAGAGGCGAATGGAGAATAATGTAATGCAAGAGATGAGAGTTTATGATGGGTACTTGGTATGTCTTGACTTGGCGTAGATCTCCCCGGCAACGGTGCCAGAAATTCTTCCTGCTACTTCTTGAGCTTGCGTTGGTTTTTCCCTTGAAGAGGAAAGGTGATGCAGCAAAGTAGAGATAAGTATTTCCCTCAGTTTGAGAACCAAGATATCAATCCAGTAGGAGACAACGCACAAATCACCGAATACCTGCACAAACAATCAAACAACTTGCACCCAACGCGATAAAGGGGTTGTCAATCCCTTCACGGTTACTTGCAAAAGTGAGATATGATAGAGATAGATAAACGATAAAGTAAATATTTTTGGTATTTTTGCTTTATAGATCGGAAGGTAAAAGATTGCAAAATAATAGATCAGAAACTTGTATGATGGAAAATAGAAACTTATATGATGGAAAATAGACCCGGGGGCCATAGGTTTCACTAGAGGCTTCTCTCAAGATAGCAAATAATACGGTGGGTGAACAAATTACTGCCGAGCAATTGATAGAAAAGTGCAAAGTTATGACGATATCTAAAGCAATGATCATGAATATAGGCATCACGTCCGTGTCAAGTAGACCGAAACGATTCTGCATCTACTACTATTACTCCACACATCGACCGCTATCCAGCATGCATCTAGAGTATTAAGTTCATAAAGAACGGAGTAACGCATTAAGTAAGATGACATGATGTAGAGGAATTAACTCAAGCAATATGATGAAAACCCCATCTTTTTATCCTCGATGGCAACAATACAATACGTGCCTTGTTGCCCCTACTGTCACTGGGAAAGGACACCGCAAGATTGAACCCAAAGCTAAGCACTTCTCCCATTGCAAGAAAAACCAATCTAGTTGGCCAAACCAAACCGATAGTTCGAAGAGAATTACAAAGATATCAAATCATGCATAAAAGAATTCAGAGAAGATTCAAATAATATTCATAGATAAGCTGATCATAAATCCACAATTCATCGGATCTCGGCAAACACACTGCAAAAAAGTATTACATCGAATAGATCTCCAAGAACATCGAGGAGAACATGGTATTGAGAATCAAAGAGAGAGAAGAAGCCATCTAGCTACTAGCTATGGACCCGTAGGTCTGAGGTAAACTACTCACGCTTCATCGGAAGGGCAATAGAGTTGATGTAGAAGCCCTCCGTGATCGAATCCCCCTGCGGCAGGGTGCCGGAAAAGGTCCCTAGATGGGATCTCACGGGTACAGAAGGTTGCGGCGGTGGAAAAGTGTTTTCGTGGATGCCTCTGGTGGTTTGGGGATATTTGAGAATATATAGGCGAAAGAATTAGGTCAGGAGAGTCACCGGGGGCCCACAAGGGTGGAGGGCGCGCCCTTCGTCCTTGTGGCCGCCTCATGGCTCCTCCGACTTCATCTCCAAGTCTCTTGGTTGTCTTCTGGTCCAAGAAAAATCATCGCGAAGGTTTCATTCCGTTTGAACTCCGTTTGGTATTCCTTTTTTGCGAAACTCAAAAACAAGGAAAAAAACAGGAACTAGCACTGGGCTCTAGGTTAATAGGTTAGTCCCAAAAATAATATAAAATAGCATATTAATGCATATAAAACATCCAAAACAGATAATATAATAGCATGGAACAATAAAAAATTATAGATACGTTGGAGACGTATCACCTCCCGGTGAGCTTGTGCGGCGGACTTCTGGCATTCCTATACCATCATTTCACACAGCTACTCGCACGCCTCCCGGTGACACTGCACAGCGAAAACGCCTCCCGTCAATTCACACACCTGCACGCACGCCTCCCGGTCTGCCTGCGCGGCGGACTGCTCGCATGCGTCCCGTCAACTCACGCCTGCTCGCACTCCACACGGGGCGCATGGCGGCATGTTTTTTTTTGTTTTTTGATGATTCATTCTGCCGCTTTACTGCTTAGCCAAAGCATGGCACGGTCTAACGCACACGGTCCGAATAAATATTCCGTATGAGATGTTGGTTGACAGTTATTAACAATCTCCCGTTTGTAAGTAGATTATATCAAAACTTGTCTCAAATTTAACGAAAAAATACAATATCACAGTCTACTGGTGTCCATATATGACACCACGGTAAGTTTCATGAATTTGAACTAAGTTTTGGATTTACTGAATTTTAAAAATCAACATTCTCAATGTTTTGAAATTTCTTTCACGGGGAAAGCATGCACCCAGGGACACACATATGATTTTGCAATCCATTTTGGTGCACATGTAGCTCAAATTTGATTTTTGCACATTAAATCCCTAGGAAATCAATCAATGTATAAAACGGGTCGAATGATCTCTGTTTTTTTTCAAACTTTAACACGACACTCCTTTGGTCACATGTTCAGTTGTTCACTGCAGAAAAAGTTTGACATGCCTCAGAGTGGAGGCGGTGGTGCGGGATGTGTGTCTCTATGTGTGTGTGTGTGGGGTGGGGGGTCCATCAGTACACTACTAGTCGCGAGCCTCCGTGACGTGGGATTATTGATCATTTTGTGAGTCATGTATGTGTGTGTATATATATGTATATATATATATATATATATATATATGCCACATCAAAGTCGTGAATTGGTTATTTAAACCATTACACAACCCTTTCATACATACATGTTCGGGCCACATGCATGTATTGGTGGTCTTCTCTCGGACACTCCCTCATGCGGTTAGCAGCGACGTGCCCATTCGTTAGCCCGCAAAGGTTTTTTGTTTCCACCGATAACGAGAGGCATCGGACCGAAGGTGGATTCATCTTTGGCATGTGTGTTACGGTGTGGATCATGCATGGTGAGATTCCATATCAAAGTTCGGGCACGTGCGTACACATGAGTCCCTCCCACCGGCTCGAAGTGAGGGGGCTATGCATCGTGAACCTCTGTATAGTGCATTTCCGGTTTGCGAAGCATGTGCCATGTCAAAGTTGTGCATTGGGTATTCAAACATCACACAACACACGACAACATGCATGTGGTGGTTGTCCTATGACACTCGCTCGCGTGTGACTCTCTGTGGGCCCGTGAGGTCTTCATCGATTAATTGAACGTACACCGAGAGAGAGGTTAATTTGACCAACAAGGATGGTTCTTTTTTTGTTTGTGTTATGTATATGCACGGTAGGAGTATGTAGTACATGTCAAAAAGGGGCAACATGTATACTCTCTCTCTATATATATATGTGTGTGTGTGTGTGTCATAACCTCGCTCCATGTGGGGACTTTCCGGTTCCCGAGGCAGGTGCCACATCAAAATTGTGCATTGGTATTCAAACATCACGCAATACCATGCAAGCGGTGGTTGCCCTATAGGAACTCACTCGCGTGCGGCGCTTCCATCTGTGGGCCCGTGAGGTCGTCCTCCATCACTTTGACCCAACGAGAGAGAGGCACATTTGATGAACCAGGAGGATTAATTCTTTTAGGGCTGTGTTAGGGTAGGAGTATATATATAGTACGTGTCGAAGGGGGGATGGGACCAACATATACTAGGTGTCACACATGAACCTCACTCTGTGTGGGGACTTTGCGGTTTTTGAGGCAAATGCCACATCAAAGGTTGTGCATTAGGTATATTCAAAACATCACAACCACACACCTCTCCATATATATGTTTTGGCACACATGCAAGCGATGGTGGTTGTCCTATGGCACTGACTCACATGGTTATCGGCGATGCTTCCATCTGTCGGCCCGCTTGGTCCATCACTTTCACCAACAACGAGAGGTTAACTATTTTGACTTAGGAGGGGATTAATTTTTTGTTTTGTCTCACGATATAGGTCATGATGTGAGATTACATATATAATAGCGCATGTGTACACATGAATCCATCCCGCCGGATTGAAGGGGGGGGGGGGCGAGCACACGACACGTCATGAACCTCTTGCTCTGTGTGGGGACCTGTGCGATTTTGAACGCATGCACCACATCAATGTTGTGCATTAGGTATACAACACATATGCATGCATCACGCACCTCCATAAATATGTTTGGGACACATGCATGCAATGGTTGTCTTTGGACACTCTCGCTCGCTTGGTTATGGGCGGCAAGCCTATATATATTCGTGGGCCCGTGTGGACGTCCATCATTTCGACCGACGACGAGAAAGGTTACCAGGGTGGATTCTTCTTCTTTGGTTCGTATTACCATATAGTAGGTCGATCATTCTAGGCCTAATTAAGTTTGAGCGCATGCATGCTACGCATCGTGAACCCTCGCTCGATCAGTGTGGGGATTTTACGGTTCCAAAAAGCATGGTGCCACATCAAATTTGTGCGTTGCGTATTCAAACGCCACACACACCACTTCCATATACATAATTGGGCCACATGCACAGGGTGGGTTTTGTCTTCAGACAGTACTCCCTCGCGAGTTTATCAGCGACAAGCTAGCCCATTTTGCGGGGCCGTGTGGATGTCCATCACTTTGACCAACAACGAGCGAGAGAGGTTATACGATCAAGTTGGATTCTGTTTGGTCCGTGTTACAGTACGTCTTGGTGAGATGCCCTCCCTCCCCGACAGGAGTGTGTGGGGGGGGGGGGCTACTTCGCACTACCTGCAACCTCTGTGGGGTCGGGGAAGTCCGGTTATTTTTCGAGGCACACGTGCCACATCGAAGTTGTGAATGGTAGTTAAATATCACACCACACCCTTTTTATACATATAGTATAGGGCAACCCGCAGGTGGTTTGTATGTGGTCTCACCCATCTCCCGCCACAAACACACATTTGTGGGTCGGCACACAGTCCACCTTTGTCCGGAAGCGAAAGGGGAAGTTTGACCATATATATGATGGACTCCTATAGGTTTTGTGTTACGGTAGGGTGAGATTTCAAACCTAACTATCTAGGGGCATTTATTCATAGCTAGGATTCCCTTACCACCGACACGAAGTGGGGTTCATAGGGGGTGGCTGACTAGCAATACTGTGCGCTTTGTGCGACAGGTGCCACATCAAAGTTGTGCATTGGGTATTCGAACATCAAACCACCCTTTTCATACATATATTTGGTCCACATGCAAGTGTGTTCGTGTTTTGACCCTTTCCCACATTATTCTTTTTGCCAAATTTATAAACAGCACACGAGTTGGATGCAGAAACCATCTGCGATTGGGTACGCAACAGACACGGTTCGGCCAGACTACCCATGTGGCACGCCAGTGCCCCTGCAGCCACTCACATCAGCACAGTAGATTGGGCTCCACGAGGCTTCCCTCACGCTCTCGAAAATATCTACTGCCTCGTAATCTCAAAAATATCTACCGCCTGGAAGGTTTTTATGTTTGATAGCACACGATTAATATGTGCGGACCGTGTGCGATGTATGTTACTCCCGCTCTGCTTCAATCCCTTGATTCAAATTTTCAGTAGCCCCGGCATTTTACTCCCTTCTCTGCATCCCTCGCAATCTCAAAAATATCTGCTCGCCCTTGATTCAAATTTTCAGTAGCCCCGCCTTGTTACTCCCGCCTCTGCATCCCTCGCAATCTCAAAAATATCTGCTCGCCCTTGATTCAAATTTTCAGTAGCCCTGCCTTGTTACTCCCGCCTCTTCATCCCTCGCAATCTCAAAAATATCTGCTCACCCTTGATTCAAATTTTTAGTAGCCCCGCCTTGTTACTCCCGCCTCTGCATCCCTCGCAATATCAAAAATATCTGCTCGCCCTTGATCCAAATTTTCAGTAGCCCGGCATTTTACTCCCGCCTAGTAAAATTTTCAGTTGCCACTGTATTTCCTCAAACACCACCTTGCCCCCCCCCCCGCCCTCCCTCCACACACACCACACACTCCCCAAAACCTCCGCTCACACAGACACACACCACCCCTCCCTCGCTCGAAACCATTGGTAGGTCGCCGCCATCGCCGCCGCCGCCTCCATCCTCAACCTCTGCCTGTGTGCCGGGAGCTCGAGGAGCCAATGGCCCAAAAGAGGTTTATCGCAGCCTCTTTGCCCGGCGCTGGCGAGGTGGCCGCCAAGGTGTCCCCGTCGTCCTCCACGGGCTCTTTATCGATCCGCCGTCGCCGGATTGCCCGATCCGCCTGCCGCCGCGCACCTACGCCGGTTTGAGGACTTCCCCGTCCTTCCTCGGGCCCGGCCGCCGACGAGGTCCTACCTCGGGGTCCGAAGGCGGCGGCGGGGGACGTGGGTCGTCGAGATTACGGATCAGGAGACCCACACCCGTCGGTGGCTCGGTAGCTTCCACACGGCCGACCTCGCGGCCATGGAGTACGACCGCTGGCAGGTCCGCTACCACGGCGCGACGACTAGGCTCAATTTCCCCTTCGGCACACGTCCGGTCGACCTCGTTCCGCCGGAGCCAGGGGTGGTGAGCTCGGCTATGGAGCAGGAGGACCGTGAGGCGTGGGAGCGCCTCGAGGCCGAGGCCGCCGACGAGGCCTACATGCAAGAGCTCCGCCGGCAGCACCCGGAGCTCGTGGAGGCGGAGCGGATGATCTTTGTCGGCGCGGAGGGCGGCGAGGTTATCGTGCTCTCCTACATGACGAGGTCGAAGGCGGCGAGGACGGCGGCATGGAGGGCGTCGAGGTGGGCGGCGAGCATGGGGAGATCGACGTCGACGAGTGGAGGAGTGTCTTCCCCAACGACCCCGACGACAGCATCGGCCCGGACCCGGCTTGTGGCTCACCGTACCTGACGAGGAAGGATTGACTCAACCTCCACTTCGACCGAAAGTAGTTTAGCTTAGTTTAAATTTATGTTTTATGTTCGGTTATGCAAAACTATCTATGTTTATGTTTGAATGCATGCTACTTTCGGTTGAACCTTCTTTGAACTTGATCAAATTAAAGTTTACAACGTTAAGTTTAGGGGATCGACTAGAAACGGCCAAAAATTGCTGGAGTATATATATCCCCACTAAGGGTTTTAGTCCGTTAACTTTTAAAGGATCGGCTAGAGATGGCCTTATGTCTTGTTTATTTCAGTTCTTCACAATGTGATGCTCTATATGTGCAACTATTTGCCATGCAGTTCAATTTCATCAATAACAGTTTCAACAGTACCACTATGAATTACAATATTTGGTTGCTGTTAAGGATGTTGCAGTTAACATGCCTTTTTGGTTTTTTAACAATAACTAGTGTACTTTAGACCTGCACAATACCAGTTTGAATGACTATATTTGCTTGTTTTTAAATGTTATGCCTGTTGCAGTTAACACACATTTCCACTTCTTATTTTGCTTAACTAGCGTGCTTAAACCTGCACACTGAAGCTATCATTTGTAGATTATGTTGTCTACCATGAATATATTTGGTTGATGTTTAGCCTGTTGTGCTTAACATGCCTTTATATGTACTCATACAGGACAATATTGAGAACAGCTGCTATTTTCCATCGAGGTTAGTTTCATCGCATTGCTTATATATACTCACTGTTCAGGATATCGGTAGCTGGTACCATATAGCCTGGGGACTGATAAGGGATTAATCGTCGAATCGGACATTTCACTGAATATATCTGTAACCCATTTATCGGTAGGTTAACTAGGGCCATATTTAATATATCTGAGTCTACATAGCAACATGCATTGTACTGAATGACTAAATATGCAATCCCAGGCTACATAGCAACAAGGAAGAGTATTACCTTAATGTTTTGATGATGTCTAGATATACATGTAATAAGATCTTATATAATGGGATGGAGGAAGTGTTGTACTACATCATTTTACAATTGTTGTTTAGGTTCTAATATTAACTTGGTGCTTTTAGGTACATATGCCATTGCCAAAGATCCACACTTTGACCCTTTCTGCGTATGGGGCAATGAGATATTCATGAACCAGCATCAAATGAGGAAACTAATAAAGATTGTTATTAAAATGGGTCAAAAGATGTCAATCGAACTATTTGTTTACACTTTATGCAAGACAATAGTGAACTGCATGATGGTAAGTAAGAACTTTGTAGCCTTCTTTTTACTGCCCGTAATGAGTTGTGTTAGATGACAATGTCTGAATCCTTTTCCTTTGTAGTGGATTCTGAAGCAGTTTACTAAAGATTACCTCTCAAACTACATAATTGGCGGCCGGCCATCACAAGGGGTTGGACTAGAGTCGTGCGTGCCTTTTGCATCGAGGAGAGCATAATAGGGCCATTCCACTTCATCTTGTTCAGCAACCAGAATGTCTCTCGCCTCTTTCTTTACCATCTGTAATAGTACAAGTATACAACGGTGGTTCATCATTCTTTATTTGGTGCTTATGTAATTCTTGAACATATGTACCTGTGAATCGAATAATGCATTGGTTATTTGAACCTGATGGATATGAATAAATCTATAGCCTACTTTCAAATTCAAATTAGGTACAATTTTAAATAGCAGCAATTAAATTAGGGTGAAATTACGCTCTGCAGGTCATTACGGCGCACACGGTCTATAAAGCACAGCGTGTGTGATATACATCATAATCCGACACGGTTCACGAAGAGGAAATGTGTGTAACCATGTACAGAGTTGCCGTTTGCAAACTGTGTGTGATGTCAGACAATATCACAAATGGTTTGGGAAAACTAAATGCGTGTGATTGTCGACCTATCGTACACGGTTTACAATGATGAACTGTTTATGATGTGCCAGGCATCATAAACGTAGAGCCAGTTTGGTACGTGCCTGGACTGCGCCTGAAAAAATCCCGTGCCTGGAATGTGCCTAGACTATGCCTGGTTTTAGGTAAAACAACAGAACTCCGACTGCGATGGCAATGCGAGCACAAACAAGTAGCAAGGATGAAGCGTTTGGGATATTCGAGATATCAGAAACAGTTTTATAGGGACAACTGTTCGCATCAAGGCTCCCTACCCCCGACGGTTTCTGGGTAGTGTGGGAAGGACCCCCCTATCGCAGTCACTCACTAGGCGACGGTTCAAGTGATTGCTGCATATTATTCATCAGGGGGGAGCAAATAATCCATGGGCTAACTAGAACTGTAACTGAGAATATCGTTGGGTCTAAATATCATTACCAGAATTCAGGCTTTGCTTCACACAAATTCAAATTCAGCTAACAAATGATCCCTGACTAACTAAAACTACTAGCTAGACACAATAACTGAAACTAGGGACCCCTGACTCTGAAACTAGCTTGACACACTAACTGAAACGCTAACAATTTCTAGCGTTTGATGAACATCAAGTAAAAGAAACCCATAGCAATGACACAACAATAAAATGCTCCAGCCATCATATTTGCTTGCTGCTTCAAATCGATCAGCTGCTTTAGTTGCTTGCCCATTTTCTTCAAATCACACTTCACTTCAGCACTGTCCATCATCGGATCGGCTCTGTGCACCAAATGTGGGGCGTGTTCCACACCAAGCTGCCCCCCAAAATTGAGCTCTTGGGTTGAAGCCTGTAATTTCAACCTCTCAACGTACTCATCGACCACTCGAAATGTCCACATTTCTTCAGAACCTGAAAAACAGGGGTCAACGTCGCATGAACCCTAGATCAGATCCACCGCCCAAATTTGACGAAAAAAGAAAGAAATCGGGAGAAATTAGACAAGCTGCTTGGTGCGGTACATGGATCTAACCTGCCCTGGCTGTGGCCTGCTCAAGCATTTCACGAACTCGTGCCCACGGTTGCCATTTTCCTCCTTCACACAAGTCAAACGCTTCAGAGGCTCCATGCGTGGGCAATCGGGGCATCTTGCCAACGGCACTGGACCGTACTGCGGCCATGATTGGCGGGAGGCCGAAGTCGAGCTAGACATCACTCGCCGGCGGCGCGCTTTGTTGCCGGAGAAGAGGAAGAACAAGGTGGGGGGAGGGGGGAGGAAAGGGGAAGGGCAAGCAATGGGTCAATGGGGGGTGGGCTGGCTCGGGCTCGTGGCTAGCTCGGGTCGGGGCACGCTGATGAGCACGGCCATGCTTATGTGGATAAGTTGTGGGTCCCGCATGCATGTGAGTAAGTGGTGGGTCCCACATTCATGTGGATAACTGATGGGTCCCGCATGTCATAACTCAAACCACTAACCCCTTGTGTTTTGCATTTCATGGTTAAACATGGTTATGTCACTTTGGAGCTATAGTTGGCTGCAAATACGTCGCACTAGAGCTATTTTCGTCAACTAGGTCGCACTCCATCCAATTCACCTCAAAGGTGTCGCACAGGAGCTATTGACCCAGAGCTGGCGGGGCTGCTTCAGATCGGTTCCAATTCCAACAGGATGGTGTACAGGGATTCATGTGTTGGCTTCCTTACCAGAGTTGTGGAAACACTAACCAGGGCCTCGGCTTTGCAGGGAGGTTGACAACGGCGGCTTGGAGGAGCTCTAAGCGTTCAACAGGTTGCAGCCTCGCTCGGTAGATCTCCAGCTACGACGCCATGTCCTACAAAATACTCAGCCTTGCGTCTCAGCTCACCCAAATGATTTGGTGGGCTCGAACAACATGCTAGCATTACCAGGACAAAGCACATGATTACTTTCTCAAGGATATCTACTAGCATGTCATTCATGAAGTACGTGTATCTTCAAATTCAACGGGTATTACTATTTTTACGCTTCGTTTCTTCATATACTTAAGTCCTTTTTTAGATTTTCCACTCTGACATGCAGGAAATATGATTGGATGGTGAGCAACGATTTCCACTTGCTTGCATCTTGCAATCATTTTGTATAACTATTGGTCTTCTTATCTTTTGCGGGGAAATACAATTATTGTTCTTCAGGACCAGTCAGATTGTCACATTGTCGGGACCCTCGGGCGCTACCACGCCTTTTCGTTCTCACATTAGAATCTCAGCCTAGCTGTTTTAGCAGATTATACTTCATTTTTTTTTAGAAACACAAACTATGCAAATTGTTCATTGTGTTATGTCCAAAATTTCAATAATTATTAGGAAAATCATATTAGAACATATTAATTAATTCTAACCTGAGGCAACTTTTAATTGGGGTACCTGATTTTTGGGATAAGCATGTTAGGAACTTAGGTGCAAAACTAAATATGATGAACTGTGCACACAGTTGTTTATTACTATTCATCATATTTTTATCTTTTTATGCACATCTATTCAATAGGTAGTTTGGAGCAAATGTCCCGCAGCAACGTGCGGGGTAGTGTCTAGTATATAAGTACTTCTGATAGTACCTTACAACTTTATTTAGCATATAGGAGAAACTGATTTATTAAATGCCAAAAGCATAGGCATTATAATGGAATATTTTTTTTGTAGATGTTATGTCCTTCGCGCATATAATTACGTAAACATTATATTAGCATCGAAAAGGTATTCCAAACTTCCAAGATATACTAAATCACATAGTTTGAAGTCGTACCAGAAAATTATGAGGGAAAAATTCATTCTTATGTGAAAATAGAAGAAACATGCTAGTAAAGAATTAGACTATCTCACCAAATGTAAATCCAGTGCATTTGCAATAGTCCTAATCTAAGTCATCGATTATCTAACCTACTTAGATAGGGAAATAAGTAATCCTATATTTTATTCAAATGTTGTCTGAGTAATCAAGAAACTAAATTGTTATAGTCATTATCATCTACTTTCACCACCCATGGCGCCACTGTGCGAAGCAACAGTCCCACGGTCTCTCCTCTCTCTTTCCCACTTGATCCAAACACCACGGCTCCACATTTGCAATTGGCAAAACTAATAGTGGAATTTATTTTATTTTTATTATTATTACAAAAAGAAGTGAAGAAAAATCAAAAGTTTTCCTAGTAATTATGCATCACGTGTCTAATGCTTTTCTGCTTCACAATTAAGCACTTGTAGGCAAGTAGGCAGCCGTATTGTTCCCCACTAATGATATATACTATATACATAACGTACTTGTGCTAGTATCATGTCAATATGATTGTCGGATTCATAAAAAAATATTATGCCATACTTCATTTTTTTTAGAAGCAATCACTTACTCAGTATCGTGTAGTTTTGATGATTAATCAATGAAACAATTACGGGAATAAGGTGGAGTCTTCTTTTGTCATGGAAGATTGACATCCAATTATACTCGTCTGTTTCTATGTGAGTACTATTCATTAAGGATCTACAGATTAGAAAACATTCATTATATTTCAAAAATACACCTGCCTGGAGTTCATGATTTTCTCAGTGAGTTGACCTGCCTAAGTATGATTCGTTGGATGGTAACAGTCCAATGATGTAAGTCATTTTTGGTCGTATAGTTAATCAAATTGCTACTCCCTCTGTTCCAAATTATAAGTTCTATTTTTTTCTTGAAGAAAGCAGATGTATATAGACACGTTTTTGTGTGTATGTTCACATATTTTGGTTCGTATGTGGTCCATATTGAAATATCAAAACCATCTTATAGAAGTAAACGGAGGGAATAGAAAAGTGCCGAAAAGCAAATCAAGAGAATTAATGTTTCTAAGAACAAACAACATGACAACGAATAAACTAAATTATATGGATATATCATCTAATGCTAATTAGTCCTACTAATTAAATAGTTTAAAATCAATCATAAACTTGTAAGTAAAGTTGTTCGACAGATATACGTTTACTCTCCTTGATATTTTCATTTTAGTTATATTACATAATTGACAGAGCACGAAAATACTAATTACTTACCTTGCTCGTAGGGTCTCACCTATTTGGCATGTGAATAGAACACCAATATTGCCCACACGAAAACAATATATACTCCCTCTGTTCGTAATAATTGTCGCTGAGTTAATACAACTTTATACTAAATCAACGAAAATTAATATGGATCGGAGGAAGTACATAAAATTATGGTTAACCCAGCCACAACCATCATAATTTAGCATACCAAACATCCCTAAAACTGGTCGAAGTGAAAATAAGAGAAGATATAGAAACATTCATTTCGCAAAATGGTAGAACCTGTATTGTCACTTTATTTTGTTTTTAGAATTAAAATATGTGCATTAGAACCATTATTCCGCATGCAGCACATCTGCACTCAGAGCAAAAAAGTGACCATGATCAATCTGGTAGAGGCAAATGGATGGAACAAACGAAAAAGTCCTAATTTTTATTGTTTTAAGGCAAAAGGCCTGATTATTTTTTTTAATTTTTCGGAGGCAAGGCATTGAGAAATTTAGATAAGTCATTATGGCTACGAATATAATTAATTTTTTTGCGGGTGGTTATGGCTATGAATATTAAGATCTATATTTAGAAGTATATCATTAACAAATATTAGCTCCAATCTAAGATATAACTCTGTTTTTTTTTTTGCAGGGAGTTAATTATTCGGAATCAATAAGTGCTGAACGTGCCAGATTTTTGCAAATCACTCCGAACGCTGCAATTACCACATGATGTATTAGCACGAATCACGAAACAAATGCAGTGCCACGTCATTTTTCGTAGTCGTTCGGCGCGACAAGCGACCGAACCGAACGCGTACGTCTTGTCCTTATCCTATTCTCTCCCCCGCGCGCTCACTCTCTCCAGTTTCCGTCCCACCGCCGCCCAGTTCCATTTTTTCCGCCGCCGCCCAGCGATGCTGCTCCTCACCTCGCGCCGCGCAGAACTTACCATCCCCGGCGACGCGCCCCACGCGGCCTCCCGACGCCCCGCGTGGCCGCCCCCGGCGACGCGCCCCAAGCAGCCTCCCGGCGCCCTGCGCGGCCCCCGGCGACGCGCCCTTCGCGGGCCCCCACGACGCGCTCGCGCGGCCTCCCGGCGACGTGACTCCTCCACTCCGTCGTCACGGCCACCTCTATCTGCGCGTCAAGGGCGGAGGACGAGCTCTACGTGCTCGCCCGCGCTAGCCCGTCTAGTGTCTCTGGTCCTCCTCCATTGTTCACCGGAGCGGCAATGGCTGTCGCGCCTTTCTCCAGTGTCGCGAGCGCGGTGGCGATGGAGAGATCATATCGAGCTCTGTCCAGGGCCGCGACTCCTCCACGACCGCATCTCCTCCGCCTTTGAAACCAGGGACTCCATGGAGGCCAAATCGACGCGCGGCGGGGACGGCGAGATCCAATCGAGATCGTCGGGGGCGAGGTCGTCCGCGCCCACCATGTACCCCATTGCAAGGTCAATCCATCTCCGTCTTTTTATCCCCAAAGTTATTGATGCTCTGAATATATCATCGCATTTTCCCCAATCTTAGATGGTTTTCCCAGCTAGCTCCCACTATAAACATGTCATTTTTTGGGGACAGTTCTGTGTACAAACATGGCAATATAGTGTTCGTTTTTTGCCACCCTAATTTGCATTTCTGTAAATTGCCATGGCAATTTAGTTTTTCTCTTTTGCCGGGCTCTTCCACACATTTTTGTTCATGTTATATAGTTATGATTGTTGTTGCTGTGATGGCAATTCTCACCAAAGTTCACAATCTCCAAATTTGCAATGGCAATTACCTCGGTTTTTTGCCACGAGCATGGCATATTTTACTTCTTCGTGTGCAACATGGCAAACTTTCAATTTTATGTAACCATGGCAAATAAAGTCCATACATCACCGCAAACTTAGTGCTTGGACCGTGGCAATATAGTCCTCTTTTTTTAGCTCATATTTTCTGCCATGAGCATGGAAATTTTTTCTTCTTTCTTTTTGCAACATGGCAAAATTCCCATTCTATGTAACCATGGCAAGTCTATCCCATATATCATGGCAAACTTAGTGCATGGACCATGGCAAAAGAATAGATTTTTTATTGGTCGTGTCTTTTTTCGTATAATGACAATATTTTACTTTTTATTGCCATGGCAATTTTGCCATGTCTACTTTGCTTCAATTACCATGTCTTCTTTTTTCCCACATCACGACAAAAAAAAAATACTAAAATGGTACTTACATGTTTTTATAGGAAAAAAAAACCATATGCCTTGTGCCACATTGCAATATATTCTTTAGATAGAACAAAATGGCAAGTTCTAGAATTTTGTATAAGGGGGGTTTTATATTATTTTTTATTTTATTTTAGCATGGCAAACTTTTTTTTATGGACATGGCAAACTTAATTTATTGACCATAGCAACTTTAATTCAAATACCATGGCAAATTTTCCTTTTTCGTATCGTGCCAAATTTAACTTATTTTATTTCCATGGCAACTTTACCATGTTCTTTTTACTCCTTTTTATTAACATGGCAATTTTACTATAGGGGGATTTTCATATTATTTTTTATTAATATCATGGCAAAAAAATTTGTGGACATGGCAAACTTTATTTATTGACCATGGAAACTTTTTATAACAACTTAGAATTATTTGTCTCATCTACAATTTGCCATGGCAACTTTCTGAAAATAACTTAAGTACAATAAAAATGTCATGATATGGGACCATGGCAAAAAAACTTCTTTTTTAGGCCCATGGCATTTAAGTGCATGGATCATGGCAAATGTAGTCTACATGTCATGGCAATTTTACTTTCTGGACCATGGAAAATTTTCCTTTTTTCCACATGGCAGAATTTCTTTAAATATGGGACCATGGGAAATTTAGTGTATATATCATGTCAGATTTAGTTAGTGGTGTGACGCCCCCGGCTCAATCGTGCACTAATCTTACACGTAAATGCACACGATCAAGTCTAAGGACTCACTTGAAGATATCACAACACAACTCTAGACACAAATTAAAATAATACAAGTTTTATGTTACAAGCCAGGGGCCTCGAGGGCTCGAATATATAAGCTCGCTTACAAGCGTCAGCGGAAGCATTAAATGTCTGAGTACAAATATAAAAGAAAGACATATAAGCCTTTGAGAAGGCGGGGCAAAAGAAAACACTACGATCGAAAGGCACATGCCTCCTGCCTGGGACCCTCCGATCCTACTCCTGGTCGTCAGCCAATTCGTAGTAGAAACCATCCTCGTGGTAGTAGTAGTGATCGTCGACAGGGGCAGCTGTCTCAGGGGCTCCGTCATCTGGTCGCATCAAACGGATAGGGGAAGAAAAAGAAAGCAAAGCAACCGTGAGTACTCATCTGAAGTACTCAGCAAGCAAGGATCTACACTACATATGCAACATTATCAAAGGGAGGCTGTATATGCGGACTGGGCTGCAGAAATGCCAGAATAGAGAGAAGGCCTAGTCCTATCGAAGACTAGCATCTTCAGCAGTCTTGCAGCAATAGAAGAGAGTAGATCAGCACAGTATAATGTAGTAGTGGTTGTGTCAAGTAACAGTCTCGCCCAGAGATCCTTCCTCGACTCCCTGCGAGAAAGCGATCCCGGAGCCATACTATCCATTAGCGTCACAGGTATCCAGTTCTAGTTGTATCGATCGAGATACAACTCCAAGTGTCCTTTATCGTAGGACCGGCTATCGATAGATGTTTTCTTCCCTGCAGGGGTGCACCAACTTACCCACCACACTCGCTTAACTCCGGCCGGACACACTTTCCTGGGTCATACCCGGCCTCGGCCAAACGACACACCGCAGCCCTACCTAGAGCTCAGCAGAGAGGTCCCCGCCGGTCTACCTCCTAAGCGCTTAGGGGTCTTGGGCCATCGCCCTGTGTACTCCGGGTCGTTGCGACCAGAGTGGATACCAGCACCGCCTCGAATGGCCAGCACGATCCGACCATGCCGCACTGCTGAACTGGACGTCTGACAGAGCTTTCGGCTGATGCTACGATGCAGAGTGCCCATAACTATTCCCACGTGATGGTTAGTGCTATCAGGCCGTAGGCCTGCTCGGATCAGATATCCAAATCGTTAGAGGACTAGGGGCTTGCGGTAACGAGCAAAGACTCATGATCGATGTGACCACGTCGCCCCGTCTCGAGGACTTGCTGCAAGGGCTAAGAATGCCAGGCCGCGCCTCGTAAATATCTCATGGGTAACTTTCCATCATTCGCGGGTACCCCTCAGGGTCGACCCTCCTTTTCAAGTATCAGTGGTAAGGTCCAAGTATCCGTGTGTCCATATCATCAAGGGAATCCGAGGTATCACCCTCGTTGGATTCCTACTCGATGTATCTGTCAAGGTGAACTCGGAGGAATCACCCTCGATGGGTTCACACTTGAGGTGTTGCACGACAGCGTCGTTATCGGGAGTGGTGAAAGGAATCACCCTCGATGACCACAACCGATGAATTAACCTACAAGGTTAACATCAGAAGTGCTAACGAGGTATCACCCTTAGCACTCGATAGTAAGCCAGTAGTGTCGTACAACTAAGGGGGTGATGTGCGGTGCCGGGGCCTGTCTTCGATCCCGTTGATCGGGTCTTCTGATAATCCAGCAGGGCAGTTGGGTCAAAGTGGGGCCTCTGATGGGTCACTAACCAGCTTATACTAAGCAGTTTGGATATCAGGCAGGTATCAACAGTAGTTACAAAAACAGGGTATGCAACAGAATAGGAGCAATCAATTACAGTAGCAAAATCTAATGCAAACATGAGAGAAATAGAATGGGCGATATCGGGATGATCAAAGAGGGGGTTTGCCTGGTTGCTCGGCGGCAAAGGCAGGGTCGTCAGTAGGGTAGCCAATCACCGGAGCTGCGTCGGTCTCGGAGACTGCGTCGGTACCGGGATCTATCGAGAGAGAAGAGGGGGAGGAAGCAGAAAAATACACAGCAAACATATGCAACACAGAGCAGGCTATGCTAACGTGCAGTGCAGGGTTGCCTAAAAACATGTCTAAGTCATATTAGTTATTTTAGGATTTAAGTTGGATTTATTAACCGGTAGTTATGCACTATTCATCTACCGGAAACGGACAAAAAGTTGCGGGTTCACCTACGTAGAGGGTTCCAACATGGAAACAGACGGCACGATCAGATTCGTCTCGTCGTTCTGATCAACTTTCATATAGAAAGTTTTTCGATCCGGGCTACGGTTTATTTTCTACGGATTTTTCAAAGTTTTAGCAATATTCTGAAATTGTTTTAGTTACTAAATTTGTCAGAAAATAAATTATGACATCATCCTGGCATCAGCACTGCGTTAGCAGTCAACTGCCCAGTTGACTGGTCAAGCTGACAGGTGGGACCCACCTGTCAGTCTCTGCGGGGTTAAACAGGGTTAGTTCTAAACTAATCTGGGTTATTTAACTAGTGGGCCCAGCCTGTCAGTGACCTAACTAACAGTGGGTTAATTTAACTAAGTGTAGTTAGCCTCTAATATACGTACTGACATGGGGGACCCACATGGCAGTGTCAGCAGGGAACAGTGCCCCACGTTGACCAAAGTTAACGTGGTCAAATAGACGACGGGGGCCCACAGGAAGTGTCTCAGGGTGGACCCCACGAGCAGCCAGGTCAGCACCGACGCCGGAGTTGCGCCGGCGAGGCCATTTGCGGTGGCTGCTCATCGGAGTTGGCCGGAAATGGGCTACAGGGGGTTTCCGGACCCGGGATTTGGCGCGTTCGGCTGCGGGTGATGTCGCGCTTCCAATGGCGGTGGCTACGGGGGCTACCGTGGCCGGAGTTGGCGCCGGCGATGACGGCAGGCGGCGGCCGGATCGGGAGCTCGGTGAAAACGGCGATGCGAGCGCGCTCGAATTGAATGGATGGGCCAGGGGGCACCTTGGCGCGTGTGCGAGTTCAACGGGCTCGGGCACGGGACCATATGGTCGCCGGATGGTCGCCGACGACGAGCTCGAGCGGCGAGGGTTTCGGGCATCGACGGTGAGCGGCGCTAGGCACAGCAAAAACGGAGAGAAGACGGAGGGGATTCGCGGCGAGGCTCACTTAGCGGCACACGAAAGGCCTTTGGAGGTTTAGTAGCAGCAGGGGGCTCGAGGTCGCCGGAGTTCGTCGGTGGCCGATGCAGAAGGGGGTGAGGACGACCCGGTGTTACAGGGCCCTCCGGCTCCACCTGAGGCCACCAGGAGAAGTGGCGGAACGTGGCGGAGCTGGCAGACACGGTGGACGAGCGCGGGGTCGCCGGTGGCCGTGGTGAAGACGGAGGACGACGACGGCGCTCGGCAACGGGAGATCTGGGGAAGAAGGAGAGGGGAGAGAGCGCGCGAGGGAGAGGGGAAGAAATGACGGAGGAGGCCAGGGGGAAGGAACTGGCCTCGGCTTTATCCCCTCGCGGACAGCCGCGGCGTCGCGGTGTCGGCGCCGCACCGGCGCGCGCGGCGACACGCAGTGAGAGAGAGAGGGAAATGGGCCGGCTCTGGCACTGTGCACTTGGGCCAGTGCACAGTGGCCTTTTTCTATTTTCTCTTTTTCTGTTTTCTGATTTCTTTTCTGTTTGCAAAATCGTTTGAGCACTTGATGACTTTTGTAAAATGTGTGACCTAGCTCATAAATTGCAGTGCATCAATACCTATCACCAAAAATTAGTTTGGGCAAAATTACAATTTCATATTTAATTTAGATTAATTAAAAGATTATTAAATGTTGCTTTTAGTCACTGTTTGAGGTTGTTAGGGTCACTTAACTAATCCATTTAATGTTAGTTACAATTTTATAATTGCCAATGAATTATTTGCTATTTAATGAATATTTTAGTTTCTGATTTGAACAACTTTTATTTTCACTTTAGACTTTGAATTGAAATCTGAATTGGAATTTGAAATGAGATTTGATGCTATGATGATCAAGCATTGTTAAGCAGGGTGACTTGGCATTATCAAAATGGTAATCACTGTGGCCATTACATAGGGATGTTACAATTCTCCTCCACTAAAAGAAATTTTCGTCTCGAGAATTCAGGAGGTAGAAGAAAAGAGGTCGGGGTATTCCTTGCGAAGATGATCCTCGCGTTCCCAAGTGGCTTTATCTTCAGTATGATTTAACCACTACACTTTCAGGAACTTGGTCGTCTTCTGATGAGTCCGACGTTCAGCGTCATCGAGAATGCAGATCGGATGCTCCTTATAAGAAAGATCATCTTGCAATTCGAGCATCTCGTGATCCACTGCGCGGTGCGGAGATTCCTTGAAGCATTTACGAAGTTGCGACACATGGAATACGTCATGAATATGAGAGAATTGCGGTGGCAACTCCAATTTATATGCCACCTGTCCACATCTTGCAACAATGCGGAAAGGACCAATGTAGCATGGAGCTAACTTGCCCTTGATTCCGAAACGGCGAGTGCCCTTCATAGGAGTGACACGAAGGTAAGCTTGATCACCAGGTTGATAAGTCAAACCCCATAGTTTGCGATCATAATTGCTCTTCTGACGGTCCTATGGCGCTTTGAGATTTTCTCGGACAATACGGACTTGCTCTTCGGCGTGTTGGATAATATCCGGACCCATGAGCGGTCGTTCCCCAGTTTCTGACCAATTCAAAGGGGTTCGACACTTACGTCCATAAAGTACTTCAAAAGGGGCCATCTTCAAGCTGGCTTGATAGCTGTTGTTATAAGAGAACTCGGCATACGGGAGAGATTCTTCCCACTTCTTGCCGAAAGAAATAACACAAGCTCGCAGCATGTCTTCAAGCACTTGATTTACTCGCTCAACTTGGCCTTGGGACTGGAGATGATATGCTGAACTCCAGGTGATATGAGTTCCCATAGCTTCTTGGAAACTTTCCCAGAACTTTGAGGTGAAAAGACCGCCACAGTCCGAACTAATCTCCTTCGGAATACCGTGGAGTGACACAATTCTTGAGATATATAATTCTGCCAACTGACTAGCAGTGATCGTTTCTTTGACTGGCAGAAAGTGTGCAACTTTTGAAAGTTGGTCGACGACGACAAGAATAGCATCGTGACCCTTCTGCGACTTGGGAAGGCCAGTAATGAAATTCATTTGAACTTTATCCCATTTCCATAGAGGAATAGGAAGCAATTGCAGAATTCCAGCAGGCTTCTGATGTTCTACTTTAACGCGACGACACACATCATATTCAGCAACATATCGAGCAATATCCTGCTTCATTTTGGACCACCAGTACCTTTCACGAAGATCACGATACATTTTGGTGCTACCCGGATGAATAGACAGTGGTGTATCATGTGCCTCCTTCATGACCTTGTCAGTCATTAGCTCGAAGCGAGGTACGACAATGCGGTCTCTGAAATACAAAGTTCCATCTTCAGACAGCGAGAAATCCTTGTATTTTTCAAGGTGAAGATCTTTCTTCATGAGATCAATTTCAGCATCTTTAGCTTGCGCACTCTTAACAGCCTTCTCAAGGTCTGGTTCAACAACCAATGTTTTTAAGTATCCTTGAGGAACTATCTCGATATTTAGCTTTCGAAGCTCTTCATACAGAAGTGGTTGCTCTAGCTGGACTTCAAGTTCACAGCAGTAGGATTTACGGCTCAACGCATCAGCCATTACATTAGCCTTACCAGGTGTATAAGAAATACCCAAATCATAGTCCGTAATGGTCTCCATCCATCTTTGCTGACGGAGGTTCAGAGATGGCTGAGTGAACAAGTACTTCAAACTTTTATGATCCATGTAGATCTCGCAACGATTACCGATGAGGTAATGTCGCCACAACTTCAATGCATAGATAACCGCAGCTAGTTCTAGATCATGTACCAGATAATTCTCTTCATGCGGACGCAACTGTCGAGAGCCATAAGCAATCACTTTAAGCTCTTGCATTAGGACACAGCCTAATCCTTCACGGGATGCGTCACAATAAATCACGAAGTCTTTGCGAGAATCTGGAGCAACAAGTACTGGGGCAGATGTTAGCTTGTCTTTGAGTGTTTGAAAACTTTTCTGACATTTTTCTGTCCACTCAAACTTAACGCCCTTGTGAAGCAGATCAGTCAGAGGCTTAGCAATCTTTGAGAAATTCTCGACAAAGCGACGGTAATAGCTTGCAAGGCCGAGAAAACTTCTGACTTGCTTGACATTCTTCGGTGGAGTCCATTCAAGAATCGCCTGAACTCGTTCTGGGTTAACAGCTATGCCATCCTTGAAAATCACATGGCCGAGATATGTCACTTCAGATAAGCAGAACTCGCATTTTGAATACTTGGCATACAGCTGATGTTCACGCAGCTTTTCCAGTACAAGCCGAAGATGTTCGGCATGTTCTTCTTCATTCTTCGAATAAATCAGAATATCATCCAGATATACCACGACGAATTTGTCGAGAAAATCCATGAAGATGTAGTTCATTAACCGGGAGAAGGTTGCTGGAGCATTGGTTAAGCCGAAGGACATGACAGTGTACTCATAAGAACCATATCGAGTAACGAAGGCTGTCTTCGGAATATCCTCTTCATGAACTCGGATCTGGTGGTATCCCAATCTCAAATCAAGCTTAGAGAATACTGAGGAACCAACAAGTTGATCATGCAGATCATTGATTCTGGGAAGCGGATACTTGTTCTGAATTGTTGCTTGGTTGATTGGTCGATAATCTTGAACCAACCGATTCGTACCATCCTTCTTCTTGACAAAGAGAGAAGGTGCTCCCCAAGCAGAAGAACTGGGGCGGATGAAACCCTTCTTAAGTGACTTGTCGATTTCCTCCTTAAGTTCAAGAACGTGGTGAGGAGGCATCTTATAAGGACGCTTCGCAATAGGGGTAGTGCCAGGCTTCAAGTCGATGACAAACTCGACAGCTCTAGCAGGGGGAATTCCTGGAAGTTCTTCCGGAAAGACATCCTGGAATTCACGAACAACTGGAACGTTCTCGATGCCTTCAAGAGGTGAAGCATTCAATGCATTCAGAACATATATCTGATTCTCGGCATTCTGAACTGTCTGAGCTGAGTATCTGACGGTCTGGCCAGAAGGATGAGTGAGCTGGACTGTCTTAGTAGCACAGTCAATCAGAGCCTTATGCGATGTCAACCATTCCATACCAAGAATGATATCAATGTTGGATGGTCCGAGCACAACGAGGGAAGCCGGAAAAAGTAGACCTCCAATATCGATGTGGTTGTGGTGGCTTACCATTGAGGTTTGCCACTTGGACCCCGGAGATTGAACCGCTAGAGGAGTGGGTAATTCTTCCATGCGTAGCCCATGCAACTGAGCAAATTGTTGGGACACGAAAGCATGCGATGCTCCTGAATCAAAGAGAACAGAAGCTGGCACTGAATTAACACGAAGGGTACCCATCACAATTGTTGGTTCCTTCAGGGCCTTTTCAGCATCGACATGATTGACATGGCCAATTACAATAGTAGCCGGTATAACATTACGGTTCCTGAATCGGCGGTTTCGACAGCTCTTCTTACGA
This sequence comes from Thinopyrum elongatum, assembly GCA_011799875.1. NCBI lineage: Eukaryota > Viridiplantae > Streptophyta > Magnoliopsida > Poales > Poaceae > Thinopyrum > Thinopyrum elongatum. The sequence goes on along the minus strand of CM022297.1, from coordinate 413,510,087 downwards.
CCAACAGGAGGACGTGGTGCAACCTGAGGAGTTGCCATAGCATTAGGCTGTCCACCCTGAACTGTTAGCTGTCTCGGTGGTGAAGGCAGACGAGGTGCAACATATGATGGCCTTGGTGTTGGAGCAGGTCGGTGATAAACATTGTGCGGGATCCAGACTCGACGTTTCTGAACAGGCTGACCCGAGGATGAGCCAACATCACGAGTGCGTTTGAGCGACTCCTGGTATTTAGCCAGACCAGTTTCAACTCGGTAGGCTTGACTGACAAGCGTCGCAAAGTCCTCACAAATCAAGGACAAGAAGTGCGAGCTGTATATCGGAACGCAGTCCTTCACGGAATTTCTCCTGTTTGCGAGCGTCAGTGTCGACATCATCTTTAGCATAGCGGGATAATTCGAGAAATTTCCTCTAGTATTCATCCACAGTCTTTGTGCCCTGTGAGAGTTTGTGGAACTCCTGCTTCTTCTGGTCGATCAGACCTGGAGGAATGTACCGTGCACGAAAAGCTGACTGAAATTCCTGCCAAGTGGGTACAGATTCAGCAGGCAACATACCCTTGTGGCTTTCCCACCATTGAGCAGCGAGACCCTTCAAGTGAAATGTCGCAAAGGTGACGTAACCATCAGGGGCCACATTAGCTGACTCCATCTCAAACAGAATGTCACGAAGCCAATCATCAGCATCCATAGGATTGGTGGAGTTGCGGAAAACAGATGGATTGAGGCGCACAAATTCTGACGGTGAGATCGGTCCAGGCTCCTGACGAGCATCGTTGCGTTCCAAACGTTTTACCAGACTCTCGTTGAGCTGACGGTTTAATTCAAACTGTTGCATCATTGCGGCAATATAGGGTGGAGGTGGAGGATCGTCAGCCATCCTGCCAATCAACAGGGGCAGTTTAGCAAGAAGAACTGCAGGTGTATGGAATCATTCAGGAAGTAACACGCACAACAAAAGGAAGTGCAATAGATACTTCATCATAGTCACACCAGACATTCAAATCCACACATAGTCTCGATTACAAGCCGGCATTACGACAGCTGAAAGGGGAAGGCTAGACAACTAGGCGGCGCGCAGGCACGCGGTAAGGAAGTACACAACGAGACATAGCAAAGGCTACATCACGTCGGAGAAAACTGCTGGAGCGAGGATTCTGTAAGTGACAACACAGGGTGCCCTCGATAAAAGGATCCTGTAAGCAGAACCTGGCCCACAAGCTTGAAGCAAGGGGGAATAATTTCAGAACTCCGGGTGGATGTGATCACGAGAATCTAATATTGGAGTTAGTAAAATTTTAACCCGAAAGGAAGAGTGATCAGTGTCCCAGAGTAAAGGTTGAGGAGTAAAAGATCCTAATACCACCCAATTGGCGATGTGGGCCCGTAAGCCACACAACCAAGTTAGTAAAACAATTTTCATTGACTAGACTCAACTTCGGCCAAGGAGTTGGAAAGGGGAATTCCTAGAGGCAGTCGGCTCTGATACCAACCTGTGACGCCCCCGGCTCAATCATGCACTAATCATATAAGCAAATGCACACGATCAAGCCTAAGGACTCACTTGAAGATATCACAACACAACTCTAGACACAAATTAAAATAATAGAAGCTTTATGTTACAAGCCAGGGGCCTCGAGGGCTCGAATACATAAGCTCGCTTACAAGCGTCAGCGGAAGCATCAAATATCTGAGTACAAATATAAAAGAAAGACATATAAGCCTTTGAGAAGGCGGGGCAAAAGAAAACACTACGATCGAAAGGCGCATGTCTCCTGCTTGGGACCCTCCGATCCTACTCCTGGTCGTCAGCCAACTCGTAGTAGAAGCCATCCTCGCGGTAGTAGTAGTGATCGTCGACAGGGGCAGCTGTCTCAGGGACTCCATCATTTGGTCGCATCAAACGGATAGGGGAAGAAAAAGAAAGCAAAGCAACCGTGAGTACTCATCCGAAGTACTCAGCAAGCAAGGATCTACACTACATATGCAACATTATCAAAGGGAGGTTGTATATGTGGACTGGGCTGCAGAAATGCCTGAATAGAGAGAAGGCCTAGTCCTATCGAACACTAGCATCTTTAGCAGTCTTGCAGCAATAGAAGAGAGTAGATCAGCACAGTATAATGTAGTAGTGGTTGTGTCAAGTAACATTCTCGCCCAGAGATCCTTCCTCGACTCCCTGCGAGAAAGCGATCCCGGAGCCATACTATCCATTAGCATCACAGGTATCCAGTTCTAGTTGTATCGATCGGGATACAACTCCGAGTGTCCTTTACCGTAGGACCGGCTATCGATAGATGTTTTCTTCACTGCAGGGGTGCACCAACCTACCCACCATGCTCGCTTAACTCCGGCCGGACACACTTTCCTGGGTCATGCCTGGCCTCGGCCAAACGACACACCGCAGCCCTACCTAGAGCTCAGCAAAGAGGTCCCCGCCAGTCTACCTCCTAAGCGCTCAGGGGTCTTGGGCCATCGCCCTGTGCACTCCGGGTCGTTGCGAACAGGGTGGATACCAGCACCGCCTCGAATGGCCGGCACGATCCGATCGTGCCGCACTGCTGAACTGGACGTCTGACAGAGCTTTCGGCTGATGCTACGATGCAGAGTGCCCATAACTATTCCCACGTGATGGTCGGATCAGATATCCAAATCGTTAGAGGATTAGGGGCTTGCGGTAACAAGCAGAGACTCACAATCGATGTGACCCCGTCGCCCCCTCTTGAGGACTTGCTGCAAGGGCTAAGAATGCCCGGCCGCGCCTCGTAAATATCTCACGGGTAACTTTCCATCATTCGCGGGTACCCCTCAGGGTCGACCCGCCTTTTCAAGTATCAGTGGTAAGGTCCAAGTATCCGTGTGTCCATATCATCATGGGAGTCCGAGGTATCACCCTCGTTGGATTCCTACTCGATGTATCTGTCAAGGTGAACTCGGAGGAATCACCCTCGATGGGTTCACACTTGAGGTGTTGCACGACAGCGTCGTTATCGGGAGTGGTGAAAGAGGAATCACCCTCGATGACCACAACCGATGAACTAACCTACAAGGTTAACATCAGAAGTGTTGACGAGGTATCACCCTCGGCACTCGATAGAAAGCCAGTAGTGTCGTACAACTAAGGGGGTGATGTGCGGTAGCGGGGCCTATCTTCGATCCCGTTGATCGGGTCTTCTGATAATCCAGCGGGGCAGTTGGGTCAAAGTGGGGTCTCTGATGGGTCACTAACCAGCCTATACTAAGTAGTTTGGATATCAGGCAGGTATCAACAGTAGTTACAAAAAACAGGGTATGCAACAGAATAGGAGCAATCAATTACAGTAGCAAAATCTAATGCAAGCATGAGAGAAATAGAATGGGCGATATCGGGATGATCAAAGGGGGGCTTGCCTGGTTGCTCGACGGCAAAGGCAGGGTCGTCAGTAGGGTAGCCAATCACCGGAGCTGCGTCGGTCTCGAAGACTACGTCGGTACCAGGCTCTATCGAGAGAGAAGAGGGGGAGGAAACAGATAAATACACAGCAAACATATGCAACACAGAGCAGGCTATGCTAACGTGCAGTGCAGGGTTGCCTAAAAACATGTCTAAGTCATATTAGTTATTTTAGGATTTAAGTTGGATTTATTAACCGGTAGTTATGCACTATTCATCTATCGGAAACGGACGAAAAGTTGCGGGTTCACCTACGTAGAGGGTTCCGACATGGAAACAGACGGCACGATCAGATTCGTCTCGTCGTTCTGATCAACTTTCATATAGAAAGTTTTTCGATCCGAGCTACGGTTTATTTTCTATGGATTTTTCAAAGTTTTAGCAATATTCTGAAATTGTTTTAGTTACTAAATTCGTCAGAAAATAAATTATGACGTCATCCTGGCGTCAGCACTGCGTCAGCACTGCGTCAGCAGTCAATTGCCCAGTTGACTGGTCAAGCTGATAGGTGGGACCCACCTGTCAGTCTCTGCGGGGTTAAACAGGGTTAGTTCTAAACTAATCTGGGTTATTTAACTAGTAGGCCCAGCCTGTCAGTGACCTAACTAACAGTGGATTAATTTAACTAAGTGCAGTTAGCCTCTAATATAAGTACTGACATGGGGGACCCACATGGCAGTGTCAGCAGGGAACAGTGCGATCAAATAGGCGACGGGGGCCCACAGGCAGTGTGTCAGGGTGGACCCCACGAGCAGCCAGGTCAGCACCGACGCCGGAGTTGCGCCGGCGAGGCCATTTGCGGCGGCTGCTCACCGGAGTTGGCCGGAAATGGGCTACAGGGGGTTTCCGGACCCGGGATTTGGCGCATTCGGCTGCGGGTGATGTCGCGCTTCCAATGGCGGTGGCTACGGGGGCTACCGTGGCCGGAGTTGGCGACGGCGATGACGGCAGGCGACGGCCGGATTGGGAGCTCGGTGAAAACGGCGATGCGAGCACGCTCGAATTGAATGGATGGGCCAGGGGGCACCTTGGCGCGCGTGCGAGTTTAACGGGCTCGGGCGCGGGACCATATGGTCGTCGGATGGTTGCCGGCGACGAGCTCGAGCGGCGAGGGTTTCGGGCATCGACGGTGAGCGGCGCTAGGCACGGCAAAAACGGAGAGGAGACAGAGGGGATTCGCGGCGAGGCTCACCTAGCGGCACACAAAAGGCCTTTGGAGGTTTAGTAGCAGCAGGGGGCTCGAGGTCGCTAGAGTTCGTCGGTGGCCGATGCAGAAGGGGGCGAGGACGACCCGGTGTTGCAGGGCCCTCCGGCTCCACCTGAGGCCACCAGGAGAAGTGGCGGAACGTGGCGGAGCTGGCAGACACGGTGGACGAGTGCGGGGTCGCCGGTGGCCGTGGTGAAGACGGAGGACGGCGACGACGGCGCTCGGCAACGGGAGATCTGGGGAAGAAGGAGAGGGGAGAGAGCGAGCGAGCGAGGGAGAGGGGAAGAAATGACGGAGGAGGCCGGCGGGAAGGAACTGACCTCGGCCTTATCCCCTCGCGGACAGCCGCGGCGTCTTGGTGTCGGTGCCGCACCGGCGCGCGCGCGGCGACCAGGGGCGCGGCGACACGCAGTGAGAGAGAGAGAGGGAAATGGGCCGGCTCAGGCACTGTGCACTTGGGCCAGTGCACAGTGGCCTTTTTCTATTTTCTCTTTTTCTGTTTTCTGATTTCTTTTCTGTTTGCAAAATCGTTTGAGCACCTGATGACTTTTGTAAAATGTGTGACCTAGCTCATAAATTGCAGTGCATCAATACCTATCACCAAAAATTAGTTTGGGCAAAATTACAATTTCATATTTAATTTAGATTAATTAAAATATTATTAAATGTTATTTTTAGTCACTGTTTGAGGTTGTTAGGGTCACTTAACTAATCCATTTAATGTTAGTTACAATTTTATAATTGCCTCTGAATTATTTGCTATTTAATGAACATTTTAGTTACTGATTTGAACAACTTTTATTTTCACTTTAGACTTTGAATTGAAATCTGAATTGGAATTTGAAATGAGATTTGATGCTATGATGATCAAGCATTGTTAAGCAGGGTGACTTGGCATTATCAAAATGGTAATCACTGTGGCCATTACATAGGGATGTTACAAGTGGAGCATGGCAAATTTAGTATACGAGCCATGGCAATTTTTTTTTTGCGACATGGCAACATTTCTTTAAATATGGGACCATGGCAAATTTAGTATATATAACAGGGCAATTATAGTTTTTGTGAGGAAAGCAAATTTAGTTAATGGAGCATGGAAAATTTATTATATGGGCCATGGAAAATTTCTTTGTTTTTTCAACATGGCAACATTTTCTTGAAATAGTGGAGTTTGCCAATTTTAGTTAACGGGCATGGCAAATTTAGTATATGGACCATGGAAAATTTCTTCTTTTTTTGCAACATGGCAACATTTTCTTTAAATATGGGACCATGGCAAATTTAGTTTACATATCATGGCAAATTTAGTTAATGGAGCATGGAAAATTTATTATATGGTCCGTGGCAAATATACTTTCTGGATCATGGGCAAATTATTGAAAATATGGCAATTTTTATTTTTACCACAGCAATTAACACATATCTGGACCAATATTGGACCATGGCAACAATTCTTTTATTATGGAACCATGTCAAATTTTAGTTAATGGATCGTGGCAAATTTAGTTTCTAGATCCTGAGGCAAATTATTGAAAAGATGGCAATTTTTAATTTTCACCACGGCAATTTACATATTTTTGGACCAATTTCAATTTTTTTTAAACCAGGCAAACTTTTTGTTTGCCGATGGTTTAATTTTGTGCTACATCTATAACCGTGTCCATTTCCTTTTTGTTGTCGTTTTCTTCTTCTTAGATTACTATGCAACTTTTGGCACTTAGGGTTTTCATTTTTTTAGATGACAATGGCAAACTTTTTTTGTACGTTTTTTTACTATCATATTTTTTGCTCTGTACGATCTTCTTTTCCTGTAATTCAACATGGCAATATCCAGGTTTTGTTTTCAGATTTATTTTTTTTGGTATACTTTTGCCATTTTATGCTCTCTTTTTTTTTTGCTCTGCTTCAGCATGGCCTTTTCCTGTTGTTGTTTTTTAGCAACTCCTGTTGGTATTTGTTGTTTACTTTTTTTTTGCAGGTTTACCAGGAAGGCCCAGCTCGGAAGACACAGGCCTACCGAGCCCAGCTGGCGGGCCGTTCGGACGGAACGCTCGTTAGTCCGAACGACGGAAATTCCTATTGGCCGCTCGTTGCGGCAAGTAGTCGACGCGACGCACGGGGGCAGATCTGACGAGCGTTTGGATGGGCCGGCCCGTGGTTTGTGCGTATCCGGTTTTGGGAATCTTCTAGGTAGTTCCCAGCCGATTTTTTCTGGCTTTGGGAACCATCTAGAAGGTTCCTGAACTGGTTTTCTATTTCCTTTTTGTTTCTTTTCTTTTTCTATTTATTTTTCTTTTTTATTTAAAATTTTTCTTTTCTTTTTCTGTTTTCTTTTCTTTTCTTTGCTCTTCCGTTTTTTATTTTTTCATGTTTCTTTTATTTGAGAATTTCAAATTTTTATTCAGAATTTTATAACATATTCTTGTTTTCAAAATTTGCTCTCAGTTTCAGAAAATGTTCAGAAATTTTATAAAATGTTCCCATTTTCAAATCTTCTTCATAATTTCAAAAAATGTCCATGTTTCAAAAAGTCTTTCAGGAATTTCAAAAAATGTTATTCTTTTAAATTTTGTTCATAATTTCAAAAAATGTGTGGTAAATTCAAAAAAATGTTCTCCTTTTCAAATATTTGTTACGTTCCTGTTTTGAAAAAATGTTCAGGAATTTCATAAAATGTTCTTGTTTTCAAATTTTGTTCACAATATCAAAAAAATGTTCCTGTTTCAAAAAGACTTGCAGAATTTCAAAAAGTATTTCTTGTTTTAATTTTTGTTCACAATTTCAGAAACTGTTGTGATTTAAAAAGTTCCATAAATTCAAAAAAATGTTCCATAAATTCAAAAAAAATGTTCATGTTTTCAAATATTTTGTACGTTCATGTTTTGAAAAAATGTTCAGGAATTATAAAATGCTCCCGTTTTCCAATTTATTCACAATTTCAAATAATGTTCGTGTTTCAAAGTCTTTCAGGAATTTCAAAAAATGTTCTTGTTCTAAATTTTGTTCACAATTTTAAAAAATATTCGTGTTCTAAAAAATGTTCACTAACTTCAAAATAAGTTCTCATTTTCAAATATTTGTTACGTTCATGTTTGAAAAAAAATTCAGGAATTTCATAAAATGTTCTGGTTTTCAAATTTTGTACACAATTTCAAAAAATGTTCATGTTTCAAAAAGTCTTTCAGGAATTTCAAAAAATGTTCTTGTTTTAAATTTTGTTCACAATCTCCAAAAACTTTCGTTTTAAAAAAAATGTTCATTAATTTCAAAAAAAAAATCTCGTTTTCAAATCTTTGTTATGTTCATGTTTAAAAAAAATGTTCTATTTATCAAAATATGTTCAGAATGTCATTCAGAAAATGTATAGGATTTTCAAAATATGTTCTCATTTCCAAAATTTGCTCATAATTTCAGAAAAATGTCTGTGCTTCAAAAAATGTTCAAGAATTTCAGAAAATGTTTCTTGTTTTCAAAAAAATTCACAATGTCAGAAAAGTTTCAAATTTTCCAAAATTGTTCACGTTTTAGAAAACTGTTAGGTTTTGTAAAAAAATGTCCGTGTTTTTTCTAAATTCGGATTAGAAAAATTGGTCACAATTTTTTAGAAAATAAGCCTATATTATCAGAAAATATTTGTGGCATTTCGAATTGTCTGAAATTTGCAAGAAATGTTTCTAAAATATTTTTTCTAAAATCTCAACCCTTTTTTATGTTGTTATAGTCTTTCGCGCTTAAATATTCAGTAACACCTCTGTGGTTGAGTGGCTAGCTGGTCGCCGCCTGCTGTGTGGTGTGCGAGAGATGGTGGGATCAAATCCTAGCGTTTCCCAACTTTTTGTCGGGGTTTTTTTTTAGGTCGTGCGCGGTACAGGAAACATAGGTGGCTTTCGCGTCGATGGGCCGGCCCAGTCGTGCATCGCGCGTGTGCGTCGACCTCCTATTCAGCGCGTTCAGCGCCGACGAATCAAACCGGCGCTCACTGCGGCGCCCCGGTGGGCCAGCTCACGAACACGCAGCAGCAGCGAAAAATTCCTAGGAAAATTATTGGTTGCGTTGGGGATTCGAACTCGCGTCGCTGCATCCTGCACTCGCTTCGCCTACCACTACACCAAACTCATAATACTAATAAATGGTACTGCCTGCTGTTTAAGTACAATTACAGTCGCGCTGGTCCAAAATTTAGAAGTTCACAGATTAAAAAAAAGTTCATGAAATTGTTTCAAAAAGAAAAGATTCAGGTATTAAAAAAAGCTCACGAAAATTGAAAAAAGTTCACTAGTTCAAGAAAAAACTTCATAAATTTGAAAAAGTTCACGGAATTTGAAAAGGTCCGCTAATTTCAGAAAAGTTAACGAATTTAAAAAAGTTCACGAGTTTGAAAAAAGTTCACGGATCAAAAAAGTTCATGAAAATTTTGAAAAAGTTCATGAAATTCAAAATAGTTCAAGAAAATTGAAAAAAGTTCATTGATTTTCATAAAAGTTCATGAATTTTGAAAAAAGTTCATTGATTTAGATAAAAAGTTCATCGAAATTTGAAAAGATTTCATTGATTTAGATAAAAGTTCATCGAATTTGAAAATAATTTCAATGGTTTTGAAAAAAGTTCATCGAATTGAAAAAAGCGTTCATATAAATCTGCTGAATTTTTCTCAGAGAATTATAAAAAAAAATTGAAAAAGAAAAAGGAAATTGAAAGAAAAAACAAAACGAAAAAGGCAAGCGAAAATGAAAAAGAAAATGAAGACGAAAGAACAAAAAAGAAAGAAGATCCACGTTTTCACAGAGGTGAAACTGGTCGGGAGGTTTTTGCGTGTTGGATGGAATCACTGCGGCGCTGGTTCGAATCCTGACGCACGCATATACATTAGTGAAGAATTTTTGCGTCTTTAACACAAAGAACAGAAAACTAGTTGGGCCGACCCACCGCGAGGCGCTGCAGGCGCCCGTTTGCAGAATACACATTAACGGGCGCCTGCAGCGCCAAATAGGAAATGCCCAGAATGCGTAGTACAGGAGGTCTCGCGAACGACCACGAGCAGTTCGGGCGCAGCTGGTTGGGGCCCGAACAAATCATTCGGGATGGCACTTCCCCGTATCAAACGTCAGTTCGTTATCGGGGTCCTAATTATTTGATCCTAATGCATGTACTAAAGCAAAAGTTGGAGCGATCAGACAAATACCAATAGCAAAAGATAGAGTTATTAATCTTCACCGTTAGTTTTCTATTGTTTTAAGTATATAATAGATAGATAAATTATTGGGAAACGATTACAATCAGCCGGCCGATCACGCGCTGAGTTCCGTCGCATGCACAGCCATCAGATAAGATTGATCAGACAACGCACAACCTCCAAACAACCGATCAGGACGTTTACAACTTGACGTGTGCCTCTGCCATCTTGACAATTTTTCTGCAACATCATCCGTGTTGCAGAAGTTCTTCCGCAACAATATCTATATTGCGAAAAAGTTAAGATGAAAAAATTTCTGCAACATCATCTGTGTTGCAGAAGTCTTTCCACAACAACACTTATGTTTCAAAAAAGTTAAGACAGAGAAAAAAAAAACTCTGCAACAGAACCTTTGTTGCAAATGTTTCTGCAACAAAAGGTCTGTTGCAAAGAGTTCCGCAACACTGCCTCTGTTGCATTAATAAGGAAAAAGGACGGGCCGCTAAATAGCCCCAGATCAAGCGACTGCGAAGGCGGTGGGTCTTTTAAAAAGATCCGCCGGCCGATGCGTAGCGTCGCCCTAGATTATTTCACAATTTTAGCTTTCATTTATAATATGTCAACAACTAAATGACATATGTCAAAAATGTATATTGCAGTCAATATAATGTTATTCTTGCATGCCCAAACCATGCACTTTTGCTTGTATTATTAGTGTAAAGAATTTAAAATATTGATTGTATGTTTAATTACGCGCCTTATATTTTTAAAAGGATGATGTATTGTTTGTTTGCATGTATATTGTATATGCTTTCTCGGTCTTTTCATGCCTGTTTTGTTTAAGAAAAATACTTAATTTATACTATCAACCATTGTGATTGGAACGCACGTTGTGATTAAAAAATTACAAGAATAAGAATATTATTTTTGGCATTAGATGTTCACATATTTTGAGTATCAGCTGTCCATTTAAAATTCATTGCCACTAATATTCTATTGTAGACATACTTTTATTTATAAACTGAACAAAAGTATATTAGAAATAAGTTTGCTCCACGGTCTATGCCATGTACGTACAGATGTACTCTTTTTATCTAGGTTGTTTCCCCCCATGGGTACAGAAAGTTTTTTTTTAGGAGTGATGCACTTTTGCCAGTATTATTAGTGTAAAGAATTTAAAACATTCATTGTATGTTTAATTACGCGCCTTATATTTTAAAAAGGATGATGTATTTTTTTGTTTGCATGCATATTGTATATGCTTTATCGGTCTTCTCATGCCTATTTTGTTTAAGAAAAATACTTAATTTATACTATCAACCATTGTGATTAGAACGCACGTTGTGATTAAAAAAATTGCAAGAATAAGAATATTATTTTTGGCATTAGATGTTCACATATTTTGAGTATCATCTATCCATTTAATATTCATTGCCACTAATATTCTATTGTAGACATACTTTTATTTATAAACTGAACATAAGTATATTAGGAATAAGTTTGCTCCACGGTTTATGCCATGTACGTACAGATGTACTCTTTTTATCTAGGTTGTTTCCGCCCATGGGTACAGAAAGTGTTTTTTTAGGAGTGCAGAAAGTTTCTTATCCCATGCGAAGCGCTAGTATAGCAGTCTAGATTGATTAATTTGATAAAATCTCTACCTAATATTAAAGGATGGATCGTTTCTCCACTTCTTTTTGTCCATTAGGTGTTTTTCGTATGCCCTCTTTTTTCCGGTCCGTACATCCTCTTTTTTTTTTCATCCGTCATTTTTTTAGGAGTGCAGAAAGTTTCTTATCCCACGCGAAGCGCTAGTATAGCAGTCTAGATTGATTAATTTGATAAAATCTCTACCTAATATTAAAGGACGGATCGTTTCTTCACTTTTTTTTTCATCAGGTGTTTTTCGTACGCCCTCTTTTTTCCGTTCGTATGTCCTTCTTTTTTTTCATCCGTCGTTTTTGCGTTGCAGGAAAAAATTACGTCCGTAAATTAAAAATAAATGCGTTCTGAGGACTCGAACCCTGCCCGTGTACTTTATGTATGCTCGCATGAACCAACTCAGCTAGCTAACCACTCTGTGAAAAAAATAAGGAAAACTTTCTTTTATTCTATACCTACTATTAAAACCCTTACCCCCATTTTTTCGTATGTTCTGTACGGGCTCATGCGAAATCCTTTTTTTTTCCACCCGCCACCCTTCTCCAGATCCCACCTGCGGTTGCCCTCTTGGGCCTCAGCCCGCTGCTCTATGGCCCAAGTAAATCCATGCAAATTGCGGGAGAAAAAAAGGAAAGAAAATAAAAGAAGAAATAAATTCAGCTTTGCCTCAATAAGCAATAAGGAAAAGAATTAAAAGAAGGAATAAAATTCACCTTGCCTTCGGAAGGAAAGAAATTAAGGGAAGGAATAAATTTCGCCTTGCCTCAGGAAGGAAAGGAATTAAGAGAACTTGCCTCAGGAAGAAAAGGAATTAAAAGAAGAATCGAGTATACAAAGAGGTGATAAATATATGTTGGTGAGTCCCCTAAAAAATATACAATGGGCGTGCATACCTCTCCTGATCACTTGCAATACAAACAAATTAGTAATCGCAAAAAAATGGGCATCCTCACAAAAAGTTTTAATTTCTTTGTGTCATTTAAAAAGTATTCTACCTTTTAAAAAATATTATGTATTTTTTGGAATCATTCATGCATCTTAAAATATTTGTGTAGTATTAAGAAAAGTGTTCATGTATTAAAATAATATTTATATCATTTAAAATATATTCACCCTTTTCTAAAAAATCATGTAATTCTGAAAAGTGTTCACGTGCTTAAAAATATATTCGTATTTTTAAAAATATGCATGCTCTTTAAAACAATTCATGTGATTTAAAAAGTGTTTGTGTTTTAAAAAAATGCTGATGAATTTTAAAAACAAATATACAATTTTAAAGTGAGTCGGCATAAGAGGGATGGTGTATGGTTCATACAGTATGGACTAGGAGTATGCAATAGCTCGAGAAGGAGAGCTGTCACTCCCAGTTTGACGAGTTTAGTTTTAAAACTATTAGACATTCACTTGCGAGCGTAGTTCAGTGACAGGTGTGAGTGCGGTGGCCTAGATCATCACCTTGGAATTGACCATGTTCGGACGCATTGTGATCAGGTGGATACCATGACATGGTTGGTGAAGACGGGAAGGAGGATAAACCACAACACAGATGAGACACTATGTTCAAATAGATAATTTGAACCTATGAAGGGGTTCAAATAGATAACTTGGACCTGCGAAGGGGTCTTGAGTCGTGCTTATTGTGCTAGGAGTATGCGATGCTTTCTCCCGTTGCAACGCACAGACATATTTGCTAGTTATATCCTATTTTTTTGCCGATATCATTGATAATCAGATCTACGGAGTAGTATTGTGATCAAACTCTTATTTTTTGTGGACTCCCGGACTCTTCATATTTGGCAGGCGTGCCTTTTTTGTTGACATGACGAGCCTCTTCTAGCTGGTTTGGCAGCGGTGCTTTTTTTTTTTCACGCGAGCTATCAGCTTTGCTTTACAACTAGCGGTTGGGGTGCCACCCTGTGGCGCCGCTTGAGAGGAAGCTGAGCAGTGCTAGGTGGAAGGCGCCCATTTCTCTTTCCTGTATATACTATGTAATGTTATTGCATCATATTCAAAGTAACATGCTCGGCTAAGTGCAAAGTGTGATGAATAAGTGAAACGGAAGATAGCTGGTACATTGGTGTATGCCAAAAACTAAATAATACTCCCTTCGTTCCGGACGGGTCGATAGGGCACGGGGATTTGTGGCGACGAATTACCGAGCCAGCTGGTCGATCGTTTTTAAATCACGGGAAAGGGGAATAAGATATACTCACGGGGCAGTCATCTACACAACAGAGGAATTTTTGTCGAAAGAGACCACCTGCCCAACGGAATTGCCAAAAAAGACCCCCTCCGGATGAAATTGTCAAAAAAGACCCCCTCGGCCGTGGCGGCAGGCGCGGCAGGCGACACGTGGCACCTGCCGCCACGCCGGGTGGCGGCAGCACTGTTCACGCACTATTCACACAGCGGGACGATTTTCGCATAGTAGAACGGAAACGGACCTGACTTGAACAGTGCTGCCGCCTACAGGCGTGGCGACAACACTGTTCATCGCGGGTGAACAGTACTTTTAAAAAAATAAAAAATTTAGCAGAAAAATTCAAAAAAACCTGAATTTTTTTTGCAGCAAAGATGATCGAGTGTTCTAAGTGGGTGCAAAATTTCAGATTTTTTTGATTTTTTCTGCTATTTGTTTGATTTTTTTTTAAAGTGCTGTTCACCTATGATGAACAGTGCTGTCGCCACGCCCGTAGGCGGCAGCACTGTTCGCATCGCACCCGTTTCCGTTCTGTTGTGCGAAAATCATCCCGTGTGTGAACAGTGCTGCCGCCACCCCGCGTGGCGGCAGGTGCCACGTGTCGCATGCCGCGCCTGCCGCCACGACCGAGGGGGTCTTTTTTGACAATTTCATTCAGAGGAGGTCTTTTCTGGCAATTCCGTTGGGCAGGTGGTCTCTTTCGACAAAAAATCCACAACAGAGTGTAGTGGGGGCAAGATCAAAGTTTAGAGGAAGGAGAGGTTCGGTGCATGTGCATGGCTCCTTCGGAGTTCTCTGACGCCTCTTCTTCGATTACGGGGTCCGGGGGATACTCAGTTGTTGACGATGGATTAGCATATGTAAGTTAATAGGTAAAGAAGTTGATAGTATTAGCTTTGTGCGCATGTACTGGTTTTCTATTTTCCACAAGTGAAGATCGGGCGACGGAGACGAGCAAAAAGAGATAAAACGTCAATGGGAAAAGTAAGTAGGTCCACAGAATAACTATGCCGACGGCTCGTATAGTCAAAGCACGTCAGAGCCGGGAGTCTAGTCGACAAACGGCTTCGCTACTTGTGATTGTCAGATGTGGGCCATGGGCCTAACAAAATTGAGATATACAATAGCTATACTTTTGACGGCCAATGGCAGGAGCTCTGCCTTTTTCAATATAAGTAGAGGGAAAAACTGTACATGACTAAGTAGTCAGGGAGAAAACCAAAGAAGAGGAAGAAAGAAGAGAAAAGCTAGAAACTGAACTACTCGCGGAATGCCAGTTCAAGCAACTGGGTGTCAGCACGAATCAAAGAGGCCACCTCATTATGTTGAAGCTCCTTGTCTTCAAAAGTTCTGCGATTTCTCTCTTTCCAGATGTTCCAAACAACATAAATGGCAGTGGAAATCATTTGGCTTGCCGCCGGGTCCTTCATCCTCTTGGCCGTTTGGCTCCACCACGTACTCAGGGCGCGAGGCCCAATGATGAGAGCAGAATCCCGTGGTTGCGTGGAGTCGATAGCCACCCAGATTAACTGAGAGAATGAACAGCCCAGGAAGAGATGAGCTGCCGATTCCATTTCCTGATCACAGAGCTTGCAAAGATCCGAGTGAGGCCACCCTCTAGCGGCCAAACGATCTGCAGTCCAAAGTCGGTTTTGAAGGAGCAACCAGAGGAAGAATTTCACTTTGGCTTCCACTCTTGCTCGCCAAATAGCATGAAGATCAGGTCTCCTCACAAGCCCCAAAAACTGAATACTATAAGCAGATTTAGCGGTGTAGGAGTTGGAATTGTTGAGCTTCCAAACAATGCTGTCCGGAAGGGAGGACAGCTGGACAGTCTGAATCTTCTCCCAAAGCTTAGTGAATTGGGTTAGTTGCTCCTCATTGTTAAGCCTATGGAGCCCTCGCATCCATTTGCCCCCAGTCAGCCCATCATTGACCGAGATATTTTTCCTTGATGCCAGCATATAGAGAGAGGGCGCAGCCTCGGCGAGAGAGAGATCACCGATCCATCGGTCCTTCCAGAAGGAGGTCGCTCGACCATCTCCAACATTGATCTTAGTGCAGGCCGCAAACAGATTCCGGTCGACAGCGTCGCAAGGCACCTGCATCCCTTTCCAAGGTCTGTCCACCGAGTCCCAATCAAACCATAGCCATCTTAGTCTCAAAGCTCGGATGTATCTCTCTAAATTCTTGACACCTAAGCCACCGCATTCCTTTGGGGAGCATACTTTCGTCCAGTTAACCAAACATTTACTTCTAGCAGCTTCGTCCTCACCACTCCACAGGAAACTTCTTCTAATTTTATCGATCCTCTTGATGAGCCATTTCGAGGGTATGAAGGCCGTAAAAAGGTACGTGGTCAGAGCAGTGAGAACAGAGTTGACCAAGGCAAGTCTTCCAGCTCTATTCATCAGCTTGCCCTTCCAAGGCTTTAGTCTGGCCGCAAACAGATCAAGGAGAGGCTGAATCTCAATTCTCTTCGGCACACGCGGGCCAAGCGGTAAACCAAGATATCGGCAGGGAAACTGTCCACACTGTCCACCAAATTCCGGCAAAACCTCCTGAAGGTTAATGTTTCCGCAGCTGATTGGGAAAGTGACGCATTTGTTGAGATTGATGCTTAAACCAGAGACCAGCCCGAAGAATTTCAGGATGACAGATAGCAGGGCCAGCTCCTCCTTGATAGGGTTCACAAATAAGGCCGCATCGTCAGCATAGAAGCTAGCTCTCATTCTAGCAGCACTATTAATGACCGGGGACAGCAGCCCATGCTGAGTGGCAATGGATAACATCCTCTGGAGGGGCTCAAGAGCCAAGATAAAAAGCATTGTGGCCAAGGGATCGCCCTGCCGCAGCCCTTTCCTGTGAGCAAAAGATCTTCCTTGCGAGCCATTGAGAAGAACATGGGAGGAGGATGATCCCAGAATTAACGAGATAAGGTTTCTCCAACGATCACTGAAGCCATAAGCCTTGAGAGCCTCAAGCAGGAAATCCCACCTTACTGAATCAAAAGCTTTGGCGAAGTCAAGCTTCAAGAACAACAGAGGTTTCTTCTTTGTATGAGCATCTTTCACCACATTCCTAACAAAGGTGAAGTTGTCTTGAATTGATCTCTTCTTGATGAACGCGCTTTGGGACATCAAGATGAGCCCGTCGAGCTCAGGAGCAAGCCGCGAGGCCAACAGCTTGCCCATGATCTTGGCAACACTGTGCATGAGGCTCACCGGCCTATAGTCCAGCGGGGAGGAGGCAACATTCTTCTTCGGAATAAGAACAATGTTGGCCGTGTTCAGGAGACGCCAGTTATCCCCCTTGAGATCGCGCAATTGATTCACCGCAGCCAGGAGATCATTGCAAATAAAGTCCCAACAGGTCTTGTAAAAAGCCCCGATGAAACCGTCCGGACCAAGGGCCTTCTCAGCATGAAGGCCGTCGATTGCATCCTTGAGCTCATCCAAAGAGAAAGGCACATCTAAGTGTGAGAGGTCCTTACGAGGGAGGTTGATCGAGTCCCAGTTAACGGTCCAAGACCTCGGACAAGAGTTCCCAAGCAGAGAGGAGAAGTGGTCCAACAGAACGCTGGCCTTCTCCTCGTGCTCAGTGACTTCAGACCCATTCTGGGAGGTGAGCTTGGCGATGTAATTTTTCCTGCGACGTCCATTGGCCTTTAGATGGAACAGTCTGGTGTTGCCGTCTCCCTGACGGATGCCTGTGATCCTGGAGCGCTGCCTCCATCTGATACGTTCAATAGCAGCAAATCCAAGCAATCTGGCCTTCAGGTTGGCTCTAAAAGCCCTTTCATCCGCTGTGAGCTCTCGCTCCTCTTGGGCAAGGTCAAGCTGAAAAATTATTTCAGTTGCAATCTCCTCCTTGATTTTCATATCCTTCTTGATCGATCTGTACCACAGTCTGAGGCCCCAGGCAGTTCTGGAAAGCTTTATATGAAGCACTTTGATGGGATCCGCAGAGAATACCGCCTTGTTCCAAGCTTCGAATACCTTTTCTTTGTATCCATCCAACTTAAGCCAGCATGCCTCGAATCTGAACCCCTTGTAGTGCTTAGAAGTTAGGCTTTGGAGAATCAACGGACAATGATCAGATATGGCAGTTGAGGCCGGGGTAAGACGGTAATGCAGATGGCCAAGCTCCCAAAGGCTAGACACCAGGACCCTATCAATCTTTGTAAGAACAGTGTTGGCACGCTCGTTGGACCAGGTGAAACGCCTACCATTTAGAGCTATCTCCTTGAGCTCCAAATCCTCAATTACACGTCTAAACCTGCCCATCATTCACAGATCTATGTTGTCGTTGCTCTTTTCCGACGCACGACGGATTAGGTTGAAATCCCCCAAAATCATCCACTCTGGCCTGACAAGGTTCTTGATTCCCCTCAATTCCTGCATGAAAGCAATCTTCTCACTGTCTTCCTGGGGTCCGTAAACAGCCGTCATGGACCAGCAGTCATTATTGGAGAGATTCATGATGAGTGCAGAGATAAAATTAGTTCCAGAGGCCTGAACATCAGGGGCAATGGAGAAGCCACCCGAGCAGGCAATCAGAATCCCTCCCCTCGTTCCTGCAGCTGGCTTGAAGATGAAATTATCACAGAAACTGCTGCCAAGAGTTTCAGCCACAATTTGGTTATCAATCACTTCTAATTTAGTCTCCTGAAAACACACGATGTTGCAGTTCCGGGCGGTAACGAAGTTTTTGATGGACTTTCTTCGGGCTGGGTTGTTGAGCCCTCTTACATTCCAATTGATCAGCTTAATATCCATTTAGGGGAGCTGCACACATTGCTGAACCTTGAAAGAACAAAAGACACAGACACATGCAAATCTCTTCCTTCATTCAACAGCAACCGCTGTGAACACAGCAGCAAATGGCAAACCAAACTTGACAGCACACACAATGAAGAGAGCAACCTGACCCTATCACTAGAGGGGAGCATACAATAGCTATACATGGGCCTATACGTCATGGCCTGTCAATCTCGAGGAGAAAGGACGGGAACGATACCGTGAGCACCTGTGCTCGTGCACATAAGAGCACTTTCGGTAGCTTAATGCTTATTGTTGTTGGCATGAGATCTATAGGTTCTCTCTTAGTAATCAAACACGTCGACTTCTGCGATTCAGAGAATGTTCCATCTTGCCATGTTTTTTTCTGAAGTTAAATTGGCATTACAAATTTTGTGATAAAATAGCTTTCAGGAGAAAAAAGCTGCTCTTCATCAACTTTGCACACATCACGTTATAGTCATCAACGACCACAATCATGATGCACTCAAGACAATGTCCAGGAGTTACTCAACAACACAAGAGTTGAGCGGGACCAAAGAATACAAACTACAAATGAAGAAGCAGAAGATGATGACACTTCAGCAAGAAAGAACTAGGCCGGCAAGAGTCTTGAAAGAAAATTTGTCTTCAGCTCCCCAACATTTTACCACTTCGTCGTTTACCAGAAAGTGCATCTGATGAGAACACACCCATGGTTTATACACTGAAAATAAGCCAGTTCCCCACGTCAGTGGCGTAGCCAGGATTTCTGGTCAGGGTGGTCCAATTGGTATAAAAATATATTTACATCACAAATACAACATACCGACATATTAGCAGAGGCTGAGTTATGTGTTAAGATGAGGGGGCCATCCCCCCCCCCCCCCACCCAAACCAAACAAATATATAGTAATACTATTCTTCACAGAATATTACGATCGTTTGATAAATAAATTATATTTGGAATATAAATAGTTACATTCATATTGATTCACTACGTAAAATTTGGCATAAGAAAACTAAAATAAATGTCATAAGACCAGGAAAATTGCAATTTATGTATATTTTACACTATGTTTTACGCATATCATAAAACCCGGTGTTTCAACACTTCCTTAGATGACGAGTACATGTAATTTTCCATGGTAGAAGTTGCATTTCCTTTTTTGCGAGGGAGCAGAAGTTGCATTTAACTATGCAGCATTGTGAAGTTGTTCCTGAAATAAGTAGGAACCTGCAGTTTGTGCAATATAATCTAGTTAAATTCACGAGTAGGAAACAAAAATTGTACAACAGTTAAATTCATGAGTTGCACCCTGGCATGTTGAGGCCTGAGGTTGCCTTTGTCTTAATGTTTTTATCTCGAAGTGAGCAATGAACAATTCCAAAGATATATGAAATTATGAGCTGGTTACTCCGAATTAGATAATTACAGGACGTATACAACAGTAAAATCATACATGCCTTATGTACTGCCTGCCGAAGAAAAAATGGAAGATAGGTTAAGTTAGTGCAAGCTGTTGTCAGCAAGTTTCTCACTGATCTTGTGTTGTGTTGGTCTTGTTAACCTGTATACAATGGCGCATAGCCAGGATTTTTGGTCAGGGTAGTCCAATCGATATAAAAATATATTTACATCACAAATACAACATGCCAACATATTAGTAGAGGCTGAGTTATGTGTTAAGATGAGGGGACCAATGCCCCCCCCCCCCCCCCCCCCCCCAAAAAAAACTCTGAAGCAATTTTTGAAAAAAAAAAGGAGAGCTTACATGGGAAAAAATTAGCCTTTGCCCTTCCCTATCCCCAACGCTCATGGTTTGTCTTTTTCCCTCCGCGGGAAGATATCGGGTCTATTTAGTTCGGCGCCCCAAGCAACCCGACCAAATATTTAGCGTTGACTTCAACACTGGCCTCTGTTTTTGGATCTCGTCCAATTTTTTGATTCACGTCAGCCCCAACAGCTTTCCCTATTGGTTTCTAAGCTGATATTTTGGTGAGTGACTGGCAGTCAAATCCTCCGGCATTTATTTGGAGCGCCAATATTGGCATGGCGAGCACAAGAAGGATCCAAACAGACCCATCGTCTAGCTACACCACTGCATACTAACATAGAATTTATCAAAAGAACACATCGTTAAGTTTAATCTTGCAATAATTCTACAATACAAAGATTTAATTTACCGTTAGTTCAAATGAACCCATAACCATAATTAGTTAGTTGGCTCCATTTATCAATTTTGAGTTCTGATTTGTACTCGCATCTAAACCTTGAAGGCAAAATCATACTTTGAATTGAAAATGGAAGTCATACTTTAAATTGGAAAGATGTGAAGTCGATGGAGTTCCTGCCTCGGTGGCTCAGTCTGCCCGGTGCACTTGTTACTACCTCCCGCCTCGCCGGCACACTACATCCTCTGGGATACAAGAAATCTTATTTTAAGGATACGAGGGAATATTTATTGGGGAAAGCGTACACCTTTTTTTGAGACAATCTCGCGAAGCTTTATTAATTCGTCACAATGTTTACAGGAACGGATGGAAGATCTTCGGGATGTCCTAATCAGACATGCCGGCCATCACCAAGAGAGAGCATGCTTCCCTAAATTGTGAGCTTCAACATTTGAGCTCCTAGATTCATGAACTACTTTACAAAAAGTAAAAGAAGCCGAATGGTCTATAATCTCACTAATGATTACACCATAACTAGCTAAACTCCTTTGCTTTATGTCATCAACTACCACCTTACAGTCTGAGGTGATATGGACCCATTGAATATAGAGATCATCCGCCAGGGCCATTGCTTCCCTTACTGCGAGCGCCTCCAGAGTAGTGGGATCTGGAATATTACTGAAAGCCATTGTTGAAGCACCCAGGAAAGCTCCATCATAACTCCTGCATATTGCCCCACTGCTCCAAAACCCAGTCGTGAGACAGCCGCGTCAACATTAATCTTCACACAACCAAACTCTGGTGCGGTCCAATGAGATGCCCTTTGTGCTTCTGGAATTGGGATTCTCGGTAACCGGATACCAAGATTTTGTGGCTCTGAAAGATACGACGTGATAAATCCATGAACCGAATGTGGACTTTGAAAAATGTTCTCATGTATCGCCTTCCTCCTCGCTCCCCAAATCTCCCAAAGTGACACCACCAAGGGTTGAACTCATCATGTGGTAGTATTTCATGTAGGGCAAAAATTCAACTCTTTGCATTAGTGTCGTGGTTTGCACTCATCTGCTCGACAAGAGGCTCCGGTGCTAAAGCCCGCACGCATCTAGACATAGTGCAGCTAAGCAGTGCATGTCTCTAGAAAGTAGGAAAGAACGAGAGAGATAGCTATGAGATCATGTAGTTGTACATTTTGGGCTTAGGCCTTGAACATTCGCTAGGGCCTGCCAATTTTTTTTCTTCCAGATATACTAAATTACTCGGTTGATGTACAGGGTGGTCCATGGACCAGCCTGTCCGCCCTCCAAATACGCCACTGCCCCACGTTGACTGGATGTACACTATCTATATAGTATATGATATGGATCACTGCGTCGTCAACCAAATCCATTGCAAATTGATCACTACTCGCTAGTACGTACTTACCAACTGAACCAAGGAAAGTTGAACAAAACTAGTAAATATGTGCGTGCGTTGCACCAGGAGAAAAAAAAAAACTCGTACCCAGCCATTTTGTCTCTAAAAACTGCATGTTCGTGTTCAAGGCTCATCGAGATTGACATCTTGTGGTTCAGTCTAGTTCAACTAATAAACATATAACACTAATGTTATAGAGCGCAAGTGTTGCATAACCTCACAAAATATTTCATATTTCACGTAGTCATTTTTTTTTCTTCATGTAAAGGTCATTTTCACATCCAAGGCCTGGTTCAACTGTCCAGTGGTATAATGATCCAAATCCAACCTCATGTGACACATCTAAAATGTAGAGCAGGTTTGTCAACTTATGAAGCAAGAAATACAATATGTGAAAAATAAGTCTTACATTATCAATTAAACGTATCAAATCAAGGCTATGACCATGCACATGAAAACATAAATAGGGAGATGTAAATCGCTGCTCTAAAATTACGCTGATTCTTAAACCATACACCTTCAAAGATGTCACACCCTTTGAAAAAGATCCGAAAACCAACAAAAGGATAGCTCAGTGTAGTACAACAACACGAGGCTACGAGCACGACCAAATCACAAATATTACTTTGCTGAGCATGTGCCAAATCTAGAAAGCATCTAAACTAATACAACATCCTCACGCACCAACCTCCCTGTTGGTAAGAAGAAGCAATTCTTCGAAAAGCACTGATGCTACCAGCAGAAATGAAAACAAAGCAAACATATGTTTCTTGTAG
Source organism: Thinopyrum elongatum (assembly GCA_011799875.1). NCBI lineage: Eukaryota > Viridiplantae > Streptophyta > Magnoliopsida > Poales > Poaceae > Thinopyrum > Thinopyrum elongatum. Next base: position 413,487,268 of record CM022297.1, on the reverse strand, counting down.
GAATTAGCACAGACATTTGCTTGGCAAACAAAGAATTATGTATCCACTTGTGATTAATCCATCTTATGGTGCAGCTCTAGGGATCTGGTCAGGTCAGGTGATCTGGATGTGCTCCTCCCTCGGCTTGTCCTCGGGGCAAGTCCTCGTCGTCGTCCCGGAGCCGGAGCCGGAGCTACGGATCTCCTCGATCCTCCTCACGACCTCCTCCATCCTCGGCCGCTGGTCGGGGTAAGGGGCGACGCACGCCATGGCCACCTTGAGCAGCTGCACCATCTCGTTCTCGGTGTTGGGCTGCCTCTGCAGGTCCTCGGCGAACACCTCCGAGGTCCACTCCTCCCGGACCACAGCCACCACCCACCTCGGGAGGTGCCCAACATAGCCGTCGCGGCCAGGGGACCGGAGGGGGTCCTTCCCCGTCAGCATCTCCAGTAGCAGCACGCCGAAGCTGTACACGTCCGACTTCTGCGTCGGCTTCTTGGCCTGCCGGACCTCCGGCGCGCGGTACCCGATGAGCTGCGGGTGGAATTGAGGGGGGGGGGGGGGCATGAGCTGCGCGAGGCCGAAGTCGGAGACGTGCGCGCTGAGATCCCGCGAGAGGAGGACGTTGCTCGACTTGATGTTGCCGTGGATGAACTTGCCGCCTCCTTCAGTATGGAGGTGGGCGATCGCCCGTGCAGCGCCCAGCGATATCTTCACCCTCGTCTCCCAGTCCAGTAGCGCTCTTCCAGCAGATTTCTTCCCTGTGTGTTATTTACAATTGATGGGTAAGTCTATGATCGTGTAATTTCGTCGTTTCAAAAAAATACTGTATGTGGTACATCAGGATGACAAGTTTGCTTAGTGGTTCAAACAAAAGACTTGAAATAAAGATCATACATACCATGCAAAGCAGATGAAAGACTACCCAGCGTAACATAGTCATAAACCAAGAGCTTCTCTTCCTTGGAGTAATAGAAAGCACGCAAGGGAACAACGCCCTGGTGCTGGCCAAGCCTGTCAATTATCTCCGTCTGCTGTTCGAATGCCTTCTTTCCTACCACCACCTCCTTCAGCCTCTTGACCACCACTGTCGTGCCATCCAAGACCAGCTTTGTAGGTCGGACCGTAGCTTCCTTTTCCAAGGACTTCACCTGAAGCCCTCAACAGATCATCCAAGTCGAAATCATATGAACAGCCCTCAAAGAAAACTAGCTTGTTCCTCTCTGCTTCTATACCACTGCTGTATTCTGGCTTGGATTTCTTGGCTCTTCCCACAGCTTCAGGCTCCTGGAGATGATCACCACTGCTGTATTCTGGCTTGTATCTCTTCCTCTTGCAGATGCATACCACGAGAATGACCATTATTATCAAAAATATAACCGTGCCTACAGCAACCACTGCAATTTTGAGAGGTTTCTGACCCCTGTCCGGGGGAGTTGGAGCATTGGGAGGAGGTGGTGCGGTTCCTGGACATGGTTCCAGGGGAAGCCCACATAGAAAAGCATTCCCCAAGAAAGAATTGGCTGGAAACTTCTGCAGAGCAGCTGGAATGGGCCCACTAAGGTTATTGTAGCTCAAATTCAAATACCTCAGTTTGGGGAGGTGAAGATCAGGGATGGGTCCAGAAAGTGAGTTGTTCTGGAGAGACAACCCAGTAAGCCCAGTCATATTCTGCACTTTCAATGGGATTTCTCCGACAAATGAGTTGTACGACAGGTCGAGGAACGCTAGTTTTGAAGCTAGGGAAGTAGGTATTCTGCCTGACAAGTTGTTGCGCTGAAGGTAGAGAGAGTGCAGATATGGAATGGATGCTACATCAGTGGGGAGGCCAGCAGTAAGACGATTGGACCGAAGGCTTAGCACCTCCAAGGCATCAAGCTTGCCAAGTATGTTGGAGGGCATAGGACCAAACAGTCCTACTGCAGGTAGTCGCAGCATACGAACACGCTTCCCGTCTGGTGTGCATGTAACCCCAACCCAAGATGTGCAGACCTGGGTTGTGAGGCTCCAGTTGACCTTCTGTGGATGAGGAAGGGATGCAGAAAAATCCAGAAGGGTTTTCTTGTCAGTGTTCAGATCAGCTTCTTTGGCACAAGGAAGAAGCAGACCAGCAGAAAGAAAAGCTAGGAGCAGAAGATGTTGCATTGTTAGGATGTCCAGAGAACAAGCAGAACCAGAATTATAATCCAAGGGTCATCAATGTTTCACTCCTGCTGCACAAAAGGAAAAGAGTAAGTGAGATTGGTTCTTATAACATCAATCAAGAGTCTAAACCATAGTAGGTGTATTATATGCTGCAGTTCATAAGTGGAAAAACATAGACAGTAGAAGTAGCGCTATTCGTGATTAGAAAAAAGGCCCGTGTGTTGCAACGGGTTATACATATTTATCTCCGTCAGGTGCACCAGGTAACCATGTTGATTCTCTCAATCTTCTCGACCTAGTGGGCAATGTTAAAGCTTTGATGCTTGCCCTAAAGGGCAGCACTCATATTGTCAATCTACAAGTTTAAGGAACAACAATCTCATAAAAAATCAACGAAAACATTACAAAATAATTTAAAACGCTCAAATTATGACTGACATATGGCATAATTCCGTAGTCCTAGATCACCGCAGATGTTACAAGCAAATGTTGATGATGTGTTTTTTCACATGTTTTTTGCACGTCAATACTTACCAGAAATGTCTGGGTTCCCCATAAATAGTTCTGAATGAGAAGTTTGATTTGTTCCCTGCTCCATCGGGAATGCAATTACAATTAAATGCAGGGGGCACACAGTCAATGCATATGTATGTCTTGTTACTGCAGCATGTGAAATTCCGCTACAGCTGACCTCCCTCTATTGAACTGTGATCTAGAGGCCTTAACAGAAACACCCCAATTTTAATTTAGATCTCCAGCTATTGGCTTATGCACTTGATCCAAATTGTGTGTGTTGTACAAACTGCAAGTAAATCAGATAAAAGCTTGTAAATGTAATGAACGAACTGATTATAGGTAAAAAAGAACAATGGCTAAACAAACTAAAAAAATATGTTCTTAGCCTCAATATATCCCTGTCTTGTGTCTGCCTTGCTTCTACTAATAGAAAACACTGTATGTACCCCCGAATGGTATCTAAGATACACAATTTCTTGTGTTCATGTTTAGCATGTTGAATTGTTTTCATGTAAACAATTCAGATGTGCACAAAGATCTTTTCCTAGAACGTCACCTATGGCAAAAGGATGCATTCAGAGAGCTACGATTTATTCTGCCATCACCATGCTCGTGCAAGGAACACTATGCTTGCACATAATAAGCAGAATAAGCACATAGCAAATCACGGTCATCCACACTCCCAAGAGTAAGCAAGCAGTAAATTAGACCAAACAATCTACTAATAATAAATTAGCCAGTCGGCCATGAATACCAACATGGGAGCCCCGCCTAATGGCAAAAGTATGCAATCGGAGAACTACGATTTATTCGCTCATCATCATGCTCGTGCAAGGAACACTATGCTTGCACATAATATGTAGAATAAGCACAAAGCAAATCACAGTCATCCACACTCCCAAGAGTAAGCAGACAGTACATTAGATCAAATAATCTACACATCATAAATTAGCAAAATCGGCCATGAATAGTAACACGGGAGCCCTGCTTTAGTGTTATGACCGGGGTAACTTATACCCGGAAGAGGCCCGCTGGGCAGGTTTAGTTAGGGGCTTAGCCCACAAGTTATTTTATTTTTATTAGCATCGTGGTTATATAAGCAGCTGTAAGACTCTTTTGGAAATTAAGCAATAAGACTATTTCTATTGCCCGGCTCCCAGAGGAGCCGGAACCCTAACCGAGCCGCCGCCTCTTGCATCGCCGCCGCCTCTTCCTCCGCGCGAGACGGCGCCAGCACGCCGGCCGCCGCGGTCCAAGCCTAGCCGGCCCGCCTCCCTCTTTCCCCTACAATCTCCGGCCTAGACCCGGTAGAGCCCTAGCTCATACCACCTTGGTATCAGTTAGCTCAGTTCCGATCATGTCTTCGCCGCCGCCCACCCCATCCCTCCCGCTGCCGACCTCCACCACCGCGCCGCTGCCCATCACCACCGCGCCGCTGCCCTCCCCATTCGCGCCGCTGGTCTCCACCTCCGGCGCCCCACCGCCCCGATGCCGGTTCCCTCCACCGCGCCGCCAGCCGCCGTCTACACCCCGGAGGAGGTCACCGGGGTCCTCCACGACCTCGTCACAGCGGTCCAGGGGATCCGGCTGTACCTGGCAAGCCCCTACGGGCCGCCGCCAACCCCGCCGCCGGCCGCCGCCACCGGTCCGCCGGCCCTGCCGTGGTACTCGCCCAACTCGGCGGCCTCCGCGGCGTTCGCTGGGCCGCTGCAGCCCCAGCTGCAGCTGCAGCCGCCGCCCGCCACCACCCCGCAGTGGCCGCCACCGGCTCTCGTGGCGCCTCCCGCGCCCATCGCCCCCATGCAGCAGCCGCTGCCGCTGTAGGCCCCTCCGCCGCTCAGCACCGGGCCGGCTCCGACCACGACGGGAGGCGTTCCGATCCAGCAGGTCCGCTTCCCATCGTCGCCGTCACCGCTCCCGGCCTGGCTGTCCGGGTCATCGCCGCAACCAGTCTACACTACGGCCGGGGAATAGCCGGCGCCCACCCTGCAGTACGGCGATCCGTTCGGCTCCGCGGGTCCCTACGCGGGCCGCGCCGACCCGCCGTTCCACGGGGGACCCCCGGTCCCCACCGACCGGGCGCCACCCCCCTCGCTGCTCCGCACCACCGAGCCGTACGGCCACGGCGGTCATACCCAGACGCCGCCACGATTCGCCAAGATCGACTTCGCCACCTACAACGGGACTGAGGACCCCCTCAACTGGCTCAACCAGTGCGAGCAGTTCTTCCGGGGGCAACGCACACTCGCGTCGGACCGCACCTGGCTCGCCTCTTATCACCTCCGGGGCGCCGCACAGACGTGGTATTACGCCCTCGAGCAGGACGAGGGCGGCATGCCCCCTTGGGAGCGCTTTCGCGAGCTATGTCTCCTTCGTTTCAGGCCGCCGATCCGCGGGAGCCGGCTGGCGGAGCTCGGCCGCCTTCCCTTCACCTCCACGGTGCAGGATTTCACCGACCGTTTCCAGGCCCTGGCATGCCACGCGCCGGGCGTGACGGCGCAGCAGCGGGCCGAGCTCTTCGTCGGCGGTCTTCCGGATCACATCCGCGTGGACGTGGAGAGCTTCGGGGACCCCAGGACCTGCCCGAGGCTACCATGCGCTGCTTAGCGCTTCAGCCGACGGGCGGGGAGCAACTTCGGGTCACGGTGGCTAACGGCAACCGCCTCCGGTGCCATGGGCTGGCGCGGAACGTGCCCATCACTATCGGCGACGAGCACTTCACCATCACGTGCGCCGGCATCGACTTGGGCTGCTTCGACTTCATCCTCGGCGTCGACTTCTTGCGGACTCTCGGTCCCATCCTCTGGGACTTCGACGCCCTGACGATGACCTTCTGGCGTCTAGGTCGCCGCGTCCGGTGGGAGGGCATTGAGGGCGCCTCACCAGTGACGCCGCAGCTTCAGCTGGCCGCGACCGCCACCGAGCCCGCGCACCCACTGTTGGATCACCTCCTGCAGCAGCACGGCGACCTCTTCGACGAGCCTCAGGGCCTCCCGCCAGCCCGGGTGTATGATCACCGCATTCATCTCCTGCCGGGCACGGCGCCGGTTGTAGTGCGCCCCTACCGCTATCCCCAGCTGCAGAAGGACGAGCTGGAGCGGCAGTGTGCGCTCATGCTCGCATTGGGCATCATCCGGATCTCCACGTCGCCGTTTTCGGCGCCGGTCCTCCTCGTCCGCAAGTCGGACGACACGTGGCGCTTCTGCATCGACTACCGCGCCCTTAATGCCATGACGCTCAAGGACAAGTTTCCTATCCCGGTGGTCGACGAGCCCCTGGACGAGCTACATGGGGCGTGCTTCTTCACCAAGCTCGACCTCCGGTCGGGCTACCACCAAGTGCGGATGCACCCGGATGATGTCGCCAAGACGGTGTTCCGGACTCATCACGGCCACTTCGAGTTCTTGGTGATGCCGTTTGGCCTCTCCAACGTCCCGGCGACCTTCCAGGCTCTGATGAACGACGTCCTCCGCCCCTACTTGCGTCGGTTTGTGCTCGTTTTCTTTGATGACATTCTTATCTACAACGCCTCGTGGGCGGAGCACCTTCAGCACGTCGCCATCGTCTTCAACGAGCTTCGAGCGCACCATCTTCATCTTAAGCGCTCGAAGTGCTCGTTCGGGATGCCTTCAGTCGCCTACCTCGGCCACGTCATCTCGGTCGAGGGGGTTGCTATGGACGCCGACAAGGTGGCGGCCGTCGCGGCCTGGCCGACACCGCACTCACCGCGGGCTCTTCGCGGCTTCCTGGGCCTCGCGGGGTACTACTGGAAATTTATCCGGGAGTTCGGCCTCATCGCGTCCCCGCTCACGCGCCTGCTGCGTCGCGACGCCTTTGCCTGGGATGCGGAGGCAACAGCGGCATTCGAGGCTCTTAAGGGGGCCCTCACGACGGGTCCCGTTCTTCAGATGCTTGACTTCGACCGGCCGTTCGTCGTGGACTGCGACGCCTCTGGTGTGGGGTTCGGCGCCGTCCTTCATCAGGGCGATGGACCTCTCGCGTTCTTCAGCAGGCCCTTTGCCGCGCGCCATCTTAAGCTCGCGGCTTATGAGCGGGAGCTCATTGGCTTGGTGCAGGCGGTGCGCCATTGGCGGCCCTATCTTTTGGGCCGGTCGTTCCGGATTCGCATGGATCACTGCAGCCTCAAGTTCTTATTGGACCAGAGGCTGTCTACCGTGCCGCAGCATCAGTGGATCAGCAAGCTCTTTGGCTTCGACTTCACCGTCGAGTATCGTCCGGGCCGCCTTAATACCGTGGCCGACGCCCTGTCTCGCCGCGACGCCGACCACGACGCAGCCGTCGGCGTCTCCGATGGGGCGGCTCTCTGCATCCGCTCGGGGCCCTCTTTCGCCCTATTTGCCGACATCCGTCGGGCCACCGCGGCCGCGCCGGACGCTCAGCTCCTTCGGCAGCGACTTGCTGCTGGCGACCTGGAGGAGCCGTGGCGTCTAGAGGATGGCTTGCTCCTGCATGGGCGCCATATCTTTGTGCCGGACCACGACGACCTCCGTCACCAGGTTCTGCTGCTGGCACACTCGGCCGGCCACGAGGGTGTGCAGAAAACCCTCCATCGTCTCCGCGCCGACTTCTACATTCCCGGTGATCGGGCCCTGGTCCGGGACTAGGTGCGGTCTTGTGTGACGTGCCAGCGCAACAAGACAGAGACACTGCGGCCGGCTGGTCTGCTACAGCCCTTGGAGGTGCCCTCTCAGGTCTAGGCTGATATCTCCATGGACTTCATCGAGGGCCTTCCCAAGGTGGGCGGCAAGTCCGTCATCCTCACGGTGGTCGACCGCTTCTCCAAGTATGCTCACTTCATCGCGCTCGGCCATCCCTACACTGCCGCGTCCGTGGCCCGTGCCTTCTTCGACGGCATCGTCCGCCTCCACGGGTTCCCCTCTTCGATCGTCAGCGATCGGGACCCGGTGTTCACGGGGCATGTCTGGCGCGATCTCTTCCGGATGGCGGGCGTGAAGCTCCGCCTGAGCACCGCCTTCCACCCTCAGATGGACGGCCAATCGGAGGTGGTCAACAAGGTGATTGCCATGTATTTGCGTTGTGTCACAAGTGATCGTCCTCGCGCTTGGGTGGATTGGCTCGCGTGGGCGGAGTACTGCTACAACACCTCCTATCACTCCGCCCTGCGCGCCACACCATTCGAGGTGGTCTACGGCCGACCGCCCCCGCCTATCCTGCCGGTTGACCCGGCGACGGCTCGGACGAAGGCGGCGGGCGATCTTCTTCGCAGCCACGACGAGATGCTTGCGGAGGTACGGCAACGCCTCATTCAGGCCCAGCAGTTGGCCAAGCACTACTACGACGGCCACCATCGCGAGGCGGAGTTCACGGTGGGTGATTGGGTGTGGCTGCGTCTTCTTCACCGCTCTACGCAGTCCCTGGACCCACGCGCGAAGCGCAAGCTGGGCCCTCGCTACGCCGGGCCATTTGCCGTATTGGAGCGCATCGGGAAGGTGGCCTACCGCCTTCAGCTTCCGGTCGGTGCTCGCATCCACGACGTCTTCCATGTGGGGCTGCTGAAGCCTTTCCGTGGGGAGCCACCGGCGGCCACACCCGCGCTTCCTCCAACCTCCGACGGGCGCCTCCTTCCAGGACCAGCGAAGGTGTTGCAGGCCCAGCTACGTCGCGGGGTGTGGTACTTGTTGATCCAGTGGGATGGCCTTCCGGAGGAGGAGGCCACTTGGGAGCAGCGCGACGAGTTCCGCCAACACTACCCCGACTTCCAGCTCGAGGACGAGCTGTTTGCGCAGGCGGGGAGAGATGTTATGACCGGGGTAACTTATACCCGGAGGAGGCCCGCTGGGCAGGTTTAGTTAGGGGCTTAGCCCACAAGTTATCTTATTTTTATTAGCATCGCAATAAGACTATTTCTATTGCCCGGCTCCCAGAGGAGCCGGAACCCTAACCGAGCCGCCGCCTCTTGCATCGCCGCCGCCTCTTCCTCCGCGCGAGACGGCGCCAGCACGCCGGCCGCCGCGGTCCAAGCCTCGCCCGCCTCCCTCTTTCCCCTACAATCTCCGGCCTAGACCCGGTAGAGCCCTAGCTCCTACCATTTAGATAGAGCAAATAATTTATCCAGAGGGTAGCAGTGCGCAAAATGACTCACAAGAACAGTTTAAAATTGCATTAGAATCTGCAGACACAAAAGGATGTGAACTAAATAGTCGAATCATACTGCAAAGGCATAAACTTTGGATCAAGATTGAACATGTAGTTACTCATAGATTCAAAGATATCTATATTTATCTGAAACAAAACACCTACAATAACAAAGAAGATAGCCAATCCCTACACACAATTCAGATTCATTCTAGTCCCCGATACATGTCACAGCCACTCCACGCAGAAACCCAAACGCTATCAATCCACATCAGCTCTTTTAGGGACCCCCCTAGCCATCAGGAAGCATCCTCGATTCATAGAACCCACGCTCTAATCAGTTTATAAAACCAGACAGAGCTCTAGCACGCACGCGACAATGCCTATATATATGTAGGGGTTCAGGCCTGCATACCCTTGGGTTTCTTGCGGAGGAGGAGGAATCCGGCGCTGGCGGTCACGAGGATCATTACGGCCACCGTTGTCTCCGTGCTCTAGCCCTGCAGGAACTCCATTGGCCACGAGATTCTAAAGAGCAATACATTCATGGCACAAGTATGAACATAGCTGTAGTTAGTGATATGAAAAGAAAATTGTTTTCTACAAGTGTGTCTCTTCCATTTCAAATTCACAAATACAAAATTAATTTCTGATTCCGGTTTGATGGCACAGTTGCATGGATTGTTCCCACAACTCTAATTCCTAAATCCCCAATTGGTTACTAATTAGCCACAACACAAAGCTACAAATATTGATAGAATTTTGTGTCCTTCACCAACCAAGATTATCCAGAAATTAGGATTTCGGATAATATGAGAACTGCTCCAATAAATTCAGTATGCAGCTATACGAGGCATCGGTTGTGGCTACAGGACAACATTTTCTTTTAACTTTCTATTATAAAAAATCAACATGATGACTGCAAGAGCAAAAACTGATGCGAATTTTCTTTTCACCCGTGAAACTGTTTTATTTTGGCATTTGCAGGAGGAACAGACCGTGATTAGTAAGTAGAGAACACCACATTAATCTACACATGGAAAAATAGGAAGAAAGTGAAGGCAAGCAAGTTGTAACCCACATGTTGTCGTTGTGGTCGATTGCAGTTTCTCTTGTACATTCAGTCAACTGACTCGAGGATGACCAGGAAGCAGCCTCATTTCTTGTAGCTGGTTGATGCATCGTCCTCTTGCAGTACTGGCAACATCCATGACGAATCCGCACACCAGGAGTCTGGGTAGCTGCAGCTGCAGCTGCATCCACCCGACACGAAGGTGAGTCAACTCGGCGATGCCACTCACCACAATTGAAACATTAGACTCACATTACAGCAAGGAGGGGAAAAGATGAAGAAGATTGCAAGTCACTACAACTCTGAAATCCACTCCTACTCACTTGGTCATTCTGTCAAATACCTTATGTGCAGTGTATGAAACTTCACCATAGATAGTAGAGCTGTGCAAGGATATGAACCACTGCATTGAGAGACGGGGGCATCCGTGACCAGAAGATAAGCGTGGACATGCGTGTGTGTTTCACCTGGTTGGAGCGGTCAAGTCGTTCTCACGGGGCACTCTATGCGGCCGCCTTGGCCCAACCTCACAGAGCGCCACGGCGCACAGGTAACGTGAGGAGGGAGACCACGCAGAGCGAGCAGACGGCACGGCCACGCTCGGGCAGGGTCTCCAGTCCTATCTCCTTCTACCCCTTCCTGCCTCCTCTACCTCCGGCGAGCCGCTGCTGAGGCCGCCTGACCTGCTTGCTGCGGTGGTCGCCATCGCACGGTTGCTTCCGTGAGAGAGAGAGAGAGAGTAGAGGGTAAGGGCTGGAATTATCGCCACTCGTCCTCCGCCGCGGCTGTAGCCGTCTACGCCGCCGTCAAGGGCGCCGCCCCTCAACTTCTCCTGCTCCGCCGCGGCTCGTAAGCAAGCGGGAGCGTCTGGATAAGAAACAGAGGAATCGCGGGTTGAATCCTTACAAACGCAGGGGTACTTTTGTAAACAACGAAAAGTTTTCTCACATCCACTTAAAGAGGGACCGCGGGTTCAATTACAAACAAACACAGGAGGGGAGGGGGGGTTTGCAAAACACAACTGCACATCACTGTCTCAAAACTTAGTCCAGAACCACAAAACTTGCGCAGTAGTAAATCGATAAGACCACTAATGGCAGAAAGTTGGGGGCAGATTACTTCACAGAACGCACCTTCGATGCGAAGCGAGCTTTGGCGGTCAACCGCTGTGAGCGCGTGTTCAATCTGCACCAGCTTCCCCGATGGGCTGAACGAACGAAATCATGGAAAAAGTCAGGGCAGATACAAGCAAGCAACCCAAGCACATCAGTGTAACACCCCAAAAATATTTTTCTGGATTTTTAAAATCTTTCCTTTAAAAAAATAAATGCTTTGAAAATCATTTTTGGATCCTATCACTTTTCTTCCGTTTGAAAACCCTTTCAAATTTTAATTGGGTTTCAAATTTTCTTTAATGGTTTTATTTTGGAAGGTCTATATTATTTGGATAATTAATTTAGAGGTTTTCAAACAATTTTCTTTTAGAAAAGTTTTTGGGAATAATTAAAATTTTCAAAGACAATGCCTTTTTCACTTCCTTTATGCCCTTCTAAAATCCACTCAATAATTTTTCTGCCACTCCAAGTTTATTCCCTAAGTCACTTACACCCTCTAGGACAGTGTCCAACTCCCTTCCACCATACAAAAATATTCTTTCAATATTTTATAAATTCCAAAGCTGGAATTTATATTAATCATCATTTCTTGGGTTTACAAAGGAACCACATTTTCAACAATTCTCCTACACCCACCAAAATTATCCTAGCAACTAGATGGTACCCACAATCCATTTCACCAAAAACCATGTGGTCCAAAGTTCAAAATCTTCAAAATTCATACAGTTGAAATTTGGACCAGATTCAATATTTCTTATCCAAACCTATTTTAAAATGCCCCAAAAATTCTGAAACCTTGCCAGACCCTCTCTTATGAATCAACACATCACCAAAAAAATTCTCATAAATTCCTAAAATGCCTAGCACCTCCTGGCATTCTATCATACACCTTATATGCATACTGTTCACTGCTGACAAAAATTCAGTAAACTGAATTTGGTCAGTGGCGGAGGCGATCGACACAGTGTGTTGCACTCCATCGCTCTCCCTCCTCTCCACGCCTCCTACCCTCATAAATGGACCACCGCGGGACCCGCAAGTCAGCTGGACACCGCCGTCAACCCCGGAGCTGGCCGGTGCACCTGCTTCTGTCCTCAGCGGCGGCGAGCCGAGGAGATCAGCACCGCGCCGCCTCCTTTACTGCTGCTGCTACTCTATCCACCTACCTCTGCTCCACGCGGCACCCTCTCCGCACCTTCTCCGCGCCGACCACGCCGCCAGGGCCCCGCCTGGCAGTCGCCGGAGCTGGCGCTGCCGCCGCACCCGTACGGGCGCCTCACCGTGGATAAGCTCTTCGAGCTCGACTCCTTCCACGTTAGGGCTTCCGGAGGACTCCATTGACCCCCTGGATCGTGCACTGAACCTCACCGCCGCCCTAGCCAACCTCGTCAGCGGAATTAACTCCGGCGTCGTCCGCACGCCTCGGCCAACCTCGACGCGCCTATATAAGAGGCTCCCGAGATCCGCCCACTCACTGCAACCTCTCCACACCCTCCCAATCGATCTCTCCGCCTCTCCCCGACCTCGGCGAGGTCTTCTTCTACCTCTCCGGCCGCCCGATCCGCCGCGGTAGCCGAGATCAGCTCGTCGCCGTTAGACCATCCCTTCCACCCAAACCTCGTCAGAATCCTTCTGGTCCACCACATCGTCGATCCCACGCTTCAATTCCACGTCTAGAACTCTCTCCGGCGAAATCGAGCAGCACCCGAACCACCGTCCGCCGGCGTCGACCCCGCCGCCGTTCTGAAGCTCGCCGGCGACCACCACCATCACCCACCGATGCGCCACTCCACCCGGATCACGTTCCGACCATCGCCGCCCTCTGGGACGCCGGCGATCGTCGCCGGTGACCACCGCCATCTCTCTGTCTTTGCGCGCGAGCGCAGTTTAAAACCGACGGGTGGACCCCATTCGTCAGTTCTCTCTCTCTCATTTCTGTGTTAAGCGAAGGCGTATTCTGCGCTTTTACGTCTTCTGCACTGGAAGGTGTATTCGCTACCGAAACGTTTTCTTTCTGTTTTTATTATTAAGGCACAATTGACTGCAACTTTGACTGCATGTAGCTTTTAAATCATAAGTCCAAATGACTTGGTTCTTTTTCTGTTATTCTTATTTTTCTCTCTAGTTTTTTTAGTATTTATTTAAAAATGTTTTGAGACAACTTTTGTACTGTTGCTATTTTTTTTTTGATTTAAGTTTGAATTTGAATTTTCAGAAAAAGAAGAGGGGGACTTTGCCGGGAATTTTGAAGGGTTTTCCCCTGACTACTTGGGACAAGGCAAGCATTATTGAACTTGGGATATGGTGATTGTGTTTTGCATTTGCATGTTTGCATCCGATGGTATTGCACCGCATATATCACAAGTGCATGCATGTTCGGTCATATCACTTTCTTGCTCATGTCTTGCACCTCACTCAAGCAAGTTTCCTTCTAACATGGTAAAGTTGTGGAAATTCAGGAGAGTGTCTCCTGCCTTGGACGTGCCGGTGGGCACGGGCCATTATTTTTGACACGGTGGTGTCATATGGCTTATGTGGAATATTCCGGTGATGATAATTAAACACCTCCTAAGTCGGCCTAGATCGAGTCTTGTTCCGTTACACCTAGCTGGATACCATGCTGCCACGGGTCCTTCCGCAAGGAAGGTACGGCTTAGTAAGTTGATAACCCCTGTCTAAGTGCACACCGTACAGAGGGCCACGATGAGGGTTTCTGTGGCCACAGACTAAATCCTGTCATCAGGTCAGGGGGCATGGGTGTTTCCAGTTGTGACTGAGAGGGGGGCACCCCTTGGAATCCACGCATATTAATAGTGATCCCATGCAGGACGTTGGTCTCCCCGTCTTAGAGTTTTTCTTGAACGATGCTTTGGGTGATTCCTGGCATCCGAAAAGTTGTTCTGGTGTGCGCTGGTCAGGTGTGTTTTCAACCCAAAGACCGTAATGGGAATTAGTCAGTGTCACGGTACTGACTAAAGAAATCTTTTACTTGTGGGTAAAGAGTACATCCTCTGCAGAGTTTAAACCTATTCGAATAGTCATGTCCTCGGTCAAGGGCGTAGCTGGGTGGGTCAAGTGTCGGTCCCGGTGTCGGTCTCCGGAGGAAAATAATTAAATTGAGTATGAATTATCTTGCAGGATATTGTTGTCATCACTAACACTGTCATGATTATTTTAAATACTAATACTGTGAATATTTTCATGGTTATGCATATTATTGAGGACTAACCGTTTCTTTTATTTTATATTTCCTGAGTGTCTCAGGGGCTGGCTAGACTACCCCGGGCACTCAACTTTATTTTCAAGACCTTTTGTGGCGTCCCTCGAGTTACCAGGCGGTTTATCACGCCACTACTCTTGTGGACACCCGATTGGCATTTCTCTTCAAGTCCGACCGTGGCGTCACTTGACACCCGACTGGCATTTCTTTTCAAGACCTCTTCGTGGCGTCCCTCGAGTTCACAAGCGGTTTATCACGCCACTACTCTTGTGGACACCCGATTGGCATTTCTTTCTTTTTTCTGAGTGTCACTTGGGCTGGCTAGACTACCCGTGGCATTCATTTGTTTTATTTCTAATAAGTTTGATTATGTCCAACATGCTACGTTCACGTCCATATCATTTTATTGTCTTGTCATGTCTTAAATTTTTAGTCAGCATGAGCATTTTAGCATGATCTAACATGAGCATATGCATTCATTATATCTTTGTTCATAATGTTTGCGAGTACATTTCAACGTACTCACTGGCTTGTCCCTGGCTATTTACTTGGCCAGACTTGGAGGAGGACGAGCTTGTGGAGGAGGATTGCGCTAGCGAGCACGACGCTTAGAGGAGTCCCAGTCAGTCAACCTGTGATATAGGAGTCTACCACATGTATCATCCGCAGAGCTTCCGCTACACAAATAAAATAGTCAAGCCTCACACTGACGCTTGGCTTTACTTTATTTTACCAGTATTGTATCAACACCACACCACTGTCATATTCCGCCACTGCCATATGTTTGGCAAGTTTGTAATAATTTTGTTGAGCCCTCAGACTCAACCCTGTGTAATATTATAAGTACTGATTCTCTGTATCAAGGAAGTCCACCAGTTGTGTTGATCTTGGGGCTGGTGTGACTTAGGGCCTTTCTGAGTTTTATTCCCAGAAAGGAGCCCGACAATTAGCTGTCGAGCATGGAGGTGAACAGCAAGCCACACTGAACATAGGTGCAAAGCAAGAAGAGATCCGAGGCAAAGGAGGGAGAGCATCACGGGAGAAGGAGGATCCCGATGTCGATCTATGAAGACATCACGGGAGGCCGAGGAGGGAGAACCATCTTCGCTGCTCCCCCAGTGGCGTGTCCGCCGTCGTCTCCTCCCTCCCTCCGTCTGAGGCGTGGGCGAGGTGCTTTTAGAGGGCGAGGTGACGGGCCCGGCGGGTAGTTGGCTAGAGGCTGCGAAGGGCTTCTTGCTGCCTGTGACCCGTGGGCCTGGGTATACGTTTTTTCTTCGCTAAAACAACAATTAACACGTGCGTGCCCGCGTCTTTCTTTCTTTCTTTCTGTGCTCCTTGCACATGCCTGGCTGTTTTACAGTTTCAAGTTTTTGATAGGTTGTAATGGTACCTGGTAGTGCAGCATCATGGTAGACTTAATAACACCAGCGATCCATTGATTACTCAAGCAGCCGGTGCATGCGTTGACTACGCATCAGCTCAAGTACGTTGGTACCAACGTCTACAAGGGATAGATCAAATCTGTATTAATAGTTGCAACACGGCTGACGGACAGAAACCACTCTGGTGTGAGCGGTCCGGGACGCAGGAGCTTTACAATCCCATCATCCAAAGTTGGATCACAGTAACTCATGCATGGTGACTAATGATACGTCTCCGTCATATCTATTTTTCCTAATGCTTTTGTTTTTGTTTTGGACTTTAATTTGCATGATTTGAATGAAACTAATCCGGACTGACGCTGTTTTCAGCAGAACTATCATGATGTTGTTTTTGTGCAGAAATAAAAGTTCTCGGAATGGAACGAAACTTTTTGAAGAATTTTTATGCAATAAAAGAAAAATACCGGAGCTGAGAACCACCGGAGGGGGGGCCTGGGTGAGCACAACCCACCAGGGCGCCCCCCTCCAGGCGTGCCTAGGTGGGTTGTGCCCACCTGGTTGCCCCGCAGACCCTATCTCCGACGCTATAAAATCCTATTTTCGAAGAAAAATAGGGGAGGAAGAATTATCGCGTTTCACGAGACGGAGCCGCCGCCGCCTCCTGTTCTTCATCGGGAGGCCAGATCTGGAGTCCGTTTGGGGCTCCGAAGAGGGGAATCTTCGATCTTCGTCATCACCAACCCTCCTTCATCGCCAATTCCATGATGCTCCCCACCGGGACTGAGTAATTCCTTCGTAGGCTCGCTGGTCGGTGAGGAGTTGGATAAGATTCATCATGTAATCGAGTTAGTATTGTAAGGGCTTGATTCCTGATGACCCACAAGTATAGGGAATCAATCGTAGTCCTTCCGATAAGTAAGAGTGTCGAACCCAACGAGGAGCAGAAGGAAATGACAAGTGGTTTTCAGTAAGGTATTTTCTGCAAGCACTGAAATAGTCGGTAACAGGTAGTTTGATAGCAAGATAATTTGTAACGAGCAAGTAACGGTAATGGTAAATAAAGTGCAGCAAGGTACCCCAATCTTTTTGTGGCAAAGGACAGGCCAAAACGGTCTCTTATGATAAGCAAAGCGTTCTTGAGGGTACACGGGAATTTCATCATATCACTTTCATCATGTTGGTTTGATTTGTGTTCGCTTCTTTGATAATTTAATATGTGGGTGGACCGGTGCTTAGGTGCTGTTCTTACTTGAACAAACCTCCTACTTATGATTAACCCCCTCGCAAGCATCCGCAACTACGAGAAAGGTACTAAGATAAAATCTAACCATAGCATTAAACTTTTGGATCCAAATCAGTCCCTTACGAAGTAGCGCATAAACTAGGGTTTAAGCTTCTGTCACTCTAGCAACCCATCATCTAATAACTACTCCACAATGCATTCCCTTAGGCCCAAATATGGTGAAGTGCCATGTAGTCGACGTTCACATGACACCACTAAGGGAATCACAGCATACATATCATCAAAATATCGAACACATACCAAGTTCACATGATTACTTGCAACATGATTTCTCCCGTGACCTCAATAACAAAAGTAACTACTCACAAATAATAATCATGCTCAAGATGAGAGGGGTATTAAATAGCATAATGGATCTGAACATATAATCTTCCACCAAATAGACCATATAGTAATCAACTACAAGATGTAATCAACACTACTAGTCACCCACAAGCACCAATCTATGGTTCCGGTACAAAGATTGAACACAAGAGATGAACTAGGGTTTGAGAGAAGATGGTGTTGTTGAAGATGTTGATGGAGATTGCCCTCCCAAAGATGGGAGAGTTATTGGTGATGACGATGGTGATGATTTACCCCTCCGGGAGGGAAGTTCCCCCGGTGGAATAGCTCCGCCGGAGGGCAAAAGTGCTCCTGCACAAGTTCCGCCTCGAGACGGCGACGCTTCATCCCGAAAGTCCTCTCCTTGTTTTTTCTAGATCAAAATGACTTATATACCAGAATAGGGGCACCGGAGGTGGGCCAAGGAGGGCACAACCCACCAGGGCGCGCCTGGGCTCCCTGGCACGCCCAGGTGGGTTGTGCCCACCTGGTGGGCCCCCTCTGGTAGTTATTTGCTCCAATATTCTTCATATATTGCAAAACAATTCTCCGTAAATTTTCAGCTCATTTGGAGATGTGCAGAATAGGTAACTCTGACGTAGCTTTTTCAGGTCCAGAATTCCAGCTGCCGGTATTCTCCCCCTTTGTGTAAACCTTGCATATTATGGGAGAAAAGGCATTAGAATTACTCCAAAAGGCATTATTGTGCATAAAAACATTATAAATAACAGTAGGAAAACATGATGCAAAATGGACGTATCAACTCCCCCAAGCTTAGACCTCACTTGTCCTCAAGCGAAAACCGAAATCGAAAAACATGTCCACATGCTTAGAGAGAGAGAGAGGTGTCGATAAAAACAAAATACGGACATAGAAGCATCATGCATATTATTATGACAGCAACAAACTTTTAATATAAAACTTTATCAAACAACTTTTATCATATAACTTCTTATGAACAAGTAACAATTCATCACAACATTGAAGTATAAAGCATAAACCTTATTGAAAACCAACAAACTATGTTCTCAGTTAACTTTGCAACTACAATTCATCATATTTTCAGGAAGGGTCACGTGTCGGAGCCTTTAGGCAAGTCCACATACATCTTTGAAAGGTAGCAGGTGCATTACATAAACCAAAAGGCATACGTCTATAAGCATAAGTTCCAAAAGGGCAAGTAAAAGTGGTTTTCTCTTGATCAGGTTGTGAAACAGGTATTTGAGAAAAACCAGAATATCCATCAAGGAAGCAAAAGTGTGTGTGTTTTGATAATCTTTCTAGCATTTGATCGATAAAATGCAGAGGGTAATGATCTTTTCTAATTTCTTTATTTAACTTCGTAAAATCAATTACCATTCTATAGCCAGTAACAATCCTTTGTGGAATAAGTTCATTTTTATCATTGGGAACAACGGTAATACCTCCCTTCTTAGGGACACAATGAACATGGCTTACCCATCTACTATCAGCTATGGGATAGATTATACCTGCTTCCAGAAGCTTTAATATTTCAGTTCTTACCACTTCTTTCATTTTAGGATTCAAACGTCGTTGATGATCAACAACGGGTTTAGCATCAGGTTCCATATTAATCTTGTGCTGTCAGAGAGTGGGACTAATGCCCTTAAGATCATCAAGAGTGTAACACCCCATGTATTAATCTACAGTAATCACCCTTTTGATTATGCCATGTCATCATGATCAACAATGATTAATCATCATTGGTATCATATCTCTTTTCAAATTCAAATTCAAACTGAAAGTGCAAATAAAAGTTGTCCAAACCCAGAAACTAAAATGTTCATTAAATAACAAGTATTCCAGAGGCAATTCTAAAATTGTAACCAAAATTTAGTTAACAAATTAAGTGACTCTAACAGTAGCAAAACAACACTATTTACTACCTTCTTAATTAAATAAAATCCCAAATGAAAACCTTTGGACTCAAAACCATTTTATTGCAGTCGCATAAAATGCACCATATTTATTTGGGCCAGTCTCATATTTTACAAAAGTCTTTTGGAATGAAATTAAAAGGCAAAATAGTAAAGAAAAGGAAAAACAGAAAAGAAAAAGAAGAAAATGGGAAAAGGCCCTAGCTACTGTGCCCGTGGGCTCTAGTCGCTACAGGCGCCGGCCCAACCCACCGCGGTCATCCCCTACCTACTGCTCCCCCCTCGCGTGCTGTCGCCCGCACACGCGCGCCCGCACTGCCCCCCCTCTTCTGCGATCGACACCGAGGCCCAGGGCTCGCCTGGGAGGAGATAAGAGCGCTTTCTCCCTCTCACCCGAACCCTAGCCCCCACTCCTTTCGGTTCCCCTCTCCTCTCTCGTCCTGGCTCCTCCACCGAACGTAGCCATCGCCGTCGCTCGCCACCACCGCGGCCACCGAGCACCCCACGCCGCACTGTGACGCCGAGGAGGACCGCCGTCGTCATCCACGTCGGCTCCGCCCTTCGGCTCGATCCGGGGAGCAACGCATCACCGGATCGGTCGCTCCCTTCCCCACCACGGCCACCGCGACGCCGGCATTCGATCCGCACCGTCGCCGCGTCCTCCGGCCTCCTCGACTCTCCTCTGCGTCCGTTGTGAGCTCCCACAACCCCCTGGCTGCTCCCCTCTCGCCCCCTTGCCCTGTAGCTACCTCCACCCCACCCCCCAACGCGGAGCCGGAGCGCTGAGCTCCGGCCGCTGATGGTCGTCGTCGTAGCCTTCGTCTCCGGCCACCACAGCGGTGGCCAATGCCACCATTCGTTGCGGCCCGCAATCCGCGTTCGACCGCGCCCAGCCAGGCACCCAACGGAGCCCCGTAGCCCCCTTGCCGCATGTGCTCGAGCACCGCCGACGCCCAGCTCACCGCCGACGCCCCCTCCGGCCACCTCGGTGCCAACCGTCGCCACCACCGGATGCGCACGGTCACCAGGAACCCGTCGCAACAAACCACGCGTGAAATGGGTCACCGTAGCGTGATTCCGGCCGAGTTCCGGCAACCACCACCGCGTCGGGCTCATCGCCGGCGCGCGAGTAGTTTAAACCCGGCCCGTGTCTATGACACGTGGGCCCGGGTCCAAAACCACGGGTTTAGCCACTAATGACCCCCACTATTTAAGTTTAAATAAATAAAACTGTTAACTAAACTAGATGTGCCGCTGACACCCTGGACCCACCGTCTCTAATTAACCACCGTTAAAATAAGTCCTAATAATTAGACTAGAGAATGACATGTGGGCCCTGTGTACTGTTTAAATGGATAAGTTTTAATTAACACTAACAGACACTGACATGTGGGCCCTTTGACTAGTCAAACTGCTGACTGGGCAGTACCCAGTCACTGCCAGTGGGTCCTGCGTGGGCCCCGTTGACTGGTCAGCGGGTCCGTTGACTGCTGACGTCACCCCTACATCATGATGATGTCATATTTTACTGTTTTGGATAATTTGAATTTAAATAAATATTTAAATTCCAGAAATTAATAAAAACTTTAGAAAATCATATCTTTTAAACCGTAACTCCGATGAAAATAATTTATATATGAAAAATGACCAGAAAAATGAGACGAATCCGAATACGCTACCCACATACCTGTTAGATGCCTCTAACTATCTGAACATGCAACTTTTTGCCTGTTTCAGATAAATGAATAGTGCATGACTTTAATAAAATAATTCCAAACAACTTCCAAAAATAACTAATTGACTTAGACATGTCTTCAGGCAACCCTGCACTGCACGTTAGCGTAGCCTGCTCTGTGTTGCTCCTGTTGCTGTGTATTTATACTGTTTCCTCCCCCTCTTCTCTCTCGTTAGACCCCGACGCAGTTCCCGGTACCGGCGCAGCTCTCGTGATTGGCTACACTTCTGACGACCTTGCCCTTGCCGCCGAGCAACCAGGCAAGCCCCCCCTTTGATCATCCCGATATCGCCCATTCTATTTTCTCATGCTTGCATTAGAATTGCTGCTGCCGCTGCTTTACCTATTCTGATGCATAGCCTGTTTACTGTAACCTGCTGTTGATAATTACCTGCATATCCTAAAATGCTTAGTATAGGCTAGGTAGAGACCTATCAGTGACCCCCACTTTTCCCGACTGCCCCGCTGGATTATCAGAAGACCCGACCAACGGGATTGAAGACCAGGCCCCGACACCGCACATCACCCCCCTAGTTGTAACGACACTGAAGCGTTACTATCGAGTGCTGAGGGTGATACCTCGTGTAGCACTTCTGATGTTAACTCTGTAGAGTAGCTATTCGGTCGTGGTCATCGAGGGTGATTCCTCCTTCACCGCTTCCGATAACGACGCCGTCGTACAACACCTCAAGTGTGAACCCAGCGAGGGTGATTCCTCCGAGTTCACCTTGATGGATACATCGAGTAGGAATCCAATGAGGGTGATACCTCGGATTCCCCTGATGTTATGGACACACGGATACTTGGACTGTACTATTGTTACTTGGAAAGGCGGGTCGACCCTGAGGGGTACCCGCGTGTGATGTGAAGACGGGTTGCCTGTATGGTGCCCGAGTGAGAATACGAGGCGTGGCCGGGCATTCTTGGCCCTTGCCGCAAGTCCTCGAGACGGGGCGATGGGGTCACATCTTTCGTGAGTCTCTGCTCGTTACCGCAAGCCCAAGGTACTAACGATTTGGATATTTGATCCGAGCAGGCCTCTGGCCTGATAGCACTAACCATCACGTGGGCATAGTATGGGCGTTCTGCATCGTATGCATCAGCTGAAAGCTCTGTCAGACGTCTAGTTCAGCATGGCGGCACGGACGGACCGGTGCCTTCCTGTAGTGTTGGTGCCTGGCTTCACCGTGTGCGCAACGACCCGGAGGGCGAGGGGCGATGGCCAAGACCCCCTTGCGCTTAGGATGTAGACCGGTGGGGACCTCTCTGCTGAGCTGTGGGTAGGGTTGCGGTGTGTCGTTTGGCCGAGGCCGGGCAGGACCCAGAAAGTGTGTCCGGCCGGAGTTAAGCGAGCGTGGTGGGTAAGTTGGTGCACCCCTGCAGGGAAGAAAAGTTCTATCGATAGCCGGTCCTACGGTAACGGACACTCGAAGTTGTATCCTGATTGACACAATTAGAACTGGATACTTGGATACTATGGCTCTGGGATTGCTTCTCGTAGGGAGTCGAGAAGGGATCTCCGGACGAGGTTGACGACTGTATGGCTCTGGGATTGCTTTCTCGCAGGGAGTCGAGAAAGGATCTCTGGGTGAGGTTGAGACTTAATGATGCTGCTACATTATATTGTACTGTCCTACTCTCTTCTATTGCTGCAAGACCGCTGAAGATGCTAGTCTTCGATAGGACTAGGCCTTCTCTCTATTCTGGCATTTCTGCAGCCCAGTCCACATATACAGCCTCCCCTTGAAAATGTTGCATATGTAGTGTAGATCCTTGCTTGCTGAGTACTTCTGAGTACTCACGGTTGCTTTGTTTTCCTTTTCTCCTCATATCAGTTTGTCGCGACCAGAGGACGGAGACCCCTGAGACAGATGCCCCATCGATCGACTACTACGACTACCCAGAGGATGGATACTACTTTGAGCTTGCCATCGGCCAGGAGTAGGATCGGAGGGTCCCAGGCAGGAGGCCTGCGCCTTTTGATCGTAGTGTTTTCTTTTGCCCCGCCTTCTAAAGGCCTTTCTGTTTCTCTTTTATATCTGTACTCAGATATCTGATGCTTCCGCTGACGCTTGTACGCAAGCTTATGTATTCGAGCCCTCGAGGCCCCTGGCTTGTAATATAAAGCTTGTATGACTTTATTTATGTTTTAGAGTTATGTTGTGATATCTTCCTGTGAGTCCTTAGACTTGATCGTGTGCATTTGCGTGTATGATTAGTGCACGATCGAGTCAGGGGCGTCACAAGTTGGTATCAGAGCCGACTGCCTCTAGGAATCCCCCTTTCCAACTCCTTGGCCAAAGTTGAGTCTAGTGGTCTAAAAGCTAATTTACTAACTTGGCTGTGTGGCTTACGGGCCCATGTCGCCAATTGGGTGGTATTAGGATCTTTTATTCCTCGTCTTTACTCTGGGACTCTGATCTCTCTTCCTTTCGGGTTAAATGAATTTTACTGACTCCAACATTAGGTTCTCGTGATCACATCCACCCGGTGTTCTGAAAATTTCCCCCTTTCCTTCAAGATTGCGGGCCAGGTTCTGCTTGCAAGATCCTCTTATCGAGGGCACCCTGTGTTTCACTTGCAGATTCCTCGCCCCAATAGTTTTCTCCGACGTTGATGTAGCCTTTGCTATGTCTCGTTGTGTACTTCCTTGCCGCGTGCCTGCGCGCCGCCTAGTTATCTAGCCTTCCCCTTTCAGCTGTCATATTGCCGGATTGTAATCGAGGCTATGTGTGGATTCGAATGTCTGGTGCGAATATGATGAAGTATCTACTGCACCTCCTTCTATTGTGTGTGTTACTTCATGAATCATTCCATACACCTGTAGTTCTTCTTGCTAAACTGCCCCTGTTGATTTGGCAGGATGGCTGACGATCCTCCACCTCCACCTTATATTGCCGCAATGATGCAGCAATTTGAACTTAACCGTCAGGTTATGACCGGGATATTGGCTCAGTTCCCAAACCAAAATGCTTATCAACAGCCTACACCAATAACTCTGCCAGAATTCGTGCGCCTCAATCCATCCACTTTTCACAGCTCGACTGATCCAATGGATGCTGATAATTGGCTCCATGACATTGCCTTCCAGATGAAGTCGACCAATGTTATCCCTGACAGTTACGTCACCTATGCGACGTATCACCCGAGGGGATCAGCTGCGCAATGGTGCGAAAGCCACAAGGGTATGTTGCCTGCTGAAACGGTAACCACTTGGCAGGAATTTCAGTCAGCTTTTCGTGCACGGTACATCCCTCAAGGTCTGATGGACCAGAAGAAGCAGGAGTTCCGCAAACTCTCACAGGGCACAATGACTGTGGATGAATATCAGAGGAAATTCCTTGAACTGTCCTGCTATGCTGAAGATGACGTCTGCACTGACGCACGCAAGCAGGAGAAATTCCGTGAAGGACTGCGTACCGATATAAACCTTGCACTTGCTGCCCATGATTGCAATGACTTCGCAATGTTTGTCAGCAAATCTTTCCAAGTTGAAACAGCTCTGACTGAGTACCAGGAGTCGTTCAAGCGTACTCGAGATGTCGGCTCGTCTTCCGGTCGACCTACTCAGAAATGTCGAGTCTGGATCCCACACAATATTCATCATCGACCTGCTCCAACACCAAGGCTGTCATATGCTGCACCTCGTCTGCCTCCACCACCAAGGCAACTGAACATTTCAAGTGGACAGCCCAATGTTGGTGTTTCTCCCCATAATGATGGTCTGTGCCACCAGTGTGGACAGCCAAGGCACCGTGCTTTCAACTGTCATCAGGGTCAGCCTCCGAATGCATCACGCCATCCTGTTGTTCGTAGGAAGGGTCATCGGACCCATCATTCCAGAAATCGTAGTGCCAGACTACCTGCTAGTCAACTTGTTCATGTCAACCAAGTCAACATGGAAGAAGCTCGACAGGACCCCAAAATTGTGATCGGCACCCTTCTAGTGAATTCAATCCCAGCTTCAGTCCTCTTTGATTCTGGAGCATCGCACTCCTTCATGTCCGAAAGTTTTACGTGAAGCCATGATATACCTTTCGAGGAGATGTCCACCCCATTAGTAATCCAGTCACCTGGGGCTAATTGGCAAACTACCATGGTAAGCCACGGTAACCACATTGTGATTGGAGGATTGATGTTCCCCGTTGCTCTCATTGCTCTCAAGACCTCCAACATAGACATTATTCTGGGAATGGACTGGTTGAAGTCTCATAAAGCTTTGATTGACTATGCCACTGAAACAGTCCGCATCACTCATCCTTCCGGTCGGACAGTCAGATACTCAGCTCGGACAGTTCAGAATGCCGAGGATCAGTTATATGTTCTGAATGCATTGAACGCCTCACCTCTTGAAGGCATCGAGAACGTTCCAGTTGTTCATGATTTCCAAGATGTATTTCCAGAAGAACTTCCAGGAATACCCCCTGCTAGAGCGGTTGAATTCGTCATCGACTTGAAGCCGAGCACTACCCCTATTGCGAAGCGTCCTTATAAGATGCCTCCACATCATCTTCTCGAGCTTAAGGAAGAAATCAACACGTCACTTAAGAAAGGTTTCATCCGTCCCAGTTCCTCTGCTTGGGGAGCACCTCCACTCTTCGTTAAGAAGAAGGATGGAACTAACCGATTGGTTCAGGATTATTGGCCCATTAACCAAGCAACAATTCAAAACAAATATCCACTTCCTCGGATCAATGATTTGTATGATCAGCTTGCTGGATCATCGGTGTTTTCTAAACTCGACTTGAGGTTGGGTTATCATCAGATCAGTGTTCGTGAAGAGGATATTCCGAAGACTGCATTTGTTACTCGCTATGGCTCTTATGAGTACACTGTAATGTCATTTGGCTTAACAAATGCTCTAGCCACATTCTCCCGTCTGATGAATTACATCTTCATGGATTACCTCGACAAATTTGTCGTGGTATATCTGGATGATATTCTGGTATATTCGAAGAATAAGGAAGAACATGTTGAACACCTCTGTCTTGTACTGGAAAGGCTCCGAGAACACCAGTTGTATGCCAAGTATTCCAAATGTGAATTCTGGCTTTCTGAAGTAACTTACCTTGGTCATGTGATTTCCAAGGATGGAATTGCTGTTAACCCGAAACAAGTTCAGGCTATTCTTGACTGGACCCCTCCGAAGAACGTCAAGCAAGTAAGAAGTTTTCTCGGCCTTGCAAGTTATTGCCGTCGTTTTGTCGAGAATTTCTCAAAGATTGCTAAACCTTTGACCGATCTGCTTCACAAGGGATTTAAGTTTGAATGGACAGAAAAATGTCAGGAAAGTTTCCAGACACTCAAAGACAAGCTGACATCTGCCCCAGTACTATCTCCTCCAGATACCCGCAAAGACTTTGTGATTTATTGTGACGCATCCCGTGAAGGATTAGGCTGTGTCCTAATGCAAGAGCGTAAAGTGATTGCCTATGGCTCTCGGCAGTTGCGCCCACATGAATAGAATTATCCGGTACATGATCTAGAACTAGCTGCTGTGATCTATGCATTGTAGTTGTGGCGACATTACCTTCTCGGTAATCGTTGCGAGATATACACGGATCATAAAAGCCTGAAGTACTTGTTCACTCAGCCATCTCTAAACCTCCGTCAGCAAAGATGGATGGAGGACATTACGGACTATGATTTGGGTATTTCCTATACCCCTGGCAAGGCTAATGTGATGGCTGATGCCTTAAGCCGCAAGTCCTATTGCGACAACCTCATGGTTAGGCGAGCTCAACCTCGTCTTTATGAAGAATTGTGCAAGCTGAATCTGCGTATTATTCCACAGGGTTCTCTTAATAACCTTGTGATACAACCAGATCTTGAGAAAGCTGTTAAGAATGCGCAAGCTAAAGATGCTGAAATTGATCTGATGAAGAAAGACCTTCACCTTGTAAAGTACAGGGATTTCTCGCTGTCTGAAGATGGAACCTTGTATTTCAGAAACCGCATTGCCGTACCACGCTTCGAGCTTATGACCGACAAGGTCATGAAGGAGGCACATGATACCCCGCTGTCTATTCATCCGGGTAGCACCAAGATGTATCGTGATCTCCGTCAAAGGTACTGGTGGTCTAAAATGAAGCAGGATATTGCTTGATATGTTGCTGAATGTGATGTGTGTCGTCACGTTAAAGCAGAACATCAGAAGCCGGCTAGAATTCTGCAACCACTTCCTATTCCTCTATGGAAATGGGATAAGGTTCAGATGGATTTCGTTACAGGACTTCCCAGGTCACAGAAGGGTCATGATGCTATTCTTGTCGTCGTCGACCAACTTTCTAAAGTTGCACACTTTCTGCCCGTCAAGGAAACTATCACTGCTAGCCAGTTAGCAGAGTTGTATATCTCCAGAATTGTATCACTCCATGGTATTTCGAAGGAGATTAGTTCGGACCGTGGCGGTCTTTTCACCTCAAAATTCTGGGAAAGTTTCCAAACAGCTATGGGAACTCATATTACCTGGAGTTCAGCTTATCACCCCCAATCCCAAGGCCAAGTCGAGCGAGTCAATCAAGTGCTTGAAGACATGCTTCGGGCTTGTGTTATTTCTTTCGGTAAGAAGTGGGAAGAATCTCTTCCATATGCCGAGTTC
Source organism: Thinopyrum elongatum (assembly GCA_011799875.1). NCBI lineage: Eukaryota > Viridiplantae > Streptophyta > Magnoliopsida > Poales > Poaceae > Thinopyrum > Thinopyrum elongatum. Next base: position 413,459,861 of record CM022297.1, on the reverse strand, counting down.
TCTTATAACAACAACTATCAAGCCAGTTTGAAAATGGCTCCCTTCGAAGTACTATATGGACGTAAGTGTCGAACCCCTCTGAATTGGTTAGAAACTGGGGAAGGACCGCTCGTGGGTCCGGATATTATTCAACACGCCAAAGAGCAAGTCCGTATCGTCCATGAAAACCTCAAAGCGGCTCAGGACTGCCAGAAGAGCAACTATGATCGCAAACGATGGGGTTTGACTTAACAACCTGGTGATCAAGCTTATCTTCGTGTCACTCCTATGAAGGGCACTCACCATTTTGGAATCAAGGGCAAGTTAGCTCCACGCTACATTGGTCCCTTCCCCATTGTTGCAAGACGTGGTCAGGTGGCATATAAATTGGAATTGCCACCGCAATTCTCTCATATCCACGACGTCTTCCATGTGTCGCAACTTCGTAAATGCTTCAAGGAATCTCCGCACCGCGCAGTGGATCACGAGATGCTCGAATTGCAAGATGATCTATCTTATAAGGAGCATCTGATCCGCATTCTCGATGAAGCTGAACGTCGGACCCGTCAGAAGGTTACCAAGTTCCTCAAAGTGCAGTGGTCAAATCATACTGAAGATGAAGCCACTTGGGAACGCGAGGATAATCTTCGTGCAGAATACCCCGAACTTTTTCCTTCTACCTCTTAATTCTCGGGACGAGAATTCTTGTTAGTGGAGGAGATTTGTAACACCCCATGTATTAATCTGCAGTAATCACCCTTTTGATTATGCCATGTCATCATGATCAACAATGATTAATCATCATTGGTATCATATCTCTTTTCAAATTCAAATTCAAATGGAAATTCAAACTGAAAGTGCAAATAAAAGTTGTCCAAACCCAGAAACTAAAATGTTCATTAAATAACAAATATTCTAGAGGCAATTCTAAAATTGTAACCAACATTTAATTAACAAATTAAGTGACTCTAACAGTAGCAACACAACACTATTTACTACCATCTTAATTAAATAAAATCCCAAATGAAAACCTTTGGACTCAAAACCATTTTTTTGCAGTGGCATAAAATGCACCATATTTATTTGGGCCAGTCTCATATTTTACAAAAGTCTTTGGGAATGAAATTAAAAGGCAAAACAGTAAAGAAAAGGAAAAACAGAAAAGAAAAAGAAGAAAATGGGAAAAGGCCCTAGCTACTGTGCCCGTGGGCTCTAGTCGCTACAGGCGCCGGCCCAACCCACCGCGGTCATCCCCTACCTACTGCTCCCCCCTCGAGCGCTGTCGCCCGCACACGCGCGCCCGCACTGGCCCCCCTCCTCTTCTGCGATCGACACCGAGGCCCAGGGCTCGCCTGGGAGGAGATAAGAGCGCTCTCTCCCTCTCACCCGAACCCTAGCCCCCACTCCTCCCCGTTCCCCTCTCCTCTCTCGTCCTGGCTCCTCCATCGAACGTAGCCATCGCCGTCGCTCGCCACCACCACGGCCACCGAGCACCCCACGCCGCACTGTGACGCCCAGGAGGACCACCGTCGTCATCCACGTCGGCTCCGCCCTTCGGCTCGATCCGGGGAGCAACGCATGACCGGATCGGTCGCTCCCTTCCCCACCACGGCCACCGCGACGCCGGCGTTCGATCCGCACCGTCGCCGCGTCCTCCGGCCTCCTCGACTCTCCTCTGCGTCCGCTGTGAGCTCCCACAACCCCCTGGCTGCTCCCCTCTCGCCCCCTTGCCCTGTAGCTACCTCCCTCCCGCGAGCGCGAGCTCCGGCCGCTGACGGTCATCGTCGTAGCCTTTGTCTCCGGCCACCACAGCGGCGGCCAATGCCACCATTCGTTGCGGCCCGCAATCAGCGTTCGACCGCGCACAGCTAGGCACCCAACGGAGCCCCGTAGCCCCCTTGCCGCATGTGCCCGAGCACCGCCGCCGCCCAGCTCACCGCCGACGCCACCTCCGGCCACCTCGGTGCCAACCGTCGCCACCACCGGATGCGCATGGTCACCAGGAACCCGTCGCAACAAACCGCGCGCGAAATGGGTCACCGTAGCGTGATTCCGGCCGAGTTGCGGCCACCACCACCGCGTCGGGCTCGTCGCCGGCGCGCGAGCAGTTTAAACCCGGCCCGTGTCTATGACACGTGGGCCCGGGTCCATAACCATGGGTTTAGCCACTAATGACCCCCACTAATTAAGTTTAAATAAATAAAACTGTTAACTAAACTAGATGTGCTGCTGAGACCCTGGACCCACCGTCTCTAATTAACCACCGTTAAAATAAGTCCTAATAATTAGACTAGAGAATGACATGTGGGCCCTGTGTACTGTTTAAATGGATAAGTTTTAATTAACACTAACAGACACTGACGTGTGGGCCCTTTGACTAGTCAAACTGCTGACTGGGCAGTACCCAGTCACTGCCAGTGGGTCCCGCGTGGGCCCCGTTGACTGCTGACGTCACCCCTACATCATGATGACGTCATATTTTACTGTTTTGGATAATTCAAATTTAAATAAATATTTAAATTCCAGAAATTAATAAAAACTTTAGAAAATCATATCTTTTAAACCGTAACTCCGATGAAAATAATTTATATATGAAAAATGACCAGAAAAATGAGACGAATCCGAATACGCTACCCACATACCTGTTAGATGCCTCTAACTATCTGAACATGCAACTTTTTACCTGTTTCAGATAAATGAATAGTGCATGACTTTAATAAAATAATTCCAAACAACTTCCAAAAATAACTAATTGACTTAGACATGTCTTCAGGCAACCCTGCACTGCACTTCACGTTAGCGTAGCCTGCTCTGTGTTGCTCCTGTTGCTGTGTATTTATACTGTTTCCTCCCCCTCTTCTCTCTCGTTAGACCCCGACGCAGTTCCCGGTACCGGCGCAGCTCTGGTGATTGGCTACACTTCTGACGACCTTGCCCTTGCCGCCGAGCAACCAGGCAAGCCCCCCCTTTGATCATCCCGATATCGCCCATTTTATTTTCTCATGCTTGCATTAGAATTGCTGCTGCTGCTGCTTTACCTATTCTGATGCATAGCCTGTTTACTGTAACCTGCTGTTGATAATTACCTGCATATCCTAAAATGCTTAGTATAGGCTAGGTAGAGACCTATCAGTGACCCCCACTTTTCCCGACTGCCCCGCTGGATTATCAGAAGACCCGACCAACGGGATTGAAGACCAGGCCCCGACACCGCACATCACCCCCCTAGTTGTAACGACACTGCAGCGTTACTATCGAGTCCTGAGGGTGATACCTCGTGTAGCACTTCTGATGTTAACTCTGTAGAGTAGCTATTCGGTCGTGGTCATCAAGGGTGATTCCTCCTTCACCGCTTCCGAGAACGACGCCGTCGTACAACACCTCAAGTGTGAACCCAGCGAGGGTGATTCCTCCGAGTTCACCTTGATGGATACATCGAGTAGGAATCCAACGAGGGTGATACCTCGGATTCCCCTGATGTTATGGACACACGGATACTTGGACTGTACTATTGTTACTTGGAAAGGCGGGTTGACCCTGAGGGGTACCCGCGTGTGATGTGAAGACTGGTTGCCTGTATGGTGCCCGAGTGAGAATACGAGGCGTGGCCGGGCATTCTTGGCCCTTGCCGCAAGTCCTCGAGACGGGGCGACAGGGTCACATCTTTCATGAGTCTCTGCTCGTTACCGCAAGCCCAAGGTACTAACGATTTGGATATTTGATCCGAGCAGGCCTCTGGCCTGATAGCACTAACCATCACGTGGGCATAGTATGGGCATTCTGCATCGTATGCATCAGCCGAAAGCTCTGTCAGACGTCTAGTTCAGCATGGCGGCACGGACGGACCGGCACCTTCCTGTAGTGTTGGTGCCTGGCTTTACCGTGTGTGCAACGACCCGGAGGGCGACGGGCGATGGCCAAGACCCCCTTGCGCTTAGGATGTAGACCGGCGGGGACCTCTCTGCTGAGCTGTAGGTAGGGTTGCGGTGTGTCGTTTGGCCGAGGCCGGGCAGGACCCAGAAAGTGTGTCCGGCCGGAGTTAAGCGAGCGTGGTGGGTAAGTTGGTGCACCCCTGCAGGGAAGAAAAGTTCTATCGATAGCCAGTCCTACGGTAATGGACACTTGGAGTTGTATCCTGATTGATACAATTAGAACTGGATACTTGGATACTATGGCTCTGGGATTGCTTCTCGCAGGGAGTTGAGAAGGGATCTCCGGACGAGGTTGACGACTGTATGGCTCTGGGATTGCTTTCTCGCAGGGAGTCGAGAAAGGATCTCTGGGTGAGGTTGAGACTTAATGATACTGCTACATTATATTGTACTGTCCTACTCTCTTCTATTGCTGCAAGACCGCTGAAGATGCTAGTCTTCGATAGGACTAGGCTTTCTCTCTATTCTGGCATTTCTGCAGCCCAGTCCACATATACAGCCTCCCCTTGAAAATGTTGCATATGTAGTGTAGATCCTTGCTTGCTGAGTACTTATGAGTACTCACAGTTGCTTTGTTTTCCTTTTCTCCTCATATCAGTTTGTCGCGACCAGAGGACGGAGACCCCTGAGACAGATGCCCCGTCGATCGACTACTACTACTACCCAGAGGATGGATACAACTTCAAGCTTGCCATCGGCCAGGAGTAGGATCAGAGGGTCCCAGGCAGGAGGCCTGCGCCTTTCGATCGTAGTGTTTTCTTTTGCCCCGCCTTTCTAAAGGCCTTTCTATTTCTCTTTTATATTTGTACTCAGATATCTGATGCTTCTGCTGACGCTTGTACGCAAGCTTATGTATTCGAGTCCTCGAGGCCCCTGGCTTGTAATATAAAGCTTGTATGACTTTTTTTTTATGTTTTAGAGTTATGTTGTGATATCTTCCCGTGAGTCCTTAGGCTTGATCGTGTGCATTTGCGTGTATGATTAGTGCACGATCGAGTCGGGGGCGTCACAAAGAGTATATCCAATCACTACAAAAAAAAGACACATCCGTGACATTTTGGCCCGAACGAAAAAAATTATGTCATGCTTATGACACTTCTATGACGATAATTGTGACAAAACCCGGTATCATCATAGATGTGGTGGGCTCCTACTTCTATGACAAAAAATCATGACAGAAAATGGGCTTTTCGTCCTGGGCGGGCCGAAGACGCACCTGCATGACATTCTTTGGGCTGTCCATGACGGAAAAAATCATGGTAGAAGCGAGGGCGAGGAAAATATCGGGGAGTTCCCGGTTACGGTGGGTGGTCAGGGCTGAGCGATGCACGGAGGTTTGCGCATGTCTCTCGTATACGTACGCGCGTGTGTGCTAGGCGTTGGGCCCTAACTGAACCCGAGCGAGGCGTTCACTTACTGAACCTGAGCGATTGCACTAGCTACGTTACTGAACCCGAGCGATCGATCCCTTGGCTGTTAACTAAACCCGAGCGATTCGTTCGCTACTGCGGCTAACCAAACCCGAGCGATCGATCGATCGTTTCTGCTGCTGCTTACTGAAGCCAATCGAACATGCTGCCTCTTGATGAACAGTGAATGTGGGGGTTGGTTGAACGAGTCGAGACGTACGTGGTTGGGGTTGGATAAACAGTTCCCGGTGGGGGTTGGATGAACAGGACCCCCGTGGTAGTAGGCCGTTGCCGCTGGATGAACAGGACCCCGAGAGGAGGCCACCACAACCGAGTTGGTTGGGGGTGGATGAACAGGACCCCGTGGAGGGTTGGTTGAATAGTAGCCGGTGGAGGGCTGGATGAACAGTAGCCCGTGGATGAACAGTAGCTGGTGGAGGCAGGAGGAAGACGCTGTGGATGAACAGTGCAGGTGAAGGCTGAAGGAAGTCGACGGTGGGTGAACAGTAGCCCGTGGAGTCCCGTTTTGCGGTATGCCACACCCCTCCCGATGAACAGGACCCCCGTTTCGATCGTAGCGCTCCAACACAAGTCTGTTTCCTCCGTTTTGCGGTACGCCAGACCCCTCCCGATGAACATGATCCCGTTTTGACCGTCGCTGGTCGAACAGAAGGCCGCTTCCTCCGTATTGTGGTACACCAGACCCCGTTTCGGCTGTTCCGTCCAAGCCAGTTGGCTCCCGATGAACACGACACATTCCGTTGGCTCCCGATGAACACGACGCATTCCGTTGCCTCTCGATGAACACGACGCAGTTTCTCCGTTCCGACCTAGCCGGTTGGCTTTTGATGAACAGGACACCATTGCTGCCGTCCGTTGCCTCTCCATGTACACGAGCCCTGGCCATACGTATGCGGGAGTACGCGTTCGATACACCGCTCGTATGTACGTATGTGGCCATATTTTTTGGCATCTTGTTGTACGTACATGTACATGGTTTTGACTGGACTGCCTGAACTGCTACGTCGGGGGCTCTACTACTACACGTGCCGCTGCTTGCTCGGCCACGGTTCATCATTGCAGAGAGACCGATTGACCAGTATGTACGTATACATTCGCGACCAGACAGACAACCCTACGTACGGTTCGACCGGGTGGGTCCCAGCTGTCAGGGAGGATAAGGAGGCACTTCCTTGTGTGCGAAGATATAGCTGGTGGGTCCCCGCTGTCAGGGGGAAATGGTTTTTTCTTAAAATACAGAGGCCCTTCTGGTAGGTCCCCGCTGTCAGGTGGAGGAATCATTATTTTGCGCGTAATAAGGAGGCACTTCCTTGCTGCGGCCGTGGACCCAACTGTCAGCCTCTCCATGTACAGTTCTCTTTCGATGTAAGTCGTTCCTTGACCACGTTGACCACACCGCAGCGAGAGCACCAAGGCGATGGACGATGGCGAGGCCTAGGAAGGGAATGACCCGGAGCCAGGGAAGACTCGGCAGTTGTTTCCCACGCAGAGGGGAGTACAAGGGTTTACTGGTTGGGCTGCAGTGTGAGGCTACCGTCGTCGGAGAATAGCAGGAGGCCTGGGTGAGTATAGGGATGGCCAGGCCAGCGATGGGAGTAGGGTGGGGCGGTGAGGCCTGCGCGGTAGCAGAGCCGGCCACAGGAGGCAGGAGCAGCGGCATGACCGGTGCTGGTTTGGGTGGCTAGAGCAAGAAGACCAGAGGTTGAAGAAGCACTACGGCCGTTGGATGGACATCGTACGGTCACTGGAGCTAGAATCGTTCATATTGACTAAGTTGACAAAGCCCTCCATCCGTGTCAACTTAGTAGGCCCACAAGTCAGCCTCCAACTATGGTGGGTCCCAGCTAGCAGGGGGAGTATTCATTTTTTTTGTGCGTAATAAGGAGGCACTTCCTTGCGTGCGAAGATATTGCTGGTGGGTCCGAGCTATCAGCGGGAGGAACATTTTTTCGCAAAATACAGAGGCCCTTCCGGTGGGTCCCCACTGTCAGGTGGAGGAATCATTATTTTGCGTGTAATAAGGAGGCACTTCCTTGCGTGCAGCCATGGACCCAGCTGTCAGCCTCTCCACGTACAGTCCTCTTCTGATGGATGTCGTTCGTTGACCACGCCGCGCCGAGAGCACCAGCTCGGTGGACGACGACGAGGCCTAGGAAGGGAACAACACGGAGCCAGGAAAGACTTGGCAGTTGTTTCCCACACGGAGGGGAGTACAAGGGTTTACTGGTTTGTCTGCGTCACCGGAGAATAACAGCAGGTGTGGGTGAGTAGAGGGATGGCCAGGCCAGCGATGGGAGTAGGGTGGGGTGGTGAGGCCTGCGCGGCAGCACAGCTGGCCATGGGAGGAGGGAGCAGGCTGTCGCTGGTTTGAGCGGCTGGAGCAAGAAGAGCAGAGATTGAAGAAGCACGACGGCCGTTGGATGGACATCCAACAGTAACTGCTCTCGCCTTGCCTGCGCGTCAACCTTTTTTTTAGGAAAGCGTATGATAACCCACAAGTATAGGGGATTGCAACAATTTTCGAGGGTAGAGTATCCAACCCAAATTTAGTGATTCGACACAAGGGGAGCCAAAGAATATTCACGAGTATTAGCAGCTGAGTTGTCAATTCAACCACACCTGAAAGACTTAATATCTGCAGCAAAGTTTTTAGTAGCAAAGTAGTATGGAAGTAACGATAACGGTGACAAAAGTAACAGTAGCAGTTTTGTAGTGATTGTAACAGTAGCAACGACAAAGTAACTAAGCAAAGATCAATATGTGAAAAGCTCGTAGGCATCGGATCAGTGATGGATAATTATGTCGGATGGCATTCATCATGCAACAGTTATAACCTAGGGTGACACAGAACTAGCTCCAATTCATCAATATAATGTAGGCATGTATTCCGTATATAGTCATACGTGCTTATGGAAAAGAACTTGCATGACATCTTTTGTCCTACCCTCCCGTGGCAGCGGGGTCCTAATGGAAACTAAGGGATATTAAGGCCTCCTTTTAATAGAGAACCGGAACAAAGCATTAGCACTTACTGAATACATGAACTCCTCAAACTACGGTAATCACCGGAAACAATCCCAATTATTGTCACCTTGGGGTATGCGGATCATAACACGTAATAGGTGTCTACAACTTGCAAGATAGGATCAAGAACACAAATATATTCATGAAAACATAATAGGTTCAGATCTGAAATCATGTCACTCGGGCCCTAGTGACAAGCATTAAGCATAGCAAAGTCATAGCAACATCAATCTCATAACATAGTGGATACTAGGGATCAAACCCTAACAAAACTAACTCGATTACATGATAAATCTCATCCAACCCATCACCGTCCAGCAAGCCTACGATGGAATTAATCACTCCCGGTGGTGAGCATCATGAAATTGGTGATGGAAAAAGGTTGGTGATGATGATGGCGACGAATCCCCCTCTCCGGAGCCCCGAACGGACTCCAGATCTGCCCTCCCGATGAAGAACAGGAGGTCGCGGCGGCTTCGTATCGTAAAACGTGATGAATCATTTTCTCTGATTTTTTTCTCCCCGAATAGGGTTATATAGAGTTGGAGTTGAGGTCGGAGGAGGTCCAGGGGGCCCACAAGCCCTCTAGGCGCGCCCCAGGGGGGGCGCCCCCCAGGCTTGTGGCCTCTGGGTGGACCTCCTCTGGATAATTCTTGTGTCAGTATTTTTTATATATTCCAAAAATATTCTCCGTAAATTTTCTGGTCAATCCGAGAACTTTTATTTCTGCACAAAAATAACACCATGGCAATTCTGCTGAAAACAGCGTCAGTCCGGGTTAGTTCCATTCAAATCATGCAAATTAGAGTCCAAAACAAGGGCAAAAGAGTTTGGAAAAGTAGATACGATGGAGATGTATCAACTCCCCCAAGATTAACCCATTGCTTGTCCTCAAGCAATTCAGTTGACAAACTGAAAGTGACAAAGAAATTTTTTTACAAACTCTGTTTGATCTTGTTGTTGCAAATATGTATAGTCAACATTCAAGGTTTCAGCAAAGATTATGAACTAACCATATTCACAATAACATTTAGGTCTCACATTTACTCATATCAATGGCATAATTAACTAGCGAGTGATAATAAGATATCTCGGATGACAACACTTTTTCAAAACAATCATGATATAAAATGGCAAAATGGTATCTCGCTAGCCCTTTCTGAGACCGCAAAACATAAATGCAGAGCACCCCTGAAGATTAAGGACTGACTAGACATTGTAATTCATGGCAAAAGAGATCCAGTCACACTCATACTCAATATCAATTAATAACAAAGCATACAAATGACAGTGGTGCTCTCTAGCTGGTGCTTTTTATAAGAGGATGATGACTCAACAATAAAAGTAAATAGATAGGCCCTTCACAGAGGGAAGTAGGGATTTGTAGAGGTGCCAGAGCTCGGAGTTTTTAAAACAGAGATGAATATAATTTTGAGCGGTATGCTTTCATTGTCAACATAACAACCAAGAGATCTCACTATCTTCCATGCTAGATACATTATAGGCAGTTCCCAAACATAATGGTAAAGTTTTTTACTCCCCCTCCACCAACAATCACACTCCACGACTAGCCGAATTCACGGGTGCCGTCCATACCAACAACTGTCCTGGGGGTTTGTTTTATGATTATATATTGATTTGATTTTGAGCATGGATCTGGGCATCCCGATTACCAGCCACTTTCTCGTGAATGACAAGTGAATAAACACTCATCGTGAGAATAACCCACCTAGCATGGAAGATACTGACAGCCCCCAGTCACTACATGAGCGATTCGGGCATACAAAACAGATTATTATTTGAAGGTTTAGAGTTTGGCACATGCAAATTTACTTGGAACGGCAGGTAAATACCGCATATAGGTTGGTATGGTGGACTCATATGGAACAACTTTGGGTTTAAGGAAGTGGATGCACAAGAAGTATTCCCGCTTAGTACAAGTGAAGGCTAGCAAAAGATTGAGGAGCGACCAACTAGAGAGCGACAACGGTCATAAACATGCATTGAGATTAACCAACATTGAGTGCAAGCATGAGTAGGATATAAATCACCATGAACATAAATATCGTGGAGGCTATGTTGATTTTGGTTCAACTACATGCGTGAACATGTGCCAAGTCAAGCCACTTGAATCATTCAAAGGAGGATACCATCCTATCATACTACATCATAACCATTTTAAATTGCATGTTGGCACACAAGACAAACCATTATCCACTCCTAGCTAATTAAGCATGCCATGAGTAACTATAATCTCTAATTGTCGTTGCAAACATGTTTCATTCATAATGGGCTAAATCAGGAACGATGAGCTAATCATATTTACAAAAACAAAATAGGTCGAGTTCGTACCCGCTTTTCTCCATCTCAATCATTTCATCATATATCGTCATTATTGCCTTTCACTTGCACGGTCGAACAGTGTGAATAATAATAAGAGTGCATGTGCATTGGACTAAGCTGGAATCTACAAACATTTATTCAAAGGAGAAGACAAGGTAATATGGGCTTTTTGTTAGATCAATAATAATGCATATGAGAGCCACTCAACATTTTCATCGTGGTCTTCTCCTTACGACCCAAAGAAAGGAAAATAATTTCAAAGAAACACACTAAAATATTTTTGGAGTTTTTGTTTTTCTAAAGAAAGTAAAACAAGAACGAGAAAAACTATTTACACGGGAAAGCTCCCAACAAGCAAAAGAAGAACGAGAAATCTTTTTGGGTTTTCTTTTAATACTACAACTAAATTAAACTAGAAAGAAAAACTAAAAAGAAGCGAGAACTATTTTTTTGGGATTTTCTCAGAGTTTTTCAAACACACAAGAAGAAATGAAGAAAAATAAACTAACATGGATAGTACAATGAAAAAGTATGAACACCGACAACTGAAATGAGTGTGTGAACATGAATGTAATGTCGGTGAGAAATACGTACTCCCCCAAGCTTAGGCTTTTGGCCTAAGCTGGTCTAGGGCCACGGCTGGCCTGGTGGATATCCAAAGTTGTCGTCGGGGTTGTACTGGGCTACGGCAGTTACCGCTTGGAGGGCTGCCTTGTGGAGGCGAGCGGCCTCCCCTGCTCTCTCATACTCGTCCGCCTCCTCTCTAGTTATGAAGTATCTTCGCTTTACCTGAAAGTCAAAGAAGGCAGGAGCAGGAAGCGTAATACGGAAGACACGCTCCCTGTCAAAGATTAGTCGGTACAGGAGGGACTGTTCGTTCCTCTCAAGAAATTGGTAGCGTACCATAGCATTATAATCAAGGAAAGCAGGTGGCAAAGGAAAATCATTTTCTCTTATCGGGACTCCGAGATACTGAGCTAAACAAGTGGCATATATTCCACCAAAGAAGTCTCCATCCTTAGCATTATTATGCAGTCGACGTGCAATGATAGCCCCCAAATTAAATCTTTTATCATTCATTACTGTGCTCTTAAGAACAATGAGATCGGAGGCACAAAGGTGGCCATGATCATGTTTAACATTAATGCATCTGCCTATGAAGAGAGCAAAGTAATGTAATGCAGGAAAGTGAATGCTCCCTATAGTGGCTTGTGTTATGGTTCTTGTTTCTCCTACAGTAATGCTAGCAAGGAACTTAGAACAATCAGATTTACGAGGTTCAGTACAACTGCCCCATTGTGGAATTTTACATGCTTCATTAAAATCTTCTAGGTCCATGTTAAATGATTTATCATAAAGATCAAACAATACAGAATGTGCGCTGAACAGAATACTTAAATCTCCTCACAAAGGAATTGGTAAGGTTGTAGTAATGAGGACACTTATCTGACACGAAGTTTGCCAGCTCGGCGTTATGCACGTACGCATAGAACTCATCCTTGAAACCGACACTGGTCATGAAATTATCTCGGCCATTCACAAGGTTGCACTGGAGCATCCCTCGGTGGTTCGAGATCCGGCTCATGTATCACGAGCCTCGGAGATTTCTTCTTTGAGGAACCACCTTGGACCACTTTCCTCAACATTTTCTTCCTCCGAAAAATTTGTGAAATTTTTAGTGACTCAAAATAAAAGTGAACAAAACTCAACAAGATTGATAGCAACTACTCCCACAAGTGTCTAGAGGCTATATCATGCAACAAAACTACTTTGGACCATATAAATTTGACATGCAAGCTCAAGAACAAGGTCACCATAGCAGCAAAAATTTGCAATATATAAAGCACTAGAACAAAAACTAATTGGACCATTGGAGGAGTCACATACCGAAGAACAATCCCCCAAAACAGTTTTGCAAATGGAGCTTTGAGCAAGGAAATCGAAAATGGCAGCAAGATGACCTAGAACACGGGTTTGAGCAATGGTGGGATTTTTTCTGGAGGAAGACGAAGTGGATGGGTGCTCGCATAAGTGAGGGGACCCACGTGGGGCCCTCAAGCCCTGTAGGCGTGCCCTGTGGGCTTGTGGCCCATTGGTACACCCCCCCTGAGGTGTTTTCAGTGCCAAAAATTCTTAAATATTGTGGAAAAAATCATACTAAATTTTTAGGGCATTTGGAGAACTTTTATTTTCTGGACATTTTTTATTGCATGGATAATTCAGAAAACAGAGAAATAACAATATTTTTTGCTTTATTTATTCTAAGTAATAGAAAGTAAAAAGAGGGTACAGAGAGTTGTGTTTACTAAATTCATCCATCTCATGCCCATCAAAAGGAATCCATTAACAAGGTTGATCAAGCCTTATTAACAAACTTCTTCCAAGTGACATGAAACCGGAGAATCTTCGAATAACACTAGGTTACCTCAACGGGGATATGCATGTCCCCAACAATAAGAATATCATATTTATTTTTGACAGTAGGAAGGGGAAACTCAAAACCTCCAATAGTAATTGTTAAAAAATTTCCAATAGAATTGATACTATTCACTTGAGGTTGTTTCTTCGGAAAGTGAATCGTATGCTCATTACCATTAACATGAAAAGTGACATTTCCCTTGTTGCAATCAATGACAGCCCCTGCAGTATTCAAGAAGGGTCTACCAAGGATAATCGACATATTGTCGTCCTCGGGCATATCAAGAATAACGAAGTCCGTTAAAATAGTAACATTTGCAACTACGACAGGCACATCCTCACAAATACCGATGGGTATAGCAGTTGATTTATCAGCCATTTGCAAAGAGATTTCAGTTGGTGTCAACTTATTCAAATCAAGTCTACGATACAAAGAGAAAGGCATAACACTAACACCGGCTCCAAGATCACATAAAGCAATTTTAACATAATTTCTTTTAATGGAGCATGGTATAGTTGGTATCCCTGGATCTCCTAGTTTCTTTGGTATTCCACCTTTAAATGTGTAATTAGCAAGCATGGTGGAAATTTCAGCTTCTGGTATCTTTCTTTTATTTGTAACAATATCTTTCATATACTGAGCATAAGGAGACATTTTCAGAATATCAGTCAAACGCATACGCAAAAAGACAGGTCTAAGCATTTCAACAAAGCGCTCAAAATCCTCATCATCCTTTTTCTTGGATGGTTTAGGAGGAAAGGGCATGGGTTTCTAAACCCATGGTTCTCTTTCTTTGCCATGTTTCCTAGCAATAAAAATCATTCTTATCATATCTTTTATTCTTAGGTTGTGGGTTATCGAGATCAACAGCAGGTTCTATCTCCACATCATTATCATTGCTAGGTTGAGCATCAACATGAACGTCATCACTAACATTATCACTAGGTTCATGTTCATCACCAGATTGTGTCTCAGCATCAGAAATAGAAATATCATTTGGATTCTCAGGTGTGTCTATAGTAGGTTCACTAGAAGCATGCAAAGTCCTATCAGTTTTCTTTTTCCTTTTATTACTAGAAGGACTAGGTGCATCAGTATTAATTCTCTGAGAGTCTTGTTCAACTCTTTTGGGATGGCCCTCAGGATACAAAGGTTCCTGAGTCATTTTACCACCTCTAGTTATAACTCTAACAACATTATCATTCACCTTATTATTCATCTCATTAAGCAAATCATTTTGAGCCTTGAGAACTTGTTCTACTTGAGTTTTTACCATGGAAGCATGTTTACTAATAATTTTGAGATCATTAACAGTTATACACATGTAGTCACCCAAGCAATCAATCATATAAGCATTACGTTTCAATTGTCTACTAACATATGCATTGAAGTTTTCTTGTTTAACAATAAAGTTATCAAAATCATCCAAGCATTGACTAGCAAACTTATTATAAGGAACATCACCTTCATCGAATCTATAGAGAGAATTTACCTCTACTACCTGTGTCGGAGTATTAAGACCATGTATTTCTTCAATAGGTGGTAAATTCTTAACATCTTCAGCTTTAATACCTTTTTCTTTCATAGATTTCTTTGCCTCTTGCATATCTTCAGGACTGAGAAATAGAATACCTCTTTTCTTCGGAGTTGGCTTAGGAGGTGGTTCAGGAAGAGTCCAATCATTATCATTACTCAATATGTTATTCAATAATACTTCAGCTTGTTCAACAGTTCGTTCCCTGAAAACACAACCAGCACAACTATCTAGGTGGTCCCTAGAAGCATCGGTTAGTCCATTATAAAAGATATCAAGTATTTCATTTTTCTTGAGAGGATGATCAGGAAAAGCATTAAGTAATTGGAGAAGCCTCCCCCAAGCTTGTGGGAGACTCTCTTCTTCAATTTGCACAAAGTTAAATATTTCCTGTAAAGCAGCTTGTTTCTTATGAGCAGGAAAATATTTTTTAGAGAAGTAATATATCATATCCTGGGGACTACGCACACAACCAGGAGCAAGAGAATTAAACCATATCTTAGCATCACCCTTTAACGAGAAAGGAAACAACTTAAGAATATAGTAATAACGAATTTTTTCCTCATGAGCAAACAGGGTGGCTATATCATTCAATTTAGTAAGATGTGCCACAACAGTTTCAGATTCATAGCCATGGAAAGGATCAGATTCAACCAAAGTGATTAACTCAGGATCGGCAGAGAATTCATAATCCTTATCAGTAACAAAGATAGGTGAAGTAGCAAACTTAGAGTCATATTGCATTCTAGCATTCAAAGATTTTTCTGTCCACTTGCATAGTAATTTCTTAAGATCATCTCTATTCTTACAAGCAAGAAAGTCCCTAGATACCTCCCCATCCATAACATAACCCTCAGGTATAACAGGCAATTCATATCTAGGAGAGCTAGGTCTAGCAGGTGTTTCAAAGTGTTCAGTTTCCATAATTTCATCAGTTTCAGAAATATCATCAGTTTCAGCATTCTCAATATCTTTAGCTCTAGCAAGTTAATCATCAAGAAATTCACCCAGTGGCACAGTATTATCAAGCAAAGTAGTAGTATCATCATAAGCATCATTCATAGCAGAAGTGGCATCATGGATTACTTGCAACATATCAGAATTAATAGCAGGTGGTGGTGTCGCAAGCTTACTCAAAACAGAAGGTGAATCAAGTGCAGAGCTAGATGGCAGTTCCTTACCTCCCCTCATAGTAGAGGGAAAAATCTTGGTTTTGTTATCTTTCAAATTCCTCATAATGATCAACAGATATAAATCCCAAGTGACTCAGAGAATAGAGCTATGCTCCCCGGCAACGGCGCCAGAAAAAGGTCTTAATAACCCACCAGTATAGGGGATCACAACAATTTTCGAGGGTAGAGTATTCAACCCAAATTTATTGATTCGACACAAGGGGAGCCAAAGAATATTCACGAGTATTAGCAGCTAAGTTGTCAATTCAACCACACCTAAAAGACTTAATATCTGCAACAAAGTTTTTAGTTGCAAAGTAGTATGGAAGTAACGGTGACAAAAGTATCAATAGCAGTTTTGTAGTGATTGTAACAGTAGCAACGACAAAGTAACTAAGCAAAGATCAATATGTGAAAAGCTCGTAGGCATCGTATTAGTGATGGATAATTATGTCGGATGGCATTCATCATGCAACAGTTATAACCTAGGGTGACATAGAACTAGCTCCAATTCATCAATATAATGTAGGCATGTATTCCGTATATAGTCATGCGTGCTTATGGAAAAGAACTTTCATGACATCTTTTGTCCTACCCTCCCGTGGCAGCGGTGTCCTAATGGAAACTAAGGGATATTAAGGCCTCCTTTTAATAGAGAACCGGAACAAAGCATTAGCACTTAGTGAATACATGAACTCCTCAACCTACGGTAATCACCGGAAAGAATCCCAATTATTGTCACCTTGGGGTATGCGGAGCATAACACGTAATAGGTGTCTACAACTTGCAAGATAGGATCAAGAACACAAATATATTCATGAAAACATAATAGGTTCAGATCAGAAATCATGACACTCAGGCCCTAGTGACAAGCATTAAGCATAGCAAAGTCAAAGCAACATCAATCTCAGAACATAGTGGATACTAGGGATCAAACCCTAACAAAACTAACTCGATTACATGATCAATCTCATCCAACCCATCACCGTCCAGCAAGCCTACGATGGAATTACTCACTCCCGGCGGTGAGCATCATGAAATTGGTGATGGAGGAAGGTTGGTGATGATGATGGCGACGAATCCCCCTCTTCGGAGCCCCGAACGGACTCCAGATCTGCCCTCCCGATGAAGAACAGGAGGTGATGGCGGCTCCGTATTGTAAAACGTGATGAATCCTTTTCTCTAAATTTTTTCTCCTCGAATAGGGTTATATAGAGTTGGAGTTGAGGTCGGAGGAGGTCCAGGGGGCCCACAAGCCCTCTAGGCATGCCCCGGGGGGGGGGGGGGGGGCGCCCCCCAGGCTTGTGGCCTCTGGGTGGACCCCCTCTGGATAATTCTTGCGCCAGTATTTTTTTATATATTCCCAAAATATTCTCCGTAAATTTTCAGGTCAATCCGAGAAGTTTTATTTTTGCACAAAGATAACACCATGGCAATTCTGCTGAAAACAGCGTCAGTCCGGGTTAGTTCCATTCAAATCATGCAAATTAGAGTCCAAAACAAGGGCAAAAGAGTTTGAAAAGTAGATACGATGGAGACGTATCAGCGTACGCGTCAACCTAGTAGACCCACAAGTCAGCCTCAAATATGTGGAAAATAGCATACAACCCATCTGCCATTATTGCTAATAAATGTACAGCCCATTGGCTAATTCTTAAGGATTTTTTTGGAGCCCATATTCTTTTTGTTACCATTACAGCCCATATTCTGGCCACGGTTAAAAATTCAACCAAATTTTCATATTTCGGTGCGGTCCAAACTGTTTTTAATCCCAAAATTTCGAATCACGTTCAAGCTAATTTAAAAATAATAAATTTATATCAATTTAAAATCCAACATAATTTTTCCCACAAAAAACAATTAAATTCGAAATGTCGAAATCTTTAAAAAAATGATATTTGAAACTGATTGCCGGTTTGCTGTGTTTTTAAAATTTACATCCCATTTCTTACTACTTCATTGTCTGGGCAAGCGAATACATTGCTCTCGTCTTGAAAGATTTGCAGCCCAGCAGGGCTGAGAAAGCAAGTAGGCCTCCGTTGGGCATTTCTTTAAAAAAAGTAGAACTGGGCTAGCCATTTTCAGCAAGAAAAAAACACAACTGGGCTTATCATGTGGTAAACATAAAATAAAACCCTGACTAGACGGGCCACAGCCCCCGCACAGCCCCGTTGTTACCCTGATCAGTCTCTAAAACTAGTAAATAACAACTGATTGTTCCTAAAAAAAGTAAATAACAACTGCGCGACCTGCTGGGTCCCTGGTGTCAGCCGCTCGTTGTGTAATTCTCTCGTTTATTGACTACGTTGACAATGGCGTGGGCCCCAGATGTCCAACTATTAGGAGGAACCATTTTTTTGGGGCTTGTAATAATGAGGCACTTGCTTGCGTACTGCCATGACCCTGGTGGGTCCTTACTGTCATCCTCTCCACGTACAGTCATCTCCTTATTCCTCTCGGTTGTTGACGACGTTGACAACGCTAGACGGCGGCGCACCACGCACGGCGAGCGAACCAAGGCGGAGGACGACAGCGAGACCTTGGACGGAATGAACATGAGCCGTGGAAGATGCACCAGTCTAGTCACAGGCGGAGGGGAGTACGAGGGTTGACTGGTTCGGGTGCGGGTGCGTGTTGGGGCTGACGTCGCCGAAGAATAATAAGATGTGTGGGGGAATAGTGGGATGGACTGGCAAATGTTTGAGGGTACGACAGGGCGGTGGAGGCGCAGCCAGCCGTGGGAGGCGGGAGAAGGCGGAACCGACGGGGTGATTTGGTTTGGGCGGCTGGAGGAAGAAGACAAGAGATAGAAGATACACGACAGATGTTGGATGTCAATCCAACGGCTGGTAAGTAGAATTGTTTGTTGACTAGTAAGTCGACACCACCTTGGATAGGCTTTTTCCTCATGGGTCCCAAATGTCAGAATCCAAATCTGTCACGGGCATGCAGCCTTTCTTATGAAAATTTACAACCCATTTGGTGTGCTAGTTCAAAATAAGTTTTTGGGTGCTGGAGGGGGCTAATCAGTTGGGTTCTGTAATGCACAGTGAGCTCAAGCAGCCGGCGAAAGTGATGTTATTTCCCTTGGTTGGGATTTTTTACAATATTTCTCTCTTAATTAAACAAATGGCAAGCCATTTGCCTTGTTTCAAAGAAAATATTACAGTCACAGACAAGTTGAAAAGGGCAACAACATCTAACTCCAGCTTACAAACTGTACAAAAGCATGAGGGTTAATTGTTCATCAGGTTTAAACAAAACCCAGATTGAAAAGGGCAACAACATCTAACTCCAGCACTGTTTTTGGCAGTCACAGTCAAATAGATCGGTCAGGTCCATAGAATGAACATCCCGGGTCGTAAAATTTACTAGATTATGACCACAAGATGTTGTAAATAGAAGCCCGGCACGTTCAGAAGCCCTTTTGTTCACATGAAACTCCTTTTTTGCTCTTCGACATACCCATCCATCAAAACCATGCTACTGATAAACTTAAGCCTGATGGACAATAGTAACCTCGCATTCAGCAGGAAGAATGTGACAAATCTAGTGTTTGCATGGTTGGCTACATATTGTTCTAGCGTTATTGTCTTCAATCGAATATCATGAGAAGTGAGAAAATCCCGGTGCTTACGAATCCACCGATTGGTTATAACTTTCTTACCCCGTCCTGTTGCCTAAATAGACATGAAGACTGAAAACAGTTAAGGTCTAAAAAAAGAGTGTCGAAAGAGCAACAGCTGAACGCTTAATTCTAGTACACTATATGCGGGCTTCCAATGTGCATGAAATTAGCACCTTTATATACAACTTCTCCAGACATGGAAAGCATTGCAGCAAGCCAATAATCTCGTTTAGATCAAAACTATTCATATGGATATATAAGATCTTGACAGAATCCAGCACCATTGATAGGCTATCCATGGACAAACTCTTCATTGAGCATAGAACATAATATTAGTACAAAATGTGTACTCCAAGATGATATAGAACTGATGCGCAAAAATTTAAAATGCAGCTTATGATTACAAGTGTAGATGATAATATACAATACCTGAAGAACTGTAGAGCCAAACACCATCTTGAAATGAGCACAGAGATCATGTATTACACCCAAGGTCTCCAGTTTAGGCGCAGAGACGACAGTAATTTTCGACGGTAAATAACTAGAATCAAGGATCAACCTTTGAAGTGAAGGGGCATCTTCGATGATGAGTTGCCTTCCGTCAAAAGAAATTCCAATTCTTACAAGGTTAGGCGATTTTGTTTGGAGATAACCAATTCTAACTGTGAAAACAAGCACCAAGCACTCCAGGGCAGGGCAACTAGAGTGAATGATGCTGTGCAATGAGGCCTCCGATATACGAACCCGCACAAGTGAAAGGTTTTTGAGAAATGGGAGTCGAAGGTTTAGTACCAGATTGTCTGGTAGGTAGCACAGCGCAAAGGTGGCGGTGTGGAGAGAGGAGGAAAACCGCGAGATGGACATCGGTGCTGGGGGCACAAGTACATGGCGTTCGGTATCTGGTATGTGATTTCTGAGGCAATAGTAGAACTCAAGGAGCTGTAGTTCTGTGAATTCAGGGGATTTCAGCTAGGCGTCCACCGTGCAGGGCATACTATGCATGCTCAGGTAGCATGACGGGATGCAGAGGCTTTGAACAGAGCCCTGGTGGGAGGAGATGATGGCTCTGGGAGTTCAAAATCATTAAAGAGAGATAGCTGACGATAGTCGAGATTAAGGGGCGCGGCGCGCCATAGAGGGCGCCACCGAGTTGAGAGGACTTGGGTGCGGCAGCAATCCTTGGTGGGGAGAAGCGAGATGATCTCCCCAAGGATGGCGTCCGGGAGATCGCTGATGCGGTCCACCCGAGGTTCTACGGGTTCCTGGGATCTGGTGGGGGCGGGCTCGCCACTTCTCCCCACGCTGCCGGGTGCGGGATCTACAACAGGCGTCACTGCTGGCGGGAGCCTCATCTTCTTGGCGCTGGGGCCAGCCCACTCCATTTTTCTCGAGGGCGTCGCGTCGAGCTCACGGATTTGAGCAGAGTAACGAATGACGAGCCTAGTTGTAGTGCGAGGGAAGAAGAAGGGGAGCTGGAGTTTTTTGTAGGAGTGAGGTGAGGAATTTGGGGGTACGAGTGGAACGAGCTGATGTGAGGTGGGTGGGAGTGAGGAGGAAGAAGAGGAAAGCACACAAGTTTTTTTGGGGGGCGGTGTGCTAGGTAGTCCTCTCATTAAGTAAATATATGGGCTTTTGAATCGATTTTATTATTTACTAGGGTGGATGGGCTCTTTTGTCTTGGGCCTAGAGAAACAATTACTACTAGTACAATGGATACACTACCGCTTCTGGCTCCTCCGAGGTCATCGAAACGTCTCCCGCTACTGAATGCCGTTTTACTTTGGTTCACCGACATGCAGGCCATGCAGCGCGCGGGCCCAAATGCCATCCACCAAATTATAAGGCGGTATGTAGGTGGAGAGTCACCCCGGTCGTAGCACGGCAGTAACGAGCCATCATATCACAAAACCCCACCTCCCCGCAGTCTAAGTTTGACGGACGAAGCAACCATCATTTCACTCTTCGCTGAATCCCCTTCTCCCTCACCGTCTTCAAGAAAGCCAACACTCGCATCTGCCATTGTTCTTCTCTCCCAACGAAGGGTGTTGGTATATTTTCTTTCAGAAAAAAAGAACTTTTGCAAAGCAGTAACCAATCCTCACTCTCTTTTTTGTTTCATTGTCATTGCGATTGTGTTTTCCTTTCAGTTGTCTCCTATTCGTTAGTTTCATGATGGACCAAGGAGAACCAGGCAAAGATCTACCGATTTTGGAGCAGACGCGGGAGGCTGATCCCCATGAGACAGAGAGCTCCAAGAAGATGGAGGCCGCCACCGAGCCGACCCCAGATACGCTCACGGCCACTACTGAGATGGTCAACACCCCGTTAGAGGTTACAGCCCTCGTGGCCCTGCAGGAGCACTTTTCCCCCTTCGAGGATGTGTCCCCCCCCCCCCCGCTGAGTTGCCCAAGGTGATTTTCTTCTTTGTCGATCTTGATTGTGGTTTTTCCTCTAAGTATGTGGTGATAAATAATGCAAAATTTTATTAGCTTCGATGCCATGATACCTTCCCTATCATGCATACTTTTGACTCTACATAGTGCTTTAAATAACTTGTGTTTTTTATATTTGAAAGTAATTCAGAATTTATTTCTGTTTCAATTAGAGCTCTGTTGCAGACAAGGATTGTGTGGTTGTACATGTCACTCGCTATGAGGCGGATGACCTGAATATACGCACTGGGAAAACAAAGTTCTTAGGCTGTTGGATCCTGGAAGCCATTTGCACTTATACCAAAGTCGAGATGTATTCCAGCCACACTGTTATCAGGCGTGTTGTCCAGGGTGTACTGAAGCATAAGAAGTTCAAAGCTACTCCTTCGTTTGTGAGGCATACTGTTCTTGTGAAGCTTATGCAGGAAGATGATGTGGCATGCCTCCACAAACAAGTTTATGAGTGGCAAGGCCACAAGGTTATCTTCAGGATGGTTCACAGGATTGAGCTGCTGCCGGACGTCCTCGATGATGTTCATGGCAAGGTCCGTCTTGTGTCCATCCCAAATTAGATCGAGGCATGAAATAGTTGGCCCAACTAGTGTTTAAAAGTAGTTTGGATTGTGTCTAATTATCCGAACCTTGCCTATTATCGAGCCCTCTGGGGCTAGTACTCTGTTTGAATCCGTCTATGGGAACTACTGCTACTTTTGTGTGCCCGTGAATCATGTGAGAACCATCCTAATTGTTGCCAAAACAGATGCGTCCTCACTAGTTTTTTCATGTAATATGGCATGGTAAGACATAAGTTGTCACGGTTTATCATACGAGCCGTGTGTGTTTGATGAAATAGAGTACTTGTTTGAGAACTGTGCGCCGACGTATACATAGGGTACGTAAGGCTGGTTAAGTACTTGTAAACACTGTTGGTGCTACCCCACTTGTAAGCAGTTGTGCAAAACACGACACATTGGCTCAGCTCGCTTCAACACTAGAAAAGTCGGCTATCGACCAGCTAACAATCAATAATCTGTTGTTTGACATATAAGCAACTACGTATCTTGTTACAGTGGTTCATGCAGTTAACTGAGGCCACAATGTAAATTCCAAACGTTCACACGCTAGTCCGGCATTCATGTGGAAAATTCACATTAAACTCGGCTTCATCAAATACTTGAAAAGCATAAGTTTAGCAATTTTATACATCTCAATGATTCATAGAACATTACAAACATTTACTAGTTCACAGCAAAAGACAAAGTTGTGAGAAGGTTTACAAATCAGGAAAAATCAAGCAAGGCTTCTCTGAGCAAAGGGCCTCCCTAGGCAGGCTTTAATTTCCTGGAGTTCACTCTGGTTTTTCTTGTTGCCACCATCCAGGGTTAGGTTCTCTCATTCCAGAATAACCAATTATAATTGTGTTCTTAGTTGGAATGCTGAACTGAACCATGTAGTGTACTGACCATCTGAACTTCTTGTGCAGTTCCACTAAATTTAAGCACCACTATTTGCAGAAATAAGCAGACCACAATGCCTCTTATCCGCACACCTGCCCCAAAAACCTCTGCGCAGCCGTGCCAGCTAGTCCTCTGTCCATCCGTGAATTGGGAGAAAGTGCATTCCCGACTAGGATGCAGTTGTTTTCGCTCGTCCCTGCACTGCAATCAAGAAGTAAAATGTACGAATCAGCTTCTTTTAGATTGCATTGGTCATTCTACCTAGTTACTACCAATGTAGGAATACTTGGAAGATGGGAGGTTAGACGACGACAGCGAGGAATAGCCATCTCATTTTGTGCAGTTCTACTAAAACCGAGGTGTGTACTTTTGATTGCACAAATAGAAATGATATGGAGACAGACATCCCTGTTTGCGCAAATATGAAATACGGTTATTTAAGTAGTGACAGTTATTTGCAGTGGCATATGATTAACAACAGCATCTATTGTGTTATAATTGGCACTACATTGACAGTATGAAAAAGTGCCATTAAGTAAGAAGTAGCATCACATCACATCAACACTGCCACTAGATTAACATGCAGAACAATAGCATTAGTATTACTATCATGAGAGTAGCACATGGTCAGTAAATGTGCAAATAAATTTGTGAAGTTCCACTGGGATGAAGCAATGTTAGCGGTGTGAGATTTAAGTGTAACTGCAAAAACACAATTCATGGGAAATAAAGCAAGACGGAAGCACTTCATAAAATGGTGGTGTCATTGCTTCAATTTATCGACGACACTAGACCGACAACAGCATTACTTAATAGTGACATTAGGTGGCATTGCTTCATGCTTCATGTGATTTTACATTAATGGTAGCGATATGGGCGTAGGGACAGCAGGGGCATAAAATGGTGAGGCAGATGTGGTTGCCGAGAGCGACAAACATTCAGGCAGCATGTCTGCATGTGTCCCATTTTTTTATTTCCTCGGCGACATTTTCCTATGTGAGCACAGGAAATCTAAGACCTGCTCGTTCTCATTTGCGTTGTCCCCCCAACACCCCTCACTGTCTTTCCTTTTTCGACCAAGAGACAAGTCCACTTCCCCCAACCCTTCGCCATCCACCCCGTTTTCTTCGCCTTTTCAACCAAGAGACCGGTTGGGTAGCCAGTATCTACTACTTTCCCCTATTTCCTCTTAGAACCAAGTCGTAGATTCATGCTACAGCTTTCCCACTTTCTTCCCTGTTTGAACTAACTCTTAGACTATGTGAACTAGCTTTACCTCTAATAATAGTAAAAGTCTAGGTGGCTTTGGAACAGCCGACGGAAGTAGAAAAAGATCCACATGCAGCCACGTGGGGAGCTGGGGCAGTAGAGCAAGGCAGGTTTCGAAGGAATATATACCTGAGGGTCATCGGGATGTGGCAAAGACGGCATCGGGAGGCCGCATCTTGGCCATAATACCATAGGGAGGAAGAAGGGGTCGGAGGCCCTCCCGAGCCGGCGCTGTCTCGGAGAGAACGGCACGGCCGGCCGCCGATCGGGACACATGTGCAGCTGTTGGTCTCCTCCCTCGCCACCGACGACCGCGTGAATGATGCACCTACACCCCTGCCCCGACCGAGGTGGTCCGGCCAGATTTGTGACCAGCGGTGAGCAGAGAGAGAGTGTGGCCACCTATGTATTGCTTAGATCTGGAGAGCATAAGAGAGTGAAAGAGAGGAACCCTAGTAAAGCAAGCACCGAGGCTCCTTCTTATATATATATATATATATATATATATATATATATATATATATATATAGTGGAGTGATTTTGTTGTAGCAACTGTTATTAAATTGAATACGCGCGAACCACTATTTTCATTTAAAGTTCAAGTAAAAATAAAACTCGATCAATAACGTGCCACCGCTTCCAGGTCGCACTATCAAATCACCGCGTCCAGGACGCACTATGTACTGTATCATTCACGTGCGGTCCCCGACCCTCCATCAAGTTGAAAACTAACTAGTCAAAATGTCAATTGGGATGCCTCTTTGTAAACAAATGCGCTCCTAGCTTAAAAAAACGAGTGCGTGCGTGAGAGAACTAGTGCGTGCGTGCACCGCTTCTCTTCGTGAGAGTACAATATACTATGCCCAAAGAACGTTCACCACAAGAGTAATAGTATAAGTGTGTGACGTGTGAGTTAAAATAAAAGGTGCGCGGCGTCTTTTATTTTTTAGAAGTTCTGAGGGTAGGGTGTGCGAGCAGACTCGGGAGAGTCGTGACTCGTGAGGGTGCGTGTGTGTGTGAGAGAGGGGGGGCACATATCAATGCAATGCATGTGTCCGTAAATCATATCTGACAAACGTTTGCCACAAGCCGTTTCCTGACGAACGCCGTAAGAACCGTTAGATCGGTATCCGACAGTGTCAGTTTTGCCATGGCATTTAACAAAACAGCCACTCCTCCGACACACAAATCTTCCACGTGAGTGTTAGCAACTGATATATGCTCCTCCCTCCGTTCCAAAATGTAGTGCATATAGCTTTATTGAAAATTCGAACCTCGCAAACTTTTACCGAGATTTCGTATACCAAAATGCACATATAGAATACCCAGTATATATCATTGCATTCATCTTCGAGAGGTAACTATAAAGATGGGGGAGGAGTGTACAAAGAAAGACCATCGTATCACCTGCAGCAATTTCAACCATCCTTTGGTGTGGAAGAATATCATAGGAACTCTATATGATATGATTTTTATAGGAATTTTTCCTTTAGAGCCAATTGGTTCATAGGAATAGATTCATATACTCCACATTTCAAAGGAAAATAAACATGATATCATTTTTATAGCTTTAGAGCCACTTGGTTCATATGAATGGATTCCTATACTCCCACAATTTCAAAGGAAAATAAACATTAGCCTAAATTCAATATAAAAGTTCCTATGATGTGAACCAAATGACATCTCTTTTCCAATCCATCCTCATAGGAATTGAGATACATGTCATCTCTAGATTCAATAGAAAAGTTCCTATGATGTGAACCAAATGACATCTCTTTTCCAATCCCTACTCATAGGAATTGACATACATGTCATCTCTTTCCCTACAACTTCCATATATACATCTTCTATTCGTAAATAGCTAGTACAACCCACTAGCTTTTTTCCTGGACATGCAACTATGGCACATGAACACGTCATGAATACAAGTCATAAATCACATTGTTTTTGTACTCTATGCATGCAAGCACCACATCATCAATTCGTGCATGTTACTCATAAGTTATTTCTTGCATTAGATTTTGTATTGACAATGTATGTGTTGGTCACGTGCATACATATGTAGTTCACATTCACATTTTTGTTAGAAATGTCATTCTTTTAACTGCAATTCATTTTTTTCTCTTTGTATTACATTTTCATTTTAAGCATACATTCACTTTCCATTAGTTATAGATGTTTTTGGAGGAACTTTTATGCATTAGTTTGAGTAGCAAATTTCACGCGGCCGCGGGTATATCAAAATGCGGGGCCCATGCATCATTGCCTTTCGGTCGAACCTATGTCCACAATTTTTTGTACGTATATCTCCACTGCTCCCCGAACCAAAATTCTTCCTCGTTCCCGTAAAACCAAGCGGCCCACCCATATTAGTGCGTCGACTCGAGCTCAATCCCTCTCCCATTTACTACGGCATGGCCCCGCATGCTGTAGTACTCCTACAAACCCTACCCGCCTCACGCATCATCGGTTTTCTTCAAGAGGACGAGGGAGAAGCGAATTTGTAGTGGAGGCTCCTACCCTAGGGCACCCTAGGTAGCTGCCGCACGCATCATTGGTTTTATTTTTTCTTTATGCTCTTGCGCCCTAGAGTGAAATGATGGTTGCTTCATCCGTCCAACTTAATGCGGGAAAGGTGGGGCTTTGTGATTTGACCCCTCATCGCTCATTTACTACTACTGCGGCGCTACGACCAGGGTGCCTCCAAGTCTAACCGCTGCTCCGAACTGAATGGTGGAACAAGATGGTGGATGAGCCACATGTCGGCCAAAGGGTTCCTATAACTGTGTCGCGATTTCGTGTGCGGACTGACCTTGTTGAGTTGCTACGCCAACGCGACAGGAGCAGCCCACCACTTGGTTTTGCTCCTTGGTGAATCCCGACTATCCCTACTCTTATAAAAAACATAGTTGGTGATGATGGTGTGCCTGCCATCCTACAATATAGGCTGTCCGATTTATATCTGACGGATAGGAAGGAAACTATGGCAATTTTGCAAAAAGATACCCACACCCCTCTCCACATTTGCAAATAAGGCCTTCCCTCATTCATCCTTTTCTCCCACAAGATAAACTACTCATACAAATGCATCTTGATGTTTCGTGCAATGCACGGGCATCTTGCTAGTATTGATCTAAAAAGATAGTATCCAGATTAGTAAAAATGAGGTGATTTTACCGAGCGGTGGGCGGGGGAGCATGGCCTGTCATGCGGTCCCACGTGTCATGATGTACCAAGGCGATGCGCGTTCCTCTTGAGGCAGAACAATGGCAGAAGCAATACGTGGTTTTCTTGAAGGAGATGATGGAGAAGCAGATTCAGCGAAGTGTGAAATAATGGTTGCTCCGTCCGTCTACGGGAAAGGTGCGGCTTTGTGTTTTGACGTCTCATTGCTCATTACTACTACTGGGGCACTACGACTGGGGTGCGTCCCCCTATTGTTCTGCACTGTTATTTGGTGCATGACACGTCGACCCGGTTGCTATATGTCCCACATGTCTGCGAGAGGAAGTACACCATTCATGAAAGCGAGCGTTTGCTGCTTCGTGCATGGCTTGGAGTACAAGACACGGCTTGGTTTTTGCTGCTTCGCGCGATCCATCGGTATAAAGCCGGACTATAAAAGGCGAGGGCGGGTCTTTTCCCTCACGGCAGGCATGGGAGTTTGGCATAGTCTGTTCGAGGCAACGAGGCAGGAAGGGAAACAAGCAAATAAAGGTTGAGCGACTTAGTTTTGGGAAAAATCTGATTTTACGCAGTACGTACCCACTATGGAGGTAGTACTACTTACTACTCCCTCCTTTCCGGTTTATAGGGCTCACCTAAAAAAATTTGTTTTTCCGTTTTATAAGTCTCAATTCTACTAGTAGTACTTACCATCAAATGTTTGGATTTTGAGGTGCATTAAATCACCCGATGCAAGCAGTATCAAGAGAAAACTCACCAATGCATGTAGAAGTTCATGGAAATTTAGTGGTCATGCATGCATTCGTTGTAATTAATGCATCAGTAAACATAACTTTTTGAGAAAAAATGAGCATACTAATTAAGTACTTGTGCAAACTACGAAATTAATTTCACCACTCACCGTCTACCTTGGTTGGAGAGATTTTGAAATTGAGCCTTGTAATAAACTGGAAAGGAGGGAGTAGTGACATAGCCTAGGGTAGCTTGCTGTAGCACGGACTCCAAGGAATTTGTTGTACTACTACTCCTACCACTGTACTACTCCTACTAGGAGTACTAAAAGACATATATTTCAAACAATAGGATAATCTCTCTAACAAAGGTAGGGACGAGGAGTATAAGTCTAATGGAGGGAGTAGTAAAATTTTCTCCTCGTCCTGAGAGCCACCGCGCGCGTGGGCGAGGGAGCGGGCGTAGGCGTAGTAAGCAAGCTTCTCGTCGTCCTGTGACTCTGCGAGCCATCGCACCCGTGGGCGGGGAAGAGGGCATACTAAGCAAGCTTCTCCTCGTTCTGTGAGTTGATGGGACACATCAAAAGTAGTACACACTACAGAGCATCTCCAGTGTATAGAGCCTTGCCTCTAAGGTAGGCCCCACATGGTTTGCCTCTAACCAGCCTCTAAGGTGTATGGTGGGCCATGTGGTAAAAAAGTAGTACTTTCTTATAGCCCACTATTATACATGTTGGCTATTACATTGGCTATAGATGACATGGCAACATGTTATAGCCACCGGTCGGCTATACTATTAACCATGCTCTAAGAGTGGAGAAAATGGTGGAGGAGATAGGGGAGCGGCGGAGGTGTGCGATTCTTGGCCGGCGTCTGGCCTCGTTTAAATAGGAGATTAAATAGATGGTGGACGGGAGGAGCTCGGCCTGCGTTGCGTTTAATGCCGGCCCGGTCATGAATGGACGTGTGGCCGGAGTGGGTTTCTCGGCTTCCACACGGGTTTCATGGAGGCGTTTGAATGCGGCAAAGAGGCGTGTTCAGCCGGGAGTGCAGTGAGCGGCGCCCTCGACTCTGACGTACGACACTGCGCCGTTCTTCCACTGACGTGTGGGCTCGTTTGGTACCTGGCCTGCATGTCAGTGACCCAACGCAGGCAGCGCACGGCAGATGAGCTTTTGGTGGGTCAGGGCTGTGAGAAGCGGGCATTTCATAAACCGATGATTGTTCATTGAGTGTGACATCATCTAATTCATGTAGGTTGATAAGCCTACTATATAATGTAAGAGAATTTTAAAATTTTCATATATACGTTGATAGCCCGTTCGATACGTTGTGATTCATAAAGACCGCTGCAAACATCAATGTTCTGCTTATCACAGATAAGATTGATTAATACCCGTAACAATCCATGTCCTTAAGAAAGGGTGCATGCATGTATAGGTTGAGCGTGTGTCTTGCATCGTGTGCTGTGTGCATGCAGGCATGCGAGTGTTGCATGCATGCATGTGTACGTTTCAGTGTTGCATGCATGTGTGCGTGCGTGCATGTGTTCGTGCTTGCATGTGTACGTGTCAGTGTTGCATGCCTGCATGCGTGCGTGTGTTCGTGCGAGTGTTGCGTGCGTGCATGTGTACGTGTGAGTATTGCATGCATGCATGCGGGCGTTGCGAGCGTGTTTGTGCGCATGTGTGATGTGTTTGTATTCAACATAGTGGATCGTGCGTGCATGCAATTAAAATGGCCGGCTCAGCATATCATCACAAGGCGACCTTGTCCGCTGTGGTTAGGGCGCGCGGGCAGCCAACCAAAGGTCTCACGACTTCGAATCCCCACCGACCACTAATTTATTACCATTTCTGTCTTTCATATACGCGCTGACAGGTGGGCCCTACGGTAATGTGAGCTGGTGAACGTGGACCGTTTGACTGGTCAATTGATCATGTCATCAACAAATTACGGTGCTGTATGGTGAGCCTGTGACCGTATGATCACCATAAAATGTATTTTATTAACACAGTACAGACGCAAGCTACCATTTCTTTCTTTCATATACGCGCTGACAGGTGGGCTCCATGGTCACGTGCGCTGATGGTGCAACACTAGTTGCGCCACGTGGAACGTTTAACTGGTCAATTGATCATGTCATCAACAAATTACGGAGTTGTACGGTAAGCCAGTGACCGTATAATCACGCCATGTATTTTTTTAACATAGTACAGACACAAGCGCTCATATATACGCACAAACACTCACCGCTATAAGCGCACACACGCACACCCTACCCCCTATGAGCACCTTCGAGAGAGTGAGCCAGCATATCATCTTGAGATTTTATGAAGTAACCATAGGCGCCTCATAGTCGAGGGGAACGTCTCCTCCCACTGAACGCACATCGCCAGAAATACTGAAATTAATCTAGGATAAATGCGAGCACCAGG
The DNA here is from genome assembly GCA_011799875.1 of Thinopyrum elongatum. Lineage (NCBI taxonomy): Eukaryota > Viridiplantae > Streptophyta > Magnoliopsida > Poales > Poaceae > Thinopyrum > Thinopyrum elongatum. Next base: position 413,428,887 of record CM022297.1, on the reverse strand, counting down.
ACTTTAACCCTGGTGGGCTGGGGATACCACTGTCCTCCTAACCATCCAACCACATGTTGGTTAGCACCACAAAATGTATATGGTGACCGTAATGAGCTTATTCTGAAGTCCAGTGACCATATCGTGCTTTCGCTTCAAATACAATGACTATAAGTGTCGTCAACAAAATACGGAGCACGCATCAAATACAATGACCGTCAGTGTCATCAACAAAATACAGATATGTATGGTGAGCTAGATATCGTATGATGACCACAAGAATGTGTACGGTGACCGTAATGAGCATATTCTGAAGTCCAGTGATCGTATAGTGCTTTCGCTTGAAATACAGTGACCGTCACGCGTGAATGTGTCAGGGGCATACTTTTAGAGGGCCGAGAGATAGTTTGTGTGCGTACGTGAAAGTGGTGTAGAGAGAGGGGGTGTGCGGTGGAGACAAAGAGAGATATGCCCTTCATTTCTCTTTCCCGTGACTAATTTTTTAGGAGAAGATATAAACATTCACAATGCGGAACAAATATTATTGGATGCACCGTGCAATTAACTTTCATGTACTCCGTATAACTTTGTAATATTGTATATGCTTTATATTTTTAGTGGCCGATTGTGTGTGGGGTGTGGTGGGCACATCATTTCTAGCTGTGGTGGGTCGACATGAGGACTCATCGGTCAGTTCCATCCTGCGCCACATAGGTTGGACCGAGACGCGTTATACGAAGCCCATGGAGGACTCGGCGTACAAGACGATGCTACCAGAGTCGTGGAGGACTCTATCCCCACTGATGATAAGTCGACTATATATGATTTGTAACCATAGGCCCCGAGTATGTTATATAAGCCTGGGGGCTAGTTCGTCGATAATACACACACACACACAATGCCTGGTATTCAAGTGTACTTTGTACACACCCCTATCACAAATATACAGTACTAGGAGTAAGCTTTTTCCTCAACTGCAAGGGCCCGGACTTGGGTAAAACTTTGCTCGTATTACCATCCAGCCTAACAGTCAGGGATATCTTACCGAATGATCTGATGGAATCATATCCGCCAACAAGAGAGAGGTGTGTGGGGGGGGGGGAGCAATGTGTGCGAGAGAGGCCTAAAGATAATGTGCGTGCGGGAGACACTTAGGCACATGTATGTGCATATAGAGGGCCAGCAGAGACCGTGCGTGTGTGTCGGCGTTCTGGGAACCAGGGTACCCAGACTTGCCTGCCTGCGGCCCGTGGCGTGGCTCCATCGACGGCCTGGTACGGCCCATCTACGAGACCAACAAGACAGGACCCTCGCGAGGGGCCAAGCCTGGCGAGGCGGACGACGCCAATACCTTCGGAGGGAGTGGCTGCCCCAGGGCTGCTCCTGAGGAGCGGAGTTTCCTATGCAAACGCCCAAGCTCATGAGGTTGAGGTGACGCAAGCCATGACGACCAAGGCCAGGCGGGCGCAGAGAAGACAGTTTCCTCTTTGGTGCAAAGGAGGCAAGCGCAGGCACGGGGTCTCGAGGAATCAACCAAAGGTTTCCATTCCCATGCAACGAGACCAAGACCGCCAGGACGGCACGAAGGATGTCATCGTCAAGCCCACTGCAGCATCACGACTAGAAGCTTTGCAGGAGAAGACCACCTTTTGTCAGGATAAGATGTACTACTTGTCCCCTTTCAAATTGGCCGCTGTGGGATCCCTTCCCGCCTACATTTTGGAGGAAGAGGACCAAGGCCACTATATATAGGTTAGCCACCACCGTAGAAAGGGAGATCTGATCCAACCCGGGAGATCCGACCCAACCCGAGGATAGCTCATTCACACCCAAGAGCAGGCCTCGCGAGCTTGTTCATCCCTTGTACTTGTTCATCCTCAGCCCCCCGTGAGGCAAATCCACACAAAGCAAGAGTAGGGTCTTACACTGCAAGGTGGCCCGAACCTGGGTAAACTGTCGTGTTCATCTTCTTCCTTGAACCATCGAGCTAGGCTGTAGGGTGACGAGTTGGTTGGTTGATAGGCTGAGTTCTTCGCACACGCCCCAGAGTTTGAACCTTCCTTGGGTCTGCGGAGCCCTGAATCCGACATCTGGCGCGCCAGGTAGGGGTGTGTTGAAGCTTCTCTCCCACTACTCGCTCCGCCGCCGTTCTGCCGTTCCTATGACTGACGCTCGCCGTGTTCGCACCAAGCGCCGGGCCGCTTGTGTCGCCCAGACGACACCCGTGGGCAATGGCGTTCCTCGCCGCTCTGCCTCCCCGGTGGCTAACGCTGCCACCGACCCTGCTGCACGCGAGCAGCAGGACTCGTCGCTGCCACCGTCCGTGTATCGCGACGGCTGCACTGCGACTCCGTCACCCACTCCAGCCACGGTGTCATCTTCTCATGTTCGTCGTGGGCCGACGAAAGCGCAGTCTGCACTGCTCATGGCGCGCGAGCTTCTGCTCTATCGTTTGGCCAACGACCTCTACGACGACTGGCTCGGCCGCATCACCGAGCTCGTCAACGCTGCAGGCGAGGCCCCTGCACCGTCTCATTCGTTTCGTCCTCCACCAGTGGCGGGCAACATGGCCACGGCGCGCCTCCTCCTCCTCCTCTGCATGGCGCGGGTCTCGAGCCCAGGCGTGAGGCACCCCAGCGTGACCCGCCGCGCAGAGCGCCGGCGCGCGATGAAGAAAGCTACCAGGTGGTGGAATGGCCCCAAGGAGAGGCGCGTGCGCTTCTAGCGCCGCCACGTTAAGACCACGCGCTGCCAGAGGCGGCGGCGCACGGGCGCCAGGACCAGGCTCCCCCCATGCGACCGGCCCCGGTGAGTGCGGCAGGTTGCCGTGCTTTCACCCCGGAGCTGCGCCGTGTCATCCGGCCCGGCAAGTTCAAGCCGGATCTGCCTCCACGCTACGACGACACACCTGATCCCGCTGAGTTCCTTCAGCTCTACGAGTTGAGCATCGAGGAGGCAAATGGCGACGAGAAGGTCATGGCGAATTGGTTCCCCATGGCCCTCAAGGACAGCGTGCGCTCTTGGCTCCTGAACCTCCCAGTGGGGTCAATCTCCTCCTGGGACGTGTTGTGTGAGCGCTTCATCGCCAACTTCCAAGGCACTCGCGACCGCGCTCCCGCGGCCGGCAACCTGCGACGCATAAAACAGCAGCTGGGTGAGACCCTGCACAAGTACATACAGCGCTTCACGAACGTCCGCCTCAAGATCCCGAAGGTGTCGGACGAAGCCATCATCTCGGCGTTCTCTGAGGGCGTTCGGGATGTCAAGATGAAGAAGGAGCTTTCCATGCACGAGGATCTGTGCTCGGCCCTGGAGATGTTCAACATGGCGACCAGGTGCACGAGGGCAGAAGAAGGTCGCATATCCCTCTTGGAGCTCCCGGAGATTGATCCTGAAGACAAGAAGGCCAAGGCCAAGGAAGTGAAGCGCAAGGGCCCCGCCGTGCTGGCCGCGGAGCCCAAGACGAAGCGAGGCTGTGACCAGAGCGAATCCTCCAGGGGCAACCGCCCATTCTGCGTCTTCCACAACGTCCACAGCCACAACACCAACGACTACCAGGAGCTCAGGGCAATCTGCGATGGGCGCCTTGGTCGCCGCCCCGAGCCCAACGACCGTGGCTATGGCCGCGGAGGAGGCCGCGGTGGTGGCCGCTGGGACAACCGCGACCCCCGCCAGGACTGGCACGATCAGCTTCGTGAGGACCACTGGCAGGGCCAGCCTCGCGACGGCCCCTGGCGTGACCAGGCTCGCGAGGACCGTCCTCAGGGCAACGCTGGCCTTCCTCTGCTGCCACCGCCACCAAGGAGAAACAACGACAACCGCCAGGATGATGGGGCTGGGGGCTTCCAGGAGCCGCGTGCGATCGCCTGCATCCTGGGCGGTGCTCAAGCCCCCGCCTCTCATCGCATCTTCAAGCAGTTCACTCGCGAGGTGAACGCGGCCCTTCCCAAGCTTGAGACGTCACGCCCCCTCAGATGGTCCAAGTACGCCATCACCTTTGACTCCATGGACCAGCTCAAGTGCTCAGCTGGCGCTGGCGCGCTCCCCATGGTCTGCTCACCGACCATCAGCAATGTCCTCGTCACCAAAACGCTCATCGATGGTGGCGCGGGGCTCAACGTTCTCTCCGTCGAGACATTTGAGATGCTCCAAGTGCCGTATGACCAACTCCTCCCCACCAAGCCCTTCTCAGGGGTAACCGACGGCTCCACCGTCCCCATAGGGCAGATCCGCCTCCCTGTCACCTTCGGCCAGCGAGACAACTACCACACCAAGCTCATCGACTTCGACGTCGCCCACATTCGCCTCCCGTACAATGCCATCCTCGGGTATCCGTCCCTCGCCAAGTTCATGGCGGCGACGCACCACGGCTACAATGTCCTCAAGATGCCAGGGAGTGGCGACATCATCACGGTCGTCTATGATGAAAAGGCTGCGGTGTGCTCCCTTGAGCGCGCCTACCAGGCTACAGCGGTCGAGAACTCTGACGACGAGGGCGCCGTTCGGCCTCCTGAGGCCGTCACCAAGAAGAAGAAGCAGCTCCTCCCCAAGGGCCACCAGGAGGCTGGCACGCCCGACGACCGTGCCTCAGGCCCCGTGCCCACTACCGGGGCGCCCTTCCCTCTCGCATAGGGAGGCGCGTCCGGCACCCCTCTTGGGATGGGCTCGGGGGCTCTCTTCTAGAGGGCCTCTGACCTGGCCAGCGTCACGAGGGAGGTGTTCGGGCACCACCTGGGGGCGTGCTTCGATGCGCGCCTTCGTGAGCAAGGCACAAGGCGCGAGGCGCCAGGCGCTCAGGAGTTCATCACCAAGGCAATCGAGGAGCTTCAGGAGGCGCGAGACATGCGTGGCGAGCGTCGTCCCGCATCATCTGGTGCAGCTGCCGCCCTTGAAGTGGGTGGCGAGCTGCACGTCTGCGTCAACATCCCAGGCCTCAACATAGCTGCTTCTCAGGAGCTCTTCTGGCCGTCTCACGTCGGACGGAGTGGGGGTTTCCCCCGTAGTTGTGCCCACATGCCATTCGGCCTGCCGAACGTGGCCGCCTCGCACCAGTGCTACATGCAGGGCATCCTGGCGGCTCGCGAGGCCAGGCGCCAGGCGGTCCTGTTGGAGGAGGTACCGGACCCTCGTGAGCTTCCCGGGCCTCCAGAGCCCCCCGGGACTCAGGAGCCGGCCGGCTCGTGAGGAGTGACTTCTACAGCGCGCGTCTTCAGCTACCTTGACACTTCTACGACAATAGCGCCAGGTGACTTTTTGGTTTGTTCAGTTGAGGGCGCCCCTCGGGCTGCATTATCCTTGAGCTGCCAGGGCCCGTCCCTGCAGCGTGTATCATTTTGCGCATGTATCAGAACTGGCGTCACCTTTCATAAGTTTCTTAAAAATTGCCACCTGCATGACCGGTGCTTCACCACCATGAACGTCATGCGCACTCACAAACCCGCCCGCGACCGCCTCATGATTAAGGACTGGCACGGCGTCTGTGCTCGGGTCCGTCCCTACAGCGTCGCTAAACCCAAGTGGCCGAGCTCTATCTCGCGGGCCAGCTCCCGTGCACGTTGAGGGAGTCCTGGATTAAGGGGTCCTCGGGCGTCCAGGCTACGTAACGTGGGCCAGACTGATGGGCCATGAAGATACAAGACAGAAGACTCTCTCCCGTGTTCGGATGGGACTCTCCTTAGCGTGGACGGCAAGCTTGGCGTTCGGATAAGAAGATTCCTTTCTCTGTAACCGACTTTGTACAACCCTAGTCCCCTCCGGTGTCTATATAAACCGGAGGGTTTAGTCCATAGGGACAATCATAATCAGACAGGCTAGACTTCTAGGGTTTTAGCCATTACAATCTCGTGGTAGATCAACTCTTGTAATACTCACATTCATCAAGATCAATCAAGCAGGACATAGGGTATTACCTCCATAGAGAGGGCCCGAAACTGGGTAAACATCGTGTCCCCCGTCTCCTGTTACCATCGACCTTAGACGCACAGTTCGGGACCCCCTACCCGAGATCCGCCGGTTTTGACACCGACATTGGTGATTTCATTGAGAGTTCCGCTGTGTCATCGCTAGAAGACTCGATGGCTCCATCACTCATCCACAACGATGCGGCCTTGAGGGAGGTCTTTCTCCCCGGCCAGATCTTCGTATTCGGCGGCTTCATACTGTGGGCCAACTCGCTTGGCCATCTAGAGCAGATCGACAGCTACGCCCCTGGCCATCAGGTCAGGTTTGGAAGCTTGAACTACGTTGCTGATATCCGCGGAGACTTGATCTTCGACGGATTCGAGCCCATGGCAGCCGCTCCCTACCACCGCGATGAACATGACCTAAATCTGTCATCGGACCATACCCGGGAGATAGCGCCTGTAACTGCCCTGGCCCTAGATCCGGAGCAGATTGCGCCATCCGAGGACGGGAAGCTCAACCCCGCCACGGAAGCCGCCGACTCAGCGGCGTTGGAGCTGCACACAGACCCAACTTTGAACGGGATCTGTGTCACCGGAACCTCGGATTCGTCTCCGGCCACAGGTTCCGAACCGCGTGCGTCCGCGCCCATCGAGCTCGATCGGGCGCCGATCATCGAGTTTAGCTCCGCGGACATCTTCCGACACTCACCTTTGGGTGATGTGCTCAAATCATTAAAAACCCTCTCCTTAGCGGGGGACTCACAGCCGAATTATATCCGGTTTGAACTGGAGGCTGAGGATGGAGAATTTCGCTTCCCACCCACCGCCCACTTCATTGCCACTGTCGAATACTTAACCGACATGCTCGATCACGACTCCGAAGACATCGACGGTATGGATGACGATGCCGGAGAGGAGCAGGCCCAAAACCCGCCGTTTACTAGGCGCTGGACAGCCACCTCCTCGTATGACCTGTACATGGTGGATACTCCCAAAGAGAATAACGGCAATAACGAGAAAGATCCAGTCGAGAATAAACCTCCTGAGACACAGCCAAAGCGCCGACGTCAGCGGCACCGCTCTAAATCACGCCGTGGAAAAGACAGCAATACCAGCACAAGAGAAAACAATACTCCGGACGATGCCGAAGACAAAGAAGATCCTGCCGAGCCGACTTCCGAACAGGACGGTAGGGAAGATGGGCAAGTCAGCCCTGACGAACAGGCCATAAACGAAGACTCGGAGGACAGCAACTATCTTCCACTCTCCGAAGATGAGGTGAGCCTCGGCGATGAAGACTTTATCGTGCCTGAGGAACCCATCGAGCAGGAGCGCTTTAAGCGCCGGCTAATAGCCACTGCGAGGAGCCTGAAAAAGAAACAACAACAGCTTCAAGCTGATCAAGATCTGCTCAACGACAGATGGACTGATGTCCTGGCAGCCAAGGAATACGGACTCGAGCGCCCCATTAAAAGTTACCCGAAGCGCAAATTGCTACCCCAATTCGACGACGAGGCACTTGAGCCCATGCCATCAACACGTAATGCGGCTGACCGACCACCACGTGGCCGGGACAAAGCGGCAACTCAAGCCGAACACCTGCCCATACTACCTCACCGTAAAGGCAAAGACACCACAGCTCAGGAATACACATATGACCTGCGACGAAACCTGGAGAACAGAGCAGGCCAGTCCAGATCGATCTATGGATCGCGGGGGCATGCCTTGGCGCGCGACGACGGCTATCAAGCCAGACATACCGAGCATAACCACGTCCGGGCCGAAAACCGCAAACGGACTACATCCGCACTATGTCACGACTTGGCCCGATACAGAGGCGCCGCACATCCCCTTTCCTTCACTGATGAAGTAATGGAACACGAATTCCCGGAAGGGTTTAAACCCATGAATATCGAATCATACGATGGAACAACGGATCCCGCAGTATGGATTGAAGATTTCCTCCTCCATATCCACATGGCCCGCGGTGATGACCTCCACGCCATCAAATACCTCCCACTAAAATTAAAGGGACCAGCACGACACTGGCTGAATAGCCTCCCAGAAAACTCCATTGGCAGCTGGGAAGACTTGGAAGACACCTTCCATGATAACTTTCAAGGTACATATGTCCGGCCTCCAGATGCCGACGACCTAAGTCACATCATCCAGCAGCCTAGGGAATCAGCCAGGAAGCTCTGGACTAGGTTCCTAATTAAAAAGAACCACATTGTCGATTGTCCGGACGCCGAAGCCCTCGCGGCCTTTAAACATAGCGTCCGAGACGAATGGCTTGCCCGCAACCTCGGTCAAGAAAAACCAAAATCCATGGCAGCCCTTACCGCTCTGATGACCCGCTTTTGCGCGGGAGAAGATAGTTGGCTCACTCGTAGAAGCAACAGCACCAGTGATCCGGGCACTTCCGAAGTTCGAGACGGCAACGGCAGGCCACGACGTAATAAACACAAGCGTCAAAATAATAATGAAGGAACGCAAGACACGGCGGTAAACGCCGGATTCAGCGGCTCCAAAGCCGGTCAACGGAAAAAGCCATTCAAGGCAAACAGAGACGGACCATCCAATTTAGACAAGATACTGGATCGGCCCTGCCAGATTCATGGCACCCCCGGTAAACCAACCAATCACACCAACAGAAGCTGTTGGGTCTTCAAACAAACCGGCAAGCTTAACGCCGAACATAAGGGGAAGGGGCCGCCCAGTGACAGCGATGACGAAGCGACTAGCCAACCGAACACTGGGGGTCAGAAGCAATTTCCCCCCGAAGTAAAAACAGTCAACATGGTATACGTGACACACATCCCTACAGAAGAGCGCAAGCGCGCACTACAGGACGCCAATGCCATAGAGCCAGGCACCCCAAAATTAAACCAATGGGCGGCCTGCCCGATCACTTTTGATCGCAAGGACCACCCAGCCAGTATCCATCACGAAAGTTTGGCAGCTCTGATCCTCGATCCAATTATTGACGGGTTCCATCTCACGAAAGTCCTTATGGACAGCGGCAGTAGTCTTAATCTACTCTACCAATACACTGTCCGCAAAATGGGCATTGATCCTTCACGAATCAAGCCCACCACAGCTACCTTCAAAGGAGCAGTGTCCAGCGTAGAAGCTCACTTCACGGGATCAATTACATTGGAAGTCGTTTTCGGCTCGCCAAACAACTTTAGAAGCGAAGGCTTGACCTTCGATATTGTACCGCTCCGCAGCAGCTACCACGCACTACTCGGGCGTACCGCTTTTACTCGTTTTAATGCGGTCCCACATTACGCCTATTTCAATCTTAAGATGCCCGGTCCACGCGGCGTCATCATGATAAACGGAAATACGGAATGCTCCCTCCATACAGAGGAGCGTACTATGGCTGCTGCAGCCGAAGTACAAAGCGGCCTTATTAAGCCGCGTATCTCATCAGCCGTCAAGCCGCCGGTCTCTACTAAACAGGACCAATCAATCTCAAAGCTGGATTAGCAGTTCGGCCTCTGTCGTCCGCCCCATATAGCCACGAAGTTTATACCGCGCATATATAATTATGCACTTAAAATACCATGGTCATCAGTGGAGGCACAGTATGGACAGGCTTACAATGCGGTCCGCACTCTCATAGTCTTTTTACTTTTTCTAACTACTTTTTTTTATCCTTTACAACAGGTGATTCAAAGCCTGGTCATCTTATGGACTCTTTCTAAAGTCCGGCTTCGTATAAATAACCAAAGGCTATTTCTACCAAGAAGTCCTTTCACTGAGGCAAGGCAGCGCAGCCGTGCGACAGGAGGTCCTAATGATTTTTGCAAGACCACACTCTTTATTTTAAACCTGTAAATTGCCTTTTTCCTCAACCCTCGGCCCCCGGCATGTTAAATAGCCCGGGTAGGGGTGTTATAATCTTTAGAATTGCGTTTGACGTATCAATCAGATTCCAGTGAACATAACCTGTATTCAGTAATCGCTTTTTCTACGTTCTGAATTTTGCTTCTTCGGTTGTTTCACGAACGCACCTCGGCACAAATTGCCAGGGGCTCGATACGGCAACACATGAGTTGCCGACAAGTCCGAACAGCTTTTCAGCACACTTCGGCGTCATGAGTTTGGCCTTATATGCATCAGCTCCAAATCATGTCTTTGGTCAATAGTTGGGTTGCCCGACTCCTATGCTTACTACCTTACGATCCGCTATATCGGCTAGGGTACTAAAGGGAGAACTACTGCGATTGTGTCCTGGTTTATCCGGATGAGCACCTCAGTAGAGAAAGCCAAAAACTGACTGTCATGATGCTGCGAGAGCTGGTCAACCACTCGATGACTCATCAGAATCCTTAGCGATTCTTTCCGTATTACACGAAGGGCCGTTTTTCTGGTCACCTATGTAACGCACCGTATTCGGGTAAACGCGCACATACCAGGGGCTATATCGTAGACCCGCCGTCAAACTCCTATGGCTAAGTGAAAGTGTTAAAGCCCTATAGTCCGATTGCCTAGTTCGCCGCATTGACACCTCCTTCATCGACCAAGACGTTGGGTCAAGAATGATCAAGTGCTTTTCCGAACACCCCTGCATTATATGCGAGAGGGCTGAAGCCGACGACTGGCAAACTTTCAGATTATACAAAGAACGGCCGCACAGGAGGAACCAATACTTTCAGGCAAAAGTATAAAAATATGGCCTTAATATATCATAATATTGTTTTTACAAACTTGGTATATTCACTCGAACATCATATCTTTCGTGCACTGACCCTCTATCAAGTGGGCACCCTCTAGGACGTCCTCAAAATAATGCTCTGTTGTGTGATGGTCCTGGCCCTCAGGTGGACTCTTCGCTGCAATATCGGTGGCCTTCATCTTTGCCCAGTACGCCTTGACGCGGGCAAAGGCCATCCGTGCACCCTCAATGCACGTTGACCGCTTAACAGCGTCGATACGCGGCACCGCATCAACAAGTCACTGCACCAAACCAAAATAACTATTCGGAATTGGCTTAGTCGGCCATAGCCGGACCACGACGTCCTTCATGGCAGATCCGGATATCTTGTGGAGCTCGGCCCACTGGGCCATCTGTTCGTTCAGCAACATCGGATGCTTCAACATGCTGAATTGCGACCAGAAAAGCTTCTCCGTTGCACGTCCTTCTTGCGCTTGGAAAAACTGCGCCGCATCGGAGACACTCTTCGGCAAGTCCAAGAATGCGTCTGGAGAACTCCACATTTGATTAAGGGGGGCATACTTCGGATCGCTGAATTTAGTCTGTAATAAGAAAGGCTTACCGGCCGCTATCTCCCCAGCTTGCCGGATTTCTTCCTGAGCCGCTCTAGACTCGGACCGTGCTTCTCTCGCCTCTTGTAAGGCCTTGCCGAGTTTGACCGTTCTGGCTTTGTTATCCTTCTCGAGGAATTCGCATCGAACATTGGCATCCTTTAGCTCGTGCGTCATGGTAGATATTCTCTCCTCGCACTGGCGCCGAGCAGCCTGTTCGGCCTTTAACTCAGCAGCTGTCTTCTTGGCAGCCGCCTCACTCATCCTGGCTTGCTCCTTGGCTCGGGCAAGCTCAGCCCGTAGGGCCTCAACTACGGCAGCATTATCTGCAGTTATGCATATCTCAGTATACAATTTTCAGCGTCATGCTCATATTATCATACTTACATATACTGACGGCCCCAAAAACATACCTTGCGCCTCGTCGAGACGCCTGTTAATAAGTGTGAGGTCATCATTCGCCACATCAAGTTTCTGCTTCAGCCTTGCAACCTCTGTAGCTTGGGCAGTCGTCATGGATGAAACAGCCTGTGTTCCAAATCATCAGATTATTTCCTGGGAATGTCTTTTTTGATCCTCTGATCGCCTCCCTTCGGACGGCAACTAGAGTCTCAGGGGCTACTATCTATACACAGGTGCATTTTGCACGTAGAAGTGCAATTAAAGATATTACATTGCATACCTCGAAGCCTCTTAGCAGGCTCATGAGGGATTCATTCAATCCGCTTTTCGCGGACAGAATCCTCTTAACAACCGTACCCATTAAGGTACGATGTTCCTCTGAAACGGACGCATGTTGCAGCATGCCCGTTGTCGTGGAATCGTCACGGCAGATGTCCTAGTGTGTGGACTTAGTCGTGGAGCCATCGCAATGAGGTTATCTTAAAGGGGTTAATCAGGACAAAGGACACGGGGAGTTTATACTGGTTCAGCCCCTTGCGGTGAAGGTGAAAGCCTAATCCAGTTTGAGGTGTATTGCTAGGGTTTTGATGACCAGGGAGCGAATACGCTTAACCTAGCTCTCGATCTGTTGTTTCTTGTCCCTAAACCGCCGCCGGGTCGTCCCTTTATATACACAGGTTGACGCCCGGCGGTTCACAGAATCCCGGCCGGCTCATAAACGTGTCCGGCTCGGTATCCACTCTTTCCTATCTTACAATACAAGTCATATACTTATGGCGGTTTACATCTATGGGCCCTAACTCGCCTTTGGGCTTTGGGCCTTCTTATTAAATCTCCTTCGTAAGTCACCATGTTCTATGTCTTCATGGGCTTCAATATAGGTAAATCACTATGAGCATAACCCGGCCCCTCCTGGGCGGTTTATACTCAATAGTTATATCCCCAACATTAGGCCCCAGGTTGATTTGAACTTGTTCATGTCAATCTTCAACACTTAGGAAAATTCCTTCTTCATTACCTTCGCAAAAATTTGTAACTCGCCGTGACGTCATCTTCCGAGATCATGATAACCCGCCATGACGTCACCTGTCATTAATTTTATAAACATCCAGAAATCATATATGCATCTCCTTTTTAATGAACCTACGAAGATCGAGGCGTCAGTCCTGTCACATATCCAATTTGGAGCTCCTCGATTCCCGCGCATGCCACTTATCCATTCACCTTATAAATACGGCCAGGGGTCCTTTTCACTTTCCCCCCTTGCCTCCTCATCTCTGTCTTCCACCTCGCATCGCCTCAGCGCCCGAGCTCCGCCGCCGTCGTCGACCTTTGCCACTGCCTCAACAACGGCCGTTGCATCAACCTGAATCGACCAGAGTTCATCCGCGCGCCTCCGCTACTCAACAGTTCTGGTGAGTCCTCTTCCTTCCTTTTCCCCAAGATCCCATTAGGGTTTCCACGAGTTCATCAGAGTTCATCCTCGTTCTTCGCTGTAGCTTGTAATTTTTGATTCAAACTTGGCACTCCTCTTGTGCGGCGGTGGTCGTGGTACTTACTTTTGCTTATTAGAACATCTCCTTTTGCATAAGAAATCCAATCTGAACACATGAACTGCTCAGGTACTGAAACTTTTTAGGTCTTGATTTTTCCATTATCTGAACTGCCGTAGATCCACAATTATAGCATTAATCTGTGAAACCTGTTTTTCCAACACTTAGCCATTTTCCAACTTCAGATCTATACTTTCAATATCCGTGTAGGCGGTTTAACCTCAGAAAATAATAACCTGCCAGGTACCATTAGTCACCTCTTAAACCGCCAAGTGCTCGTCTTTGTAATTTAATAACGTCACTGTCCGGTTTAACATTTATGCATGCTTCAACACTTTCTGCCTGTTAACCATGAACCTTAAACCGGCACAAATCTTTCCCAGGTTATCGTATAAATGGCCAAATCCTTTTATTCCTGTAACTGGGTTCCATCCCGGGTTACAGAGGAAGAACTAAACGGGTGTGTTGCAACTGGCGCTTTAGTGAAAAAGGAAGACATCCACTGGAGAGCCCCCGATCCAGAAAATCCTCCTGAGCCCAAGGATGGGGAAGTGATCATTTTTGTTGATCATCTGAGTCGAGGGTTCAGCCCTCCCGGATCAAAAAATTTCCGTGATGTGCTTCACTTCTTCCAACTTCACCCTCAAGATATTGGGCCTAACTCCGTGTCCAATATTTGCAATTTTCAAGTGTTTTGTGAAGCCTACCTGCAAGAAGAGCCCACAGTCGACCTGTTCAGAGATTTCTTCTATTTAAACCGCCGTACTGAATTTACGGATGGGCCCAATACTGAACTTGGCGGGGTTTCAATTCAGAAGAGAAAAGATGTCAGCTTCCCTCACGCTAGGCATCATAGCAATCCCAAAGATTGGAATCAAACTTGGTTCTATTGCCAAGATACATCTCCAGCTGGCGCGAATCCTCTGCCGGGTTACCGTGCTCACCGGCTTACCAATGCACATCCATTCCCCCAAAGACTCAATGCAAAGGAACGGTCCAAATATGCACCACAGCTTTCAAAGCTCAGAGCCTTTATGGCAAACGGTTTGACAGGCATTGATTTTGTCCGTTGCTGGGTATCTTGGAGCATTTTGCCTTTAAGCCGTCGCCCCGGTTTAATGTGTGAGTACACAGGGGATGTGAAAGACCCTCAATGCCACACTGATATTCAGCTAACTGATACTGAAATTGCTGAATCTGTCAAGAAGATGTTGGATGAACCGGTGACCGACTGTAGCAAAACATGACTTAGTCCTTTCTGTGCTTCAAATAAACCGCCAGCTATAAGAATTGCTCCACTCCTGCTTTAATCCATATTCTTACTACTCCCTTATGATTTTTTCAATCTTTAAACAGGGTGATGACCCGTTCTGGAAGAAGAAACCACAGGATAAACCGGCCAAAATACCTCGTGTCAAGACCAAGGTCAACAAGAAGCCCGCTAAGAAGAAAAACACCGAGCCTACCGAGTTAAACATTGACGATGATAATCCGGAGTCAGAGGTAGAACTTGATTCACTTGGCTCTTTTTTCATACATCTCATTGACGATGATTTTTATCAGGACGATGCAGAAGCTAGCCGCGCAAACGATGTAGAGGTAACTATTCTCTCATCCGATTCAGAACCTCTGCCCACACAGAAAACCCGACAAGCAAGCCGGAAAGTAAGATTTTCTCACCCCCTAGCTTACTTGGATCCAAACTTTCTTTTGAAGAAGCAGCAACACGAAGCTCGCCGCACAACCCGGCATAGTGGCCATGTGGTCACTTCTTCCGGTTTACCGAACTCACTAGCTCGTAAACGCCGCCCAGAGGTCTCTTCTATTTCTGACACATCTTATCCCAAGGCGGGTTATTTCCGACAACCTCTTAATCCGTCTGATTCAAACTATCAGGGAACTTCCCATTCATCCTCTGGCGAGTCCACAGGGACACAAATCCCAACCCTCAAAACTGTTCCTGGGTGAGCATTTTTAACTAACCCCTTATACCTTATGCTTGATCATTATACTAACCTGTTATTTGCGTCTCTGTCAGAGCCAAGGCCGGACCTAGTAAAAAGGCCAAATTGAACAAACCGGCTGATGACAGCGCGCCAACTGATCCGGAAAAGAACCGGGAACAGTTTGAACCAAATACTGAAGCTATTCTTGATAATCCGCCACCGCAAGATCATGAAACCTTTGTTGAACAGATGGAAATTGATCCGATGGGGCATGCTGATAACCCGCCAAGCCCAACTAAGGCTGCTGATGATAAAGCCGATGATGTTGTAGTTACCAGTGTCGGGTGTATAGCCCCAGGCAACCCCACTGCTCTATCAAAACATAGTGCCAAAGAAGAATTTTCTGCTGTTGACAAGGGCAAGTGGAAGGTGGACTTGGAAAGCTATGCCCACCTCAGCGCCCAAGATATTCATTCTGGGTTTTTAAACCATTTGCACACAAGCCGTGATTATGAAGCCGGTTTACTGAACATGATGAAGGAGCGATATGAGGTAAATGCTGTTAACTCTGCATAAATATTCTTCCCTTAGCCGCCAAGTTTACTGGACATAAAAGAATAGAATGTTCTGCAAACTTTCAAGAACCATATAGATCAACTCCACTAGCCCACAAGGGCCGGTTTATAATGTCAATATGAACCGGGACTTTAGAATAATAACTCTTCAATTTCGCCTGTGTAGCCCCCAAGGGTCGACTTAACAAATATGTTAAGTTGAGACTAATTATGCTGTAAGGCTCAAAATTCTTACTTAGGACCTTTATAATCCGGTTGACCATCAAGCTGATACTTGTTATGTGCTTGGGACTTGTAATTTTTTTTTTGATAAGAAGCAATAGACATTAGCCCCCAAGTGCCAAGTATATTACTTGTTATGTGCTTGGGACTTTGAATATGCACTGCTATCTAATTAATTGTATGTCTCTTGCAGGTTGATCTTAACAAGAAGGAATCTCAAATCGCCGACCTTCAAGAAAATATCAAGTCACAACAAGCCGAGACCTCCAAAGCCAAGGAAGAACTGACCAGTGCCTTAACAGCAATGGAAAAACTGAAGGAGAGCTTTAAGAACGAGCGGGCAGGCTGGGATACAGAAAGGTCAACTCTACTGAAGAGGGCTGAGGATGCTGAGGCTGCCCTTAATCCGGTAGCTGAGGAGCTGACTGGCTTGAAACAACAAATAAATGCCATGACCGCTGCCGTATTTGGTAAATAACTTCTTCATAAGCTTTGAACATGTATTATGTAAGAGACTGCCGGTTTACCGATGTTTTTGATGATGCAGGAACTCGCATTGCTCATCTTGGCTCAGATATGCGGCAAAAACTAAAAGCCGCCTATACACTTATAGAGCAATTATATACCGGCGTACAACGGGTTATCTGCACAGCTTCCCATAATAAACTGCCCCCAACCTTGATCAAGGAGACGTTGGAAAGGCTGGTGATGATGCCTGCACGGTTTGAAGAGCTAAAGAAGTCAGCTGCCAGGGCGGGTGCTCTTACTGCACTGACTCAGGCCAAAGCTTGGATATCTGATCTTGATCCAGCCGATGTGGGAAACGGCTACCCGAGCATAAAGGAGGACGGGTTAGAGTTTAATAACGATGACCTCAGAGCCTTGACGAGGGAAATGCTCCCATTGGCTAGCCATTTGGCTGAATAAACCGATCTTTCACATTATCAGTCGATTTATGATGCCAACAACAAGAGAGTTAACACGCCAACTTATGATGCTCCAAACCTGATTCCTCCAATCCGTAAGCATACCTATGCCCCTGATGTTGACCCCTCCACACTTATAAGTGATGAAGCTGTATTCAAGGCCTTAACTAGGATTGATTGGACCACCATTGACTTCCAGCCACTGGGTAGAGAGGAGGAAGATGAACCGACGCTGGACGATCCGCAACCTTCAAGCCAGCCAGGCCAGGACTCGTAAGCAGGGGGCCGATTTAGCAGCTGCTTTCTTTAAGACTTGTTAAAACAATTATTCTTTTGGGCACCAAACGCCTTGTAATAGGCTAGCTTAAACTCTTGCTCTGCTATGCCATCGTGCATATTTACTTTGCATGACACTGCTAATCCACCGTGTTAAGATATGCCACTTATGCTTATAATATTAACAATGCGGAATCTGCTCCTGCATGCAACGAATTAAAAGTGTCCTGGCGGTTTACCGCTGGACGGGTCATAACGCCCAATATAAAACCATGGAAACTAACATAGCTTATACCCAAGGCTGGACTTTAAGAATAACCAAATTTGAAATATATCATACTTGTGATATTTGATCACACTGTTGGTTTACCAAACCGGTGTAGTAAGGGGGAGAACCCAAGCTTTGAGCACTGGTAATTATCATAGATTGCTTGGCTTATGAACAAAACCAGGTCGGGTTAATAAACACCGGATATTATCTTATCTCATACTGGCGACTTATAGTCAAAAGCCAGGCCGGGTTAATAAACACCGAATGTTATCTTATCTCATACTGGCGACTTATAGTCAAAAACCAGGCCGGGTTAATAAACACCGGATGAATTATGATCATAAAGCATTATAAGCCTCATCAAATAAACCTCAAAAACTGTGGAATAAAACAAACGAAAAAACGAGGCTTTTCATGGGCTGCCAGGCCAAAAATCGAGTGCTTTCATGGGCTGCACAGCCAATGAGTTAAACCTATATACAAACCTTATAAGATGGACCTCACATAAACAATCATCATTTTAACTTTGACAAGTTCAGGGTCTGTATAAGATTGACTTGTCAAACGTTCGGCGGGTCATTCCAGGAATACCTGGGTGGAGTGGCTTACTTAAAAAGGCAGGATAACCTGGGGTTTTAGGTGAATACACCTGGTTTCCAACCCTGGCTTTTAATCCTATTACAAGGGTTATACAAACTCTTTGTTCTTTAGAATCAAGGAGCCCCCAAGTAATATTTTTGAGCTGTGCTCAAGGGGCACCTATGTTTGAGCTGTGATTTTGTAACAGACTCTCTTTGGTACCTTTAACCTAGGTAGCAAGCCCCCAAGTTTTTTTTTCAGTTGGCTTATAAGCGGTTCAAAGGGTAATCATAACTTCGCTCATAAGCCGGAAGCCCCCAAGTAACCAAAAACTCATTAAGAAAAGACGACAGAGGCCCTGCTTTAGCAGGGGTGCCGGTTTAATATAGACATTGTCAAAAATATGTACATCAGAAGAGCCAATGGCTCAGGTGTAGTAAGGCCGAAGATGAGCAATATTCCACGGCCGGCGAGTCTCTTCCTCCGACGTGCGTGAGTCCTTGTGGTCTCGAACATCAATAAGGTAGTATGACCCATTGTTCAGATTCTTGCTGACCACAAAGGGTCCTTCCCAAGGTGGGGATAACTTGTGCATATTAGTCTGATCTTGGATAAGCCGGAGCACTAAGTCGCCTTCTTGAAAGGTTCTGGTCTTGACCCGGCGGCTGTGATAACGATGTAGATCTTGCTGGTAAATCGCCGAATGAGCCGCTGCGAGATCACGCGCTTCATCTAACAGGTCAAGTGCATCCTGATGTGCCTTTTCATTATCAGCTTCAACGTAAGCCGCCACCCGGGGTGAGTCGTGACGGATGTCACTGGGGAGAACCGCCTTTGCTCCATAAACCATGAAAAAAGGCGTGTAACCCGTAGATCTGTTGGGTGTTGTGTTGATGCTCCATAGCACCGAGGGTAACTCCTCTACCCAACAACCCGGCGTCCTTTGTAAGGGAACCATAAGCCGGGGCTTGATGCCTCTCAGGATCTCTTGATTGACTCTTTCAGCTTGATCATTAGATTGGGGGGTGAGCCATCGACGATACATCAAGCCGGATATGCTCACGTTGACAAAATTCTTTCATAGCACCCTTGGAGAGATTAGTGCCATTGTCTGTTACAATGCTGTGTGGAAAGCCAAAACGGAAGATCACCTTCTTCATAAATTGAACCGCCGTTGCTGCATCACACTTACTGACTGGCTCTGCCTCTACCCACTTAGTGAATTTATCAACCGCCACCAAGAGGTGGGTCTTCTTATCCTTGGACCTCTTAAAAGGTCCAACCATATCAAGCCCCCAAACTGCAAACGACCAAGTGATTGGAATCATTCTCAACTCCTGAGCCGGAACATGAGCTCGACTTGAAAACTTCTGACAACCGTCACATTTTTTGACCAAGTCCTCAACATCAGCATGAGCCGTCAGCCAATAAAAACCATGATGAAAAGCCTTGGCTACAAGAGATTTAGAGCCGGCGTGATGACCACAATCTCCTTCATGGATCTCACGCAGAATCTCACAGCCTTCTTCAGGAGAAACACAACGCTGAAACGCCCCGGTAACACTGCAATGGTGTAGCTCTCCATTGACAATTGTCATTGACTTGGACCGCCGGGTTATTTGCCTGGCCAAGGTTTCATCCTTAGGTAACTCGCCCCGGGTCATATATGCCAAATATGGAACTGTCCAATCAGGAATAACATGAAGAGCCACCACCAACTGAGCTTCTGGGTCAGGAATAGCCAAATCCTCCTCTGTAGGTAACTTGACCGACGGGTTATGCAAAACGTCAAGAAGGACATTAGGTGGCACCGGTTTACGTTGAGAACCCAACCGGCTTAAGGCATCAGCCACTTCATTTTTCCTCCGATCAACATGCTCAACTTGATAACCCTTGAAGTGACCAGCAATAACATCCACCTCTCGTCGATAAGCCGCCATGAGGGGATCCTTAGAATCCCAAGTACCGGAGACTTGTTGAGCCACCAAATCTGAGTCACCAAAGCACCTTACCCGGCTTAAGTTCATCTCCTTAGCCATCCGAAGACCGTGGAGCAAGGCCTCATATTCAGCTGCATTGTTAGTACAAGGGAACATCAAACGGAGAACATAACAAAATTTATCACCTCGAGGGGAAGCAAGCACAACTCCAGCCCCCGAGCCCTCCAATTGCCTGGACCCATCAAAGTGAATAGTCCAATACGTGTTATCTGGTTTTTCCTCAGGCATCTACAGCTCTGTCCAGTCATTGATGAAATCCACCAGTGCTTGAGACTTGATGGCCGTGCGAGGCATATACTTCAAACCATGAGGCCCAAGTTCAATGGCCCATTTGGCAACCCGGCCTGTTGCTTCCCTGTTTTGTATGATATCTCCTAAAGGAGCAGAGCTAACCACAGTAATGGGGTGACCCTGAAAATATTGCTTGAGCTTCCGGCTTGCCATGAAAACCCCATATACAAGCTTCTGCCAATGTGGGTATCTCTGCTTGGACTCAATAAGCACTTCGCTGATATAATAAACCGGCCGTTGAACCGGACATTCCTTGCCTGCCTCTTTCCTTTCAGCCACAATAGCCACACTGACAGCCCGGCTATTAGCAGCCACATATAACAACAGCGGCTCCTTATCAACGGGCGCAGCTAGGACCGGCGGCTCAGCCAGCTGCTTCTTAAGCGCCTCAAATGCCTCATTAGCAGCGTCACTCCATACGAAGTCATCTGTCTTTTTCATCATCTGATACAGAGGGATGGCCTTCTCACCGAGGCGGCTTATGAACCGGCTTAGCGCCGCAATACGACCTGCCAGACGTTGAACATCATTGATACACGCCGGTTTAGCCAGAGAAGTAACGGCTTTGATCTTCTCCGGATTAGCTTCAATGCCCCTGTTAGACACCAGAAAGCCCAAAAGCTTACCCGCCGGCACACCAAAAACACACTTGGCCGGATTAAGCATCATCTTATAAACTCGGAGATTATCAAAGGTTTCCTTCAAGTCGTCTATCAACGTCTCCTTCTTTCTGGATTTCACCACAATATCATCCACATAAGCATGAACATTGCGTCCAATCTGATTATGAAAACAATTCTGCACACATCGCTGGTACGTCGCCTAGGCACTCTTGAGCCCAAAAGGCATAGACACATAGCAGAAGGCTCCAAAGTGAGTTATGAAAGCTGTCTTCTCCTGGTCCTTAACTGCCATCATGATCTGATGATAACCAGAATAAGTATCCAAAAAACTCAAACGCTCACAACCCGCCGTAGCATCAATAATCTGATCAATACGAGGGAGAGCAAAAGGATCAGCCGGACAAGCCTTGTTTAAATCCGTGGAGTCCACACACATGCGCCAAGTGCCGTTCTTCTTAAGTACCAGCACCGGGTTAGCCAACCACTCAGGATGAAAAACTTCAACAATAAACCCAGCCGCCAAGAGCCGGGCTACCTCCTCACCAATGGCCTTACGCCTTTCTTCATTGAAACGACAAAGAAACTGCTTGACCGGTTTAAACTTGGGATCAATATTGAGAGTGTGCTCAGCGAGTTCCCTCGGTACACCTGGCATGTCAGAATGTTTCCATGCAAAGATGTCCCGGTTCTCACGGATAAACTCGATGAGCGCGCTTTCCTATTTCGGATCCATATTAGCACTGATGCTGAACTGCTTGGATGAATCGCCAGGAACAAAATCAACCATCTTAGTGTCATCTGCCGATTTAAACTTCAAAACCGGATCATGCTTTGTAGTTGGCTTTTTTCAAAGACGTCATATCCGCCGGGTCAACATTGTCCTTGTAAAATTTTAACTCCTCCGTTGCACAAACCGACTCAGCATAAGCCGCATCACCCTCTTCACATTCCAAGGCTATCCTTCGGCTCCCATGTACTGTGATGGTCCCCTTGTAACCCGGCATCTTGAGCTGCAGATAAACATAACAAGGCCGTGCCATGAACTTGGCATAAGCCGGCCGTCCAAACAGAGCGTGATACGGGCTGTGAATTTTGACTACTTCAAAGGTCAATGTCTCTGACCTAGAGTCATGATCATCTCCAAAGGCAACATCCAGAGCTATCTTACCAACAGAGTACGCCGACTTACCAGGCACCACACCATGGAAAACTGTATTCGACGGTTTAAGATTTTTATCTGTCAACCCCATGCGACGGAAAGTTTCGTAATAAAGGATATTGATGCTGCTCCCTCCGTCCATGAGTACCTTGGTAAACTTATACCCTCCAACCTGGGGTGCAACCACCAATGCTAGGTGACCCGGATTATCAACCCGGGGCAGGTGATCTTCCCGACTCCACACGATGGGCTGCTCAGACCAGCGCAAGTAACGGGGAACCGCCGGCTCAACGGCGTTCACTGCCCTTTTGTGAAGCTTCTGATCCCGTTTGCATAAATTTGTGGTGAAGACGTGCTACTGGCCACTATTCAACTGCTTTGGGTTACTCTGATACCCAGATTGCTGCTGCTGATTCCCCTGACCTGACTGTTGATGGTAGCCACCCTGATTGCCTTGATTGCCCTGATTACCTTGGAATCCAGAACTACAACCGCCACTGCCGTAACCCGGCCCATGAGAACCGAACCCTGAACCACCACCCGGTCCATGATTGTCTTGAAAAAGATTGGAATTTTTATACTCCTTCATGATGTAGCAATCCTTCCAAAGGTGACCAGATGGTCTTTCTCGCGTCCCATGCCTTGGGCAGGGCTGATTTAGCATCTGCTAAGATTAAAGCCTGACCCTCCGGCCCGTGGGGGCGGTTTACCTTTACGACGCTGGCCATTATTCTGTGCGTTGGTGTTAGCCACAAAGTCCAAACTATTATCAGCTTTGCGCTTACCATTGCCTCCCTGATTCGCCGGATTATGCTGCTGTCCTCTGGTGCTGCTGCTCTTCTTTCCCTTTCCCGGCTTGTCATCATCAGACTCGGGGTCCTTGGTACCATTAGAGTCAGCGTACTTAACCAGAGCCGTCATCAGCTCTCCCATGTCATTGCAGTGGCGCTTGAGCTGACCCAACTTCTGCTTAAGAGGCATAAACCGGCAATTCTTCTCCAACATTATGACCGCTGAACCGGCATTGATGCGATGCGATGAATGTAAGATGGTCGAAACCCGGCGCACCCAATGGGTTGTGGACTCACCCTCTTCTTGGACACAGGCATCCAGATTCACAATTGACATAGGCTGCTTGCACGTATCTTTGAAATTCTGGATAAACTGGGCCTTTAACTCGGCCCATGACCCAATGGAGTTGGCAGGGAGCCCCTTCAACCAAGTGCGAGCCGTTCCATCCAACATCAGGGGGAAATATTTAGCACATGCCGCATCGCTAACATCTAGCAATTCCATGGCCATCTCATAACTCTCGATGCATGCTTCAGGAGGTAAATCGGCTGTATAGTTAGGCACCTTGCGAGGACCCTTAAAATCCTTGGGCAGACACTCATTACGTATGGCTGGCACTAAACATGGCACGCCCAAATTCCTAAAGGTTACACCTGGCTCCACCGAAGTTGTCGGACGAACCAGAGAAGGTTGACGGGCCGCATATTGCGCCGCCAGCTCGGCCTCTTGACGTGCTCTACCTTGATCCACCACGTTCTGAGCATCAGCACCCCCGCCCGCCGGGTTATGTCCACGAGGCTGGTTATGGTTCCGCCCACTTCTTGACACAGCTGGTTCATCAATATGCCTACTGTAACTCTGGCTTGGGCGAGGGGTGGAATGAATCCGGCTTCGACTGTAAGAATACGCCTGCTGCTGAACCAATGCTGTCTGAAGGAGCTCTCTAGCCCTCCGCATCTCAACCGCCGTTGGAGACTCGCCTTCAACTGGGATAGCCGCCAATCGTGATGCCGCAGCGATCACGTTATCCAAGGGGTTAGAGTAATGACCCGGTGGTGTTGGCATGTGTTGCGGTGGGATATTGTTCTGACGAGGCGGATCCGTGGTGCGCGGCTGAACCGGCACTCCCGTCCCAGGCGCTTCAACCCGGTCCGCTACTGGCGGGTTACTGGTTCCTGCTCCTGGCGTGTTAAAGAGGTTCCTCGCCTCGTAAACCGGTGGCAGGCGAGACTGATGCCTCCTCCTCATGACTTCATTTGAAGCGTTCAGATCTAGCATGAGTCGGTAAGACTCCGACTGAATCCGCTGCGCTTGAGCATCCAACGTAACCCGCTCCGCAGCCATCCTGGCATCTTCAGCTGCCAGGTCTTCCTTAGCTTGAGCTATCTGATCTCGCAATTTCACGACTTCCGCGTTATGCTGATCTTGATTATCTGGGTTAACCTCTGTCGTCAGCAGTGTTGCCAAGGAGTCTAGTAAACCGGACAAGACTTGAGCCGGCGGGCGCGCATGGCCTCCTGCCCCGGCTGCCGTCACCGCTGTTGACCCAGAAATCAATGCCGCTGCAGTTGAAGAGTGCTGCACTGGCTGCGTACCGGCCATGAAGATTGCAACCCGGTTCGGCAGCTCGTAGGGGTCCAGAATACTATCGCCATCGGAACAGCCCCAAGCCGACCGTCTTGCAGTTGGTTCAATGACTCGGTTTCACCGGTGGATGACTCACCATCAGAATAGACAACTGTCTCACTGTCAGATACCGATTTATCCTTAGATTCCGCACCATTGATGAATCCCACGAAGGCACGACTCATGGCGGGCTGAACTCGGGCGGGTTTTGCACGCTGAGCCGTCTCGATGATGTCGGTGCAGGTGTCCGGCTCAGGGCCCGGTTCGCCGATCTTGCCAATGAAGACGTGAATTCCAACGAAGGGGACCCGGTACCCGTACTCAATTGAGCCGGCCTCGGGGCCCCAGCCTTCGTCGTCGATGTAGAGCTTGCCGCGATGACTCTTGGTCATCCGGCCCACAGCGTATCCCTTGATCCCTTCAAAGTTGCCCTTCAAGAACTCGAAACCATCGTGCGCTGGCCCCACGGTGGGCGCTAACTGTCGTGGAATCGTCACGGCAGATGTCCTAGTGTGAGGACTTAGTCGTGGAGCCATCGCAATGAGGTTATCTTAAAGGGGTTAATCAGGACAAAGGACACGGGGAGTTTATACTGGTTCGGCCCCTTGCAGTGAAGGTGAAAGCCTAATCCAGTTTGAGGTGTATTGCTAGGGTTTCGATGACCAGGGAGCGAATACGCTTAACCTGGCTCTCGATCTGTTGTTTCTTGTCCCTAAACCGCCGCCGGGTCGTCCCTTTATATACAGAGGTTGACGCCCGGCGGTTCACAGAATCCCGGCCGGCTCATAAACGTGTCCGGCTCGGTATCCACTCTTTCCTATCTTACAATACAAGTCATATACTTATGGCGGTTTACATCTATGGGCCCTAACTCGCCTTTGGGCTTTGGGCCTTCCTATTAAATCTCCTTCGTAAGTCGCCATCTTCTATGTCTTCATGAGCTTCAATACAGGTAAATCACTATGAGCATAACCCGGCCCCTCCTGGGCGGTTTATACTCAATAGTTATATCCCCAACACCCATCATTGTATCCTGCGCCCCCGGATCCCTGGAAGCTGCCGCGGGAGTACGGACTCCCTTGGAAAGAATATGTTTGTCCGGCTCTAGAGTCGTCCCCGGCTGTAGACCGGATAGTCCGGGCCCTTTATTGTTGGTCCTCATAGGGTCCGCATGCCCCGAACTTTGGACGGCTGAAGTATCACCTTCGGGCGTAGTTTTCATTATCCCTCGCACCGCTTGTTGGTCGGGAGAGATCCTCCGGGACGACACCTCGGAGTCGTCTGCCCTGTCGAGCGAGAAGGTCTGTGGAGGCATCTCGCTTTCCATCATCTCCGGAAGAAGATCCCCCGAGGAGGAGGACTGTTGAGGAAGACTGCGTGCCGGACTGCAAACATATATTTTAAATGTTACCCTGGTAACCGGAAAGCAATGGGATATGTTTCGGACACCTCTGTTCACTTACGATTCGGCTAAAGGCTTGTCCTTACGGAGGAACTGCGCCACAACGTCGTCTTTTGAACCCGAGCCACCTGACAGGGACGTCTTCCCTCGTTTAGGATCCTTTGCTTCCAAATCTTCGGAGGCGGCCCTCTTCTTCCCGTCGGGAGAGGGGATGTCAGTTTCTCCTTCTCTTTTGTCTTCGGAAGAGGGAGTTCCAATCTCCCTGGACATAGTGTCTGGTGTACCTCTAGAATAGAGGCCACCTTCGGCCTTCTTGCTCTCCTCTTTGTCCCCCTTCGCCGACACTTGGTATGACGCCGGAGCCAGCATCCTTGTTAACACAGGATCTGCTGAGTCTTCGGGAAGAGGGGCCGAACATCTAATTCTTTCTGCCTTCTTGATCCAGCCCTGGTCGAAGATGGTTTTCTCAGTATATTGTTATGAGATATTTAACTAAGCTATGTTCAGGAGTCGAGGGCCTACCGAGGTATCCGGATGGTTGCAGTCAAGGCCGACGTCCTTGGTAGTATCCGGCCACTGTTTTCGTGTCCCGAAGAATAACTTCCACATTCCTTTGTGCGTCGTGCCAAAGAAGTGCTGAAGAGTCCGTGGTCCTTCCGGATTGAACTCCCACATGCGGAGGGGCTGTCGCTGGCACGGCAGGACCCGGCAGACTAGCATTACCTGGATTACGTCGACGAGGTCGGTGTCCTTCTCGAGGAGGCTCCGGATGCGGCTTTGAAGCATCTGCACTTCGTCCGTTGATCCCCAGTCCAGCCCCTTATTAATCCATGATGCGAGCCGTAATGGAGGGCCAGGCCGGAACGCAGGTGTAGCTGCCCACTTGGTACCACGGGGTTCAGTGATGTAAAACCACTCCCGTTGCCATAGGCTGGAGGTTTCCGTGAAAGAGCCTTTTGGCCAAGGTGTGTGGGTGAGTTTGCTCACCATCGCACCACCGCACTCCGCTTGCTTCCCATCGACTACCTTCGGCTTCATATTAAAGGTCTTGAGCCATAAGCCGAAGTGCGGGGGAATACGGAGAAAGGCCTCGCACATGATGATGAACGCTGAGATGTGAAGAAAGGAGTCCGGAGCTAGATCATGAAAATCTAGCCCGTAATAGAACATGAGTCCGCGAACGAAGGGATGGAGAGCGAACCCTAGCCCTCGGAGGAAGTGAGAGATGAATATGACCCTCTCGCCGGATCTGGGAGTAGGAATGACCTGCCCTTGAGCAGGGAGCCTGTGGGGGATTTCCGTGGTCAGGTATTTTACCGCCCGGAGCATCCCGATATCCTCCTCTGTGACAGAGGAGGCCACCCACCGGCCTTGAAGGTTGGGTCCGGACATGGCTAAGAGACTCAGAACAAATAAATTGAACCTTGGGTGCTAGAACTCGAGGTTGGAAAGAAGGACGGGTCTGTGCCCCTTTATAAAGGCGATGAATATCGAAACGCCTCCTCCTAGGCCTCAAAACCTACCTATTCCCAAGGAATCATACCAATGGGACGGTTGGGTTACCCACGCCCGTATTGACGAGGATCCCGTAATGAAGGGACACGATCTTTGCTGTGACAAGATGTGCCACTGGAAACCGCATCTTAAAGCGTGGAGCGGGAGACTAAAGAACGGTTCAAAATAATTACCGTGCAGGAACGTGGTGTCGCGTTACAAAAAATTGTCAGCAGATTGGACTAGTGAAATATTATACTCTCTGCGGTTGTGTGTGGTACTTGTTTTGCAGAGCCGGACACGCTTTCTGTGCTCGAAGTCTGTTCTGGAGTATTCAGAGGAGGAACCCGCCTTGCAATGCCGAAGACAATCTGCGCGCCGGACACATCGTCATTGAAGCCTGGTTCAGGGGCTACTGAGGGAGTCCTGGATTAAGGGGTCCTCGGGCGTCCAGGCTACGTAACGTGGGCCGGACTGATGGGCCATGAAGATACAAGACAGAAGACTCTCTCCCGTGTCCGAATGGGACTCTCCTTAGCGTGGACGGCAAGCTTGGCGTTCGGATATGAAGATTCCTTTCTCTTTAACCGACTTTGTACAACCCTAGTACCCTCCGGTGTCTATATAAACCGGAGGGTTTAGTCCATAGGGACAATCATAATCAGACAGGCTAGACTTCTAGGGTTTTAGCCATTACGATCTCGTGGTAGATCAATTCTTGTAATACTCATATTCATCAAGATTAATCAAGCAGGATGTAGGGTATTACCTCCATAGAGAGGGCCCGAACCTGGGTAAACATCGTGTCCCCCGTCTCCTGTTACCATCGACCTTAGACGCACAGTTCGGGACCCCCTACCCGAGATTCGCCGGTTTTGACACCGACACACATCACCTCCCGTGGTCCTTGGTGCCTTGTTCTCGCATGAGCTAATCAAGAGTGGGTGAGTTAGGGCGCGCGACCCGGTGCCTCGCTGCCGCGGGAGCCGCCCACCGGTTGTCTTTCTTTAGGATTGCTGCATGAGAAGGCTGGGCACGGTGTCTGTGCTCGGGTCCGTCCCTGCAGCGTCGAGAAAGCCAACGGCTGAGCTCTGTCTGGCGGGCCGGCCCCGTTCACATCACCACCTGGGGTCGTTGGTGTTCGGCCTTCTCATGCGGTGTCCTCCGGAGATTCACTCGGCGCAGGCCGCTCCACCATCTCTCATGATTCTTACAGGCACTCCGCAGCAAAATTCAGGGGCAACCCGCCTTCAGGTAGGGCCTCGTGAGTCCCGCGCTGGCTCACGAGTGCCCATAAACACCTCCTCCAGTCCTGCCGTGCTAGCCACGTGTACGGACGGGGCTGTACACGCCCCGGAGTCTCCTCCCGAGGGAACTCCCACCCACGCACCAGTGGAAGCCCCATGCTCCACGCTGGCGGATGACACTATAGAGGAGCGACTATGCCCACACACCAGTGGAAGCCCCATGCTCCGCGCTGGCGGACGACACTGCCGAGGAGCGGCTATACCCATGCTAAAGTGGAAGCACCATGCTCCGCGCTGGTGAATAAACAACTGAGGGCACCCTAGCGGCTGCAATAACCTCAGGAGGGCCTAAAGGCTCGCCGCTCGGTCCCACCGCGCAGCTTTCCTTCGTGAGGGCCGCGCGAGGGGGCTGGGCACGGGGGGCTACAATCAGGCCATGCCTGACGCACGCCACCTCACCAAGTCTCTCGCACCTAGTTTTCTCGCGTCCCTCCCAGGCAAAAGCTGGCGAGGAAAGGTATGAAGGGCTCCGGATTAACCCAGATGATGTTCACGTTTCCTTCATGAGGGTCGTTCGTACGTCAAGGGGGACCCCTGAGTATCGCGACTCAGGGGCCTCACTGGTCACATAGCCCCTCACCCCTTGGCCTCGTCCTGGTGATCCGGATGCCCCAACGGTGGCTGAGGTATGCGCGGGTCCGGGCCCTACCGACGCTGAATGCTAAGGCAAACAAGAAGGAAATTGAGCACGAAAAGGAAATCGCGGAGTCCTAGCAAGTTATTACAAAGCATAATGTTCCACAAGTTCAAATAGAAGTTCTTACGCCTCCGCGAGGCACGACGAATGTTGCAGGGTCAACTAGGAAGAAGCACCGCCACCGCCTTGGATATCGCCATCACCCGCCTTGGGAAGCCCGTCGTCGATGACGCTGCCACCATCTTCGCCCCTGGCTCCTACCGCCGCAGCTACGGGGTCGGGTACGCAGAGGAACTTCCCCAGCAGGTCCTCCACCCACTTCTTCACGGCTTCGGCGGCGGCAGTGTGAGACTCAAGGGTCACCGGCTCAATCAGCGCGCTGAGGTTGAAGCTTGGGTCCCGGAGGTGGAGGTGGCTAAAGACGCGCGTTGCAGCCGAGGTGAAGAGCGCGCGGCACTCTTCCTCCACCACGGAGTCTACCCCGGCGGCGACACCCTCAAACGCCTCAACAAGCTTGGGAAGAAGCCCAGCAGCGCCATCCTCCGGAGTCGCCAGCAGTTTCTCGTACCCTCCTCCGTAGAGGGAACATAGCGCCTTGCGAGACCTGAGCTCGAGGGAGGACAAGGCTTCGTGTTCTACGGCCGTTGTTTTCTCGGCGGCGGCAAGGGTCTCCTCCCTGGCCTTCAGCTGGGCCGGCGCCTCAGAGACAAGCTGGGCGTGGGATGCCTGCGCCTTGTCCACCTCTTCCTTCAGCTTGCCCAGGCGATCCCGCTCCGCGGCTTGGTCCTTGGTTGCCTGGGCCAGCTTGGCATCGTGGTCGGCGACCACCGCTTCGCGGGCCTTGAGCTCCTCCTCTTGCTGGTGGAGTCATTGGGTGTGGGCAGCCTGCGCATCATGAAGAGCTTGCAGCTCAGTCTCCACCTTGCTGCAGCATTCCTTGGCGGACGATGCATCGGCCAGCGCTGCGTCGCGGGACCTCGCAGCTTCGTCGGCCTCCTTCCTGCTCTCCGTGCCGGCGGCCTCGGTCGGCTCCAGACCGCCCTGGCGGACGCGTCGGCCTACAACCATCCTGAGATCAGCCCGATGCGCTCCCTTACCCCGCGCTTGTCGGAGTCCTGGAGGTCGGTCTGGAGCTGGCCCAGAGCGGTGAAGGCTTCCTCCAGGGCCCCGGGCCTGACAAGGGGGCCACAGTCCGCCAGCACAAGGGCTTGGGGAGGTGGCGGCGCAGGCACATGCGCTGGCGTCGCCGCCGCAGCGAGGCCAGCTTGGAGCTCTGGAGCCTCCGAACCCCCCGCGGACGCGACGGGGACGGGTGGCCCTGGAGCCTGCTGGCCCACGGAAGCAGGGTCCTCCTGAGGCTCCACCATCATACCTTTGGGGGCTCGCTCTATCGCAGGGGAGCGCGAGGCGACCTCCTCTGCCTGAGTCAGGGCCACCCCGGCCGTGGTGAGCGGAGGCGCCTCCGAGGTCCCGGCTCCATCTTTCCTCTTCTTCACCACGATGTCCATCCTGGTCGCAAGGAAGGGAGCATTTTTGAGCACAATATCAAAGGAAACAAGCAAAAACAAGGGAGGATGCTTACTCATCAGAAGCGATGTACGCCCTCTTCCGAACCGGGGCCAGGGCTCCCCCAACCTTCTTGGGCGCGGACCTCACCGCGTCCCGAGGGTTGACGGGGCGCACGACGGCTGGCTTCGGCCCGACATCAACGGCCGGCAAGGCGGTGGCGTCACCGCAAGGAGGGGGCGCCGCCCTGCCTTTCTTCGGGGTCGCTCGGCCTAGCCTCCGCAAGGGAGTGGCTCCGGACCTCGTAACAACCACGGTGGAGTGCGGGGATTTCGCGACCGGGGGCTCGGCGGCGTCGTCATCATCAGAGAAGCCGCGGAGAAGCTCGCTTTGCGACGGAGGAGAGGTCTCCACCACATCGTCCACGGTCGCCTCCGAGTCCTCCTCCCCCCTTTCCCCGGCGTCGTCGCCGAAAGACACCAGCACTGGGGAGTTGGGAAGCTTAGGCGGCACGAGCCCCAGCTCATTGAAGATGGGCATGGCGGCGACCAGCGCCGCCCTGTCGTCGCAGCGATACAGCGGGATGTAGGCCGCCGGGAGGCTTCCTGGATCCTTCTCAAGTAGGGTATGCAAGGCCTTGTCCAGCTCCTCGCCCGTCAAGCTCCCCGGGCACAGCCAGATGTCGTCCTCTGCGCCCTTGAACTCCCACATGGGGCGCGAGTGTGCCTGGAGAGGAGCCAGGCACTGCGTCAGGAACTCCTTGACGAGCATGGCCCCCGTCAGCACCCCGGCCTCCATTTCCGTTGTCATCTTCCTCAGGACCGGCACCGCACGGGGGTCGGCGAGCTTCTCATGACCCCACCAATCAAGCTTCTCCGACAGCTCGGTCGGCAACTCCAGCCGCGCATGAAGGCCCCGGGCGTCCTTGAAGACCCACTTGCGCCGGAAGTTCTCCACCTTCTTCCCGGCCCTCATGAGCGTGTTGCCACTATGGACCGTGGCAAAGGAGATGCAACCAGAATGCTGGGCTGGGTTGTGCATCCGAAGGTAGAAGAAATGACGGAGGAGCGCAGTGGAGGGCCTCACGCCCATAAACGCCTCACAGTAAAAAGCAAAGATCGACAGGAGATGAATGGAGTTGGGCTAAAGATGCATAGCCTGAACCTGGTAATGGTCGAGGATGGCGCTGAAGAACTCGGAGAAAGGCGGGATGAGCCCCGCAAAGACACTGTGGAGGAAGAAGGGATAGAACGTCCCCGCCAGGGTCCTTTGGTCAGCGGAGCCTGCCAGGAGCATCGTCTCATTCCCCTCGTTGTCGTTGCTCGCCGTCAGCGGAAGCGCGGCGGCGAGGTGCCTCTCCTCGATAATGGAGGACGCGCCAAGGGCCGGCACGGGAGAAGAGGAGGAGCTCGCAGCCTGCGCGGCCGGCTTCGCCTTCCCGGATGCCATCTGCGGGAACTTGGGAGAAGAGATGCGGAGAGGAGGAGGACTTCGACCGGATCTGGGGACGCGCTCGGCAGGAGGAAAGGGGATCTGGAGCAAGGAGAAGAGGAGGTAATGATGGCTCGGTGCGGGGGCCAGTCTTTTGTTAGCCGGGGCAGTTGCCGAGGTGGCATGGGGAAGTGGAGACGCCCACGTCCCAGCAAGCGCCACGCATCGGCTCAGACCGCAGGCGCATGGGGAAGTGGAGACGCCCACGTCCCAGCAAGCGCCACGCGTCGGCTCAGACCGCAGGCGATTGGGGCCCGCGGCACTTCACCCTTGCCCTTTGGCTTCGCCTCAAAGCCAAGTCCGAGCGCGCCTTGGGCCCGGGGGCTACTGTCGGCGTTCTGGGAACCAGGGTACCCAGACTTGCCTACCTGTGGCCCGCGATGTGGCTCCATCGATGGCCTGGTACGGCCCATCTACGAGACCAACAAGATAGGACCCTCGCGAGGGGCCAAGCCTCGTGAGGCGGACAACGCCAAGACCTCCGGAGGGAGCGGTTGCCCCAGGGCTGCTCCCGAGGATCGGAGTTTCCTACGCAAGCGCCCAACCTCATGAGGTTGCGGTGACGCAAGCCATGACGACCAAGGCCAGGCGGGTGCCAGCGGGCGCAGAGAAGGCAGTTTCCTCTTTGGTGCAAAGGAGGCAAGCGCAGGCGCGGGGTCCCGAGGAATCAACCAAAGGTTTCCATTCCCATGCAACGAGACCAAGACTGCCATGACGGCAGGAAGGATGTCATCGTCGAGCCCACCGCAGCGTCACGACCAGAAGCTTTGTAGGAGAAGACCACCTTTCGTCACGATAAGATGTACTACTTGTCCCATTTCAAATTGGCCGCTGTGGGATCCCTTCCCGCCTACATTTTGGAAGAAGAGGACCAAGGCCACTATATATAGGTTAGCTACCACCATAGAAAGGGAGATCCGATCCAACCCGGGAGATCCGACCCAACCCGAGGATAGCTCATTCACACCCAAGAGCAGGCCTCGCGAGCTTGTTCATCCCTTGTACTTGTTCATCCTCAGCCCCCCGTGAGGCAAATCCACACAAATCAGGAGTAGGGTCTTACACCACAAGGTGGCCCGAACCTGGGTAAACTGCCGTGTTCTTCTTCTTCCTTGAACCATCGAGCTAGGCTATAGGGCGACGAGTTGGTTGGTTGATAGGCTGAGTTCTTCGCACACGCCCCAGAGTTTGAACCTTCCTTGGGTCTGCGGAGCCCTGAATCCGACAGTGTATTTGCATGTGAGAGAAATAGTGTTTTCCAACTGAGATTAGTGAAAAGAATGGTACGTAGTAGTAAGAGAGAGAGGGGGAGATATATAGAGAGTGTGTGTGCAAGACACCCCGCGAGAGAGTGTTAGCATGTGTGAGAGAGAAATGCCGATGTATATAAAGTGTGTGCACTTATGCGTCAGATAGAGAGATATATAGCGCGTGTGTGAGGACGGGCTGAGGTATAGTGCATCTATGCGTAAAAGGCGGTTCTACACATTAAATTAAAATATAAATTGCATTAATTTTTTTTGGACGAGATCATGAATTTTGCAATTTGCGTATGAACGAACATTGGTCTATCAAACACCCATACTCTATTGAATTCGAGCATGTGTATGGGTTTATTTCATATTATCGATCCATAGAGTGAGAGTGGTTTGAAATACAGACAATGCATGGCTTTTGCAATTCATATATAAACATTAATTAGTGCACTCTGTGTTGTTAGTGTCAGGCATTTTATACATTTGTCACATACATGGATACATTCCAAATTGCTAGCTACGAAATATAATACATGTTCAATTCAACATAAAGATGGTTTCAAAGATCCCCGCAACAAAAAGATGGTTTCGAAGATTCGAATTCATAGGAAGTGCATTCATCTATTTGAATTCAAGATAATGGCATTCGTCAATCAGATCTAAAAGGGGGCATCAATCTTTGTTGTGCATTTGAACATGCTATATATTCATATGCATGTCTAACTTTTTTTTTGCAACCTAGGAGATTATATCTGGAACCATGCATGAATTGAGCTAAGCTGCATATTTTTTAATATATACTTGTGGCACCCCAGCTCAGAGAACCGGTTTACCAGTGTTTCCAACCCAGAGATCATGTCTTCTGGAAATACTCAACAACTTGGAACAGAACATAGCTGAACTTTTATTGATAACAGTCGAGTACAAGCTCATATATTACATGATCATCGAGGCCAAAAGCACATCTAGTGCTACGACAATATCTACATTATTTATCCAACACACCAGGGCCTCGGCATTACTACGGAATACTACAGCGGAAGACTACAGCGTAGCGGAACATGATAGAAACTCCATCCACAGGGACACTGCTGTGGGCACATCCTAGGCATCGCAATATGGACCTCGTGCACTCCGTCTTAGTCTTCTCCTGCATCTGGCATGATACGCCAGGTGAGTACTTTGAATGTACTCGCAAGCACACGACAACCAAATATGCAGCAAGTAATAGCATGGCAATAAACAGGTTAAACTCCAAGTGATTCACCTACTGTTACCAACTTACTCATCTCTGGGTTGCCTCACAACCCTCAGAATACTCGATACCAACGAGTACTTCCGTTCAAAAGACAAATTCTTCCATCATTACTACAGTTATTACGGTTGATCACCTAGAGAGGTCTGGTCGGGCTGTCCAATACCGTGGACACGGCTATTCGAATAGATTTTACACTCTGCAGAGGTTGCGCACTTTACCCACACTATGGAGCACTGACCTCATGATCCCATTTGGGTGGACCAGCGTTGCTCCAACAAAACCTGTCTGACTCGTAACTCTTCCATCGTACCATCGGCAATCACACTCCCTCTTGGAGTCAAGCCCTGGGTGGCCCTGTGTCCTCTCGACACCTGCCACCATCGTGGCCAAACTACTGTCCCAAACGGGGACGCCGACAAAACAACTCAACTGGGCTCATAGGGTTATCGCCGTCTACCTGATCAGGGCAGCACGCACGCATAACCCTCCCTCTTTGGAGGTACCGGTGAAAGAGCACGCAGCCAGACCAAGTCAAGGTCGTCCCATACCGGCGAATGTGGCTGCACGGGTAAGCCCGGACAGGTGACTCATGATCAACCAACTAAGTTTAGCTTTAGTCATCAAGGTTATTTCAGCAAGTTAACTTAGTTGGTCACATTAGCCATTTTAATAATTTACTTGGAATTATTCATATTAAATAAATGCAAGAGTTGCATATGAACAATGCAATGCTATGAAATGCCACAAAACATGGATGCCCTGGCTTGCCTTGATCAGTTGGGTGGTTCAGAAACTCTTGATCTTCAAATCCACAATTTTCTCCTTCTGAAAATATTTAAAAACAGCAAAAGAAAATGTCACATAACACTGTTTAATTCACCAGCAATTCTGTGAGTGAGAGAAAACTGTGAAACTTGGTGGGAAAATAAAGGATTATATTAGAAACACAATGCAAAAAGAATCAGGTCATTTGGACCTCTCTGTTAAAAGTTATTAACATTCAAAGTTCCTGTTTAACTCTGTTAATAAATCAATTTTGAAAAAAAGAAAAACGGCCACGTCGAAGGCGTAATTTAGCCCGGGCGCCACCACTTATCGCTTCGCCACAGTGGCTGACGGTGGCCCCGGCTCGGTTTAAAACAGAGAGAGGGAAGGGAGCAGGGGAGGGGGCGGCTCACCAGCGATGGTGACCGGCGATCCCGTCGGCGGAGGGGCTCGGAGAGGGCGGGGATGGATAGAGCTCGGAGCGGCGGTTCGCCCTGTACCCGTAGCTTGGTCGGAGGTGGACGGACGGCGTCATCCCCTTCGTCTCCGACGGGCGGCAGCTGCGGTGATCGGCGTATCTGAACACTTCGGCAGCGGTTGGCCTGGCTGAGGGCTCGGGAAGCACCGCTGAGCTCCACTGATTGCTCTGAAAGGCTTGGTTGCATCAGAGGAGAGGTGGAGAGGGCGGGTGACAGAGAGGGAATGGCGGCGGAACTCCGGTGGAGTTCGAGGCCAGAGGCCTCTCTACCTCGGTTCTACACTGCTAGCGGACGATTTGAGGAAGGAGGAGTGGAGTGAGTAGCTAGGCAGCGCGGGGCATGGCTATTTATAGCCAGGAGGAGGTGGGTGGTGAGCTCTCTCGAAGCTCGTGGATGCGGCCCTGGCGCCGACACTCGTACGCCGCGCAGGCTGGCTCGACGCGGGCGAGGTGATGGATGAGGGCAGAGGCATTGTATGCTGGAGGAGACGGCTCGGGGAAGAAGACGACGGCGCCACAACACTGTGGCCGCATGGGCAGAACAGTCCGGCGATGATGCGGCGGCCGGCGAGGGCGTCTCCGGCGCATGCGAAGGGTCTGGAGGGGCTACGCATCACCAGGGAACGTAGTCGGCACGAGCGGACGAGCGACAGAGGCAAGGGGCAGTGGGACGCGATGGCACAGGCACGGGCGCGGCGTAGAGCGCGGCGACAGCCATGCCAGTACCGTGCTCACCACGGTGCCTCATGTCCTCGAGCCATGTTGGCCTGGAAAATTTTGTCTGGCGTGTCGTCCGTCGATGGTTCACCTCACCTCAGCACTTGTTTTGGCAAGATACGAGCAGAACTGAGAGATGCAATCATCTATAGGTTCTGACAGAAATGTTGGGGAGGTTCTGGAGTTTGGATGATGTGGAGATGGAGTCAAGAGAGATGTCTGGTGTGATCTACGATAAAAGAACTGAAAACAGGTCAAGTTTGAGCTGGTTTGGAGGAGAAATGAGGGTAGTTCATGTACAACCCACATTTCTGGACCAGAATCAAAATGTTGAAGTGCTGCTCACTAGAATGAGCTCCTGAGCTTGAAACTTGGTGATGAAGGTTTTTTGGGGGTTTCCTCATGCTATAAAATTTGAAAGCAATTGGACACTCCTAGCATACACTTCCTTCACAAAGGTCCACACTGACCAGGAGCTAAAAGGAATTATTTTGCAAAGTATATGAAATATTTTATGGAATATTTTTGGATATTGGGGCAAGATATGATCCAAAGGATTTTTAAGAATTATTTGAGAATTTTCTGAGCATCCAAACTATAGGTTGCTTCATAACCCATAGTAATGCCCTAAATTCCCAAATAAAAGAAAAGAGTTATTGGAAATGATTTAAATTGGGATTTGGGTCCTTGAAGTACTTGGCAGAGTTTTGGCAAGGTGATGAGACTTTGGATCACTTGGGAAGAATTCAAACATGTCCAAGTCCAAATGAAAAGGGGTTCAAAATCATTCCAATTCGAATAAAACCAAGAAGAGTTTGAAAAGGAAAGGTTGCCAAAATCAGGGTGTCACAATACTCGTGTACA
The DNA here is from genome assembly GCA_011799875.1 of Thinopyrum elongatum. Taxonomy (NCBI): domain Eukaryota; kingdom Viridiplantae; phylum Streptophyta; class Magnoliopsida; order Poales; family Poaceae; genus Thinopyrum; species Thinopyrum elongatum. Next base: position 413,391,315 of record CM022297.1, on the reverse strand, counting down.
ATGTATATTCAAATGTACCCCCTCCATTCCAAAATAATCATAGTTTTAGGATTTTCAAGAGTCAAGATTTTTTAAGTTTGACAAATTCTGAAAGTTCAATTCAAGAGAACTGTAAACGTTAATGCTTCTGCTCCCAAATATTGAATGAAGCGCCAAATAGACTCTGACCCGTGTAGCCTATCGGCCCGATGTCCAAAGGTCTAAACCAGGGTAGTTTTGTAACTTCACCAAGACGCCACTTAACCAACTCTGAGAAGCATTCATACACCATGGGCGCCTAAACACTCATGCGCTCGGCCGAAATCTATCCCGCCCACTATTTGGGACACCTGAGATTACTGTCCTACCCCCAACCCGCAATATGTCCAAAATTTTAGATGGGGGCAAAGTTTGTAACTTTCCCCAAATTTCAAACAAGCGCGTCCCAAACCGAAACATTGTTCCCCCTTAGTTCCCCCTCCCTCTGTTTCCCCATTCATACTTCGTGGGCGCCAAAACACCCTCTCCACCAGCTACGAAACCCCAGCCTCCTCCGTCCTCCACCCCATCGCACCCAATCCACCGCCGCCCTCCTCCGTCACGCCGGAGCCGGTACCCCGACGTCGTCGTCCAACGCAACCGCAACCGCAACACCCTCAAGGACTTAGCAGCTGAAGCCGAGGCAGAGCTGCCTCCAGGACGCCGATGCCGAGGTGCGCCGTACCAGAACCACTTCGACAATGTCGTCCTGCGCCTCACCGTTGTTGCTCCACTGTCGCAACCGTCCACCGCACCGGAGCTGTTCCCGCTACGCCATCATTTGCCGCCTCGGATCTGGTTCCCCACAACCGGCAGACGGCCACCACACCACACTCAACAACTTGGCCATGGGTTCGTCCAAGGCTCCACCGTCCTCCACAACTTCTTGTTTCCAGCGAACCACAAGAAAATCGTTGAAAAAATAGAAGGAGGACACAACACTGCCAGCAGAAAGAGGTACTCCTCTTCCCTTATTCGTGCAAATTTTACGTCTCTGCTCACACCGTATTCATCCCACGAAAGAAATTAGTTGAGCGCTTCTTACTGCACCTTCTTCGTGATACTAAATGCACAAGGTTTCCTCCCATTTACTATTTCACCTTAGCTAGAGGTCAGTCGCCTGCCTGGATTTCAATTCAGGGTCAGTTGATTCGCAATTAAAAGAAGCAACACCCGCTTAGGCGCGTGGAGCACCTAGTCCACCTGTTCGCCGGGGAAGCGGCGCATCGGTGTCTATCATAGGGGTGTGGGGCGCATGAGCTGCTTGCGCCCAATCTGGAGGTTAGCGGGGCTTGAAGGGATGGCCGGGGGGAGGTGCCAAGCACGGCGGTGCGGTGAGGTCGAGGGGAGGGCGGAGGCACGGGACTGGGCCGGTGGTCGCTGGCGTTTCGAGGAAGATCGTCAACACTGACTGGCTGGAGGTAGATGAAGGCGATCTGGCCATTTTGTACATCGGACGGTGTAGAAAAAATGGACTGACCTATTTGTTTTTAGTCGACTGTTATTTTCATAGGACCACACCATGTGGTGTGCTGGAGGATTATCTGCATTTCCCAGCCATCCCTGTGCTCAAATTTCAAAATCCTACTCCCTCCGTTCCTAAATATTTGTCTTTCTAGAGATTTCAACAAGTGACTACATACAGAGCAAAATGAGTGAATCTACACTCTAAAATATGTCTATATACATCCGTATGTGGTAGTCCATTTAAAATCTCTAAAAGGACAAATATTTAGGACCGGAGGGAGTAGAATATAATTTCGTGTGCCATGCATGTTGTAGAGCTATCATATGTCTCCCATCATTTACTTCTCACCCACCTGCTATCTGCTACTTTTACATTGTACTACTTGTGCACACACTTCACCCATACTCACACTATTGTTTTTTTATGCATGGGTATTTCAGACTCTGAAGCACTATTGATGAATACACAAAAGAAAAGACAGAAGTTGCTCCTGTGTAATTCGAGGATAAGCAATAAGCGTTTCAGCACTCTAAAGGGTGTAGTGTCAGCAGATGTAGACAGTAAACGTAGCTCTGCAGTTGACGATCTCAATTGCCACACACAACCATCCTAGGTGCTTGCTTTAACTTCAGGCTATCAAATGTGGTTGCATGTTGCATATGGTGTCTAGCTTGTATTGCTTCCAATTTTGTTAAATTGCATCTGCTTACTTTACACATTATACCTTTGATAATGACATGCCTTCCTGTTTTGATACATACTACATCTATCTATTAACCATGTTCTTACATCAAACTAATGCTCTTGTGTATCCCTCATCAATCACTTATGATGAGGCAGTCACCCCAGTGGGTTACTGTGAGATGCGCTACTCTTTTAAAGAGTGCAGTGTCATCCTCCCCACATGATTCTCAAGAAAAAGCAAGGCTAAATGAAGATAGTCACGTAGCTCTGTAGTTGATGACCGCAATTCCGCTACACCACCATCGCAGGTGCTTGCTCTTACTTGGCAATGTGATGTGTGGTTGCATGTTGCATATGGTGTCTACCTTGTAATGCTTCTAATTAGGGTAAATTGCGTCTACTTAGTTAACACATTATAACTTTGAATATGACATGCCTTCCTGTTTTTGGTACATACTACGTCTTTCTATTAACCATATTCTTACATCAAACTACTTTTCTTGTGTATCCCTCATCAATCACTTCTGACAAGACACCTTCAAATTGCCAGTGTAATATTGGTTGCATCTTGCATATCATTTCAAGCATATACTGCCTCTAATTTGTTGAAAGCCACTTATAATGAGACACTTCTAACTTGGTAGAGTGATTTTGGTTGGATCTTTCATATGGTGTCTAGCTTGCATTGCTTCCAATTTGTTGAAATGCCTTCTGCTTAGCATTTTTCGTACATATTCCATCCTCCTACAATGTGGTTGCCTTACATAAAAGTTGTGCTCGTCAGTATCATGCATCAACGAATTTGGAAGAGCGAATTTCATTCCTTTTTCTTGTGTGTTTGACTTGACAAGGAAAAATCTAAAAGGATGAACGCACAGGATGATGGTGGTCCTCTGGAGCAACCGAAACAGATGATCTCTGCAGATTCTCCTGCTACTCCTACTACAGTGCAAGTTCCAAATCTCATCTCCCCTACTCCACAACCCCAGGTGCTTGCTCTAACATGGCAATGTGATATCTGGTTGCATGTTGCATATGGTGCCTAGCTTGTATTGCTCCTAATTTATTAAATTGAGCTTACACATTATACATGTGAATATGACACGCCTTCATGTTTTTGGTACATACTACATCTGCCTATCACACCATGTTCTTACATCAAACTACTGTTCTTGTGTATCCTGCATCTATCACTTATGATGAGACAGTCACGCCCGTGGGTTAGTATGAGACGCGCTACTCTTATAAAGAGTACAGTTTCATCCTCCCCACATGGTTCTCAAGAAACAACAAGTCTAAATGAAGATATTGAACGTAGCTCTGTACATGAAGACCGCATTTCCCCTACACCACCATCGCAGGTGCTTGCTCTAACTTCGCAGTGTGATATGTGGTTGCATGTTGCATACGATGTCTAGCTTGTAATGCTTCTAATTAGGGTAAATTGCATCTGCTTAGTTTACACATTATACCTGTGAATATGACATGCCTTCCTATTTTTGGTACATACTACATCTATCTGTTAACCATGTTCTTACATGAAACTACTGCTCTTCTGTATCCTGCATCAATCACTTACGATGAGACACCTTTATTCGTTACATATTGCATATTATTTCTAGCCTGTTGCCATGTATTGCTTCTAATTTGGTGAAATACATTTATGAGGCCACCCTTTTAATTTGGCAGAGTGATATTGGTTTCATCTTTCATGGTGTCTAGCTTGCATTGCTTCTAATTAGTTCAAACACCTTGTGCTTAGTTTACACTTTACACATCATACATGTCAATATGTCATGCCGTCCTGTTTTTCATACATATTCCATCCTCCTATCATGCGGCTGCCTTACATGAAAGTAGTGTTCATCAGTATCATGCATAAATGAGTTCTGAAGAGCAAATTTTATTCCTTTTTCTTGTGAGTTTGACTTGACAAGGCAAAATCAAAAAAGAGGAAGGAAAAGAGTAAGGAAGCCGATGATGGTGGTCCTCTGCAGCAACATAAACAGAGCATCTGTACGGATTCTCCTTATACTGCTAGTGCATTACAAGTTCCAAGTCTCCGCTCCCCTACTCCACCATCCCAGGTGCTTGCTCTAACTTGACAGTGTGATATCTGGTTGCATGTTGCATATGGTGTCTAGCTTGTATTGCTTCTAATTAGTGTAAACTACATCTGCTTAGCTTATACATTATACATGTGAATATGACACGCCTTCTTGGTTTTGGTACATACTATATCTATCTATCACACCATGTTCTTACATGAAACTACTCTTCTTGTGTATCCTGCATCAGTCACTTATGATGAGACACCTTTAAGTTGGCAGTGTGATATTGGTTTGCGTATTGAATATGATTTCTAGAATGTAGTGCTTCTAATTTGATGAATGCCACCTAAGACAAGACAGTTTTAACTTGGCATAGTGATATTGATTGCACCTTCTATATGGTGTCTAGCTTGCAGTGCTTTTAATTTGTTGAAGTGCCTTCTGCTTAGTTACCACATCATAGGTGGGAATATGTCATGCCGTCCAGTTTTTCGTACATATTCCATCCTCGTATCATGACTTTGCCTTTCATCAGAGTAGTGTTCGTTAGTATCATGCATGAATGAGTTCTGAAGAGCAAATTTTATTCTTTTTTCTTGTCGGTTTGACCTCACAATGCAAAATCAATAAAGCGGAAGGAAATTGGTAAGGCATTGGATGATGGTGGTCCTTCCGAGCAACTGAAACGGAGGGTCTCTACAGATTCTACTACGCCATCCTCCCAATAAGATTCGCAAGACAACGCAAGGCTAGACAGTCAACGTAGTTGTGTAGATGATGAGCACATCTCCCCTACTCCACCATCACAGGTGTTTGCTCTAACTTGGCACTATTATATGTGGTTGCATGTTGCGTATGATGTCTAGCTTGTATTGCTTCTAACTTTGTTGTATTGCATCTGCTTACTTTACACATCATACCTGTGAATATGACACGTGTTCCTGTTTCTAGAACATACTATATCTGATCAAACCATGTTCTTACATTAGACTACTGTTCTTGTGTATCCCGCATCAGACAGTTATGATGAGGCACCTTTAAGTCGCCACTGTGACATTGGTTGCATCTTGCATATGATTTCTAGCATGTACTGCTTCTAATTTGTTGAAATGCCAAACAGTTTGAACTTGGCAGAGTGATATTGGTTGCATCTTTCATATGGTGTCTAGCTTGTAGTGCTTCTAATTTTTTGAAATGCCTTCTGCTTAGTTACCACATAATAGGTCTGAATATGTCACGCCGTCCTGTTTTTCGTACATATTCCATCCTCGTATCACGTGTTTGCCTTTCATCCGAGTAGTGTTTGTCAGTATCATGCATGAATGAGTTCTGAAGAGCGAATTTTATTCCTTTTTCTTATCGGTTTGACTTCACAATGCAAAATCAATACAGCTGAAGGAAATTAGTAAGGCAGTGGATGATGGTGGTCCTTCGGAGCAACTCAAACAGAGGGTCTCTACTGATTCTACTCCGCCATCCTCCCAACAAGATTCGCAAGACAACACAAGGCTGGACAGTCCACGTAGCTGTGTAGATGATGAGCACATCTCCCCTACACCACCATCACAGGTGCTTGCTCTAACTTGACACTGTTATATGTGGTTGCATGTTCCGTATGATGTCTAGTTTGTATTGCTTCTAATTTTGGTGAATTGCATCTGCGTAGCTTACAACTTATACCTGCAACAATCACTTACCCATAAGACACATTTAACTTGGGAGTGTGATGTAGGTTGCATCTTGCATTGTCTTCTAGCTTGTACTGCTTCTAATTTGTTGAAATGGCACTTATGACGAGACACTTTTTACCTGGTAGAGTGATATTGGTTGCATGTTCATATGGTGCCTAGCTTTCATTTCTTCTAATTTTGTTAAAATGCCTTCTGCTTACTGTTTTTCATACATATTCCATCCTCCTATCGTACGTGTGAATATGCAATGCTGTTGTTTTTTTGTATATGTTCCATCCTCCTATCATGCGCTTGCCTTACATCAAAGTAGTGTTCGTCTCTATCATGCATCAACCAGTTATGCAGAGCTAATTTTATTCATCTTCTTGTGGTTTTGACTTCAGAAGGCAATATCAAAAAATAGGAAGGAAAAGAGTAAGTTAGGGGATGTTGGTGGTCCTCTGGACCATGCAAACGAAGACTCTCTAGATTTTCCACTGCTACTGCTAATGCAGTTGAAGTCCCAAGTCTACATGATGAGTTCATCTCCCCTACTCCACCATCACAGGTGCTTGCTCTAAGTTGACAGTGTGATAATTGGTTTCGTGTTGCATATGTTGTCTAGCTTGTATTTCTTCTATTTTGATTAAATTGCACCTGCTGAGTTTATACGTTATACATGTGCATATGACATGCCTTTTTGTGTCTAGAATACACTGCATCTATCTATCATACAATGTTCTTACATCAAAGTACTATTGTTGTGTATCCCGCATCAATCACTCATGATTGGACGCTTTTAACTTGGCAGTGTGATAGTGGTTGCATCTTGCATTGATTTCTAGGTTGTACTGCTTCTAATTTTTCAAAATGCCACTTATGACAAGACACTTTTAACTTGGCAGAGTGATATTGGTTGCATCTTTCATCTGGTGTCTAGCTTGCATTACTTCTATTTTCTTGAAAATCCTTCTGCTTAGTTTACACATCATAGCTGTGAATATGTCACGCCGTCCAGTTTTTCTTACATATTCCATCCTCCTCATACGGTTGTCTTACATCAAAGTATTGCTTGTCTGTATCATGCATCAATGAGTTCTGAAGAGCGATTTTATTCTTTTGTGTTGTGGGTACGGCTTGACATGTCAAAGTCAAAAAAGAGCAAGGAAAAGAATATAGTAGGGAATGGTGTTACTCGTCGGGTGCAACGGAAAAGGATGGTCCCTCGAGATTCTGCTGGTACTTATAGTGCAATAGAAGGTCCAAGTCCACCGGCTAAATCTACAAATACAGTATCACCTACTCCACCAGTTGTAGCATCCCCTTCAACTGCACCGGCATCTCAACGAGTTACTCGTTCATTTGCTCCACAACTGACTTGTTCCCAAGCTGCCTTCACACCTAACACTACTTCTAAAGCACTGCTGACACAACAGGACTTGGCAAGATCAGATGAACCTCATGTGCATCAACAGCAAGATGGTACCTGACCGAGTCAAGTTGCAGTTGCATGCTCCTTTATATGTACTCTCATAGTTTGATGTGCACTAACACTTTCCATATTCGTTGTTGAACTAGCACCACGACGCAAGCGGAAATAGACATCAGGGATAATGCTTGACAGATTAACAAAATCTAAAGGAGGAAGAATGGAGATCCATTTTGAGGCAGGTTTAAAAAGGCCACTTGATGCTACAGAGTCAGCCAAGTTATTATCAAAGGCAGCCGTTGCCGTTAGGTGTCATGCACGTATCCTCCCAACGTGGATCCAGTACAGGAATGAGAAAGACGATACCCAGTTTAACACCTTCCTTGACCATTTATCCGTAAGTAATGTTGTTCATCGCAATTTGTAATATTGTCTTGCTCTGTCCCATACTTTCTAGCTTCCTCCTAATAAGACTCACATTCTTTTTTCAATAGATGAGGTTCAAGTTGGATCCAAAAGATGATGCAACTAAACAAGCATGCACTGATGTTTTTCAGTCTGCTCTGCGACAGTATCGGTATCACCTTAGAAAAACTCACTTTGAAGGCAAGGCTAACAATGAAATCGCCCAAACATCTCCAGTGGAATATATTACAGATGAAGATTGGACAACCCTTGTTAAACACTGGTCTGATCCAAAGTATCAGGTAGGGTATATGTATTTGATCAGATCACATATTGAACTCATATTTACGTATGTGCCTTACAAGTGTATCTTCTTCTAGGCAAACTGTTTGAAGAACAAGACCAACCGTTCTAAAGTGAAATTCCAAAAGACAACAGGATCTCGTAGCTATATTGCACACTACGAGGCTCTTGTAAATAGCTGCTAGTTCCTTCTTTTTTCTGTGCCATATTATCGTATCTATATGGACTTGTTCCAAATACAGAGGAAAGCCCGTGCGGACCAAAAAGAACCTGAACCGAATGCAGTGCAAATCTTCAAGGATTGCCACACCAGCAAGATGAAGGGCTTGAGCACACCAGTTCAAGCCGCTGTTGTAAGTCCTTACTCCTCCTGCCTTTGAACTGCTTTTTACTGTGACGTGTTCATTTAACTGGTTGGTTTGCAGCCAATGTTAGTTACTCTGTTCACTTTTATACACAGTTGTCTTAACGTATCATTTCACCTTACACGGTTTAAAAGAGAGGAAGGATATTCTTTTGGTCTTGATCTGTAATCTAGTTGTGATGTTCACGTGCCCACATAGTGATACAATAGCCTGTTTGTTTGATATCTGTTTGCCCATGATATGAATGATGTCATACTATGATCATCCTACTTTAAACCATGTCTCTTTATCCTTAGATGTCAATGAATGTGAGAAAATAGACAATACTGTAGGCATGCTACATGGACATATGTTCCGAAAGTGATTTTAATATGTAGTTGGCACTACAATACATGCTAATGTATTACAGTAGTTCACAAAAATAAGTTATGTATAAACATGAAACCTACTTTGTTTGTTTTAGTCTCATTAGTAACTTATCTGGTACACTAATCTACAAGTTCAAACTTTCAGCAAGCTATGGAACAAATGATTGAACAGCCACAACCACTTGAAGGTGACGAGGCTACCACAGGCACAATGTCACCTCTTGCTACAGTGCGTCAGTATCTCTCCACTAACAGTGCAAGAAGCACCTTCCTGCGTAATTCTGGGTTGGTTGTCAAGGTAACCTCATCCAAATCACCTACTGAACAAAATCTTCCGGCTAGACAGAGTGATATATCTGTGCTCCAGACACAAGCACAATCCCTAATGGAGGTCGTTTCGGAAACAAGAATAGTGGTTGACAAATGTCGTCAAGATATGAATGGTTTTGAAACCAGACTATCAGACATTTGCTTCATTGTTCAAGAGCAATGGCAGAAAAAAAGGGGAAGACCATGCTGCTCCATCAGATTCTACAGCCTGAAACATTAGCACTCCGGTCAAATGATCTGTGCTTCTATACATCTGATGGTGCTTTAATCTGCAAGGACTGTAAACTTTATGCCAACAGGCCTTTTGTTGTATGGCTGGAATTTATTTTGTTGTGATACAACATTTATCGTGCTGCCAAAGGCTGTAGAAATTACAATGCTATTTTTGTATAGTGTAGGTTTATCTTAGTAATGTATTCGGCCGAAAGCTTCGTAGGAGCCCAACGTGCCAACATTCATCGGGCCCACAATTCCAATTGGGCTAAAACGATTATGGGCCGTAATTTGCATGTAGCCCACTAAAAATATCTGGGCCTAAATCAGCATAAGCTTTCTTATTTTTGGTAGGCCTGTGCCCACAGTGGGCCTTTAACAGGCCTAAACATAATTTGGGACCTCAGTAACAACAGGCCTTTAACATGTGTAAATATCTCGAGCCCATAAATAACATGGGCCTTTAATAGGCCGAAAGTGAGATTGAGCCCTGATTGTGCCAAATAACCCACTGGTCATTAGCAGGCCGAAATGTATCTCAGCTCATGGTGGCCCATTTACAATGCGGATCGTTCACAGGCCGAAATTCAGACGGGCCGAAAATGCGCCGACCTACTACATGGGCCTTTACCAGGCCGGAAGTGCGGTCGGGCTTGATTAGTATCAGTTTTATATGGGCCGTTAATAGGCCCGATGTGACACTGTGCCACATGTGGCCCATGGATTTTGTCCGACGTTAACAGGCCGAAAAACACAACAGGCTGGAAGTGGCCCAAATCTACAGTGGGCCTCTAACAAGCCGAATGTCAGACATGGCCAAATATGACCCAATTCCTTCATGGTAGTTTATGGGCCGAAAGTTTCGATGGCCGATAAATGGGCCCAAATGAAGCAGGACCTTTAACAGGCCGGAAACACACCGAGCCGTAATTCGGCCCAAATACTTAGCGGACTTTTAATGGGCCAAAAGTGACCATGGGCTGCAATGATGACAAATCTAGAATGGGCATTGACGGGCCGATTTGACACTAGTCGTATGGGCCTTAACTGCGAATGGGCTGTCTGCAAGCAGGCCGTTAATGGGCCAACCCGCTAATTTTGACTGGGCCGGCCTTTTTAACCTAAATGGGCCACTGTTGGGCCTTGCCACTTGTCGACATATCATAGGCACCTCCTGTCCAGTGGGCGGTTGACATCTGTCCTTTCGCGGTGCTGACAAGTGGTTGTTGTAGCCAATGAGAATTTTACACGTGGAAAATCGCCATTGGTCGTTGCTGTTAACGGGTTATCGGATCCAAAACCGGACCCGATAGCTTAACGGTGACCCGTTACGGTGGATGCCACATGTCTGTTACCCATGACGAAAGCACTTCCATGACGCGTCATTTATCGTCATGGAAGTGAACACTTCCGTGATGATAATTTTGGTATTGTCATGGAACACTTCTATGACAGCACATGTATGACTATCTTGATTTTGTCATAAAATCATCATGGATGTACATGCATGACAGAAAAAGTGACCTACTGTGACAAAGACGTATCATCATGGAAGTGGTTTTTTTGTAGTGAATAGCAGCACGGTGCTTCTTCAGAATTTTCAATAGTCTTTCTTCTTCATGTTCTGAAAGGTTAGCACTAATAATAACAGGATATATCTTTTTCTCATCGAGATAAGCGTATTTCAAAGTGTCAGGCAATTGTTTTAATTCAAACACAGGATCACCTTTAGGTGGAGGAGGACCTCCTAGAGTTTCAATAGGCAAATTATGTTTGAGAAGAGGTCGTTGTTCGAAGAAAAATTTATCTATTTCATTTCTTTCATGCATCACTACTGCAGGATGGTCCAAACGCGACAGTCGAATCAGAGACCCTTCGATGAAACTGTGTGTGATGCATCAATCAAAAATGGTGATGTAATAAAACCATCAAAAAAGATGCAAAACGTTTGCGAAGGCGGCGACATCAAACACGATTCATATTGGAGTTGCGTGTGCGATGAGTGGCAAACGGTTAATCCAGAAGAACTGTTTTGCGATGATGAAGAACAACAGAAACGGGCAGCTAGATGAGGGTGTGTGCGATATACGGCATGCAGTTCACTAGGATGAACTGTGTGTGATTAGGCAACACAATAGAAACGGTTCAACTGAACAAGATGTGTGTGATACGAGGCAAACAGGTCCGTAATCAGAAATGTGTGCGAAGACCAATAATAACACAGACGATTGCTGCTAATAAGCTGTGTGATTTGCTTTGTCTACAGAAGAATAACATATATATATATATATATATATAAAACTAAAATAAACATCCAAATACATAAGTGACTATACAGATCATTCGCACACACCTCAATAAACAATTGCATGCATTCTAAACTAGGAGAAACGATCGTCTAGTCATCTACTTCTTGTGACGCTCCCGCCACTACTCTGTGGCTCGATCCCTCGTCTGGGGTAGGAAGAAGACACTCCCTCATGTCAACAATCCGCATGTACATCTCGTAGCTTGTGTACGCGTCCTTGGCCGCGTACTTGACGTGTTGTTCATCCAGTCTCTCATGCCAGACACTGTGCTAGGCGTCCTTGACCTTCTTACTCTCACCCTTCATCTTCATGTAGTAGGGGTCGATTGTGGCCGAGGCGAGGTCAACCAAGGAGTTCTGTTTGTTGTTATCGGTGCCCTAGACCGTGTAGTGGTCCTGGATGTTGACAAGATTCTGGCATTTCAAGCCCGAAACCTTGAGCGCTTTTAGATGGTTGGTGGTGTCCACCATAGCGAAACTGTAGTCAGAGCTATTGATAAACCTGGAGAAACGCTCGCAAGGCCTTGTGGCCAGGTGGTAGTGGTAGACGAGGACATCATGTTGCACGCACAACTGGGCGACGGCAACCTTCTGATCGTGCCCGGCACGACCAATGGTGTACTCGAGGTCAAAGCCGACCACTTGGTACTTGTCCTCGGCAAACAACTGCTCCATAGTTTGGATGGAGCTCTCCACCGAGACCGGCTCGTTCGTGTACACCACCGAGAGGGCCTTCCCCCTCACGTGGGTGTCCACTACGTGATGCATGGTGAACTGCCCGTCGTTGTCGTCGTCGGCCGCTGGGAGCGCCATTGGAGCCACGGGGAGCGCCATTGGAACCGCTGGATGTCCTCTCTATATGTGTCATCGTGGGTGTGCTTATTGTGTCGTGTGGCACGAGAGATGAAGGTAAATGGCCGCAGGAATAAATGGGGGCCGGGCGGCCTGGATTCTCGGCGCATCCACATGGCAGTTTTTGCAGCGGGTAACTGCATCATCGCGCCGCGCCCGGTGCAACTGCATGCACACGAACGTGTGTGATCGTGCGCCGGCCCCAAACACTGGCAGCACGCATGGAGGGATGAGGGCAGAGCGCCCGAAGGGACGCGAGAGCAGAGCGCGCTCGGCGGGACGCGAGCAGAGTGTGCCGCGGCCACCTCAACCGCAAGCAACCACACGCATAGAGCAGTTGAACACGCAGGAAATGGTCGTCTACAAGCCGGCCGACAGTTGCGTCGCTGCGTAGTGTAACACCCAATGTATTAAGCTACAGTAATCCCCTTTTGATAATGCCATGTCATCATAATTATTAGTGCCTAATCATCATTTGCATCCATTTTGCATTCAGCTCCTAACTCAAAATTCAAATTAAAATTAAAGTGGAAAATAAAAGTTGTTCAAATCAGAAACCAAAATGCTCATTAAATAGCAAATAATTAAGAGGCAAATATAAAATTGTAACCAACAGTAATGGGAGTAGTTAAGTGACCCTAATAACGTCAAACAGTGGCTAACAGCAACTTTTAATCACCTTTTATTTATTCTAAATTAAATATGAAATCATATTTTAGCCAAACCAATTTTTGGAGTTAGGGTATAATGCACTGCTAATTTTGGGCTAGGTCACTTATTTAGTAAAAATCATTTTGTGGCCTAACTATTTGCAAGTAGGAAAAACAGAAAAGAAGAAAACAAAATAAAAAGAAAAAGGCCCACAGCACTGGGCCTAAGTGGCCACAGTGCCCGGCCCAGCCCGCGCAGCATTTCCCCCCACCTCCCGCACTGCTCATCTGCGCCGTTGTCGAACACCTGCTGCGCGCGCTTCGCCCGAGCTGGCCCCCCTCTCCTCGTGGTCGACAGTGCGCCTGCGCCTGCCTGGTAGGTATAGAGCAGCTCCCGTGCCCTCTGGTTCTCCCTCGCTCACTCTCTCTCGCTCTCCCTCTCGTTCCCCACCTCGCCGACGCAGCCATGGCGCTGCCGCCGTAGCACACGCGGCCACCTTGCTCGCCTCGCCTCGCCTCTGCGCCAGAGAGGACCGCCTCGACCTCCTCTTCCTCTCCGACGAGTCACCCGAGCCGGAGAGCCCCTGCAACGCTGGCCACGCTCGTCTTCTTCCTCGGATCGCCGCCGCGTGCCGTCGTCGATTTCGGCTGCTTCAGGCCTTCCCCGAGCCCGCTTTGATCGGCTACACCCCGCTGTGAGCTCATGTTCCTTCCCCCTCTCCCCTCTCGACGAGCCATTGCTTGTAGTGCTAGATTTCGCCGGCGCCCGAACGCACCGCCGCCTGACCTCGTCGTCGGCATCTCTCCAGTGACCTTTTGGTCCAACCGTCGCCGCCGTTTGACTCCACGCAACGCATAGGCCCCCGTAGCGCCGGTTGTTAGCTCGAAAACGCCCTGGTTAGATAGATGCCATCGCCGCCCGAAAGCTCCTCTGCCGTCGGTGACATGGCGCTCGCAACGGCCCGCCGTTGCTCGAACCGATGCCTGGGATGGATCGGCGCCGTCGCCAGCATTTGAACGCCACCGGCCGCGCGCGAGTTGACCCCTTGTAGGCAATTCCCGACGCTGCTCCGCCGCTCGCCGCCGCAAATGGCCTCGCCGGAGCAACTCCGGCGGCCGGTTCCGACATGGCACGCGGGCCCCTCCCCCAGGGTCACTGCCTTGTGGCCCCCAGGGCCCAGCTGGCCCCGTTCACTGAGGTCAACGCTGACTGGGCGGCCCATGTCGCTGACATGTGGGCCTCGCCCGTTTAAATCAGTTTTTAAAATAAATAAACTGTTAGTTAAAATGTTAATTGATTAATTGGTTAATTAATCGCTAATTACTCACTGACAGGTGGGGCCACACCCCTGTTAATTAGTTTTAGTTAAATTTAAACCCTGGATTAGCCCTGTGTCTATGACATGTGGGCCCCACACGTCAGGTTTGACCAGGTCAGCCCCAGATTGACCGCTGACGTCACCTCTACGTCATGATGACGTTATCTTTTACTGTTTTGGATAATTCGAATTTAAATAATTAAATAAATTCTAGAAAATCATTAAAACTTTAGAAAATCATATCTTTTAAACCGTAACTCTGATGAAAATAATTTATATATGAAAAATGACCAGAAGAATGAGACGAATCCGAATACGCTACCCACATACCTGTTAGGTGCCTCTAACTATCTGAACATGCAACTTTTTGCCTGTTTCAGATAAATGAATAGTGCCTGGCTTTTATAAAATAAATCCAAACAAATTCCTAAAATAACTAAATGACTTAGACATGTCTTCAGGCAACCCTGCACTGCACGTTAGCATAGCCTGCTCCGTGTTGCTTATGTTTATCGTGTATTTATTTGTTTCCTCCCCCTCTTCTCTCTCGGTAGACCCCGACACAGACGTCGTCCCCGAGATCAACGCAGCTCAGGAGCCCGACGACACCATTGACAACCTTGCCTGTGCCAGAGCCACCAGGCAAGCACCCTCCTTTTGAGCATACCGATATCGCCTATTCTTTCTCTCTCATGCTTGCATTAGAATTACTGCTACTACTGCTTTACCTATTCTGATGCATAGCCTGTTTATTGTAACCTGCTATTGAAACCTTACCTGCTTAACCTAAACTGCTTAGTCTAGGCTGGGTAGAGACCTATCAGTGACCCCCACTTGTCCCGACTGCCGCGCTGGATTATCACAAGACCCGATCAACGGGATTGAAGACCAGGCCCCGGCACCGCACATTACCCCCCTTTAGTTGTAACGACACTGTAGCATTACTATCGAGTGCCGAGGGTGAAACCTCTTGTAGCACTTCTGATGTTAACTCTATAGATTAGCTATTCGGTTGTGGTCATCGAGGGTGATTCCTCCTTCACCACTTCCGATAACGACGCCGTCGTACAAACACCTCAAGTGTGAACCCAGCAAAGGTGATTCCTCCGAGTTCACCTTGACGGATACATCGTGTAGGAATCCAACGAGGGTGATACCTCGGATTCCCCGATGATATGGACACACAGATACTTGGACTGTACTATTGTTACTTGGAAAGGCGGGTCGACCCTGAGGGGTACCCGCGTGTGATGTGAAGATGGGTTGCCTGGATGGTGCCCGAGTGATGAATACAAGGCGTGGCCGGGCATTCTTGGCCCTTGTCGCAAGTCCTCGAGACGGGGCGACGGGGTCACATCGATCGTGAGTCTCTTCTCGTTACCGCAAGCCCCTAGTCCACTAACGATTTGGATATTTGATCCAAGAGGGCCTCTGGCCTGATAGCACTAACCATCACGTGGGCATAGTATGGGCGTTCTGCATCGTAGCATCAGCCGAAAGCTCTGTCAGACGTCTAGTTCAGCCTAGCGGCCGGGCTGGGCCGGCACCATCCTGAGGGGTGGAGCCTGGTTCGCCCGGCACGCAACGACCCGAAGGACGAGGGGCGATGGCCAAGACCCCCTTGCGCTTAAGATGTAGACCGACGGGGACCTCTCTGCTGAGCTGTAGGTAGGGTTGCGGTGTATCATTTGGCCGAGGCCGGGCATGACCCAAAAAGTGTGTACGGCCGGAGTTAAGCGAGCGTGGTGGGTAAGTTGGTGCACCCCTGCAGGGAAGAAAACTACTATCGATAGCCGGTCCTACGGTAAAGGACACTCGGAGTTGTATCCCGATCGATACAACTAAATTGGATACTATGGCTCTGGGATTGCTTCTCGCAGGGAGTCGAGAAGGGATCTCAGGACGAGGTTGATGACTGTATGGCTCTGGGATTGCTTTCTCGCAGGGAGTCGAGAAAGGATCTCTGGGTGAGGATGAGACTTAATGATACTACTACTTTATACGGTTCTAATCTACACTCTTCTAAGGCTGCAAGACCGTTGAAGATGCTAGTCTTCGATAGGACTAGGCCTTCTCTCTATTCTGGCATTTCTGCAGCCCAGTCCACATATACAGCCTCCTTTGGATAATGTTGCATATGTAGTGTAGATCCTTGCTTGCTGAGTACTTTAGATGAGTACTCATGGTTGCTTTGCTTTCTTTTTTCCCCATATCCCTTTGATGCAACCAGATGACGGAGCCCCGGATACCGCTGCCCCCGCCGATGATCGCTACTACTACCCCGAGGATGGATACTACTACAAGCTTGCCGACGACCAGGAGTAGGATCGGAGGGTCCCAGGCAGGAGGCCTGCGCCTTTCGATTGTAGTGTTTTATTTTTGCCACGCCCCTTTAAAGGCCTTTCTATTTCTGTTTCATATCTGTACTCAGATAGCTGATGCTTCCGCTGACGCTTGTACGCTAGCTAATGTATTCGAGCCCTCGAGGCCCCTGGCTTGTAATATAAAGCTTGTATGACTTTAATTATGTTTTAGAGTTGTGTTGTGATATCTTCCCGTGAGTCCTTAGGCTTGATCGTGTGCATTTGCGTGTATGATTAGTGCATGATTGAGCCAGCGGCATCACAAGTTGGTATCAGAGCCGACTGACTGTAGGAACCCCCCTTTCCAACTCCTTGGCCGAAGTTGAGTCTAGTGGTCCAAAACTATTTTACTAACTTGGCTGTGTGGCTTACGGGCCCACATCGCCAATTGGGTGGTATTAGGATCTTTTACTCCTCGACCTTTACTCTGGGATTCTGATCTCTCTTCCTTTCGGGTTAAGAATTTTACTAACCCCAACATTAGGTTCTCGTGATCACATCCACCCGGTGTTCTGAAGATTTCCCCCCTTCCTTCAAGATTGCGGGCCAGGTTCTGCTTACAGGATCCTTTTATCGAGGGCACCCTGTGTTGTCACTTGCAGATTCCTCGCTCCAACAGTTTTCTCCGACGTTGATGTAGCCTTTGCTATGTCTCGTTGTGTACTTCCTTACCGCGTGCCTGCGCGTCGCCTAGTTTGTCTAGCTGCGAGCGTTCCCGTGCGCGTACTATCCGTTTGAATCCAACTCTGTGCATGGATTGGTATGTCTTTAATGGCTACTATCGTATATCTAATGCCTTTCCTGTTCATTTCCCGTGTTACATCATGAATACTCCATACACATGCAATTTTTCTTGCTAAACAGCCCCTGTTGATTTGGCAGGATGGCTGACGATCCTCCTCCTCCACCCTATATTGCCGCAATTATGCAGCAGTTTGAACTCAACCGTCAGCAGTTTGAACTCAACCATCAGTTTATGACCAGAGTATTGGCTCAGTTCCGAATTCAGAATGCTCAGCAACAGACTGCCCCAATAACTCTGCCAGAATTTCTGTGCCTCAATCCATCCGTTTTCCGCAACTCCACCAATCCTATGGATGCTGATGATTGGCTGCGAGACATCCTGTTTGAGATGGAATCAGCTAATGTTGCCCCTGACAGTTACGTCAACTTCGCGACATACCACTTAAAGGGTCCAGCTGCTCAATGGTGGGAATGCCACAAAGATATGCTGCCGGCAGAGACTGTAACCACTTGGCAGGAATTTCAGTCAGCTTTTCGTGCATGGTACATTCCTCAAGGTCTGATGGACCAGAAGAAACAGGAGTTCCGCAAACTCTCTCAGGGTAAAATGACTGTGGATGAATATCAGAGGAAATTTCTTGAATTGTCCCGCTATGCTGAAGATGACGTCTGCACTGACGCACGCAAGCAGGAGAAATTTCGTGAAGGACTGCGTACTGATATAATCCTCGCACTTGCAGTCCATGATTGCACAGACTTCGCAACGCTTGTCAACAAATCTTTCCAAGTTGAAACAGCTCTGACTAAATGCCAGGAGTCGCTCAAGCGCACTCGTGATGTTGGTTCGTCTTCGGGTCAGCCTGTTCAGAAGCGTCGAGTGTGGATCCCGCACAATGTACATCACCGACCTGCCCCTGCACCGAGACCGTCATATGTTGCACCTCGTCTGCCTCCGCTGCCGAGACAGCTGACGATTCAGGGTGGACAACCCAATGTTGAAGCTTCTCCCCATAATGATGGTTTATGCCGCAAGTGTGGACAGCCAGGGCATCGTGCTTTCAACTGTCCTCAGGGTCAGCCGCAAAATTCATCACGTTGTTCTGTTGACCGTAAAAAGGGCTGTCAAAACCACCCTAGCAGAAATCGTAATGCCAGACCACCTACTAGTCAGCTTGTTCATGTCAACCATGTCAAAACTGAAGAAGCTCGACAGGACACCAACATTGTGATGGGCACCCTTCTAGTGAATTCAATTCCAGCTTCTGTACTTTTTGATTCTAGAGCATCACACTCCTTCATGTCCGAAAGTTTTGCGCGAAGCTATGATATACCTTTCGAGGAGATGTGCACCCCATTGGTAATTCAGTCACCCAGGGCTAATTGGCAAACTACCAGGGTAAGCCACAGTAATCACATTGTGATTGGAGGATTGATGTTCCCCGTTTCTGTCATTGCTCTCAAGACCTCCAACATAGACATTATTCTGGGTATGGACTGGTTGAAGTCTCATAAAGCTTTGATTGACTGTGCCACTGAAACAGTCCACATCACTCACCCTTCTGGCCAGACAGTCAAATACTCAGCCCGAATAGCTCAGGATGCTGAGACTCAAATATATGTTCTGAATGCATTGAATACTTCACCTCTTGAAGGCATCGAGAATGTTCCAGTTGTTCGTGATTTTCAAGATGCCTTTCCAGAAGAACTTCCAGGAATACCCCCTGCTAGAGCTGTTGAGTTCGTCATCGACTTGAAACCAGGCACAACTCCTATTGCGAAGCGTCCTTATAAGATGCCTCCGCATCATCTTCTCGAGCTTAAGGAAGAAATCAACACGTCACTTAAGAAAGGTTTCATCTGCCCCAGTTCCTCTGCTTGGGGAGCACCTTCACTCTTAGTTAAGAAGAAGGATGGAACTAACCGATTGGTTCAGGATTATCAGCCCATTAACCAAGAAACAATTCAGAATAAGTATCCGCTTCCCAGAATCAACGATTTGTATGATCAACTTGCTGGTTCCTCAGTATTCTCTAAGCTTGATTTGAGATTGGGATACCACCAGATCCGTGTTTGTGAAGAGGATATTCCCAAGACTGCATTTGTTACTCGCTATGGCTCTTATGAGTACACTGTCATGTCATTTGGTTTAACAAATGCTCCAGCCACATTCTCCCGTCTGATGAATTACATCTTCATGGATTATCTCGACAAATTTGTCGTGGTATATCTGGATGATATTCTGGTCTATTCAAAGAATAAAGAAGAACATGCTGAACACCTCCGTCTTGTACTGGAAAGGCTCCGAGAACACCAGTTGTATGCCAAATACTCCAAATGTGAATTTTGGCTATCTGAAGTAACCTACCTTGGTCATGTGATTTCTAAAGATGGAATTGCTGTTAACCCGGAACGAGTTCAGGCTATTCTTGACTGGACTCCACCGAAGAATGTCAAGCAAGTGAGAAGTTTTCTCGGCCTTGCAAGCTATTGCCGTCGATTTGTCGAGAACTTTTCCAAGATTGCTAAGCCTTTGACTGATCTGCTTCACAAGGGCGTTAAGTTTGAGTGGACAGACAAATGTCAAGAAAGTTTTCAAACACTCAAAGACAAGCTAACATCTGCCCCAGTACTTGCTCCACCAGATTCTCACAAAGACTTTGTGATTTATTGTGACGCATCCCGTGAAGGATTAGGCTGTGTCCTAATGCAAGAGCGTAAAGTGATTGCCTATGGCTCTCGTCAGTTGTGCCCACATGAAGAGAATTCTCCGGTACATGATCTAGAACTAGTTGCTGTCATCTATGCACTACAGTTGTGGCGACATTACCTTCTCGGTAATCGTTGCGAGATATACACGGATCATAAAAGTCTGAAGTACTTGTTCACTCAGCCATCTCTAAACCTCCGTCAGCAAAGATGGATGGAGGCCATTGCGGACTATGATTTGGGTATTTCCTATACCCCTGGCAAGGCTAACGTGATGGCTGATGCCTTAAGCCGCAAGTCCTATTGCGACAACCTCATGGTTAGGCGAGCTCAACCTTGTCTTTTTGAAGAACCGCGCAAGCTGAATCTGCGTATTGTTCCACAGTGCTCTATTAATAACCTTGTGATACAACCAGATCTTGATAAAGCCGTTAAGAATGCACAAGCTAAAGATGTTGAAGTTGATCTGATGAAGAAGGATCTTCACCTGGAAAAGTACAGGGATTTCTCGCTGTCTGAAGATGGAACCTTGTATTTCAGAAACCGCATTGTGGTACCTCGCTTCGAACTCATGACTGACAAGGTCATGAAGGAGGCACATGACACACCATTGTCTATTCATCCGGGTAGCACCAAAATGTATCGTGATCTCCGTCAAAGATATTGGTGGTCTAAAATGAAGCAGGATATTGCTCGGTACGTTGCTGAATGTGATGTGTGCCGTCGCGTTAAAGCACAACATCAGAAACCAGCTGGAATTCTGCAACCACTTCCAATTCCTTTATGGAAATGGGATAAGGTTCAGATGGATTTCATTACAGGACTTCCCAGGTCAAAGAAGGGTCACGATGCTATTCTTGTCGTCGTCGACCAACTTTCCAAAGTTGCACACTTTCTGCCCGTCAAGGAAACTATCACTGCTAGTCAGTTAGTAGAGTTGTATATCTCCATAATTGTTTCACTCCACGGTATTCTGAAGGAGTTCCGTTCGGACCGTGGCGGTCTTTTCACCTCAAAGTTCTGGGAAAGTTTCCAAGAAGCTATGGGAACTCATATCACCTGGAGTTCAGCATATCACCCCCAGTCCCAAGGCCAAGTCGAACGAGTCAATCAGGTTCTTGAAGACATGCTTCGAGCTTGTGTTATTTCTTTCGGCAAGAAGTGGGAAGAATCTCTCCCGTATGCCGAGTTCTCTTATAACAACAACTATCAAGCCAGCTTGAAAATGGCTACCTTCGAAGTACTATATGGACGTAAGTGTCGAACCCCTCTGAATTTGTCAGAAACTGGGGAACGACCACTCGTTGGACCGGACATTATTCAACACGCCGAAGAACAAGTCCGTATCATCCGTGAAAACCTCAAGGCGGCTCAGGAACGCCAGAAGAGCCACTATGATCGCAAACGATGGGGTTTGACTTATCAACCTGGTGATCAAGCTTATCTTCGTGTCACTCCTATGAAGGGCACTCACCGATTTGGAATCAAGGGCAAGTTAGCTCTGCACTACATTGGTCCTTTCCGCATTGTTGCTAGACGTGGTCAGGTGGCTTATAAATTGGAGTTGCCGCCGCAATGCTCTCATATCCACGACGTCTTCCACGTGTCGCAACTTCGTCGTTGCTTCAAGGAATCTCTGCACCGCGCAGTGGGTCATGAGATGCTCGAATTGCAAGATGATCTATCTTATAAGGAGCATCCGATCCGCATTCTCGATGAAGTTGAATGTCGGACCCGTCAGAAGGTTACCAAGTTCCTCAAAGTGCAGTGGTCAAATCATACAGAAGATGAAGCCACTTGGGAACGCGAGGATAATCTTCGTGCGGAATACCCTGAACTTTTTCCTTCTACCTCTTAATTCTCGGGACGAGAATTCTTGTTAGTGGAGGAGATTTGTAACACCCCATGTATTAAGCTACAGTAATCCCCTTTTGATAATGCCATGTCATCATAATTATCAGTGCCTAATCATCATTTGCATCCATTTTGCATTCAGCTCCTAACTCAAAATTCAAATTAAAATTAAAGTGGAAAATAAAAGTTGTTCAAATCAGAAACCAAAATGTTCATTAAATAGCAAATAATTCAGAGGCAAATATAAAATTGTAACCAACAGTAATGGGAGTAGTTAAGTGACCCTAATAACCTCAAACAGTGGCTAACAGCAACTTTTAATCACCTTTTATTTAATCTAAATTAAATATGAAATCATATTTTAGCCAAACCAATTTTTGGAGTTAGGGTATAATGCACTGCTAATTTTGGGCTAGGTCACTTATTTAGTAAAAATCATTTTGTGGCCTAAC
The DNA here is from genome assembly GCA_011799875.1 of Thinopyrum elongatum. Classification (NCBI taxonomy): domain Eukaryota; kingdom Viridiplantae; phylum Streptophyta; class Magnoliopsida; order Poales; family Poaceae; genus Thinopyrum; species Thinopyrum elongatum. The sequence goes on along the minus strand of CM022297.1, from coordinate 413,368,763 downwards.
TATTTGCAAACAGGAAAAACAGAAAAGAAGAAAACAAAATAAAAAGAAAAAGGCCCACAGCACTGGGCCTAAGTGGCCACAGTGCCCAGCCCAGCCCGCGCAGCGTTTCCCCCCACCTCCCGCACTGCTCATCTGCGCCGTTGTCGAACACCTGCTGCGCGCGCTTCGCCCGAGCTGGCCCCCCTCTCCTCGCGGTCGACAGCGCGCCTGCGCCCGCCTGGTGGGTATAGAGCAGCTCCCGCGCCCTCTGGTTCTCCCTCGCTCACTCTCTCTCGCTCTCCCTCTCGTTCCCCACCTCGCCGATGCAGCCATGGCGCTGCCGCCGTAGCACACGCGGCCACCGTGCTCGCCTCGCCTCGCCTCTACACCAGAGAGGACCGCCTCGACCTCCTCTTCCTCTCCGACGAGTCACCCGAGCCAGAGAGCCCCTGCAACGCTGGCCACGCTCGTCTTCTTCCTTGGATCGCCACCGCGTGCCGTCATCGATTTTGGCTGCTTCAGGCCTTCCCCGAGCCCGCTTTGATCGGCTACACCATGCTGTGAGCTCCTGTTCCTTCCCCCTCTCCCCTCTCGACGAGCCGTTGCTTGTAGCGCTAGATTTCGCCGGCACCCAAACGCACCGCCGCCTGACCTCGTCGCCGGCATCTCTCCGGTGACCTTTTGGTCCGACCGCCGCCGCCGTTCGACTCCATGCAACGCATAGGCCCCCGTAGCGCCGTTGGTTAGCTCGAAAACGCCCCGGTTAGATAGATGCCATCACCGTCGCCAGTGTTTGAACGCCACCGGCCGCGCGGGAGTTGACCCCCTTTAGGCGATTCCCGACGCTGCTCCGCCGCTCGCCGCCGCAAATGGCCTCGCCGGAGCAACTCCGGCGGCCGGCTCCGACGTGGCACGCGGGCCCCACCCCCAGGGTCACTACCTTGTGGCCCCCAGGGCCCATCTGGCCCTGTTGACTGAGGTCAACGCTGACTAGGCGGCCCATGTCGCTGACATGTGGGCCCCGCCCGTTTAAATCAGTTTTTAAAATAAATAAACTGTTAATTAAAATGTTAATTGATTAATTGGTTAATTAATCGCTAATTACTCACTAACAGGTGGGGCCACACCCCTGTTAATTAGTTTTAGTTAAATTTAAACCCTGGATTAGCCCTGTGTCTATGACATGTGGGCCCCACACGTCAGGTTTGACCGGGTCAGCCCCAGTTTGACCGCTGGCGTCACCTCTACATCATGATGACATCATCTTTTACTGTTTTGGATAATTCAAATTTAAATAATTAAATAAATTCCAGAAAATCAATAAAACTTTAGAAAATCATATATTTTAAACCGTAACTCCGATGAAAATAATTTATATATGAAAAATGACCAGAAGAATGAGACGAATCCGAATACGCTATCCACATACCTGTTAGGTGCCTCTAACTATCTGAACATGCAACTTTTTGCCTGTTTTAGATAAATGAATAGTGCCTGGCTTTTATAAAATAAATCCAAACAAATTCCTAAAATAACTAAATGACTTAGACACGTCTTCAGGCAACCCTGCACTGCACGTTAGCATAGCCTGCTCCGTGTTGCTTATGTTTGTCGTGTATTTATTTGTTTCCTCCCCCTCTTCTCTCTCGGTAGACCCCGACACCAACGTCGTCCCCGAGACCGACGCAGCTCAGGAGCCCGACGACACCGTTGACAACCTTGCCTGTGCCAGAGCAACCAGGCAAGCACCCCCCTTTTGAGCATACCGATATCGCCTATTCTTTCTCTCTCATGCTTGCATTAGAATTACCGCTACTACTGCTTTACCTATTCTGATGCATAGTCTGTTTATTGTAACCTGCTATTGAAACCTTACCTTCTTAACCTAAACTGTTTAGTCTAGGCTGGGTAGAGACCTATCAGTGACCCCCACTTGTCCCGACTGCCACGCTGGATTATCAGAAGACCCCATCAACGGGATTGAAGACCAGGCCCCGGCACCGCACATCACCCCCCTTTAGTTATAACGACACTGCAGTGTTACTATCGAGTGCCGAGGGTGAAACCTCTTGTAGCACTTCTGATGTTAACTCTGTAGAGTAGCTATTCAGTCGTGGTCATCGAGGGTGATTCCTCCTTCACCACTTCCGATAACGACGCCGTCGTACAAACACCTCAAGTGTGAACCCAGCAAGGGTGATTCCTCCGAGTTCACCCTGACGGATACATCGTGTAGGAATCCAACGAGGGTGATACCTCAGATTCCCTGATGATATGGACACACAGACACTTGGACTGTACTATTGTTACTTGGAAAGGCGGGTCGACCCTGAGGGGTACCCGCGTGTGATGTGAAGATGGGTTGCCTGGATGGTGCCCGAGTGATGAATACGAGGCGTGGCCGGGCATTCTTGGCCCTTGCCGCAAGTCCTCGAGACGGGGCGACGGGGTCACATCGATCGTGAGTCTCTGCTTGTTACCACAATCCCCTAGTCCACTAACGATTTGGATATTTGATCTGAGAGGGCCTCTGGCCTGATAGCACTAACCATCACGTGGGCATAGTATGGGCGTTCTGCATCGTAGCATCAGCCGAAAGCTCTGTCAGACATCTAGTTCAGCTTGGCGGCCGGGCTGGGCCGGCAGCATCCTGAGGGGTGGAGCCTGGTTCGCCTGGCATGCAACGACCCGGAGGGCGAGGGGCGATGGCCAAGACCCCCTTGCGCTTAGGATGTAGACCGACGGGGACCTCTCTGCTGAGCTTTAGGTAGGGTTGCGGTGTATCGTTTGGCCGAGGCCGGGCATGACCCAAAAAGTGTGTACGGCCGGAGTTAAGCGAGCGTGGTGGGTAAGTTGGTGCACCCCTGCAGGGAAGAAAACTACTATCGATAGCCGGTCCTACGGTAAAGGACACTCGGAGTTGTATCCCGATCGATACAACTAAATTGGATACTATGGCTCTGGGATTGCTTCTCGCAGGGAGTCGAGAAGGGATCTCAGGACGAGGTTGATGACTGTATGGCTCTGGGATTGCTTTCTCGCAGGGAGTCGATAAAGGATCTCTGGCTGAGGATGAGACTTAATGATACTACTACTTTATACGGTTCTAATCTACACTCTTCTAAGGCTGCAAGACCGCTGAAGATGCTAGTCTTCGATAGGACTAGGCCTTCTCTCTATTCTGGCATTTCTGCAGCCCAGTCCACATATACAACCTCCTCTAGATAATGTTGCATATGTAGTGTAGATCCTTGCTTGCTGAGTACTTCGGATGAGTACTCACGGTTGCTTTGCTTTCTTTTTCCCCCATATCCCTTTGATGCAACTAGATGACGGAGCCCCGGATACCGCTGCCCCCGCCGATGATCGCTACTACTACCCCGAGGATGGATACTACTACGAGCTTGCCGACGACCAGGAGTAGGATCGGAGGGTCCCAGGCAGGAGGCCTGCGCCTTTCGATCGTAGTGTTTTATTTTTGCCACGCCCCTTTAAAGGCCTTTCTGTTTCTGTTTCATATCTGTACTCAGATAGCTGATGCTTCCGCTGACGCTTGTACACAAGCTTATGTATTCGATCCCTCGAGGCCCCTGGCTTGTAATATAAAGCTTGTATGACTTTAATTATGTTTTAGAGTTGTGTTGTGATATCTTCCCTTGAGTCCTTAGGCTTGATCGTGTGCATTTGCGTGTATGATTAGTGCACGATTGAGCCGGGGGCGTCACACGTAGAGAGTGGCCGTGTGCTACTAGCGCCGTCTTGGTCTATTAGTCCCCTTTATATTCTGTTCCATATTTTGACCTTAAATTTAACCAACAAAATGTTAATGCATGTTATAAAAATTATATAATTGGAAAGTATCACTACTGCAGGATGCTGCTAATGCGACACTACGATCAGTGACCCTTTGACGAAATTGTGTGCGATGCATTAATCGCAAACGGGGATGTAAAAAACCGTCAAAAAAGATGCAAAACATTTGCGATGGCGGAGACATCAAACACGGTTCAGATTTTAGTTTACGTGTGCAATGCGGGGCATACGGTTGATCCAGAAGAACTGTTTGCGATGAGGCAGAACAACAGAAACGGGCAGCCATATCAATGTGTGTGCGATATACAGCATATAGTTCGCTCTGATGAACTATGTGCTATTAGGGAATGCAACAGAAACGGTCAGCCAGATCAAGGTGTGTGTGATATACGGCATACGGTTCACTCGGACGAACTGTTTTCGATTAGGGAAGAGAACAGAAATGGTTCAACTTAACAAGATGTGTATGATATGCGACATTTGCGATGAGCCAAAAGAACACAAACGATTCGTGTAAACAAGATGTGTGTGATATGCAGCAAACAGCCCACTCGGATGAATTGTTTGCGATGAGAACTTATAACACAGACGGTTACTGTAGTTAGTTCATGTGCGATTCTGTTCATACAAAAAACTTTGAAAAATACAAACTAGTTGCTTGCGGTGGCTAGGATTATCGCACACGATGCGTCTGCGAGTACTCGTGTGTGATGATTAGTAAGTTACACATTCGTACAAAAAACTTTGAAAAATGCAAACTAGTTTGCCTCAACGGCGAGTAGAGCGCGCGCAGGGACGCCAGAGTGGAGCGCACCGCGGCCACCTCAATGGCGAGCAAAACGCGAGGACGGACGTGAGCAGAGCGCGCCGCGGCCGCCTCAACGGCGAGCAACCACGTGGTCAACCTTCTGGCACCCCGTGGGAGACGCGACGACGCATCCATAGGACACGATGGTGATATCCTAACCGTGTGTGATAGTGGGCAGACATGTACACGTACATCCGAGAACGCGGGCCCACGTTTCAGGCTTCCGATGCGTGGCATACGGTTGATCCCAAAGAACTGTTTGCGATGAGCCAGAACTACAGAAACGGGCTTTGTAGGCCCAGAACCATCAATAAATTTTGACTTTGTTTCTCGTCACATTGCAGATTACAACGCAATAAGTAATTGCAAATCTGTTCACACCTATCAAACTAATATGTGTTCACACTTAGCACCGGGCTATAAAAACTACCCACTCGAAAATTACTTCACAGTTCCTATCCTCATCACCCACAAAACTGGTCTTTCCTGTCAAGTCATTTCGCCATGACCGGTAGGAGGAATTTTGGGTGGACATATAACCAGGCAGCAAAGACCAAGGCCGCGGAAGCACTAGAGAGGTCCCGCCGCGAAGCGGCAGCCACAGCAGAGATGTCCCGGCGCGCCGCGGAGCCCTCGAACGAGCTCTCACGGGCACGCGAGGGCTCTCACAAGCGCACTCGCCGCATCGGCGATCGCGACGAGCTGGCGTTGCTGAAGTCCTTGGCCGGTGACGACGACATTCTCGCTGGCCTCATTAAGCAGCAGGAGCTGGTCGATGGCATGATGAAGCTGCTCGAGATCAGCGATGCCTCGGTTGTCAAGGCGACCAGCCTCATCGAGCAACTCATGGGTGGCAATGCAAAGCTCCTCAAGGCGCTCGCTGAGAAGGAGGAGGAGGCCGCCGGCTGGAAGATGCTGCATGAGCAGAGCAGTGCCTCAGGGATGACGCTGACAGCGGTCATCGAGCAACTGATGGGTGACTTGAGGAAGCTCCGGATCGAGCACGAGCAGGAGACGGAGGAATCCGTGGCTGCTTTCAAGCAAAGTCATCAGGAATTGAAGAAGGAGCTGGAGGATGTCGTCGCCCGGCGATCCATCGATGAGTAGAGACAGTAGCGACCTAGATCGTTGTCTGTGATTTCCTTCTTCTCTTGCCTCCGTGTCTTCCGGGCTTTGCCGCATGTGGCATTTTAAATTATCCGGAATATGTAAGACAATTATTATCTGCGCCATTGTAAATTTGTTGTCGTATTATCCGTTGCCATTTTATTTGTCGTCATATTATCCGTTGCCCTATGTGGCAATTTAAATTAGGCCGGAATACGAGTTGAAAACACGAACAAAGCAAATGCTGCCATGGGATCACAAGCAAACACCCTCCGTCTAGGTGCTTTAATTAACCCATTAATGGAGAAGTTGTGAGCGAGGCAGGCGGCAGCTGGTGGATGGAGGTCAAAGAGCTCGCTTCCCGGTGAGCATGGGCGGCCTTGCTGCTCGCACGTGTCCCGTCGAGCCTGCGAGGTGGACAGGATGCACGCGTCCCGTCGAGCCTGCGTGGTGGACTGCTCGCACGCGTCCTGTCGATCCTGCACGGCGGACTTCTCGTGCTTGTCCCGTCTAATCAAACAGCTACACGCACGCCGCCGAGTATGGTTAAATTTTGACATGGTTCATAAAATACAACCGTTTGCGATATTAACGTGGCAGCTATTTGTTTTAAAAGGACTTCGTTGGCTATTAATGTGTGCGCCTTGTCTCAAACTGGACGATTTTTTTACCACGGCATATATGTGCCATGTCATGAAACCATGCCAAGTTTCATGTTTTTTGGGTGAGTTTTCGATTTACTGGGATTTAATAACCGAGATTCTCAATGTTTCAGCACGACGAGAAGTCTGTAATTCATTCCCATTCCTTAAATGAGACCTAAACATGCACCCAATGACACATGTACGACTTTCCACCCATTTTGCTTCACTGGAGCATGTGCTTGTAGTTCAAATTTGAATTATGGACTACATTAAATGCCTAGAAAACTTAATTAATATATACAATGGCCAAACGAACCCTGAACAGTTTCAAATTTCAGCACGACACTCCTGTTATTCTATGTTGCCTGTAGAAAACAAAGTTCAAGGCGAGAAGAGGCAGCGATTATCATTTCGCCCACAAGAGGGGCATGTTTCCCTACCGGAACCACGAGGGTTGCGAGAAGCTTCGGTTTGTAAGAGGCTTGTAATATAGCTTCGCCCAAATTGGACAATTATATGTGCCATGTAGTGACACCATGACAACTTTCATGATTTCCTGGTGAGTTTTGGATTTACAGACATTTAAAAACCGAGATTCGCAATGTTTGTGGCCAAGCCAGGACGGCGAGACGGTTGAATTCATTCCCATTCGTTCCATGGGGCCTAAACATGCACCCCAAGGACACAAGCACATTTTTTCTAGCCATTTTGGTGCACTGGAGCATGTATTTGTAGTTCGGATTTGAATTATGGACATTAAATACCTAGAAAACTCAATTAATGAATAAAAAGGTCAAACAAACCCTGAATAATTTCAAAGTTCAGCGCGAATCTCCCGTTGTTCCGTGTTGCGTGTGGAAGAATATACAAGGCTAGAAGAGGGAGCGATTATCGTTTCGCCCACAAGGGGACACGTTTCCTTATCGAAACCACGAGGGTTCTTGCGACAGGCTCTGGTTTGTAAGAGGTTTGTAATAAAGCTTGGCCCAAATTCGCAATGTTTTTACCACGACATATATGTGCCATGACGTGACACCATGCCACCTTTGATGACTTTCTGATGAGTTTTGGATTTATGGGGATTTAAAAACCGAGATTCCAAATGTTTGAGGACGAGCCAGGACGCCGGTACTGTTGTAATTCATTCCCATTCCTGGCATGGGACCTAAACATGCACCCAAGGACACATGTATAATTTTTCTAGCCATTTTGGTGAACTGTAGCATGTATTTGTAGTTCGGATTTGAATTATGGACATTAAATGCCTAGGAAACTCAATTAGTGTATAAAAGGCCAAACGAACCCTGAATAAGTTTAAATTTCAGCACGGATATCCTGTCGTTCCATGTTGCCCGTAGAAGAAAATACAAGGAGAAAAGAGGCAGTGATTACGTTTCGCCCACAAGGGGAACATGTTTCCCTCTCGGAACCATGAGGCTTCTTTGAGAGAAGCTCCGGTTTGTAAGAGGTTTGTAATAAAGCTTGGCCCAAATTGGACAATGTTTTTACCACGACATATATGTGCCATGACGTGACACCATGCCAACTTTCATGACTTTCTGGTGAGTTTAGGATTTACGGGGATTTAAAAACCGAGATTCCAAATGTTTGAGGACGATCCAGGACGCCGGTACGGTTGTAATTCATTCCCATTCCTGGCATGGGACCTAAACATGCACGCAAGGACACATGTATAATTTTTCTAGCCATTTTGGTGAACAGGAGCATGTATCTGAAGTTGAGATTTGAATTATGGACATTGAATGCCTAGGAAACTCAATTAGTGTATAAAAAGGCCAAATGAACCCTGAATAAGTTTAAATTTCAGCACGGATATCCTGTCATTCCATGTTGCCCGTAGAAGAAAATACAAGGCGAAAAGAGGCAGTGATTACGTTTCGCCCACAAGGGGAACACGTTTCCCTATCAGAACCACGAGGCTTCTTTGAGAGAAGCTCCGGTTTGCAAGAGGTTTGTAATAAAGCTTGGCCCAAATTGGACAATGTTTTTACCACGACATATATGTGCCATGACGTGACACCATGCCAACTTTCATGACTTTCTAGTGAGTTTAGGATTTACGGGGATTTAAAAACCAAGATTCCAAATGTTTGAGGACGAGCCAGGACGCCGGTACAATTGTAATTCATTCCCATTCCTGGCATGGGACCTAAACATGCACCCAAGGACCCATGTATAATTTTTCTATCCATTTTGGTGAACTGGAGCATGTATTTGAAGTTCAAATTTGAATTATGGACATTAAATGCCTAGGAAACTCAATTAGTGTATAAAAAGGCGAAACAAACCCTGAATAAGTTTAAATTTCAGCACGGATATCCTGTCGTTCCATGTTGCCCGTAGAAGAAAATACAAGGCGAAAATAGGCAGTGATTATCATTTCGCCCACAAGGGGGACATGTTTCCCTATCGAAACCACGAGGCTTCTTTAAGAGAAGCTCCAGTTTGTAAGAGGCTTGTAATAAAACTTGTGCCAAAATGGATGAAAAAAATTCCTCGACATATATGTGCCTTGTCATGACACCATGCCAAGTTTCATGATTTTCGGGTGAGTTTTGGATTTACGGGGAATTAAAAACCAGGATTCTTCTCACAAAATGTTTTCAAATAGCACACGGTTCACTCACGAAAGCCGTGTGCCTACCAAACCGTGGCCGATGCCACCCCTCCCCCTGCTGCGCACGCGATCTGAGTCGTGCGTTCTGATTGGCCAGAACCCAAACCCCACGGATCGTACGTCTGCACCGTTGGATGCTCCCAGATCGAACGGCAATCCTCAGCCCTTTCGACAGCACATGCAGTACATGGGTAAGCATTGTGCGCATGCGTCGTGCTAGCTCATGCTTCCTTCTCTACTAAGTTTTCTATATTAATGTTGTTATATATCCAAACATGCTACCGTTTCCCGCCACTCCTCTCATTAGTTTCCCGCCTCTTCTCCCATCGTTTTCCCGCTACCAGTGTCAGTGCTCATTGAAGGCTAGGCAGCGACACACCGGCCATGTAAATATCGCACACAGTTTCTAAAAGCACAAATGTGTGTGATAAGAGGGAGTAGGTCCCATAGGGTGACCAGCGTGAAACACCTTAAAGGCAAGGAGGCAATTCCTATCAGCAAGGTGCGGCTTCCCATCCGCTAGTCTAGTCGAATAGAACACAGAAGTTAAGCGTGCTCGGGCTGGAGTAGCCCAAGGATGGGTGACCTCAAGCTTCATTTAAATGCTATGACACGGTCATTTAGAGATAAAGGATCTTTGTTTTGCTAATTTGTAGACTATGTTTTTATTGATTATTTTTTGCCCTAAAAAATTAAAGAATGATTGACTCTATAGTGACCTATCATGGCGATTATATAAACCTTTTTCAGGTCGCATGCAGGGTATAGGGGGCAGGGTGTTCTGATCGAGCATGTCTCCCTTGTGCGGTTTATAGATGCTACACATATCTGTGGGCTCCCCGGGGTATATATATTATCCTTTACCGACAATGAGGGGGCCCAAACAATCTATCCCTTTGACCCAACAACGAGAAGGGTTTGGCCATGATGGTTTCCTATTGCTATGTGTGCCATGTTAGACCAAATAAAGTTTGAGCGCATGCGTTGGACGACCCCCCCCCCCCCCCCCCCCCCGCCGCCGCCTCGAAGTTGGGAAACCGACATCATACGTATTGAACCATGCATGGGGTCGGGTACGGTGTTCGGTTTGTAATGTAGTTGGTGGCCCATCGAAGTTGTGCATTCGGGATTTAAACACATCACACACCATCGTACCCATACATATTTTCGGGCCGCATGCAGTGTATACGGGGTCTTCTGATCGACCACGTCTCCCTTGTTCGGTTTTTTGTGACAACACGCATATCTGTGGGCTCCCCGAGTGTATATATATCATCCCTTTGACCGATAACGAGGGGTATGTGTTGGCCATGAATGGATTCCTCCTAGTTCGTGTTAGGGCCGGTCACTGTCACATGTCGTTCAACCAAAGCTCGAGCTCATGCGTTGTCAGGATTCCCTCCCACATGCTCGGATTGCTGGGTTCGACCTACATCGTACCCTGCATATCTCGTCCTTAACTACCTGGCCTTCATGGTTGTTGTCTGTATCGAGAGGTAGGCACCACATCTAAATTGTACATTATTCTATATTGAAGACACACATCACCCCTTCCAATGTACATCATTTTGGGCCGCATGAAGAGGTGCTGGTTTTGTGGTCCCTCTCGTGCGATTTTTATGATGGTTCAATCTATTGGCCCAAGCGGTTTATCGACAACAACAGTTGTCATTTGACCAAACGATAGATTCACTGGTCCGTCTTATGGTAGGTCATGGCAACATGCATGTATGACCAAAGTATCATTACGTGCATCCGCCCCGCTGACACAAAGTGGGAGGTGGTGGGTCAAGCACCCTAGCTAGCTACGACATTATGTCATTATAGATATATCCAAGGGTGTTTTCGGGTTTGCGAGGCAGGTGCCACCAAAGTTGTGCATTGTGTATTTAAAGTTTTAAACATCACAGCCAATATTCCTACATATATTTGGCCACTTCCAGGTGGTTCTTAACTTCTGGCCCCTCTCATCAATCTTCGACGACGCGCCCAACCGTGGGCCCGCGCGGTCAAAGTTGTGCATTGGAATTTTGAACATCATAGACCACCCTTTTCACTCATATATATTTGGGCCACATGCTGGTGTGGCTGTCTTCTGACCCTCCCTAACATTTTTTTTTGCTGCAAAGACTCTGATGACGCTCAACGGACACGGGTATAATGTCTTAACCGTGTGCGATGCAAGTGCGCTGTGAATCACCACGACTGCGCAAGCGCGAGCAAAGGTGCAGGTACTGGCTCAACCGTGTGCGATGCAAGTGCGCTGTAAAATCACCATGACTGTGCAAGCGCGAGCAAAGGGTGGACGTACTGGCTTAACCGTGTGCGATGCAAGTGCGCTGTAAAATCACCACCTGCGCAAGCTAAAGACGGGTGGTTTATTTAGAAATTAGGACGAACCGTGTGCGATAGACCAGCTAGCTAGAAATATAAAAACAAACTACCCGCCTTGAGCATTGCAAAAATCGGCGGTTCGTCCACTTTTCCTTATTATCATACACGCATATTTTTATTGGACCGTGCACGATCTTGGGCACTCCCGCCCCGCATCAATTCATTTACCCAAATTTTAGTAGCCGCCGTACTTCAACCGTCGCCCACACTCCTCCAGCACCGACCTTATAGTAAAATTGCAGTAGCCGAGGCATTTGAACCGTCGCCCTCCCTCGTCCACCACCATCTCCACCGACCATTACTAAAATTTTCAGTAGACGTGGCGTATCCTCAAACACCCCCCCCCCCTCCACAGTCCCCCCACTCGGCCCCCTCCCCCCCCCCTCGAACCCTAGCTCGCGGCCGCTGCCGCTGCCGGCGCCGCCGCCAACCCCTGCCAGTCTGCCCGTTCCTCCTAGCTTAGATAATGAAGTTCAGGTTACCCAGCGATTCCCATACCGTTGCCCCACTCTCCTGAGTTTTTAGATGAGGCCTGCGATGTCCCTCCCCGCCAGATCCACATCCCCTGCTCCAGAATGTCGCAGCCTAAGCTCAACCACGTATCCCGGGGAGCCCGACAAGCGTTCGGCCAAGAAGAGGTTTATCATAGCCTCTCCGGCGGACGTCGGCGAGGTGGCCGCCGTTTGCCCCGACCTGTCGATCTCGAAGCAACAGATCGCCGCGGAAGCTGGCGAAGACGTTGACTACGTTGCCATGCCGAAGGCTTCATGTCAGCGGGCTAGCGTATTACTGTATCTCGGGAAAGCTGGCTACGACATCAAGCTCATCGACAGCGATGGCTTCACGCGGGCCATGTCACAGGTTAAGTGGTCCATCCCCAACCCCTCTGGTTCAACCACCGTCGATCTCTTCGACGGCCCTGCCGCTGATCTCCTCCGCCAAGCGGTCAAGGATTTGCGATACTTGTACGCCATCAAGCCCATTTTGTCATTTCTGAAGGACATGTTCTACGGCGGCGGCTTGGGATCCTCAATTGCCAAGTTAGATCTCATCGACCACGACCACGAGGAGGGCACCCACAAAGGTTCTTCCAAGGTGAAACAGCCCATCTGTGACATCAGAGAACGCACCATGGGTCTGTGCTCTTCCAACTGGAAGGATCCCGTCCATGACATGTGAGGCAACATCCTATCAGCAAATCTTACCTTTTCTAGCTTGCCAACCCGTACCCTTTGTTGTAGTAGCATTTGCCGTGCGGTGCTTTAACTGTGCCGTGTTTAATTATTTCAGTTATGCAAAAATGTATTGTTCATTAGGGCTATGTGATGTTTAAGTATGAATTGTCCACTTCGGTTTCACGAATGGCTATATTTGGTTGTTTATAGTGAGTAGATGCCTCGTTTATCTATATTTGGTTGTTAGGTTGGTTGCAGTGAGCATTTTTCCAGTTATCGAGCAGATGCCTTGTTTATATGTATTTGGTTCTTAGGTTGGTTGCAGTGAGCATTTGTCCAGTTATCAAGCAGATGCCTTGTTTATCTGTATTTGGTTGTTAGGTTGGTTGCAGTGAGCATTTGTCCAGTTTTCAAGAAGATGCCTTGTTTATCTGTATTTGCTTGTTAGGTTGGTTGCAGTGAGCATTTGTCCAATTTTCAAGCATATGCCCTATTTATCTGTATTTGCTTGTTAGGTTGGTTGCAGTGAGACTCTGTCCAGTTTTCAATGGCTATATTTGGTTGTTATACTGATCATTTATGCCTTGTTTATTTCAGTCATTCACAATGTGATGTTCATTATGTGCAAGTCAGAACTGTGCCGCTCGACTGCATCAATACCAGTTTGAACTGCTATATTTGGTTCCAGTTATGCCTGGTGTAGTTAACACATGCCCTTTATTTCAGTTTTACACATTTATCCAGTGTGATGTTTAAGCATTACCTACAGTCTATTCATTTTCAACAATACCAGTTTGAATTGCAATATTTGATGGCTGCTAAGCCTGTTGTTGGTAACATTGCCTTCCATTTTATATCTGCTTTAAGAGCATGCTGAAACCAACACATTCAAGCTATCATTTGGAGATGATGTTGTTTACCTTTGCTATATTTGTTTGATGTTAAGGTTGTTGTACTTATGCAACAACGGGAGTGGCCACCATTTTCCACCGAGGTTAGTTTCATCCCTCGGCTTGTACTCCCCCCGTCGTTCCATAATGTAGTGCATATAGATCCAGGCCTGGACACTTGTTAGCTTCTAATATTGACTTGTTGCTTGTAGGTACATATACCCTTGGCAAGGATCCACGCATCGACCCTTTTTGCATATGGGGCAATGAGATATTCATGAACAAGCATCAAGTGAGGAAACTAATAAGGATTATTAGCAAAAAGATACGAATGGTGGCAAGCAAATTATTTGTCTATGCTCTATCCAACACAACAGTGAGCTGTAGGATGGTAACTACAAACTCTGCAGCCTTCTCTTTTTACTGCCCATAATGAGTTATTAGACAACAATGTCTTAATCTTTTTCGTTCATAGTGGTTTCCGAAGCAGTTCACTCAAGATTACCTCGCAAAGTACATGATTGGTGGACACGCAATGAAGGTTAAAGTATTTCATCCAGACTACAATGAGCATCGAGAAGTCGTAATGAAGACAGTGAAGGATGGACGGGCAGCCATCACAAGGGGTTAGCCTAGAGTCGTGCGCGCATTACGCATGGAGGAGGGCACAATATGGGCATTCCGCTTCACCTTCTCCAGCAAGCAGAATGTCTTTCACCCCTCTCTTTACAGTCTTTAATACAACTGTGGTTCATCATTCTTTACTTGGTGCTTCTGTAGTTCTTCAGTATATGTACCTGTGCATCGAGTTATGCATTCGTGGTTGAATCTATATTTGTAATAAACATGGTTGGATATGAAATAAGTGATTGCCTACTTTCAAATTCAAAACATGTGATTTTTAAATTAGGGATTACACTGCACACGGTTTGCGAAAGCGAAACGTCTGCGATAGATGTGGAGATCAGACACATTTCTAGGATCCACTATGTGTGCGATCAATCTCCACTGCACACATGATCAACCAAGAAAAAACGTGTGCGATTGACAACAGCATCGCACACAGTTCTTTCTTATTAAATGTTTGCGATAGTCACCTTATCACACACGCTTCAAAATTATGGACTGTTTGTGATGTTGTGCGCATCGCAAACGTTTGGTCATAGAAGAACGCGTGCGATAGGTCGATCATCCGACGCGGGTATGACGAATGAATCGTGTGGGATGTATTCAAGTTTCGCATACAGTTTTATAGCGACAACTGTGTGCGCTCTTACATCGAATCACACACAGTCGAGGAAAAGTAAATGTGTGTGATTGTCTACTTCTACAATCATGAACTATTTGTGATGGGTCGTGCATCGTAAACGTAGCACCATAGAATACCGACTGCGATGGCAATGCGAGCACAAACGAGTAGGGAGTATTGTATATGCATCGAGGCTCCCTATCCCCGACGGTTTCTGTGTCGTGTGGGAAGGACCCCCCCTATCGCAGTCACTCACTTGGCGACGGTTCCGAACGCCGTCGTGAAAAGGGGTTAAAAACCATTTGTATAGCACCTCGCTGTACCAGTGTATGTTCAAATACGAATCCAACGATATAATCTCTGGCTACATGCATTCGTATTTTATTAGTTAAATATATAGTCAAAATTTGGCACAAAAATACATAGACGACTTATAAACCAGGACGCGGGTAGTAGGTAATTTAATCGCAAATGTTTTTATTTTATTAACCGTATGTGTACGTGTCCTTTCGTCCTCCTCTCGCACGTCTTGTCACCCCGCTGCCGCAGACGGCTTAGAGCGCAAGCTTGAGCAGCGCGCGGGGCGTTCTTCTGGCCAAACGGTGGTGAGCCCGTTCCCGCGCAACCGCGCAGGTTCCCGCGCAAGCTTCCCGCCCGAGTCAGTGAAATCCCCCAAAATCTAAATGCTTACCGGCCTGCTATATAAACCCTCACGGCCGACGAGTCCAGTGTCGCATTTTCCCCTCGCTCCCTATAGCTTATCTCGTCTGCTTCTCCCACAATCGCCAATGGCACCGTCCGTCGTCGTCGCTCAGCCACTCCGCCGTCATCAGAGGACAGCTCCAGCTGGGAGGCTACACCGCGGTGGCAGCGCAGTCCCTGGCGTAGTGTAGTGCGTGTGGCGTCCCTGTTGGGTGTGCGCGGAACACCCACCACACGCTCTGCCGCCGCTGCCCGTCGGCAGCTGTTGTCGGCTGCCGTTGCCGCCACCCCACCGTCTGCCGCCGTGGCCGCGACACCACCGTCAAAAGCCAGGGCCATCGCCCGCTCCGCCGCCGCGGCCCGAAGGCGGGAGGTGGCTGTCGTGGCCGCCACCACACTGCCGGCCACCGTGGCCATCACCCGCTCCGCCGCCGCGCCCCGAAGGCGGGAGGTGGTGGTCATGGCCGCCACCCCATCGTCGGCCGCCGTGGCCGCCAGCCCACCGTCGACCGTCGGGGTCATCACCCACTCCGCCACCGCCGCCCGAAGGCGGGAGGTGGAGGTGGAGGCCCGCACGTGCGTCAGCGACCTTGCGCGCTACACTGAGTTCCTGCGGGAGGAGGAGGAGCGCCTCGTCGAGCACGCAAAGAGCCTTACCGCCGCCGTGGTCGCAGCACACGCCGCCGCAGAGGCGAGGAATCAGGAGATCTACGAGGAGAACCACCGCTTCGAGAGGGTTCGTTTGGAGCGGCAGAGGGCGTTCGAGGTGAGCGTCGCTGAAGGTGCAGCAGCGACAGGCACCATATTGCAGTTGTCCAGCTCGTCGGTAGGCTCCTCCTCCTCTGCCTCTTACTGAGCGCGCTCGGCAGAGGAGAGGCTGCCGGAAGTAGTACAAAGCCCCTCCGTAGTAGTAGTATTTAGGGGCTATTTTGTTCAGTTCATCTGATGACTATAGATGTGGTGAAACTATACAACGTACTTAAAATTAGCTAGTATATATAGTTGAACTAGCTATTTCAGTACGTGGTTGGCAACAATTGGGGAAAAGTTTAGTCGGTTCAGCTGTCGAGTTGAACTGTTTGTATAAAGAACGACTGCTTAATCTATGAATGTAATCTATGCTTAATTACTGAATTTTAGTTGCAAAAATTAGATAGTGCTAGTGATTTTTAGCTGCATATTTTGACAAATCGCAGTGTTACAAGGTTGACAAATGGCAATGTTACTAGATTAACAAATGGCAATCTTTCCAGTTTGACAAATGGCAATATACCCAATATGACAGATGCAAATCTTACCAAATTGTCTGTACGTGGTTGCACACGGGTCATCCAAAACAAACGTTTGCGTTGAAGGGATGTACAAATCCTGCTCGGCACATTTTCTCTTAGCTTAGCGCCGAAGTCTGGCTTTGCATACCGTATTCAATCTGAACCGTTTGCGTTGAAGAGATGCACAAATCCTGCGCTGCGAATTTTCTCTTGACTTACGGGGGAAGACCATAACTCTCACTTTGCATACGGGTGTTCTATCTAAAACGTTTGCGATCAAGAGCTGCACAAATCCTGCTCGGCACATTTTCCCTTGGCTTCCTGGGGAAGCTGTCGGTTTGCATACGGGTGTTCTAACTAAAACCTTTGCGATGAGTGTTTTATATTTAAAAACCATTGACATTTTTTTTGAAAGAAAATTGTTTGATAAGTCTGTACATTAAGAGAGAAAAACGCAAGTTCGTTCAAACCATATCTTTCATTCAGTCACACTGCGAATTTATATTCATATGATCGAGATACAGTATTAAACCCAAAAAAACTATTTCCGGCGGCGGTGGAGGCGGCGTGCCGTGCCGGCGTTGTCGTTGTCGTCCTCCGGGACGCCGTCGTTGAAGTCTTCAAGGCAGCACAGAATGTTCTTCACTTGGAAATCAAACATCATGTCATCGCGCGATCGACGGGCGGGGCGCGGGAGGACGGCAACTGGCGACGCTGCGAGGTAGCGGTCGACGGTGGCGTCCCATGCCTCTGAGGGGGGCGCGCGCACGGGCGCGGCGGGTGCAGGCAAATGCATGGGGACCGGCGCCACGGTGGGTGGAGGGGCGCGCACGGGCATGGGCACGGGCACTGGCGCTGGCATGTACACAAGCTCGCGTGGGTCCACGGAGACCTCGCTGACGCCCACGGCTTCCATCTCTGCGATAGTGCTCGGCGACCAGCCCGTCAATGCTACGGGGATGGTCGCTGGCGCGGGCGCGGGGATGAGAGCTAGGACGGGCGCGGGGGCAGCAACCGCCGCGGCCAGCTCGTTCAGGGCCATGTCCATGAGGCCCCATTCCTCCTTATTTTCTATCTCCTCCGGCTCGGAGTCGACTTCACCAAACTTGAAAACTAGTGGCAGATGATCCTTCTGCGCCATGGCATTGGTGGAGGTCTGCGGGAGGGAGAGGAATGGGAGGCGAATAGTAAGGCCGCCCATATTAAACAGCGGCTCAAGCGCCATTAATGGAGAGGATGCGAGCAAGGCGGGCGGCCATGCAAGTCAAAGGGCTCGCTTCCCAGTGAGCCTGTGCAGCGTACAGCTCGCACGCTTCACGGTGAGCCTACGCATTGGAGGACGGCTTGCATGCCTCTCGGTTAGCCTGAGCACCGGACTGCGCTCGCACGCCTCCCGTTCAGTCAAGCAGTTGTCCGCACGGCACCTCCTATAGCCATTAAAAGCCAGACATGTGGCGTCACGTGAATGGTTAACAAAACGCACACGATTTAAATTATACAAACGTTTGAGACGTTAAAGTGGTAGCTATTTTTTCAAAATGCCTTTGTTGGCTGTTATTCGAGTGCGCCTTCTCTCAAAATGGACATGAAATATACAACAGCATGTTGGGTGCCATTCCATGATAGTATGCCAAGTTTCATGAATTTTAGACGAGTTTTGGATTTACTAGAATTTAAAAACAAAGTATCTCAACATTTTGCCGGCAATCAACAGTGCCCTGGTGTTTGAAATTCATTCTCATTTCTTGCATGGGACCTAAGCATGCACCCAAGGACACACATTTCATATGTCAACCCATTTTTCTGCACTGGAGCATGTGCATGTAGTTCAAATTTGAATTATGCACATAAAATGCCTAGAAAACCTAGTTAATGTATAAAAATGTCCAAGCGAACCCCGAAAAATCCCAAAAATTGACACAACACTCCTGTCGTTCTATGTTGACACTAGAAAAAATTTGAAAGCAAGAAGAGGCAACCGATATCATTTCGTCCCCAAGGGTGGCACATTCCCTACCGAAACCATCAGGCTTGTTGTGAGAAGCTCTGGTTTGCGAGAACCTTATACCCAAACCTGCCCCAAATGGGACAATTTTTTTACCACAGCATGTTGATGCCGCTCCATGATAGCATGTCAAGTTTCATGAACTTCAGACGAGTTTTGGATTTACTAGAATTTAAAAAGCATGTATCTCAATGTTTGTGGCCGAGCGACGGTGGCAAGGTGCTTGACATTCATTCCCATTTCTTGCATGGGACCTAAGCATGCAGCCAAGGACACAGATTTCATTTTTTCAAATAATTTACATGCACTGGAGCATGTGCCTGTAGTTCAAATTTGAGTTATGCACATAAATGCATAGAAAACTCAGTTAATGTATAAAAATATCCAAACGAACCCCGAAAAATTCCTAAAATTAACACAACACTCATGTTGTTCTATGTTGACACTAGAAAAAAATTGAAATCAAGAAGAGGCAATGGATATCGTTTCGTCCAGAAAGGTGAAACGTTCCCTACCGTAACCATGAGGCTTGTTGTGAGAAGCTCTGGTTTGTGAGAAGCTTAGACCCCAACCTGCCCCAAATGAGACAATATTTTTACCACGGCATGTTGATGCCGTTCCATGCTAGCATGTCAAGTTTCATAAATTTCAGACGCGTTTTCGATTTACTAGAATTTAAAAACCATGTATCTCAATGTTAGCGGCCAAGCGACGGTGGCAAGGTGTTTGACATTCATTCTCATTTCTTGCATGGGACTTAAGCATGCAACCAAGGACACACATTTCAATTTTGAACCCATTTATATGCACTGGAGCATGTGCATGTAGTTCAAATTTGAATTATGCACATAAATGCATAGAAAACTCAGTTAATGTATAAAAATGTCCAAGCGAACCCCGAAAAATTCCAAAAATTGACACAACACTCCTATTGTTCTATGTTGACACAAGAAAAATTTTGAAAGTAAGAAGAGGCAACAGATATCGTTTTGTCCCCCAAGGTGGCACGTTCCCTATCGAAACCATCAAGCTTGTTCTGAGAGAAGTTCTGGTTTGCGAGAAGCTTAATTATACCCCAAACCTGCCCCAAATGGGACAATATTTTTACCATGGCATGTCGATGCCGTTCCATGATATCATGTCAAGTTCCATGAATTTCAGACGAGTTTTCGATTTACTAGAATTTTAAAACCATGTATCTCAATGTTAGCGGCCGAGCGACAGTGTCAAGGTGTTTGACATTCATTCTCATTTCTTGCATGTGACCTAAGCTTGCAACCAAGGACACACATTTGATTTTGCAACCCGTTTTTATGGACTGGAGCATGTGCATGTAGTTCAATTTTGAATTATGCACATAAATGCCTTGAAAACTCAGTTAACGTATAAAAATGTCCAAACGATCCCTGAAAAATTCCAAAATTTAACACGATACTCCTGTTATTCTATGTTGACACCAGGAAAAAATTGAAGCAAGAAGAGGCGACGAATATCGTTTTGTCCACAAAGGTGACACATTTCCCTAATGGAACCATGAGGCTTCTTGTGAGAAGCTCTGGTTTGTGAGAAGCTTATACCATAACCTGCCCCAAATGGGACAATATTTTTTACCCCAGCATGTTGATGCCATTCCATGATAGCATGCCAAGGTTCATGAATTTCAGATGGGTTCTGGATTTACTAGAATTACAAAAGCAAGTACCTCAACGTTTGCCGGAGAGCCACGGTGCCGTGGTGTTCGAAATTCATCCCCATTTCTTGCATGGGACATAAGCATAAACCCATGGACACATATATGATTTTACAACCCATGTTGGTGCACCGAAGCATGTGCATGTAGTTTAATTTTGAATTGTGCACCTGAAATGGCTAGAAAACCAATTTAATGTATAAAATGTCCAAACGAACCCTGAATAATTCCAATTTTTTTATGACACACATATAGTTGCATGTTCACTTCAGATAAAAGTTCTAGCAATTCAAACACCCTCCATTGCCGCTGTGACCCCATTATGTAATTCAAATCAAGATGAAAAATCAAGTAGATCGCACATAGTTTATTATCACCAACCGTGTGAGATGCAGTACAAAATATCTTGGAGCATCGTTGGAGTATAGTACGCCTATGGCTTACGCGAAAAGGTGCGTCGGCTACAATCCACGGCCGGCGTGTCAAGCACACTAGCTCGCTCCCCAAATATCATTTCACTATTCAATCATCGCCGGTGAAAGATGGGGACGTGGACCCGCGGCGTGAGGGCAAGGTCGGCGGCCCACACCGGCTAGAGAGCGGCCGCAGCCGCCATGCGCGTGCTAACAAGGTGCATGAGCGCGGCCACAATCTGCGACCGGGCGGCCAAGGCAGCCCAAACGGTCGTTGTTGCTTCTCAGGTGGCGGCAGCAACATCTGCCTCGGGGATAGCAACTGGCGAGAGTGGCACAGCAGCTGTCCGTTTCGCAGCGGCGGCCTTAGCCCTGATGGAGGCCGCCCACGACCATGTCGAGGCCGCCCACGCCCAGCTCGTGGCGGTCACCGCACAAATCGAACGAAGCTTCTCCGACAACGGTCGGCAACCCACGGTCGAAGAGTTGGCAATCGTCGAGAGCGTTCGAGTAGCCGTCCGTTCCTCCGCCGCATACCTTGCCACGACGGAGCCCGTCCAAGCCCAGATTGCAGCCGCCCACCCCCAGCTTGTGGCGGCCTTTTGCAAAGATATGGCAGACGCAGATGGCGAGATGCTTGCCGAGTATGGTGCGATGGATGCCATGGAGCCCCTTCCCCGGGAGACCGCCGGGCGCGAGCTGGACATGGAGGAGGCGGAGGAGATCGACGAGCACCAGCCATAGTAGTACTCTTTGTTTTGTTTAATTAAGAGCGCCGGTCTTTAATTTGTTAGAGTAATGTTTAGGTCAGCTAGCTCTGTTTAATTGCTAAACTTGCTCGATTAAGAAGTGTGGGTGTGCTGTAGTCTCCTTTGTGTACCCAAATTATGCAATGACGTGGATGACCACTGTAACCAGGGAAATTCGAACCAAAATTTTTGACGTTCAAACTCATCACACACGGGTTAAGCTATCTGAATCGTTTGTCATGTTCACATATCGTACACAGTTCTGAATAAGGGACCGTGTCTGAACACACTTTGCGCGCCAGTTTTTTCACTGCACCGATTCAAAATTTACAGCTTTCGCTGAAATATCTACCTCCCCTCCCCCTTACCAAAAGCCACATTTCCCCTGTTTCCGCCTTCCTTTCCAAGTTGAAACCTTCACTCCTTGCTTGCAGTGCCGCCTCCTCGCCGGCGACCCTCCTTCACGCTGCTCGGCCTCGTCTATCCAGGCAGGTAATCCACACCCGACCCCCATCCTCCTCCTCCTTCCACATCCCATATGCCTCGACTGCCGGCGTGACACCTTCCACCCAAATCACCGACCCCTCCACCAAATAAGCGCCGCCCTAAGCCATGGTGCATGCAGTATGGGCAGGAGCTCAAGGAGCATTTGGCAGCGGAGAAGCAAATCGCGGCCGCACGCGCGGATGAGGTCGCGATGGCTGCCATTCGTGCCAACCCCCAGATCTTGGAGGAGCACCTTGCCATTTGCTAGCTACGCCGGTTAAGCATGCTCGGTTTACCCGTTGCGTGTGCTGCTCCTGCCTTTCCTTAACAAATTCTAGTGAATTGTGCTATCTAATTTTACCATGCAATCTGTTGCTCTAGTGTATATATTCTATATGTCGTGCAATGTGGTGCTCACTTATTAACTGTTTGGTTAATTAGTTGTCGTCTTCAGTTAACTGTTTGGTTCAATTCTGCAAATGTGATGTTCAATTCTTCAGGCTGTAATTTTGTATTGACTTCCATGTGAGAAATAAATCAAATTTATATTTACAAAATACATGAGAAACGAATACAATTGCTCTATTTCCAAGTTGTCTAGCATGCTTGGTTTGGTTAACTGTCTGATCTTCTAGTATGTTATACATTGTGTAATGTGGTGCTCAGTTAACTTTTGGTTCATTTTTTGTGATGTTTAGTTAACTGTTTGGTTCAATTCTGCAATGCGATGTTTAATTGTTGTGGGTGCATTCTGTTATTGTATACCATGTGAGAAATAACTCGAATTTGGCTGTACTAAATACATGAGAAACAAATACAATTGCTATATTTCCAAGTTGTTAAGCATGCTTGGTTTGGTTAACTGTCTGATCTTCTATTAGGAGTATGTTTATGTGCTCAATTTGGCTGCTCAGTTAACGTTTGGTTCATTTGTTGTGGTGTTTAGTTAACTGTTTGGTTCAATTCTGCAATGCGATGTTCAATTGTTGTGGGTGCATTCTTTTATTGTATACCATGTGAGAAATAAATTGAATTTGGCTATACTAAATACATGAGAAACAAATACATTTGCTATATTTCCAAGTTGTTAAGCATGCTTGGTTGTGGTCACTGTCTGATCTTCTATTAGGAGTATGTTATATTGTGCAATGTGGTGCTTAGTTAATGTTTGGTTCATTTGTTGTGGTGTTTAGTTAACTGCTTGGTTCAATTCTACAATGCGATGTCCAATTGTCATGGGTAGAATTTTGTATTGTTGTGCATGTGAGGAATAAATCGAATTTGGCTGCACTTAATACATGAGAAACATATACAACTGTTATATTTCCTAGTTCTTAATCATGCTTGGTTTGGATAAATGGGTTTTCCATGTGGCTTGAATTAATCTGATGAATCTGCAATGTGCTTATTTTTCATCAACATATTTTACTGATAGCATGCGAACCCTCACTTAACCTGATGACTAACTACCTTATATGTGTTGCAGGGAAACAATGGGAAGCACTGAGGTTTACAATCGAGGTTAGCACATGCATGGTCCTTTGTCTAATAGCACATTATTGTGCAATTGCAGGAACCATTCTAATATTTTGGGTTTTAACAATTTGGTCTTGCACATGTAGGTCCTGCTGTCAGAGGTTTTGGCCCACTGTTCGACCCTTTTTGCATATGGGGAAATGAGTTGTCCATGAATATCAGTCAAGTCAAGAAACTCAGAAAGATTGTTAGGATAAAGAAATTAGCGACAAAAAACAACAAGATCTTTGTCTGCACAATGAAGAAGACATCAGTTCACTACAAGATAGTACTAACTATTATACCTTGCCTTTTTTTATTTCTTTGCCCCATATCCAATATAGAGAAGATATTTATGCACATCCTTGTTTTCAGGCCTTTCCAAAGCAGTTCACTGATAATTACCTCTCAAACCACCTCTATGGTCAGGAGGCGAGGAAGGTTTTCATACAACACCCATGGTTCAATATTGAAGTGTTCCTGAAGAGGACGAATGATGGACGGTCAATCATCCATAGGCACTGGCCTAAAGTTGCAAAAACCTTCAACATCAATGAAGGCTCAATATTCGCCTTCCGCTTCAGCAGTTTTCCAAATGAGATGCATCTGTCTATGTACCGTCTATGATGCTAATTTTGAAAGGTTCTAGATGTTGCATGTGAAACTTGGTGCTGGTGCAGTTGTGTAATGGGGTAGCTGAGTGCTGAAGCTATATGATGTTGTACTCTGATGTATTTCAATTATGAAATCCTGCTTCCTTAATATGGAAATGAAATATATTGTGTGCTTAATATGAAATGTCAATTATATTAATAAATGTATTATTAATAATAGGGCAATTAGCCTGCTAATGGCCAATTAGCCTGGGTTTTTCTATTGCAAACGGTTATTGAGATAACACCGTGGGCGATGACCTCAGGCAATGCACACAGTTTCTTTGAATAAACCATGTTGGATCAATGAACAATCACACACGACATCCTCTTGAAAACTATTTGCGTTAGGCCACCTTGCGCAAACGTTTACCACATAAAAAGTGTGTGTGATGGACAGCCTTTGCCACACAGTTTCTTCTACGCGCCATGTGTGATGCATTCAATAATGCAAACAATAAAATTGTTAATATTGTGTGCAATGGCAACGCTATCACAAACGATTTAATGGGGAAAATTATGTGTGATGTACCTACGAACGGAAACGTTTTCCTTGGAGCGACTGTGTGAGATGTATATACGAACGGAAACGTACTTCTTGGATTAACTGTGTGGGATGTATATACTAACGGAAACGTATTCCTTGGATTGACTGTGTGGAATGTATATATGAACGGAAACGTTTAGCGGGGACTGACTGTGTGGGATGTACTTACGGCCGGAAACGATTTCGCCTGTATAATTATATTTTTTAGCACAACTATACGTATAACCGTATTTGATCGCTCGCCGGTCACACACGACCTCATTTTGCCGAGCGTGTGTGCCAGGAGGGCATATCCCCGACGGTTTCTGGGTCACGTGGGAAGGACCCCCTAATCACAGTCACTCACTAGACGACGGTTCAGAACACCGTCGCGGAAAGGGGTTAAAAACCGTTTGTATAGCACCTCGCTGTACCAGTGCATGTGCATATCATTTTCATGGTCTAGCAAATATTGTTCTAGTGGATCTGTAGGAGGTACGGTAATAGAAGCAAGACCAATTATTTCATCCTTAGTAGGTAATTATTTCTTATGTAGTTGTCTATTGAACTTGGAAAAATTAAATTCATGAGACTCATCACCAAAGCGAACACTGACAGCCTGTTTATGACAATCTATTGTAGCATTGATAGTGTTCAAGAAAGGTCTACCAAAGATAATGGGACAGAAGTCATCTTGTGGGGAACCAAGAACTAGAAAATCATTAGGGTATTTTATTTTCTCACACAAGACTTCAACATCTCTAATAATCTCAAGTGGTGTCATGGTGCCTCTATTAGTAAGTTTAATAGTAACATCTATGACTTCTATTTCAGCGGGTGCTATGGCATTCATAATTTCTTGGTATAAGGTAAAAGGAATAGCACTCACGCTAGCACCTAAATCACATAAGCCATGATAACAATGATCTCCTATTTTAACTGAGACAATAGGCATGCCAACAACAGGTCTATGTTTATCTTTTTCATCGGGTTTGGCAATTCTAGCATCTTCATCGCAGAAGTAAATAACATGCTCATCAATATTTTCTACCAAGAGATCTTTAACCATAGCAACACTAGGTTCTACTTTAATTTGTTCAGCAGGTTTAGGTGCTCTAATATTACTTTTGCGAACCACAGTTGAAACCTTAGCATGTTCCTTTATCCTAATAGGGAAATGTGGTTTTTCAATACAAGCAGTAGGAACAACTGGGTCAACATTGTAAATAATAGTTTCATCTTTAGCTATGACCGGTTCTTTAGTTTCTTCTTTAATAGTTGGGTGATATTTGAACCACTTCTCCTTAAGGAGATCAACATGAGTAGCAAATGATTCACAGAAAGAGGCTACTATCTCAGAGTCAAGTCCATATTTAATGCTAAATTTCTGAAAAGCATCGGTATTCATTAAAGATTTAACACAATCAAACTAAAGCTTGATACCTAACTCTTTACCTTCGTCGAGTTCCCAATCTTCAGAGTTGCGTTTAATTCTTTCTAAAAGATCCCACCTGAATTCAGTAGTCTACTTCATAAAAGAACCAGTACAAGAAGTATCGAGCATGGATTGATCATCACGAGAAAGCCGAGCATAAAAATTCTGAATAATAATTTCTCTAGAGAGCTCATGATAGGGGCATGAATATAACATTGACTTAAGCCTCCCCCAAGGTAGAGCGGTACTTTCTCCTTCACAAGGCCAAAAGTATATATATAATTCCGATCACGATGAACTAGATGCATAGGATAAAAAATTTGGTGAAATTCCAATTTCAATCGATTCCAGTTCCAAGATCCAATATCATCGCATAGCCCATACCATGCCAATGCTTTTCCTTTCAAAGATAAAGGTAAAACCTTATGCTTAGCTTCATCTCTGGGAAAACCTGCAAGCTTAAATAATCCACAAATTTCATCCACATATAACAAGTGCATATCAGGATGTTCGGTTCCATCTCCTACATAAGGATTAGCTAGCAGTTGTTCTATCATACCCGAAGGAATTTCATAACCAATATTTTCAGTAGGTGCGGTAGGTTGAGGGGCAACTCATTGTGCTTCCAGTCGAGTTGAAGATACCCCGAACAAACCCCTCAAAGGATGATTCTCCATAGTAACAAGTGACAATAAATTTCAGCACATAGTAAAAAAAATTCCTTACCAATTTTCACTTACCAAGAGCGCTTCACTCCCCCGCAACGGCGCCAGAAAAGAGCCTTGATGACCCAAAAGTATAGGGGATCAATCATAGTCCTTTCGATAAGTAAGAGTGTCGAACCCAACGAGGAGCACAAGGAAATGACAAGTGGTTTTCAGCAAGGTATTTTCTGCAAGCACTGAAATAGTCGGTAACAGGTAGTTTGATAGCAAGATAATTTGTAACGAGCAAGTAACGGTAATGAAAAATAAAGTGCAGCAAGGTAGCCCAATCCTTTTGTGGCAAAGGGCGGGCCAAAACGGTCTCTTATGATAAGCAAAGCGTTCTTGAGGGTACACGAGAATTTCATCATATCACTTTCATCATGTTGGTTTGATTTGTGTTCGCTACTTTGATAATTTGATATGTGGGTGGACCGGTGCTTAGGTGTTGTTCTTACTTGAACAAACCTCCTACTAATGATTAACCCCCTCGCAAGCATCCGCAACTACGAGAAAAGTATTAAGATAAAATCTAACCATAGCATTAAACCTTTGGATCCAAATCAGTCCCTTACGAAGTAGCGCATAAACTAGGATTTAAGATTCTGTCACTCTAGCAACCCATTATCTAATAACTACTCCACAATGCATTCCCTTAGGCCCAAATATGGTGAAGTGCCATGTAGTCGACGTTCACATGACACCACTAAGGGAATCACAACATACATATCATCAAAATATCGAACACATGTCAACTTCACATGATTACTTGCAACATGATTTCTCCCGTGACCTCAAGAACAAAAGTAACTACTCACAAATAATAATCATGCTCAAGATGAGAGGGGTATTAAATAGCATAATGGATCTGAACATATAATCTTCCACCAAATAAACCATATAGTAATCAACTACAAGATGTAATCAACACTACTAGTCACCCACAAGCACCAATCTAAGGTTCTGGTATAAAGATTGAACACAAGAGATGAACTAGGGTTTGAGAGGAGATGGTGTTGTTGAAGATGTTGATGGAGATTGCCCTCCCAAAGATGGGAGAGTTGTTGGTGATGACGATGACGATGATGACTAGTAGAAAACAGGGCTTTGGTTCGGGCCAGCCCAGCCCATTAGTCCCGGTTCAGTCATGAACCGGGACCCATGGGGGGCATATGTCCCGGTTCATGCGCCCAGGGGGCCGGCCGGGGCCTCGTGGGCATTGGTCCCGGTTCGTCTGGACCCATTTGTCCCGGTTCCTGGCACAAACCGGGACCAATGGGCCTCGCTCCTGGCCCACATCCATTGGTCCCGGTTCGTGGCTTGAACCGGGACAGAAGGGGGGCCTTTAGTCCCGGTTCCATGCATGAACCGGGACCAATGAGGTGGCTATATATACCCCATGGCCGGCGAGCAGAGCACTCCACACTGCTCTGTTTTTTCTGGCCGGCGAGGGGAGAGCTTTGTGGTGCTCTAGCTCACCTCCTATGCACATGAGGTGTTTGATGAAATGCCCGAGCCACACTAGTTAAGATTTCTCCTCTCGAAGCTCGACCTTCAAGCTCCATTTTCCTCAAGATTTGTCTAGGTTTAGCGGTCCGTCACGTCCCGTCCTAGTCTTCACCGCCGTCGATCGCCCGCGCCGATCTCGTCGCCGGCATAACCGTGGTGAGCCTCTTGTTCGTATCTTCTTTCTAAAAGAAAAAAATTCTCATCGCCGGTTTTTTACACACTTAATTATATATAATGCACGCAGATGAACCGGCAATGGATGTACGGTGACAGACGCACCTCCGAGTACATTAAGGGTGTGCATAATTTTCTCGAAGTGGCTGAGGCAAACAAGCAGAATGGTTTTATGTGTTGCCCATGCCCTATATGTGGGAATACAAAGTCTTACTCTGATCGAAAAATCCTTCACACCCACCTGCTTGAGAAGGGTTTCATGCCACACTATAATTCTTGGACCAGGCACGGAGAAATAGGGGTTATGATGGAAGACAGCGAAGAAGAAGAGGACGATGACAACTATGTGCCCCCTGAATACGGTGATGCTGCAATGGGGGAAGCTGAAGATCAAGAGGAACCAGACGATGTGCC
Organism: Thinopyrum elongatum; assembly: GCA_011799875.1. NCBI lineage: Eukaryota > Viridiplantae > Streptophyta > Magnoliopsida > Poales > Poaceae > Thinopyrum > Thinopyrum elongatum. Next base: position 413,339,820 of record CM022297.1, on the reverse strand, counting down.
CGATGATGATCTCCGCCGGGTCATTGTTGATGCAAGGAGACAGTGCGAAAGTGAAAAGGAGAAGCTGAAATTTGATTGCATGTTAGAGGATCACCAAAAAGGGTTGTACCCCAATTGCGAAGATGGCAACACAAAGCTCGGTACCGTACTGGAATTGCTGCAGTGGAAGGCAGAGAATGTTGTGCCTGACAAAGGATTTGAGAAGCTACTGAAAATATTGAAGAAGAAGCTTCCAAAGGATAACGAATTGCCCGACAGTACGTACGCAGCAAAGAAGGTCGTATGCCCTCTAGGATTGGAGGTGCAGAAGATACATGCATGCCCTAATGACTGCATCCTGTACCGCGGTGCGTACGAGGATTTGAACGCATGCCCGGTATGCGGTGCATTGCGGTATAAGATCAGACGAGATGACCCTGGTGATGTTGACGGCGAGCCCCCCAGGAAGAGGGTTCCTGCGAAGGTGATGTGGTATGCTCCTATAATACCACGGTTGAAACGTCTGTTCAGAAACAAAGAGCATGCCAAGTTGATGCGATGGCACAGAGAGGACCGTAAGAAAGACGGGAAGTTGAGAGCACCCGCTGACGGGTCGCAGTGGAGAAAAATCGAGAGAAAGTACCGGGAGGAGTTTGCAGGTGACGCAAGGAACGTATGGTTTGGTTTAAGCGCGGATGGCATTAATCCTTTCGGGGAGCAGAGCAGCAATCACAGCACCTGGCCCGTGACTCTATGTATCTATAACCTTCTTCCTTGGCTGTGCATGAAGCGGAAGTTCATTATGATGCCAGTACTCATCCAAGGCCCTAAGCAACCCGGCAATGACATTGATGTGTACCTAAGGCCATTAGTTGAAGAACTTTTACAGCTGTGGAATGGAAACGGTGTACATGTGTGGGATGAGCACAGACAGGAGGAATTTGACCTGCATGCGTTGCTGTTTGTAACCATCAATGATTGGCCTGCTCTCAGTAACCTTTCAGGACAGACAAACAAGGGATACCATGCAGGCACGCACTGTTTAGCTGACACCGAAAGTATATACCTGGACAAATGCAGGAAGAATGTGTACCTGGGGCATCGTCGATTTCTTCCGACCAACCATCAATGTCGAAAGAAAGGCAAGCATTTCAAAGGCGAGGCAGATCACCGGAAGAAGCCCGCCATGCGTACTGGTGATCACGTACTAGCTATGGTCAATGATTTACACGTAATCTTTGGAAAGGGTCCCGGCGGACTATCTGTTCCGAATGACGCTGAGGGACGCGCTCCCATGTGGAAGAAGAAATCTATATTTTGGGACCTACCCTACTGGAAAGACCTAGAGGTCCGCTCTTCAATCGACGTGATGCACGTGACAAAGAACCTTTGCGTGAACCTGCTAGGCTTCTTGGGCGTGTATGGAAAGACAAAAGATACACCGGAGGCACAGGAGGACCTACAACGTTGGCAAGAAAAAGACGGCATGCCTCCAAAGCAGTATGAAGGTCCTGCCAGCTATGCTCTTACCAAATAAGAGAAGGAAATCTTCTTTGAATGTCTGCTCAGTATGAAGGTCCCGTCTGGCTTCTCGTCGAATATAAAGGGAATAATAAATATGGTAGAGAAAAAGTTCCAAAACCTAAAGTCTCATGACTGCCACGTGATTATGACGCAACTGCTTCCCGTTGCATTGAGGGGGCTTCTACCGGAAAACGTTCGATTAGCCATTGTGAAGCTATGTGCATTCCTCAATGCAACCTCTCAGAAGGTGATCGATCCAGAAATCATACCAAGGCTAAGGAGTGATGTGGCGCAATGTCTTGTCAGTTTCAAGCTGGTGTTCCCACCATCCTTCTTCAATATCATGACGCACGTCCTAGTTCATCTAGTCGACGAGATTGTCGTTCTGGGCCCCGTATTTCTACACAATATGTTCCCCTTTGAGAGGTTCATGGGAGTCCTAAAGAAATATGTCCGTAACCGCGCTAGGCCAGAAGGAAGCATCTCCATGGGCCATCAAACAGAGGATGTCATTGGGTTTTGTGTTGACTTCATTCCTGGCCTTAAGAAGATTGGTCTCCCTCAATCGCGGTATGAGGGGAGACTGACTGGAAAAGGCACGCTAGTAGGGGACTCAATAATATGCAGGGACGGGCATTCTTGGTCTCAAGCACACTACACAGTTCTACAGAACTCTACCTTGGTGACCCCGTATGTCGATGAACACAAGAACATTCTGCGCTCCAAACACCCGGAGCAGTGTGACGACTGGATTACATGTGAACACATCAGGACTTTCGGCAGTTGGTTGGAAACACGTCTCAGAGGTGACAACACTGTTTCTGATGAGCTGTACTCGTTGTCCAGGGGACCATCTTCGACTGTATTGACTTACAAAGGATACGAGATAAATGGGAATACATTTTACACGATCGCCCAAGATCAAAAGAGCACCAACCAAAACAGCGGTGTCCGCTTTGATGCAGCAACCAAGAGGGGAAAGGACACATATTATGGTTACATAGTGGACATATGGCAACTTGACTACGGACATGATTTTAAGGTCCCTTTGTTTAAGTGCAAATGGGTCAATCTGTCAGGAGGCGGGGTACAGGTAGAGCCACATTACGGAATGACAACAGTGGATCTAAACAATCTTGGGTACACAGACGAACCATTCGTCCTAGCCAATGATGTGGCGCAGGTTTTCTATGTGAAGGACATGTCTACCAAACCGAGAAAAAGAAAAGATAAGGAAGCGAATACATCATACGATGAGCCAAAGCGCCACATAGTTCTTTCAGGGAAAAGAGACATCGTGGGAGTGGAGGGTAAGACAGACATGTCTGAAGATTATGAAAAGTTTCATGAAATTCCTTCCTTCAAAGTCAAGGCTGACCCAAGCACCCTGTTAAGCGATGAAGAATATCCATGGTTACGGCGCAATAAGCAAAGGACACAAGCGAAGAAAAAGTGAAGACAGATGAAGTCAGAAAGGGTTGAAAATTGATGATATGGCTTTGAATGGTTCATTTTGAGCACACAAAAAGTCTGGAGTTGAAATAAGTTCAAAAAAATGAAATCCCTTTGTAACAGATGAGTTTTTGTCCGAAACCCTGATACTTCGAAAGAGATTGTCCATTTTGTACACGAAGTGCATCTAGTTTTTGTCGTAACCCTCTCAACTTTTTACCACATGCTATGTGGGTGAAATGATGATATCATGCCAATTTTCAACCTCTTCGGAGTTCATGTGAAGTGCTTTTCAATTTCAGGGTCATTTAGCTCAAAAAAATCAGTAAATGCATGAAAAATAACAGATGAAGTCAGAAAGGGTTGAAAATTGACGATGTGGCTTTGAATGGTTCATTTTGAACACACAAAAAGTCTGGAGTTCAAATAAGTTCAAAAAAAAATGAAATCCCTTTGTAACAGATGAGTTTTCGTCCGAAACCCTGATACTTCGAAGATTGTCCATTTTGTACATGAAGTGCATCCAGTTTTTGTCGTAACCCTCTCACTTTTTAGCACTGCTATGTGGGTGAAATTATGATACCATGCCAATTTTTCAACCTCTTCAATTTCATCTGAAGTGCTTTTCTTCAGGGTCATTTAGCTCAAAAAAATCAGTAAATGCATGAAAAATAACAGATGAAGTTAGAAAGGGTTGAAAATTGATGATGTGGCTTTGAATGGTTCATTTTGAACACACAAAAAGTCTGGAGTTCAAATAAGTTCAAAAAAATGAAATCCCTTTGTAACAGATGAGTTTTCGTCCGAAACCCTGATACTTCGAAAGAGATTATTCGTTTTGTACACGAAGTGCATCCAATTTTTGCCGTAACCCTCTCAACTTTTTAGCACATGCTGTGTGGGTGAAATGATGATACCATGTCAACTTTCAACCTTTTCAGACTTCATTTGTAGTGCTTTTCAATTTCAGGGTCATATAGCTCAAAAAAATCAGTAAATGCATGAAAAATAACAAATGAAGTCAGAAAGGGTTGAAAATTGATGATGTGGCTTTGAATGGTGCATTTTGAACACACAAAAAGTTTGGAGTTCAAATAACTTCAAAAAAATGAAATCCCTTTGTAACAGACGAGTTTTCGTTCGAAACCCTGATACTTCGAAAGAGATTGCCCGTTTTGTACACGAAGTGCATCTAGTTTTTGCCGTAACCCTCTCAACTTTTTAGCACATGCTATGTGGGTGCAATGATGATACCATGCCAACTTTCAACCTCTTCAGAATTCATTTGTTTGAAACTTTAATAGCAAACTAAAATAACAAAATCTGTTTTTGAGTAAAACAGACATTTCAAATAACCTAAAAATTACCAAATTGAATTTAATGATAAAACACAGTAATATTAAATAGCAGGAAAAACAATCACTCAAAAATCTATTTTTATAGTAAAGTTATTCACAAACTAGTGATTCACACAAATTTCAAAAAATTCAAATTGGAAAACTAATGGCACTAACAGAAAGTTTATAATTTTTATTACCTAAAAGCAAAAAGAATCACTAAAAAACAGTAAGTATTTTGCTGTAAGTAGAAACAAAATAAAATAAATAAAGCAAAAAAGAAAACAAAAAAACTGGAAAAAAATATAAAAAATGCCACCTACTGGGCCACCACGGCCTGAATACGACTAGAAACCCAACCATGGGCCAGGATTCAGGCCCGCACCAGGCCCAGTAGGCCCATAGGCAAGCAGTGACAGTTTAGGCCTGAAAGCCTGCAGTTGAGAGGAGCTCGAGAGGGTGGGCGCAGCAGCGCTTATAAACCACTCTCGAGCACTCTCAACTAGCGAGGTGGGACTAAACATCCCACCGCACCGCGCCAGCGCAGGGCCTTTGGTCCCGGTTGGTAGAACCAACCGGGACGAAAGGGGTGAGTTGGTACCGGTTCGTGGCACCAACCGGGACCAATGCCCACCTTTAGTCCGGTTGGTGCCACCAACCGGGACCAAAGGTCCTGTTTCCCGCCCTTTGGGCTGACGAAAAGAGACCTTTGGTCCCGGTTGGTGGCACCAACCGGGACGAAAGGGTTGCATTGGTCCCGGTTGATGCTACAAACCGGGACCAAAGGTCTGTCTATATAAGCACAGGCTTAGGATTTTTCCCCAGTTTCTCCCATCGCCGCGCCCTGCCTCCTCGTCACTGTCGCCGTCGACGCCCTCGCCCTGCCCTGCCCCGATGCGCCGCCCTCCTCTCGCCGTTCCGACCGATCCGGAAGCCTCCTCGCGCTCGACCTCGTCGCCGTTGCCCGTTCGTTTGCCCGGGGAAGCACCACGCCGGTGCCCGCGACCCCTTCTTCCCCGACGCCGTTCGTCACTGCCGCCACCAATTCCGGCGACCTCGAGCCCTCCCCGAGCCCGCTGCCGTTCCCTACGACCGCGCTGTGAGCCCCTGCCTCCTCCCCTTTCCTTCTCATCGTCGTCCCCACACGCCACCCTGTTTTTCTCTTCCTCTTTTGCTTTTCTGCTCATGGATGGCCATTGCTCTGTTGATGGTAATCTTGGTCCTTTGTGCATTGGTTATGTGTGATCTTGGTTTTGGGGAGACTTGATTTGATGGCTATGATCTGCTACTTAGGATTGGTGCATTGTTGGAGATGTTTCCTAATTAAGAAGAACTCAGTTTAATTTGTCACTGACATATTGCTATAGTTCAGAGAGACATTGTGATGTTAGTGCTGATTTGATAACACTGCTGAGATCATTGTGATGCACTACTAGTTAATTAGTTAACTGTATCTAGTTCTACTGGCACTTGCCTATGATGTTCATATATAAGTTATAGTGCCTGCTATTGTTCTGCCTCAAGTATTCTAGTACCCATGAATGACTAGTTCTCTACATTATAGCAGTTATAATCCTGATGGTATATATAGGTAATTTCTGTAAATTGGTCATGGCCTGCTTACTTTCTTATGTATTAAACAACATGAACTAGTTCCTCTTCTATTGGTATTTCTCATACATACAACTGTTCTTTTGGTAGATTATAAAGGATATAGTTCTTTTATTTATATAGTTACAGTACTTGTAATTGCAAAGATTATAATGATTTCTCTTGTCCATAGTTCTTTTCTTTCCAGGTTATGGATAGTATCTCATCTACCCAATTTTCCCTCTCTCCTAAATCTGATTTGAACAGACACTACACTTGCCTTCTCTCTTTCTCGCGTAAATCTCTCACTGATAAGAACAGATGTGACTTGATTTTATGCCAGCCGATGATGTTGCTCTGAGGCTCCTCTCTGGGATTTGATGCTACAGATGCTACACTTCTCATGATCCTATGATGATCTAGTCCTAGCACTTCTAGGCTATCTGAGGACATCTCCCCCCAAAATCCTACCTTGGGGGTGTTCTATTGCTTGTTCTTCTGGCCATGTGTCTATTTGACTTGGGATATTTTATAGAACTGCCTTTGCTGACTTGGAGTGCTTTATTTACATATTTGGTAATGCTCCTACAAAGAATATGCAAAGAAAATGTATGTATGTTTTGGCGATATTGTAATATGAACATTTTGAATATGGATGGATGGATGAACATTTTTGTAGTAGATGATGATGATGATGATGTATGAAAACTTGGTCAATTTTTTTTGTAGTAGATGATAATGATGATATGATGATGTATGATGATATATGAAAACTTGGTCAATTTTTTCTGTTGTAATTTTGTTTGATGATATATGAAAACTTGATGATATGATGATATATGATGATATACTTTATGTTTTGATGTTTTAGATGTTTTATTGAGTAGGAATTTTTGATGTTTTAGATGTATATATGTATGTTTTGATGTTTTAGATGTTTTAATGTATTAAAAGTTTGTCATATTGAAAAAAGTTTGAATGTTGCTTATTTCAAGATGCAATATTTGATCCAATGTAACTAGATGCAATAATTTTGATCATATGTCAAAGTTTGAATTTTGACATATGCAACATTTGATCATATATCAAAGTTTGGATCTAAGTCACGTTTGGAATTTTGACTATGCAACATTTGTCATATGTCAAAGTTTTGATCATATGTCAAAGTTTAATATATTATTCTATTTTTCTTTTCTTCTTCTCCTCTATTCCTCTTCTTCTCCTCTTTTTTTTCTTCTTTTTTTTCTTTGATCTTCTCCGATTTCCTTTCTATTTTTTCTTCGATATACCCCCCTCCCCGATAACATCCGACATGAGGGGGGGGGTCGATATCCCCCCCCTCCCCGATACATTTTTTTCCCATGTATGTTCGTCGTTGTCGATATACCCCCTCCCGATAACTTCACATGAGGGGGGGGGGTCGATATACCCCCTCCCCATAACATTTTTTTCTAAGTTACTACGGTAAAATGTTCCTATCGTGCATAGACCAATTTAGACCACGGGAGCACCCCCCCCCCCTCTTCGCTCGACCAACTCTCGAGGACACCCAAACCCTAGAAAAAAAACATGTCGGTCTCCTACCCCCTCCCCGCCCCTACCCGACAAACTCTCTCCGAGATTTATAAGAAGATTTATCAAATGCCCCCATTATGGATGTGCATAATTAAGTTGATCCATATTTTTCCTGATCACTCATCTACCATTCTATATTTGCACGTTCTCTTGTGTCAAAGTATTGAAGAAATCCATGGTTTCATAATTGGCCGGAAGTAACAGGCCCATGATGGTATGAAGCTCTCCAAAATTGTTTTTGAACGGAGTCCTGATAGGATAATTCGCCTTTTGGTACGAAGTTCAGCAAAGGCCATCCAAATAGCGATATTCGAAAGGCTCTTGCTGAACTTCGTACCAAAAAGCGAATTATCCTATCAGGACTCCGTTCCATAATAATTTTGGAGACCTTCATACCATCATGCGCCTGTTACTTCTGGCTAATGATGAAGCCATGGTTTTCTTGAATCCTTTGACACTAGACAACGTGACATATAGAAGGGTAGATGAGATCAGGAAAAATAGGGACCATTTTCTGCTCATCCAGAATGGCGTCATTTTGTTAAATCCCTTGTCGGTCCGGACATCGGACATTCATGAGAGAGGCGGTCCGGCCCAAACCCTAGAAGCGTTGTCGATGGCCACCCCAAACTGTATAAGCGTCGAGCTAGCTAGGTCTACGTTTGCCACTAATATATCCATCTCTCATGTTTGTATATTAATTGCCATGTTGTAATATTTGCAGAAACTATGGATTATCAAAGAGACTTCGAAGAAGAAGAGTTGTTGGGGGACATCATCCGTGGAGGAGGTGATGTCATGTCGTATCTCAACGACACCGATGGTCTGGAAGGAGAGGGTGAAGCAGGCTCCGGTGATCGAACAATGGAGGTGGAAGGACATGATCATGATGGCTCCGGTGACCGAATGCCAGTGGAAGAAGGAGACCGTGATGATGGCTCCGGTGACCGAATGGAGGAAGGAGCTATTGCAAAGTCCGGCGAGGTATATATATTAATTAAGCCTGTGCTGACTAGCTAATTGATGCATTAATTGTTTTGGTATGTACACATATTAACTCTCTTCTTTCTTCTTTTCTAGCCCTCCGGATCGAGCCAAACTTCGGTAACGAGACGAGGCCCGAAGAAAAGGTTGCGCCAGGATGAAAGGTTCACGATCACAGCAATCAAGGGCGATGGCCAACCGATTGAACCCAGCCGGACCAAGGAAGCATTTTCTGCTCAGTGCGGGGTTCTTGTTAGGGACATGATCCCGATCAGCATCCACCAATGGAATAAGCCTAAGAGCAAAGACCCTCAAGTGTCTTTTGTCAACGATAGACAGAAAGATGATCTTTGGACCGCGCTGAAGGCAAATTTCACCCTACCGCGAGAGGAGGATCCGGATAAGCCAGTTATAGAGCCATTGGTCAAGGCTCATGCTCTTAAGAAGATGGCAGATCTGTTCAAGAGGTGGAAGAATGAGTTGAAATCAACGTTTGTCGACAAAGGGAAGACTCCAGAATTCACCGGCCGATTTGAGAAGATAAGAGATCACTGGACCGCATTTGTGGACTACAAGACATCGGAGAAGAGTAAGAAGATGTCAGCGACAAACAAGAAAAATGCTGCAAAGAAGGAGTATCACCATCGCACGGGGTCAGGTGGCTACCTCAAAGCTCGGCCGTTGTGGGACAAGGCTGAGAAGGACCTGCTTGATAAAGGGGTCGAACCAGAGACATTGAACTGGCCAGACCGTTCAAGGACTTGGTTCTTCAGGGTTGGGGGAACCTTGGACCCTGAAACAGGGAAGTGCCGTTGGACGAAGGAGCAACTTGAAATACCCGTCAAGAAGCTTCAGAAGTATATCGCCACAGCGCAGCAAGGGACGTTCGTTCCCGACAGAGAGAACGACGAGCTCACACAGGCCCTCGGGAATCCTGAGCACCCAGGACGAACACGAGGCACGGCAGGCTCCGTTGCATGGAAGGAAGGGTTTCCCAGCGCAGGCGGTTACAAAACCCGGGAGAGGAGGAGGAAAGTGGAGTAGACCAAACTGCAGAAGCTGAATGCAAGGGTACGAGCGCTAGAGGAACAAGCACTAGTTCAGAGGCAGTGACCTGCCGAAGCTACCCCAGAAGCTACCCCGCCATCTCAGCGGAGAAGCAGCGTGGCTTCCACCGATCTCCTTCAGCAGCCTCACTTCACGGCTCCCAGCTACCCCGTGGATGCTATCACGGAGGCTCAAGATTGCCACCTTATGGCGCAATGGCAGCACCTCAAAGTCAAGGCGGCTGTCGGCTCTGTTGCACCTTCTGGACCCGGCGCAACTTTTCACTGCCTTCCGATTCTAGAAGGCTATGCTGTTGTGATGGTCGATGAAATAACGGAGGGATTTGAGGAGCTCGAGCTTGACCACCCTACCGGTGAAGGGGAGACTCAGCTGGGTCTTGCTCTGAAGACTCCATGTCTATGGCGGAAGGAGCTCATCAACCTTCCGAACTGGACGCCTCCGCCTCCTCCTCCGGCGAGTCAGGGCACTCCGCCTCCTCCTCTAGCGAGTGATCAGGGCACTCCGCCTCCTTCTCCGGCTGCTCCGGCGCGTGGCGGCACTCCGCCTCCTTTTCCAGCTGCTCCGGCGCGTGGCGGCACTCCGCCTCCTTCTCCGCCTATGCCGGTGCGTCCGAGCAGCCCGCCTCCTTCTCCGCCTTGTCAACAACAGCGGAAGACAGCCGCCGCCGCTCCGGCTGCTCCAGCGCGTCGTAGCACTCCGCCTCCTTCTCCGCCTCGTAAGCAACGAAGGAAGACAGCCGCAGCCGCTCCGGCTGCTCGGCCGGCGTCTAGCAGTACAGCCAGAGGCGGGAGGCAATACAAATTCAGTCCATCTATCAAGCCTCTAGATAGATTACCATACGAGATGACCGAGGAGGAAAACGAGGAGATCTGTCAAGCCCAAGTGAAGGACTTTTTTGCAAAGAAAAATCCGCCTCCGGAGGAGAAGATGGATCCGGTGAAATTGAAGCGCACTTTGAAGAACCTGAAGCGACCACCACCGCCTCCGCCGGATGACAACCATGTCCGCGCTCTGAAAAAGGCAGTGGAAGGAGCGCGCCGGCCGGGAACTACTTCAAGTGACAAAAGGTTACAACAACGAAGAAGAGGGAAAAAAATTGAACAGCTCGGCGAATAGGCGAACCAATCGTGCCCCCCGCTCAAGGTGTCTAGCGATATCGTCGCAAATCTGACAGGGATGCTGCCTGGTACCAATCCTGGTGATTACCTGCCCGACGATGCACATTTTGATACAATGGAGGTGGACGCACACAAATACTAGTACGGGAAGCCTCTCGTCAGACCTGGTGATCCTCCTCTAACAACGATGATGTGAAGATTCCATAAGTGGTACATGGACACCTGCAAGTCTGGGAAGGATATTTTGACACTGAGAGTTAAAGAGGAGCACGACCTCGTTGGAATTGATCTGTTGTCTGTTCCATTTGAGGAGTTCTTCCAGTTTTTCAATCAAAAGGACCTCGATAAAATAATCATCACTTGCTACTGTCTATAAGTACTATACTTCTGTAATTAAGTCTCTATATATAGCTCAGCTCTTTCATTGCATGTATATATAATTATCCTCACTATATTATGCAGATTGAAGATCGTCGAATGCAGAAATGCACAAATCTATGATATTGGGTTCATTAACACAAATCTCATAGATGAATGGACGGTTACATATCATGCGAAAGAAACCGAGGCCAACTTGCTACAATCGTTGCTTAAAAATCAAAACAAAGATAAAATACTCTTTCCTTACAACTTCAAGTGAGTGTTACTGTCTTCTGCATATTCGGTTTCCCTTATTACTCGAGGTTATAGTAATGTAATTGATGAGTTATGCATGCGTGCGCAGCTTCCACTTTATTCTCCTAGAGATTAAGCTTGAGCAGGGACTAGTAACCGTCTTAGACTCAAGACGAAAAGATCCCAAGGAGTATGCGGCCATGACTGAAATGCTCCAGAAGTAAGTTCAATCGATCATTATCGCACCATATCGGCAACTTTGGTCATTTCCTGATATCAAGTAATTATTTTCTTTGTCTCGCAGGGTTTGGAAAGTGTTCACCACAGAAGCTCCGGGACTGCCGGGGGAGCTGCGATTTACATACCCGAAAGTAAGTACTACTAGCTAGTTTCGTGCATATCCCATTGATTCTAGCTAGTTTCATCAATATCATTTATAATGCTTGATTATCAGTTTGATTGACCTTTATTTCTCGTAAAGTGGTTGTGGCAGGAAGGCGGGAATAATTTTTGTGGATACTACATTTGCGAGTACATCTACAACGCGACGACCTTTAAGCGGGGCTACTCTGAAAAACAATATGAAGTGCGTAAGCAATAATATTCACAATTTTATTTTATTACCATCATTTGTGTTGAGTTTCATTCATAAATATGTATTGACCCCCTTCTTCAAATTAGATTTGGCAGATGCGGGATGAACTCCTACCACAAGATCGCATAAAAGCAATTCAAGAGGCATTGGCGGGATTCTTTCTTGACCACGTCATCAATCCAGCCGGAGAATACTATGTGGAACTTGACATCAAATGTTAGGGATTGTAAGAGATCTTATATTGTATATATGTAGCTAGTAGCGTCGGATAGATATACAAAAACTTGTTGTACGACCAATCTCTCGGAGAAGGAGGAGGTCGATCACTTCTCTCTGTATATGTTCATGACGATCTTGTGTACTTAATGGTTTCCTTCATTTGCTTACTAGCTAGCGTGTCGAGTCCTCTCTAAACGTATAGTACGTAGCGTCGACCAAGCACGGAGATAAGAGAGGACACTTCTGTCTAGCTATTAGCTAGATAACACAATATATGAAACCCCTAAATTAACCCTACAAAACCCCCAAACCCCCCACCCCCCCCCCTCCCCTTTCAAAAACAAAAAACAAAAACCCCAACTCCTGAGCTGCTGACACGTGGATGATCTTTGGTCCCGGTTGGTGTTACCAACCGGGACTAAAGGCCCTCCTCTCTGGGCTCGCCGCAGCGGCCACGTGGAGCCCCATCTGTCCCGGTTCGTATAAGAACCGGGACTAAAGGTGTTGGGCTTTAGTCCCGACCGTTTAGTCCCGGTTCCCGAACCGGGACAAATGGGCCTTATGAACCGGGACAAATGGGCCTTTTTCTACTAGTGTGATTTCCCCTTCTGGGAGGTAAGTTCCCCCGGCGGAATCGCTCCGCCGGAGGGCAAAAGTGCTCCTGCCCAAGTTCCGCCGCGCTTTGTCCTGAAAGTCCTCTCCTTATTTTTTCTAGATCAAAATGACTTATATACCAGAAGAGGGGCACCGGAGGTGGGCCGAGGAGGGCGCAACCCACCAGGGCGCGCCTGGGCTCCCTGGCGCGCCCAGGTGGGTTGTGCCCACCTGGTGGGCCCCCTCTGGTAGTTATTTGCTCCAATATTCTTCATATATTGCAAAACAATTCTCCGTAAATTTTCAGCTCATTTGGAGATGTGCAGAATAGGTAACTCTGACGTAGCTTTTTCTGGTCCAGAATTCCAGCTGCCGATATTCTCCCCCTTTGTGTAAACCTTGCATATTATGAGAGAAAAGGCATTAGAATTACTCCAAAAAGCATTATTGTGCATAAAAACATTATAAATAACAGTAGGAAAACATGATGCAAAATGGGCGTATCAATCCCTAGTATCCATTATGTTCTGAGATTGATGTTGCTATGACTTTGCCATGCTTAATGCTTGTCACTTTGGGCCCGGGTGCCATAATTTCAGATCTGAACCGTTTATGTTTTCACCATTATATCTATGTTCTAGATCCGATCTTGCAAGTTATATGCACCTGCTACGTGTTATGATCCGTAAACCCCGGAGTGACAATAGTCGGGATACTTTCCGGTGATGACTGTAGTTTGAGGAGTTCATGTATTCACTATGTGTTAATACTTTGTTCCAGTTCTCTATTAAAAGGAGGCCTTAATATCCCTTAGTTTCCTTATGGACCCCACTGCCACGGGAGGGTAGGACAAAAGATGTCATTCAATTTCTTTCCATAAGCACGTATGACTATTTACAGAATACATGCCTACATTATATTTATGAATTGGAGCTAGTTTTGTATCGCCCTAGGTTATGACTGTTATATGATGAATATCATCCAACGAATTCATCGATCCAATGCCTACGAATTTTTCACATATTGTTCTTGCTAGGTTACTATTGCTATTGCTACTAATACACTTGCTACAAAATCATTGCTATCACTGTTACCATTACTACTACTGTTACCACTGCTATCAAAACTATCATATTACTGTGCTACTGATCACTTTGCTGCAGATAATTAATCTTCAGGTGTGGTTGAATTGACAACTCAACTGCTAATACCTTCAAATATTCTTTGGCTCCCCTTGTGTCGAATCTATAAATTTGGGTTGAATACTCTACCCTCGAAAACTGTTACGATCCCCTATACTTGTGGTTTATCAACTAACTACGACTAGATTAATCAGTCAGTCTGTCCTACCACTTTTCTGGATTCAGCTTCGTGTTCAAGGCTCATCGAGATCGACATCTTGTGGTTCAGTCTAGTTCAACTAATAAACATATAACACTAATTTTATAGAGCAAAAGTGTTGCATAACCTCACAAAATATTTCATATTTCACGTAGTCTTTTTTTCTTCATGTAAAGGTCATTTTCACATCCAAGGTCTGGTTCAACTGTCCAGTGGCATAATGTTTCAAATCCAACCTCACGTGACACATCTAAAATGTATAGAGCAGATTTATCAACTTATGGAGCAAGAAATATAATATGCAAAAAATAAGTCTTACATTATCAAATAAACGTATCAAATCAGACCGTGCACATGAAAACATAAATAGGGAGATGTAAATCACTGCTCTAAAATTACGCTGATTCTTAAACCATACACCTTCAAAGATGTCACACCCTTTGAAAAGATCTGAAAACCAACAAAAAGATAGCTCAGTGTAGTACGACACAACACGAGGCTACGAGCACGACCAAATCACAAATATTACTTTGTTGAGCTTGTGCCAAATCTAGAAAGCATCTAAACTAATACAACATCCTCACGCACCAACCTCCCTGTTGGTAAGAAGAAGCAATTCTTCGAAAAGCACCATGCTACCAACAGAAATGAAAACAGAGCAAATATATGTTTCTTGTAGGAATTAGCACAGACATTTGCTTGGCAAACAAAGAATTATGTAGCCACTTGTGATTAATCCACCTTATGGTGCAGCTATAGGGATCTGGTCAGGACAGGTCAGGTCAGGTCAGGTGATCTGGATGCAGTGGCATAGCCAGGATTTTTGGTCATGGTGGTCCAATTGATATAAAAATATATTTACATCACAAATACGACATACCAACATATTAGCAGAGGCTGAGGTATGAGTTAAGATGAGGGGGCCAATGCCGCCCCCACCCCCCCCCCCCCCCCCCCCCCCCCCCCCCTCTCCCTAACACAAACAAATACTCCCTCCGTTCCTAAATATAAGGTGTATTAGTTTTTCAAAAAGTCAAACATTGTCTGACCAACTTTATAGCAAAATATATTAAGATTTGCAATACTAAATATATAAAATATAAAAAAATAATTCATGGTGAATCTAGTGATAACGATTTGGTATTCTATGCATTGATATTTTTTTCTATAAACTTGGTCAAAGTTAGAGAAGTTTGACTTTTTGAAAAAAATAATACACCTTATATTTAGGAACGGAGGGAGTATATAGTAATACTATTCATCACAGAATATGTTATTCTTCGTCTGAGGTAATCTTACGATCGTTTCATAAATAAATTATATTTGGAATACAAATAGTTACATTCATATTGATTCGAGCTACCACAGGAGCTTCACGATCCCATCATCCAAAGTTGGATCACAGTAACTCATGCATGATGACTAACTACGACTAGATTAATCAGTCAGTCTGTCTGTCCTACCACTTTTCTGGATTCAGCTTCGGGCGCTGTTGCCTGCCTTTTTCTACCTACCAAATAGCCGCAGGGGTACTTTTGTAAAAAACTAAAGGTTTTCTCACATCCAATTAAAGAGGGACCGCGGGTTCAATTACAAAAAAAACACCCCCGGGGGGGGGGGGGGGGGGGGGGGGGTTGCAAAACACAACTGCACATCACTATCTCAAACTTAGTCCAGAATCACAAAACTTGGGCAGTAAATCAATAAGACCACTAATGGCAGAAAGTTGGGGGCAAATTACTGCACAGAACGCACCTTCGATGCAAAGCGAGGTTTGGCGGTCAACCGCTGTGAGCGCGTGTTCAATCTGCACCAGCTTCCCCGATGGGCTGAATGAACGAAATCATGGAAAAAGTCAGGGCAGATACAAGCAAGCAACCCAAGCACATTAGCTGTCGAGCATGGAGATGAACAGCAAGCCACACTGAACATAGGTGCAAAGCAAGAAGAGATCCGAGGCAAAGGAGGGAGAGCATCACAGGAGAAGGAGGATCCCGATGTCGATCTATGAAGACATCACGGGAGGCCGAGGAGGGAGAACCATCTTTGCCTCTCCCCCAGTGTTGTCTCCACCGTCGTCTCCTCCCTCCCTCCGTCTGAGGCGTGGGCGAGGTGCTTTTAGAGGGCGTGGGCGAGGTGACGGGCCCGGCGGGGAGTTGGCTAGAGGTTGCGAAGGGCTTCTTGCTGCCTCTGACCCGTGGGCCTGGGTATACGCTTTTTCTGTGCTAAAACAACATTTACCACGTACGTGCCTGCGTCTTTCTTTCTTTCTGTGCTCCTTGCACATGCCTGGCTGTTTTACAGTTTCAAGTTTTTGACAGGTTGTAATGGTACCTGGTAGTGCAGCATCATGGTAGACTTAATAACACCAGCGATCCATTGATTACTCAAGCAGCCGGTGCATGCGTTGACTACGCATCATCTCAAGTACGTTCGTACCAACGTCTACAAGGGGCAGATCAAATCTGTATTAGTAGTTGCAACACGGCTGGCTGGGTGGTGCTCTAGTTTATCATTTCCTTGGGTTGTCCATGATGGAACCGTGTGGCCGTACGTAGTACGGACAGAAACCACTCTGGTGTGAGCGGTCCGGGACGCAGGAGCTTTACGATCCCATCATCCAAAGTTGGATCACAGTAACTCATGCATGGTGACTAACTACGACTAGATTAATCAGTCTGTCTGTCCTACCACTTTTCCGGATTCAGCTTCATGTTCAAGGCTCATCGAGATCGACATCTTGTGGTTCAGTCTAGTTCAACTAATAAACATATAACACTAATTTTATAGAGCGCAAGTGTTGCATAACCTCACAAAATATTTCATATTTCACGTAGTCTTTTTTTCTTCATGTAAAGGTCATTTTCACATCCAAGGTCTGGTTCAACTGTCCAGTGGTATAATGTTTCAAATCCAACCTCACGTGACACATCTAAAATGTATAGAGCAGGTTTATCAACTTATGAAGCAAGAAATACAATATGCAAAAAATAAGTCTTACATTATCAATTAAACGTATCAAATCAGACCGTGCACATGAAAACATAAATAGGGAGATGTAAATCACTGCTCTAAAATTACGCTGATTCTTAAACCATACACCTTCAAAGATGTCACACCCTTTGAAAAAGATCCCAAAACCAACAAAAAGATAGCTCAGTGTAGTACAACACGAGGCTACCAGCACGACCAAATCACAAATATACTTTGCTTAGCTTGTGCCAAATCTAGAAAGCATCTAAACTAATACAACATCCTCATGCACCAACCTCCCTGTTGGTAAGAAGAAGCAATTCTTCGAAAAGCACTGATGCTACCAACAGAAATGAAAACAGAGCAAATATATGTTTCTTGTAGGAATTAGCACAGACATTTGCTTGGCAAACAAAGAATTATGTAGCCACTTGTGATTAATCCATCTTATGGTGCAGCTCTAGGGATCTGGTCAGGACAGGTCAGGTGATCTGGATGCAGTGGCGTAGCCAAGATTTTTGGTCAGGGTGGTCCAATTGATATAAAAATATATTTACATCACAAATACGACATACCAACATATTAGCAGAGGCTGAGGTATGTGTTAAGATGAGGGGGCCAATGCCCCCCCCCCCCCCCCACCGACCCCCCCCCCCCCCCCCCTACCTAACACAAACAAATATATAGTAATACTATTCATCACAGAATATGATATTCTTTGTCCGAGGTAATCTGACGATCATTTCATAAATAAATTATATTTGGAATACAAATAGATACATTCATATTGATTCGAGCTACCACAGGAGCTTTACGATCCCATCATCCAAAGTTGGATCACAGTAACTCATGCATGGTGACTAACTACGACTAGATTAATTAGTCTGTCTGTCTGTCCTACCCCTTTTCCGGATTCAGCTTCGGGCGCTGCTGCCTGCCTTTTTCTACCTACCAAATAGCCGATGCCCTGTATACGTGTACGTACAAGAGAAAGTCGACAGAGAGCGAGAGAGATAGAAAAGATGATCCAATGGCTCTGGCTTTGGTTTTGCACTTTAGCTTTGCTGCTATGGATGAGGTGGATGCATGTGATGGATGGAACCGCCGAGTGGTTGCAGGTTGCAGCGCAAAGCTTTCATCCTTGAAGAAAATTATTACACGTGCACGCCTAGAAAATTATCTGGAAAATATGATGGTTTTGTGTAATTACCTCACGCCTAGATAAAACTTTCAAGAAGAAATTATCACACGTGCATTGATGTTGACTGGTTCAACCAAAAGTCAAACATACGATTTTTCATCCTTGAAGCAAAGCTAGAGCCAACACCTTCAACAAGGTCATGGCATAGTGTGTCGATAGTACCGCATCTACTTGGGGATGTGAGATCGTGGGTTTCACCCGAAGAGAATGCTTACTTGTCGTCGAACCGTCACTTAACAACCTCGCTACCAGCTGATTACTCCTTGGTAGCCGGATCTCGGTGTTAGGAGAGGCCAAGGATCCACATGCCGCTGGAGAAAATTCCACCTGAAAGGGTCGTCGCTGCACCTCCATACGATCCCAGCTCAACCATGCCCAGCTGAGAACGGGTCAACGTGTTGATTCGGCCCCATTCAAAATATCGTACCCAAGAGGCTAGCTGCCACCGGCACAATGCCACAACCTTGTGTCGGCCTTCGTCATGTTTTGCCACACGGCGCCACGGCCAAGTACTGTGCCACTAACGGATCTAGCGGACGCATGATCTCCGTTGCACGCTGTCGAGGGAGGTTGCACGCCTTCCGCGATGCCGACAAACGTCGTCGTGCCCGGCATAGCTGACGATGCCATGCCTCCAATCGAGATAGCATCGTCAAGCCCGCCATTGCTTACGGCTCGATAAGGGCCCGACCAGAGTCGGTGCTAGACCAGATTGCCACCACCCGAGCCTAGCTAGCTCAAACAAACTTAGGAACCCTTTGGTTTAAAAGAATTTTGTAGGAATTCTAAATGATAGGAATTTTGTAGAAAAAAAATCCTTGCTTCGTAGGAATGATTCCTACTCCTAAGTAGGATAGGAACCAATCCTTCACATTTCAAAGAAAAAATATCTTAGCTTAGACCCAAAAAAATTTCCTATTAAAATGTCATCTTATTTCGTATGATTTTCATATCCTATGAATCAAATGAGTCCTTAAACTTAAACAAATGATCATTTTTTTTTACGAAAATTCACAAAGTTTTTTACACAGGTTATAAGTCCATGATTTGTTAAAAAAAATGGAGACTTAAGAATGTGAATTTTTGCCAAGTCTTAAAGAACACTTTCGCTTGCACGCAGGTCTTGACTGTCACTTTGCACATTCAGTCCTAGATACATCTCCTAGTTACCTGGATCGATGCAAAGACACGATGGTCCATGGTCAGGTCGCGGTTCCTCTAGTCCGTAGATGCCTGGAGATCAAAAGGCGCAAGCACCCGAGGAAGAAAAGGGAAAAGTGACACACAACGCAAGTATTGTGCGTGAAGCAGTCAGGCTCCCTGGCTGACCATTCGGAGTGGAGGGTAACCACCCTTGTCTCGCTCGTCCCCGTTGCGACTTGCGACAGAAACCAGAGTTGTACGGCAGTCCGATCCGGTCCAGGGCGCCCACGCTACAGCGGGCGGATGCACGCCACCTGTTGCCTTGCCGTGCGAGCTAGGGTTTCCTTCTCCCGGAGGCGATTTTTTCGCCGCCGTCGAGCTTTTCATCTTCCCTCCTCCGATCGCCCCGGGGAGATCGATTCGGGCTGACAACGGGGTGATCTGGCATCACTTCCCGTCCTTGATCGATCCTTTTGGAGGTGAGAGGAGAGTTAGGGTTCGCTTCACAGCCCGATCTCTTATTGTTTCGGGCTAGGGTTCAGGTATTAGCGGCGATGGGATCGAAGCATGATGATGCGTCGGGATCCACCTCCGTGTCGGAAGTAGAGATGATGATGGCTGAGTTAGGGCTCCGCGAGGAGGACCTTGACGATGTAGTCTTTGATGAAAAGCAAGCACCACCCGATGCAACCAGGTGGATGGCGCTGGCTAGGGTTCACATAGATAAACCCTATAGCCAATACTGGTTTTTCAAGAACATGAGGGCAGCTTGGGATTTGGCTCATGATGTGAAGTTCCGCCCCCTGCAAGATAATCTCTATACTCTACAGTTTTTCTGCCTTGGCGATTGGGAACGGGTGATGCAGGAAGGGCCGTGGAATTTCAGAGGAGATGTTGTCATCATCACACCATATGACGGGATCACAAAGCCAACTGAGGTAAAGCTAGACACTCTTGATATATGGATACAAATACATGACGTGCCTGATCTATATGCACATCTAGTGGAGCCGCTAGCTGCAAGAGTAGGCGAGGTTTTGTTCACTGAAACAATGACCCAAGACTTTGCTGGAAATTTTTACCGTGTTTGGGTCAAGATTAATGTGCATAAACCATTGAAGAACGCGGTGTCCATGATCCGTGATGGAAAGCGTCAGATCTATCGCGTGAAGCATGAACGCCTACCTGATTGGTGCGCGGTTTGCGGCCATCTTGGGCATGTCTATAAGGAACATGGTAATGGAATCCATCCTCCGTCCGCGCTGCACTTCAAGGACCTCAGAGCAGAATGGAACATGCGAGTGGGAACAGGACTGGGGGTCGGACGTGGAAGAGGTCGCCGTGGGGGCCGCCGTGGAGGTCGTTCTGCAGGGCGCGGCGATGATCATGGCAGTCCCAGTGATCATGACACGGAGAATCCACGAGATAGCAAAGCTGATGCTATCATGGAGGATGCGGGGGACAACAGGAAGCGCTCGTCAGATCCCAAGGGAGGAGCCATGCTAACCCTCCCCTCGGCTTCTACAATACCGGCGCTGCTGCCCCCAGAAGTGCCTACTAGCCCTTCGTCCGAAGCGGCCGCTGAGTCAATCTAGAAAAGAATGGTCCGAAGAAGAATGCAGCTCCTGAAAAGCCTAATGATGCAAAATCGGCGACCTCCCACGTCGAGGATCACCGGGCACAATGAATGTCATCTGCCAGAATTGTTGTGGTGCGGGCAAAGCTGCGACAATTCGCGAGCTTCGCGATTTAGCGAAGCAATTTGCCCCGACAGTGCTATGTATCGTAGAAACTCAAATTTCAAAAGCACGTGTCGAAAACCTTGCTGGTACACTAGGTTTTAATCATGCTTATGTTGTTGGTAGTTCAGGCCGCAGCGGTGGAATTGGTTTGTTTTGGAATGATGGAATAAACTTGATGTTTTTGGTTACTCTGAGTATCATGTAGATGCAAAAGTGTCTATGCCAAATCATAATGACTGGAGGATGACATGTGTGTACGGCGAAGCTCAGGTTGGCGAGAGGTATAGAACTTGGGATCTGCTCAAGTCGCTTGTGTCTGCTAGTACATTGCCTTGGCTCTATATAGGAGATTTTAATGAAGTCCTCCATCCACATGAGCATACAGGGACGGGGCAGCGAAGGCATACACAAATTCAAGCTTTTCGTGAGGTGGTAGATGTTTGTGCCTTTGCAGATTTGGGATACCACGGGAAGCCTTGGACTTTCGAAAAGAAAACTGCAGGGGGTGGATACTGTAGAGTACGCCTCGATCGAGCCTTGTCGAATATGGTTTGGGTAGCTATCTTTCCACATGCTAGGCTGTCCCACAAAACAGGTGCCTCGTCTGATCATTGCCCAATACGACTGCAACTAGAACCCGCCGCTCCAGTTCAAGTTCAGCGGAAGCTCTTCAGGTACGAAGTTTATTGGGAGCGTCATGATGATTTTGGCTCCTCACTTGAGGCGATGTGGGGCGGGTCGCCGGCCGGTCAAACTGTAACACAGATGAGCAAAAAACTGGGCGACTTGGCCGCTTCGCTGCGTCAGTGGAGCGGAGCTACTATTGGGAGTGTGGGAAAGGAGATTAAAAAATTAAAGAGGGAACTGGCTACTTTACAGAATGACCCTCAGAGGGTGTCGCCCTCACATGCAGAGATAAGAACTACAGACCGTCTAGTTGAACTCTACCACATGGAGGAAATAACGCAATGGCAGAGGTCGCGGGTTGATCACTGGTACAGCGAGCTGCTATACAAACGGTTTTTAATCCCTTTCTGCGACGGCGTTTTGAACTATCGTCAATTGAGTGTGTGCGATAGGAGCGTCCTTCCCACATGACACAGAAACCGTCGGGGATAGGCTCTCCGGTCACACACGCTCGGCAAAATGAGGTCGTGTGCGACGGGCGAGCGATCAAATACGATTATACGTACAGTTGTGTTAAAAAAATACAATTATATAGGCCCAATGTTTCCGGTCGTAAGTACATCCCACACAGTCAGTCCCAGACAAACGTTTCTGTAGGTATGCACATTCCACACAGTCAATTCAAGGAATACGTTTCCGTTCGTATGTACATCCCACATAGTCAATCCAAGAAGTACGTTTCCGTTCCTATGTACATCCCACATAGTCAATCCAGGAAAAACGTTTCCGTTCGTACGTACATCACACATAATTTTTCCCATTAAATCGTTTGTGATAGCGTTGCCATTGCAGACGATATTAATAATTTTATCGTTTGCGTTATTGAATGCATCACACACGGTGCGTAGAAGAAATTGTATGGCATAGGTTGTTCATCACACACACTTTTTATGTGGTAAACGTTTACGCATGGTGGCATAACGCAAACAGTTTTCAAGAGGAAGTCGTGTGCGATTGTTCATTGATCCAACACGTTTTATTCTTAGAAATTATGTGCGTTGTCTGAGGTCATCGCTCACGGTGTTTTCTCAATAATCGTTTGCAAGAGAAAAACCCAATTAGCAGGCTAATTGGCCTATTATTAATAATCCATTTATTAATCTAATTGACATTTCATATTAAGCACACAATATATTTCATTTTCGTATTAAGGAAGCAGGATTTCATAATTGAAATACATCAGAGTACAATATCATATAGTTTCAGCACTCAGCTACCCCATTACACAACTGCACCAGCATCAAGTTTCACATGCAACATTTATAACCTTTGAAAATTAGGATCATAGACAGTACATAGACAGATGAATCTCATCTGGAAAACTACTGAAGCGGAAGGCGAATATTGAGCCTTCATTGATTTTGTAGGTCTTTGCAACTTTAGGCCAGTGCATGTGGATGATTGACCGTCCATCCTTTGTCCTCTTCGGGAAGACTTCAATATTGAACCGTGGGTGTTGTATGAATACCTTCCTCGCCTCCTGACCATACAGGTGGTTTGAGAGGTAATCATCAGTAAACTACTTTGAAAAAGCCTGAAAACAAGGATATGCATAAATATCTTCTCTAGACTTGAAATGGCACAAAGGAATTAAAAAGACAAGGTATAACAGTTAGTACCATGATGTAGTGAACTGATGTCTTTTTCATTGTGCAAACAAAGATCTTGTTGTTTTTTGTCGCTAATTTATTTATCCTAACAATCTTTCTGAGTTTCTTGACTTGACAGATATTCATGGACAACTTATTTCCCCATATGCAAAAAGGGTCGAACAGTGGGTCAAAACCTCTGACAGCAAGACCTACATGTGCAAGAACAAATTGTTAAAAACCTAATATTTAAAAATAAGAAGTGGAAAGGTGTGTTATTAACTACAACAGGCCTAATATTTAAAAACAAGCAAACATAGTCATTCAAACTTGTATTGTGCAAGTCTAAGTACACTAGTTATTGGCCCTGTTTGGATTCATGGGTTAGAGTTAGTTTGAGCTAGTTTGGGCTCAAATAGCCCTCAAGTATCCAAACATGAAGGCTAGTTTGAGCTAGTTGCGTCTAACCCACCCAAAACAATTATCCCACCCAAGAGGTGCTAATTGGGACTAGTTCTCCTAGTGCATTTATTGTCAATCTAACCCTGTCATCCAAACACCTCTTTGGCTAAAGTTAGTTTAGGGTTAGTCATTGTTGAGTATCATTGTTATTTAGGAAACGTAGGATATCATAGGATTTATTCTACCTTGACTTGTACTCCAAGATAACCATGTACTCCTATATATATGCCCACGAGGCTCAAGCAATACAATCAACTATTCCACCAATCTCTCTCTCTCCCTTTTAACTGTCATGAGCTAGAAACTAACTCTAACCTCTAGCTAAGTTAGAGTATCCAAATAGTGCCATTGTTAAATCAAATGGAAAGGCGTGTTAAATACTCCCTTCGGTCCTTTTACTCTGCATATAAGAATTGTCTCAAGTTAAACTTCATAAAGTTTGACCTTATTTATATGAAAAAATATCAACATCTACCATGCTAAAGTTATACAATATGAAAATTTAAGTCATGACACATCTACTGATATTGATTTCATATTGTGAATGTTGGTATTTTTTTTCTATAAAGTTGGTCAAACTTTACGAGGCTTGACTTTAGAAAAATCTTATATGCGAACTAAAGATTCGGGGGAGTACAACATGCTTAACAACAACCAAATATAGTCATTCATAGAGTTATTGTTAAAATTGGTATTGATGAAATTGAACTACGCAGTTCATACTAGCACATATAGAACATCACACTGTGAATAGCTGAAATAAACAAGGCATACTACGAACAACCAAAGATGGCAATTGAAACTGGACATATGCTAACTACAAATAACCGAACAACCAAAAACCATAGAAATAAACAAGGCGTAATGCAAACAACCAAATATAGCAATAAATATTGGACAGTTCTCACTACAAAAGGGGTTTGAAAAACAAATCATGGGTTTCCTCACTTGTCACAGATTGGCTCCTCCCTCGTGGTCGCCGTCGATGAGGTCTGACTTGCCTACTGATGCCGGGGCCGGATTTCGGGGACACAAAATATCCCAGAAATTAACCCCTCGTGTCATCACCAGCCCAGGATTACCGTTACTGGTGGACACGTCCTTGTTACAGATTACCAAGCTATTACAAGAATTGGGTACAAGACCATACAGGTCTAATGATACAACAGTGACTCCGATGGTGGATGACGGAAGCGACTCATGGTTCTCCAACGTCGATGGGGCTCCATTCCCACAGGAACCGCTGACCTGAATAATTCCTATCCCACGTGGTTGCCATCCTAGACTCCGCACGGACGTCGCTGTGGTACGCCTCAAAGAAATCCTGACCTGGCCAAGTAAATAGCCAGGGACAAGCATGTGAGTACGTTGGAATGTACTCGCAAACATCATGAACAAAAGATATACCGAATGCAACAATTAAATTATATGATCATGATGAACCACACTATATGCGTATG
Source organism: Thinopyrum elongatum (assembly GCA_011799875.1). NCBI lineage: Eukaryota > Viridiplantae > Streptophyta > Magnoliopsida > Poales > Poaceae > Thinopyrum > Thinopyrum elongatum. The sequence continues at coordinate 413,314,572 of CM022297.1, read as the reverse complement.
CTCATGATGGACTTAAATGCCTACTGACAGGAATTAAATCATGGCATGATAAAATATTAGCATATGCAAATAAATGAATATATGGGAATGTTAGTGATAAACAAGGAAAGTTTAAGGAAAAAAAGAAATGTCGGTCGGATGTCAAGTGACACCACGGTAGGTCTTGAAGAGAAATGCCAATCGGGTGTCTACAAGAGTAGTGGCGGGACCGCCTGTAAACTCGAGAGACGCCATGAGAGGTCTTGAAGAGAAATGCCAGTCGGGTGTCAAGTGACGCCACGGTCGGACTTGAAGAGAAATGCCAATCGGGTGTCCACAAGAGTAGTGGCGTGATAAACCGCCTGTTAACTCGAGAGACGCCACAAAAGGTCTTGAAAATAAAATTGTGTGCCCGGGGTAGTCTAACCAGCCCCTGAGACACTCAGGAAAAATTCAAAATAAGAGAAACGGGATAGTCCTCAATATTATGCATAACCATAATAATATTAATATGCATAGCAAAAATATTTATGGTAGCATCAGGTTGACAATAATTATCTTGCAAAATAATTCAGGCTCAATTTAATTATTTTCCTCCGAAGACCGACACTAAGACCGACACTTGACCAACCCAGACTGTAGCCCTTAACCGCGGACACGGCTATTCGAATAGGTTTAAACTCTACAGAGGGTGTACTCTTTACCCACAAGTAAAGGATTTCTTTAGTCAGTACCGTGACACCGACTAATTCCTTTTACGGTCTTTGGGTTGAAAACACACCTAACCAGCACACACCAGATTAACTTTACGGATGCCCGGAATCACCCAAAGCATTGTTCAAGAAAAACTCTGAGACGGAGAGACCAACGTCCTGCATGGGATCACTATTAATACGCGTGGATTCCAAGGGGTGCCCCCCTCTCAGTCACAACTGGAAACACCCATGCCCCCTGACCCGATGACAGGATTTAGTCCCGGATCCCTGGGAAACCCTCATCGTGGCCCTCTGTACGGTGTGTGCACGGAAAGGGGTTAGCAACTTACTGAACCATACCCTACCTGTGGCAGGAACCTGTGGCAGCACGAAACAAGTATGGGGGTTACCGGAACAAGACTCGATCTACGGTCAACTCAGGAGGTTTAAGTTTTCCTGCAGAGGTTAACACAATATATATCCTTGGTAGCACCCAACAGGGTCACCACCTAGCATGTCCCAACATGCCATCACTGATCATTCTCGTCACCACGAGATTTTCAGTCACACGGTCACTTTTCTCGTAACTGATTCTTTCCTGCAGATTAGTCCGGATCGCATAGACATAGGTGACATGTGAAAGTAACCATCCTTATTCATGCTTCATGAAGATGCAATATTATCAAGGAATCATGCATGCATAACTAGCTATATTCAAAATTTATTCGAATTCAACATACTCATGATTTAATCATTCTTGCAAATAATTCAACCATGCAATCATCATATCAAGTGTTCAAGATGCTTGCCTTAGGTATGCAGAAGTGTTGGGTGCACTCCAAAACTTTGAAAATTTTATCTTCCCTCCATTTCCTATTTCCAAAAATATTTAAATTACCACATATAGCAAAAGCAGTGCCAAAAATTGTTTCAAATACTTTTGAAATAAATATTAAAATAAACTAGAGACAAAATAAGGAATATCAGAAAAAGAATCAAATTATTTGGAGTCCAAATGAATTACTTGTGGAATTACCAAGATGGAATAAATGACCTAATGGACTTTTTAACAAACCCAACAGAAACTAAGCTTATCAAAAATGTTCACCCTGGCTAGTTTAATAGATCATGATTTTAGAAATCCACAGAAATTTGAAATCAGCAAGTTTTGACCTGTAAAAGTGGCTGTGTAATTATTTGGAGTTTACTGAAAAAGAGAAAATAGAAAAAGACAGGGAAACGCCCTGGGCGTGGTTTAGCCAGACGGCGTCAATGGGCCGGCCCAGCCGATCGGCTGTGCCAGTCAGCGGGGCACTGGGTCACTGACAGTGGGCCCGCCTGGCCCACTGGTCAGGTTTGACCAGTCGCCTCGCGCCCACTCTCTCTGGTCGAGCGGAGGTGCGGCCTCCGGCGACCGGTGTCGGTGAACGGCGAGGTCCCTTGGTGAGCTGAGGCCACCGTTGGGTCCAGGAGACTGAGGCGGTTCCACCGGTACTGAAGACGCCCGGGGAGGTGTATGAAATCGTTGGCGGCGAGCTCCCCGGCGGACGGCGGCGTCGGCCAGATTGGGGCTTCCGTCTACGGTGCTTCTCTGGGAAAATTGGAGGTGGGGATGATTCAGTGGATGCACAAGGAAGTTGTTGGTGAATAGATTGGAGGAGAGGGAGTTGTGTTTTCGCCGGAACCATCGAGGATGCGGCGGTGGCAGAAGCTGCCGGAATACCACGTCAAGTTTTATTTTTCCCGAACACCGCGCCTCTCGGCTGGGTATAATGCCTCGAAAGGTTGTACTGCTCTGCTCGATGCGGCTCTTGTCTATTTGCATTTTGTCGAGCGTGTCCTCGTAGATGAGGTTCAATCCGCTGCCCCCGTCCATGAGCACTTTAGTATGCCGAAAGCCATCTACAATTGGGTTTAGGACTAAAGCAACTGGTGCTCGGACTGGTCGGGATCTTGGTTCATCGTCAGCGCTGAAAGTTATCGCCGTATTTGTTCCAAGGATTTATTGCTGCTACTTGGCAGACTTCGGCGAGGTCGCGGAGCGCCCTTTTACGCTGATTATTTGAAGAAAAGGTCTCGAAGACCGTAAATACTTTGATATCGTCGTCCTCAGAGGGGTACTTCTCTGGGGTAGTGTTGGTGAGGATACCTTCCCCGCTCTTGGCCACTTCCCGGAGTATCCAACATGCTCGAAGGCTGTGTGTTGGTTTGGTATCCGGCGTCGCGTGTATTTGACAGGGCCTGTCGAGCCATTCCTCAAGGACAGTTTTGTGTCCCGTTAAGGGCTTGATTTTCTTGTCCATGGGATGATGATTAGGTGCCCCGCAAGGGTGCATCCTTTTTGCCCATCTGGGAGATGGCTTAAAGGTCTGAGGTTCCCAGCAGGCTGCCTACGCTTTCCAGGAGCTTTCCATTGCGCAGTACTTCTGTATTATGTGTGCCAAATCTACGAAGTGTAGTATGCGACGGCGGTTGAGGGCATTAAGGATTCCCTCATCCGTACAGTTGTTGTAAAATACTGAAATCACGTCGTCGTCGCAGCAATCTCTGATCTTGTTTTTAACAATGAGGAATCTGGCCCAGAAGTGATGGACTGTTTCCTGAGGCTGCTGTCGTACATACATTAGGTCCCATATATCCGGAGGACCGGAATTGCTTGGGGAATATTGCTTGTGGTGGGTGGGTGGGTTTAAATCCGAACCCTGCCCCACTGTGGAATCCGGAGTTTGAAGAACTTCGGAGGTTACCAGCCCGGGATCCGGAGCGTCCTGGGAGTTCTCAGGCTTGATGCCCAATTCTGCGTTCAGAGGACAGGGAGTGTTCTCCCGGAGAGGTGTATCCGGATCGCTGGGTTCGGAAATCCGAACATAGCTTGTTCTCAACGTAGGGGAAGAGTTATCGCCGGCTTGTTCCTCGACGACTGCTACCAGATGAGTGATCGGCAGAGATTTGATTTCTCTCTGATCGGGTTTAAGCCCAATCCGATCATAGTCAGTTGCGACCCCAAGGGCGGCGATGCGATCTAGCAGCTCATTCAAAGACGATAAGTCTGCTGGATCCATCTTGTCGGAGTACTCGGGGCCGATACGAAGATGATTTTTGGTGACTTGGGGGACCACGTCTAGCTTAACGACCGGAAGGGCGCCCATGGTGAAGCTGCCAAGCCGAAGGATCTGCCCTGAAACTAGGGCTCCTCCAGAAGTAATACTGTCATTGATGACAAGACGAGCCATCAATCCTTCTATCGACGACACAGAGGAACTCTCAATGAAAGCACCAATGTCGGTGTCAAAACCGGCCGATATCGGGTAGGGGGTCCCGAACTATGCGTCTGAGGATCGAAGGTAACAGGAGACAGGGGACACGATGTTTACCCAGGTTCGGGACCTCTTAATGGAGGTAAAACCCTACGTCCTGCTTGATTGTATTTGATGAGTATAGGGGTTACAAGAGTTGATCTACCACGAGATCGTATTGGCTAAACCCTAGATGTCTAGCCTACGGGAATTGTGATTGCCTCTACGGACCAACCCCTCCAGTTTATATAGACATCGGAGGGGGTTGGGGTTGTACAAAGTCGGTTTACAGAGAGAGGAAGCTATACGATTAGCCACCAAGCTTGTTATCCACGCCAAGGAGAGTCCCATCCGGACATGGGGGAAAGCCTTCTATCTTGTATCTTCACGGCCCATCAGTCCGGCCTATGTCACATAGCCCGGCTGCTCGAGGACCCCCTGATCCAGGACTCCCTCATGGGGGGCGCCCCCCTAGGGCGCGCCCCCCTGGCTTGTGGACCCCTCGGGCACCTCCTTGACTTGTTTTCGATGCCAAAAATTCTTATAAATATAGAAACCTCCGAAAAGAACCCTAGATCAGAAGTTCCGCCGCCGTAAGCCTCTATAGCCACAAAAAAACCAATCGGGAGCCCGTTCCGGCACCCTGCCGGAGGGGGAAACCATCACCGGAGGCCATCTTCATCATCCCGGAGGTCTCCATGACGAGGAGGAGTAGTTCACCCTCGAGGCTGAGGGTATGTACCAGTAGCTATGTGTTTGAGCCCTCTCTCTCATGTTCTTGATTTGGCACGATCTTGATGTACCGCGAGCTTTGTTACTATAGTTGGATCATATGGTGTTTCTCCCCCTCTAGCTTCTTGTGATGAATTGAGTCTTGCTCTTTGAGGTTTCGTTATGTTGGATTGAGTATTGGATTTGAGAACACTTGATGTATGTCTTGTGATGGGATATCTGTGGTGACAATGGGATGTTCTATTGGTTCACTTGATGTATGTTTTGGCACTCAACTTGCGGATTCCCGAGGTGACATTGGGGTAATCTATGCATAGGGGTTGATGCACATTTTCGTCCTATGTTCTCCGATAGAAACTTTGGAGTGATTCTTTGTTGCACGTTGAGGGATTGTTATGTGATCCAATTATGTTATCATTGTTGAGAGAACTTGCACTAGTGAAAGTATGAACCCTAGGCCTTGTTTTCAAGCATTGCAATACCGTTTTCGCTCACTTTTGTTATTAGTTACCTTGCTGTTTTTATATTTTAAGATTACAAAAACCTATATCTACTATCCATACTACACTTGTATCACCATCTCTTCGCCAAACTAGTGCACCTATACAATTTGTCATTGTATTGCGTGTGTTGGGGACACAAGAGACTCTTTGTTATTTGGTTGCAGGGTTGTTTGAGAGAGACCATCTTCACCCTATGCCTCCCACGGATTGATAAACCTTAGGTCATCCACTTGAGGGTAATTTGCTAGTGTCCTACAAAACTCTGCGCTTGGAGGCCCAACACGAGTCTACAAGAAGAAGGTTGCGTAGTAGACATCAACTGTGAGCAGTCCACCGCGCACGCTCACCATACCGGGAAGCGAGCCGCGAGCGCTGCAATTCATTGCTGGTTTTGGACTTTTGTTTCGGCCGCCTCGAGAAGGTACGTAGAACAGTCCTTCGTTCTCATCTACAAGCACCGCCGCCGAGGATCGCCGCTTGTTGTGAGATGGAGGACGAGCCGGCCAACAAGCGGGGGTGGGTCGAGCCAGAACCGCAAGAGCCTCCGGCGAACGTGGACTTCATCAACAGCCTCCCCGAAGAGATGTTGGTAACCATCATATCCCACCTCCCCATCAAATATGGCGTGCGGACCACTGTCCTCTCGCGGCGGTGGCGCCCCCTCTGGCACTCCACCCCCTGGACCTCATCGTCGACCATGAGTTCTACAGCGGGGAGCAGCAACGCCTGGACGCATTGTCCCACGTCCTCGCCACGCACCCTGGGCCGGTCAGACGCCTTGCTATTGACAGGCTTAGTCCCCACAACAAGACCGAACCCATGTTGCACTACTGGTTCCTATCCCCAGCCCTGGATCGGCTCGAGGAGCTCAGCTTTCATGCTGGATGTCCTTGCTCGCTGCCGTCGTCCGTGCTCCGCCTCGCGCCCATGCTGCGCCGCACTACATTCAGGCGGTGCATTTTCCCCCGGATTGATGCCGCGCGCGCTCTTCATCTCCCTAAACTTAAGCACCTCGAGCTCATTGCCATCTGCATCTTGAAGGAGGATTTGGAGCGCCTGCTCGTTGGCTGTACAGCGCTCGAGTACCTTCGTCTTCATGCAATGGATGGGTTCAGTAGCCTCCACATCACCTCGACTAATGCCCGTGCAATTTATGTGCATTGCTGGTGCCGCCCAAGGCTGTTAGTTGAGGTGTTTCACGATATGGTCATTGAGAATGCGCCTTTCCTCGAGAGATTGTATGTACGTGATAAATTAGGTCCAGCAAGAATCAGGGTCATTCACGCACCGAAATTGACAGTGTTGGGCTATTCGTGTGCTGAATTCAATGAATTTGTTACTGGATCATTATCCGTTCAGGTACAACAGTCTTCTTCTTCTATTTCATATATATTATTGGACAGCATATTTTATCTAATTTTTGTTGATCTATATGTTCGCCTGTCATCCAGAAAATGATTCCCATAAGTTTGACCCGGCCTCTGCGCACAGTGAAGATCTTGGAACTACAATCTGTCGGCCCCGATCTGGATGAAGTTGTTAGATTCCTTAGATGCTTTCCTTGCACGGAGAAGCTATACATCGAGGTGATGCTCCTTTCCTATTAATTGTTAACCACAACATAGCTCAATTTTTTGTTACTTTTACCCATGATTACAATAACAAATGTAGAATGATTTCTAAAGGAAATTTTGAAGATTTCTATACATATATTTTTTGAGATGCTAGTGTTGTACGCGTTTTATTCCTTCGCCCGACATGCTTTCATGATAAAAGTTTATCATGAAAAATTGACGGTGGCATTTCACTCTTTTCGTGTATTTTAGAAATCTTACAAATCAAAGAGGCCCGAAGTGTTCAAATCTGCAGCTAGGCACTAATATGTTGTCTTCCTTTGCAGATACTAGCAGGCCCGAAAGTAGAAAATGTTGGGGAATATAACAATCCCATTGAATGCCTTGAACTTCATCTCACATAAATTACTTTTAGTGAGTACCGAGGCACCACACCAGAAATTAAATTTGTCAGGTTCTTTGTTGAGAAAGCAAGGTTGCTCAAGGTAATGAGGTTTGCCCTATATTTACTGTGCAAAAGTGAATGGATTGCTAAAGAGCGCAGGCGTGTACAGCTGAATGGAAAAGGCTCTGCAGAAGCTGAATTTTAGTTTATAACTTCATATGACAGATTATTCAGAAGTCACTATATCGAGCTGCTATATGACTTCTCGGTGGCTGATCCTTTCGCAGAAATAATGCATGAAAAAGATTCTGAAGAAGATGAATTTTATGTGTCTGAATAGTTTGAACCTTGTAATCTTTGAATTTGGGCCTTGCAATGCTGGAATTTGAACCTTGCAATATTTATGGTATTTGTTATATAACGTAATTGGATGTTTAATTTAGTTTTGCAATCATGTCCTGTTATAAGTATATATATGTTGTTCTTCTGTAGACAGAGCATAGATGTTGTGCAGACAGAGCATATCACATCGCACACGGACCACACTAGAGAACCAGTCGGTGATGAATTCATCAATCGCAAACGGTTGTATACCAGCAAGCGTTTGCCCACAACACACACGGCTTATTCCATCACAAACAGCTCGGACGGATCAACTGTATGTCACGTATCACACACGCAACTCTTATCTGATTCGTGCTTGATGTCTCCGCCATCGCTCGCACAGTTCGTATTATTTGCCACGTATCACTGTGCCGGCCTCTGCTCGCGTCCCTCGGCGCGCTCTGCTCGCCGTTAGGCGGCGCAGCGCGCTCTGCTCGCGTCCGTCAGCGCGCTCTACTCACGTACCTCCAAGCGCTCGGCTTGTGGATAGCTTTTCCTTGCGTGTTCAACTGCTATATGCATATATATGGTTGCTCGCCGTTGAGGCGACCGCGGAGCGCTCTGCTTGCATCCCTGCGCGCGTGCTCTGCCAGCGGTTGGGGCCTGCGCACGATCACGTTGGGGCCCATATGCATGCGGTTGCGCCGCGCGCATCGCCACGATGCAGTTACGTGCGGCACGATGGAGTTACGCGCTGCAAATTAGAACTGCCATCCGGGCGTGCGGATATTCCAGGCCATCCGGCTTCCCCATTAATTCCCGCGGCCATTATAACCTTAGTCTCTTCAACCTTTCAATCTCGCCCCACAACACAAGCACACCCACGACGACACATACAGAGAGGATATCTAGCGGCGCTCCAATGGAGTTCGGCGAGCATAAAGTGGAGACCCATGCGAGGGAGACAGATCTCTCGGTGGTGTACACCATCGACTCGGACGTGGTGGAGGACTACATCAACACCGTGGAGCAGTTGCTTGCTCGAGACAAGTACAAGGTGGTCAGCATCGGACTCCAGTACACCGACGGTTATCCCGGCAAAAGATCAGAAGGTTGCCGTCACCCAGTTGTGCGTGCGCCATCATGTCCTCATCTACCACTACTGCATGGCCACAGAGCCTTGCGACCGTTTCGCCAGGTTTGTCAATAGCACCGACTACAAGTTCGCTACGGTGGAAACCTCCAACGATGTAAAAGCGCTCATGGTTACGGGCTTGGCCTGCAAGAACCTTGTCGAAATCCGTGAGCACTACAAGGTCTGGGGCGGCACGAAGAAGGACTCCCTGGTTGAACTCGCCTCGGCCATCATCGACCCCTACTACAAAAAGATGAAGCAGGATGCCAACAGAATAAGTCCTGTATCCTGGCACGGGGCCTGGATGCGACAACTGGATGAACCTCACCTCAGGTTCGCGGCCAAGAGCGTGTACACATGCTACAAGATGCACAGGCGGATCGTTGACATGAGGAAGTGCCTCGTTCCCAAAATCGATGAGGCCGGATCGAGCCACAAGCAGAGCAGTAGCAGCAAGCGTCACAAGAAGTAGATGATGATCAGATGATCGTTTATCCTACTTAATTATGCAAGTAATATATAGTTTACTTTGGTGTGTGGAAATGTCATGTGTGTAGTAGCCACCTATGTAATTATGCATGTAATAGTTTACTTTGGTGTGTGCAATTAAATGTCATGTGTGTAGTAGCCACCTATGTAATTCGATGTTTAATTTGGTTATGCAACCATGTCCTTATAAGTGTGTGTGTGTGTGTTGTTGTTGTTCTGTATGCAATCCCATCGCACAACACACACGTCTTATTAGCAGCAATCGTCTGTGTTATTATCGGTCTTCGCACATATTTCTGATTACAGACCTGTTTGCCACGTATCACACACATCTTGTTAAATTAAACCGTTTCTGTTCTCTTGGCTCAATGCAAACAGTTCATCCGAGTGAATTGTTTGCCCTCTATCGCACAGACCTTGATCTGGCTGACCGTTTCTTTTTGTTCCGCCTAATCACAAATAGTTCATCCGAGTGAACTGTATGCCGTCAATCGCACACACCTTAATTTGGCTGACCGTTTCTGTTGTGTTGCATAATCACAAACAGTTAATCCGAGTGAATTGTATGCCATATATCGCACACACTTTCATCTGTCTGCCCGTTTCTGTTGTTCTGGCTCATTGCAAACAGTTCATTGGAGCGAACCGTATGCCCCTCATCGCACACCTAAGTAAAATCCGAACCTTGTTTGATGTATCCGCCATCGCAAACGTTTTGCATCTTTTTTGACGGGTTTTTTACATCACCATTTGCGATTAATGCATCGCAGACAGTTTCGTCGAAGGGTCTCTGATTGTAGTGTCGCGTTAGCAGCATCCTGCAGTAGTGATTGGCTTACAACGGGGGGCAGGAATACTAAGTTCTTTCAAAGGCGAGCTAGTATGCGTCGACGGAAGAACATGATAAAATCCTTGCTACGCTCGGATGGAACCACAACGAATGACCCAACTAAGATGGCCATGCTAACCAACGAGTTTTATAAAAACTTGTTCACATCGGAGGGAACAACAGGAATGGATACGGTGCTGGATGCAGTCCCTGCCAAGGTCACTCCAAAGATGAATATGCTCCTGACCGCGCCCTATAGTGGAGACGAGGTAAAAACTGCTCTCTTTCAAATGTACCCCACTAAGGCCCCGGGACTGGACGGATACCCGGCGCATTTTTTTCCAGAGACACTGGGAGTTATGTGGCAATGAGGTAACAGAGGTAATTTTACGCATCCTGCGAGGGGAAGAAAGTACAGAGGTAAAACAATTCTTGTTTTAATACCAAAGGTTAAAGACCCCACCAATCTGTCCAAGTTCAGACCTATTAGTCTGTGCAATGTCTTATACAAGATTGCTTCCAAAGTTCTGTCAAACTGACTGAAACAGATCCTACCTGATATTATCTCAGAAGAGCAATCTGCTTTTGTCCCAGTCGTTTAATCACGGATAAAATCATAACAGCTTACGAGTGCCTGCATTTTATGAAAAGAAACAAAGTCCAATGGAACAGATATTGTGCAGTTAAATTGGACATGATGAAGGCATATGATCATGTTGAGTGGAATTATCTTGAAGCTATTATGACCAAGATGGGGTTTGCTCCAACCTAGGTAGCTTCAATTATGAGGATGGTTACTTCGGTAAAAAAAATTGTACTCTTTAATGGGAGTAAGCTTAAGGAATTCACACCATCCAGGGGAATCCATCAGGGAGACCCAATTTCTCCATACCTGTTTTTGATTGCAGCGGAGGGCCTTTCGTGCCTTTTTAAAACCCAAGATGAATCATCGCACCTCAGTGGTATTTGAGTAGCTCCGTCGGCTCTGCCGGTAAGCCACTTGCTTTTTGCAGATGATAGCCTGTTGTTTGTCAAAGCCAATTCTTCTGGAGCAAACGAATTGTCTTCCTTGATGGATAGTTATTGCAACACCTCAGGCCAGAGAATAAACTTATCCAAATCTTTAGTGTTTTTCAGTAAGGGCTGCCCAAACTCTCTTAAAACTGAGGTAAAAAATGCTTTGAATATTACAAATGAATCGCTTTCTGATAGATATCTGGGAATGCCTACAGATGTGGGAACTTGTAAGAATGGAGCTTTTAAATTTTTTAAAGACAGAGTCTGGAGCAAGATAAAAGGGTGGATGGAAAAGCTACTGTCAGCCGGAGGGAAAGAAGTCTTGATCAAATCCGTTGCACAGGCGGTGCCCGTTTATTCTATGCCTTGCTTTAAACTCCCTCGCGGCCTATGTGAGCATATTAATTCGCTGATCAGAAAGTTTTGGTGGGGTAGCAAGGAAGGGAAGCGGAAGCAAGGTTGGGTATCCTGGAGCACGATGAATATGCCAAAATACCATGGGGGACTTGGATTCCGTGATATAGAGCTTTTCAATCTAGCCCGCTAGCCAGACAAGCATGGAGAATCTTAACGGATCTGGAGTGTGACGACCCCGGCTTAATCATGCACTAATCATACACGCAAATGCACACGATCAAGCCTAAGGACTCACTTGAAGATATCACAACACAACTCTAAAACATAAATAAATTCATAGAAGCTTAATATTACAAGCCAGGGCCTCGAGGGCTCGAATACATAGCTCGATGGCATACAAGTGTCAGCGGAAGCATCAGATATCTGGGTACAGATATATTACAGAAAGAGAGATAAGCCTTCACAGAGGCGGGGCAAAATAAAACTCTACGATCGAAAGGCGTGGGCCTCCTGCCCTGGACCCTCCGAATCCTACTCCTGGTCGTCGGTCGGCTCCTCGTAGTAGTAGTAGTACTCTCCGGGCTGGTAGTAGTAGTGGTCGTCGACGGGGACAACTGGCTCTGGGGCTCCGTCATCTGGATGTGACAAAGGAGTAAAGGGGGAAAAAGGAAAATAAAGCAAACGTGAGTACTCATCCGAAGTACTCAGCAAGCAAGGATCTACACTACATATGCAACATTTTCAAAGGGGGCTCTATAGGTGGACTGGGCTGCAGAAATGCCAGAATAGAGGGGGAAAAGCCTAGTCCTATCGAAGACATGCATCTTCAGCATCTTCAATAGCCTTGCAGCATAAGAAGAGGGCAGAATAACATAATGTAAAGTATAGTAGTAATGTCATCAACCTCGGCTAGAGATTCTTCCTCGACTCCCTGCGAGAAAGCAATCCCAGAGCCGTACTATCCAGTTATCATCTCAAATCATGTTCTAGTTGTACTGATCGGGATACAACTCCGAGTGTCCGTTACCGTAGGACAGGCTATCGATAGAAGTTTCTTCCCTGCAGGGGTGCACCAACTTACCCACCACGCTCGCTTAACTCCGGCCGGACACACTTTTCTGGGTCATGCCCGGCCTCGGCTAAGCAACATGCCGCAACCCGACCTAGGCTTATAAGAGAGGTCAGTACGCCTGACTAAACCTATGCCCCCAGGGGTCTTGGGCCATCGCCCCGGGAACTCCTGCATGTTACGGGGCCACCGAGAGCAGACCTAGCAACCCCTTATACAAGCGCGGTTGCGTTACCAGTCCAACTCGGCGTGCGCTGCTCCTTACTAACGTCAAACAAGCTTCGGCTGAAGTATACGACGCAGAACGCCCATACTATGCCCATGTGATGGTTAGTGCTGTCAGGCCAGAGGCCCCTCGGATCAAATATCCAAACCGTTTAGTGGTTTAGGAGCGCGCGGAAACGAGCAGAGACTCACGATCGATGTGACCCCGTCGCCCCGTCTCGAGGACTTGCGGCAAGGGCTAAGAATGCCCGGCCACGCCTCGTAGTTATCTCGCGGGCACCTCTCAGGTCAACCCGACTCCACATCACTTCGCATTCATGCTCGCGAGGGTACCCCTCAGGGCCGACCCGTCTTTAGTAACATGGTTCAAAGTCAAGTCATAATATCCAAAGTAACTGTGTGTCTGACACCGAAGGGAACCCTGAGGAATCACCCTCGATGGAATTCCCGCTCGATGCTATCGTCAAGGTGAAGGAATGAGGAATCACCCTCAAGGTCCACACTTGAGGAGTTGCACGACGACGTCATTATCGGGGGTGGTGTAGGAGGAATCACCCTCGCTTACCACGACCGACTAACTAACCTACAAGGTTATCACCAAAAGTGCTGACGAGGTATCACCCTCGGCACTCGATGGTAACCCAGTAGAGTCGAGCATCTTAGGGGAAGTGACGTGCGGTGCCAGGGTCTGATCTTCGATCCCGTTGCTCGGGTCTTCTTAGAGTCCAGCGGGGCAGTCGGGACAAGTGGGTCTCTGATAAGGCTCTACCCATCCTATACTAAACAGTTTAGGATAGCAGGAAAGTATCAATCGCAGGTTACAAGTAAACAGGCTATGCAGCAAATATAGGACAACAGTAGCAGCAGTAACTTCTAATGCAAGCATAAGAGAGAAGAGAGTGGGCGATATCGGAATGCTCAAAATGGGGGTGCTTGCCTGTCTGCGCGATGGCAAGGGCAGGGTCGTCGGGGACATAGTCGTACTCCGGAGTGGCGTCTGCCTCAGGAGCTACGGCAACGTCGGGGTCTACCGAAAGAGAAGAGGGGGAAGAAACAGGTAAATATAATGCAAACAGATGCAACACAGTGCGTGCGATGCTATGATGCAGTGCAGGGTTGCCTAAATATGCCTCTAAGTCATTTTAGTTATTTTTAGAATTAATCTGGGATTTATTAACCGGTGTGTGTGCACTATTCATCTACCGGAATCGAGCTCGGAGTTACCAGTTCTTCTACGTAGGAGGTTCCGGAAACGAAACAGATGGCACGATCACACTCGTCTCATCGTTCTGAGCAACTTTCGTGTTTTAACTTTTTCGATCTGAGCTACGGTTTAAAAGATATGAATTTTTAAAGTTTATTTGATTTTCTGGAATTATTTAAATCAGCTGAAATTGATTAATGCGCCAGCAGTGTGTCACGATGATGTCATCGAGTCAACTGTGGCCGGACCTGGTCAAACTGACCAGAGGGCCCTACCTGTCAATCACAGTGGCTAACAGTGGCTTTAATTTTGAATTAGCAGGGTTATTTAGGCAGTGGGCCCAACCTGTCAGCGACTGAACTAATTAGCAGGTTAATTAACTAAACACGATTAGTCACTAACTAATCATACTGACTACGGGACCCACCTGTCAGGGTCAAAGTGAACAGTGTTTATGGTTGACCGGGGTCAACTTAGTCAAAAGAGGGCCAGGGCCCCACTGGCAGCGTCTAGGGGTGGGTCCCACGCGGCGCCACGCTGGCGGCAGCGCCGGGGAGGCTCCGGCGAGGCTTCTCGCGGCGGCCGAACACCGGGGTTCGCCGGAATTCATGCACAGGGCACCGTTGGCCGCGCGGTTTACGCCATTCAAACGAGCGGAGTGAGGCGCATCCACTCGTGGCGGTTTCGTAAGCAGGGGTTGTCAGAACCGTCGCCGGTGACATGAACGGTGGCGGTGGTTTTCGGGCGAGCACGGCATCGCGGCTACGGGACGAGCTCGGCCAAACGGTACACGCTGGCAGGTTCTACGGAGCTCAAGAGGCCCAGCGGTGGTGGCAGCTCGGCTTGTCATGGACGAACGCGACGGCGCAAGCTCGCCGGCGGATGCAGATAGCGGCAATGGCGCGCGGCGTCGGTAGCTAGCTACGGCTGCGGAAATACGAAACGGACGGGGAGAGGAGGGGTGGTGCTCACCGTGCGGACGCACGGAGGTCCCTCGAGGGCTTAGCAGCGCGGGGACGAAGCAGATCGACGGTGGCAGACGGTGGTGCCCGACGGTAAGATGAGCTCGATGCCGATGTCGTGGAGCTCCTCGGCTCACGTGCGTTGGCGTGGAGGTAGAAGATGTTGAGGCGGAGCTGTGGGGCAGCTTGGCGATGCAGGAGGGGCTCGGAGGCCGCGGGATCGATGGCTGCGCGCCGGCGACTGTGCTCTGTTGAGAAGAGCAGAGAGGGGGAAAAGAAGGAGCGAGCGAGCGTTGCGAGGAGAAGGAGAGGGGGAAGTGAGCGGTGACCAGGGGGGATGGAGGAGCTCGACCTTATCCTTCCCCTCGTCCCTGTTCTGTCGGTGGCGCCGAGGTGTCGGCGCCGCGCCGGTGCGTGCGCGCTCGACCAGGGGGAGGACGACAGCGCGAGGGAGAGAGAGGGTTGGGCCAGATGGGCCGGTTGTCGGGGCACTATGCACTAAGGCCCAGTGCACAGTGCCTCGTCTTATTTTTCTGTTTCTGTTTTGCGTTTTTCTTTTATTTGTTTTCTGTTTTGTATTAGTTAGGCCACTTGTGCACTTTTGTAGAATATGGAACTTGGCCCAGATATTAATATGCAATGTAAGCATCCACCAAAAATTGGTTTGAGCAAAGTTGGGCTTCATTTGAATTTAATATGATTTTAAATGGATTTATTAATTCTTTTTTGGGGTTGTTTCAATTTGTTTAAGTCACTTAATTAATCCAAGTATTATTGGTGATATTTTTATGTGTGCTCTTGGAATATTTGCTAATTAGTGAACATTTTTCCAAAGGTGTTTGAGCAAATCTATTTTGCACTTTTGAATTTGAGTTGATTTTCAGATTGGAGTTGATTTGCTTTGGATAACCACTATGTTTAGGCACTGCAAATGATATGACTTGGCAATATTAGCAGCTGATCACAGTGGTAGTTACACAGGGGTGTTACAAGTTCTCCTCCTCTAAAAGAAATTCTCGTCCTGAGAATTTAGGAGGTAGAAGGAAAGAGGTCGGGATGTTCTTCCCGAAGATGATCCTCGCGTTCCCAAGTGGCTTCTTCTTCAGTGTGGTTCGACCACTGCACTTTCAGGAACTTGGTCATCTTCTGATGAGTTCGACGTTCAGCTTCATCAAGGATGCGGATCGGATGCTCCTTATAAGATAAGTCGTCTTGCAACTGAAGCATCTCGTGATCCACTGCGCGGTGCGGAGATTCCTTGAAGCATTTGCGAAGTTGTGACACGTGGAAGACATCATGGATATGGGAGAATTGTGGCGGTAACTCCAATTTATAAGCCACTAGACCACGTCTAGCCACGATGCGAAAGGGACCAATATAGCGAGGAGCTAGCTTGCCCTTAATTCCGAAACGATGGGTGCCCTTCATAGGAGTGACACGCAGATAAACTTGATCACCCGGTTGATAAGTCAAACCCCATCGCTTGCGATCATAATTGCTCTTCTGACGGTCTTGAGCTGCTTTGAGATTCTCCCGGACAATTCTGACTTGTTCTTCAGCGTGTTGAATAATGTCCGGTCCAACGAGAGGTCGTTCCCCAGTTTCTGACCAGTTCAGAGGGGTTCGACACTTACGTCCATAAAGCACTTCGAAGGGGGCCATTTTCAAGCTGGCTTGATAACTGTTGTTATAAGAGAACTCGGCATACGGGAGAGATTCCTCCCATTTCTTACCGAATGATATAACACAAGCGCGAAGCATATCTTCAAGTACTTGGTTAACTCGCTCGACTTGGCCTTGGGATTGGGGATGATAAGCTGAACTCCATGTAATGTGAGTTCCCATAGCTTCTTGAAAACTTTCCCAGAACTTGGACGTGAAAAGACCACCACGGTCCGAACTGATCTCCTTCGGAATGTCGTGGAGTGAAACGATTCTGGAGATATACAGCTCTGCTAGCTGGCTAGCAGTGATAGTCTCCTTGAAAGGTAGGAAATGAGCAACCTTGGAAAGTTGATCGACGACGACAAGAATAGCGTCGTGACCTTTCTGAGACTTGGGAAGACCAGTAATGAAATCCATCTGCACTTTATCCCATTTCCATAGAGGAATAGGGAGTGGTTGAAGAATTCCAGCAGGCTTCTGATGTTCTGCTTTCACGCGACGGCATACGTCACATTCCGCAACGTATCGAGCAATGTCCTGCTTCATTCTAGACCACCAGTACCTCTGTCGAAGATCGCGATACATCTTGGTGCTACCCGGATGGATAGACAGCGGTGTATCATGAGCCTCCTTCATGACCTTGTCAGTCATAAGCTCGAAGCGAGGTACTACGATGCGGTCTCGGAAATATAATGTTCCATCTTCAGCAACTGAGAAATCCCGGTACTTATCTAGGTGAAGCTCTTTCTTCATCAGGTCAATCTCAGCATCTTTGGCTTGCGCTTCCTTAATAGCCTTTTGAAGGTCTGGCTGTACCACAAGGTTATTAAGAGAACCTTGAGGAACAATCCACAGATTCAGCTGAGTCAGTTCTGCATAAAGACGAGGTTGAGCTCGCCTAACCATGAGGTTGTTGCAATATGACTTGCGGCTCAGGGCATCGGCCATCACGTTAGCCTTGCCCGGGGTATATGAAATACCGCAGTCATAGTCCGTAATTGTTTCTAACCATCGTTGCTGACGGAGATTAAGATCCGGTTGGGTGAACAAGTATTTCAGACTCTGGTGATCGGTATAAATCTCACACCGATTACCAAGAAGATAATGGCGCCATAACTTTAATGCATAGATCACTGCAGCAAGTTCAAGATCATGCACTGAATAATTTTCTTCATGCTGACGCAATTGACGTGAAGCATATGAAATCACTCTTCGTTCTTGCATTAGGACACAGCCTAATCCCTGACGAGAGGCATCGCAGTATATGACAAAGTCCTTGCGAGAATCAGGAGGAGCAAGCACTGGAGCAGAAGTAAGCTTGTCCTTGAGGGTTTGAAAACTTTCCTGACATTTGTCTGTCCACTCAAACTTAACGCCTTTGTGGAGCAGATTAGTCAGGGGCTTGGCGATCTTGGAGAAGTTCTCGACGAATCAACGGCAATAACTGGCTAGGCCGAGGAAGCTTCAGACTTGCTTGGCATTCTTCGGAGGAGTCCAGTCAAGGATAGCCTGAACACGCTCCGGGTTAACGGCAATACCGTCATTGGAAATCACATGTCCAAGGTAGGTCAGTTCAGAAAGCCAGAATTCAGATTTGGAGTACTTGGCATATAACTTGTGCTCTCGAAGCCTCTCTAGAACAAGGCGAAGATGTTCGGCATGTTCTTCCTTATTCTTTGAATATACTAGGATATCGTCTAGATATACCACGATGAACTTGTCGAGGTAGTCCATGAATATGTAATTCATCAGACGGGAGAACGTAGCTGGAGCATTCGTGAGGCCAAATGACATGACAGTGTACTCATAGGAGCCATATCGAGTAACGAATGCAGTCTTTGGAATATCCTCTTCGCGGACACGGATCTGGTGATAACCCAACCTCAAGTCGAGTTTAGAGAACACCGAAAATCCAGCAAGTTGATCATATAAATCATTGATCCGGGGAAGCGGATATTTATTCTGAATGGTTGCCTGGTTGATAGGACGGTAATCTTGGACCAACCTATTCGTACCATCTTTCTTCTTGACAAAAAGAGATGGTGCTCCCCAGGCAGAGGAACTAGGACGGATGAAACCCTTCCTTAAGGATTTATCAATTTCTTCCTTGAGCTCGATAAGATGGTGCGAAGGCATCTTGTAGGGACGCTTCGCAATAGGAGTGGTGCCAGGCTTCAAGTCGATGACGAACTCGACAGCTCTAGCAAGGGGTATTCCTGGAAGTTCTTCTGGAAAAACATCCGGGAAGTCACAGACAACTGGGATGTTCTCGATCCCCTCAAGCGGAGAAGCATTCAACGCGTTCAAGGCATAAATCTGAGCCTCGGCGTTCTGAGTGATATGAGCATGGTAGTTCACTATCTCGTTTGATGGGTGCAAGAGGTGTACAACTTTAGTGGCGCAATTGATTGAGGCGTAATGAGCCTTCAACCAATCCATTCCCAGAATAAGGTCAATCTTGGAAGATTTGAGGATAATGGGGGACGCACGGAACTCCAATCCTTCGATTTCAATGGGAACATTATAACTAACCACGGAGGTTCGACATCCACCCGCGGGAGTATGTACCACTAAAGGTGTGCTCATGTACCCACACTTAACGTCATGCATGCGTGCAAAATGCTCTGACATGAATGAATGAGATGCTCCTGAATCAAATAAAACAGAAGCTGGTGCTGAATTAACAAGTAGTGTACCCATGACTGTAGCTGGTTGGTCTGGGTCTTCACTCATGTTGACATGATAGGCCTGCCCACGACCATAAGAAGGTCTGGCATTGATGTAGCGAGGCTGAGAATTCCCACGGCCATTACCACGGCCAGCAGAAGGAAGAGCTAGCTGATTCTGACTCTGTGAGCAGTCTCTGGCACGATGACCTGGCTGGCCACACTTGAAGCATAGTCCATTGTCGGGACGAGGTGCAGGAGCTCGAGGTGCTGGAGCTTGCAGAGGCTTCCTCGGTGGTGGAGGAGGCAGACGTGGCGCAGCATAGGAAGGCCTGTGCACTGGGGCTGCTGGACGATACATGCTCTGTGGTATCCAAATGCGGCGCTTCTGGGAGGACGAGCACGAAGATGAGCCCGTCTCACGAGTGCGTCTGGTAGCTTCCTTGTGCTTCTTCAATCCAGTCTCGACCATAATAGCCTTATTCACCAAGGTGGCGAAATCAGGGTAGTCTTGAACAAGTAGGGCTAACTGAATGTCATGGTGCAGCCCTTCACGGAATTTCTCCTGCCTTCGGTCATCAGTGGGAACGTCTTCTTCAGCGTAGCGAGATAAGTCAAGAAACTCGCGCTGATAAACTTCCACAGACTTGTTGCCTTGTACGAGACTACGGAACTCGGCCTTCTTCTGAGCTATGACAGCTTGAGGAATGTAGCGGGCACGGAAAGCAATCTTGAATTCTGCCCAGGTGACGACGGTACCAGGTGGTAGAGTCTGTCGGTGAGTGGCCCACCATTGTGATGCGGGACCCTTCAGAAGGTATGTCGCAAAGGTGACATAATTGGCCG
Source organism: Thinopyrum elongatum (assembly GCA_011799875.1). NCBI lineage: Eukaryota > Viridiplantae > Streptophyta > Magnoliopsida > Poales > Poaceae > Thinopyrum > Thinopyrum elongatum. The sequence continues at coordinate 413,294,620 of CM022297.1, read as the reverse complement.
GGGTGACATCAGCAGACTCCATCTCATGGAAGATGTCACACAGCCAGTCATCGGCATCCAGCGGGTTAACGGTGTTGCGGTAGAACGACGGGTTGAGCCGCATAAATTCTGGCAAGGTGATGGAAGGTAGCGGCTGGTCGGCATTGGGACTGGGGAATTGCTGCATAATCCCCGTCATGAATTGGCGGTTGAGTTCGAACTGTTGCATCATCACAGCCATATAGTCAGGTGGTGGCGGCGGAGGTGGATTGTTGTCAGCCATCCTGCTAAATCGATAGGGGTAATTTAGCAGAAGCCAATGCGAGTGTTTAGCGACATGCATGATGTAACGTGACGGAATTTAAATAGTACAGCAGATGCTTAATAGTAGTCATTAAGTCATACAGATCCATACAGCATCGGTTACATTCGGGCAGCATAACGGCGCAAATTCAAAAGCTAGACATGCTAGGCGGCACGCAGGCACGCGGTAAGGAAGTACACAACGAGACATAGCAAAGGCTACATCAACATCGGAGAAAACCACTGAAATGGGGTAGCTGCAAGTGCGGACGACGGACGTTCGTCGCAGAAGGATCCTGTGCTCCATGTGCACTCTGATGCAGAACCCGGTCTCGAACTGAAAGAAGTCCACGTGCAGGCGTGTGACCTCCCACAGCAGGCCAATCGATCCCTGATGGCATCTCTGTCCTGCTCGGGTAAAGAATGTGCTCCGGATGTATCCCTGCATGAACAGCTGGTAGCAACTGCTTCATAGCCTCGTAGAGTCGTGCTCGAGTGGCAAACAACTCGACAGCAAGAGCGCGAACAGTGCGATCCAGAGCCTGAGTACAGTGAATCAGAACTCGCTGATCGTAGCGACGAGGCTCGTACGGGGCACAGGTAGCAGTGTAGTATCCAGTAGCATCTCCAGCAGGGGCATACGGAATATAACGATACTCTGAGGCATCCAAGTCAGCGCTGAGCTGTCCTCGGAGACGTGCGACAGCAGAGTAGGCGGCATCATGGACTGCCATCTCAATCGTCATGCCGATACCGTGGAAAAGGTGTAGCTCAGTGTCTGAGTCATCCTGCTGATCGTAGATGCGAACATCAGCATAGTACTGTTCCTGGTTGACCTCACGATAAACCTCGTAGACCATGTACTCGGGGCACCAGCGGTATCCCAGCCTGATCAAGAGGGCGATCAGAACAGCTGGAAACCCAGGGACGTCTCGAGCACAGGTGCGAAGCACAAGCTGCGTCGTAGGGCGAGGTGGAAACACACGGTCCATCTGAAATAAGAAGATTTAGGATTGTCATTCGATGACGAGAAATATAGAAAATCTCGAATTGAAAGGTTAAACAAAACAATGGAAAGGAAATGATTATCAGACTAATCAGATCAAAGACAGGGAAATCGCACTGAATCCAGCTCTCCGGGTGGATAGAATTTACGAGATCCTAAGTGTCGGTGTTAGTAAATTTTATTAAACCCGAATAGAAGAGAAATCAGAGTCCCAGAGTAAAGACGAGGAATAAAAGATCCTAATACCACCCAGTTGGCGACGTGGGCCCGTAAGCCACACAGCCAAGTCAGTAAAACAGTTTTCGACCACTAGACTCAACTTCGGCCAAGGAATTGGATAGGGGGATTCCTAGAGGCAGTCGGCTCTGATACCAACCTATGACGACCCCGGCTTAATCGTGCACTAATCATACACGCAAATGCACACGATCAAGCCTAAGGACTCACTTGAAGATATCACAACACAACTCTAAAACATAAATAAATTCATACAAGCTTAATATTACAAGCCAGGGCCTCGAGGGCTCGAATACATAGCTCGATGGCATACAAGTGTCAGCGGAAGCATCAGATATCTGGATACAGATATATTACAGAAAGAGAGATAAGCCTTCACAGAGGCGGGGCAAAATAAAACTCTACGATCGAAAGGCGTGGGCCTCCTGCCCTGGACCCTCCGAATCCTACTCCTGGTCGTCGGTCGGCTCCTCGTAGTAGTAGTACTCTCCGGGCTGGTAGTAGTAGTGGTCGTCGACGGGGACAACTAGCTCCGGGGCTCCGTCGTCTGGATGCGACAAAGGAGTAAAGGGGGAAAGGAAAATAAAGCAAACATGAGTACTCATCCGAAGTACTCAGCAAGCAAGGATCTACACTACATATGCAACATTTTCAAAGGGGGCTGTATAGGTGGACTAGGCTGCAGAAATGCCAGAATAGAGAGGGAAAAGCCTAGTCCTATCGAAGACTAGCATCTTCAATAGCCTTGCAGCATAAGAAGAGAGCAGAATAACATAATGTAAAGTATAGTAGTAATGTCATCAACCTCGGCCAGAGATTCTTCCTTGACTCCCTGCGAGAAAGCAAGCCCAGAGCCGTACTATCCAGTTATCATCTCAAATCATGTTCTAGTTGTACTTTTCGGGATACAACTCCGAGTGTCCGTTACCGTAGGACAGGCTATCGATAGAAGTTTCTTCCCTGCAGGGGTGCACCAACTTACCCACCACGCTCGCTTAACTCTGGCCGGACACACTTTTCTGGGTCATGCCCGGCCTCGGTTAAGCAACACGCCGCAACCCGACCTAGGCTTATAAGAGAGGCCAGTACGCCGGACTAAACCTATGCCCCCAGGGGTCTTGGGCCATCGCCCCGGGAACTCATGCACGTTACGGGGCCACCGAGAGCAGACCTAGCAACCCCTTATACAAGCGCGGTTGCGTTACCAGTCCAACTCGGCGTGCGCCGCTCCTTACTGACGTCAAACAAGCTTCGGCTGAAGTATACGACGCAGAACGCCCATACTATGCCCACGTGATGGTTAGTGCTGTCAGGCCAGAGGCCCCTCGGATCAAATATCCAAACTGTTTAGTGGTTTAGGAGCGCGCGGAAACGAGCAGAGACTCACGATCGATGTGACCCCGTCGCCCCGTCTCGAGGACTTGCGGCAAGGGCTAAGAATGCCCGGCCACGCCTCGTAGTTATCTCGCGGGCACCTCTCAGGTCAACCTGACTCCACATCACTTCGCATTCATGTTCGCGCAGGTACCCCTCAGGGCCGACCCGTCTTTAGTAACATGGTTCAAAGTCAAGTCATAATATCCAAAGTAACTGTGTGTCTGACACCGAAGGGAACCCTGAGGAATCACCCTCGATGGAATTCCCGCTCGATGCTATCGTCAAGGTGAACGAATGAGGAATCACCCTCGAGGTCCACACTTGAGGAGTTGCACGACGATGTCGTTATCGGGGGTGGTGTAGGAGGAATCACCCTCGCTTACCACGACCGACTAACTAACCTACAAGGTTATCACCAAAAGTGCTGACGAGGTATCACCCTCGGCACTTGATGGTAACCCAGTAGAGTCGAGCATCTTAGGGGAAGTGACGTGCGGTGCCAGGGTCTGATCTTCGATCCCGTTGCTCGGGTCTTCTGAGAGTCCAGCGGGGCAGTCGGGACAAGTCGGTATAAGGCTCTACCCATCCTATACTAAACAGTTTAGGATAGCAGGAAAGTATCAACAGCAGGTTACAAGTAAACAGGCTATGCAGCATATATAGGACAATAGTAGCAGCAGTAACTTCTAATGCAAGCATAAGAGAGAAGAGAGTGGGCGATATTGGAATGCTCAAAATGGGGGTGCTTGCCTGTCTGCTCGACGGCAAGGGCAGGGTCGTCGGGGACGTAGTCGTACTCCGGAGTGGCGTCTGCCTCAGGAGCTACGGCAACGTCGGGGTCTACCGAAAGAGAAGAGGGGGAAGAAATAGGTAAATATAATGCAAACAGATGCAACACAGTGCGTGCGATGCTATGATGCAGTGCAGGGTTGCCTAAATATGCCTCTAAGTCATTTTAGTTATTTTTAGAATTAATCTGGGATTTATTAACCGGTGTGTGTGCACTATTCATCTATCGGAATCGAGCTCGGAGTTACGAGTTCTTCTACGTAGGAGGTTCCGGCAAGGAAACAGATGGCATGATCAGACTCGTCTCGTCGTTCTGAGCAACTTTCGTGTTTTAACTTTTTCGATCTGAGCTACGGTTTAAAAGATATGAATTTTTAAAGTTTATTTGATTTTCTGGAATTATTTAAATCAGCTGAAATTGATTAATGCGCCAGCAGTGTGTCACGATGACGTCATCGAGTCAACTGTGGCCGGACCTGGTCAAACTGACCAGAGGGCCCTACCTGTCAATCACAGTGGCTTTAATTTTGAATTAGCAGGGTTATTTAGGCAGTGGGCCCAACCTGTCAGTGACTGAACTAATTAGCAGGTTAATTAACTAAACACGATTAGTCACTAACTAATCATACTGACTATGGGACCCACCTGTCAGGGTCAAAGTGAACAGTGTTTACGGTTGACCGGGGTCAACTTAGTCAAAAGAGGGCCAGGGCCCCACTGGCAGCATCTAGGGGTGGGTCCCACGCGGCGCCACGCTGGCGGCATCGCCGGGGAGGCTTCGGCGAGGCTTCTCGCGGCGGCCGAACGCCGGAGTTCGCCAGAATTCGTGCACTGGGCACCGTTGGCCGCGCGGTTTACGCCATTCGAACGAGCGAAGCGACGTGCATCCACTCGTGGCGGTTTCGTAAGCAGGGGTGGTCGGAACCGTCGCCGGTGACATGAACGGCGGCGGTGGTTTCCGAGCGAGCACGGCCTCGCGTCTACGGGACGAGCTCGGCCAAACGGTACACGCTAGCAGGTTCTACGGAGTTCAAGAGGCCCAGCGGTGGTGGCAGCTCGGCTTCTCATGGACGAACGTGACGGCGCAAGCTCGCCGGCGGATGCAGATAGCGGCAATGGCGCGCGGCGTCGGTAGCTAGCTACGGCTGCGGAAATAGGAAACGGACGGGGAGAGGAGGGGTGGTGCTCACCGTGCGAACGCACGGAGGTCCCTCGAGGGCTTAGCAGCGCGGGGACGAAGCAGACCGACGGCGGTGCCCGACGGTAAGATGAGCTCGATGCCGACGTCGTGGAGCTCCTCGGCTCACGTGCGTTGGCGTGGAGGTAGAAGACGTCGAGGCGGAGCTGTGGGGCAGCTTGGCGATGCAGGAGGGACTCGGAGGTCGCGAGATCAACGGCTACGCGCCGGCGACCGTGCTCTATTGAGAAGAGCAGGGAGGGGGAAAAGAAGGAGCGAGCGAGCGTTGCAAGGAGAAGGAGAGGGGGAAGTGAGCGGTGACCAGGGGGGATGGAGGAGCTCGACCTTATCCTTCCCCTCATCCCTGTTCCGTCGGTGGCGCCGACGTGTCGGCGCCGCGCCGGCGCGCACGCGCTCGACCAGGGGGAGGACGACAGCGCGAGGGAGAGAGAGGGTTGGGCCAGATGGGCCGGCTGTCGGGGCGCTGTGCACTAAGGCCCAGTGCACAGTGCCTCGTCTTATTTTTCTGTTTCTGTTTTGCGTTTTTCTTTTATTTGTTTTCTGTTTTGTATTAGTTCAGCCACTTGTGCACTTTTGTAGAATATGAAACTTGGCCCAGATATTAATATGCAATGTAAGCATCCACCAAAAATTGGTTTGAGCAAAGTTGGGCTTCATTTGAATTTAATATGATTTTAAATGGATTTATTAATTCTGTTTTGGGGCTGTTTCAATTTGTTTAAGTCACTTAATTAATCCAAGTATTACTGGTGATATTTTTATGTGTGCTCTTGGAATATTTGCTAATTAGTGAACATTTTTCCAAAGGTGTTTGAGCAAATCTATTTTGCACTTTTGAATTTGAGTTGATTTTCAGATTGGAGTTGATTTGCTTTGGATAACCACTATGTTTAGGCACTGCAAATGATATGACTTGGCAATATTAGCAGCTGATCACAGTGGTAGTTACACAGGGGTGTTACATGGAGTCCCTTAGCGCCCGAGTTTTGAAGGCCAAGTACCATCCTGCAACAGATTTTTTGAACTCGGAGTTGGGTTCGGCTCCTTCACAAATATGGCGTGCCATCATCGATGGACGAGAGGTTTTAACTCAAGGGCTGATCAAGCGCATTGGCGATGGAAATACCACACACATTTGGGACCAGAACTGGCTGCCGAGACCGGCCAACATGAGGCCTATAGTGAGCTGAGTAGCGGATCCACCCCAGTGGGTCGGCCAACTGATTCTGCCGAATGCCCAATGGGACCATGTTGTCGTCTCGGAAATCTTCCTTGCAACAGATGCCCAGGCAATTATGTCTATACCCTTGTGCACTAGACACAATGATGATTTTTTGTCCTGGGTTCATGAAAAGAATGGGGTTTTCTCTGTCCGATCTACTTACCGCATGCTTGTTAACACCAAAATGAGGAGAGAAGCCTGGTTTGAGGGTCGTGCAAAGTCTTCAGACATTGACAGAGACACAAAGGCGTGGGAGAAGCTATGGAAAGTCGATGTGCCGCCCAAGGTAAAGATCTTCTTATGGAGGCTTGCCCAACAATCCATTCCCACAACGGATTTGTTACACCACTGCAATATGTCGACCAGTACATGGTGTGGTTTATGCGAGGCGGAAGACTCTTGGCAGCACTCTTTACTTCATTGTACAGTCGCCCGTTGTGTGTGGGCATTGCAAGATCCGGAGCTGGTAGAAGCCCTAAATAATACTCAAGAACCAGACGCAAGGAGATGGTTTTTCGCCCTGCTAGATATGTTATCTTCGGCAGAATTCACCCAGGTCGCAGTTACCATGTGGGCACTCTGGCATTCACGGCGACAGGCTCTTCATGAGAACATTTTTTAGAGTCCGCTTTCAACGCACAATTTCATTTCTAAGTATATCAGAGAACTAGAAGAGTGCAAGCCCAAGAAGAACCACGTGGCCGCAGCACCTAACCCATAACAAGCGCAGACTAGGTGGATTCCGCCACCGCCGGGAGTGGCAAAGATCAGAGTGGATGGTGCAGTCGCAAGGAACAGCTTGGAAGGTTCTTTCAGCGTCGATTGCAGAGATTCTTCCGGTCTCTTCTTAGGTGCTTCGGTGATTAAGATTCAAGGGATTGTGGATCCTGCTACTCTTGAAGCATTGGCGTGTCGGGAGGCGCTTGCACTAGCATCTGACTTGTATATTTCGCGTGCAATTATTGCTTCCGATTGTCAGGGAGTGATCTATGATATAAACCACCGGACAGGAGGTACGTATGCTAGTACCATCAAGGAGATTAAAGAAACGGCAAGAGATTTTGACCACTGTGCCTTCATCTTCGAGGGTAGATCTACCAATCTTGAGGCACACAGCCTCGCTAAGAACACTCTCGGTCTGGATTATGCGCGTCATTTGTGGCTTATAAACCCACCGGACCTTCATTGTATTCCTTTGAACTTTTCTGATTAAATAAAGTGTGTTTAGACTCAAAAAAAATGTTGCCTTGTCATGCGGGGGCGTCCGGTCTCGCGGGACCACGTGGTCGATCTGATAGACTCCCCGTGGGCCACTTGCCGCGGCCGGATCCAGCATAGCGCTCTCCACAAAAGAGCATATAGCCGAGCGCCATAAACTGGAATTCCCTAACGGACGCTCGCTACGTCAAACTGTCGTTGTTTCGCGCAGGGACATCGAGCGACTAATCTGCTTGGGTCAGCCCGTTTAATCGCTTCAGCGATCCAGGTTTTGGGAACCTTCTGGAGGTTTCCGGCCGGGGTTTTTCCTATTTTAGGAACCTTCTAGAAAGTTCTTGAACCGGTTTTTCCTTTTTTTCTTGTTATATTTCTTTTTTGTATTCTTTTTTCCTGCTTGTTTTTCATTTTTTCTGTTTATTTCTCTTTACGTTTTTCCTTATTACATTTCTTTATACTTTTTCTTTCCTTTTTTATTTTCTTTCATTTTTATTTCCTTTTTCCAAGTTTATTTTCCTTTTTTCTTTATGTGTTCTTTTTATTATTTCTTATTCTTCCCCCTTTTGTTTTTCTCTTTTTCCCCTTTTTTGTTTTTTTTCCTGTTTATTTTGTTCAAAAAATTCAAGTATTGTTCGGAATTTAAGAAAAAGTTGTCTTTTTCATAATTTTGTTCACATTTTTCAAAAAATGTTCAGCAATTTCAAAAAAAAATCTCATTTTCAAATTTGTTCACAATTTTAAAAAATGTTCGTGTTTCAAAAATTATTCTTATTTTAACAATTTTGTTCGCAATTTCAAAATTTTGTTTACAAATTCAAAAACAGTTCCTGTTCTTTTAAAAAAATCACAATTCAAAAAATGTTCATGGTTTTAAAATTTGGTCAAAATTTTAAATATGTTCAGTGTTCCAATTTTTTTGGGACTTTGATGAAAATTTCCATTTTTCAATTTTTGTTCATAAATTCAAAAAATGTTCATAGTCATGAATTTTTGTTCGGAATTTCATGAAATGTTCCATTTTTTCAATTATTTGTTCAAAAAAATTAAAAATGTTTGTGTTTCGAAAAGTGTTCTCGTTTTCACAATTTTGTTCGCAATTTCAAAATTGTGTTCACAAATTCAAAAATAGTTCCTGTTCTTTGAAAATTTGTTCACAATTCTAAAAATGTTTGCAGTTTCAAAATTTGGTCAAAATTTTAAATATGTTCGTTGTTCCATTTCTTTGGGAATTTGATGAAAAGTTCCATTTTTCAATTTTTGTTCGTAGATTCTAAAAATGTTCGTGGTCATGAATTTTTGTTCGGAATTTCATGAAATGTTCTATTTTTTCCAAATATTTGTTCAAAACATTTAAAAATGTTCGCGGTTTCACAATTTGTTCACATATTCGAAAAATATATTCCTGTTGCCAAAAATTTGTTCATAAATTCTAAAAATGCTTGCACAATTCCAAAGTATACACTTTAAAAAAAAGTACACTTTTTGCAAACAAAAACTATCACCACAGTAAATTATTCTAGTCGCTACAGTACCGGATTCAAATTCGGTAGAGTATTCTATGCTACCGTCATTTCATTAAGTCGTGCGCTGCAATTTAAATCATGAAACTTGCCTGGTCGAGTGGCTTTGAGGTGGCAATCTGTGACGTCCCCGATTCAATCGTACACTAATCATACACGCAAACGTGTACGATCAAGATCAGGGACTCACGGGAAGATATCACAACACAACTCTAAAAATAAATAAGTCATACAAGCATCATAATACAAGCCAGGGGCCTCGAGGGCTCGAATACAAGTGCTCGATCATAGACGAGTCAGCGGAAGCAACAATATCTGAGTACAGACATAAGTTAATCAAGTTGCCATAAGATGGCTAGCACAAACTGGGATACATATCGAAAGAGGCGCAGGCCTCCTGCCTGGGATCCTCCTAAACTACTCCTGGTCGTCGTCGGCAGCCTGCACGTAGTAGTAGGCACCTCCAGAGTAGGGGTCGGCGTCGACGGTGGCGTCTGGCTCCTGAACTCCAGCATCTGGTTGTGACAACCAGAAAGAAAAGAAAGGGGGAAAAGGGGGAAGCAAAGCAACCGTGAGTACTCATCCAAAGTACTCGCAAGCAAGGAGCTACACTACATATGCATGGGTATATGTGTAAAGGGCCATATCAGTGGACTGAACTGCAGAAAGCCAGAATAAGAAGGGGGGATATCTAATCCTGTCGAAGACTACGCTTCTGGCAGCCTCCATCTTGCAGCATGTAGGAGAGAGTAGATGGTAAGTTCACCAAGTAGCATCGTATAGCATAAACCTACCCGATGATCCTCTCCTCGTCGCCCTGTGAGAGAGCGATCACCGGGTTGTATTTGGCACTTGAAAGGGTGTGTTTTATTAAGTATCCGGTTCTAGTTGTCATAAGGTCGAGGTACAACTCCGGGTCGTCCTTTTACCGAGGGACACGGCTATTCGAATAGATAAACTTCCCTGTAGGGGTGCACCACATTACCCAACACGCTCGATCCCTCTGGCCGGGCACACTTTCCTGGGTCATACCCGGCCTCGGAAGATCAACACGTCGCAGCCCTACCTAGGCCTAACAGAGAGGTCAGCACGCCGGTCTAAATCCTATGCGCGCAGGGGTCTGGGCCCATCGCCCATTGCACACCTGCACGTTGCGTGGGCGGCCGGAGAGCAGACCTAGCAACCTCCATTACAAAGGAAGTTGCGTTACGCGGTCCAACCCGGCGCGCGCCGCTCAGTCGCTGACGTCTAGGAGGCTTCGGCTGATACCACGACGTCGAGTGCCCATATCTGTTCCCGCGTAGTTGGTTAGTGCGTATAGGCCAGTGGCCAGACTCAGATCAAAAACCAAGAACTCGTTAAGCGTGTTATTATGAAGTAAACGCGAACGCCGACCAGGGCCAGGCCCACCTGTCTCCTAGGTGGTCTCCACCTGCCCTGTCGCTCCGCCACAAAGATCCACACAGAGGGCCGTCAGGACAATGGTCCTTTCAGCCCCCAATCCATGAATCACTCGCGGGTACTCTTCGAGCCGACCCGACTTTAGTCATCTTCTGTATAGTATGTATATATGTATAGTATATACCCGTGATCACCTCCCGAGTGATCACGGCCCGATAGTATAGCAAGGCAGACTGACAAGAATGTAGGGCCAATGATGATAAACTAGCATCCTATACTAAGTATTTAGGATTGCAGGTAAGGTATCAACAGATGTAGCAACAATGTCAGGCTATGCATCAGAATAGGATTAACGGAAAGCAGTAACATGCTACACTACTCTAATGCAAGCAGTATAGAGGAGAATAGGCGATATCTGGTGATCAAGGGGGGGCTTGCCTGGAAGCTGTGTCGAGAGAGAAGGGTCGTCGACGTAGTAGTCGTTCACGGCAGCGTCGTCAGCGGTCTCAGCGTCTATCGAGAGAGGAGGGGGAAGGAAACAGTAAATACAAAGCAAACAATGCTACACAAAGTATGACATGACAATATGCAGTGTCGGGGTGTTCTAACGTATGGTTACACGGTATCGAGGAAGGGGGAGCCCATCCGGGAAAGTATTCCCGGTTCCGGACAGCGGTCAGACAGATGACCGGAGGGGGACGGTTGCATGTTCAGGTATTTAGAGGCATCACACGGATATGTGGGTAGCGTATCCGGGTTCGTCTCGTCGTTCTGAGCAACTTTCATGTTCAAAGTTTTTCAATCCGGACTACGGTTTAATTTCTATGATTTATTAAAGTTTTAAAGCATTTTAGGAATTATTTAAAACATTGACTAAGTCAAATGGTCCAGTCAGCGCTGACTAGGTCAAAGTTGACCAGTCAACTGGGTCAAGGGGACCCACATGTCATAGTCACAATTTAACTAAAACAGGGTTAGTTAGCTTAACTAGATGATTAGGTTAACTACGTTTAATTAGTTTAACAAAGCAGAATTAATTAACTTAATTAATCCACTAATTAATTAATTGTTTATATAATTTTTAAACTTTTTTTTAACCAACCGGGTTAACTACGCAGCGGGCCCCCCCCCCATCAGTGAATGATTAGGGGGCCATTAGTACTAATTGCGGCCACGTCAGCGCTTAAAGACGCCGGGGCCGAACGCGACGGAGTTTGGCCGTCCGGTAGTTTCCGTTGACGTGGGGAGGCGCGGCGGACGCCGTTGGGGAGCTGGGGGCCGCGCGCGTCGGACGGCCGGGGGGTGCAGCGCAGCGGCGCCAGCGGCGAGCGGGGCGGCGGACGGTGAAGGCGGGCGCGGGCGCGGGGGCTGCGGCGCGCGCGAGAGGGAGGCGAGGCCAGGGCGCTTCGGGGCAAGGCCAGGCGTGCGCGGAGCGTGCGAGTGGCTGCGGGGCGCGGCCGGTCGAGGGCGGGCGCGCCCAGTGGCTCGCGAGCGCATCCAGGGGGCGCGGCGAGCGGGACTCGGCGACGGGACTGCTACGGGGCGCGGAGAAAGCACGGGAAGGTCGAGGGATGACCGAGAGCTCACAGCGGAGTCGGAAGAGGAGACAGCGAGGTCGGGGGGTGTAGCGACGATGGCGGATCGACGCGGTGGCCGAGGCCGGAATCCGGCGAAGGGGAATGGCGTGGGCGGCGTCTCGGGGCAACCCAACAGGTGCAGGCGACGTGGTCGACAGCGGCGGTGAGGTGGCGTCGAGGTGGTGCGCGGCATCGGCGTCGACGGGGTCGGGAGGGAGCACGGGGACCGGGGGCGGCGACCGGGGGCGGCGACCGGGCGTTGGCCCGATCTCGATCCCGATCGGGATGAGGGTGAAGGGGATCGTGGGGGTGGGGGGGCGAGTGGTGGGGTAGTGGGCTAGGGTTACCGTGGTGGGGGGGTATAGGCTGGGGGTGGCCTGGGTCGGCCTGGTCGGCTGTGGCCAACTGGGCCACTTGGCCCAGGGGAGAGATGGGGGGGGGGGTCTTTTCTTCTTTCTTTTACTTTTGTTTTTTTTTTCTTCTGCTGTTTTATTTTAGTTCCTCTTTTATTTTAGTTTTATAAACTATAAAAGTAGTCCCTAATTTAGTTTTAATAAATAGGCTACTGCCACAAAAAGTTAGGTGACGAAATAAACTAGTTTAATATTTGTTTATTATCTAAAAGCATTTAAATAATTGTTTTTGCTACTGTTTTATTCATTCTAGAGTATTTAAACATTTTATAAAAGTTTGGTTTCACCATGAAGAATATACAGAGAATATTTGCAACACTTTGAACATTTTTGTTTTGTCATTTGAAAACTTTATTTGTTTGACTTTACTTTTAAATTTGAATTTGAACCAGTTTTGAACTAACGCGAGATTATCAACAGTAATCGTAGTGACGTGGCATCATTAGCAAAGGGTTACTGTAGCTTAACTATCCGGGCGTCACACAATCGCAAGCGGCAGGTGTCCTGTTCGACTCCTCATGTCACGCCTCAATTTTTGCTATCTTTTTTCGCCCCGCTGTACAGCTCGATGGGCCGGCCCAGTCAAGCCGTCTCGTGTGCGATTGACGCAAAGAGCGTCAAATAGAGGCTCCCCCATAAACCCTCCTCGTATGTCCGGGCCCCGGTCACGAAATTTTGATCCAGACGCACACCTCAAACGGCCTTCAAACGTCCGGGTTGACCGGCACCCCTCATATCCAGCCCAAATATGAGGTGTATATTGGGACCCGGCCCACGCTGGCCTACCAGACCCCACATATATTCGTCCCAATCCGCTCGTCGGACCAAACCCTAGTCACTTCACACTCCTCTCCTCTTCACTCCCTCCGCCACCCGAACTCACCTCCGGCGATTTTCGGTCGTCTCCAGCATGGCGGACAGCGGATCTGACTCCGACCAGTCTGGATCCGTCGACTGGTTGGAGGGGGCAATGACGGTCCGCATTGCACTCCGCCGCTCCCGGGAGGTCAGCGCCCGGCCGACGGACGGATCTATCTGGTGCGACTCCATAGCGTCGGCTCAACATGTGCTCGGGTCCTCTGGGGCTGGATCATCGCGGTCCCGACAGCCGGAAAACCTCTCCTTCCCCATCACCGGTCGGGCAGACTATGAGTCCCATCGGGAACACGCGGCCCGCCGTGGGTAGGAGAGGATAAGGGCTGCCGAGGCCCGTAACGCAGCGGAAATGGCAGCGGCGAAGGCGGCTGATGCGTCGGCGCGGACGGCCGCAGAGGAGGAAGCCATCAGCGCCCGCATTGTGAAGAAACGGTAGCGGAGGAACACGCGCGCCCTCGCCCGAGAGTAGAATTGGGTTGTTCGTGCCATGGCCGGACTACCACCGAAGGAGGAGAAGGAGGACAGCTCCGGCGACGAGCAGATCCGGCTCGATCCCTACTGTGTCTTCGACCGATACTTCCGCGAGAAGGACGACAAGGGTGCCGAGAAAGGCAAGAGCAGCCGTGGATGATCTTCACCATAGTCAAACATGCCAAATTTTGATAGTCCGATGGCATGTTTAGTTGGTAGTGATGGAGCAGCCGGACGATGTGTGTGCATTGACGTAGTTGCATGAGTTTGTATAGATTTCAGATATGATAATGGAGGTGTCCGGATGTGGATTGTATTATTTGAGGCGTGACCTGTCAGTGTCCGCGGATTCATCTATTTGCTTCTCTGGATGGTGATGTGAATCGTTCGTGCACCTATATGAGTCTGTTCTTGTGAACATTCAGTTAAAGAAGCTTGTGCTCGGTCTAGCACATGATCTGTCCGATTTCCGGCATGTCACGTGTTTACTGCCCATTCTTGCCTTGTACGTACAGGAGTACAGGGCTAGAACTAGAAGAGTAAAGCCACCTTTGTGTCCTCTGAAAGTGGTAGGTACTGGAGTCCAAGCTAGCTGCCTTGCATGAGCTCTATCTATTTTAACACCACTTAATCTCACTTGTCGCAGTTTAGTGCCTCACGCACCGGCCTCATTAGTTATGTTTGCATACCTCGAGTAGCAACGAGAAGTAGATGAAATTGCCGAGATCGCCTCAGCGCAGTCTGACTACATGATTATCGAGAGGTGTGACCACTGAAAGGCTAGCTCAATGCCTTCTCTTCTCGGCATGCTTCCAGCGCAGTCGTACAAGTACGCATGATCGGCAAGCAGAGAAAAATATAGCGCCATCGTCTCCTCGCAGAACCATGCCCGTACTTGCAGCCTGAGTTTCTCGAATGAAGGATGCATCCACGTTTAGTTTCATCCAGCCCGCATTCGGCTTACCCCATGACCGCTTAGAAATGATGAAGCTGCCCTGGTCCGTTCGACCTCTGCCATCTGTGATCCCAAAGTCAATCACCTGTTTCCCTTTTGCCAAGTATGCATTGCATTGTGATGCTGCTTCATTTTAGAAAAAGGAGGATGACACCCGGCCTCTGTATCTGGACGATGCATGCAACCACTTTATTAATTATTCACAAAGACCTTACAAAGTAATACACCAGTAAGTCTGAAACCATCATCTCGACAACAACTATTGCTACTCCTATCCACTTGATGAAAGGGTGCCAAAAATCCGAGCCGAATACCAAACAGACTTCGCACCAAAGTCAAAGACTAGTTGAGCCAAAATCAACTAGTCTTCATCGAGCCAACGCAATCAAGAAAGGTGATCCAACTTGAGAAAATCAAGATCATCATTATCTAGCTCAAATGTATTATCTGCAAGGCAAATGTTTGCTCTTGATAGGTTTTCTATTTTACCGGTCTCATGATGTTAGTTGGGAGACCGGGTTATAGAATCGATTGCCGTACTATCAAGGGGGGCTCTCAAGTAAGTAGCTTGATCGAATCGTTTGTAGAGAGCTTAAACCATTGCATCCTTGCATCATTTTTCTTGGTTCTTATTTGACTCTTCTCTTTATGAGGTTTTAGAGTTTATGTTCGTCTTCTTGTCAAACTCAAGCTCATCGAAAACAGAGTTCGCATGCTTCATCTTTGAGTTTTCGGTGCTGGAGAGTTTGTCGGTTCATGCTTCGGGAAGGTCCTCTTCCTTATCCTATTGGCATTTCTTTTCCATTGCTAGTTCTTATGGAAATATGCCCCAAAGGCAATAATAATGGTTATTATTATATTTCCTAAATCATGATAAAGGTTTATTATTCATGCTAGAATTGTATTGATTGAAAAGTTAAATACATATGTGAATACATAAACAAATACCGTGTCCCTAGTAAGCCTCTACTAGACTAGCTCGTTGATCAAAGATGGTTAAGGTTTCCTAACCATAGATATGTATTGTCATTTGATAACGGGATCACATCATTAGGAGAATGATGTGATGGACAAGACCAATCTGTTAGCTTAGCATATGATCGTTCAGTTTATTGCTACTGCTTTCTTGAATGTCAAATACATATTCCTTCGACCATGAGATCATTCAACTCCTGAATAACGAAGGAATACCTTGTGTGCTATCAAACATCACAACGTAACTGGGTGATCATAAAGATGCTATATAGGTATCTCCGAAGGTGTTTCTTGAGATCGCATGGATCGAGATTGGGATTTGTCACTCCGAGTATCGGAGAGGTATCTCTGGGCCCTCTCGGTAATACACATCATAAGCTTGCAAGAAAATGACTAAGGAGTTAGTTACGAGATGATGTATTACGGAACAAGTAAAGAGACTTGCCGGTAACGAGATTGAACTAGGTATGAAGATACCAATGATCGAATCTCGGGCAAGTAACATACCGATGGACAAAGGGAATTACGTATGTTGTCATAAGGTTCGACCGATAAAGATCTTCGTAGAATATGTAGGAACCAACATGGGTATCCAGGTTCCGCTATTGGTTATTGACCGGAGAGGTGTCTCGGTCATGTCTACATAGTTCTCGAACCCGTAGGGTCCGCACGCTTAACGTTCGATGACGATATAGTTTATATGAGTTATGTGAATTTTGTGACCGAATGTTATTCAGAGTCCCGGATGAGATCACGGACATGACAAGGAGCTCCGGAATGGTCCGGAGGTAAGATTTATATATAGGATGATACTATTTGGACACCGGAAGAGTTTCGGGGCATACCGGGTAGTCATCGGGTCACCGGAAGGGGTTCCGGGAAGCCCCGGGAGGTTTATGGGCCATATGGGCTAAGAGAAGGGAGCACACCAGCCCACAAGGGGCTGGTGCGCCCCTCTATGGCAGCCGGCCCTAGTGGAGAGAAGGAAAGAGGGGAGTAGGCCTCCTCCTTCCTTCCCTCTTCTCCTCTTTCCTTCCCCCTTAGGGGAATTATGGCAGGGGGCACAGGCCAGGGCAAGAGCCCTAGGGCTGACCGGCCACCTTTGTGGTGCGCCTGGCTGCCTCCCCTCTCCCCGCCCCACCTATATATATATGTGGGAGGGGGCGCCACACAAGTGACACAACATTGTCTTAGCCATGTGCGGCGCCCTCCTCCACCGTTTACACCCTCGGTCATATTTTCGTAGTGCTTAGGCGAAGCCCTGCGGAGATAGCATCACCACCACCGTCACCACGCCGTCGTGCTGCCGGAACTCATCCACTACCTCGCTGTCTTGCTGGATCAAGAAGGCGAGGACGTCACCGAGCTGAACGTGTGCTGAACGCGGAGGTGTCATACGTTCGGTACTCGATCGGTTGGATCGCGAAGAAGTTCGACTACATCAACCGCGTTACTAAACGCTTCCGTTTACGGTCTACGAGGGTACGTAGACACACTCTCCCCTCTCGTTGCTATACATCTCCTTGATAGATCTTGCGTGTGCGTAGAATTTTTTTTTTCCATGCAACGTTTCTCAATAGTGGCATCCGAGCCAGGTCTATGCGTAGATGATATGCACGAGTAGAACACAAAGAGTTATGGGCGGTGATGGTCATACTGCTTACCACCAACGTCTTATTTTGATTCGGCGATATTGTAAGATGAAGCGGCCAGGACCAACCTTACATGTCCACATACATGAGACCAATTCCACCGACAGACATGCAACTTGTTTTGCATAAAGGTGACTGGCGGGTGTCTGTTTCTCCTACTTTAGTTGAATCTAATTTGACTGCGGCCGGTCCTTGAAGAAGGTTAAAATAGCAAACTTGATAAATCACCGTTGTGGTTTTTGCCGTAGGTAAGAACGGTTCTTGCTAGAAGCTCGTAGCAGCTACGTAAAACTTGCAACAACAAAGTAAAGGACGTCTAACTTGTTTTTGCAGGGCATGTTGTGATGTGATATGGTCAAGACGTGATGTGATATACGTTGTTATATGAGATGATCATGTTTTATAATATCGACAACCGGCAGGAGCCTTTGGGTTGTCTCTTGATTATTGTATGAAATGCAATCGCCATGTAATTGCTTTACTTTATCGCTATGCGTTAGCAATAGTTGGCGAGACGACCCCGACACAACGATGGAGATCAAGGTGTCGAGCCGGTGACGATGGCGATCATGATGATGCTTGGGAGATGGAGATCAAAAGCACAAGATGATGATGGCCATATCATGTCACATATTTTGATTGCATGTGATGTTTATCCTTTATGCATCTTATTTTGCTTAGAATGGTAGTAGCATTATAAGATTATCCCTTCACTAAATTTCAAGATAAAAGTGTTCTCCCCGAGTATGCACCGTTGCCAAAGTTCATTGTTTCGAAGCACCTCGTGATGATCGGGTGTGATAGACTCTACGTTCACATACAACGGGTGTAAGACAGTTTTGCACATGCAGAATACTTGGGTTAAACTTGACGAGCCTAGCATATACAGACATGGTCTCGGAACACTAGAGACCGAAAGGTCGAACATGAGTCATATAGTAGATATGATCAACATAGAGATGTTCACCATTGATGACTACCCCATCTCACGTGATGATCGGATATGGGTTAGTTGATTTGGATCATGTATCACTTAGATAACTTGAGGGATGTTTATTTAAGTGGGAGTTCATTAGTAATTTGATTAATTGAACTTAATTCATCATGAACTTAGTCTTAATAGTTTTGCATATCTATGTTGTAGATCAATAGCTCGCGATATAGCTCCCCTATTTTTGATATGTTCATAGAGAAAACTAAGTTGAAAGATGATGGTAGCAATAAAGCGGACTGGGTCCGTGATCTGAGGATTATCCTCATTGCTGCACAGAAGAATTATGTTCTTGATGCACCGCTAGGTGACAGACCTATTGCAGGAGCAGATGCAGACGTTATGAATGTTTGGCAAGCTCGATATGATGACTACTTAATAGTTTAGTGCGCCATGCTTTACGGCTTAGAACCGGGACTTCAAAAATGTTTTGAACGCCACGGAGCATATGAGATGTTCCAAGACCTAAAATTGATATTTCAAGACTCATGCCCGTGCCGAGAGGTATGATACCTCTGACAAGTACTTTGCCTACAAGATGGAGGAGAATAGCTCAGCCAGTGAGCATGTGCTCAGAATGTCTGGGTACTACAATCGCTTGAATGAAGTGGGAGTTAATCTTCCAGATAAGATAGTGATTGACAGAGTTCTCTAGTCACTATCACCAAGCTACTAGAACTTCGTGATGAACTATAATATGCAAGGGATGACGAAAACGATTCCCGAGCTCTTCACGATGTTGAAATCGGCGAAGGTAGAAATCAAGAAAGAGCATCAAGTGTTGATGGTTAACGAGACCACTAGTTTCAAGAAAAAGGGCAAGGGAAAGAAAGGGAACTTCAAAAAGAATGGCAAGCAAGTTGCCACTCCCGTGAAGAAGCCTAAAAGCTGGACCTAAGCCTGAAACTAAGTGCTTCTACTGCAAAGGGAATGGACACTGGAAACGGAACTGCACCAGATACTTGGCGGATAAGAAGGATGGCAAAGTAAACAAAGGTATATTTGATATACATGTTATTGATGTGTACTTTACTAGTGTTCGTAGCAACCCCTGGGTATTTGATACCGGTTCAGTTGCTGAGATTAGTAACTCGAAACAGGAGTTGCAGAATAAACGGACACTAGTTAAGGGCGAGGTGATAATGTGTGTTGGAAGTGTTTCCAAAATTCATATGATCACCATCGCACACTCCCTCTACCTTCGGGATTAGTGTTGAGCCTGAATAAATGTTATTTGGTGTTTGCGTTGAGCATGAACAAGATTAGATCGTGTTTATTGCAATACGGTTATTCATTTAAGTCAGAGAATAATTGTTGTTCTGTTTACATGAATAAAACCTTCTATGGTCATACACCCAATGTAAATGGTTTATTGAATCTCGATCGTAGTGATACACATATTCATAATATTGATGTCAAAAGATACAAAGTTGATAATGATAGTGCAACATACTTGTGGCACTGCCGTTTAGGTCATATTGGTGTAAAGCGCATGAAGAAACTCCATGCGGATGGACTTTTGGAATCACTTGATTATGAATCATTTGATACTTGTGAACCATGCCTCGTGGGCAAGATGACTAAAACTCCGTTCTCTGGAACAATGGAGCGAGCTAATGACTTATTGGAAATAATACATACCGATGTATGCGGTCCGATGAGTGTTAAAGCACGCGGTGGGTATCGTTATTTTCTCACCTTCACAGATGATTTGAGTAGGTATCGGTATATCTACTTGATGAAACACAAGTCTGAAACATTTGAAAAGTTCAAATAATTTCAGAGTGAAGTGGAGAATCATCGTAATAAGAAAATAAAGTTTCTACGATCTGATCGCGGAGGCGAATATTTGACATACGAGTTTGGCCTTCATTTAAAACAATGTGGAATAGTTTCACAACTCACGCCACCTGGAACACCACAGCGTAATGGTGTGTCCGAACATCGTAACCGTACTTTATTAGATATGGTGCGTTCTATGATGTCTCTTACCGATTTACCACTATCATTTTGGGGTTATGCATTAGAGACAGCCGCATTCACGTTAAATAGGGCACCGTCTAAATCCGTTGAGACAACACCGTATGAACTATGGTTTGGCAAGAAACCTAAGCTGTCGTTTCTTAAAATTTGGGGATACGACGCTTATGTCAAAAGGCTTCAGCCTGATAAGCTCAAACCTGAATCGGAGAAGTGCGTCTTCATAGGATACCCTAAGGAAACAATTGGGTACACCTTCTACCACAGATCCGAAGGCAAGATCTTTGTTGCCAAGAATGGGTCCTTTCTAGAGAAGGAGTTTCTCTCAAAAGAAATGAGTGGGAGGAAAGTAGAACTTGATGAGGTAATTGTACCTTCTCTCGAATTGGAAAGTAGCACATCACAGAAAACCGTTCCCGTGATGCCTACACCAACTAGAGAGGAAGCAAATGATAATGATCATGAAACTTCAGATCAAGTTACTACTGAACTTCGTAGGTCGACCAGAGCACGATCCGCACCAGAGTAGTACGGTAATCCTGTCCTGGAAGTTACGTTATTAGACCATGGCGAACCTACGAACTATGAAGAAGGTATGATGAGCCCAGATTCCGACAGATGGCTTGAGGCCATGAAATCTAAGATAGGATTCATGTATGAGAACAAAGTGTGGACTTTGGTGGATTTGCCCGATGATCGGTAAGCCATTGAGAATAAATGGATCTTTAAGAGGAAGACAAACGCTGACGGTAATATCATTGTTTACAAAGCTCGAATTGTCGCGAAAAGTTTTCGACAAGTTCAAGGGGTTGACTACGATGAGACTTTCTCACCCGTAGCGATGCATAAGTCAGTCCGAATCATGTTAGCAATTGCCGCATTTTATAATTATGAAATCTGGCAAATGGACGTCAAAACTGCATTCCTTAATGGATTTCTTAAAGAAGAGTTGTATATGATGCAACCAGAAGGTTTTGTCGATCCTAAAGGTGCTAACAAAGTGTGCAAGCTCTAGCAATCCATCTATGGACTAGTGCAAGCATCTCAGAGTTGGAATATACGCTTTGATGAGGTGATCAAAGCATATGGTTTTATACGGACTTACGGTGAAGCCTGTATTTACAAGAAAGTGAGTGGGAGCTCTGTAGCATTTCTGATTTTATATGTGGACGACATATTGTTGATTGGAAATGATATAGAATTTCTAGATAGCATAAAAGGATACTTGAATAAGAACTTTTCAATGAAAGACCTCAGTGAAGCTGCTTACATATTAGGCATCAAGATCTATAGGGATAGATCGAGACGCTTAATAGGACTTTCACAAAGTACATACCTTGGCAAAGTTTTGAAGAAGTTCAAAATAGATCAGTCAAAGAAAGAGTTCTTGCCTATGTTACAAGGTGTGAAGTTGAGTAAGACTCAAAGCCCGACCACAACAGAAGATAGAGAGAGAATGAAATTCATTCCCTATGCCTCAGCCATAGGTTCTATAAAGTATGCCAATGTGTGTACCAGACCTATTGTGTACCTTGCCATGAGTTTGGCAAGGGGGTACAATAGTGATCCAGGAGTAGATCACTGGACAGCGGTCAAAATTATCCTTAGTTACCTAAGAGGACTAAGGAAATATTTCTCGGTTATGGAGGTGATAAAGAGTTCGTCGTAAAGAGTTACGTCGATGCAAGCTTTGACACCGATTCGGATGACTCTGAGTCTCAATCTGGATACATATTGAAAGGGGGGAGCAATTAGCTAGAGTAGCTCCATGCAGAGCATTGTAGACATAGAAATTTGCAAAATACATACAGATCTGAATGTGACAGACCCGTTGACTAAACTTCTTTCACAAGCAAAACATGATCACACCTTAGTACTCTTTGAGTGTTAATCACATGGATGTGAACTAGATTATTAACTCTAGTAAACTCTTTGGGTGTTGGTCACATGGCGATGTGAACTATGGGTGCTAATCACATGACGATGTGAACTAGATTATTGACTCTAGTGCAAGTGGGAGACTGATGGAAATATGCCCTAGAGGCAATAATAATGGTTATTATTATATTTCCTAAATCATGATAAAGGTTTATTATTCATGCTAGAATTGTATTGATTGGAAACTTAAATACATGTGTGAATACATAAACAAATACCGTGTCCCTAGTAAGCCTCCACTAGACTAGCTCGTTGATCAAAGATGGTTAAGGTTTCCTAACCATAGACATGTGTTGTCATTTGATAACGGGATCACATCATTAGGAGAATGATGTGATGGACAAGACCCATTTGTTAGCTTAGCATATGATCGTTCAGTTTATTGCTACTGCTTTCTTGAATGTCAAATACATGTTCCTTCGACCATGAGATCATGCAACTCCCGAATACCGGAGGAATACCTTGTGTGCTATCAAACGTCACAATGTAACTGGGTGATTATAAAGATGCTCTACAAGTATCTCCGAAGGTGTTTCTTGAGTTGGCATGGATCGAGATTGGGATTTGTCACTTCGAGTATCGGAGAGGTATCTCTGGGCCCTCTCGGTAATACAAATCATAAGCTTGCAAGCAAATGACTAAGGAGTTAGTTACGAGATGATGTATTACGGAACTAGTAAAGAGACTTGCCGGTAACGAGATTGAACTAGGTATGAAGATACCAACGATCGAATCTCGGGCAAGCAACATACCGATGGACAAAGGGAATTACGTATGTTGTCATAAGGTTCGACCGATAAAGATCTTCGTAGAATATGTAGGAACCAATATGGGCATCTAGGTTCCACTATTGGTTATTGACCGGAGAGGTGTCTCGGTCATGTCTACATAGTTCTCGAACCCGTAGGGTCCGCACGCTTAACGTTTGATGACGATACATTGTTATATGAGTTATGTGATTTGGTGACCGAATGTGGTTCGGAGTCCCGGATGAGATCACGGACATGACGAGGAGCTCCAGAATGGTCCGGAGGTAAACATTTATATATAGGATGATACTATTTGGACACCGGAAGAGTTTCAGGGCGTACCGGGTAGTCATCGGGTCACCGAAAGGGGTTCCGGTAAGCCCCGGGAGGTTTATGGGCCATATGGGCCAAGAGAAGGGAGCACACCAGCCCACAAGGGGCTGGTGCACCCCTCTATGGCAGCCGGCCCTAGGGGAGAGAAGGAAAGAGGGGAGTAGGCCTCCTCCTTCCTTCGCTCTCCTCCTCTTTCCTTCCCCCTTAGGGGAATTATGGCAGGGTGCGCAGGCCAGGGCAAGAGCCCTAGGGCTGGCCGGCCACCTTTGTGGTGCGCCTGGCTGCCTCCCCTCCCCCCCCCCCCACCAATATATATGTGGGGGGGGGCGCCACAAAAGTGACACAACATTGTCTTAGCCGTGTGCGGCGCCCCCCTCCACCGTTTACACCCTCGGTCATATTTTCGTAGTGCTTAGGCGAAGTCCTGCGGAGATAGCATCACCACCACCGTCACCACGCCGTCATGCTGCCAGAACTCATCCACTACCTCGCCGTCTTGCTAGATCAAGAAGGCGAGGACGTCACTGAGTTGAACGTGTGCTGAACGCGGAGGTGTCGTACGTTCGGTACTCGATCGGTTGGATTGCGAAGAAGTTCGACTACATCAACCGCGTTACTAAACGCTTCCGCCTATGGTCTACGAGGGTACGTAGACACACTCTCCCCTCTCGTTGCTATGCATCTCCTTGATAGATCTTGCATGTGCGTAGAAAATTTTTGTTTTTCCATGCAACGTTTCCCAACAAGTTCATAATTTATCCAGTCGTTGTTGGATAGTACTCGTCATCTTCTATCCAACAAGCTTGAGTTTGCTAATTTCAGAGTCTGTTTGCAGTAGTTATAGCTGTTTTAGTATTGGAGCATCCTTCTGTTTTGCTTGGGCAGTTTTTTAGCTCTAAGCGGTAGTACTGCTCCCCGAGCGGTAGTACTGCTCCCCGAGCGGTGGTACCTCTTACCATCAGTAGTAGAGCAACAGTAGAGCGGTAGTACCAAGCGGTACTATTGGCCAGCTACTTCTGCTCATATTTACGCTTCTGGAACTCGTCATGAATTTCGCGGTAGTACCTCTTATAAGCGGCAGTACCTCTTATAAGCGGTAGTACCTCTCTGGCAGAACTTTTTCTGTCTCGTTGGGCTGTTTTGACCATGCTAAGTGGTAGTACCACTCCCCCAAGCGGTAGTACCGCTTGAGCACGACTTGTGGGAATAACGGTTGGATTCGGAGGGCTATTTAAGGGGGCCTTCTTCCTCAATGGTCCCTATCCCTTGAGCTCATGTTTTCCCCCCATTGTTGACCTGCTTCGAGCTTGCTATCTCTTAATCCCTCCAATGATTCTTGCTAGTTCTTGAGGGAAAAGAGAGAGGAGATCTAGATCTACATTTCCACCAATCACTTTCTCCTCTATGTGAGGGGAACCCATTGGATCTAGATCTTGGAGTTCTTTGTGTTCTCTTCTTCATTCTTCCTCTCATTTTCCTCCATAGCATTAGTTGTTGTGGTGGGATTTGGGAGAGAAGGACTTGGGCACTCCGTGTGCCCTTTGCCATTGCATTTGGTGCATAGGTTTGAGTTCTCCATGGTGATACATGGAAGTGAAGATGAGAAGCTTATTACTCTTGGGTGTTTGGGCACCCTAGAGCTTGTTCCTCTTGGGTGCTTTGGTGCCCTAGATAGTTGGTGTCATGGAGCTCAATCATTGTGGTGGAAAGCTCTGGGACAAGCTTCGAGGTCTCCAATTAAGTTGTGGAGATTGCCCCTAGCGATTTGTACGGGTTCCGGTGACCGCCCACAAGGGTTGCCAAAGTGTACGGGTTCGGTGACCGCCCCCAAGGATTGTCATTTGTATGGGTTCAGTGACCGCCCTCAAGGGTCCCTTAGTGGAATCACGACATATTGCATTGTGTGAGGGCGTGAGGAGATTACGGTGACCCTAGTGGCTTCTTTGGGAGCATTGTGCCTCCACGCCACTCCAAACGGAGATTAGCATCCGCAAGGGTGTGAACTTCAGGATACATCATCGTCTCTGCGTGCCTTGGTTATCTCTTACCCGAGCCCTTTACTTATGCACTTTACTTTGTGATAGCCATAGTGTTTCATGTTATATATCTTGCTATCACTTAGTTGTTTATCTTGCTTAGCATAAGTTGTTGGTGCACATAGGTGAGACTAGTTGTTTTAGGTTTTGTGCTTGACAAATTAAATGCTAGTTTTATTTCGCTTTTGTTCAAGGCTAAACTGTAATTATTTTAAAGCGTCTATCACCCCCCTCTAGGCGACATCCACGATCTTTCAGAGTACTACGTGGTTGTTGTCCGGACTTCCGCAAAGCCCTCCAACTCTGCTTCCAATTTGCAGGAAAAAGCACGTCTATACCGCTCGGCGGACCAATACAGGCCCGCGTTGGATAGCACAACATGTCTTGTGATGTCTACTACGCAACCTTTTTCTTGTAGACTCTAGTTGGGCCTCCAAGCGCAGAGTTTTGTAGGACAGTAGTAAATTTCCCTCAAGTGGATGACCTAAGGTTTATCAATCCGTGGGAGGCGTAGGATGAATATGGTCTCTCTCAAACAACCCTGCAACCAAATAACAAAGAGTCTCTTGTGTCCCCAACACACCCAATACAATGATAAATTGTATAGGTGCACTAGTTCGGCGAAGAGATGGTGATACAAGTGTAATATGGATAATAGATATAGGTTTTTGTAATCTTAAAATATAAAAACAGCAAGGTAGCAAGTAACAAAAGTGAGCAAAACGGTATTGCAATGCTTGGAAACAAGGCCTAGGGTTCATACTTTCACTAGTGCAAGTTCTCTCAACAATGATAACATAATTGAATCATATAACAATCCCTCAACGTGCAACAAAGAATCACTCCAAAGTTTCTATCGGAGAACGTAGGACGAAAACATGCATCAACCCCTATGCATAGATTACCCCAATGTCACCTCGGGAATCCATGAGTTGAGTGCCAAAACATACATCAAGTGAATCAATAGAACATCCCATTGTCACCACAGATATCCCATCGCAAGACATACATCACGTGTTCTCAAATCCAATACTCAATCCAACATAACGAAACCTCAAAGAGCAAGACTCAATTCATCACAAGAAGGTAGAGGGGGGAAACACCATATGATCCAACTATAATAACAAAGCTCGCGGTACATCAAGATCGTGCCAAATCAAGAACACAAGAGAGAGAGATCAAACACATAGCTACTGGTACATACCCTCAGCCCCGAGGGTGAACTACTCCCTCTTCGTCATGGAGACCGCCGGGATGATGAAGATGGCCTCCGGTGATGGTTTCTCCCTCCGGCAGGGTGCCAGAACGGGCTCCCGATTGGTTTTTCGTGGCTACAGAGGCTTGCGGCGGCGGAACTTTCGATCTAGGGTTCTTTTCGGAGGTTTCTATATTTATAAGAATTTTGGCATCGGAAACAAGTCAAGGAGGTGCCCAAGGGGCCCACAAGCCCTCAGGGCGCACCCCCTGGCTTGTGGACTCCTCGGGACTCTTCTGGTCCAGCTCCGGTGCTTCGAGGGTCTCTTTTGGTCTATAAAAAATCACCGTAAATTTTCAGCTCATTTGGACTCCGTTTGATATTCCTTTTGCGTAAAACTCAAAAACAAGGAAAAAACAGAAACTAGCACTGGGCTCTAGGTTAATAGGTTAGTCCCAAAAATAATATAAAATAGCATATTAATGCCTATAAAACATCCAAAATAGATAATATAATAGCATGGAACAATCAAAAATTATAGATACGTTGGAGACGTATCAAGCATCCCCAAGCTTAATTCCTGCTCCTCCTCGAGTAGGTAAATGATAAAAACAGAATTTTTGATGTGGAATGCTACCTAACATATTTATCAATGTAATCTTCTTTGTTGTCGCATGAATGTTCAGATCCATAAGATTCAAAACAAAAGTTTAATATTGACATAAAAATAATAATACTTCAAGCATACTAATAAAGCAATCATGTCTTCTCAAAATAACATGGCCAAAGAAAGTTATCCCTACAAAATCATATAGTCTGGCTATGCTCTATTTTCATCACACAAAATATTTCATCATGCACAACCCCGATGACAAGCCAAGCAATTGTTTCATACTTTTGATGTTCTCAAACTTTTTCAACTTTCACGCAATACATGAGCATGAGCCATGGATATAACACTATGGGTGGAATAGAATATGGTGGTTGTGGAGAAGACAAAAAGAAGGAGAAAGTCTCACATCAACTAGGCAAATTAATGGGCTATGGAGATGCCCATCAATTGATATCGATGCAAGTGAGTAGGGATTGCCATGCAATGGATGCACTAGAGCTATAAGTGTATGAAAGCTCAAAAAGAAACTAAGTGGGTGTGCATCCAACTTGCTTGCTCACGAAGACCTAGGGCAATTTGAGGAAGCCCATCATTGGAATATACAAGTCAAGTTCTATAATGAAAAATGCCCACTAGTATATGAAAGTGACAAAATAGGAGACACTCTATTATGAAGATCATGGTGCTACTTTGAAGCACAAGTGTGGAAAAAGGATAGTAGCATTACCCCTTCTCTCTTTTTCTCTCATTTTTTTTATTTTCTCTTTTTTTTGGGCTCTTTGGCCTCTCTTTTTATATTTTGGCCTCTTTGGCCTCTTTTTTTTTAAGTCCGGAGTCTTATCCCAACTTGTGAGGGAATCATAGCTTCCATCATCCTTTCCTCACATGGGACAATGCTCTAATAATTATGATCATCACACTTTTATTTACTTACAACTCAAGAATTACAACTCGATACTAGAACAAAATATGAATCTATATGAATGCCTCCGGCGGTGTACTGGGATGTGCAATGATCAAGAGTGACATGTATAAAAAATATGAACAGTGGCCTTGCCACAAATACTATGCCAACTACATGATCATGCAAAGCAATATGACAATGATGGTGCATGTCATAATAAACGGAACGGTGGAAGTTGCATGGCAATATATCTCGAAATGGCTATGGAAATGCCATAATAGGCAGATATGGTGGCTGTTTTGAGGAAAGGTATATGGTGGGTTTAATGCACTGGCGAAAGTTGCGCGGTACTAGAGAGGCTAGCAATGGCGGAAGGGTGAGAGTGCGTATAATCCATGGACTCAACATTTGTCATAAAGAACTCACATACTTATTGCAAAAATTTATTAGCCATCGAAACAAAGTACTACACGCATGCTCCTAGGGGGATAGATTGGTAGGAAAAGACCATCGCTCATCCCCGACCGCCACTCATAAGGAGGAAAATCAAAAAATAAATCATGCTCCGACTTCATCACATAACGGTTCACCATACGTGCATGCTACGGGAATCACAAAATTTAACACAAGTATTTCTACCAATCCACAATTACTCACTAGCATGACTCTAATATCACCATATTTATATCTCAAAACAAATGCAACGAATCAAACTTCTCATCTATTCGATGCTCTTTATATGAAAGTTTTTATTATACCCCTCTTGGATGACCATCATAAAAGGACTAAATTCATAACATAAGCAAATTACCATGCTGTTTAAAGACTCTCAAAATAATATAAGTGAAGCATGAGAGTTCAACAATTTCTATAAAATAAAGCCACTGTCATGCTCTAAAAAGATATAAGTGAAGCACTAGAGCAAATTGCCTAGCTCAAAGATATAAGTGAAGCACATAGAGTATTCTAATAAATCACGATTCATGCGTGTCCCTCTCAAAAGGTGTGTACAGCAAGTATGATTGTGGCAAACTAAAAAGCAAAGACTCATATGATGAAAGACGTTCCAAGCAAAACACATATCATGTGGTGAATAAAAATATAGCCTCAAGTAAATTTACCGATGGATTGAAGACAAAAGAGGGGATGCCATCCGGGGCATCCCCAAGCTTAGATGCTTGGTTGTCCTTGAATATTGCCTTGGGGTGCCTTGGTCATCCCCAAGCTTAGGCTCTTGCCTCTCCTTATTCCGTAGTCCATCAAAACTTTACTCAAAACTTGAAAACTTCACAACACAAAACTCAACAGAAAACTCGTAAGCTCCGTTCGTATAATAAAGCAAATCACCACTTAGGTACTGTTGTGAACTCATTCTAAATTTATATTGGTGTTATATATACTGTATTCCAACTTCTCCATGGTTCATACCCTCTGATACTACCCATAAATTCATCAAAATAAGCAAACAACACAATGAAAATAGAATCTGTCAAAACCAGAATAGTCTGTAGTAATCTGGAAACTTCGTATAATTCTGTAACTCCAAAAATTCTTAAAATTTAGGAAAATCTAGGAAATTTTCATATCAATCTTGTGTAAAAAATTCGGATAAAAAACACGCTTCTGTGAATTTCTAAAATTCTGGCAGTGAGCGCAAAAGTTTCTGTTTTTCAGCAAGATCAAATCAACTATCACCATAGAACATCCCAAAGGTCTTAATTGGCACTTACAAAAGCTATAAAACATGATTACTACGGTAGCATAATCATGTGAGCACACCAAAAAACAGTAGGTATAAATATTGGGTTGTCTCCCAACAAGCGCTTTTCTTTAATGCCTTTTTAGCTAAGCATGATGATTTCAATGATGCTCACATAAAAGATAAGAATTGAAACATAACGGGAGAATCATGAAGCATATTACTAGCACACTTAAGTCTAACCCACTTCCTATGCATAGGGATTTTGTGAGCAAACAATTTATGGGAGCAATAATCAACTAGCATAGGAAGGCAAAACAAGCATAACTTCAAGACTTTCAACACATAGAGAGGAAATTTGATATTATTGCAATATGTAAAAGCATAGGTTCCTCTCTCATAATAATTTTTAGTAGCATCATGAATGAATTCAACAATATAACTATCACATAAAGCATTCTTTTCATGATCCACAAGCATAGAAATTTTACTACTCTCCACATAAGCAAAAATCTTCTCATTCATAGTAGTGGGAGGAGAAAATTCAACAAAATAGCTATCATGAGATACTTGATTAAAATCATGATGACAAGTTTCATGGTTATCATTACTCTTTATAGCATACATGTCATCACAATAATCATCATAGATAGCAACTTTTTTATCATAGTCAATTGGAACCTCTTCCAAAATAGTGGATTCATCACTAAATAAAGTCATGACCTCTCCAAATCCACTTTCATAATTATTAAAATAAGAATCGACACCCTCCAAAATAGTGGGATCAATACTACCTAGAGTTGACACTCTTCCAAACCCACTTTCATCAACATAATCATCATAAATAGGAGGAATGCTATCATCATAATAAATTTTCTCATCAAAACTTGAGGGACTAAAAATATCATCTTCATCAAACATAGCATCCCCAAGCTTATGGCTTTGCATATCATTAGCATCATGGATATTCAAAGAATTCATACTAACAACATTGCAATTATGCTCATCATTCAAAGATTTTATGCCAAACATTTTATTGAATTCTTCTTCTAACACTTGAGCACAATTTTCCTTTCCATCATTTTCACGAAAGACATTAAAAAGATGAAGCATATGAGGCAACCGCAATTCCATTTTTTTTGTAGTTTTCTTTTATAGACTAAACTAGTGATAAAACAAGAAACTAAAAGATTCGATTGCAAGATCTAAAGATATACCTTCAAGCACTCACCTCCCCGGCAACGGCGCCAGAAAAGAGCTTGATGTCTACTACGCAACCTTCTTCTTGTAGACTCTAGTTGGGCCTCCAAGCGCAGAGTTTTGTAGGACAGTAGCAAATTTCCCTTAAGTGGATGACCTAAGGTTTATCAATCCGTGGGAGGCGTAGGATGAAGATGGTCTCTCTCAAACAACCCTGCAACCAAAGAACAAAGAGTCTCTTGTGTACCCAACACACCCAATACAATGGTAAATTGTATACGTGCACTAGTTCGGCGAAGAGATGGTGATACAAGTGTAATATGGATAGTAGATATAGGTTTTTGTAATCTGAAAATATAAAAATAGCAAGGTAGCAAGTAACAAAAGTGAGCAAAAATAGTATTGCAATGCTTGGAAACAAGGCCTAGGGTTCATACTTTCACTAATGCAAGTTCTCTCAACAATGATAACATAATTGAATCATATAACAATCCCTCAACGTGCAACAAAAAATCACTCCAAAGTTTCTATCGGAGAACGTAGGACAAAAACATGCATCAACCCCTATGCATAGATTACCCCAATGTCACCTCAGGAATCCGCGAGTTGAGTGCCAAGACATACATTAAGTGAATCAATAGAACATCCCATTGTCACCACAGATATCCCATCGCAAGACATACATCACGTGTTCTCAAATCCAATACTCAATCCAACACAACGAAACCTCAAAGAGTGTGACGACCCCTGGCTTAATCATGCACTAATCATACACGCAAATGCGCACGATCAAGCCTAAGGACTCACTTGAAGATATCACAACACAACTCTAAAACATAAAATAAAGTCATACAAGCTTAATATTACAAGCCAGGGCCTCGAGGGCTCGAATACAAGCTCGATGGCATACAAGCGTCAGCGGAAGCATTAGATATCTGAGTACAGATATATTACAGAGAGAGAGATAAGCCTTCACAGAGGCGGGGTAAAAATAAAAAAACTACGATCGAAAGGCGTAGGCCTCCTGCCCTGGACCCTCCGATCCTACTCCTGGTCGTCGAACGGCTCCTCGTAGTAGTAGTACTCGCCAGGCGGATAGTAGTACTGGTCGTCGGCTGGGGCTTCTGGCTCAGGGGCTCCGTCGTCTGGTGGCATCAAATGGAAAAATGGGGGAAAAAGAAAATAAAGCAAACGTGAGTACTCATCCGAAGTACTCAGCAAGCAAGGATCTACACTACATATGCATCATTGTCAAAGGAATGGCTGTATATGTGGACTGGGCTGCAGAAATGCCAGAGTAGAGGGGGAAAGCCTAGTCCTATCGAAGACTAGCATCTTCAACAATCTTCGACAGTCTTGCAGCATCAGGAGAGAGAGCAGATGAACATAATGTAAAGTAGTAGTAGTAATATCATCAACCTCGACCTGAGATCCTTTCTCGACTCCCTGCGAGAAAGCAATCCCAGAGCCGTACTATCCAGTTCTCACCACATGTTCTAGTTGTACCGATCGGGATACAACTCCGAGTGTCCATTACCGTAGGACAGGCTATCGATAGAAGTTTCTTCCCTGCAGGGGTGCACCAACTTACCCACCACGCTCGCTTAACTCCGGCCGGACACACTTTTCTGGGTCATGCCCGGCCTCGGCTAAGCAACACGCCGCAACCCGACCAAATACCTAACAGAGAGGTCAGCACGCCGGACTAACCTATGCCCCCAGGGGTCTTGGGCCATCGCCCCGGGAACTCCTGCACGTTACGTGCACCGCCGGTGAGCAGACCTAGCAACCCCTTATACAAGCGCGGTTGCGTTTCCAGTCCAACCCAGCGTGTGCCGCATCAGTCGCTGACGTCCATTAAGCTCCGGCTGAAGTATACGACGCAGAACGCCCATACTATGCCCACGTGATGGTTAGTGCTATCGGGCCAGAGGCCCCTCGGATCAAATATCCAAACCGTAGTGGATTAGGAGCGCGCGGAAACGAGCAGAGACTCACGACCGATGTGACCCCGTCGCCCCGTCTCGAGGACTTGCGGCAAGGGCTAAGAATGCCCGGCCACGCCTCGTAGTTATCTCGCGGGCACCATCCAGGTCAACCCGACTCCACATCACTTCGCAATAAGCTCGCGCGGGTACCCCTCAGGGCCGACCCGTCTTTAGTATCGTGGTTCATAGTCAAGTCATAATATCCAAGGTAACTGTGTGTCTGACACCGAAGGGAACCCTGAGGAATCACCCTCGATGGAATTCCCGCTCGATGTTATCATCAAGGTGAACGAAGGAGGAATCACCCTCGAGGTCCACACTTGAGAGGTTGCGCGACGATGTCGTTATCGGGGGTGGTGTAGGAGGAATCACCCTCGCTTACCACGACCGAGTAACTAACCTACAAGGTTAACATCAGAAGTGCTAACGAGGTATCACCCTCGGCACTCGACGGTAACCCAGCAGTGTCGGCAACTAAGGGGTAGTGATGTGCGGTGCCATGGTCTAGTCTTCAATCCCGATGATCGGGTCTTCTTATGTCCAGCAGGGCAGTCGGGATCAAGTGGGGTCTCTGTCGTGTCTCTACCCACCTTATACTAAGCAGTCTAGGATAATCGGTAAGGTAACAAAGCAGGGTACAATAATCAGGCTATGCAGCAGATATAGGAAAACAGTAGCAGTAGCAGTTCTAATGCAAGCATAAGAGAGAAAAGAGTAGGCGATATAGGCATGCTCAAAATGGGGGTGCTTGCCTGTTTGCTCTGGGGCAAGGGCAAGGTCTTCAGGGGTGTCGCCGGGAACGTAGTCGTACTCCGGAGCTGCGTCTGCGTCTGGAGCTACGTCTGCGTCGGGGTCTATCGAGAGAGAAGAGGGGGAGGAAACAGGTAAACAATATGCAATCATATGCCACCAGTGCGTGCTATGCTATGATGCAGCGCAGGGTTGCCTGAATATGCATCTAAGTCATTTTAGTTATTTTTAGAATTATTCTGGGATTTAATATCCGACGTGTGTGCACTATTCATCTGCCGGATTCGGGTCCGGAGTTACGAGTTCTTCTACGTAGGAGGTTCCGATGGAGAAACAGACGGCACGATCAGACTCGTCTCGTCGTTCTGAGCAACTTTCATGTTTTAACTTTTTCGATCCGAGCTACGGTTTAAAAGTTATTAATTTTCGAAGTTTATTTGAATCTCTGGATTTCTGGATTTATTTAAATTACAAAAAAGTAATTATTGCGTCAGCAGTGACATCAGCACTGTGTCAGCACAGCTGACCCGCTGACTGGGTCAAACTGACAGGTGGGGCCCACCTGTCAGCCTCATGGGGTTAATCAATCATTTAATTTAGACTAACAGAGGGGTTTAGCTAGTGGGCCCGGGCTGTCAGTGAGTCATTTAACTAACAGGATTAACTAATTATTCATTAGCAGTTAATTAGTCAACCGGGCCCACATGTCAATGGCAGAGGGGAACAGTAAACGCGCGTTGACTTGGTCAACTGGGTCCAGCGGGACCCAGTGTCAGTGACCGAACGGTGGGGCCCACGGTGCCAGATGGCGGCCACGTAGGATGCCGGCCACCGGAGCTCTCCGGCGAGCTCACGCGGCGGCGAGAAACTCCGGCGAGCCCGGATTCGTTCTGTGGTGCTTGGTTTTCGGCGTGCTTTGGCTCGCTGGAACGAGCGGAACGGCGCGCGTCGCGTGGGGTGAATGGCTGGACACGGATATGACCGGAGCGACGCCGGCGTCGACGATTGGCGGCGGAGCTTTCGGGCTCGATCGGAAAATGCGGCAGCAGCGGGTTTTCGGGCGCGCGTTCGGGCTCAGCCGAACGCGGGTGAAGCGCCGCTTCGATCTAGCCCAAAGGCTCGGCGTGCGATGGACGGAGACGGCGACACCAACGAGCCCGAGCGGCGACAAAACACGGCAAGGCGGCGAGCTAGCTAGGAAGGAAATGCGGTGCCGAGAAGAGGAATGGCGGGAGGGGGAAGCTCACCGGGCGGCTATGTAAAGCCCGTGCGAGCTTAGGAGCAGCAGAGGTCGACGGAGTCGGCGGCGAGCGGCGGCGTCCGAGAAGGAGAGATGAGGTCGATTCGCTCGAGGTGGTGATGCAGGGCTCGGGCGGAGAAGCGTAGCCGACGTAGAGGAGGCAGGCGGAGACGATGGACTCGACGGAGAGGCAACCGGAGCCCGGTGGCCGCGGGATCGAGCGACGGCGGCGACAGTGGTTGCGGGCGTCCAACCAGATCAAACCAGAGAGGGGAACGAGGGGAAATGGGGGCTCTCTAGGGTTCGGGGAGAGGCGAGGGAGAGCCGGGGCTGCTTCTTAACCTAGCCGGGGCGCCGCGGATGGCCGACGCGCGGCGGCCGGTCGCCGTGTCGGCGTCAGCGCGCGACAGCGCACGAAGGAGGACGACGGGGAGATGGGCTGGGCCGTTTGGACCTCTAATCGGGGCACTGTGCATTAAGGCCCAGTGCACAGTGTCCCTTTTAATTATTTCTCTGATTCTGTTTTCCTTTTCTTTTATTTCCTTTTCTGTTTCAAAATGTTTAGGGCACTTGTGCACTTTTGAAAAATGTGGGAGTTGACCCAAATATTGCAATGCAATATTATCTCTCACCAAAAAGTGGTTTGGACAAATTTGGATTCCATGTGAGTTTGATATTAATTTAATAGATGTAAATAGTCTGTTTTGAGTGCTGTTTCAGGTTGTTTCACTCACTTAGCTAACTCCAAAAATAATGATTATGATTTTGCCATGACCACTGGATTATTTGCTAATTAAATAACATTTCTCCAGCAGAGTTTGATCAACTTCAATTTGCACTTTGGAATTTAATTTGATTTTCAGATTTTGAATTTGAATTGGATTATTGACCCAAATGATTTGGCGCTGCAAATGATCATGACTTGGCAGTTTTAACAGAGTGTCATAGAGCTTATTACTAGGGGGTGTTACAAAGAGCAAGACTCAATTCATCACAAGAATGTAGAGGGGGAGAAACACCATATGATCCAACTATAATAACAAAGCTCGCGGTACATCAAGATCATGCCAAATCAAGAACACGAGAGAGAGAGAGAGAGATCAAACACATAGCTACTGGTACATACCCTCAGCCCCGAGGGTGAACTACTCCCTCTTCGTCATGGAGACCGCCGGGATGATGAAGATGGCCTCCGGTGATGGTTTCCCCCTCTGGCAGGGTGCCGGAACAGGCTCCCGATTGGTTTTTCGTGGCTACAGAGGCTTGCGGCGGCGGAACTTCCGATCTAGGGTTCTTTTCGGAGGTTTCTATATTTATAAAAAAAATTGGCGTCGAAAACAAGTCAAGGAGGTGCCCGAGGGGCCCACAAGCCCTCAGGGCACGCCCAGGGGGTAGGGCGTGCCCCCTGGCTTGTGGACTCCTCGGGACTCTTCTGGTCCAGCTCCGGTGCTTCGGGGGTCTCTTTTGGTCTATAAAAATCACCGTAAATTTTCAGCTCATTTGGACTCCGTTTGATATTCCTTTTCTGTGAAACTCAAAAACAAGGAAAAAACAAAAACTGGCACTAGGCTCTAGGTTAATAGTTTAGTCCCCAAAATAATATAAAATAGCATATTAATGCATATAAAACATCCAAAACAGATAATATAATAGCATGGAATAATAAAAAATTATAGATACATTGGGGACGTATCATCTGGACAGCGCGGTCCGGACATATGCTGACGATTACGTAAACCACATGCATTTATTCATAAGTAGAGTTACAAACCCATACATAGCCACGATCTAGAGGCACCCAGAACACAACTGGTACAACACTTTGCAAAAAGGACCCCGCAAGAAAAGCAATGAAGACCTTTAGGGACCAAAAAGCAAAACAACCAACAGTCATCGCTTTACGCCCTCGTCGCTGGAGCTTCGCCGGAGAGAAGGGAGACACTAACATGCCCACGATAGAAGAAACGCCATAGCAGACAAAGTTGCGTTGTGAGTTGATGAAGCAGGCCGCCATGCGACTTGAGACCTTGTGGCTCGTTGACCGGGGATCATCCCCACGCTCTTCTACCCGCTTCTCAACCAAACTCATCTGAAACCGTTGGAGAGAAGACTCGAAGCCGCCTTCCTGCACCTGCCTAACATGTGTTGAACCGGCTGCTTTCCAGATCGGGTCGCCGCAGCCGCACTCGAAGAAGAAAGCACCAGCGACCCAACTGCATTCAGAACATAGCCACCAATGCCCACCACGATATTGCAGCAAATGTCGGCACGACGGCAGGATTAAAGCACAAAACGAGCAAAGTTAACCACACAAAACGAGCACACATTCAAGGCTAGCTTAGTGGCGAACAAACCTATGGTTGGATGGTTAGGAGGACAGTGGTATCCTCAGCCCACCAGAGTTCAAGTCCTGGTGCTCGCATTTTACCAGTGAGAGGAGACGTTTCCGTCGACTACGAGGCGCCTACCGTGACTTCGTAAAATCTCAAGATGATATGTCGGCTCGGTCTCTCGGAGATGCTTATAGGGGTAGGATGTGCGTGTGTGTATTCATAGGGGTGAGTATATGCATGTATATATGAGCGCTTGCATTTGTACTGTGTTCAAAAATAAAGGCTAGCTTAGTGAAGCCATTCTTTTTTTTATGGAAAGGGGTTTCCCCGGCCCCATTTTTATTAAAAACGAGGCAACAACATCCAACTAGTGAAGCCATTCTTCTTCTTTTTGGAAGAAAAATAGAAGTACTATTTGCCAAGAGATTATGGTAGGCCGACTTTTTTTTACCAAAAAGATGATGATAGTTGCACTAGACAATATGATTGTTTTGTGCAAATAACTCTATATTTTGTGACATCCCATCATACATTGCCACGAAAATGGTGAGGAACAATAT
This sequence comes from Thinopyrum elongatum, assembly GCA_011799875.1. Classification (NCBI taxonomy): domain Eukaryota; kingdom Viridiplantae; phylum Streptophyta; class Magnoliopsida; order Poales; family Poaceae; genus Thinopyrum; species Thinopyrum elongatum. The sequence continues at coordinate 413,256,945 of CM022297.1, read as the reverse complement.
CATCAATTATTACCACCACTATTGTGGCTAAGTGTTCAAACAAAAAGGAACAAGTGCATGATCATGTGACACATGTGGTAAGCAATTCAAACTATTTAGTAAAAAAGAAGGAACAAGTGCATGACACTCTGACGTAGACCATGAGGGCAACAAACACTTGGGCCGTGCATCGCCCTTTGGCTACTGGAAAATTGGAATTTGTCTAGCGCTGCAGGTGCCGGTTTGTATGCAATTCACAAACTGACGCCTGCAGCGCCCCAGCACCCGTTTGTATGCAGTTCGCAAACTGGCGCCTGCAGCGCCCCATGCTGGGCCAGCCCGTTAGTCTGTATTTCATTTCGCAAAACGCAACCGCTTTCACGGGGACTCAAACCAGCAACCTAATGTGTCGACGTTCGTTCGTATAACCACCCCGCCACGGAATGGGATCTGATAAGCCTCAAGCTTTTGTCTCATTCATTCCTTTCTTGTCTCTTTTCTTTTTTTCGTTTTCCTTCTGTCCACTTTTGTTTTCTGTTTTTTCTTTTTTTCTTCTTCCTGATTTCTTCCCTCATCGATTTTCATGTTTTTACTTTTCCTAAATGCGGGAACTTTTTCCAAATCAATGGTGTTTTCTTCATATTTGATGAAATTTTGTTTTCAAAATCAATGAACTTTTTTAAAATTTAGTGAACTATTTTTAAAAGTTGATTATTTTTTTGGAAATTTTCTTTAAATCGATGAATATGCGAACTTACCTTTAAATCAATGAACTTTTTTTGAAATTTGATGAACCTTTTTTTCAACTCAATGAACTTTTATTCAGATTTGTGAACTTTTTTTCACATTCGGTGAACTTTTTTCAATTCGATGAATATTTTTCAAAAAAAGATGAACTTTTTTCAAATTCGATGAACTTTTTTCAAAATCAATGAACTCTTTTTCAAAATCAATCAACCTTTTTTCAGATTCAATGAACTTTTTTCAGATTCGGTGAACTTTTTTCGAATTTGATGAACTTTTTTTAAATCAATGAACTTTTTTTTAGAATTGATGATCCTTTTTTAAAATTTGATGAACTTTTTTTAAAAATTCGTGAACTTTTGTTCAAAATCCTTGAACATTTTTGAATTTGTAAACTTATTCATTTTGTGCGATTTTTTCTTTTTTTATATTAATCGACGTGAAGAAAGTTGTCTATATGTTAATGTTTGTACTAAAGGTGGGGTCAAATAGGATTATTTCCTGATCATAATTCATAAGCAACAAACTGAGACTGGTCTAGTGGGAAGGCTCGAAGCTGTCGACTTAGGCGAGCACAGATCGATTCCCTGTTTTCTCGAATTAACGTCAACATTTTCCTTCGCATTTGTTTTTCTCCACAGGTTGATTGGGCCGGCCCGCTACGCACCGATTAGGAGGTCCCTTCAGATTCCTCTGCCTGACTCTTCTGGCAATTAATTTCGAGAGCGAAAATAATAAAACGATCTGAGAACGTTCCAAACGCGGACCGGCCCGGCCAATTATAAATACCGGCCACTGACCCCGCGCCCTGTTTCAAACCCGTCGTGCACGACACCACATAGCGAGGGACCCGGAGAAAAAAGACTACCAAAGGCGTCCTCCGTCCCTCTATCCTCCTCTCCCTCGCTCGCCGTCCCCAACCTCTCGCTGCAAAAAGGTGTGGAAACCTTCGCCTTCCTCCCCCGCCCAACTTTTTTCGCGTGATTCTCCCTGCCCGGTCGCAGATCGGCGCGGGTAAGCCCCCTCCCGGCACCTTCCGATCGGCGTGGTTATGTTAAGTTAAACGTCAACGACTCCTATGTTACTGTTGATGGCTCGGCTTGAGCTGGCATGATTCTCTGCGATTCTGAAGGAAAGGTCATTTTCGCGGCATGTCGTTGGTTATGACAATGCTTCGATCCACTGGAGGCAGAGCTGGCTGCATGTGATGAGGGGCTCCGACTAGCGCTCCACTGGTCTCAGCTCCCAATTGCGATGAAGTCCGACTGTGTTGTGGCTATTACACTATTGAATGGTGCTCTTCTTGATAGGTCAAGGTACATGTAGTGAATGAAGTCAAGGTCCTCATGGAAGAACGACCGGTGAACCTTGTTAAGATTAGTCGTACTCAAAATTTTGCTAGCCATGGTATGGCAGCAATAGGTAGAGGTCAACGACGCACAACCTGTTGGCTGGGAAATGTTCCCTTGGAAGTTAGGAGGCTATCCAATATGATTGTAATCCTGTGGTCTATTAATGAAATCCCAATTTCCCCGCTTAGGGAGGCTATCCAATAGGAAAACGTTTCCACCCGGCGGACCGGCCGAAGTTTGGGCCGGTCACGCGCGGGCCTTGCGATCGCAAAGCGATTCGTGGCTACGATTAGTCCTCGCCCAGTCGACATTATCCTCTTGCGGGGGTCGTCTTCTCCGTCCACGGCGGCCAGGGCAACAACGAGGGTGGCGCTAGGGATTAGCGACGGGATGGGCGCGCGCCGGGCCACACGCAACCGCAACAGCACGGCGGTGGTGCTGCGTACGGCCACAGTAGATGCGGCGGGGACGGCGCCGAGATGCTGGACCTGGACGACGGGGGAATGGCGGCGGCCATAGATGCTTTAACCACGGGGCGGCGAGCTGCAACGATGGGAAACGGTGCTACGACGACGATGGTGGCGACGAGATGCTGCAACCGCGGCGATGGTGGCGACGAGGTTGCCCGAACCGAAGAGCAGCCAATGCTGGAACCAGTCACAGCAAGTGTTACAATTGGCACGATGTTTTGCTACGATCGGACACAGCATGACCCCGGCGGCCTCGGGCGGCCATGTGGTTTTTGCTAGAAACGGCTACACCAGATGCTTCAATCGGCACAGCGATTGCTACGACCGGTCACATCTCGCGACGGCCATGGTCGGCGATATGGGTCGGCAAGGCTTTTGTGCTACAACCGACATCGGTAGATGCTACAACCACATGGGTTTTCGCTGCGACCAGTCACTACATCGCGCCCGGCGACGATGGCGGCGATGTGCGTTTTGCTGCAACCGGCTTTTCAGATGCTACAATCGTACATGGCAGTGCTGGAACCGTGTATTTGCGTGGGTTACGACCTTTTTCAACGGCGGCCTTGACAGCCAACTAGGCAATCCATTTTTGCTGGAACCGACCATGGAAGCTGCTACAACCGGAGACGACCGCGGTTGCCATGGCCATGGCAATTTACTAGGGGTGCTACAACCGGCCAACTGATTTGCTGGAATCGGCAACGGCTGTTGCTACCGGTGCCCGACACGACGCGGGGGGGTTCTGTTACCGGCAAAGAGCATGAGGACGAGCTGCGTGGCGGCGATTTTTTGGCGATAGCGATGATGGAAGCTGCATCCAGGGGGAGGCTGCGATGGGGGCACACACAGCACATGACGAGCGGTGGCGGCAGGCAGCGAATGCGAGATGCCCTACTGCAAATTGAGGGGGTGGGGTGGTGGCGGCGGCGGCGGCGGCGCTGTAGCGTTTCGCTCGGTGAAGAAAAAAGGAGAAAGCGAGCGTGGGGGAGACGACGATGCAGTTTTTTTTCGAGACCAGATCCAATGAACAAAAGCTGCTGCATCAGAGGGCTGGGAGGCGACCGGCCGAAACTTTTCGGCCGGTGCGCCGGCGCCTAACAGTCGCCTATCCAATATGATTGTAGTGTGAAGTGGAGATTACTTCAATTTCTGCTCTGTTTTTCCATTAATAAGGGGGAAAATATTATGTCTACTTCAAAGCTTGCATGGCTAGAAAAATCTACACTAAGGATATAATTTTGATACGCTTCTGGACAAATTTGTGAAGTATTACATAATGTGAGTTCTAAAATTTCAGAGTACCTGGAATGTAGCACACTTAGTATAGGTTGAAACTAAAAACTGCAAGTATCAAAATATAGGATCATAGTTACCAATATATGGATTGAACCAAAAACTGCAAGTATCTGTAACACCCCTATGTATTAAAGCACTGTCACTCTGAGTTAATTATGCCAAGCTACCCTGCTTAACAGTGCTTGATCGTTATTGCATCGAATCCCATTTCAGATTCCAACTCAAATTGCAATTCAAATTCAAAGTGAAAATAAAAGTTGTTCCAAAGTGGAAACTAAAATGTTCATTAGATAGCAAATAATCCCAAGGCAATTATAAAAATGAAACCAATATTTTTGGAACTCACAAAAATGCCCCTGGACTTTAAACAGTAGTCCAACAGCATTAATCCGTTCCTTTTCAATTTCTAAAAATATCTAACCCATTCATTTGGCCTCCAAACTTTTGCTGGCAGTGCCAAATATTACCAAGAAATATTGTGGCTTAGTCCCACATTTTTCTAAAATATTTGGTGGCCCACAGAAATCATTTTCTACCTCTGTTTAAAAAATAAAAGCTAAAACAGTAAACAGAAATAAAAGAGAAAGGCCAGACGGCCACATACCTGGCAGGCCCAGCTGGACAGCCCAGCCCACCGAGCGGTCATCCCCTTCCTCCCGTGCGCTGTCGCTCCCTTGCCTCGACACGGCGCCGGACGTTGCGTTGTCAACCATCCGCCGGCTCCGCGGCGCCGATAAGAGCCCCCCCCCCCCCCCGGCAGCCTCTCTTCCCCTTGGACGAACCCTACCCCCGGACTCCTCTCCCCTCGCTCGCTCTCTTTTCCCCTCGCCACCAGATCCCCCTCACCGAGCGCCTCCGCCGCCATCCTTCGACGTCTCCGCGGCCACCGACTGCCTCGTGCCTGTCCATCGTGTCCGTCGTCACCGCCTCGATCGTCCACGTCGTCCGCCGTCGCCTTTTTGCTCGGAGAGGACCGCACGGGCGGGATCGAGCACGGCGCCGATCTCTCTGGCGCCGGCGATCTCCGACGATCGCGGCCTCCCCCTGCGCTACCGATCATCGAGGGGCCTCCGTGAGCCCGCGCAGTGAGCTCCGCCTCCTCCCCATCTCTTTTCGAGCTCGGTTTCGAGCTATTGCGTGCGCCCACCGAAGCTCGAACTCCGGCCATCGCCGAGCTCGAGCGCGGCCGTAGCTCCGGCCATCCCCAGCTGCCGCTGCTCGCTCCTTTGGATGCGCCACATCACAACGATCCCGTAGGAGTGACCCGCGACCAAAATGGCCGCCCGTAGCGCGATTCCGGCGAAGCTCCGGCCGTCGTCGCCGTGTTTTGCCTCGCTGGCGCCGGCGCTGACGTGGCTCAGCTGGGGCCCGCTCTATGTGCCACTGACTGTGGGACCCGCGGGCCCAGTTGACCGGTCAACTGGCCTAGTTGACCGGCTGACTGGACAGTTGACTCAGGTCAACGGGGCCCCACCTGTCAGCCCCTCTGGTGCCTCTCTGGTGCACTACACCGGGTGCACTTAGCAATTCCAGTTACTGTTTTCGATTTAAAATAATACCCTGGAATTTCAGAAAATGATTAAAACTTTAGAATATTCACAGAAAAAAATCCGTAACTCGGATGGAAAAACTTTATATATGAAAGTTGCTCAGAACGACGAGACGAATCTGAAACCGCAGTCCGTTCATCCGCCACACGTACCTAACTATCCGAACATGAAACCATCCCCCTCCGGTCATCTGTCTGACAAATGTCCGGAATCGGGAAAACACTCCCGGATGGTTTTCCCCCTTCCTCGGTGACGTGCAACCATACGTTAGGACACACCCGGCACTGCATATTGTCATGTCATACTTTGTGTAGCACTTGTTTGCTTTGTATTTACTGTTCTTCCCCCTCTTCTCTCTCGTTAGATCTCGGTACCGACGTAGTCTCCGAGACCGACGCAGCTCCGGTGATTGGCTACACCACCGACGACCTTACCTTTGCCGCCGAGCAACCAGGCAATCCCCCCCCTTTGATCATCTCGATATCACCCATTTCTAATATCCCCTGCTTGCATTAGATTTTGCTACTGTTACTGTTTTACCTATTTCTGCTGCATAGCCTGTTTATTGTAACCTGCTGTTGATACCTTACAGTTATCCTAAACTGTTTAGAATAGACTGGGTAGAGACCCATCAGAGACCCCCACTTGTCCTGACTGCCCTGCTAGATTCTCAGAAGACCCGATCAACGGGATCGAAGACCAGACCCCGGCACCGCACCTCACTTTCCCCTTAGTTGCTCGACACTACTGGGTTACTATCGAGTGCCGAGGGTGATACCTCGTTAGCACTTCTGATGATAACCTTGTAGGTTAGTTGATCGGTCGTGGTAAGCGAGGGTGATACCTCCTACACCACCCCCGATACTGACAAAGCCGCGCAACACCCCACGTGTGGACCTCGAGGGTGATGCCTCCTACGTCCATCTAGATGTTACATCAGGTGGGAGTCCAACGAGGGTGATGCCTCGGATTCCTCTTGATATGGTGACCACACGGATGCCTTACATTACTGTTGACACTGATGCTTGGAAAGGCGGGTCGACCCTGAGGGGTACCCGCGAATGATGGATAGTTACCCGTGAGTTATTCTACGAGGCGCGGCCGGGCATTCTTAGCCCTTGCAGCAAGTCCTCGAGACGGGGCGACGGGGTCACATCGATCGTGAGTCTCTGCTCGTTACCGCAAGCCACTAGTCCACTAACGATTTGGATATGTGATCCGAGCCGGCCTCTGGTCGGATAGCACTAACCATCACGTGGGAAGAGTTATGGGCACTCTGCATCGTAGCATCAGCCGAAAGCTCTGTCAGACGTCCAGTTCAGCCTCGCGGCCGGGACGGACCGGCGCCACCCTGGAGAGAGGTGGTGCCTGGCTTCACCCTGCACGCAACGACCCGGAGTGCACAGGGCGATGGCCCAAGACCCCTGAGCGCTTAGGAGGTAGACCGACGGGGACCTCTCTGCTGAGCTGTAGGTAGGGTTGCGGTGTATCGTTTGGCCGAGGCCGGGCATGACCCAGGAAAGTGTGTCCGGCCGGAGTTAATCGAGCGTGGTGGGTAAGTTGGTGCACCCCTGCAGGGAGGAACACATCTATCGATAGCCGATCCTACGGTAAAGGACACTCGGAGTTGTATCCCGATCGATACAGCTAGAACTTGAGATGATACCTGGATATGTGGCTCTGGGATCGCTTTCTCGCGGGGAGTCGAGGAAGGATCTCTGGGCGAGACCGTTACTTGATACTATTACTAATTTACATTATGCTGATCTGCGCTCTTCTAATGCTGCAAGACCGATGAAGATGCTGAAGATGCTAGTCTTCGCTAGGACTAGGCTTTTCCCCTCTATTCTGGCATTTCTGCAGCCCAGTCCACATATACAGCCTCCCTTTGATAATGTTGCATATGTAGTGTAGATCCTTGGCTTGCTGAGTACTTCGGATGAGTACTCACAGTTGCTTTACTTTCTTTTTCCCTATTTGATGCAACCAGCTGACGGAGCCCCTGAGACAGTTGCCCCGCCGACGACTTCCACTACTTCCCCGAGGGTGGATCCTTCTACAAGTTGGCCGACGTCCAGGAGTAGGAACGGAGGGTCCCAGGCAGGAGGCCTGCGCCTTTCGATCGTAGTGTTTTATTTTTGTCCCGCCTTTCTAAAGGCTTCTCTGTTTTCTGTTTTATATCTGTACACAGATATCTAACGCTTCCGCTAATGCTTGTTGTCATCAAGCTTTGTATTCGAGCCCTCGAGGCCCTGGCTTGTAATAAATGCTTGTATGATTTTGTTTATGTTTTAAAGTTGTGTTGTGATATCTTCAAATGAGTCCTTAGGCTTGATCATGTGCATTTGCGTGTATGATTAGTGCACGATTAAGTCGGGGTCGTCACAGTATCGAAATTGTAAACTCAAATTAGACGTGCATTGCACGTTCACGCTTATGTCCCGCATTGTCCCGGGCCTGAGCCCGGCCACGCGAGCGCGTGTGTGTGGTTTTCTATTTCTCTCCTTCACACATCACTAAGTGTGGTGTAGAGAACCCACTATATAAAGAGGTCTCACATTTTCTGAACTTCTGGGGTGGTACTAAACTTTAGAACCACCACTTGCCATTTATTTATGGGCCTAGTCTGAGATTTCAGAAATTCTACATGGGGTAGGCCCATCTATATCTATACCTACTAATAAAGCAAATAGGTATTCTTAGTCCATCGTGCTATTTTATAGAAAACCCCCTGATGTTTCTGACATTAAACCTGTAATACATATCAAATGTTTTTTTAAATACTCATATCTTCTAAACCGCAACTCCAAATTTAACATGTTATATATGGAATTTGATTATAAAAATATATAGAATCTGAATATGATGTTATTTTATCTGTTAACCATTTAAAAAAATACTATCTAGGGTGCAATCTTAATCAACAGTGCATTATCCGTCTTTCTTTCATATCGGTACTGATCCGAATTGTGGATGAACATCTCAGCAAAATCAGGATTAGAGACGAAATTGAAGATCACTTGCCCGTTTCTTTGTATGTATTAAATATACATGCAAGCCGTGTTTAAATAGAAGACATGTGGAATCTTGAACTTGCGCTTTTGTAGGCAAAGACCATCTTTGTTTGGTCCGTAGCTACAAATACTTTGATTATAGATTATTTTTTTTATAAATAAAGCATGTGTGATATTCTTTTCTCCCGTTGCAACGCACGGGCCTTTTTGCTAGTTACTTCTAATAGGAATCACACCTTCTCCTCCTCCAAAGGCACCATCTCCCTCGCACAAAGAATCTTGGGCAAAGCGTCACAAACCTATCCTGATTGCAGGAGTGCTAATATTTATTATTCTCATTGCCTTATGCTTGACATGCATCTTCAGGAGATTGAAAGACCAGACCGGGAGCATCGGACAACTTCATCATCATCCAAAGGCCTCTCCAAAGGAAAGGGTGTTGCGGGTGGAAGAGTAGAAAAATATATAATACATATGCTATGTGGTATGCTCCCCCCCCCCCTTCAGCTTTGAACGAATTTATGAAAAAAAATGGGAGAGCTTAGATGAGCATCGGTACGTCCATATCACCTGAGGCGACAAACAATAGATCTGATATTGATAGTGTCGCTCTGCCAACCTGCAAACTAAACTGATAGCCATTTGTTTTACTGAATCTTCTCCGATGGTTTCTGATCATTCTTACTAGTAGTAATTTATTTCCCGTTCTTGGTTTCATCTTCTCGGTGGTAGCTCTGCAGATCATTTGTAGGGTGTTGTGGTCTGACTCTTTAGAGTACGGAGTATGGAGTATGGAGTACTAGAATTGCCATAAAACCGTTAATTTTCCATGGTTAAATCCCGAACGTTCAAGATTTATCATTCGTAAAAAAATGAATGAGAGAGCTTCTTGAGAAAATAAAATTGTTGACGTGATCAAAATCGGGGGACCCAATTCTAAATTGAAGACCTTAGTTGACTATGAGAGCTCTAAAATTAGGGAGCATATAGTGGATCAAAAGAATCAAACAAGAGAGCTCCTTGAGAAAAAAATATTATCAACCCGGTCAAAATCGGGTGACCCAATTTCAAATTAGAGACCTCCATTAACCATGAGAGCTCTAAAATTAGAAAGCATAATGTATTTATAGATTTTTCATTAGAGAATGGTTGATGTTGATTCACTGAATGAGCAATCTGGTCTGTCACTTGCCTGTTACTGATATTTTCTCCAACTAAAACTATGCTTAGTTCAGTTGTAGTATCCCTGGGTTGGTTATTTAGTCGTTCCCGAAAGAAAGAGCATCTTGTGGCAGTTGCGGATATTGCAAGTCAAGTCAAGTTGCCGCTGCCTTTTGTTGACTAAGGCGGTCAATGAAACCAAAACATTGGCATCTACGTACACTGACGCTCTCAACGGATCCGGTACGGGTCAAACGGTGCGTTGCATGCAAGCGCTTGCTTGGTCAAAACAGAGAAAAAGTTGACCTAACCCAACCACGGCAACGTTTTACGTCAGTCAGAATATCGCTACCCAATCCAAGTTGCAACCTGCCAGCCTACCTCCTGCTCCTTGTGCTCAGATTGGTGAAGAGAACAAGAGAAGTACGTCAGGGTGGTGCTTTTGACTCTAGGTGGAGTGGACGTATACTTTTCACCTCGGAGGTCGATCACATCTCAGGATGTATGTTTCTTTTTTGTGACATATCTCAGGATTTTTTTTTTGAGGGGTACATACCTCAGGATGTAAGAGCATCTCCAGCCCGTTCGGCCCCCCAGGGCGCCGAAAAAGAGCCGCCTGGGGGCGAGCCGGTGCGTGGGGGCGACTTTGTTCCTAGTCGTCGGCCCACGGGTCGCCCCGGGTTCGGCGATGTTTCGTAAAACTCGGCGACTTTGGCACGAACTCGGCGAAACTTCATTGAAATTTGTACAAAAAAACATGAAAACATGCAAACTACGCCTAAACTACGCCAAACTACGCCTAGCCGCCACCACCGCCGCCGTCGCCGTCGTCTACATGCCGAGAAGCCTGTAGAAGCTGGTGTAGTCGCCGCCGTCGCCATCGTCGCCGCCGTCGTCGTCGTCGCGCGCCTGGCTTGGGCAGGCGCCGTCCCTGCTGCAGCCCTGGCCAGGGTCGCCGACGCGCGGTGGGGCGCTGGACGGCCCGGCCTCGTCCTCCTCGTCGCTGTCGAGGACGATGACGCCGCCCTCCTTGCGCCCGCGGCGCCGGGCCTGGAGCTCCGCGTACGCCCGGCGCTGGCGGCGTACCTGCTCCCGGACGTAGTCCTCCTTCGCCCACTTGAGGGCGGACTCGTCGTCGGGGGCCGCCATCTCGACGTGCTCCGGCTTCACCGGGAGCAGCCCCGGCTCCGGTTTCGGCCGGACCAGGCGGAGGGAGCCGCGCGGGGAGGGACGGGCACCCTCGTTGATGACGAGGGCGCCGCTGCGGCTACAGGTGCGGCGCCCGAGCGACGTCTCCTCCGGCTCGGGCTTGACGGGGCGGAGCGCGGCCGGCGAGCCGGAGCCGGACGACGAGGACGACCCCGTCTCCATCCGCCGCGGCGTCCAGGAGCTACCACGGCGGCGAGAGAAGGAGGGCCGCGGCGGGTACTCGAGGCGCGGCACGTTGCCGGTCTCGATGTGGTCGAGGACGGCCTCGAGGGTGCGGCCTGGCATCAATGGAGGCTGACCGGCGCGGCAGCGCGGCAGCCTTCGCATTGATTCCCGCGGGAACCGAGGCGATGAGGGCGACGAAGCGGCGTCTCGCTGACACGGCGAGCCCATCCTCATTCGCGCCAAAAACGCTCGCCCCGGCGCCCCCTGGCGCCCCCCAGCGCGCGGGTTCGGCCTGGGTCCGCCGGCGCCAGTTTCGGCCCAAACCGGCGAAAAACGGGCTCCTGGGGGCGCGACTGGGCCGCTTTTTGGGCGCCGGCGCGGAAAAATCGCCTGGGGAGGGCCTGTTGGGGGCGCGGCTGGAGATGCTCTAAGTGGCGTTGGTGTCCCACATATGCCGTCCACACACAAAAAAAAAGAGCCCAAATGGCGTTGGTGGACATCCACTAAAATTAAATAGCACCCAGCCTGATGTCTGAGATCACTACCTTAGAATCACACGCAATCACCACTCTGTCTACCCTAAGATCAAGTGCAAGTGAGAGTCCCTCCCGGCATGCCATCGCTTCGAGGATAGCCGGATCAGTAATTCCGGATACAACAAGTGCCGAGGAGCCCAAAAAAACTCCACTGTTGTCTCTGCAAACAGCTGCTGCAGCACCTCTATCACTAGTTCTGGAGAAACCCCCATCTACATGAATCTTTACAAACCCAACAGCAGGCGCCTTCCAAGGTTGCCGTGAGTTCGCAGCCGACATTCTTGGTGCTGAACTGGTTGTCGCCGGCCTTCTCAACGCCTCTAACTCCGCAATAAAGCTCATCACGAACGAATGGATAGCATGCGGGCTCTGTAAAATACCTTCATGGATTGCCTTCCGACGAGCTGACCAAATCGACCAGAGTGTGACAACCATCTCTGTGAGGTGTTTGTGTGATAATGTCTCGATCATAGAGAGTATCCAGCTCTTTGCGTTTGGCTTTCTAGTAGTCTGAATGTGATCGACCACCTCTCCATCAGCGGGCAAGAGAGTTTGCCACATGTGATATCACTTTTGAAGGGCGAGCATCGAATTGGGAAGCCCATAGTCTTGCTAAATTTTCTAGTTCTTCATATTCTGGACGCCATTTGTGGCTGGGGATTCCTCATTATCCCTGTAAACCTTGCTACTATCTAATAAAGTTTGGTTTACCGCTCCAAAAAAAACTAAAATTAAATAGCATATGTGGATAATCCATCAAAGCCCACGTTGCCAGCGGACGACTTGTTAATCGTCTCCTTCCCCAAACCATGCCCTAGGGCGCTGTCGTTGTCGCCGCCGCCGCCGTCTCCACCCGCACAGCCTCCCCCTTCCAATCCTCTCTCTGCTTCATGGCGCGGCCGTGTTTCTCGAATGGGCCGGGGAATGAAAGGGCGGTGGGGAAATGTGTCTGAAATGAAATTCTAGTTTGCCAAAGTTCTAGTAAATGGGTCACATGATTTGATTTGGCAAGTGGGTGATTTTGCACTAGCCCGTTGGCTCATGCAATTTTCATGGCACAACGCTAAGGCCAGAAGTAAAATGCTAGTTGGTCTAGGAAGTTGGGAGGCGCCTACCCAGACTCGGGGACTGGTGCCGTGCTAGGAGTAGATGGAGTGCCATCGCTCTTCCTATCGTGGTTGTTTGTGCTATGATGTAAGCGGCGTACGGTATCTCGTGACAGGGGTGCGGGGGCGGTGGCTCCGGATGGCGGTCCACATCATTGCTCTTCGGCGGGCATCATTGCGATGGTGGTGACTCTCATCTCGGGTTGTGTGAGCAACGGGAGGTGTTGCGGCGGGTACTTCGAACGTGCCCTCTCTCTTTAAGGGGCGGTGTCCTGATCCGGATATGGGGATCTGACATCGTCGCGCTCCTCCTGGTTGCCTCGTGGTGGCACGGGTGAGTTGTTAAGCGAAAGCTCCGTGCCTTGGCACCGATGACGACGACATCCGTGGATGCTGCGCTCCTGCAAAGCCCCGCAACTTTGCTTCCAATTTGCGGGAAAAAACATGCCCGGACCGCTCGGCGGATCGATATAGTCTCGCGTTGGATGACACAACATGTCCAGACAGTGCAGCCGGACGTATGGGGGCGGTTTAAGAGTCGACGTTGGAGATGCCCTTATATACAAACTTAACTGCACAAATCGAGCACATTCAAGGCTAGCTTAGTGAAGCCATCCTCTCTCGCTCTTTTTTAGGAAAGGGGTTACTCTGCCCCATTTTTATTAAAAACGAGGCAACATGCAACTAGTGAAGCCATTCTTATTCCTTTTGGGAAGAAAAACAGAAGTACTATTTGCCAAGAGATCATGGTAGGCCGACTTGACAGTGTGATTGTTTCTTGCAAATACTCCCTCAATTTCACAATGTAGTGCGCCCGTGTTTTTCGAGATCTAAATTTGACCATAAATTTAACCAACGAGACCGACTGTAGCGGGAGCAAAAATTATACAGTATAATTGTTGCTCCCGCTACAGTCGGTCTCGTTGGTTAAATTTATGGTCAAATTTCGATCTCGGGAACCGCGGACGCACTACATTGTGGAATGAAGGGAGTAACTCTTATATTTTTCATCAAGTTTGGTTTGCTTATAGCTAAGTTAATGCATCAGATCTATCCTCCAAAACAAAGCTAGGGTATGTGCCTCTCGCCAGCGCCGCCGCATGTTCGCCTCGTCTCCAGTGGCCTTAGGGCCATGGGGGCGCGATGGATCTTGTCAAGGGCCGGCGGGAGGGCTTCATTGTTAGTCGTTCCTTCGAATTTTGTTAGGGTTTGTGTCCTACTCAGGAAGACGAGACAACGGCGGCTCCCTGAAGATGGAATAAAGGTCTCCCCGCCTAGCGCCTGTTCCGGTGGTGCGTCTAGCATCGTTGGTGGGCGTGTGAAGGTGTGTCTCCGGCGGAACTATCCTCGATCGGTAGATTTGCTCGGATCTGGTTGTTGTTCGTCTATGTTTGTGTGTCTTTGGGTTGGATCCTTTCGATCTACATTATTCTTCATCGGCGGCGGTTGTTGTTCTAGTGCGTTGGTCGTATGTGGCCTTAGCATGATGACTTTTCGACTGTCCACTACAACGAGTTGTGCCCGACTCCGGCGATGGAGGGGCGATGACGGTGGCGCGCCTTCGTCTCGCTTCAGTGCTTGTAGTCGTCGCTAGGTGATCTACGGATCTGGATGTAATTTTTATTATTTCTGGTGTTCGTTATACTGCCATGATTGAAGATGAATAGATCGGAAATTTTCTCGCAAAAAATAATAATTTGGATTGCTTACTATGAGTGTCATGTGGTAAATAACTCCTTTTTTTGTGAGGGTAAATAACTCTTATATACTCGACCCACGGAAGTTGCATTCTGTATTTTGTGACATCTCATCATACATAGCCACGGAAAATGGAGACGTCCAGTATCATCAATTATTATCACCACTATTGCGAACCAATCTATAGTTGGATGGTTAGAAGGACTGTAGTATCCCCAGCCCATCAGGGTTTAAGTCCTAGTGCTCGCATTTATTCCTGGATTTATTTCAGGATTTCCGGCGATGCACATTCAGTGGGAGGAGACGTTCCCGTCGACGACGAGGTGCCTACGGTGACTTCGTAAATTTCAAGATAATATGTCGGCTCAGTCTTTCGGAGGTGCTCATAGGGATAGGATGTGCGTGTGTGCGCTCATAGGGATGAGTGTATGCGCGTGTATATAAGCACTTGCGTCTGTACTGTGTTCAAAAAAAATTTATTACCACCGCTACTGTGGCGAAGTGTTCCCCACACACACACAAAAGAGAGGAACAAGTGCATGACACTCTGACGTAGACCATGAGGGCAACAAGCACTTGGGCTGTGCATCGCCCTTTGGCTAGAATATCATACGAAACCAATATTCAATGAAAACTTCGTAGAAATCATATTTTAAAGTTTTAAAAAAATCTAAAAAAATGTGAGATGTTAAGAAGGTGATGTTTTATTGCTACACAAAATTTCAAGTTGAAAAACATTGCGAGATGTGAGCTATGAAAAAGACAAATTCAGCCCTGAATAGTGACATTACTATTCGGCACTATTCAATGCTGATTTTGTCTTTTTCGTAGCTCACATCTCGTTATGTGTTTCAATTTGAAATTTTGTGTGGCAATAAAACATCATCCTCTTAACATCCCGTATTTTTTTTTCAGACTTTTTTGAAACTTCAAAACATCTTTTTCTCGTGGTTTGCATCGGTTTTCATCGAATGTTGGTTTTCGTGCGATATTCTCCCCTTTGGCTATTGGAAATTGGAATTTGTCTAGTTCCATAAAAAACTCTTTTGCCTACCGGAAACGAATAGATTCCTCTGCCTGACTCTGGCAATAAATTTCGAGAGCGAAAATAATAAAAAGACCGGAGAACGTTCCAAACGCAGACCGGCCGGGCCAATTATAAATACCGGCCGGGCCAATTATAAATACCGGCCACGGACCCGGCGCCCGGTTTGAAACCAAACCCGTCGCGCACGACACCACAAAGCGAGGGAGGGACCCGGAGCAAAAAAACACCACCAAAGGCAGGCGTCCTCCGTCCCTCTGTCCTCGCCGTCCCCAACCTCTCGCTGCAAAAGGTGTGGAAACCTTCGCCTCCCTCCCCCCGCCCAGCTTTTTTCGCGTGATTCTCCCTGCCCGGTCGCAGATCGGCGCGGGTAAGCCCCGGCCCCTCCCGATCCGGATCCGTCCCCGCCGCCGCCATGTTTCTGTAGAGTTTTCCGGGCCGGGTCGTTCCGGTGCTGGTTGGTGAGGCGCGGTTGCCTCCGCCTCACGGTAGATCTGCGCTTTGGTCCGGTTCTGGCCGCCGCCGCCGCCGCCGCGGTAGGCTCGTGGTTCGATGGGTTTTTGTCAGCCGGGAGTCCGATTCGGTGCGCGGCCCCTTGGGGTGATTTGACTCGATTGTGTTCGATCTCTCGGGGGCCGCGCGTTTGGTCGTCGTCGCCGCCGCTACGGTGTTAGGTTATTCACGTTCTCGGCGACGCACACGTAAAATATTTGGTGTTGTATAGACAAGATTATTCGCTTGTTTGTCGCATGCTTACATATGAGTATATTATCTGAGAATTACGAGGATCACTCGTCCAGTCTCATGTATTCATGTGAGGTTCGAGGTTTATTTGATCTCCGAGATGCCCGAACCGCTGCGGGGTTCCACACCAGTGGCAATTGTGTACTAATGAGCTAGTGTTTGTTTTCTCATAAGCTGGGCTTTGTAGTTGCTGATTACCCTTATTACTGAATACATGAGTACATAGGCCATGGGAGTTTGAAACATTGATATGTTCCTGTGCCTGGCTGAGCTGCTGGTTCCTACTTCTGACAGGTTTTCGATGGATTGTTTAGCTTCCTGAGTAGAATGTTTGAGCTATATTTTCACAGCTATGAGGCTGTGTCATCATCATGGAGTAAATTTGGGGTCATAACATGGCTACAGCAATTTCGTTCCTCATCTTGTTGTAACTAGAACAGCTTTTCTCTCCTTCTAGGTTGCTTGTCATGGCATCAAAGCGCATCCTCAAGGAACTGAAGGACCTGCAGAAGGACCCGCCCACATCATGCAGCGCAGGTTTGAATTTGACTTGTTTCCATTGGACATCTATATGCCATATAACACTATCTTCGTTCACACCTTTTGTTCCCTGCTTTATCCTGGCATGCCATCTCATGGACTCTAATTTTTGTTTGTAAATTGTTTAGGTCCTGCTGGTGAGGACATGTTTCATTGGCAAGCAACAATTATGGGACCCCCTGACAGTCCCTATGCCGGCGGTGTTTTCTTAGTGAACATTCATTTCCCTCCGGATTACCCCTTCAAGCCACCAAAGGTATAGGACATACGAGCATCCTCTTATTCGTAAACCCTCGTTATGTGTGCTCTGCCTGCTTTCATAGTCCTTGGTATTGTAATCTGGAAATTTATCTGTTATTTCCACCCTGCTCATCCAGGGAGTTACACTCGCCGGCTAGATAGAACAACAATGGTTCTATTTTCTTAGTCAATTAATCTCGCTGGTTCACCTGCCCTTTTATAGAGTAGAAATCCTAATAATAGAATACTAACTGCGACACATAAACAATAGGAGATATCAATCTCAATCTCTGATCTCTAGAATATAACTTGCTTACCAAGGAAACAGCTAATTAATCTTTATCTGCTGCCATATTTGCCTTCTTTGTGACTCTTTTGGGCCTGTCATGCCCATAACACTTGTGATCACCTTTTTGCGTAGAGGGGTCATAACATGTACTCCTGATGGGCACTGTGTGCACTTTCCTGTTGATGCTTTTCTCAATGTCCACTCATGGTATTATAACTATCAGTGTGGCCCTTTTATGGACCGCCATAAAATCATCTTTTGGTTATATATATAGTTAACATGGTATGCAGTGTGTTCTGAAATATCCTTTTCTCTCTGGATGTGGTCTTTCAAAGTTGTAACACTGTTAGTAATTTGGTATATAGGATTGTCCTGTTCATAATTTGGTAAAGTAAACACAATCACTTTTCAGTTTTCATGAGGTGGGGATAGACATGCTATAATGGCATGGATGATGTTGTTTATAACAGCACTATAATGATCTTGTTGCTATTGCTAACATATATAGCATATGATAGACAACGCCTGATATTTTTTTGGTCTCAATCTTCCTTCTTGACTAAAATCCACATTGAAGAATTTGGTAGGACCATGTGGTGTTTGGATGCATCATTTGTTCTACTATTTGTACATTGCTAAGTGCAGTATTCTAATGTTTAGGTGTCGATATTCCTCCCTACCATGCAATTTAATCCATGCTTGTGCCATTTTATAATCGGTATGTTCTCTTTTTAGGTATCTTTTAAGACAAAGGTCTTCCATCCTAATATCAACAGCAATGGAAGCATATGCCTTGATATTCTTAAGGAGCAGTGGAGCCCTGCTTTGACGATCTCCAAGGTCATCCTCATCACTGTTCTCATTTTCTATTTGCACACAAACTCTCTATATGCTTACTAAAAATACAAGTCACTTCTATAAGTCTGCTCCAGTACCACTAATTTTTGCATACTTGTTTGCTACATACTATCCCTGCCATATCCTTGTGAAAAATATCTAGGGACACTTTTGTTGTTTAACATGTGAGACTGACAAGTTCATAGGGCAAAAGGAGTGCATGTTTGTTCAGTTTTGCACTTTCCCAGAAACCACCATCATAACCATACAATAAACCGCTTGCTGTCCATTATTGATCCGTTGCGTGTTTTGATGTTGTACAGGTCTTGCTCTCTATCTGTTCCCTGCTGACCGATCCCAACCCGGATGACCCCCTTGTTCCCGAGATTGCCCACATGTACAAGACGGACCGGTCAAAGTACGAGACGACAGCCCGCAGCTGGACGCAGAAGTATGCCATGGGTTGAAGACCTGCATCGTGGACAACTGAAATGTCGCTTCAAGAAAAATATTTATGGGCCATTGTTTCTTCGATTTGTTGCTGGTTGTGTGTAATCCGATCCTCAAGGATTGTAAATTGCATTCGGCGTCGGCCCTATCATCAATTGCCACTAGTATCGGCAGACCTGCATGCCTATCAGCCTATTCACCTATGCTTGTTGGGTTAACCTTCATCAGTGTTGGTGTTTAAAACATGTTTGCGTCATGACCTTGTCCAGATTTATATTTTTTTTTGGTGTTATTAGGTCATGTTTCCGTATGTTTGTATGGTTTATATGTTCAGTTTTGTTGTTGTTCGCAGCTAAAGCATTAAGGGTAGTTGCAACTTGCAATATACCAGAAGCTCGCTGCAAAACCTGTTGGTTTTGTGAACAGAGGGACTAGTGTAGTCTTAGCTGCTCTGTTGATCATCATCAGAAACTAAAAAGCGCTAATATTCTCCACTCTATCCCGTCCTTTTTTGCATTGCTCTACTGTTTTCTGTTGAGCATTCCATATCTTTTTTGCATTGCTCTACTATTTTCTGCTGAGCATTCCATATTTTGACACGAGCTTTGAGTGCATTTTCTAGCGATGATGCGTAGGTGAAGGCGACAGATTTGCTGAGAGATTGAAATGGCAAGCAGTGGTGCGTGCAAGAAACATCTTTACATTTGGATGTTTGAGGTCTTGAAAGTGTTTATTTTTATAGCAGTGATTAAGTGGAAAACGGTTTATTTCTATAAGCACCCTGCATCGTACGTACGAGACCTAAGGAAGTTGATTAAAAAAAGGTCATATAAAAACTGAAGTAACATTTTCATTAGACTTTGGCTGTGTTCGTCAACCCTCCACTCCTGCTCTATGGAGCAGAGCGCGCGGAGCAACCTTTTAGCCGCTCGCCAAAATACAACTGCGTGCAGCTCCTCTCCGCAGCGGAGTTGCAGAGCGGAGGGATTCCGAACAGCCTTTAATATATTTCCGTGGTGCAGTCAAATGAACTTTTTCAAGAGGAAAAAAAAAGAGTATGAATTTAGAGCGTGGACAAGGAGCAGCAGCAAACCATGTTCGCCCCGGTTCGGTGTATGTTGCTGCCGCGGTATGCAGCAGAGCCACCCAAAATACTGGGCTGTGCTGCCACCGCTGACTGGCGCCAGCACCGCCGTGTGCCTTACCTTGTCACGTCCTCGCGCTGTGCTGTGCTGTGCTGTGCTGCGCCGGCAGAACGGCCGTGCTCGGGTGCACGTCGCCGTCCAGTTTGGTCCATTTCGCAGGCCTAAAACGACAGCACAGCAGGCAGACCTTCTCCACAGTTGACACCAAACTAATTTTGGACGTGGGAGGGGGTCGGTCGCCTCTTTTCTTTCTCGCCCCCTCTCTCTCCCGCGCGCGCGCGCGTACGTCTTCCCTTCCCAGAACCCCGTTCCCAGCCGCTCCCTCCCTCGGCCTATTTGCAGATCCCCTGTCACCACGCCCTCCGGTTTCGACGGTTTGAGCTGCTGCTATTAACGGCAAGGGCCGTTCCGCCCCGGCGCCACCCGCCTCTCTCCGAGCCCCCGCCGCCCGCCGGGGTGGGCTTGCCGTGGACGACGGCCGGCAGGCATCCAACGCCGGGAAATCTGAATCTTCTGTTGGGTCCCCCATCATCAGGAGGAGGAACATAGGCTTCTTGGTCCTGCGCAAGGTATGCATGCATACGTGCATTTCATTCTGCTCTCAGCAATGTAGTAATAACCAGGCTGCATGCATGGCTGCCGAAAGCTATTTGCCGGCTCCATATCATAGCATTCAGAAATTTACGATATACATCTACGCAATGTGGTAATCGTTTGTTTTTTCTAGGATTATTAGGTCAGCAAAAGTTCAATTCCTTCGCGTTCAAACAATTGAATTGTTGTTGGAGGTCTCCTCCAATTTAATGAATATATCTCCTTTGGACAAAAAAATTGACACCCTAGGATTGTCTGAAACTGTTGCATGCGGATTCAGGCAAATATGTTGAGCAAGATTCGCTGCCGTGCAGACAAACTTCTCGGTTCTATTGGATTTGCCGTGGTTGTGACTTGTGGACATCAAATCTGTTTCAATTTCTATCTAAAACAAACAGCACGTTTTTGGCTGGTCTCTTCTTGTTCATATTTCTGCAGTCTCTGGCCATTGTTTTGAAGAATTGAAGTGCTATTCACCATTTGTATGTACACCCTCTGTTCCTAAATATAGGAAGTTTTGGTACTTAAATTTTAAACTGTCAAAACATCTTATATTTAAGAACAGAGGTACTCCCTTAGTGATCTAAACTCTCTTATATTTCTTTAGAGGGAGTAATACATATTTATATTCACCATTTCGCCATCTAGAGCTAGCTATGTTAATCATATTTGATATATTGGTATCATGTTATGGCATAGCGTATTGCTTTTATTCAGTCAAATAGTGAAATCAGCACTGAAAAGTATACCTCTTTTTCCTCCTCGTCTACCAGAGTCCAGGAGTCCGGACATCCTGACGGATTTGCTCGAACCAATGGGATGCTGCGGCAGCGTGAGTAGTTTTTACTCACATACATCTCATTTACAACTGGCAACTTTGATAACTGAATCGTGCACTAGCATCTTTATTGCATAGCTTGTGTTTGTTTGCCATGCTACGTGGTGCTTTTTTTTTGTTGGTCAACTGATTGTAAGGCCCAAAGGAAGCCGTTTATCGAGTTATACATTAGTAAATCGAGCTGTTTGGTTATGCTTCCCTTTGCAGAACCCTGTAGATGAGGAGGAACACCTAGACTACAGCTCTGGGAGTGTGACTCTTATAACTGATCTAAACAGTTGGGAAAAGAAATTGGAAGATGCGACTGACGCCAATAAAACAGTAAGTAGCCTACAACCTTACCCATACTCTGGACACAAGGATAGGTGCATGTGGCTTTCCAATTTGGAATTCCTGCGGTTGTTTTGATTAACCATGCTGACATTTTTCAACTGCACAGCTTGTTGTAAAATTCAGCGCAGTATGGTGTGGCCCGTGTAGGATCGCTGCTCCTACGTATGCCGAACTTTCTTTGAAGCATACCGATCTTGTTTTCGTGTCTGTGGACGTAGACGAACTACCGGTACACAAATGTTTCTCCGATTCATTACTAATTTAGCTTTGAGCAAATGCTCAAACTAAATGTCATTTCGATATATGTTTTTTGTCAGGAACTGGTCACGCAATTCGACATACGTGCCACACCGACATTCATTTTCTTGAGAGATAAGAAGGAGATCGACAAGCTGGTGGGGGGAAACCAGGCCGATCTTCAGCAGAAGTTCGAACCATACTGCCGGCCAGCCGACAAAGTTATGAGTAAACAGTCTTTCGAGGACAAAACCTGATGTTCCTGCCTGCCAGTCAATAGAGCTTCAGGACGAGCACGGCCTCCATTGGCTGGGAGCATCAGCAAGAGCCTGCTTGGCGGCATACGTAGGTTCGAGAAACTGACCAGCAGAAGTAGGATTTCTTGGTAGTGTCCACACTCGATCAGCAGTAAATTAAGTTAGCCCAGCATCTGTAACTTTGCACCACACACGCTGTCCATATGAACTCGCACAAAAACAATGTACTGATTGATTGACACCAGCCAGATGCCTTGAGATCTCATGAATCATGACTGTACAACAAAATTGCCAATGCCATTGGTGATCTTGCGTCTCACTCATGTCAGGACTCAGGAGTCAGGACAGAATTTATGGGATGGAGATCTATATAGAAACTATATGCAGGGATTTGATCGCTTGTTCAATGTAGCCAGGCATATCAATTATTTGGTGAGCTGCAGCTTTGACAGGACGGCGGCGGCCCGATCACCACCGAGCAGGAAATAGGGGTGCCGGAGCGCGGCGGCGGCGGAGAGGCGTCCCTTCTCCCGCTGCGCGATGAGCTTGGTGGCCAGGTCCCAGCCTCTGCCAGAGTCGAGGTCCAGGATCTGCAGGTCGGGTCTCCGGCGCGTGGTCTCCCGCCACCTGTTGAGGTCGTAGCCGGCGGCCTTGAGCTCGGAGTTGAAGTTCTTGAGCCCGGACGGAGATCTGAGCGCCGGCGTGGCCATCTGCATGAGCACGATCCCGGCCGAGTACATGTCGAAGAGGTCGGGGCTGTTGAGCTGCCAGAGGATCGGGGAGAGGATGGCGGCGATGGGCTCGGCTGGCGGCGTGGGGGTCTCCTCGGGGAGCACGTAGAGCTCGGGCGGGCAGTAGTCCGGGTCGAGCAGGGTGCGGTCGGGCACGTAGTTCTTGCCGATGCGGAGGTCGGTGGCGGCGCCGAAGTCGATGAGCTTGACCTGGCCCCGGCGGGTGACGACGAGATTGGAGGGCTTGATGTCGCGGTGGACGATGCCGGTGTCGTGGATGCGGCGGAGCGACGTGACGAGCTGCCGCATCACCTGCTTCACCACCAGCGCGGCGCGGGTGAGCGAGTCCACGCCCCGCAGCGCCCGCCCGAACATGAGCGGCTCCAGGTTCGCCGGGAAGCCCCGGTCCGTCACGTAGTTGCCCAGCGTCCGGTCGCCCTGCACGCGGGAACAAGTTCAAATGTCAGAGCGCGCGCGTTTGGAGCTTATCGGCCATTGCCGTTTGCCGGCGCAAGCAAGCCGAGCGGGTGTTTTGCTCTTCAATGTACACATTGTCACTGCATTAAATAGATTGCTATTCAATAAGCTGCACAGCAGGCCTATTAGCTCAGCTGGTTAGAGCGTCGTGCTAATAACGCGAAGGTCACAGGTTCGAGACCTGTATGGGCCAAGTTTTTTTTGGGGCAGAAATCATTCTTTTTCTATTTGGATTTTCTTTCTATATGGAGAATTTTCTGTGCTTGGATAACTATCGGGGTGTGCTACGCCTCGGCCGGCGGATCTTTTTAAAAGATCTGCCGCCTTGCGAGCCGTCCGATTTTAAATCATTCTTTTTCTATTTGGATTTTCTTTCTATATGGAGAATCTTCTGTGCTTGGATAACTATAGAGGTGTGCTACGCCTCGGCCGGCGGATCTTTTTAAAAGATCTGCCGTCTTGCGAGCCGTCCGATTTTAGTTGCTCAGCATATGATCCCTCTTTGCAACAAGAGTATTGTTTCAGAAACAACAGTGACTATTTCAACCAGAGCTTTGTTTCAGAAACATTGATGACGTTGCAAAGCATCTCTGCGCATGATCCTTCTTTGCAACAAAAACTTTGTTTCAAAAACACCTTTGACTATTGCGACACGATCTTTGTTTCAGAAACATGCCACGCATGGATGTGACGGATCCTAGCAGGGAGGGCCTCCCCAATGACAGCACCAGAGGAGAGGCCGTGCGCGGCGCGGTGCTGAGCCACGTGCCGCTGCAACGTCGACCGAGGCACGCGGATCTCAAGGCAGGAGAGATGTGAGTTGCGGGGCGGTGGCTGCCCGTCCCAAGGCAAGTGAGGCGGCGAAGAAAAATAAAAGGGTTGGAAGTGGGGCGACGAAGGCCTGCCTCGCCGACGAATGGCGGCTGCTGGAGTGGGGCGGCGGCAAGCACGGGCGCACGCATGATGCGGGCGAGCATCTCCCTTGCAGTGCTAATTCGGGATGAAAGGATTGAGGGAGATGGGGATAAGGTAGAAGACGGAGGCATGTTGTTGCAAAAGACGTGATGGTGGGTCCACTGGGACGTGATGGTGGGTCCACTGGGAACACGAGGCGCACAACTAAGGCGACGGACGCGCGTATGATTATCGACTGGTTGATGAGAAGCGTTTTCCATAACTATAAGACTCACGGATCTTTACCCTATTTTCAACCATGTATATTTCTGATGTGGGAAGAATAGGCTTGCCTATTCCCCAACTCTCTTCCGGTGCCTCCTTGTAGTTGCTCCGACGAGGCGGTGACAAATTGTGTAACTCGGTGATATCTGTGTGCTACTTCGTGCTCTATCAGCATGCTTTAGTCTGAAGGTCGTCAGTGGCGGCGCTGTGTTGGTCTATGAGGAATGGTGGGCACAACCAGGGCTATGTCACTTAGGGGGTCGCCTAGTAGGAGTGGTCGTTGGTGGGGCTTGGGCGAACATGTCGGCTTCGGCTCTGCACACCTGTCAAAGCACCTTCACGTCGTTTGTATGAGCTGTAGTGGTACGATTGCAACTCATGGAAGGGTGATTCGGGCAACATGAGGTTGAGGGATGTTCGGGAGAAATCGTTGCTCTGGTCTTGGCTCTAAGGCCCCTCCCAATGCTTCATGGTGTTCAGGTGCTAAGAGTGCCACATAGGCAAAACAATGACATGACAAAGCAATTAAAGTGGAGAGAGAGCATTGTGGTGACCCCAGGAGGAAACGATGCTAAGCGCGTAGACCTATGCAAGATGCCTACCAACCAATATATGAAGGAGTTTAGTTGTCAAACCATTAAATAAGAGCACTGCTTGGTGCACGACGTTTTCTGGCCGATGGTTGAACGACCAGCTGTACTAGTCATTCATCAGGGTATGTATGCGGCTCACAACCATTGATTAGCGTGTCATGTGCACATCGGGCAGAAAAGCGTCGTGTGCACATCCATTCCGTTAAATAAAGCAAGCTTAGCTATAAAAGCTAAGTACCCACGCATTGAGGACATTGGTTGCTAAGAATTTTAATGCTCTTAGCACCCCATCTAAGTACCAATGCATTGGAAGAGGTCTAAGGGCAACGCGAGGTTGAGGGATGTCCGGGAGAAATCCTTGAAACCAGCGACGACAATGCGTGCAAGTCCTCAAACTATCTTGAAAGCTTTGATGTGGGGTTGTGCTCCTCTCCTCGTTCGACGACAATGCGTGCAAGTTCTCAGTTTGTTGTTGAGGTGGGTGCCCCGAGGTGCCGAGATCTGCTTGGTACTAACGATGATTCCATCAAGCAGGGCTTCAGTTTCGATACTTTTTTCCGGCGTGTTTGATTGGTTCTTCGGTGCTTTGTTGTGACACCAAAGTGTAGAGTAGCATATCACTTGGCAAACTATGATCGTGCGGACATGCAAGTTGGCTACGTAGAGGACCCCTCTATAGTTTGGCCCTTGCCAGCACATTGTAGTCCAATAATATTGGAATAAAACCCCCCATTATCCTTTAAAAAAAATCTTTGCCTTATTTATGAAGAAGCATACCTCAAATTTCCAGACGAGCCACTTGCCGCCCTTGACGAACTCCGACTTGGTCTTGTCGGCGACGAAGCTCCCCATGAAATCGGCGCACGACTCCGGCGCCGCCCTCGCCACCCGGTAGTTGAACCACTCCTCGTAGTCGCCGCACTCCTTGGCTCCAACCGTCCCCACTTTTATCTGCATATCAAAACACGCACCACCGGCACACCCATCAGATCCGCCATTTTTGCTTGCAACCCCGGCGGACCCGATCGAGCTAGCGTTGCTTGCACCAGGCTCACCTTCTTGAGTATGACCTTCTCCTTGTACCTGTCATCGAGCTGGAGCTTGGTCTTGGCCTTGCCGGTCCTCTCCTCGACGGCGGGGCCGCCCCTGGGCACCACGGCGCCCGAGTACACCACCCCGAACGACCCCTCCCCGATGCGCTCGCCCACCACGAAGTCGCTCATCTTCAGGCTCCGCCGCCCCAGCAGCGTGTCCAGCGCCTGCTGCAGCGGCGCGAACACGTACGTGTCCACCGCGCCGCTCAGCACCCCGGGCCGCGCCGTCAGGTACAGCCACGTCACCGCCACGACCCCCAACAGCGCCCACCGCTCCGCCTCGTTCATCCCCGCCGTCAGCTCCTCCATCCGGGACAGCGCGTCGTCTGCCACGCGCACCGCCGGGCTGGACGCGTCCAGGTGCAGCGCGCTGAGGAGCTCGTCTGGGATGGCGTCCACGGCCGTGTCCGGCGCGCTCGTCAGGACACCGTCCGGGACGACGAGGGCCGCGTTGGCATTGGCCGCTTCGCTGGCCAGAGGCGAGCTCAGGAGCCCGTCCGGGACAGCCGCGCCGGCGCCGGCGCCAATGGATGACGCGTCGCTGGCGGCTGGGTCGGACGAGTCCGCTTGCAGCGACCTCTTGAGCTCGGTGAAAAGGTCACCCCAGCCATCGGTGCCCGTGTCGCTGACCACCGTCGCCACCACCGGGTCGGGCCTGCCCAGGTGCAGCGCGCCGCTGAGGAGCTCGTCCCCCGCGCCGCCGTCGGTGGGCACGGCACCGCACCTGATCAGCCGGTGCTTGGCACCGTGTGGGTGAAGCAGCGCATGGTACTTGTTGGCGAAGGTGGGCGGGGGCAGGAGGGAGGAGGAGGCCATGGAGAGGATGGCGCGCCTCTCATGGGAGGAGGTGGAGGCGCGCGTGTTTGAGAGGTGGAGGTGAGCAGTCTGAGCTGAGCCGAGCTGAGGCTGCGGAATGTGCTACGTGGCGGGCAGCGGCTTGCAGCCACGCGCGGATGGGATAACGATGAGCCGAGCGATGAAATGATGGGCCTGCCAATAGTCGCACCGTGCCATGCATTGGGCTTCGGCCCGGAGGCTGATTCTTCTTCCTCCCCCCGCGATGAACTTTTCAAAATTTATTATGGTTTATCCTAAAGTTTTCTTCTTCTTTTTCGCAGTTTTCAAGCAGCTGTAAGCCGTGTGCTGCCGATTCCAACTACCAAATCATGGCCACTTCTTTCCACGTACGCCACGTACTAAAATGCTACTACTTCCTCGGAGTGCTGTATCTTTGCTGTCTGGGGGGAGGAAGAGACCCTTTCTGCTCGTCCTCTTTCTTCCTTCTTCTTCTTCCCTTTGTCCTCACGTTTCAGAAATCCATCCATTGAGGCCTGCGCTGTAGAGCCATTCCTGTTACGTTATCACGGCCAAGCCGATGAGGACGTGAGAAATCGGTGGGGTTCTGAAGATTTTGACAGCAAAGGTGAGTCCGCATGTTCTTCTTTTTCATGGTTTTTCTTTTTTTGCGGTTTTCTTTGCCATGCCCGTATTGTTTCGCGACCAATTTGTCCACGAAATGACCTTGAATCATGAGCTTGTGTCTCGACAATCAAGTGCAGTAATCTAGTGCCATGTACTGGATGCACCTCTCTCTATACTAATTGGCTCATCTGAACATCATAAAGCTCTTCTTCTCTCTCTCGGTGGTTACTATACCTTGCAAGTTGAAATGCACGTTCTGATCTCTATGCACTTGATGAAGAAATATCCTAGTAGAACGAAACGACCAATTCCATAACTTGCAGATCAAGGGGTGCCATAAGCAGTTACCTAATGGTTGACCTCTGACCCTTATGGCCAATGAAGCATTCCTTCTGAGTTTTTTTTATTGTTTTGACGACCCACTGGTTCCTGGTTCGAAATGGACATCGCATCTTCTTTCTTCCTACTAATTCAACCAATTCGGTGAATCTAGGTACCACCTGCTCTCCACCCATCGTTTTTCAGCTTCCAAGAAGAGGAAAAACAGGGGCGGCGACGACGACAACGATGCCGGCCGGGGGCACCAAGACGCGGTTCGGCCGGTGCCCCTACTGCCGCGCCATCATCTGCCAGAGCACCAGCGCCGCCATCTACTACTGCACCAAATGCCGCACTCCGATCCGAGGTGCGCCACATAATCACTGTGCGACACATGCGCGCCGTTGAGTTCTGCTCTAATTTGCTTCGGTCCCGTTCTGCCTCTGTCCGCAGGCAAGAACACGGAGCCGACGGACGATGAAACGGACAACGCTCTCAGCAGTCTGGAGATCCTCTCGGCCGTCGACACCGAGTCGGTCTTCTCCGACGACATCGACGCTTCCTCTACGCAGCCTTCGGTCATCGACGTCGACGGCGACCAGCCTCCCTTCTCCTGCGGCTACAACTCCAACTCTGATGCCAACAGTCAGGGAATCACGGCTTCTTCACCGCCACCGTACAGAGGATTCGGTTCACCACGGGCCGGCGCGCCTCGGAGCAATAGCTGCGTACCTCGGGGCGTCGAAGATGGCCGCGTCGGCTCGGATGGACAAGACGAGGTTCGAGTCGTTCGACCGGTGAACAGTCGTGTCGATGCGCTCCGGGCGTCGTCTCGGCGGACGAGGCGGGCGTCCAGCGCTTCCGACCCGAGCATTCTGCGTCGACGGGACTTCTCTGTCTCGGATCCCGAGGAGGTGCCAAGGAACGCGTCGTCCGAGCATCAGCTCCGGCAATCTGCGCTGAGCTCTAGGGAGCTCAGGGCGTCTGCCAGCGTGTCCGCTGTCACGGCGTCGCCCCTGACGGACCCGGCGTTCCAAAGGGACCTGCTGCACGCGCTGGACAAGCTCCGCGGCATGATCGCCAACATCGAGCTGCTGCCGCGGCAGGCGAGCGGTGGGAGCGGGGCGGTGACGCGGCGCGACTCTCGTTTGTTCCGGCGGCTGGAGTCGCGGCTCGCGGAGGAGCTTCCCGCCGACAACGCGGCGGCACGTGGCCCTCGCCAGAACGGTTACTCGAGCACCGGCTCCGCCTCGTGGTCGTCGTCGGCGTCGTCGTCCAGCGGACGGGGCGAGCGGCACGCGGCGAGGCCGCGGAAGAGGCGCCACTGCCTCCCGGTCCTGGGGGGCGCGCCGTTCGTCGTCTGCGGCGAGTGCTCGGAGCTTCTCCAGGCGCCCACGTTGGCGGTGCCGTCGCGGAGGAGGGGAAACATCAGGCTGCGGTGCGGCGGGTGCGAGGAAGTGCTCGAGGTGGCGCTTCCCGCGGCCGCGGGTATCGCTGGCCCCGCGCGGCAGACAAGCGGGGCGTCCGGGTCGGGTGAGCTGGAACGCGCGGCGAGCAGGAGCGGCGGTGCGCAGCAGGTGCCTTTGCTGCTGCGCCGCGCGCTGGGGTCGACTCGATGAGCCAGCTTCCTGCAGAGCCGGCGGTACTGAAGTGCTCAGAGATTTTGTTTTTTTGAGCGAGCTTTTTACAGGTTTTTTTTAACTACCGGTTCCAAGACAAATCTAGCACTTGGTACTGGTAACAGACTTTTGTGCGTTGTGGCTCAATTGTTCGAGCATCTCCCCTCGCCCCCCCCGCCCCCACCCTCCCTCGACCCCCCCGCCCACCTCCTCCCCCCCCATACACGTCCACCACCCCCATCCCCCCTCCAAGGCTTTTTTCTATCGTCGGCGTCTAAAAATCGGTCCAGTCGCGTCCCCATCAGTTCACTTTTCGCCGGTTAGTGCCGAAATTGGCGCCAGCGGACCCAGACCGAACCCGGCGCGCTGGGGGCCGCCGGGGGAAGCGTTTTTGGCGCGAAAGCCTGGCGGGCCCGC
This sequence comes from Thinopyrum elongatum, assembly GCA_011799875.1. NCBI lineage: Eukaryota > Viridiplantae > Streptophyta > Magnoliopsida > Poales > Poaceae > Thinopyrum > Thinopyrum elongatum. The sequence goes on along the minus strand of CM022297.1, from coordinate 413,227,263 downwards.
CGAGTCAGCCACCATCTTCCTCATCGCCTCGGTTTCCCGCGGATAATCAATGCCAAGTCTGCCGTCGGTCAGCCTTCCATTGATTTCTCACGGGCGGCGCAGTGATGGTGCGGCGACGTGCCGTCCCCCTCCCGCCACGCGTACACACACGTCTGCCGCCCCCGGCGGCTATAAAAAGCCACCCCCTCCCTCGCCGATGAACGCACTCTCCTTCGCCCGCATCCCTCTCTCGTCGCCGACGCCCCATCTCATCTCTCTCCCCCCGTCTCCAGCCACCGCATCTACATCCGCCGATGGGAGAGCGTTTCCCCGGCGACGGTGCGGCGGCCAACGGCTTCGGCCGCCGCACCCTGCACGAGTGGGAGGCGTACCTCCTCCACGAGGCGAACTACCCGACGCCGCCTGACATGCGCGTGCCGGGGCGGTGGAGGCTCAGCGCCAGAGGCGCCCCCCCCCGGCGTGCGCAGCCCGACGCCGACCGCTTCCACGGCGAGATCGCCCGCGTTCGGGCCTCCCTGTCGGAGGAGGTGCGCGGCCGCCCGGAGTACGCCACCAACAACCACGCCAGCTGGGCGGTGTACTTCGAACGCTGCCACGAGGAGCAGGTCGTCTCCACCAACAATGCGCCGGTGAGGGGGCGCTACAACGCCGACGGCTGCCGCCTGTGGTGGGGCGTCCCCGGGCGCACGCTCCACTACGTCCTGGAGCACCTCGAGGGCGGCAACGAGCCGCCACTCGAGTACCCGGCGGCCCCGGCCTCGGTCCCCCGCCGGAGCGATGACATTTGGCTGCCGAGGCGCATGGCGGGTGGGTCGTCCTCCTCCCCCTCTTCCCCCCGCTCCTCTGGTTCGCCGGCGCTCGCCAGCGGAAAGGCCGAGCCCGTGGAGACGCCGCTCGGGCGGCGCACCCGCGGCGGCGCCCTCGTCATCAACGAGGGCGGCCGTGGCTCCTCTGCTCCCTCATCCCGCCTCGTCAAGCCGAAGACGGAGCCGGGGCTTGTCGCCATGAAGAGCAAGCACGACGACATGGCCACCGATGACGAGGCCGCCCTCAAGTGGGCGCGCGAGGACTACGCCCAGATGGAGATGGAGCGCCAGTGCCGCGCCCTCGAAGAGATCGCCGCTCGGCGCCGTGGCCGCAATGAGGGCGGCGTCATCGTCCTCGAGGACAGCGACGACGACGCACCACCTCCAACCAAACCCGTCCGCCAAGGCGACCCAGGGCAGGGGTGTAGCAAGGACGGCGGCGGCGTGAAGAAGGAGGAGGACGACGACGACGGCGGCGGCAACTACAGTGCCTTCGGCAAGCTCTTCGGCTTGTAGGCGGGGCGGCGGACGGCGCGGCGGGCGGCGGCGCAGTAGTGTAGTTGTTTTCATTTCGTTTTTAAATTATGTTTTCAATACGTAAAAAACAATGGATGGCCGAATTATGTTTTTAAATTAAATTTCGTCGAATTCTATGTCATGTTTGGCCGGATTTTGGCCGAGTATGGTTTTAGAAAACAGCGTGTGGGGCAACCTTGGGGCGGCGGTGTAACACCCCTGTATAATAATCACTGTGACACTCTGCTAATATTGCCAAGTCATTTTCATTTGCAGAGCTTGATCATATTGGTTAAACAAATCAATTCAAATTTCTCTCTGAAAATCAATTCAAATTCAAGTGCAAAATAAAGTTCCTCCAAATTTGCTGGAAAAATGTTCACCTTTTAGCAATTAATCCAAAACTACTTGCTGTTAAGGAACACAACATCATCATCACTCCTAAATGGGCTAAATCATTTTAGCAGAGCCAAAACAGCATTGAAAATGCTATTTTCATTTTTAGAAAATCCTAAAAGTATTCCAAAAATGCCCAAACTTTTTGTGGCAGTGCCAGCCATTGCCTAGTAATTGATTTGGCAAGTCCCATATTTTAAAAAATACAATTGCTAGCTAAAAGAAAAGGCAACAAAAAAGAATAAACGAAAACAGAAAATAAAAATAGAAAAGGCCACTGTGCACTGGTCTAAGTGCACAATGCCAGAAATCCAGCCCACCAGGCCCATCCCTCCTTCTCTCTCCCTCACCGTGTCAACTCGCCAGAGGTCGCGCGCCGGTCGAACGGCGACACGACGATGGCCACCGACGCCCTCAGCCCGTCGAGGGGATAAGGCCGAGGCCAGCTCCTTCCCCCTTGGCCTCCCCCTCCATCTCTATCCATTCTCTCTCCCTCTCCGTCGCTTAGCCCCCTCAGATCCACCGACGCCCGAGCGCCACCGTCGCCGCGCCTCGCCACCGTCATGGCCAACGGCCTCGCTGCACAGGCTGTTTGTGTCCGGGAGGATCGCCGTGGACCGCCACGAACCCTGGTGCCGCTGGAAGGAGCTGTGGAGCTCTGCATCACCGGGAAGCCGCCTTCTTCCTCCTTGAATTCCGACGCTTAGCTGCCGTCGATCCGCTCCGTTCTGCTGCTCCTAAGCTGTCGGCGGTCTTTCATGACCCCTCGGTGAGCTCCACCCGTCCTCTCCTTGCTCCTTTCTCATCTCCCCGCGCCGCTAGCCGTAGCTGCCACCGTAGCCGTAGCTCATCTCCGCCGGCGAGCTCATGGCCGTGGCCACAGCCCCAGTCACGCTCGCCCGAGCCCACGGCCGTGCTCCTGGTGCTCCCAGGAGCCCAACGAGCTCGAGCACGAGCTTCCCCGTACCCACTAGCGCTGGATCCCCTAACTCCCGAACTCCGGCGCCGCTTTTGATCGTCGCCGGCGCCGTTCCGGTAGTCCCCGACACCTCGCGCTAGCACAGATGAACGCGACGTTCGCTGCTCGTTCGAGCGCGCCGAACGGCGCTCGTTTTGGCTCCATGTGGAGCGAATCCGAGCATCTCCGGCGAGCTCGCCGCCGCGGGAGGCCACCGGAGCGACTCCGGCGCCGTCCACCTATGTGGCTGGCTGGGCCCCACCTCTGGGTGGCTGACAGTGGGCCCCGCGGGTCCCAGTTGACTGGGTTGACCCAGTCAACTGCTGACTGGGTTGCCCAGTGGGGCTGACATGTGGGCCCCCTACGCTTAATTAAGTTAAATAGCTTTTAAAATTAATCTGTTAACTAATCTAGTCACTGACTACTAGGGCCCACCCCACTAATTAACTCTGTTAGTTTAGTTTAACCCTCTGTTAAACCCAGAGAGGCTGACAGGTGGGTCCCACCTGTCAGTTTGACCTGGTCAGCCGACTGCTGACGCAAGCATGACATCATCCTGACGTCATATACCTTTTCTGGAATTTCTGTTAATAAAAATGAATTTAGAAAATGCTTTAATCTTCAACAATTCATAATAATTAAACCGTAGCTCGGATCGAAAAACTTTCTACATGAAAGTTGATCAGAACGACGAGACGAATTTGATCGTGTCGTCTGTTTCCATGTCGGAACCCTCTACGTAGGTGAACCCGCAACTTTCCTTCCGTTTCCGGTAGATGAATAGTGCATATACATCGGTTAATAAATCCCACTTTAATCCTAAAATAACTAAAATGACTTAGACATATCTTTAGGCAACCCTGCACTGCATGTTAGCATAGCATGCTCTGTGTTGCATTGTTTTGCTGTGTATTTATCTGTTTCCTCCCCCTCTTCTCTCTCGTTAGACCCCGACACCGACGTAGCCCCGGAGGCCGACGAAGCTCCGGAGGTCGACTACGCCCCTGACGACCAGACACTTGCCGCAGAGCTTCCAGGCAAGCACCCCCATTTTGAGCATACCGATATCGCCTATTCTTCTCTCTCTTATGCTTGCATTAGAAGTGGCTACTGTTACTGATATCCTATTTCTGCTGCATAGCCTGTTTATTGTAACCTGCTGTTGTTACCTACCTGCTTATCCTAAACTGTTTAGTATAGGCTGGGTAGAGACCCATCGGAGACCCCCATTATCAGAAGACCCGATCAACGGGATTGAAGACCAGGCACCGCACATCACTTTCCCCCTTAGTTGCTCGACACTACTGGGTTACTATCGAGTGCCGAGGGTGATACCTCGTCAGCACTTCTGATGTTAACCTTGTAGGTTAGTTCATTGGTTATGGTCATCGAGGGTGATTCCTCCTTCTCCACTTCCGATAACGACACTGTCGTGCAACTCCTCAAGAGTGGACCTCGAGGGTGATTCCTCCTTCATTCACCTTGACGATAACATCAGGTGGAATTCCATCGAGGGTGATTCCTCAGGGTTCCCCTTGGTGTTAGACACACGGATACAATGGTTACTATGACTTTATACTGAACCATGTTACTAAAGACGGGTCGGCCCTGAGGGGTACCCGCGCAAGCTTAATTGCGAGAGATGTGGAGTCGGGTGGACCTGGAGGGTGCCTGAGAGATGAATACGAGGTGTGGCCGGGCATTCTTAGCCCTTGCCGCAAGTCCTCGAGTCAGGGCGACGGGGTCACATCGATCGTGAGTCTCTGCTCGTTACCGCACGCTCCTAATCCACTAACGGTTTGGATATTTGATCCGAGGGGCCTCTGGCCTGATAGTACTAACTATCACGTGGGCATAGTATGGGCGTTCTGCGCCGTATACATCAGCCAAAGCTTAATGGACGTCAGCGACTGAGCGGCGCGCGCCGAGTTGGACTGGTTACGCAACCGCGCTTGTATTAAGGGGTTGCCAGGTCTGCTCTCGACAGCCCCGTAACATGCAGGAGTTCCCGGGGCGATGGCCCAAGACCCCTGGGGGCATAGGTTTAGTCCGGCGTGCTGACCTCTCTGTTAAGTTTTCGGTCGGGTTGCAGTGTATCGTTTGGCCGAGGCTGGGCATGACCTAGAAAAGTGTGTTCGGCCGGAGTTAAGCGAGCGTGGTGGGTAAGTTGGTGCACCCCTGCAGGGAAGAAAACATCTAACGATAGCCTGTCCTACGGTAACGGACACTCGAAGTTGTATCCCGATCGGTACAACTAGAACTGGACACTTGAGATGACAACTGGATAGTATGGCTCTGGGATTGCTTTCTCGCAGGGAGTCGAGGAAGGATCTCTGGGCGAGGTTGATAACACTACTACTACTTTACATTATGCTAGTCTGCACTCTTCTAGTGCTGCAAGACCGCTGAAGATGATGAAGATGCTAGTCTTCGATAGGACTAGGCTTTCCCCTCTATCCTGGCATTTCTGCAGCCCAGTCCATATATACAGCCTTCCTTTGAAAATGATGCATATGTAGTGTAGATCCTTGCTTGCTGAGTACTTTGGATGAGTACTCACGTTTGCTTTGCTTTCTTTTTCTCCCCATATCCGTTTGTTGCAACCAGATGACGGAGCCACTGAGCCAGCTGCCCCCGCCGACGGCTACTACTACTACCCTCCTGGCGAGTACTACTACGAGGAGCCGTCCGACGACCAGGAGTAGGTTCGGAGGGTCCCAGGCAGGAGGCCTACGCCTTTCGATCGTAGCTTTTCTTTTGCCTCGCCTTTCTGTAGGCTTATCTGTTTCTGTTTCATATCTGTACTCAGATATCTGATGCTTTCGCTAACGCTTGTGTTCAAGCTTATGTATTCGAGCCCTCGAGGCCCCTGACTTGTAATATAAAGCTTGTATGACTTTATTTATGTTTTAGAGTTGTGTTGTGATATCTTCAAGTGAGTCCTTAGGCTTGATCATGTACATTTGCGTGTATGGTTAGTGCACGATTAAGCCGGGGTCGTCACAGGCGGCTAGAAAACCGACCGCCCGCACGGCGATTTTTTCGCCAGCGCGCCCCCAGGAGGCATTATTTCAATGCCCCTGGGGGGCCGAACGGCTGAAGATGCTCTTACATGTACAAACATGATTCTTTTGTTTTTTGGATGGCGCATGGAGACAGATTGGCGTCACCACGAAGTCCAAGCTTTTTTTAGTCTCTCAGACCAGATCGAAAAATCCGAAATTACATTTGAGATGACCTCAGCTGGTGTTGCCTAAACACAAGCGTGTTTCTTGCATCCCAGATCTTCCAGAGAAAGAGCAACATCATGAAAGTATAGAGTGACTCAGGGATGTGTGTTGGGAAGTTGGTTTTCCAAATGAGCTTCATGTCATTGCAGTTAGTTGGTTTTCCAAATGAGCTTCATGTCATTGCAGCTCGGTCTGATGCCAATTGCCCTCCAAATAGCTTTTGCCTTGGGGCACATTTGGAACAGGTGTAAGCATGTTTCAGTGTGGTGCAGGCTCCTAAGGCACTTGTCTGACTGTAGGATGGTCTTTTGGTGTACGTTTTTGCAAGTGTTTAGTTTGTCATTGTGCAGTAACCATCCAAAGATGTTGACCTTGTTTGGAACCCTGGAGGACCACACCAAGTTCAGTGCAGGATCATCAACTGCCTTGTACAAGGTGGAGTATGCAGCCTTAGTTGAGAAAGCTTGGCCTCCAACAATGCATCGCCGATCTGGCGTTTCAGAGAGGGATACAATCTGCATAAGAGAACGAATGCAAACAATTTCTTGTGTTGCAACAGTGGTTAGTGTATTACGCAGGTCGGTGCCGATCTCCTCATGTAAGATAGTAACAAATGCATTTGGGTGCAGGTGGTGAGAATAAATTGCAAGGAAAGCAGTGGAAAGTTGAACAGGTAGTAGCCATCTATCTAGCCAAAAGAAAACTAACTTACCATCATGCACAGAGCATTGTGTTAATTCTCTCAAACTGTCTAAATTTGTGTGGACTAATCTGGCAAGATAAAATACCTTGTCTCCATAAGAGACGGGAAAGGGTGACTCGTGCATGATCCACTGCTTCCAAGGTAGGCTAGTAGGATGAAGGAACTTGAATGCAAATTTTATCATCAAACATAATTTTTGTGCCTAAATGTTTTTAACACCAAGATCACCTGCAGATTTCGGTTTGCAAACCTTGTCCTAGTCAACCAAGCATTGTGCACCGGAGCATGTATCTTGTCGGACCAGAAGAAGCATCCTCTCTTTTTATCCAATACTATTTCAATTAGCTTTTTCTATTTTTTTTCGGGGGGGGGGGGATAAGTGGGTAGTGAGTCTAGCACGGCAGAGAGGAGTACCAAGCACCCTCCCTTGGTTAGGAGAAGAGCAGTCCATCCAGATAGATATCGATCGAATGTGTCACCAACGGGTTGGAAAGGCTGAGGCAGGGAGTTTGTTGGGGATAATGGGAAGGCCAGGTAGGTTCGAGGAAAATGGGAGGCGTGGTGAATTATAATACTTTCCTCGGTGCTTATTTGAAGAATACTGCCCACAAAAGGATGAGGGAAACAGACTATGCGCCGCAATTCCCAGGGAGCTGGTTCACTCTTCTCTTTCGATGAGAGAAAGATGTGATATCGTCTGCCGATGTTGTCTCCGATGGCTTTCCTCCCTTACAACCTTTCGTCGCCGACGAGATTGGTGTCCGCTGACGTCACACGCGACGGGCTAGTTTGCTTAGTGCTTCGGTCCGCTATGATCTCCTCTTTGTTGGTAGCGATGCTGACAGGGAATAGATTGCTTCTTGATACCTTTGTGATGCAGTGCCTTGTGTCTTTGGTGTGGATCTGTGTTCAAGCATGATTTGCGTGACAGTGGCAACATTTTGGAGACCAGGTGTGCTTTAATCCCGTTGTCATGTTGGTGTCTGCTATAACGGTTTGTCTTCCATTTGTGGCCTTGTTCCTAATGTAGCGGGGTTGCTGGTGTTGTCTCCCTTAGCACAATGGCAACAATAATCTCATCTGGAAGATTGTCAGCGCGACACGAGATGTGTGGTTCCGCGATGATGGCTTTGTGTCTCCACTTCGAGGAGGGCAGCAGAGAAATTCTTTACATTATAGAAATCTTCCTAAGTAAGATTCAAACCTACCACCAGTCATTCATAGCTCGCTTCGTCGGTTCACAACACGTCTACTATGGCACTTATACGGTCATGGAAAGTTGGTGCCTCCCCTTTGTCCATCAAAGCTTCAGCTACAGTGGCGTACATTGGCAACATGTGTTTTTTTGCGTTTAGGTCCCCCAAGATTGTACTTTCATCTTCCATGAGGTCCTTTTTACAAGTGTTGTGCATACAATCTTTCGGTTGCCTCTGTATCCTGACTACTTGTAGGGTTGTGTGCGACTGTTGACTGAATGACATGTGATTTACGTCAAATAGGAAAATATGTGTGGGTGATATCTTTGTCAATTGTCATAAATAATTGTATACTCTCCTATGCGATTTGCCATATCAAGATGCTTTGGAGCCGGCTCCTTTGGCTTTGCCTCAAGGCACATCTGATATGTCAATCTTTCCCTACCCAGCCCATTCAACGGGCACCTTACTTGACTGCAATTAGCGAGAGATAAAACAAAAAAATCAGGTGGCAAATCACTTGTGTTGTCTGGCTTTCTCGCGCCAAGAACAAAGCATGACTGTCGAAGCGCGGTCAAGCTACCAACGTGCATCACCGTCAAGCTGTTACCATCGAAACAAGGGCTAGATGCTATCGACAATCACAAAAGGCACATGGACCCCAATTTGAGCGAACGTCTGATCTGGATTCTGGATCAAAGCCAGATCGAATGAATCGTTGCCCTAGAAGGGGAAAACGAACAAACGTTTCCTTTGTTGAGATATCTACCACCAGCACGAACCACTCCGGGCCTTCACTTCAAAAAATATTGGACTCTCTTAAAAGGGTTGTTAAAAACAACGCGTGGTAAGGAAAAATTGGGCCAAAAAAGGCCCAACTTCAGCACAACGAAAGACAAGCATTAAAAATCTTTTTTCATCCGAATTGATTAACTAAAAACATACTACCTCTGTAAACTAATATAAAACCTTTTATATCACTATGTTAATGATCTAAAAGGTCTTATATTAGTTTAGAGAGGGAGTACAAATTAGCCAACCTTTTATAATGAAACCATCGCATGGCCACCGGTTAAAAATAATGTCAGGAAAGAAAACGTTGTTGGTATGGAATTTAATTTGCCACAACATCTAAATTTCTAGGTACGTGAAAAATTTGCATACTAAATAATAAAAAGACGTACAAGAATTTTCCCATCATCTTGTAATGAAAAATGCCATGCTCTATATTTTGTTTTGTCATAACATTTGAATCACATGCAATGAAAGAAAATGTCATGGTATAAATAATAAAATTTCCATGTAATTTACCGAAACTTGTCCTTTTTTTAAATGACCAAACTTGCCTTGGGGTTGAGATAAAACATTGCAAACATGATCAGGAAAAATAATGCAGCACAACTCTGAAAATTTTAATTTGCCATGACATATAAATTTCCAAGTACATGGCAAATTTGCGTACAAAATAGCAAAAATGACATAATGGAATTTTGGCATGATATTATATTAGGAATGCCATGCTCTATATTTTATTTGTCATAACATATGGTAGAAATAATAAAATTGTTGTAATGTATCAAAACTTGTTGTGATAGAAATAATAAATTTTCCATGCTATGAAAATAAAATTGCCATAATAACATATGGCTCCAGGGAAAACTAAATTGCCAGGATTCTGGAAATAAAATTGCCATGCTAAGAAAATAAAGTTGCATGTCTTTGAAAATAAATTTGACATAGTCTAGGAAATAAATTTTGACATGGTCGAGGAAGAAGTTAAATTGTCGTGGCTTTGAAAATTATTTTGTCATGGAACTGAAAAATAAATTTACCACGGTCTATGGAAAAATTAAGTTGCATTGGCTATGAAAAATACATTTTCATGTATTTGCAAGTAAAATTGTCATGGTCTAGCAATGAAATTTGCCATGGTATAAGAAATTAAAATGATCTCTAATAAAAGGCGAATGTAGAAAAATTTATGTCATGCGAATTTAGATTTTTTTGTTATCGAATTGACGGAAAATTCAGAAAGAACACAGTGCATTAACATCGAATTTTTTAAAAATTATGTTATGAAACAAAAATTAGCGATATTAATAGTAATTTGACATGGCAAAATTATATTAGATTCACCGCAATTTGCCATGGTTCATGCAAAAAATGATTTAATTCGTGGAAAATGTTGCAAAAATTATGTCATGGCAAATTTAGGATTTTTGTTATCTAATTAATGGAAAATTCAGAAAGAACATAGTACAATGGCATGGCAATCTTTTTTAAAAATCGATATGCACATAGTACACTCACATGGCAAACGAATGATCTGAAAATTTGCCGTGGTTATGAAAAAAAAACAATCCCTAATTCATGGCAACAGTAGGAAAAAATTATGTCATGGAAAATTTTGAATTTTGTTCTATAATTGATGGCAAATATCAGAAAGAACGTAGTGAAGGAAATATGCCCTAGAGGCAATAATAAAATTGTTATTTTATATTTCCTTATTCATGATAAATGTTTATTATTCATGCTAGAATTGTATTGATCGGAAACCTAAATACATGTGTGAATATATAAGCAAACACTGTGTCCCTAGTGAGCCTCTACTTGACTAGCTCGTTGATCAAAGATGGTTATGGTTTCCTAACCATGGACATGAGTTGTCATTTGATAACGGGATCACATCATTAGGAGAATGATGTGATGGACAAGACCCATCCGTTAGCTTAGCATAATGATCGTTCAGTTTATTGCTAATGCTTTCTTCATGTCAAATACATATTCCTTCGACTATGAGATTATGCAACTCCCGGATACCAGAGGAATACCTTGTGTGCTATCAAACGTCACAACGTAACTGGGTGATCATAAAGATGCTCTACAGGTATCTCCGAAGGTGTTTGTTGAGTTGGCATAGATCAAGATTAGGATTTGTCACTCCGAGTTTCGGAGAGGTATCTCTGGGCCCTCTCGGTAATACACATCATAAGCTTGCACTACAAAAAAAAGACACATCCATGACATTTTGGGCCGAACGATTTTTTTTTCTGTCATGCTTATGACACTTCTATGACGATAATTATGACAAAACCCGATATCATCATAGATGTGGTGGGCTCCTGCTTCTATGACAAAAAATCATGACAGAAAATGGGCTTTTCGTCCTGGGCGGGCCGAAGACGCACCTGCATGACATTCTTTGGGCCTTCCATGACGGAAAAAATCATGGTAGAAGCGAGGGCGAGGAAAATTTCGGGGAGTTCCCGGTTACGGTGGATGGTCGGGGCCGAGCGATGCACGGAGGGATTGCGCGTTTCTCTCGTACGCGTGTGTGCGAGGCGTTGGGCTCTAACTGAACCTGAGCGAGGCGGTCGCTTACTGAACCCAAGCGATTGCACTAGCTATGTTACTGAACCCGAGCGATCGATCCCTGGCTGTTAACTGAACCCGAGCGATTCCTTCGCTACTGCTGCTAACTGAAGCCGATTGAAGCTGCCTCTTAATGAACAGTCCCCGGTGGGGGTTGGATGAATAGGATCCCGTGGTAGTAGAGACCGTTGCCGCTGGATGAACATGACCCCGATCGAGGAGGTGGGGGTGGATGAACAGTAGCCGGTGGAGGGACCCCATGAAGGGCTGGTTGAACAGGACCCCGTGGAGGGCTGGTTGAACAGGACCCCGTGGAGGGTTGGTTGAACAGTAGGCGGTGGAGGGCTGGTTGAACAGTAGCCGGCGGAGGCTGGATGAACAGGACCCCCGTCGATGAACAGTAGCTGGTGGAGGCAGGAGGAAGTCGACGGTGGATGAACAGGAGCAGGTGGAGGCTGGAGGAAGTCGACGGTGGATGAACAGTAGCCCGTGGAGGCTGGAGCGAGGCAGTAGATGATGGATGAATAGTAGCCCATGGAGTCCCGTTTTGCGGTATGCCACACCCCTCCCGATGAACAGGACCCCGTTTCGACCATAGGCGCTCCAACACAAGTCTGTTTCCTCTGTTTTGCGGTACGCCACACCCCTCCCGATCAACAGCACCCCGTTTCGACCGTAGGAGCTCGAACACAAGTCCGTTTCCTCCGTTTTGCGGTACGCCAGACCCCATTTCGGCTGTTCCGTCCAAGCCGGTTGGCCCCCGATGAACACGACGCATTCCGACCCAGTCTGTTGCCTCCCGATAAATACGACGCTGTTTTCCGTTCCGACCCAGTCGGTTGGCTGCCGATGAATAGAACGCCGTCACTGTACGCGTTCGAGACCCCGCCTGTATGTACGTACGCAGCCGTATTTACTTTCTTGCAGCGTGGCTATACGTACATGTACATGATATAGACAGGACTGCCTGAACAGCTACCGCTCCTTACTGAGCCACGGTTCATCGTGGCAGAAAGACCGATGGACCAGTATGTACGTACACGTTTGCGACCAGAATGACAACGCTACGTATGCTTCGACCGGGTGGGTCCCGGCTATCAGGGAGGATAAGGAGGCACTTCCTTGCGTGCGAAGTTATTGATGGTGGGTCCGAGCTGACAGGGGGAGGATTCTTTTTTTTTTGCGCGTAATAAGGAGGCACTTCCTTGCATGTGAAGATGTAGCTGGTGGGTCCATCTGTCAGCCTCACCGCGTACAGTCCTCTTCTGATGACTGTCGTTCGTTGACCACGTTGACCACGCCGCGCAGATGCACCAGGCGGTGGACGATGGTGAGGCAGGGAACGACGCGGAGCCTGGGAACACGCGGAGGGTGGTACGAGAGTTGACTAGTTCGGCTGCGATGTGAGGCTGCCGTCGCCGCAGAATAACAGGGGGTGTGGGTGAGTAGAGGGATGGCCTGGCCACCAGTGGGAGTAGTAGGGGGCGGTGAGGCCTGCGCGGTAGCACAGCCGGCCACGAGAGGCAGGAACACGCGGTGGTTTGGACGGCTGGAGCAAGAAAATCCGAGGTTGAAGAAGTAGGACGACCGTTGGATGTTAACAATCCAACGGTCACTGGTGATAGAATCGTTTGTTGACTAAGTTGACAAAGCCCTGCGTACGCGTCAACTTAGTAGGGCCACAAGTCAGCCTCCATATCTGGTGGGCCCCAGCTGTCATGGGGAGCACTCGTTATTTTTCGCTTAATAAGGAGGCACTTCCTTCCGTGCCAAGATATAGCTGGTGGGTCCCAGCTGTCATTGGGAGGATTCATTCGTTTTGGCGTAATAAGGAGGTACTTGCTTGCGTGTGGCCATGGACCATGTGGGTCCCAACTGTTAGCCTCTCCATGTACATCCCTCTTCCGATGTTGTCGTTTGTTGACAACGTTGACCACGCCGTGTCGAGAACACCAACGCGATGGACGACGGCGAGACCCAAGAAGGGAATGACCCGAAGGCCGCGAAGCCACAACAGTGGAGGGATGTGGGTGAGTAGAGGGATGGCCTGGCCAGCGATGGGAGTAGTAGGGGGCGGTGAGGCCTACGCGGCAGCACAGCCGGCCACGGGAGGCAGGAGCAGGCGCTCCCGCCGGCGCTGGATTTGACGGCTGGAGCAAGAAGATCAGAGATTGAAGAAGCACGACGTCCGTTGGATTGACATCCAACGGTCACGTCTGCTAGAATCGTTTGTTGACGTATATAATAAGTAAAAAAATCTTGCATACGCGTCAACTTAATAGGCCCACAAGTCAGACCATTCCCTATTTTTTTAATAATTTACAGCTCATTGCAACTTCTTATGCAATTTATTGTAGTCAGAATTTTTTTTGTTGGCTAGGGCCAGGGTTAAAAACTTAAAGGAAATTTCGCATATTTCGGTGGGGTCCAAACTATTTTTAATACCAAAATGTCAAGCCAGATTTAAAGTACTTTGAAGATATATTTAAATTAGGTTAAAGCCAAGTGAAATTGGAATCTGAAAATGTGAAAAAAATTCAGAAATTTGAAAGTAACTGCCAATTTGTCGTCTGTTTTTTATATTTACAGCCCATTTCATATTACTTTCAAGATTTGCAGCCGTCTTGAAAGAGTTGCAGCCCAGCAGGGCGTAGAAAAATAAGTAGGCCTGGATTGGGTATTCTTCAGAAAAAATAAACTGGGCTCATTTTCACAATGAAAAAATAGCTGGGCTGGTCATGTGGTGAACGTAAAATAGAAGCCTGGGCTAGACGGGCCACAGCCCAGTTGAAACCCTGCTCCATCTCAACAATAACAAAAAAAAAACTGCTCGAGCAGCTACGTCCCAGGTGTCAGCCGATCTTGTGCTGTTCTCTTGTCTGTTGACTATACGCTGACAATGTCGTGGGTCCCAGATGTCCGCAAACCACTAGGAGGAAGCCTTTTCTTTTTCTATACGCTGACAATGGAGTATGTAACAAAAAATGAGGAACTTGCTTGCGTATGGCCATGGACATGGTGGGCCCCTACTGTCATCCTCTCCACGTACAATCCTCTCCCGATTCCTCTTATTTGTTGGCCATGTTGACAACGCGAGAGGGCGGCGCCGCGGCGAGCGCACCAAAGCGCGCGGAGGGTGATGGCGAGGCCTCGGACGTCAGCGTTAACGATTTAGGAGATGGTGGGGCGGCGATGCGTGCGCTGAGGCGCAGCCAGCCGTGGGAGGCGGAAGCAGGCGGCCCCGCCGGCGCTGGTTTGGTTTTGGCGGCTGGAGGAAGACAGGACTGAAGAAACACGACAGACTGTAAAAGCAGTAGGAGTACTTAACAACCTTAATTGAAACCAGCAGGGGCACTTAACAACCATAGCTGAAAGCAGTATGAGTACTTATATAGGTTCAACCGTACAAAGCACGCCTCGAACAGTGCTACTTTGCCTACAGTTAACCAAGGGTGAGGCCACCAAGCCCCAGGACAAGGCCCAGGCGCCACCCCACGCATCCACAACCTTCTAAAAGCGGCTTCGTCTCGCAATGTGGTCAATAAACAGGATATTCGCTTTAGAGCCATGGAAAAGCATGCGCATAACTTTCTGTCCTATTCTCCAAGTTGGACGGGCCTTCATTATTTGAGACCACCAATGAATAAGTATCTTTTCACCTCCAAGGGAAATGAAGTAGGTCGACATAAACATCATGTTGTGACCAAGCGCAAGTCCGACCCGACCATGGTCAGGCATCTATATAGGAACAATAGAACTGGGCAGTTTCTGTTTCAAGAAGATCACAGCTGTAAAACTGTGTATAAGCAAGAGTTTATGAACAATATATATAACATAAAACAACTCGTACCATAAGTTTCTCGACACAGTTGGACTTGTTCAACGTGTGCAGCAGTGGCACACATATCCCACGTGGCCTTCCACCATTGAAATGCCCCACAAGGACCTCAAGACGATCAATAAAGTGTAGGAACTAGTGGATGTCGTCCCAGTCAACTTCAGTGCCATCAGTAACAGTTGAGTTCTTATAGAATAACAAACGAGTAGCGTGCTTAACTTTGAAATAACCTACACGTGCCACCAATTATAAGAAATATTAGTTAGAAGTAGCATCTTCGTGAGAGAAGGGAATCACAAATTGTTGCTACTTCTAAAGTTAAATTGTGATTAGTTAGACATAATAGGTGGATTAAGAAGTAATCGAGGCAACATGCAAGAACCAGATACAAAACTAACATGGATGAACTACTGGAACGACGTCGGGGTGGAAGATCACAGTGAAGATGAGACCAGGTTCTGCTATTTCCATCAACATTCGTGCGCCAACTTTCAGTCCGTAACACTTGAGAAAGTTTATCCAAGTTCGGCCATAAAAAAAGCAGCGATCTTCTTGGTTCATGAACCCAACTCAGAACTTATATCCATGGCTTGTCTTCAATGTGACCATTAAACTGGTGTATTCAGTTATGGCAAGGCCGACCATTTTGAGTACATGTGTTCTGGCAGAGTAAGGAATGCACTGCAGGAAAAATAATATGAGAACACAATGTATTCGCTATCCAAATCTAGAAATAATTTCCTCCTTCACGTCAGTGTTGACCATGGTACTAGTACCTTTTATCCAAATATAGCAATCCAAATTTCCAAATTAGTAGACAGCATGTTCAAAAAACCCCACCCTCCTGGATAGAAAAGAGGATTCTAAAAACATACTGAGCGCGTTTTAAAATCCTGTGTTAGGATGAGAAGGAACAAGTGTGGTCTCGCTGAGGGCGCAGAAACCTTTAGGGTCCTCGCACTTTGGGCACTGCAAATGAAACACACTAGATTCAGTAGGAAGAAAAATGCATCAACGGTGGTGGCTGCCATCCTAGGATTACCCGCGACCAAGGGACTAGGATTTATCGGGGATGGATTAAGAATTCGTACCTGGTTCTCCATGAGAAAACCCTATGCAATCGCCGAGAGGGGGTTTTCTCTGAACAAGTAGACGAGGGAGAAGGGGATTCAGGCCCAGTGAAATATTGCTGCTTCGTCCGTCCAGCTTACTGCTAAAGCTGGAAAGGTGGGTTTTTTTCGTGATTTGACGTCTCATTGGGCATTACTGCAGCGCTATGACCGGGGTGAGCCTACCATGCAGTTGTGCACTCTAATTTGGTGCATGGCACATGGACCCTGTTGCCGGATGCCCCACATATCAGTGAAAGGAAATAGAAAGGTAGGAGTAACTAGTTACACATAAATATATTTTTGACAACTTTATATCACAACTTTATACATAAGAAAAATCAAGGGGAATATATATAACATAATATGGGGGTTCAGCTGAGAATATAATATTCAGACAGGCTCACGGTTCTGGACTTTGGGCCACAGGCTGGTGGGCCTGCATGTTTGGGGGCCCATGTGTTCTAACTCAGCGCATTTCATATTGCAAGCGATCGGTACGGCGCTGGTTTTAGATGCTGTCGCAAGGCGAATACAGAAAATTAAATAAAGTATGGCAGCTGTTAGAATGAAATCGAACGACAATTCCTAACCAGCAATCAGAGTTGTAATTCTTTCACGATATCCTACGTGATAAATAATACTGTCGTACAACTTATACACACAGGACACTTGTTTCATCATGCCATATTATTACATCAAAAGCTCTCGGAGGATAGATCAGTTCGGCAGTTGCGTGCTGCTACTGAAGAATTTCAAAGTTGATGTGGACCAGCTCTCCTTGCCGAGAAAGTTCAATTTTGACATCATCCCCTACCACAATATTTGATAGAGTTTTGAACCTTGACCATCCTTTAGCATCAATCATCATAAGACCATCCTTTGTACTTACGGTATATTGAGCAGGTTCATTCACACCAAGGCTGCGCATGGTAAGAGAAACTTGGCCACGGTCGCCCAGATTATTGAACGACTCCCTCGTTGCTCTAGGAATTCTCTGTTTGCAAACAAGAAGACATACACAAAAAGTTAGATCAACATAGTGAATCATGTGAAACAACATGGAAAGAAAAAAGAACGAAGCACTTGGGCGGCCAATGCTTACCAAGAAGGTGGAGATGTCAGTTTTTGTAAGGACTTTGGTATATGCAGTGCGTACTGCAGCCCAGTCTGTTGCCGGTGCAACTGCTGGTTCCGTTGCCACTGCACGGGCCAGAGCAGGTGCAAGTGCAACTTCAAGTGTTGGTGCAGGTGCCGGAGC
Organism: Thinopyrum elongatum; assembly: GCA_011799875.1. NCBI lineage: Eukaryota > Viridiplantae > Streptophyta > Magnoliopsida > Poales > Poaceae > Thinopyrum > Thinopyrum elongatum. The sequence continues at coordinate 413,209,878 of CM022297.1, read as the reverse complement.
CTTTGCTAGTGCCCGTGCCGATGCGATTGGTAGTGCTGCTGCTGCTGCCGCCAGAGATGGTGCTCCTTGTGGAGCTGGTGCCGATGTCGGAGCAGGTGCCCGTGTCGGTGCCCGATCCTCCGGTAGATCAGCCTGATCCGCTGACGCGGTCGGTGCCCAATCCTCTGGTGGATCAGACTGAGCTGCTGCCGCTGTCAGTGCTAGAGCCAGTGCCGGCTGAGAAGGTGCCGGTGCTCGATCTGATGCTGAAGGTGGTACCGATGTGCGAAACAGCAGCGATCGTCTCTGGTCTGCTATGATTTCATACTTCAGCTTTCTAACTTGACTAGGCTCCGTGACCTTGATCCAGTATTTTTCTTCATTTCTTTTAAACGCGAGAAGGACTAATTGTGGCGTGTTTGTTAAACCAAACTGCAGTTCATGATAGGGCTTCAGATTATACTCAGACAACAGACTAATCCAATTGTGTCCAGTAATATAAGTGATGGACAGTGCCTTTGTTACTGACACGACATAAGAAGTGAAACCTGCAAAAATGACCATCATAGAGCAAACCAAACGGTTTATTCTGTAACGAATGTCACATGGAAAAACCTGCATCGTAAAATTGCAACAAAAGTAAGAAAACATGACATTAAATCAATAAGATTTAGACAGTAAATCAATAAGATTTACTTGATGTGACATGAGTGAATCCTTACCAGGAAATCACTATGTTCAAGTTCTAAACAGAAAGTTTGATCGTCCAATTACGGGTGGCATGCAGGGCCCCCGCTTACTCCCACAAGCAGGACAGTCCAAAGGTCGTGACAAATCGTATGGACCGAACATCCATGGGACTGGAAATCCTGGTGGGTGCGATAAACCCTGCAATGCATACAGATATTGGAGTGTAACCATAATTGATAAACCGTCCTCACAAAAAAGATGATCTGGATACTTCAAAATATACAGACTGAATTGAGTGGACAGACATTAACATATACTGTTCTCAGGACTCACCACACAACAAAAGCGGCAGTACTAAACAATACAGGGTTCACACACACAAATCATGTACTGAACAATAGTACTTACTACGGACAAGCAAAGTTGCACTAATTAAACTCTACAGACTATTTCTTGCCACCGACCTACGGGATGTACCCCACATAACTGACTAGGCCATGGACTTCGTGAGAGATCTCTACCAGCATCATCGCCATCTCGTCAACCTTGGAGAACCTAACAGAGTGGTCTTTCCACTCATAAACATGATGATGAAGACAGTCCGCATCAGATTTGTCGGGAAGCTTTACAAGAACTACACCCTCGAGAACACGCCTGACAACAATGCTACAAGAAAACACTAGTTCATGACACGTGGCGACAAGGACACAGCAACTGGATAGTTTAGTAGAACTCATCCTCAGGTCTTCCAGTTCACACGGCATGACTTTGAGAACTTCATCTCCACCGTGGACCTGGTTCTAATTCAAACAGAAACCAAATATTTTATTACTACCTCCGTTCAGAAATATAAGATGATTTTCAATATTTTACTCCATATAAGACTACATATACGCACAAAAATGAGTCAACAAAGACACTAGAACATGTCTTCAAAGGCATGAGAGCAGAGGGATTACTTGCAATATCCATAACACAAGTTACTGAGGCTAATATACTCTCTTCAAAGGCATGAGAGCTAAAATCTTGCATTTCCTACAGCTAGCATTGATGTTCATAAAGTACTTGAAAGTAATCTATAAGAAACCAATGTCAACCTCTCGCATGTTTTGGTCAAAAGAGCAATTTAGAACCGTCATTTGGCACACAAAAATCACATGCAAGATCACCCAGAAAGTTGTATTACTAGTACTAGTACTGCGTGTTAGATGAAAAAACACGATCAAGATCGCCAAAAAGATCGTCAAGAAGAGATATTACCTGGACTTGCTTAATGAGGGATCCCGGAGAGGGGGGCTTGGACAGGGCGATGGCCTTGAGCTTGTCTGCGGTAGTCTCGGCGGGGTGCTTGCACTTCTTCGTACCCTGAGCCTCGACGGTTTTGGCCAGAGCCAAAGACATCACTTCGGCCGGTGCTCGAGGGTCCATCAAGAAACTATCAAATAGAAATAAAAGAAAAGAAACCATAATCACAAACCCAAAAGAAGAACAGAGAGGGAGTTATAGGATCTGTCTCGGGGTTGCAAGACCGGGCCTTGGCCAGAATAACACCATTGATGCGCTCACCTTTCCTTCTTTGGGAGAGAAGAACAATGGCAGAAGCGCGTCGGGGTTTTCTTGAAGAAATGAGGAACAAGATGAGGGAGAAGCGAGTTGGGGTTTTCTTCAAGAGAGGAAGCTGAGGGAGAAGAGTGAAATGATGGTTGCTTTGTCCGTCCAACTTACTGCTAGAAAGGTTGGGGTTTTGTGATTTGATGGCTCATTGGGCATTACCGCGGCGCTTCGACCGGGGTAGTCTACCGTGCAGTTGTGCACTCTAGTACGGAGTAATTTCGTGCATGGCAAGTGGACCTCGATGCTGGCTGTCCCACACGTCAGCGAAAGTGAGTAGCAAGGTTCCCGACAACCGTCGAGGAGGATCCACACGGTAGAGCGTGTCCACTGTTTCTGAAGAAAAAAATGATTACAACAAGCGTTTCCACTCTTACGACGGAGGAGTGCGAAACACGGCAGCCACTTGAACTTACATAGTACTCCTACTACTAGGCATGTGCAGTGGTTCATACGTCAGTACTACATAATCTTGTTGCTAGTGTAGTAAGATATGACGATAACAAATGATGTTGTGCGCATGTCAACTATATGAACAGTAATGTAACATACCCCTTTTTTGACTGTCCAGTCGAGAATGAATGGTGAGATCAATGTTAACAGAACTAGGTCTATAGCACACGGAGTGTACGGTGCTACAGTACTCCACGGAACATGAACCATATGAAGCACGAATCAGTGTTAGGCAGGGTGCATGAAGGGTGCATGGGATGGGAGCAAAAGTTCCCTTCTCGACCCACTTTTGGGTGTTTGGCAGAGTGCATGAAGGGTGCATGAGTCCACACTAGTAGGTTAACACAAATACACTAGGAGCATGCATGAAGAGGGGTGCTGAGATGAGCATGCACGAAGAGGGAACAACTATGTTGAGATGAGAATGCAACCAAACACACCCACACGCTTTGTGCTACAGTGACTGATCTGCACCGTCTGAGTTTGATCCAATGGTCATGTTGTGCCGAGACATGGACATGCCCATGCAGATGATGCCTAAACACCACCGAAGTCCCTCTGCTTCTCGAGGCACATGACGTTGGTGATGCAGGGTGCCACCGCCCGCAGAGCCCGCTCCCGGTCGATGGGAGCCAGCTCGTCAAAGACGGCGTCCAATGGTACGAATGGATTCCGGTAACGAAGCCCTGAGAGGATTCGCGCAGCAACGGCGATGGTAGCCCACAACCCCTCCTTGTCGAGCTCCGCCCCCACCATTGCGCGGAGACGGCTTAGCTCCTTGGAGATATAGGTGAAGAAGGAGACCAGGTCAGGAAGCCGCAGCTCGTTGAAGTCGACGGGGTGGTCGAACAGGTTTAGCCCGACGGCCGGCATGGTTGCGCTGGCACGATGGTAGGCATCGCACAGCCGCAACACGTGTGTGGCAACATGGTCCACCAAGTGGTTCAGGCGATCCTGGACCTCGTCACGATCGGCCCGCTCGCGCTCCAGCCGGCTCGCCTGACCGCCTACCGTATCTCCCGCTTTCTGCAGCAGCGCCGCCGACGCCTCGAGCATCTTTGTGGTGGACGCCTGCTACTTTTGAAGCTCCATGAACTCCCGCACATAAAGGAGGAGCATGGCACTCCTCTCCTCCTTGAGCTCACGGAGCTCCACGTCCTTGGCCTTGAGCTCCGTATCCTTGGCCTAGAGCTCCTGTGTCAGGCGCCTCACCTCAGACTCCGTGATCTGATGCGCCACCATGGAACCAGGTAGAAGCAATGGGGAGAGGAAGCAAAGGGGGCGAAATGGCTGAAAGGCAATGCAATCTATGGGGAGGCGGAGGGAGCCAGCCGAGAAGCGGGGTGAATCTTTTGGTTTTCACCATGGGAAAACACCAGTCGACGACTTTTCACATCCGGGAGCAGTGGGTTTTACAAGCGGAGTCATGATGACTAATTGCTACCATGCCTGCTCCTGTCAATCAAAAAAATAAAAATCCTGCCGCGCCTGCCGCACCCAAAGACCAGAGCAACGCCGCGGTGGATATTTAAATTTACCTGCCGGCAAGAAGAGAAAAAAAGGGGTGAAAAAACAAATGTGGCGGCGGCCTAGCTAATCGGTCGCACTAGCCTAACTAGCTAGCCACCGTGCTTCACTGGTGTACTCGACGCGAAAGGTGGGCTTTTGTGATTTGATGACTCATTTACTTGCTTCGACGCTACGACCGAGGAGGACCCAGAAAATGCGCGCTAGGGCGTCCCACGTCTCGGCAAGGAAGAAAATATGCGTGCACCACCCGGGAGGACCCAGAAACCACGCGGTAGGGTGTGCCACGTCTCGGCACGGAGGAAAAATGTGCGTGTAAAAATATACTGTATCAGACGTACTACCTATGGTTCGACCTCGGGACCGAGCCAGTCGGTCGAAAACACCCCACTAGCCACACAGCTTCATCATGCTAACGTGGCATGGAGGATAGGTGTGGTTAGCTCCATCTCGACCAGCCACAACGTCTCTTGTTCTAGGCGATTCTTCTATTTCCCAGCATTTTTTTAGTTACTGGCAATGTGCCCGTGCGTTGCAACGGATCCAAAGTAGAATAGTACTTGTTCACAAACTTGAAAGAAAACACTCTTGTTTTGATATACATATATACCACTAAAAATATATTACTTTTCACTCAAAATATATTTCTCAGGCTGTTTTGATGAGGTGAGGGAGGGATGTGGTTGCTTATAAGATAATAAGGGGTTTTCTGCGAATTGGAGCAGAGAAGTGGGCTATTGTTGCAAAAATGCCACAACTTACCTCACAACTGTTAGATGCAGATCTAATGGTCAGAAATGAAGGATGGCAGACACACCATCATCACCAACTGAGTCTTTTGTAGGAGTAGAGAAATATATTTCTCAGGCTGTTTTGATGAGGTGTGGGAGGGATGTGGTTGCTTATAAGATAATAAGGGGTTTTCTGCAAATTGGAGCAGAGAAGTGGGCTATTGTTGCAAAAATGCCACAACTTACCTCACAGCCGTTAGATGCAGATCTAATGGTCAGAAATGACGGATGGCAGACACACCATCATCACCAATTGTGTCATTTATAGGAGTAGAGATAGAGATAATAACACCACGGCAAGCTCGCGCCGCTCTTCGTGTGTGCCTGTGCGTCTAAAGGTTAGACGATGGAGAGGAGAGAGAGATCCCAGACATGGGACCCACCAGTAAGTAAGTCAATGGTCATGCACGTGTTGACGAGCCACTCCCTCTACTCTACTCAACGTAATACTGTATGAAATCAAGTTATGCGACAAAGCCAACAACCGTTGCTGTTTCAGGCTATCAACTTATGCTTTGTAGTCCAGGTTGCCAATTCGAATCTCGTCTTTCAGATTTGTTAGTTTTAGGTCCAAATTTGATCAATGACAAGTGGGACCCCCGTGTGTTGTTCCGATATATCAGTGTAGGATGTTTTTTTTGCACAAACACTTTGCGCGGTTAGACAAGTAATGGCACCAGTTACATGTATTTTGCAAGTTTAGGAACAAAAATGACAGCGGCATAGAATATCACATCCACCCCGCAGCTTAGATGCTATGGTGATACGAGTTTTTACGTCGTTGGATCTGAGATCCAATGGCTTGGGAGTAGTTTTTGTAATTATGCGCAATTTCCAAACTCTCCAAGGTTTTTTTTTGCAATTAAAACATTCACGCCTCATGTGTGCCGCTGCATCTTGGATCCAACGGCTCCCAGTACCTCATATTAGGTGCTCCCAGTAGCTTAATTAGCCGCTACGGTGATACGAGCATCTAGGTCGTATGATCTGTGATCAGATGCCACATGCATAGTACTTGTACTTTATGCACAATTCCCAAACTCTTTGAGGCCTATATTGCAAAAACATTCAAACCTCCTATTGTGAGCCGTTAGATCTCCTGGGAACTCTTATCACCATAGAATCTACGGTGCGGGAGCACCTCATATTCTCCCATTCGAGAAAACATCAGGTGCTCTCTTAGCTTGGATGCTACGGTGATACGAGCTTTGAGGTCGTTCGATGTGAGATCCAATGGCATCTGAGCAGTCTTTGTGCTTGTAAGCAGTGGCCAAACTCTTTGGGGGATTTTCTGTAAAAAAACATTCAAACCCCCAAGGAGTTGTTGGATCACAGATCCAACAGCTCTGAAGAGCTTGTATCACCAAAGCATCTAAGGTGTGGTAGCACATGATATTCTTACATATAGGAGAATGTGAGGTCCTCCTTCATCTTAGATGCTACGGTGATACGAGCTTCGAGGTCGTTGGATATGGGATCCAAGGGCATCTAAGTAGTTTTTTGTACAAATTGTGTGCAATTCTCAAACTCATTAAGGTTTTCTGTAAAAATATTAAGACATCCTGCGAGCTATTATATCTCAGATCTACAAGCTCCAAGGAACTCGTATCAGCATATAGCATCTAAGGTGTGGGGGCACCTAATATTCTCCCGGGGAGGGGGGGGGGTGCAAAACCAATCGGTGTTTGGGAGGGTGGGGACAAATATAATGTTCAAAAAATATAATCTAAACAATCCTAAGCAGAGCTTCATAATTTTATCTAAGGTCGAGGGGTAACCCCCGACAATCTACATAGCTCCGCCTATGCAAGAGGTGTAGTGTGAGCGTCTATGTGTGAGAGAGACAACGCGAAAAAGCGAGGTCAATCGAGTCATTTATAGAGGGAGAGATCGAGGGAGTGTGGCCTAGCGTACACTCGAATGTTAAAGACGATACACCGAGATATTATGCGGCGAAGCTATGGTGAGGGCTGGAGGGACATAGTTACCGAGAGAGTGGCCTAGATAGACTTTGTGTGTGCGCGCACAGTGAAGGTGTTTTACAAAGGCAACACATGTGTCTTGAGAGAGAGAGAGAGGGAGCGTTTGTCATGGAGGGCACGACGAGGTTGAGTGTGAGAAATACATTTGTTGAGAGTGTGAGGACGGGAATGACATAAATGGAGATCTAAACGTGAAGAGCAATAATGAGCGCGCGTGTGTCGGATACCAATAGCTCTATTAACAAAGAAATGAACATCAATCGATACATGAAGTATGTGTGTGTGTGTGCGTGGGGGTGGGGGGGGGGGGTCGATGGAGAGACCTAAACACAACATTCGCATGTATGTAGTACTAGACTTAATATTCATGTTTCATGTTCATTTTAAATATTGAATTGAGGACCATGTGTAACACCCCTATGTAATAAGCACTGTGATCATCTGCTAATAATGCCAAGTCATTCTCATTTGCAGTGCTTAGTCACATTGGTTAAAGATTCAAATCAAATCCTTCTCTGAAATTGAACTCAAATTCAAAGTGCAAAATGAAGTTGCCCAAAACATGTTGGAAAAATGTTCACCTTATAGCAAATAATCCAAAACTATTTGCTGTTAAGGAACACAACATCATCATCAACTCTAAATGGGCCCAATGCATTTTAACAGAGCCAAAACATCACTTAAATGCCTATTCATTTTTGAATAAATTCAAGTGGGTTCCAAAAATGCCCAAACTTTTTGTGGCAGTGCTGGATATTGCAGAGTACTAATATGAGCAAGTTTCACATTCTTGCAAATCTCTTGGAAGCTCAAAATATTACTAAACCCTCTCTGTAAAAAGAAAAAGCAGAAAAATAAAAGAGAAAAAGAAAAAGGCCAGTGTGCACTGGCCCAAGTGCACAGTGCCTGAGCAGGCCCATCTCCCTCTCTCTCCATCGCGCTGTCGCCGCCGCCCTGGACGAGCGCGCGCGCCGGCAGCGCATCGACAGCCTGATGTCCACCGACGCCGCGATTCGTCGAGGGGATAAGGCCGAGCCAGTGCCTCCCCCTGGCCTCCCCATCCATTCCCTCTCCCTCTACGCCGTTCTCTCTCTCAGATCCACCGGCGCCCGAGCGCCATCGCCGCCGCGTCTTTGTCGCCCCGCGGCCACCGTGCTTCCACGCGGCCTGGCCGTGCTCGTCGGCATCGCCATGGACTACAATGTCCTCTGGAGCCGCTGGAGGGAGCCGAGAAGCTCTGCTTCGCCCGCACGCATCGTCTTCTTCCTCGGGTCGCCGGCGATCCCCTTCTTCCCCGGCTACGATCCGCTGCTCCTAAACTTCCAAGGGCCCTCTTGCGTGCCGTTCGATGAGCTCCTCCGCCTCCTACCCTTCCTCGTTAACTCCCTCGCGTGCCGTAGCTAGCTGCCGCCGCGTCCGTGCTCTGCTCGACGCCGACGAGCTTGTGGCCGTCGCTGTGGTCGATGACACCGCCGCCTGAGGCCACGGTCGAGCTTCTGGTGCTCTCAGGAGCCCGACAAGCACGCGCACGAGCCTCCCCGTGCCCCCTAGCGCCGTTTTCATCGAGGACCCGTATGCACCGCTGCTGTAGCTCGTCGCCGGCCATGTTTCCGGCCACCTCTGGCCACGGCACCACCGCCGTTCGACGCGCGGGCGAGCGCTCGTTCGAACGCGCCCTTGCGCGTGCCAAATAGTGGCCCTAGCCCAATTCCGACGCGGGTAGTGCATCGCCGTCGCGTATTGGAGTCGCCGCCGGCGAGTCGCCGGCCCCGCTGAGCTGGCACGTGTGGGGCCCACCCCTGTGAGGCTGCTAGTGGGCCCCCTGGCCCCAGTTGACCATGTTGACCGTGGTCAACTGTGCTGGCTGGGCACCCAATGCCACTGACACATGGGCCCCACCACTTAATTCACTAATTAAAATGTTTTATTAATTAAAATTTAATTAGATATGCTAATTAGTCAATGACATGTGGGGCCTACTAGCTAAATAACTCAGCTTAGATAAAATTAATCCTCTGTTAAGCTAACAAAGGCTGACATGTGGGTCCCACCGGACCCACAGGTCAGGTTTGACCCTGGTCAGCTGACCTGTTGACTGCTGACATCATCCCCACGCAATACTGATGTCATAAATCATTTCTGTTAATAAAAATAAATTCATAAAATGCTTCAATCTTCAAAAAATCATAATAATTAAACCGTAGCTCGGATCGAAAAACTTAATACATGAAAGTTGCTCAGAACGACGAGACAAATCTAATCATGTCTTCTGTTTCCATGTCGGAACCCTCTACGTAGGTGAACCCGCAACTTTCCTTCCATTTCCGGTAGATGAATAGTGCATACATACCGGTTAATAAATTCCACTTTAATCCTAAAAATAACTAAAATGACTTAGACAAATCTTTAGGCAACCCTGCACCGCACCGTAGGCATGGCATACTCTGTGTTGCATAAGGTTGCTGTGTATTTATTTGTTTCCTTCCCCTCTTCTCTCTCGTTAGACCTCGACACCGACGTAGTCCCCGAGGCCGACGCCGCTCCAGAGTACGACTACATCGCTGACGACCAGACCCTTGCCGCAGAGCTTCCAGGCAAGCACCCCCCTTTTGAGCACACCGATATCGCCTATTCTTCTCTCTCTTATGCTTGCATTAGAAGTTGCTGCTGTTACTGTTATCCTATTTCTGCTGCATAGCCTGAATATTGTAACCTGCTGTTGTTACCTACCTGCTTATCCTAAACTGTTTAGTATAAGCTGGGTAGAGACCCATAAGAAACCCCCACTTTGTCCCGACTGCCCCGCTGGATTATCAGAAGACCCAATCAACGAGATCGAAGACTAGGCCACGGCACCGCACATCACTTCCCCCTTAGTTGCTCGACACTACTGGGTTATTATCGAGTGCCGAGGGTGATACCTCATCAGCACTTCTGATGTTAACCTTGTAGGTTAGTTCATCGGTTATGGTCATCGAGGGTGATTCCTCCTTCTCCACTCCCGATAATGTCACTGTCGTGCAACTCCTCAAGAGTGGACCTCGAGGGTGATTCCTCCTTCATTCACCTTGACGATAACATCAGGTGGAATTCCATCGAGGGTGATTCCTCAGGGTTCCCCTTGGTGTTAGACACACGGTTACCATGGTTACTATGACTTTACACTGAATCAAGTTACTAAAGATGGGTCGGCCCTGAGGGGTACCCGCGCGAGCTTAATTACGAGTGATGTGGAGACGGGTTGACCTGGAGGGTGCCCGCGAGATAATTACGAGGCGCGGCTAGGCATTCTTAGCCCTTGCAGTAAGTCCTCGAGACGGGGTGACGGGGTCACATCGATCGTGAGTCTTTGCTCATTACCGCATGCTCCTAATTCACTAACGGTTTGGATATTTGAACCGAGGGGCCTCTGGCCCGATAGCACTAACCATCACGTGGGCATAGTATGGGCGTTTTGCGTTGTATACTTCAGCCGAAACTTAATAGATGTCAACAAGGAGCGGCCCGCTTCGGATTGGACTGGTTAAGCCCGCGCTTGTATTAAGGGGGCTAGGTCTGCTTTCGGAGCGTCCTCGCAACATGCAGGGCGCGCAGGACGAAGGCCCAAGACCCCTGTGCGCATAGGTTAGTCCGGCGTGCTGACCTCTCTACTAAGTTTTCGGTCGGGTTGCGGCGTATCGTTTGGCCGAGGCCGGGCATGACCCAGTAAAGTGTGTCCGGCCGGAGTTAATCGAGCGTGGTGGGTAAGTTGTTGCACCCCTGTAGGGAAGAAAACATCTATCGATAGCCTGTCCTACGGTAACGGACACTCAAAGTTGTATCCCGATCGATACAACTAGAACCTGACACTTGAGATGATAACTGGATAGTATGGCTCTGGGATTGCTTTCTCGCAGGGAGTCGAGAAAGGATCTCTGGGCGAGGTTGATGACACTACTATTACTTTACCTTATGTTATTCTACACTCTTCTAATGATGCAAGACCGCTGAAGATGATGAAGATGCTAGTCTTCGATAGGACTAGGCTATCCCCTCTATTCTGGCATTTCTGCAACCCAGTCCACATATACAGCCTTTCCTTGAAAATGTTGCATATGTAGTGTAGATCCTTGCTTGCTGAGTAGTTCGGATGAGTACTCACAACTGCTTTGCTTTCTTTTTCTCCCCATATACGTTGATGCAACCAGATGACGGAGCCCAGGAGACAGCTGCCCCCACCGACGACTACTACTACCACCCCGAGGGTGGTTACTACTACGAGTTGGCTGACGACCAGGAGTAGGTTCGGAGGGTCCCAGGCAGGAGGCCTGCGCCTTTCGATCGTAGTGTTTTATTTTGCCCCGCCTTTCTAAAGGCCTATCTATTTTATCTTTTATATCTGTACTCAAATATCTGATGCTTCCGCTGACGCTTGTATGCGAGCTTATGTATTCGAGCCCTCGAGGTCCCTGGCTTGTAATATAAAGCTTGTATGACTTTATTTATGTTTTAGAGTTGTGTTGTGATATCTACAAGTGAGTCCTTAGGCTTGATCATGTGCATTTGCCTGTATGATTAGTGCACGATTAAGCCGGGGTCGTCACAGGTTGGTATCAGAGCCGACTGCCTCTAGGAATCCCCCTTTCCAACTCCTTGGCCGAAGTTGAGTCTGCTAACCGAAAACTGTTTTACTAACTTGGCTGTGTGGCTTACGGGCCCACGTCGCCATTGGGTGGTATTAGGATCTTGTATTCCTCGTCTATACTCTGGGTCTCTGATATCTCTTCCTTTCGGGTCAATTTTTTTACTAACTCCAACATTAGGTTCTCGTGATCACATCCACCCGGAGTTCTGAAATTACCCCCCTTGCTTCGAGATTGTGGGCCAGGTTCTGCTTACAGGATCCTTTTATCGAGGGCACCCTGTGTTGTCACTTGCAGAATCCTCGCTCCATCAGATTTCTCCGATGTTGATGTAGCCTTTGCTATGTCTCGTTGTGTACTTCCTGAAGGAAATATGCCCTAGAGGCAATAATAAAGTTATTATTTATTTCCTTATATCATGATAAATGTTTATTATTCATGCTAGAATTGTATTAACCGGAAACATGATACATGTGTGAATACATAGACAAACAGAGTGTCACTAGTAAGCCTCTACTAGACTAGCTCGTTAATCAAAGATGGTTATGTTTCCTAACCATAGACATGAGTTGTCATTTGATTAACGGGATCACATCATTAGGAGAATGATGTGATTGACTTGACCCATTCCGTTAGCTTAGCACTTGATCGTTTAGTATGTTGTATTGCTTTCTTCATTACTTATACATGTTCCTATGACTATGAGATTATGCAACTCCTGTTTACCGGAGGAACACTTTGTGTGCTACCAAACGTCACAACGTAACTGGGTGATTATAAAGGTGCTCTACAAGTGTCTCCGAAGGTACTTGTTGAGTTGGCGTATTTCGAGATTAGGATTTGTCACTCCGATTGTCGGAGAGGTATCTCTGGGCCCTCTCGGTAATGCACATCACTATAAGCCTTGCAAGCAATGTGACTAATGTGTTAGTTTCGGGATGATGCATTACGGAACGAGTAAAGAGACTTGCCGGTAACGAGATTGAACTAGGTATGAGGATACCGACGATCGAATCTCGGGCAAGTAACATACCGATGACAAAGGGAACAACGTATGTTGTTATGCGGTTTCACCGATAAAGATCTTCGTAGAATATGTAGGAGCCAATATGAGCATCCAGGTTCCGCTATTGGTTATTGACCGGAGACGGTACTCGGTCATGTCTACATAGTTCTCGAACCCGTAGGGTCCGCACGCTTAAAGTTCGGTGACGATTGGTATTATGAGTTTATGTGATTTGATGACCAAAGTTTGTTCGGAGTCCCGGATGAGATCGGGGACATGACGAGGAGTCTCGAAATGGTCGAGAGGTAAAGATCGATATATTGGAAGGCTATATTCGGACATCGAAAAGGTTCTGAGTGATTCGGGTATTTTTCGGAGTACCGGAGAGTTACGGGAATTCGTATTTGGCCTTAATGGGCCATACGGGAAAGGAGAGAAAGGCCTGAAGGGTGGCTGCGCCCCTTCCCCATGGACTGGTCCAAATTGGACTAGGGAAAGGGGGCGCCCCCTTCTTTCCTTCTCCTTATCCCTTCCCCTTTTCCTATTCCATGTGGGAGGTGGAATCCTACTAGGACTAGGGAGTCCTAGTAGGACTCCACACTTTGGGCACACCCTATGAGGGCCGGCCTCCTCCTCCCTCCATCCTTTATATACGTGGCCAGGGGGCACCCCATAGAGACACAACAATTGATCATTGATCTCTTAGCCGTGTGCGGTGCCACCCTCCACCATAATCCACCTAGATCATATCGTAGCGGTGCTTAGGCGAAGCCCTGCGTCGGTAGCATCATCATCACCGTCACCACGCCGTCGTGCTGACGAAACTCTCCTGTGAAGCTTTGCTGGATCGGAGCTCACGGGACGTCATCGAGTTGAACGTGTGCTGAACTCGGAGGTGCCGTGCGTTCGGTACTTGGATCGGTCAGATCGTGAAGACGTACGACTACATCAACCGCGTTGTGCTAACGCTTTCGCTTTCGGTCTACGAGGGTACGTGGACACACTCTCCCCTCTCGTTGCTATGCATCACCATGATCCTGTGTGTGCGTAGGAAATTTTTGAAATTACTACGTTCCCCAACAGTGGCATCCGAGCCAGGTTTTATGCATAGATGTTATATGCACGAGTAGAACACAAGTGAGTTGTGGGCGATACAAGTCATACTGCTTACCAGCATATCACACTTTGGTTCGGCGGTATTGTTGGATGAAGCGGCCCGGACCGACATTACGCGTACGCTTACGCGAGACTGGTTTTACCGCCGTGCTTTGCACACAGGTGACTAGCGGGTGTCAGTTTCTCCAACTTTAGTTGAACCGAGTGTGGCTACGCCCGGTCCTTGTGAAGGTTAAAACAGCACTAACTTGACGAACTATCGTTGTGGTTTTGATGCGTAGGTAAGAACGGTTCTTGCTCAGCCCATAGCAGCCACGTAAAACTTGCAACAACAAAGTAGAGGACGTCTAACTTGTTTTTGCAGGGCATGTTGTGATGTGATATGGTCAAGACATGATGCTATATTTTATTGTATGAGATGATCATGTTTTGTAACTGAGTTATCGGCAACTGGCAGGAGCCATATGGTTGTCGCTTTATTGTATGCAATGCAATCGCCCTGTAATTGCTTTACTTTATCACTAAGCGGTAGCGATAGTCGTAGAAGCAATAGTTGGTGAGATGACAATGATGCTACGATGGAGATCAAGGTGTCGCGCCAGTGACGATGGTGATCATGACGGTGCTTCAGAGATGGAGATCACAAGCACAAGATGATGATGGCCATATCATATCACTTATATTGATTGCATGTGATGTTTATCCTTTATGCATCTTATTTTGCTTTGTTTGACGGTAGCATTATAAGATGATCTCTCACTAAATTTCAAGGTAAAAGTGTTCTCCCTGAGTATGCACCGTTGCCAAAGTTCATCGTGCCGAGACACCACGTGATGATCGGGTGTGATAAGCTCAACGTTCATCTACAACGGGTGCAAGCCAGTTTTGCACACGCAGAATACTCGGGTTAAACTTGACGAGCCTAGCATATGCAGATATGGCCTCGGAACACTGAGACCGAAAGGTCGAGCATGAATCATATAGTAGATATGATCAACATAGTGATGTTCACCATTGAAAACTACTCCATTTCACGTGATGATCGGTTATGGTTTAGTTGATTTGGATCACGTTCTCACTTAGATGATTAGAGAGATGTCTATCTAAGTGGGAGTTCTTGAGTAATATGATTAATTGAACTTTAATTTATCATGAACTTAGTCCTGATAGTATTTGCAAATTATGTTGTAGATCAATAGCTCGCGTATAGCTCCCCTGTTTTATTTTTGATGTGTTCCTAGAGAAAACTAAGTTGAAAGATGATAGTAGCAATGATGCGGACTGGTTCCGTGATCTGAGGATTATCCTCATTGCTGCACAGAAGAATTATGTCCTTGATGCACCGCTAGGTGACAGAACTATTGCAGGAGCAGATACAGACGTTATGAACGTTTAACAAGCTCGGTATGATGACTACTTGATAGTTTAGTGCACCATGCTTTACGGCTTAGAACTGGGACTTCAAAAACGTTTTGAACGACATGGAGCATATGAGATGTTCCAAGAGCTGAAATCGGTATTTCAGACTCATGCCCGTGTCAAGAGGTATGAGACCTCTGACAAGTACTTCGCCTACAAGATGGAGGAGAATAGCTCAACCAGTGAGCATGTGCTCAGAATGTCTGAGTACTACAGTTGCTTGAATCAAGTGGGAGTTAATCTTCCGGATAAGATAGTAATTGACAGAATTCTCTAGTCACTATCACCAAGTTATTGGAACTTCATGATGAACTATAATATCCAAGGGATGACAAAAACGGTTCCCGAGCTCTTCGTGATGCTGAAATCAACGAAGGTAGAAATCAAGAAAGAGCATCAAGTGTTGATGGTTAACAAGACCACTAGTTTCAAGAAAAATGGCAAAGGGAAGAAGGGGAACTTCAAGAAGAATAGCAAGCAAGTTGCTACTCCCGGGAAGAAGCCCAAGTCTGGACCTAAGCCTGAAACTGAGTGCTTCTACTGCAAAGGGACTGCTCACTGGAAGCGGAACTGCCCCAAGTATTTGGCGGATAAGAAGGATGGCAAAGTGAACAAAGGTATATTTGATATACATGTTATTGATGTGTATTTTACTAGTGTTCATAGTAGCCCCTGGGTATTTGATACCGGTTCAGTTGCTATGATTAGTAACTCGAAACAGGTGTTGCAAAATGAACAGAGACTAGTTGAGGACGAGGTGGCGATGTGTGTTGGAAGAGATTCCAAGGTTGATAAGATCACCATCGCACACTCCCTCTATTTTCGGGATTAGTGTTGAACCTAAATAAATGTTATTTGGTGTTTGCATTGAGCATGAATATGATTGGATCATGTTTATTGCAAAATAAATTTTATTTGGTGTTTGCATTGAGCATGAATATGATTGGATCATGTTTATTGCAAAATAAATGTTATTTGGTGTTTGCGTTGAGCATGAATATGATTGGATCATGTTTATTGCAATACGGTTGTTCATTTAAGTCAGAGAATAATTGTTGTTCTGTTTACATGAATAAAAACCTTCTATGGTCATACACCCAATGTAAATGGTTTATTGAATCTCGATCATAGTGATACACATATTCATAATATTGATGCCAAAAGATGCAAAGTTGATAATGATAATGGCACATATTTTGTGGCACTGCCGTTTAGGTCATATTGGTGTAAAGCGCATGAAGAAACTCCATTCGGATGGAATTTTGGAATCACTTGATTATGAATCATTTGATGCTTGCGAACCATGCCTCATGGGCAAGATGACTAAGACTCCGTTCTCCAGAACAATGGAGCGAGCTAAATGACTTATTGGAAATAATACATATCGATGTATGCGGTCCGATGAGTGTTGAGGCTCACGGCGGGTATCGTTATTTTCTGACCTTCACAGATGATTTGAGCAGATATGGGTATATCTACTTGATGAAACATAAGTCTGAAACATCTGAAAAGTTCAAAAGAAATTCAGAGTGAAGTGGAAAATCATCGTAACAAGAAAATAAAATTTCTACGATCTAATCGTGGAGGTGAATATTTGAGTTACGAGTTTGGCCTTCAATTAAAACAATGTGGACTAGTTTCACAAACTCCTGCCACCTGGAACACCACAACATAATGGTGTGTTCGAACGTCATAACCGTACTTTATTGGATATAGTGCAATCTATGATGTCTCTTACCGATTTACCACTATTGTTTTGGGGTTATGCATTAGAGACAGCTGCATTCACATTAAATAGGGCACCGTCTAAATCCGTTGAGACGACACTGTATGAACTGTGGTTTAGCAGGAAACCTAAGATGCCGTTTCTTAAAGTTTGGGGCTGCGATGCTTATGTGAAAAAGTTTCAACCTGATAAGCTCGAACCCAAATCGGAGAAAAGTGTCTTCATAGGATACCCAAAGGAGACTGTTGGGTACACCTTCTATCACAGATCCAAAGGCAAGATATTCGTTGCTAAGAATGGATCCTTTCTAGAGAAGGAGTTTCTCTCGAAAGAAGTGAGTGGGAGGAAAGTAGAACTTGATGATGTAATTGTACCTTCTCCCGAATTGGAAAGTAGTTTATCACAGAAATCAGTTCCAGTGATGCCTACACCAATTAGTGAGGAAGTTAATGATAATGATCATGAAACTTTGGATCAAGTTGCTACCGAACCTCGTAGGTCAACCAGAGTACGTTCCGCACCAGAGTGGTACGGTAATTCTGTTCTGGAAGTCATGTTACTAGACCATGACGAACCTACAAACTATGAGGAAGCGATGATGAGCCCAGATTCCGCAAAATGGCTTGAGGCCATGAAATCTGAGATGGGATCCATGTATGAGAACAAAGTGTGGACTTTGGTTGATTTGCCCGATGATCAGCAAGCCATAGAAAATAAATGGATCTTCAAGAAGAAGACTGACGCCGACGGTAATGTTACTGTCTACAAAGCTCGACTTGTTGCAAAAGGTTTTCGACAAGTTCAAGGAGTTGACTATGATGAGACCTTCTCACCCGTAGCGATGCTTAAGTCCGTCCGAATCATGTTAACAATTGCCACATTTTATGAAATCTGGCAAATGGATGTCAAAAACTACATTCCTTAATGGAATTTTTAAAGAAGAAGTTGTATATGATGCAACCAGAAGGTTTTGTCAATCCTAAAGGTGCTAACAAAATATGCAAGCTCCAGCGATCCATCTATGGACTGGTGCAAGCATCTCGGAGTTGGAATATACGCTTTGATAAAGTGATCAAAGCATATGGTTTTATACAGACTTACGGTGAAGCCTGTATTTACAAGAAAGTGAGTGGGAGCTCTGTAGCATTTCTGATATTATATGTGGATGACATATTGTTGATTGGAAATGATATAGAATTTCTGGATAGCATAAAAGGATACTTGAATAAGAATTTTTCAATAAAAAGACCTCGGTGAAGCTGCTTAAGTATTGAGCATCAAGATCTATAGGGATAGATCGAGACGCTTAATAGGACTTTCACAAAGCACATACCTTGACAAGATTTTGAAGGAGTTCAAAATGGATCAGTAAAAGAAGGAGTTCTTGCGTGTGTTACAAGGTGTAAAATTGAGTAAGACTCAAAACCCGACCACGGCAGAAGATAGAAAGAAAATGAAAGTCATTCCCTATGCCTCAGTCATAGGTTCTATAAAGTATGCCATGCTATGTACCAGACCAGTTGTGTGCCTTGCTATGAGTTTAGCAAGGAGGTACGATAGTGATCCAGGGATAGATCACCAGATAGCGGTCAAAGTTATCCTTAGTTACCTAAGAGGACTAAGGAAATATTTCTTGGTTATGGAGGTGATAAAAGAGTTCATCGTAAAAGGTTATGTCGATGCAAGCTTTTACACCGATCCAGATGACTCAAAGTCTCAATCTGGACACATATTGAAAGTGGGAGCAATTAGCTAGAGTAGCTCCGCGCAGAGCATTGTAGACATAGAAATTTGCAAAATACATACGGATCTGAATGTGGCAGACCCGTTGACTAAACTTCTCTCACAAGCAAAACTTGATCACACCTTAGTACTCTTTGGGTGTTAATCACATGGCGATGTGAACTATATTATTGACTCTAGTAAACCCTTTGAGTGTTGGTCACATAGCGATGTGAACTATGGGTGTTAATCACATAAAGATGTGAACTATTGGTGTTAAATCACATGGCGATGTGAACTAGATTATTGACTCTAGTGCAAGTGGGAGACTAAAGGAAATATGCCCTAGAGGCAATAATAAAGTTATTATTTATTTCCTTATATCATGATAAATGTTTATTATTCATGCTAGAATTGTATTAACCGGAAACATGATACATGTGTGAATACATAGACAAACAGAGTGTCACTAGTAAGCCTCTACTAGACTAGCTCGTTAATCAAAGATGGTTATGTTTCCTAACCATAGACATGAGTTGTCATTTGATTAACGGGATCACATCATTAGGAGAATGATGTGATTGACTTGACCCATTCCGTTAGCTTAGCACTTGATCGTTTAGTATGTTGTATTGCTTTCTTCATGACTTATACATGTTCCTATGACTATGAGATTATGCAACTCCCGTTTACCGGAGGAACACTTTGTGTGCTACCAAACGTCACAACGTAACTGGGTGATTATAAAGGTGCTCTACAGGTGTCTCCGAAGGTACTTGTTGAGTTGGCGTATTTCGAGATTAGGATTTGTCACTCCGATTGTCGGAGAGGTATCTCTGGGCCCTCTCGGTAATGCACATCACTATAAGCCTTGCAAGCAATGTGACTAATGAGTTAGTTTCAGGATGATGCATTACAGAACGAGTAAAGAGACTTGCTGGTAACGAGATTGAACTAGGTATGAGGATACCGACGATCGAATCTCGGGCAAGTAACATACCGATGACAAAGGGAACAACGTATGTTGTTATGCGGTTTGACCGATAAAGATCTTCGTATAATATGTAGGAGCCAATATGAGCATCCAGGTTCCGCTATTGGTTATTGACCGGAGACGTGTCTCGGTCATGCCTACATAGTTCTCGAACCCGTAGGGTCCGCATGCTTAAAGTTCGGTGACGATCGGTATTATGAGTTTATGTGATTTGATGACCGAAGTTTGTTCGGAGTCCCGGATGAGATCGGGGACATGACGAGGAGTCTCGAAATGGTCGAGAGGTAAAGATCGATATATTGGAAGGCTATATTCGGACATCGGAAAGGTTCTGAGTGATTCGGGTATTTTTCGGAGTACCGGAGAGTTACGGGAATTCGTATTGGGCCTTAATGGGCCATACGGGAAAGGAGAGAAAGGCCTGAAGGGTGGCTGCGCCCCTTCCCCATGGACTGGTCCGAATTGGACTAGGGAAAGGGGGCGCCCCCTTCTTTCCTTCTCCTTCTCCCTTCCCCTTTTCCTTTTCCATGTGGGAGGTGGAATCCTACTAGGACTAGGGAGTCCTAGTAGGACTCCACACTTTGGGCACACCCTATGAGGGCCGGCCTCCTCCTCCCTCCATCCTTTATATACGTGGCCAGGGGGCACCCCATAGAGACACAACAATTGATCATTGATCTCTTAGCCGTGTGCGGTGCCCCCCTCCACCATAATCCACCTCGATCATATCGTAGCGGTGCTTAGGCGAAGCCCCGCGTCGGTAGCATCATCATCACCGTCACCACGCCGTCGTGCTGACGAAACTCTCCTGTGAAGCTTTGCTGGATCGGAGCTCACGGGATGTCATCGAGTTGAACGTGTGCTGAACTCGGAGGTGCCGTGCGTTCGGTACTTGGATCGGTCAGATCGTGAAGACGTACGACTACATCAACCGCGTTGTGCTAACGCTTCCGCTTTCGGTCTACGAGGGTACATGGACACACTCTCCCCTCTCGTTGCTATGCATCACCATGATCCTGTGTGTGCGTAGGAAATTTTTGAAATTACTACGTTCCACAACACTTCCTTACCGCGTGCCTGCGCACCGCCTACCATGTCTAGCTTTTAAAATTGCGCCGTTATGCTGAGTGTATGGATCTGTACGTCTTAATTGACTACTGTTAAGTATCTATTACACTACTTAATTATTGTCATGTTACATCCTGCCTATCGCTAAACTCCCGCAATAGCTTTTGCTAAACTACCCCTGTTGAATTTAGCAGGATGGGTGACAATAATCCACCACCGCCAGATTATATGGCAGCTATGATGCAACAATTCGAACTCAACCGTCAGTTCATGACTGTATGGATCAATTCCCTTGTCCCAATGCCAACCAGCAGCCAGCTTCAATTACGCTGCCCGAGTTTGTGCGTCTCAACCCAGTGACGTTCCGCAACGCAGTTAACCCGCTGGATGTCGATGATTGACTGCGTGACATCTTCTATGAGATGGAGTCAGCTGATGTTCCTCCTGTCAGCTATGTCACTTTCGCGACATGCTTCCTGAAGCGACCCGCAGCACAATGGTGGGCAACTCATAGACAGACCCTACCTCCTGGAACTATTGTCACCTGGGTGGAATTCAAGGCTGCTTTTCGTGCCCGGTATATTCCTCAAGGGGTTATAGATCGGAAGAAGGCCGAGTTTCGTAGCCTCATTCAAGGCAACAAGACTGTAGAAGTCTACCAGCGAGAGTTCCTTGACTTGTCTCGCTACGCTGAAGAAGACATCCCCACTGATGCTCATAGGCAGGAGAAGTTCCGTGATGGGCTACACCTTGACATTCAGCTAGCCCTGCTCGTCCAAGACTATCCCGACTTCGCCACCTTGGTGAACAAGGCTATTATGGTCGAGACTGGTCTGAAGAAGCATACAGAAGCGACCAAACGCACCTGTGAAGCGGGCTCATCTTCTCAGAAGCGCCGCATATGGATTCCTCATAGCATGTACCGTCCAACAACTCCAGTGTACAGACCTGCTTATGCTGCACCTCGTCTGCCTCCTCCACCACCAAGGCAGCCTCTTCAAGTTGCACCACCTCGAGCTCCTGCACCCCCTCCCGACAGTGGACTCTGCTTCAAGTGTGGCCAGCCAGGTCACCGTGCCAGAGACTGTTCTCAGTGTCAGAATCAGCTAGCACTTCCTCCTGTTGGCCGTGGTAATGGCCGTGGAATTTCTCAGCCTCGCAACAACAATGTCAGGCCTTCTCATGGTCGTGGACAGCACTACCATGTCAACATGGCTGAAGCTCAGGATCAACCAAAAACTGTGATGCGTACACTTCTTGTTAATTCAGTACCAGCATCTATTTTATTTGATTCAGGAGCATCACATTCATTCATGTCGGAAGATTTTGCATTCATGCATGGCATTAAATGTGACAACCTGCACCATCCGTTAGGGGTAGACACTCCCGCAGGTCGGTGCCGAGCATCCATGTTCAGTCCCGAAGTCACTGTTGTGATTGAAGGGAGGAATTTTTAGGCCTTCCCCATTATCCTGAATAATTCAAAAATTGATCTTATTCTGGGCATGGATTCGTTGAAGGCTCATTACGCCTCAATCAATTGCGCCACTAAAGTTGTACATCTCCTACACCCATCAGATGAGTTAGTGAATTACCGTGCCCAGATAACTCAAAATGCTGAGGCTCGGATATACGCTCTAAATGCATTGAACGCTTCTCCGCTTGAGGGGATCGAAAACATTCCAGTCGTCTGTGACTTCCAGGATGTATTTCCAGAAGAACTTCTAGGAATACCCTCTACTAGAGCTGTCGAGTTCGTCATCGACTTGAAGCCTGGCACTACCCCTATTGCAAAGCGTCCTTATAAGGTGTCCCCGGATCAATGATTTATACGATCAACTTGCTGGATCATCGGTGTTCTCTAAACTCGACTTGAGGTTGGGTTATCACCAGATCCGAGTCCGCGAAGAGGATATTCCGAACACTGCCTTCGTTACTCGTTATGGCTCCTATGAGTACACGGTCATGTCATTTGGCCTAACAAATGCTCCAGCTACGTTCTCCCGCCTGATGAATTATATCTTCATGGATTACCTCGACAAGTTCGTCGTGGTCTATCTGGATGATATCCTGGTATATTTGAAGAATAAGGAAGAACATGTTGAACATCTTCGTCTTGTTCTGGAAAGGCTTCGTGAACACAAGTTGTATGCCAAATATTCCAAGTGTGAATTCTGGCTTTCTGAAGTAACCTACCTTGGACATGTGATTTCCAAGGATGGAATCGCTGTTAACCCGGAGCGTGTTCAGGCTATTCTTGACTGGACTCCTCCAAAGAATGCCAAGCAAGTGAGAAGTTTTCTCGGTCTTGCAAGTTATTGCCGCCGATTCGTCGAGAACTTTTCCAAGATTGCCAAGCCCCTGACTAATCTGCTCCACAAAGGCATTAAGTTTGAGTGGATAGACAAATGTCAGGAGAGTTTCCAGACCCTCAAGGACAAGCTGACCTCTGCTCCAGTGCTTGCTCCTCCCGATTCTCACAAGGACTTTGTGATATATTGCGACGCATCTCTTTAAGGATTAGGATGTGTCCTAATGCAAGAACGAAGAGTAATTGCGTATGCTTCGCGTCAATTGCATCTGCATGAAGAAAACTATCCAGTGCATGATCTTGAACTTGCTGCTGTGATCTATGCTTTGAAGCAGTGGCGGCACTACCTCCTTGGTAATCGGTGTGAGATTTATACCGATCATCAGAGTCTAAAGTATTTGTTCACTCAGCCGGAACACAATCTCCGTCAGCAGCGATGGTTGGAAACAATTACGGACTATGACTGTGGTATTTCATATACCCCGGGCAAGGCTAATGTGATGGTTGATGCCTTGAGCCGCAAGTCATATTGTAATAACCTTATGGTTAAGCGAGCTCAACCCCATCTTTATGAAGAACTGCGCAAGTTGAACCTTCGTATCGTTCCGCAGGGTTCTCTTAATAACCTTGTGGTACAACCAGATCTTGAAAAGGCTGTTAAGGATGCGCAAGCCAAAGATGCTGAAATTGATTTGATGAAGAAAGAGCTTCACCTTGAGAAGTACAGGGATTTCTCGGTTGCTGAAGATGGAACCTTGTATTTCAGAGACCGCATTATGGTACCTCGCTTCGAGCTTATGACTGACAAAGTCATGAAGGAGGCACATGATACATCACTGTCTATCCATCCGGGTAGCACCAAGATGTATCGTGATCTCCGTCAAAGGTACTGGTGGGCTAGAATGAAGCAGGACATTGCTCGATATGTTGCTGAATGTGATGTTTGCCGTCGCGTTAAAGTAGAACATCAGAAGCCTGCTGGAATTCTTCAACCACTTCCTATTCCTTTGTGGAAATGGGATAAAGTGCAAATGGATTTCATTACTGGCCTTCCCAAGTCTCAGAAGGGTCACGATGCTATTCTTGTTGTCGTCGACCAACTTTCTAAAGTTGCACACTTTCTGCCTGTCAAGGAGACTATCACTACTAGTCAGTTAGCAGAGCTTTATATCTCCAGAATTGTTTCACTCCACGGTATTCCGAAGGAGATCAACTCGGACTGTGGCGGTCTTTTCACCTCAAAGTTCTGGGAAAGTTTCCAAGAAGCTATGGGAACTCATATTACCTGGAGTTCAGCTTATCACCCCCAATCCCAAGGCCAAGTCGAGCGAGTCAATCAAGTGCTTGAAGACATGCTTCGAGCTTGTGTTATATCGTTCGGTAAGAAGTGGGAAGAATCTCTTTTGTTTGCCGAATTCTCTTATAACAACAGCTATCAAGCCAGCTTGAAAATGGCCCCCTTCGAAGTACTTTATGGACGTAAGTGTCGTACCCCTCTGAATTGGTCAGAAACTAGGGAACGACCGCTTGTGGGACCAGACTTTAACCAACACGCCGAAGAGCAAGTCCGTATTGTCCGAGAAAATCTCAAGGCGGCTCAGGACCGCCTGAAGAGTAACTACGATTGTAAACGATGGGGTTTGACCTATCAACCTGGTGATCAAGATTATTTGCGTGTCACTCCCATGAAGGGCACTCGTCGTTTCGGAATCAAGGGCAAGCTAGCTCCTCGCTATATTGGTCCTTTCCGCATTGTGGCTAGACGTGGACGGGTGGCATATAAATTGGAGTTGCCACCGCAATTCTCTCATATCCACGACGTCTTCCATGTTTCGCAACTTCGTAAATGCTTCAAGGAATCTCCGCACCGTACAGTGGATCACGAGATGCTCAAATTGCAAGATGACCTATCTTATACGGAGCATCCGATCCGCATCCTCGATGAAGCTGAACATCGAACTCGTCAAAAGATGACCAAGTTCCTGAAAGTGCAGTGGTCGAATCACACTGAAGATGAAGACACTTGGGAACGCGAGGATCATCTTCGGGAAGAATATCCCGACCTCTTTCCTTCTACCTCCTAAATTCTCGGGACGAGAATTTCTTTTAGAGGAGGAGAATTTGTAACACCCCTATGTAATAAGCACTGTGATCATCTGCTAATAATGCCAAGTCATTCTCATTTGCAGTGCTTAGTCACATTGGTTAAAGATTCAAATCAAATCCTTCTCTGAAATTGAACTCAAATTCAAAGTGCAAAATGAAGTTGCCCAAAACATGTTGGAAAAATGTTCACCTTATAGCAAATAATCCAAAACTATTTGCTGTTAAGGAACACAACATCATCTTCAACTCTAAATGGGCCCAATGCATTTTAACAGAGCCAAAACAACACTTAAATGCCTATTCATTTTTGAATAAATTCAAGTGGGTTCCAAAAATGCCCAAACTTTTTGTGGCAGTGCTGGATATTGCAGAGTACTAATATGAGCAAGTTTCACATTCTTGCAAATCTCTTGGAAGCTCAAAATATTACTAAACCCTCTCTGTAAAAAGAAAAAGCAGAAGAATAAAAGAGAAAAAGAAAAAGGCCACTGTGCACTGGCCCAAGTGCACAGTGCTTGAGCAGGCCCATCTCCCTCTGTCTGCATCGCGCTGTCGCCGCCGCCTTGGACGAGCGCGCGCGCACCGGCAGCGCGTCGACAGCGCGACGTCCACCGACGCCATGGCTCGTCGAGGGGATAAGGCCGAGCCAGTGCCTCCCCCTAGCCACCCCATCCATTCCCTCTCCCTCTCCGCCGTTCTCTCTCTCAGATCCACCGGCGCCCGAGCGCCATCGCCGTCGCGTCTTTGTCGCCCCGCGGCCACCGTGCCTTCCACGCGGCCTGGCCGTGCTCGTCGGCATCGCCATGGACTAACACGCCCTCTGGAGCCGCTGGAGGGAGCCGAGAAGCTCTGCATCGCCCGCACGCGTCGTCTTCTTCCTCCGGTCGCTGGCGATCCCCTTCTTCCCCGGCGACGATCCGCTGCTCCTAAACTTCCAAGGGCCCTCTTGCATGCCACTCGGTGAGCTCCTCTACCTCCTGCCCTTCCTCGTTAACTCCCTCGCTTGCCGTAGCTAGCTGCCACTGCGTCCGTGCTCTGCTCGCCGCCGACGAGCTTGTGGCCGTCGCTGTGGTCGATGACACCGCCGCCTGAGGCCACGGTCGAGCTCCTGGTGCTCTCAGGAGCTCGACAAGCACGCGCACGAGCCCCCCCGTGCCCCCTAGCGCCGTTTTCCTTGAGGACCCGTACGCACCGTCGCTGTAGCTCATCGCCAGCCATGTTTCCGGCCACCTCTGGCGACGGCACCACCGCCGTTCGACGCGCGGGCGAGCGCTCGTTCGAACGCGCCCTTGCGCGTGCCAAATAGTGCCCCCTAGCCCAATTCCGACGCGGGCAGTGCGTCGCCGCCGCGTATTGGCGTCGCCGCCGGCGAGTCGCCGGCCCCGCTGAGCTGGCACGTGTGGGGCCCACCCCTGTGAGGCTACCAGTGGGCCCCCTGCCCCAGTTGACCATGTTGACCGTGGTCAACTGTGCTGACTGGGCACCCAGTGCCACTGACACGCGGGCCCCACCGCTTAATTCACTAATTAAAATGTTTTACTAATTAAAATTTAATTAGATATGCTAATTAGTCAATGACATGTGGGGCCTACTAGCTAAATAACTCAGCTTCGATAAAATTAATCCTCTGTTAAGCTAACAGAGGCTGACATGTGGGTCCCACCGGACCCACAGGTCAGGTTTGACCCTGGTCAGTCGACCTGTTGACTGCTGACATCATCCCCATGAAATGCTGATGTCATAAATCATTTCTGTTAATAAAAATAAATTCAGAAAATGCTTCAATCTTCAAAAATTCATAATAATTAAACCGTAGCTCGGATCGAAAAACTTAATACATGAAAGTTGCTCAGAACGACGAGACGAATCTGATCATGTCGTCTGTTTCCATCTCGGAACCCTCTACGTAGGTGAAACCGCAACTTTCTTTCTGTTTCCAATAGATGAATAGTGCATACATACCGGTTAATAAATTCCACTTTAATCCTAAAAATAACTAAAATGACTTAGACAAATCTTTAGGCAACCCTGCACTGCACCGTAGGCATGGCATACTCTGTGTTGCATAAGTTTGCTGTGTATTTATTTTTCTCCTTTCCCTCTTCTCTCTCGTTAGTGTAACATCCCCAGCATCACACTACAGTAATCTCCCCCTTAATAGTGGCCATGTCATCACTATCACTAATCTAATCTGCCACTTGCCCAAAAATCAAAGTCATTCTTTCCAATTTAAATTACATGTCAAATATCTTTTTCTTATGTCATGCAATTAAAATAAGTTCATCCTGCTGCAAATATTCTTAAGGCCATTATAAAATTGAAATCAATATTTTTGGAATTCCCAAAATGCCTCTGGACTTTAAAACAGTAGTCCAGCAACATTTAATCTGTCCTTTTCAACTTCTAAAAATTATCTAACCTATTCCTTTAGTCTCCAAACTTTTGCTGGCAGTGCCAAATATTACCAAGAAATATTGGGGTTTAGTCCCACATTTTTCTAAAATGTTAGGTGGCCCACAAAAATCATTTCCTATCTCTGTTAATAAATAAAAACTAAAACAAAAATTAGCAAAAGGGAAAACGGCCTACCTGGGCTTACCTGCAGCCGGCCCAGCCCACCTCCACCAACTCCTCCCTCCGTGTCGTCTTTTCTGTGGCCGCACGCCTCTCCGCCGGCTACAGCGCGCCACCGCGACAAGGGCAGAGGAGCGCAAGGGGATAAGGGCGCCCCGAGCCCTCCCCCCTGGCCGCCTCGACCCACTCCCCCTGGCTCACTCTCTCCCTCCCCGTCGCTCTCTCTCTCCTTTGCTCATCCTCTCCATTTTCACCTTGTCCGAGTGGAGCCGTCGCCATCGCTCGCCGTGGCCGTGGCCAACGGCTTCTCTGAGCCACTCTGTTGTGTCCGCCGGCTCCCTCGACATCGGCCTCATCTTCAGCGCGCCCGCGGACGGCTGGAGCTGCTGCCCTGTGTAACTACCACTGTGATCAGCTGCTAATAATGCCAAGTCATATCATTTACAGTGCCTAAACATAGAGGTTAACCAAAGCAAATCAACTCCATTCTAAAATCAACTCAAAATTCAAAAGTGCAAAATAAGTTTGCTCAAACACCTTTGGAAAAATGTTCACTAATTAGCAAATATTCCAAGAGCACACATAAAAATAACACCAGTAGCACTTGGACTAATTAAATGACTCAAACAATTTGAAACAACATCAAAACAGCAATATTAAATTCATTTAAAATCATTTCAATTTCAAATGGAATCCAAATCTGCCCAAACCAATTTTTGGTCAAGGCTAATATTGCATTACAATATTTGGGACAATTCTCATACTTTACAAAAATGCAAAAGTGCCCTAACTAAATCAAAACAGAAAAGAATAAAGGAAAAAGAGAAACACAAACAGAAAAATAAAAACGAGGCACTGTGCACTGGGCCTTAGTGCACAGTGCCCCGAACCCCGGCCCAGCAGTCCCGCCTCATCTCTCTCTCTCGCTGTCGTCTTCTCTCTGGTCGAGCGCGCGCGCGCCATCCGCGCGCCGACACGGCGACGGCGCCGACGCCACCGACACTCTGGGGAGATAAGGGCGAGCCGATCCCTCTCCCCTGGTCCTCTCCGTCACTCTCCCCTCTTTCCCTCAAGTGGCTTCGCCCCTCTATCCCACCGATCTCGTCACCACCGAACACCATCGCCGCCATTCCGCGCTCGTCTCCGCGGCCACCGAGCCCCGCTCGACGCTTTGTCGTGTCCTTTTTCTCCATCGTCGTCTACCGCGTCGACTGGTGCCACTTGGAGGAGCCCGGATCACCTGCACCGAGCGCATCGACCGCGTCTTCTTCCTCGGCCGCCGGCGATCCCCTTCCGTCTCCGGCACCATCTGCTGCTACTAAGCCATCACGGGCTTTTCTTAGCCGCGCAGTGAGCCAGTCTACCTTTCCCCATCTCGCTGTTAGCCTCGCGCGTCCACTATCTGTTTCCCCCACGGCGCCCGAATGCGCCTCCGCTTGAACTCATCACCGGCGAGTCCCCGACGACCATTTGGTCTTGAGCTTGTGCCCGTTGCATTTGCGACGCCGTGTAGATGCTGTAGGGGTAGGTCGCCGCGTGGTTTGGCCCTTGTTTGAACGAACGCGAGATCGCCGGGGTTCGGCCTCCGCCACGGCTCATCGCCGGTGCTTCTCCGGCCATCGTTGAGTCGCCACACCAGCCCAGTTGGATGCGGCTCTGTCCCTGCGCTCGAACACAACCGAAAACACGCGAAACGACGCACCACAGAGGAATCCCGAGCCACTCCGGCGATCTTCCGCCGCGGATTCGGTCGCCGGCGCAGTTCCGGCGCCGGCCGTCGACGTGGCTCGGTGGGGTCCAGCCCCGGGTCGCTGACAGTGGGCCCCGCGGGCCCCGTTGACCCCGTTGACCTGGGTCAACGCCGACGTGGCCACCCTGTGACTATGATAGGCGGGCCCCACCATATTTAGTTAATTAAAAACGTTTAAATAAATAAAACTAATTAATTAGGCTAGTGTCTCACTGACATGTGGGGCCCACCTCACCAATCACTCTGTCAACTTAATTAATCCACTGTTAGTCTTAACAGAGACTGACATGTGGGTCCCACTGGACCCACATGTTATCTTTGACCAGGTCAGCGTCACTATTGACCTGCTGATGTCAGCAGCCCGTCATGCTGACGTCATAATCCAGTTCTGTTAATAAAAATAATTCCAGAAAATCATTTAAACTTCGAAAATTAATAACTTTTAAACCGTAGCTCAGATCGAAAAAGTTAAAACATGAAAGTTGCTCTGAACGATGAAACGAGTCTGATCGTGCCGTCTGTTTCCTTGTCGGAACCTCCTACGTAGGAGAAATCATAACTCCGAGCCCAATTTCAGTAGATGAATAGTGCACACACACTGTTTAATAAATCTCAGATTAATTCTAAAAATAACTAAACTGACTTAGAGGCATATTTAGGCAACCCTGCACTGCATCATAGCATCGCACGCACTGTGTTGCATCTGTTTGCATTATATTTACTTGTTTCCTCCCCCTCTTCTCTTTCGGTAGACCCCGACGTTGCCGTAGCTCCTGAGGCAGACGCCGCTCCGGAGTACGACTACGTCCCCGACGACCCTGCCCTTGCCGTCGAGCAGACAGGCAAGCACCCCCATTTTGAGCATTCCGATATCACCTAATCTCTTCCCTCTTATGCTTGCATTAGATGTTACTGCTGCTGTTACCATCCTATATCTGTTGCATAGCCTGTTTAATTGTAGCCTACCGATGATACCTGCCTGTTATCCTAAATTGTTTAGATAGGATGGGTAGAGCCTGATCAGAGACCCACTTGTCCCGACTGCCCCGCTGGACTCTCAGAAGACCCGAGCAACGGGATTGAAGATTAGAACCTGGCACCGCACGTCACTTCCCCCTTAAATTGCGCGACACTACTGGGTTACTATCGAGTGCCGAGGGTGATACCTCGTCAGCACTTCTGATGATAACCTTGTAGGTTAGCTATTCGGTCGTGGTAAGCGAGGGTGATTCCTCCTACACCACCCCCGATAACGACGTCGTCGTGCAACTTCTCAAGTGTGGACCTCGAGGGTGATTCCTCATTCGTTCACCTTGACGATAGCATCGAGCGGGAATTCCATCGAGGGTGATTCCTCAGGGTTCCCCCTTGGTGTCAGACACACGGAGACTTTGGATACTATGACTCATTACTAAACCATGATACTAAAGATGGGTCGGCCCTGAGGGGTACCCGCGGGAGCATGAATGCGAAGTGATGTGGAGTCGGGTTGATCTGAGAGGTGCCCGCGAGATAACTACGAGGCGTGGCCGGGCATTCTTAGCCCTTGCCGCAAGTCCTCGAGACGGGGCGACGGGGTCACATCGATCGTGAGTCTCTGCTTGTTACCGCGCGCTCCTAATCCACTACGGTTTGGATATTTGATCCGAGGGGCCTCTGACCCGATAGCACTAACCATCACGTGGGCATAGTATGGGCGTTCTGCGTCGTATACTTCAGCCGGAGCTTAATTGACGTTAGCAAGGAGCGGCGCGCGCTGAATTGGACTGGGAACGCAATCGCGCTGGTATAAGGGGTTGCTAGGTCTGCTTTCAGCCGCGTTCGCAACGCATAGGAGCGTCCGGGGTGATGGTCCAAGACCCCTGGGGGCATAGGTTAGTCCGGCGTGCTGACCTCTCATTAAGTATTTGGTCGGGTTGCGGCGTGTTGCTTAGCCGAGGCCGGGCATGACCCAGTACAGTGTGTCCGGCCGGAGTTAAGCGAGCGTGGTGGGTAACTTGGTGCACCCCTGCAGGGAAGAAACTTCTATCGATAGCCTGTCCTACGGTAACGGACACTCGGAGTTGTATCCCGATCGGTACAACTAGAACATGACATGAGATGAGAACTGGATAATACGGCTCTGGGATTGCTTTCTCGCGGGGAGTCGAGGAAGAATCCCCGGCCGAGGTTGATGACATTACTGCTATACTTTACATTATGTTATTCTGCTCTCTTCTAATGCTGCGAGACCGTTGAAGATGCTGGAGATGCTAGTCTTCGATAGGACTAGGCTCTTCCCCTCTATTCTGGCATTTCTGCAGCCCAGTTCACATATACAACCATCTTTTGAAAATGATGCATATGTAGTGTAGATCCTTGCTTGCTGAGTACTTCGGATGAGTACTCACGTTTGCTTTATTTTCCCTTTTCCCCCTTTATCCATTTGACGCATCCAGACGACGGAGCCCCTGAGCCAGATGTCCCCGTCGACGACCAGAACTACTATCTGCCCGGAGAGTACTACTACTACGAGGAGCCGTCTGACGACCAGGAGTAGGATCGGAGGGTCCAGGGCAGGAGGCCCACGCCTTTTCGATCGTAGTTTTTATTTTTCCCTGCCTCTGTGAAGGCTTATCTCTATGTTCTGTAATATATCTGTACCCAGATATCTGACGCTTCTGCTGACACTTGTATGCCATCGAGCTATGTATTCGAGCCCTCGAGGCCCTGGCTTGTAATATTAAGCTTGTATGAATTTATTTATGTTTTAGAGTTGTGTTGTGATATCTTCAAGTGAGTCCTTAGGCTTGATCGTGT
Source organism: Thinopyrum elongatum (assembly GCA_011799875.1). Lineage (NCBI taxonomy): Eukaryota > Viridiplantae > Streptophyta > Magnoliopsida > Poales > Poaceae > Thinopyrum > Thinopyrum elongatum. The sequence goes on along the minus strand of CM022297.1, from coordinate 413,177,632 downwards.
GCATTTGCGTGTATGATTAGTGCACGATTAAGCCGGGGGTCGTCACAGGTTGGTATCAGAGCCGACTGCCTCTAGGAATCCCCCTATCCAATTCCTTGGCCGAAGTTGAGTCTAGACGTCAAAAACTGTTTTACTAACTTTGCTGTGTGGCTTACGGGCCCACGTCGCCAACTGGGTGGTATTAGGATCTTTTATTCCTCGTCTTTACTCTGGGACTCTGATCTCTCTTCTATTCGGGTTTAATAAAATTTACTAACTCCGACACTTAGGATCTCGTTAATTCTATCCACCCGGAGAGCTGGATTCAGTGCGATTTCCCTGTCTTTGATCTGATTAGTCTGATAATCATTTCCTTTCCATTGTTTTGTTTAAACTTTCCATTCAAGATCTATTATGTTTCTCGTCGTCGAATGACAATCCTGAATCTTCTCTGTTTCAGATGGACCGTCTGTTTCCACCTTGCATTGTGACACAGCTTGTGCTTCACACCTATGCTCGAGACATCGCTGGATTTCCAGCTGTTCTAATCGCCCTCTTGATCAGGCTAGGATACCGCTGGTGCCCCGAGTACATGATCTACGAGGTTTATCGTGAGTTCAACCAGGAGCAGTACTATGCTGATGTTCGCATCTACGATCAGCAGGATGACTCAGACACTGAGCTACACCGTTTTCACGGTATCGGCGTGACGATTGAGATGGCAGTCCATGATGCCGCCTACTCTGCTGTCGCACGTCTTCGAGGACAGTTCAGTGCTGACTTGGATGCCTCATAGTATCGGTACATTCCGTATGCCCCTGCTGGAGATGCTTCTGGATTCTACACAGCTGTCTGTGCCCCTTACGAGCCTTGTCGCTACGATCAGCGAGTTCTGATTCATTGTACTCAGGCTCTGGATCGCACTATTCGCGCTCTTGCTGTCGAGTTGTTCGCCACTCGAGCACGACTATACGAGGCTATGAAGCAGTTGCTACCAGCTGTTCATGCAGGGATACATCCGGAGCACATTCTTTACCCGAGCAGGACCGAGATGCCATTAGGGATCGATTGGCCTGCTGTGGGAGGTCACACGCTTGCACGTGGACCTCTTCTTACAGTTCGAGACCGGGTTCTGCATCAGAGTGCACATGGAGCGCAGGATCCTTCTGCGACGAACGTCCGTCGTCCGCACTTGCAGCTTCCCCGTTTCAGTGGTTTTCTCCGACGTTGATGTAGCCTTTGCTATGTCTCGTTGTGTACTTCCTTAACGCGTGCCTGCGTGCCGCCTAGCATGTCTAGCTTTTGAATTTGCGCCGTTATGCTGCCCGAATGTAATCGACGCTGTATGGATATGTATGACTTAATGACTACTATTAAGCATCTGCTGTACTATTTAAATTCCGTCACGTTACATCATGCATGACGCTTTACACTCGCATTGGCTTCTGCTAAACTACCCCTGTCGATTTAGCAGGATGGCTGACAACAATCCACCTCCGCCGCCGCCACCTGACTATATGGCTGCGATGATGCAACAGTTCGAACTCAACCACCAATTCATGACGGGGATTATGCAGCAATTCCCCCGTCCCAATGCCGACCAGCCGCTACCTTCCATCACCTTGCCAGAATTTATGCGACTTAACCCGTCGTTCTTTCACAACACAGTCAATCCACTGGATGCTGATGATTGGCTGCGTGACATCTCCCATGAGATGGAGTCTGCTGGTGTCGCCCAGGTCAACTATGTCACCTTTGCGACATACCTTCTGAAGGGTCCCGCATCACAATAGTGGGCCACTCACCGACAGACTCTACCACCTGGTACCGTCGTCACCTGGGCAGAATTCAAGATTGCTTTTTGTGCCCGCTACATTCCCCAAGCTGTCATAGCTCGGAAGAAGGCCGAGTTCCATAGTCTCGTTCAGGGCAACAAATCTGTGGAAGTATATCAGCGCGAGTTTCTGGACTTGTCTCGCTACGCTGAAGAGGACGTTCCCACTGATGACCGAAGGCAGGAGAAATTCCGTGAAGGGCTGCATCATGACATTCAGTTAGCCCTGCTTGTTCAAGACTACCCTGATTTCGCCACCTTGGTGAATAAGGCTATTATGGTCGAGACTGGTCTGAAAAAGCATAAAGAAGCGTCCAGACGCACTCGTGAGGCGGGCTCATCTTCGAGCTCGTCTTCCCAGAAGCGCCGTATCTGGATCCCTCAGAGTATGTATCGTCCAGCAGCACCAGTGCACAGGCCTTCCTATGCTGCACTAAGTCTGCCTCCTCCACCACCAAGACAGCCTCTGCAAGCTCCAGCACCTCGAGCTCCTGCACCACGTCCTGACAATGGACTCTGCTTCAAGTGTGGCCAGCCAGGTCACCGTGCCAGAGATTGCTCTCAGAATCCGAATCAGTTGGCTCTTCCTTCTGCTGGCCGTGGTAATGGCCGTGGGAATTCTCAGCCTCGCTACAGCAATGCCAGACCTTCTTATGGTCGTGGGCAGGTCTTCCATGTCAACATGAATGAAGACCCCGAACAACCAGCAACCGTGATGGGTACACTCCTTGTTAATTCAGTACCTGCATCTGTTTTATTTGATTCAGGAGCATCGCATACATTCATGTCAGAGCATTTTGCATTCTTACATGGCATTAAGTATGAAAACTTGCAACAACCGCTAGCAGTAAACACCCCCGCGGGTCAGTGCCAAGCCTCCATGTTTTGCCCCGAAGTCACTGTGGTGATTGAGGAGAGGAACTTTCAGGCCTTCCCCATTATCCTGAGAAATTCTGGGGTTGATCTTATACTGGGAATGGATTGGTTGAAGGCTCATTATGCCTCGATCAACTGTGCAACTAAGGTTGTACACCTCTTGCACCCATCTAACAAGATAGTAAATTATCAAGCTCACCTCACCCAGAACGCTGAGGCTCAGATCTATGCCTTGAATGCGTTGAACGCTTCTCCACTTGAGGGGATCGAGAACATCCCAGTTGTCTGTGACTTCCTGGATGTTTTTCCAGAAGAACTTCCAGGAATACCCCCTGCTAGAGCTGTCGAGTTTTTCATCGACTTGAAGCCTGGCACCACTCCTATTGCGAAGCGTCCCTACAAGATGCCTCCACACCATCTTATCGAGCTCAAGGAAGAAATCGATAAATCCTTAAGGAAGGGTTTCATTCGCCCTAGTTCCTCTGCCTGGGGAGCGCCGTCTCTTTTCGTCAAGAAGAAAGATGGTACGAATAGGTTGGTCCAAGATTACCATCCTATCAACCAGGCAACCATTCAGAATAAATATCCGCTTCCCCGGATCAATGACTTATATGATCAACTTGCTGGATCTTTGGTATTCTCTAAACTCGACTTGAGGTTGGGTTATCACCAGATCCGTGTCCGCGAAGAGGATATTCCGAAGACTGCCTTCATTACTCGTTATGGTTCTTACGAGTACACCGTCATGTCGTTTGGATTAACAAACGCTCCAGCTACATTCTCCCGCTTAATGAATTATATATTCATGGATTACCTCGACAAATTCGTCGTGGTATATCTGGACGATATCCTAGTATATTCGAAGAATAAGGAAGAACATGCCGAACATCTTCGCCTTGTTCTGGAGAGGCTTCGAGAGCACAAGTTATATGCCAAGTACTCCAAATGTGAATTCTGGCTTTCTGAAGTGACTTACCTTGGACATGTGATTTCCAAGGACGGTATTGCCGTTAACCCGGAGCGTGTTCAGGCTATCCTTGACTGGACTCCTCCGAAGAATGCCAAGCAAGTCCGAAGCTTCCTCGGTCTAGCCAGTTATTGTCGCCGATTCGTCGAGAACTTCTCCAAGATCGCCAAGCCCTTGACTAATCTGCTCCACAAAGGCGTTAAGTTTGAGTGGACAGACAAATGTCAGGAAAGTTTCCAGACCCTCAAGGACAAGCTTACTTCTGCTCCAGTGCTTGCTCCTCCTGATTCTCGCAAGGACTTTGTCATATACTGTGACGCCTCTCGTCAGGGATTAGGCTGTGTCCTAATGCAAGAACGAAGAGTGATTGCATATGCTTCACGTCAATTGCGTTCGCATGAAGAAAATTATCTGGTGCATGATCTTGAACTTGCTGCAGTGATCTATGCATTAAAGTTATGGCGACATTACCTTCTGGGTAATCGGTATGAGATTTATACCGATCACCAAAGTCTGAAGTACTTGTTCACCCAACCGGATCTTAATCTCCGTCAGCAACGATGGTTGGAAACAATTACGGACTATGACTGCGGTATTTCATATACCCCGGGCAAGGCTAACGTGACGGCTGATGCCCTAAGCCGCAAGTCATATTGCAACAACCTCATGGTTAGGCGAGTTCAACCTCGTCTTTATGCGGAACTGACTCAGCTGAATATGCGAATTGTTCCCCAAGGTTCTCTTAATAACCTGGTGGTACAGCCAGACCTTCAAAAGGCTGTTAAGGAAGCGCAAGCCAAAGACGCTGAGATTGACTTAATGAAGAAAGAGCTTCACCTAGATAAGTACCGGGATTTCTCAGTTGCTGAAGATGGAACATTATATTTCCGAGACCGCATCGTAGTACCTCGCTTCGAGCTTATGACTGATAAAGTCATGAAGGAGGCTCATGATACACCGCTGTCTATCCATCCGGGTAGCACTAAGATGTATCGCGATCTCCGACAGAGGTACTGGTGGTCTAGAATGAAGCAGGACATTGCTCGATACGTTGCTGAATGTGGCGTATGCCGTTGCGTGAAAGCAGAACATCAGAAGCCTGCTGGAATTCTGCAACCACTCCCTATTCCCTTGTGGAAGTGGGATAAAGTGCAGATGGATTTCATTACCGGTCTTCCCAAGTCTCAGAAAGGTCACGATGCTATTCTTGTCGCCGTTGATCAACTTTCCAAGGTTGCTCATTTCCTACCTGTCAAGGAGACTATTACTGCTAGCCAGTTAGCAGAACTCTACATCTCCAGAATTGTTTCACTCCATGGTATTCCGAAGGAGATAAGTTCGGACCGTGGTGGTCTTTTCACGTCCAAGTTCTGGGAAAGTTTCCAAGAAGCTATGGGAACTCACATTACTTGGAGTTCAGCTTATCATCCCCAATCCCAAGGCCAAGTTGAGCGCGTTAATCAAGTGCTTGAAGACATGCTTCGAGCCTGTGTTATATCCTTCGGAAAGAAGTGGGAGGAATCTCTCCCATATGCCGAGTTCTATTATAACAACAGCTATCAAGCCAGCTTGAAAATGGCCCCCTTCGAAGTGCTTTATGGACGTAAGTGTCGAACCCCTCTGAACTGGTCAGAAACTGAGGAACGACCTCTCGTGGGACCGGACATTATTCAACATGCTGAAGAACAAGTCAGAATTGTCCGGGAGAATCTCAAGGCGGCTCAGGACCGCCAAAAGAGCAATTACGATCGCAAGCGATGGGGTCTGACTTATCAACTAGGTGATCATGCTTATCTTCGTGTCACTCCTATGAAAGGCACCCGTCGTTTCGGAATCAAGGGCAAGCTAGCTCCTCGCTATATTGGTCCCTTTCGCATTGTTGCCAGACGTGGACAGGTGGCTTATAAATTGGAGTTGCCGCCACAATTCTCTCATATTCATGATGTCTTCCACGTGTCGCAACTTCGCAAATGCTTCAAGGAATCTCCGCACCGCGCCGTGGACCACGAGATGCTTCAGTTGCAAGACGACTTATCTTATAAGGAGCATCCGATCCGCATCCTTGATGAAGCTCAACGTCGAACTTGTCAGAAGACGACCAAGTTCCTGAAAGTGCAGTGGTCGAATCATACTGAAGATGAAGCCACTTGGGAACGTGAGGATCATCTTCGGGAAGAATATCCCGACCTCTTTCCTTCTACCTCCTAAATTCTCGGGACGAGAATTTATTTTAGAGGAGGAGAACTTGTAACACCCCTGTGTAACTACCACTGTGATCAGCTGCTAATAATGCCAAGTCATATCATTTACAGTGCCTAAACATAGAGGTTAACCAAAGCAAATCAACTCCATTCTGAAATCAACTCAAAATTCAAAAGTGCAAAATAAGTTTGCTCAAACACCTTTGGAAAAATGTTCACTAATTAGCAAATATTCCAAGAGCACACATAAAATAACACCAGTAGCACTTGGACTAATTAAATGACTCAAACAATTTGAAACAGCATCAAAACAGCAATATTAAATTCATTTAAAATCATTTCAATTTCAAATGGAATCCAAATCTGCCCAAACCAATTTTTGGTCAAGGATAATATTGCATTACAATATTTGGGACAATTCTCATACTTTACAAAAATGCAAAAGTGCCCCGAACCCCGGCCCAGCAGGCCCGCCTCATCTCTCTCTCTCTCTCGCTGTCGTCTTCTCTCTGGTCGAGCGCGCGCACGCCATCCGCGCGCCGACACGGCGACGGCACCGACGCCACCGACACTCTGGGGAGATAAGGGCGAGCCGATCCCTCTCCCCTGGTCCTCTCCGTCACTCTCCCCTCTTTCCCTCAAGTGGCTTCGCCCCTCTCTCCCACCGATCTCGTCGCCACCGAACACCATCGCCACCGTTCCGCGCTCGTCTCCGCGGCCACCGAGCCCCACTCGATGCTCCGTCGTGTCCTTCATCTCCATCGTCGTCTACCGCGTTGACTGATGCCACTAGTAGGAGCCCGAATCGCCTGCACCGAGCGCATCGACCGCGTCTTCTTCCTCGGCCGCCGGCGATCCCCTTCCGTCTCCGGCGCGATCTGCTGCTACTAAGCCGTCACGGGCTTTTCTTAGCCGCGTGGTGAGCCAGTCTACCTTTCCCCATCTAGCTGTTAGCCTCGCGCGCCCACTATCTGCTTCCCCCACGGTGCCCGAACGCGCCTCCGCTTGAACTCGTCGGCGGCGAGTCCCCGACGACCATTTGGTCTTGAGCTTGTGCCCGTTGCGTTTGCGACGCCGTGTAGATGCTGTAGGGGTAGGTCGCCGCGTGGTTTGTCCCTTGTTTGAACGAACGCGAGATCGCCGGGGTTCGGCCTCCGCCACGGCTCATCGCCGGCGCCTCTCCGGTCATCGCCGAGTCGCCACACCAGCCTAGTTGGATGCGGCTCTGTCCCTGCGCTTGAACGCAACCGAAAACACGCGAAATGACGCACCACAGAGGAATCCCGAGCCACTCCGGTGATCTTCCGCCGCGGATTCGGTCGCCGGCGCAGTTCCGGCGCCGGCCGCCGACGTGGCTCGGTGGGGTCCAGCCCCGGGTCGCTGACCGTGGGCCCTGCGGGCCCCTTTGACCCCGTTGACCTGGGTCAATGCCGACGTGGCCACCCTGTGACTATGACAGGCGGGCCCCACCGTATTTAGTTAACTAAAAATGTTTAAATAAATAAAACTAATTAATTAGGCTAGTGTCTCACTGACATGTGGGGCCCACCTCACTAATCACTCTATCAACTTAATTAATCCACTGTTAGTCTTAACAGAGACTGACATGTGGGTCCCACTGGACCCACATGTCAGGTTTGACCAGGTCAGCATCACTATTGACCTGCTGATGTCAGCAGCCCGTCATGCTGATGTCATAATCCAGTTCTGTTAATAAAAATAATTCCAGAAAATCATTTAAACTTCGAAAATTAATAACTTTTAAACCGTAGCTCAGATCGAAAAAGTTAAAACATGAAAGTTGCTCAGAACGACGAAACGAGTCTGATCGTGCTGCCTGTTTCCTTGTCGGAACCTCCTACGTAGGAGAACTCGTAACTCTGAGCTCGATTTCAGTAGATGAATAGTGCACACACACCGGTTAATAAATCTCAGATTAATTCTAAAAATAACTAAAATGACTTAGAGGCATATTTAGGCAACCCTGCACTGCATCATAGCATCGCACGCACTGTGTTGCATCTATTTGCATTATATTTACTTGTTTCCTCCCCCTCTTCTCTTTCGGTAGACCCCGACGTTGGCGTAGCTCCTGAGGCAGACGCCGCTCCGGAGTACGACTAAGTCCCCGACGACCCTGCCCTTGCCGTCGAGCAGACAGGCAAGCACCCCCATTTTGAGCATTCCGATATCACCTAATCTCTTCCCTCTTATGCTTGCATTAGATGTTACTGCTGCTGTTACCATCCTATATCTGTTGCATAGCCTGTTTAATTGTAGCCTACCGATGATACCTGCCTGTTATCCTAAACTGTTTAGATAGGACGGGTAGAGCCTGATCAGAGACCCACTTGTCCCGACTGCCCCGCTGGACTCTCAGAAGACCCGAGCAACGGGATTGAAGATTTGAACCTGGCACCGCACGTCACTTCTCCCTTAAATTGCGCGACACTACTGGGTTACTATCGAGTGCCGAGGGTGATACCTCGTCAGCACTTCTGATGATAACCTTGTAGGTTAGCTATTCGGTCGTGGTAAGCGAGGGTGATTCCTCCTACACCACCCCCGATAACGACGTCGTCGTGCAACTTCTCAAGTGTGGACCTCGAGGGTGATTCCTCATTCGTTCACCTTGACGATAGCATCGAGCGGGAATTCCATCGAGAGTGATTCCTCAGGGTTCCCCCTTGGTGTCAGAAACACGGAGACTTTGGATACTATGACTGATTACTGAACCATGATACTAAAGATGGGTCGGCCCTGAGGGGTACCCGCGGGAGCATGAATGCGAAGTGATGTGGAGTCGGGTTGACCTGGGAGGTGCCCGCGAGATAACTACGAGGCGTGGCCGGGCATTCTTAGCCCTTGCCGCAAGTGCTCGAGACGGGGCGACGGGGTCACATCGATCATGAGTCTCTGCTCGTTACCGCGCGCTTCTAATCCACTACGGTTTGTATATTTGATCCGAGGGGCCTCTGGCCCAATAGCACTAACCATCACGTGGGCATAGTATGGGCGTTCTGTGTCGTATACTTCAGCCGGAGCTTAATTGACGTCAGCAAGGAGCGGCGCGTGCTGAATTGGACTGGGAACGCAATCGCGCTTGTATAAGGGGTTGCTAGGTCTGCTTTCAGCCGCGTTCGCAACGCATAGGAGCGTCCGGGGTGATGGTCCAAGACCCCTGGGGGCATAGGTTAATCCGGCGTGCTGACCTCTCATTAAGTATTTGGTCGGGTTACGGCGTGTTGCTTAGCCGAGGCCGGACATGACCCAGTACAGTGTGTCCGGCCGGAGTTAAGCGAGCGTGGTGGGTAACTTGGTGCACCCCTGCAGGGAAGAAACTTCTATCGATAGCCTATCCTACGGTAACGGACACTCGGAGTTGTATCCCGATCGGTACAACTAGAACATGACATGAGATGAGAACTGGATATTACGGCTCTGGGATTGCTTTCTCGCGAGGAGTCGAGGAAGAATCCCCGACCGAGGTTGATGACATTACTGCTATACTTTACATTATGTTATTCTGCTCTCTTCTAATGCTGCGAGACCATTGAAGATGCTAGTCTTCGATAGGACTAGGCTCTTCCCCTCTATTCTGGCATTTCTGCAGCCCAGTCCACATATACAACCATCTTTTGAAAATGATGCATATGTCGTTTAGATCCTTGCTTGCTGAGTACTTCGGATGAGTACTCACGTTTGCTTTATTTTCCCTTTTCCCCCTTTATCCATTTGACGCATCCAGACGACGGAGCCCCTGAGCCAGATGTCCCCGTCGACGACCAGAACTACTACCATCCCGGAGAGTACTACTACTACGAGGAGCCGTCTGACGACCAGGAGTAGGATCGGAGGGTCCAGGGCAGGAGGCCCACGCCTTTTTGATCGTAGTTTTTATTTTGCCCTGCCTCTGTGAAGGCTTATCTCTATGTTCTGTAATATATCTGTACCCAGATATCTGACGCTTCCGCTGACACTTGTATGCCATCGAGCTATGTATTCGAGCCCTCGAGGCCCTGGCTTGTAATATTAAGCTTGTATGAATTTATTTATGTTTTAGAGTTGTGTTGTGATATGTTCAAGTGAGTCCTTAGGCTTGATCGTGTGCATTTGCGTGTATGATTACTGCACGATTAAGCCGGGGGTCGTCACACCCTGCGATGCCAATGCCCCATCGTCTACCTTGGGCCGGCGAGATCGCCGCGGCTACTCCGACAGCTCTGGTGCTTCCACGAGCACGCTTTTCCACTCTGCTGCCCCGCTGTAAGCCTCCGTCGCGTCCCGACACCTCCTTGCCTGTCCTAGCGCGCCGTAGCTAGCCATGCTCATCGCCGCGCCATAGCTGAAGCTCTGCTTCCGCCGCTACGCTCGCCGCGCTCGCGTTAGTTGTCGCCGTGCCTACCCGAGGCCTCCACCGTGCTCCTGGGGATCCCAGGTAGCGCGTGAGCGCTTTAGCTCGACTCGGACGACCCCCTGAGCTCGTACCCGAGATCACCGATTCCGGCCGCTGCCTGCCGTCATCGTGGCGGTCGACTCCGGCCACCCCCGTGCCAACCACGGCCACCATCGGACGCGGCGCATCGCGCCCGTCCCGTATGACCAAACCACGGGCCAAACGGACCCCTGTGCGACGTTTCCGACCATCGCCGCCGTGTACTGCCTCACCGGAGTGCTGCCGCCGGCGCGTGTGCAGTTTAAACACTGGCGGGACCCACCTGACAGTTTATTAGCGCTAACCCGTCGCCTAATAGACACTGACAAGTGGGCCCTTCACTGTAGTTATTAAGTTAATCTAACTAATGATGTTAAAAAGCTCACCCACTGACAGACTGGGCCCACGTCCTAATTAGATTAATTAGATTAGTCTAATCACTATTAAAATAACCAGAGACTGACTTGTGGGTCCCGATGGGCCCCGTTGACCGGTCAACCAGCTGACTGGGCAGCCCCAGTCACTGACTGGTGGGCCCCAGTTGACCAGTCAACTGGTCAGCCGATGCTAACGCCAAGCCCATGTCATGCTGACGTCATTTTCCTTTTTCTGGTTAATTCCGTTGATTTAAATAAATTCCAGAAAATACTTTAATCTTCGAAAATTCATAGAAAATAAACCATAGCTCGGATCGAAAAACTTTCTACATGAAAGTTGATCAGAACGATGAGATGAATCTGATCGTGCCGTCTGTTTCAATGTCGGAACCCTCTACGTAGGTGAACTCGCAACTTTCCTTCCGCTTCTGGTAGATGAATAGTGCACATATACCGGTTAACAAATCCCACTTTAATCCTAAAATAAGTAAAATGACTTAGACATATTTTTAGGCAACCCTGCACTGCATCCTAGGCATGGCATGCTCTGTGTTGCATATGTTTGCTGTGTATTTATCTGTTTCCTCCCCCTCTTCTCTCTCATTAAACCCGGACATCGACGTAGTCCCCGAGGCCGACGCAGCTCCGGAGGTCGACTACGCCCCTGACGACCAAACCCTTGCCGCAGAGCTTCCAGGCAAGCACCCCCCTTTTGAACATTCCGATATCGCCTATTCTTCTCTCTCTTATGCTTGCATTAGAAGTTGCTGCTGTTACTGTTATCCTATTTCTGCTGCATAGCCTGTTTATTGTAACCTGCTGTTGTTACCTACCTGCTTATCCTAAACTGTTTAGTATAGTCTGGGTAGAGACCCATTAGAGACCCCCGCTTTGTCACGACTGCCCCGCTGGATTATCAGAAGACCTGATCAACGGGATCGAAGACCAGGCCCCGGCACCGCACATCACTTCCCCTCAGTTGCTTGACATTACTGGGTTACTATCAAGTGCCGAGGGTGATACCTCATCAGCACTTCTGATGTTAACCTTGTAGGTTAGTTCATCGGTTATGGTCATCGAGGGTGATTCCTCCTTCTCCACTCCCGATAACGACACTGTCTTACAACTCCTCAAGAGTGGACCTCGAGGGTGATTCCTCCTTCGTTCACCTTGACGATAACATCAGGTGGAATTCCATTGAGGGTGATTCCTCAGGGTTCCCCTTGGTGTTAGACACACGGTTACTATGGTTACTATGGCCTTACACTGAACCATGTTACTAAAGACGGGTCGGCCCTGAGGGGTACCCGCGCGAGCATGTGATGCGAGTGATGTGGCGACAGGTTGACCTGGAGGGTGCCCGCGAGATAATTACGAGGCGTGGCCGGGCATTCTTAGCCCTTATAGCAAGTCCTCGAGACGGGGCGATGGGGTCACATCGATCGTGAGTCTCTGCTCGTTACCGTGCGCTCCTAATCCACTAACGGTTTGGATATTTGATCCGAGGGGCCTCTGGTCCGATAGCACTAACCATCACGTGGGCATAGTATGGGCGTTCTGCGTCGTATACATCAGCCAAAGCTTAATAGACGTCAGTAAGGAGCGGCACACAGTGGGTTGGACTGGTAACGCCCTGCACTTGTATAAGGGGGGCTAGGTCTGCTCACCGGCGGTGCACGTAACGTGCAGGAGTTCCCATGGCGATGGCTCAAGACCCCTGGGGGCATAGGTTAGTCCGGCGTGCTGACCTCTCTATTAAGTCTAGGTTGGGTTGCGGCGTATCGTTTTCCCGAGGCCGGGCATGACCCAGTACAGTGTGTCCGACCGGAGTTAATCGAGCGTGGTGGGTAAGTTGGTGCACCCCTGCAGGGAAGAAACAATCTATCGATAGCCTGTCCTACGGTAACGGACACTCGGAGTTGTATCCCGATCGGTACAACTAGAACCTGACACTTGAGATGATAACTGGATAGTATGGCTCTGGGATTGCTTTCTCGCAGGGAGTCGAGGAAGAATCTCTGGGCGAGGTTGATGACACTACTACTACTACTACTACTTTACTTTATGCTAATCTGCATTCTTCTAATGCTGCAAGACCGCTGAAGATGCTAGTCTTTGATAGGACTAGGCTTTCCCCTCTATTCTGGCATTTCTGCAGCCCAGTCCACATATACAGCCTTCCTTTGAAAATGTTGCATATGTAGTGTAGATCCTTGCTTGCTGAGTACTTCGGATGAGTACTCACGGTTGCTTTGCTTTATTTTTCTCCCCATATCCTTTTGATGCAACCAGACGACGGAGCCCCGGAGCCAGCTGCCCCCGCTGATGACTACTACTACCACCCCGAGGGTGTTTACTAGTATGAGCTGGCCGACGACCAGGAGTAGGTTCGGAGGGTCCCAGCCAGGAGGCCTGCGCCTTTCGATCGTAGCTTTTGTTTTGTCCCTCCTTTCTAAAGGCTTCTCTGTTTCTGTTTCATATCTGTACTCAGATATCTGATGCTTCCGCTGACGCTTGTACGCAAGCTTATGTATTCGAGCCCTCGAGGCCCCTGGTTTGTAATATAAAGCTTGTATGACTTTACTTATGTTTTAGAGTTGTGTTGTGATTCCTTCAAGTGAGTCCTTAGGCTTGATCGTGTGCATTTGCGTGTATGATTAGTGCACGATTAAGTACGGGTCATCACAGGTTGGTATCAGAGCCGACTGCCTCTAGGAATCCCCCTTTCCAACTCCTTGGCCGAAGTTGAGTCTAGTGGTCGAAAACTATTTTACTAACTATGCTGTGTGGCTTACGGGCCCACGTCACCTTGGGTGGTATTAGGATCTTTTATTCCTCGTCCTTACTCTGGGACTCTGATCTCTCTTCCTTTCGGGTTAAAATTTTACTAACTTGACATTAGGTTCTTGTAACCACTTCATCTCGGAGAGCCCCTTCACCACAGATGATCGACTGTTTCATCAGAAGACTCTGAAGATACTCCTCGATGATTTCTGAGACCCTGTGCCCACTGCTTTGCAGTTCCTGACCACCGAAAAATTTCGATGGATAACTACTTACACTCGTTGTTCATATATTCATTTCAGTTACTCTCGGGTCCCATTTGACATATCGAAATACTATCCGACATTTCGAGAATTCTCTGAACCTACTGCCTTGCAGTTCCTTTCTGCCTGAACACACCTACGAATAAATCCTCATACTTACCCGAGGTCCGTTCATCCCCAGTTGTTCTTGTGACTCCCACAATACCTTGAAATACTATCTGATTTTCTAAAGATTCCTTTGCAGCCTATTGCTCTTGAAATTCTCGCATGTCTGCACTATGGCTAATTCCATATGTCTAGTAATCCCCGTCAACATCCTTTGCCATTACCATTTTGAATCCCTTGAATCAATAGCTGCGAAAGTTCACGATCATCAGTCGATTCCTAGAACTCGTCCTTACGGCTCAGACGTCAATTTGCACATGAGTTGGTTTTCGGCCAATCAAGTTGTAAATGATTGTCCATCTAGTTCTATTCAACTTGCTCATCTTTTGATCAGAGCGTATGCTTCTGATCCCCCGATTTGGAAATCATAATTCCTTTGTATTTAAAAAGTCAAATTATTCAGATGTTTTTATTTGCTGATGCCTTTGCATCCCTTCTCCCTCTGATTGATTATCGATACTCTCCTCAATTCCATCATGACTCGCCAGATCCCTTGTTGGGTTGTTATCCGACAGTGTTCTTAATATTCAAAATCTTGTGCGCTTCCCCCCTGATACATATTCTCTTCGGTAAAATTGTATCCCCTGTCTTTGTCAACCAGGCTCCACTTCCGAGCTTGAGTTCATTACACCCGCAACTTGTGGTACATGTTCCTAAAATGCCCCGATGGGTTGAACATATGCCTTCCTTAATCTGTGTGAAATGAAGGTTATGCGGGTTATATCTACTCGCGTTCCGTCGGATACATTTTGAACTCTACAACTTCCTCAAAGACGAGAAGTGAATGAAAGGTTATGCATTGGATAAGTGGGGGTCAACCTTGAACTTTGTGTTCATGCCCATAGACACGATGTAGATCTTATCATGGAAGCTTCTCTTAAAATCAATTATTTCCGTGGTATAAGTTCATCTTGTATCTATGAATTGATCCTTTGCAATCGTGGTTCCGACCATATTTCCTCCTTGATTCCATTTCCCGGATAACTTAAAATACTTATCCTCTGCAAATCATTTTCCCCGTCCAACCTCTACTCTGATTTACCTTCCGATATTACCCCTAGTACTTGTTACTGGGAAGTTTAATACCCCATCACATCATTCCTAGCCTGATCTGCCATATCGATATCGTGCTAAATTTTAACTGTGCTACCTGGTACTTATGCCTGGAGCAACTTCCGACGATGAGCTAAGCTTACGTCGA
Source organism: Thinopyrum elongatum (assembly GCA_011799875.1). NCBI lineage: Eukaryota > Viridiplantae > Streptophyta > Magnoliopsida > Poales > Poaceae > Thinopyrum > Thinopyrum elongatum. The sequence continues at coordinate 413,162,550 of CM022297.1, read as the reverse complement.
TCTTCCTCATCTTATCATTTCACCTCGAACAACAAGCTTGATTCCGAGTTTGTGTCATATCCGTGGTTCCAAAACTTTTGGCTCCATCATTCCTTTTGCTTGATGTCATCGATGATCGATTACATCTTCATGAAACCTCTCGACAAAATTTGTCGTGATCACCATCAATATACTGACTTGCTCTAAGATAACAAATGAAATTCATGATGAGAAATACCATCCTTGACCTTCGATGAATTGCGTTATCATTGACAATATCCTCGACTTCCTGCCAACACAGACTTGGTCGTGTTGGGTTAAACTTTACATTCCGAGATAATCTTGGAAGTGTTCCTTTGTATCTCTTGTGATCTTCAGATCCAACTCTTACCCGAAACACCATGTTATTGCTACCTCGAAGCATGACTATGGTACTCCGAATATCAATAAGAACATTGGAAGAGCATTTCCAAATGTTTCTTGTTCAACTATCCAAACACCGTTGTATGGATAATATCATGATTCTTCCCTCGCCCCCTTTATCTAAATGTTTTTGAACTTGCTGTCATATCATGTATATCATGCTCTGCTTTTCCTTGGGAAGGATATACCCTCAATTCTTGTGTGCAAACACATCTTCCTTTCCTTTGGTCTGATTAATACTGATAATCACCTTTTCCTTTCTATTGGTCTGTTAATCTTTATTTTGATCTATATGATATAAACAGAAATAATTCCCTGCTTATAAAACACCCCGATGTACCATCTTGTCAGTGAGACCCTATTACTATTGTTGGTGATATTCCGGTAACCACCGATGGACGAGAACTTTGCCTATTGGTCCGCCTCATTTTAACGAGCAGGAAAGTGGTTCTCTTCGTCCCTCGCCCTTGGTACCGATGTTGTTACCGACATAACTGACGGGCTATCCTCTGACCTACCTTATTGTCATGACTGGTAAGATGACACCGATCTCCCTAATCTCGATCGACCCTCCTCACAGTTCCACAGGATCGTAACCTGACTCTCCTGTACATCTTTAATTTTGAAGTATCTTATGCACTTGACTTTGTGTGTTATCACGAGTCACCCTCCAAGAGATGATCCATTCCCGATGCTATGAACCCCTTCCACACTCTGCTTCGAGCGTCGAACGATTGTCTGTCCGCCTGAAACCTCTTATTGAAACTTCTTAATTTGATCTCGATGTTTTCTTAAGTTTCAACTCGAGAGATACTTCTGCCACATTCCCTGAATTGTCCACCAGATAAACAACCATACAAGGGTCAGTTCTCCCGAAGTTACCCTTCACTTTTCCACTTAAATCTCGGGACGAGATTTCTTGTAGTGGAGGAGATTTGTAACATCCCCAGCATCACACTACAGTAATCTCCCCCTTAATAGTGACCATGTCATCATGATCACTAAGCTAATCTGCCACTTGCCCAAAAATCAAAGTCATTCTTTCCAATTTAAATTGCATGTCAAATATCTTTTTCCTATGTCATGCAATTAAAATAAGGTCATCCTGTTGCAAATATTCTTAAGGCCATTATAAAATTGAAATCAATATTTTTGGAATTCCCAAAATGCCCCTGGACTTTAAAACAGTAGTCCAGCAGCATTTAATCTGTCCTTTTCAACTTCTAAAAATTATCTAACCTATTCCTTTGGCCTCAGAACTTTTGCTGGCAGTGCCAAATATTACCAAGAAATATTGGGGTTTAGTCCCACATTTTTCTAAAATGTTAGGTGGCCCACAAAATTCATTTCCTATCTCTGTTAATAAATAAAAACTAAAACAGAAATTAGCAAAAGGGAAAAAGGCCTACCTGGGCTTACCTGCAGCCGGCCCAGCCCACCTCCACCAACTCCTCCCTCCATGTCGTCTTCTCTGTGGCCGCACGCCTCTCCGCCGGCCACAGCGCGCCACCGCGACGAGGGCAGGGGAGCGCGAGCGGATAAGGGCGCTCCGAGCCCTCCCCCTGGTCGCCTCGACCCACTCCCCCTGGCTCACTCTCTCCCTCCCCGTCGCTCTCTCTCTCCTTCGCTCGTCCTCTCCATATCCACCTTGTCCGAGTGGAGCCGTCGCCGTCGCTCTCCGTGGCCGTGGCCAATGGCCTCTCCGAGCCGCTCTATTGTGTCCGCCGGCTCCCTCGACATCGGCCTCATCTTCTGCGCGCCCGCAGACGGCTGGAGCTGCTGCCCTGCGACACCACTGCCCCATCGTCTACCTTGGGCCGGCGAGATCGCCGTGGCTACTCCGACAGCTCCGGTGCTTCCACGAGCACACTTGTCCACTCTGCTGCCCCGCTGTAAGCCTCTGTCGTGTCCCGACACCTCCTTGCCCCTCCTAGCGCGCCATAGCTAGCCGTGCTCGCCGCCACGCCATAGCTGATGCTCTGCTTCCGCCGCTACGCTCGCCGCGCTCGCGTTAGTTGTCGCCGTGCCTACCCGAGGCCTCCACCATGCTCCTGGGGATCCCAGGTAGCGCGTGAGCGCTTTAGCTCGACTCGGACGACCCCCTGAGCTCATACCCGAGATCACCGATTCCGGCCGCCGCCAACCACGGCCACCCCCGCGCCAACCACGGCCACCATCGGATGCGGCGCGTCGCGCCCGTCCCGTATGACCAAACCCCGGGCCAAACGGACCCCTGTGCGACATTTTCGACCATCGCCGCTGCGTACTGCCTCGCCGGAGTGCTGCCACCGGTGCGCGCATAGTTTAAACACCGGCGGGACCCACCTGACAGTTTATTAGCGCTAACCCGTCGCCTAATAGACACTGACAAGTGGGCCCTTCACTGTAGTTATTAAGTTAATCTAACTAATGATGTTAAAAAGCTCACCCACTGACAGACTGGGCCCACGTCCTAATTAGATTAATTAGATTAGTCTAATCACTGTTAAAATATTCAGAGACTGACTTGTGGGTCCTGATGGGCCCCGTTGACCGGTCAACCAGCTCACTAGGCAGCCCCAGTCACTGACTGGTGGGCCCCAGTTGACCAGTCAACTGGTCAGCCGCTGCTGACGCCAAGCCCACATCATGCTGATGTCATTTTCCCTTTTCTGGTTAATTCTGTTGATTTAAATAAATTCCAGAAAATACTTTAATATTTGAAAATTCATAGAAAATAAACCGTAGCTCGGATCGAAAAACTTTCTACATGAAAGTTGATCAGAACGACGAGACGAATTTGATCGTGTCGTCTATTTCCATGTCGGAACCCTCTACGTAGGTGAACCCACAACTTTCCTTCCTCTTTCGGTAGATGAATATTGCATATATACCGGTGAATAAATCCCACTTTAATCCTAAAATAACTAAAATGATTAGACATATTTTTAGGCAACCCTGCACTGCTTCCTAGGTATGGCATGCTCTGTGTTGCATATGTTTGCTGTGTATTTATCTGTTTCCTCCCCCTCTTCTCTCTCGTTAGACCCCGACATCGACGTAGTCCCCGAGGCTGACGCAGCTCCGGAGGTCGACTACGCCCCTGACGACCAGACCCTTGACGCAGAGCTTCCAGGCAAGCACCCCCCTTTTGAACATTCTGATATCGCCTATTCTTCTCTCTCTTATGCTTGCATTAGAAGTTGCTGCTGTTACTGTTATCCTATTTGTGCTGCATAGCCTATTTATTGTAACCTGCTATTGTTACCTACCTTCTTATCCTAAATTCTTTAGTATAGTCTGGGTAGAGACCCATCAGAGACCCACACTTTGTCACGACTGCCCCGCTGGATTATCAGAAGACCTGATCAACGGGATCGAAGACCAGGCCCCGGCACCGCACATCACTTCCCCTTAGTTGCTCGACATTACTGGGTTACTATCGAGTGCCGAGGGTGATACCTCATCAACACCTCTGATGTTAACCTTGTAGGTTAGTTCATCGGTTATGGTCATCGAGGGTGATTCCTCCTTCTCCACTCCCGATAATGACACTGTCATGCAACTCCTCAAGAGTGGACCTCGAGGGTGATTCCTCCTTCGTTCACCTTGACGATAACATCAGGTGGAATTCCATCGAGGGTGATTCCTCATGGTTCCCCTTGGTGTTAGACACACGGTTACTATGGTTACTATGGCCTTACTCTGAACCATGTTACTAAAGACAGGTCGGCCCTGAGGGGTACCCGCGCGAGCATGTGATGCGAGTGATGTGGAGACGGGTTGACCTAGAGGGTGCCCGCGAGATAATTACGAGGCGCGGCCGGGCATTCTTAGCCCTTGCAGCAAGTCCTCGAGATGGGGCGATGGGGTCACATCGATCATGAGTCTCTGCTCGTTACCGCGCGCTCCTAATCCACTAACGGTTTGGATATTTGATCCGAGGGGCCTCTGGTCCAATAGCACTAACCATCACGTGGGCATAGTATGGGTGTTCTGTGTCGTATACATCAGCCGAAGCTTAATAGACGTCAGTAAAGAGCAGCACATGCTGGGTTGGACTGGTAACGCCCTGCACTTGTATAAGGAGGGCTAGGTCTGCCCACCGGCGGTGCACGTAACGTGCAGGAGTTCCCGGGGCGATGGCCCAAGACCCCTGGGGGCATAGGTTAGTCCGGCGTGCTGACCTCTCTATTAAGTCTAGGTTGGGTTGCGGCGTATCGTTTGGCCGAGGCCGGGCATGACCTAGTACATTGTGTCCGGCCAGAGTTAATCGAGCGTGGTGGGTAAGTTGGTGCACCCCTGCAGGGAAGAAACAATCTATCGATAGCATGTCCTACGGTAATGGACACTCGGAGTTGTATCCCGATCAGTACAACTAGAACCTGACACTTGAGATGATAACTAGATAGTATGGCTCTGGGATTGCTTTCTCGCAGGGAGTCGACAAAGAATCTCTGGGCGAGGTTGATGACACTACTACTAATTTAATTTATGTTAATCTGCACTCTTCTAATGCTGCAAGACCGCTGAAGATGCTGAAGATGCTAGTCTTCGATAGGACTAGGCTTTCCCCTCTATTCTGGCATTTCTGCAGCCCAGTCCACATATATAGCCTTCCTTTGAAAATGTTGCATATGTAGTGTAGATCCTTGCTTACTGAGTACTTCGGATGAGTACTCACGGTTTCTTTGCTTTCTTTTTCTCCCCATATCCTTTTGATGCAACCAGACGACAGAGCCCAGGAGCCAGTTGCCCCCACCGACGACTACTACTACCACCCCAAGGGTGTTTACTACTACGAGCTGACCGACGACCAGGAGTAGGTTCGGAGGATCCCAGGCAGGAGGCCTGCGCCTTTCGATCGTAGCTTTTGTTTTGTCCCGCCTTTCTAAAGTCTTCTCTATTTCTGTTTCATATCTGTACTCAGATATCTGATGCTTTCGCTGACACTTGTATGCAAGCTTATGTATTCGAGCCCTCGAGGCCCCTGGTTTGTAATATAAAGCTTGTATGACTTTACTTATGTTTTAGAGTTGTGTTGTGATTCCTTCAAGTGAGTCCTTAGGCTTGATCGTGCGCATTTGCGTGTATGATTAGTGCACGATTAAGCCGGGGTCATCACAGTTAGACCCCGACACCGACGTAGTCCCCGAGGCCGATGCCGCTCCGGAGGATGACTACATCGCAGATGACCAGACCCTTGTCGCAGAGCTTCCACGCAAGCATCCCCCGTTTGAGCATACCGATATCGCCTATTCTTCTCTCTCTTATGCTTGCATTAGAAGTTGCTGTTGTTACTGTTATCCTATTTCTGCTGCATAGCCTGATTATTGTAACCTGCTATTGTTACCTACCTGCTTATCCTAAATTCTTTAGTATAGGCTGGGTAGAGACCCATCAGAAACCCCCACTTTGTCCCGACTGCCCCGCTGGATTATCAGAAGACCCAATCAATGGGATCGATGACCAGGCCATGGCACCGCACATCACTTCCCCCTTAGTTGCTCGACACTACTGGGTTATTATCGAGTGCCGAGGGTGATACCTCATTAGCACTTCTGATGTTAACCTTGTAGGTTAGTTCATCGGTTATGGTCATCGAGGGTGATTCCTCCTTCTCCACTCCCGATAACGTCACTGTCGTGCAACTCCTCAAGGGTGGACCTCGAGGGTGATTCCTCCTTCGTTCACCTTGATGATAACATCAGGTGGAATTCCATCGAGGGTGATTCCTCGGGTTCCCCTTGGTGTTAGACACACGGTTACCATGGTTACTATGACTTTACACTGAATCAAGTTACTAAAGATGGGTCGGCCCTGAGGGGTACCCGCGCGAGCTTAATTGCGAGTGTTGTGGAGACGGGTTGACCTGGAGGGTGCCCACGAGATAATTACGAGGCGCGGCCGGGCATTCTTAGCCCTTGCAGCAAGTCCTCGAGACGGGGCGACGGGGTCACATCGATCGTGAGTCTCTACTTGTTACCGCGTGCTCCTAATTCACTAACGGTTTGGATATTTGATCCGAGGGGCCTCTGGCCCGATAGCACTAACCATCACGTGGGCATAGTATGGGCGTTCTGCGTTGTATACTTCAGCCGAAGCTTAATAGACGTCAGCGAGGAGCGGCCCGCTTTGGATTGGACTGGTTAAGCCCGTGCTTGTATTAAGGGGGCTAGGTCTGCTTCTGGAGCATCCTCGCAACATGCAGGGCGCGCAGGGTGAAGGCCAAAGACCCCTGTGCGCATAGGTTAGTCCGGCGTGCTGACCTCTCTTCTAAGTTTTCGGTCGGGTTGCGGCGTATCGTTTGGCCGAGGCCAGGCATGACCCAGTAAAGTGTGTCCGGCCGGAGTTAATCGAGCCTGGTGGGTAAGTTGGTGCACCCCTGCAGGGAAGAAAACATCTATCGATAGCCTGTCCTACGGTAACGGACACTCGGAGTTGTATCCCGATCGATACAACTAGAACCTGACACTTGAGATGATATCTGGATAGTATGGCTCTGGGATTTCTTTCTTGCAGGGAGTCGAGAAAGGATCTCTGGGCGAGGTTGATGACACTACTATTACTTTACCTTATGTTCTTCTGCACTCTTCTAATGCTGCAAGACCGCTGAAGATGATGAAGATGCTAGCCTTCGATAGGACTAGGCTATCCCCTCTATTCTGTTATTTTTGCAACCTAGTCCACATATACAGCCTTTCCTTGAAAATGTTGCATATGTAGTGTAGATCCTTGCTTGCTGAGTAATTCGGATGAGTACTCACGGCTGCTTTGCTTTCTTTTTCTCCCCATATACGTTGATGCAACCAGATGACGGAGCCTAGGAGATAGCTGGCCCCACTGACGACTACTACTACCACCCCTAGGGTGGTTACTACTACGAGTTGGCTGACGACCAGGAGTAGGTTCGGAGGGTCCCAGGCAGGAGGCCTGCGCCTTTCGATCGTAGTGTTTTATTTTGCCCTGCCTTTCTAAAGGCCTATCTGTTTTATCTTTTATATCTGTACTTAGATATCTGATGCTTCCGCTGACGCTTGTATACGAGCTTATGTATTCGAGCCCTCGAGGTCCCTGGCTTGTAATATAAAGCTTGTATGACTTTATTTATGTTTTAGAGTTGTGTTGTCATATCTACAAGTGAGACCTTAGGCTTGATCGTGTGCATTTGCGTGTATGATTAGTGCACAATTAAGCCAGGGTCGTCACACCATGCATGGCTTACATTTTACTCCATTCGTTCCTAAATATTTGTCTTTTTAGAGATTTCAAATGGACAGCCACATACGGATGTATATAGACATATTTTAGAGTGTAGATTCACTCATTTTGCTCCGTATGTAGTCACTTGTTGAAATCTCTAAAAGACAAATATTTAGGAACAAAGGGAGTATTTTTGAATTCGTGTCATACATGCATGGTTTGGAAAAATAGATGCACTATACTTACTGGATTGTTGTTGTATTCGTGTGTGTGTGTGTGTGTGTGTGTGTGGTCATATGCTTGATACATACAAAGTTTTCTCACCATCATACCGTTCGTCTTTTAAATTTGAATTTGCAATGAAAAACTTACTGGGGATACCATGAAATGTGAAATCCACGTAGAGATCACTATATCACAAACTCACTCTAATTCAAGAACTCGTCATAAATCAATTACCGTGCCTTTTAGAATGACCAGTAATTTGCAAGGAAAATACGAGCATTGTAATACATATAGATTCGTTCGGCAATTTAAAAGATTCCTTTCGTATTCTCGAATGGTAGCACCCAACGGCGTACCAGCCAGACCCGGGCTCGTGTTGATCCTAAAAAAACTCGGGCTCGTGTCCTTGTGGTGGCGTGCGTGGTACGCACATTAGCCAACCCCAACCACTCGAGCCTCCGCGCTTTGAGTCAAAATATCTAGCGGCCAGAATTCCAGCCCTAGGAAATTCCCCTCATGTCCCCGGTCCATAATGACTAGCGATAAACAATGGAGGGATGCTTTAGTAACTAGACAACGTTACCTACCGCGCCGAGCACGGTTCAATTCCCTCGGTCGCCGCTACCCAAGGTCACCCGTCAACTCCATTGCCTAGTACTAATAGGAGTACTACATCAGGATGAGCACATAATTGAGCCCCCTTTGTTCGTGCCTCGTACTTGAGTTAATATATCAGGCGATGCACTGGTACGGAGGGATTATCCTTTTACTCTGCATATATAACTTGTCTGAAGTCTAACTAAGCAAAATGTTTGACCAAATCCTTTGTTAAGAAATATTAACATCTACAACAGTAAAGATGTATCGCTTGAAAATTTATTGCATGATGCATGTTATGATATTGTTTCAAATCCTGGATTTTAAATTTCAGAAAATCCAAAAGTGACCTGAAATTCATGAAACTGAGCATGGTCTCGTGATATGGCACAAATATGTTGTCGTAATTTTTTTGTTCAATTTGAGACAAGCTGCTTATGAAAAGTTGCACAAATGAAGAGCCAAGGTATTTTGGAACAAAGACCTGTCACGTTAACGCAAACGCTTTTCACTATTCAAACCATGGGTGTTTACGTGCCACCACGAGTCCCGCTTCTCATCGGTAGGTGCCGTCCAAGCAAGCGTGTGAGTCGATGGGAGGCGTGCGAGCAGACCGCTGCGCCGGGTGACCGGGAGGTGTGCGAGCAGGCCGCTGCACAGGCTCACCGGGAGGCGACCCTTTGACCAGGCTCCGCCGCCACCTTCGTCCCAACTGCCCCCACTTTTAATGGCGCCGAAACTGCAGTTTAAAATCACCCCCGCACTACCCGGTATCGCTACAATCTTCTCTCTTCCTCTTCGATTCTCCTATCGTCTACCTCCAACCAGCCTAAGCTAACCATACGCCATGCCGCATCACGATGGTCTACCCTTAGTCTTCCAGTTTCCTGAGGAAGACACCCAGCCGGAGTCTCAAGAACATAAGGCGCTTTGGGACGAGCTTGAACTGGCCTTGCGGGAAGACGCCACGCCTGTCCCCGCTCCCGTTCCTGCTCCCGTCGCCCCGACTGCGCCAGCGCCCATCCCCGTGGCATTGATGGGCTGGGAGCCGCACATTGTCGCCGAGCTTGATGCCACGGGGTTCCATGAGGTCCCCGCCGACTTTCACGCGCCCATGCACCTGCCAGTGCATGCGCCTGCGCGTGCACTGGCGCGCGCGCCCGTGCCGGTGCCCGTGCACACGAATGTCTCCGCCGCGCCGTTGCCAGCGCCTGTCCCTGCGTGGGTGCCAGTGCCCCCCTCAGCGGCATGGATCGCCGCCATCGACCACTTCCTTGCACCAACGCCAGTCGCCTTCCTCCCGCCAGTTGACTCGCTCCTGGAGACCGAAGTCCAGAACATTCTGGCCTTCCTTGAAGCTAGGGCCAACATACAGGAGTACGCCAACAACGGTGCAAGACGCCACCATCGTCATCACCGTCGGTCAGTGGCCCGACGGCACATAGAGCACGGCAGAGGAGCCGCTTCCCACCGCAAGACGCCCCCGCCGCCGCCGCGTAATCTAAATTTGCCATGAAAAACGTTCGGATTGCCATGCTTAAAATCCGAACGTTTGGGATTTATCATTTCCGTTTATTTTAGTTTGATCGTTGTATGAATGTAAAGTCGGAGTCAGACTGAATGAAATCTATGGTTTGATCGATTGAATGTTCTGCTAGAGCTGTATCAAATTAAATATAAAACGTCATCAAGCCACATGTATTCCTTCTCATCGCAAACATTTCATATTAAATACCACGTCAATTCCAAATATTTTTTTAGCGAAGTCAATTCCAAATACTTGTAGGGCACGACCAGTCCCCTTGTTCGAGCACTAGGCGACATCTATTTATCGACGCATTTAATTATGACGGAGTAGTAGATAAATAGTACTACAACTAGCCTAACTTGTCCGTCACGGTCACTTTTGTTCCTAAACTTGTTACATGTATAATACTAATAGTACGTGAAACTGGTGCCGTAACTTGTGAACGCGTCCAGATATGGTCAATGGCAACATCGCCCGCGCATTCTTCGTGTTTGCCCGTGCGTCTAAACGTGGAAGGGGAGGAGAGAGGGAGAGAGAGAGAGCAGACATGGAACCCACCAGTAAGTGAAGGCAAATAGTACGTGCTAATGAGCCGGTCCCACTAATGTACTAAAATTAATATTAAAACATGTTATCCATTAAATAGGCTGTGGTAATATAAAAACATTATATCAACAAAGGGGGTACAACAAACGTTGCTACTATGTTGCCTATTGACGTGCGGCTTGAAGGCCCTGGTCGCATGTTCGATCCTCGTCCTTTTTCATTTTTAATTTATATATGGGTCCAAATTTGTTCCATGACAGGTGGGCCCCTTGGTGTGTAGTTTGTAGCACTTTAATTTGTTGCTCGAAATTTGTTCCATTACAGGTGGACTATCGGTGTGTAGTTTGTAGCTTATTTGTAATAATTAAAGAGAACAACAGAGTTTTTTGCAAAAATACCATGGTGCGACGTGGAAGGTGAGAAAGGACGTGCGAGAGAGCGGTGACCGAGCCAGAGGGAAATCAATTGGGGGAGGTGCGGGGGTTGCAACGGTGTTTGGAGTAGTTTTGGGCTGAATGCTACGAAAATATAATCTAAACCCACCGGAATAAATGCCTTTGCAAATTAATCCAAGGTTGGAGTCCCCCTTGCAATGTAAATAGCTCCGGCTCTGCGAGGGATGGAGAGGTAGCTTCAATGTGTGGAAGATACGGCGTGAGAAAGCGAGGTCAATCGAGACACAGATAGATAGAGAGACAAAGTGAGTGTGGTCCGGCATTCGTTGAAAAAATATATATGCTCTGGAGAGATATTGTCTGGTTGAGCTTTTGGGAAGGGTGAGGGCTGTAAGATAGAGCTTGAGAGATGATCCAGTCACAGACATGTAGATATATTTTGTGCGTGGGAGGAAGCAAGGTCAATCGATACATAGATAATGGGAGAGAGATTGAGCGAGTGTGGGTCGTCATGCGATCGAAAGAGTGAGACGGGTTGCAGAGAGTGACCTAGATTGACAATGTGCGTGAGAGAGTATACAATATGAATATGTCGAATTGGGCTCAAACATGGAGATATATCGTTTGTGTCTGAGAAAGAGCGAGGTCAATCGAGACATACATAGAGAGAGAGAGAGAGATTGAGCGAGCGTGGCCCGCCATGAGGTCGAAAGAGTGGGGGCGGCTTGGATGGACTGACCTAGATAGACAATCTGCGTGAGAGAGTATAGAGTGTGTCGATCGAGGCCCGAACAGGGAGATATATCATTTGTGTGTGAGAGAAAGCGATGTTAATCGAGACTTAGATAAAGAGAGTGAGATTGAGCGAGTGTGGGCCGCCGTGCGGAAGAAAGAGTGAGACAGTCTTGAGAGAGTGACCTAGATAGACAATGTGCGTGCGTGCGCACGAGAGGGGGGGGTCTAGATAGGCAATGCATGTACCCAATGAGAGAGGGTGGGAGGGAGAGAGAGAGAGAGAGAGAGCGGCATGGAGTGCAATGGAGGGTGTGTGAGAGAGATACATTTGGTAACAGAGTGGAAAAAAGGGGCTGTGTAGTTGAGAGAGTTAGAGATCGAAACATGGAGAGAAAGAATGAACGTGTGTCGGAAACTGATAGCTTTCTAAGGTGGTTAGGAGAGGAAGATTGATCGATATAGGAAGTATGTAGCGTGTGTGCCGAAGAGGGGGGGGGGTGGGGCTAAAAACAACATTTGAATGTAGATAGTACGAGACTTAATATCGATGTTTCAATTTAGTGTACATTGCAAGATTTGAATTGAGGACCATGCATATGGCTTCCGTAATTATTTCGAATTCGTGCCATACTAGGTTTGGAAAAGTTGACATTGACTCGATTGTTGTGCTATTTTGTAGGTCATATGTTTGAATCCATCCAAAGTTTTCTCACTACCATGGTGTTCATCTTATACATATGAATTTGTATTAAAAAAGTAGCGTGGATACTGTGAATTGCGAAATCCACGTTAGAATTGGAGATCGCTATGTGACACACACTCTAATTCAAATAACTCCTCATTAATTAATTTATAGTATCTCGTTTCGAATGGCTAATTATTTGCAAGGAAAACATGGGCATGGTAATGCATACATATTCGTTTGCAAATGAAAGAAGATTCATTTGCATTCTCAAATGTAGGCGCACCAGGCAGACCAGGGTCGTGTTGTGGTGGTCGCGTGTGTCGTACGGATGCTAGCATCCAGCCACCCACCCCCCTCCGTCCCTCCCCCCCAAAAAAAAGAACGACGACAAAAAAAGTTCGTGCTTCCACGTTTCAGATTGAAATATCTGGCGGCCCCAATTCCAGCCCTACAAAATCTCCCTTCTCCACCGTCCCCTTCCGCACCCAGAGCGCTCAAATCCCTAATTCGCCGCCAACCCAAGCAAAGTTCTAATCGCCCCTCGTCTCGTCTCTTTCCCCACCTCTGTGCCAGACGACGACGACGAAGACGATGGTCGTGCTTCACCACCGCACCGGAGCTACCTCATCTACGCCCTCGTCCACCGCACCGGGTGGTCCACCGACAACGTCGGCCGCCGCAACCGACGTGCCTCACAGACACCGACTTCCACCGCATCAGGTGCGCTTCCCCGACGTCGTCTCCCACCTCACTGGGGCTACTTCACCGAGCACATCGTCGCACCTCCACCCCCCGAGGCCGTTGGGCTTCACCAACGGTCTCGTCCACCGCATCGTAGTGCTCCGCTGCCACTCAAGATCTGCATCCGTGCGCGGCCAGCCAACGCCAGCGCATCACCCTCAATGGCTCTAAAGTGACCCGCACTCTAGCTAGGCGAGCATGCCCAAACGCCGGCCCAAACTAGGTATCCACATATCACTCCATTGTGCACTGTTCCGACGATGTTTGGATATCCTTTACTGCTCTCTTAGCTTACACGCCTATGCAACTCTGACTTTAACTCTTATTTCTTCTGGAGATATCATCTGAAACAAGAAAAACCATTTTTTAGCGAAGCATGATGGAGCTACGGGATCTGGTACACATCCTGCACACCGGTATAACCTTGTAAGTACCTGTCCTCCGGTACAATAGCAAGGTCGATTCCTCTTATTTGATCAACCATTCGCCATGTCAAAAATGCAGAGGGGGATGCAAGGAGCACAAGGCCTGCACATCCAAGCAAGTGGTAACATGGACTTGTACATGGAACATCCCAAGCGCAAGCAGAGCTACAGTGAGCATGTACAACGAGCTAGCGTAAGTCCCTGCATTTCATTTAATTCGTACTGGCCTGCGTGTATGATTTGTGTGCAGTGGCGGATCCACGAATTCAAGTTACCAGGGGCAAAAATTTAACTTAAAATATACGAAGGCACTTGCACTCCAGAAATCAACATAACTTGAGAAATGTGAAGCTACATGCACTTTGAAAACCAGCTAATGATCCAAAGTAGTTCCATATTATAAAACACTAAATGATGTAAGCACCAAAAAACACAAAATGCAACATGGTGTACAAGGACTACTAACATGGACTGTACCTGCTTGAATTATTCGTTCTCTGGCTGAAAATATCGAAGTGTAATTGCACCTATAACCAGTGTGCAAACTGCATATCAATATATCTATCCTGCACAAGTATGCCAATAGTTTCAAACAACAGATTAGAAAAGTATTTATGCTACGTTGTCATGATACGGGGACTTTCTGGTAGATGGCCTCGATGTTTCCTCAAGCCATGAAAATGTACTATAATTTGCTTGTCACCAATTCCTGCAAATCTCTATCTCTCTCTCAACATAGCAGATCATCATTAGACACTAAATCCTTCAATGGGAGCTTGCAAAATGCTTGCATTAGATCCCTCATTAGACACTATATGTTCATCACCAGGAGCATGTAAAATGTTTGCATCAAATCCTTCATTAGCAGTCTGTTCATTAGACACTTCAAGCTCAAGAACAACATGAGCTTGTATGTTTGCACCGGAAACTTGATTAGACACATCAGGTTCAGTCAGTTCAGTATTGATTGGGGGAGTTATAAAATAAGCAGAAATTGGTTTCATTCTCTTATAGATTCCCTACATACAAGCAGTTTTACAACACCGTCAGGTTTAACTATTGGCCATAAATTAAACAGTTGAATTAGATATAATCAAGGATGTGATGTACCTGCTCATTGCACATGCTGCTCTTGCAAGCTGCAACTGTCCGTTTGCACAAGCTCGATGCCATGCCAGTGCTGCCGCCGCTGCCTCCCACGCAGGCTACACCCAGGGTTGGATCTTCATCTTCTTGTCCTTCCATTTGCTTGAAGCCCGGCGACCGGCGTCCAATGAGGGTGCGAGGAAGTGCTGTGTCGGTCTGTCCAGCGGCGGCTAGGTTAGGAGCGAACCAGACTGGAGGCTGGAGCGAACGAATTGGGATTTTTTCTGCTGTCCATCGATATGGGAGGCGCTCATTTGGGCCGCGAGCCTGCTATAGGGCCTGCCTTGCACTTACATTATTGGCCCATCCAAATTGAAATGTTTTTGACATTGCCTGCTCGTGCGCTAGGACGAACAAAACTAGCCTGGGCCAACCTGGATGACTCAAACTAGGTGCACACTTTCCAGCCACCCGAGGCGGCCGCCCATACCAGGCCCTACGGTGGCGTTGCCCCTTTTTGTGTGTATAATTGGGGTAGTGAAAAATATTCCAGTGGCGGTTTTGATTTACCCACAGAATTGTTGAATTGCTTGTTTCTATGAACTGAGTTCGCCAATAATGTGAAGGATGCCAGTATTTTCATCCTATTGTAGATTGCTTAGATCTCGATATGCCAAATGTAATCGCATGAAATATACAGTAAAAGTCAGTGTGATGTGTGTTGCTACAACTAGTCTGACAACCCGTCCTCATATAACATATCAAGGATGCACCATCTTATCGGATTAACCATTCGACTTACCAATGCAGTGTGGGAAGAAAGAAGTATTGGGACTGCGTATCCAAGCAATTGATGCCATGGACTCCTTTGTAGAACCTTGTAAGCGAAAAAGAAGTTGCAGTGTGCCTGTACAAAGAGCTAGCATAAGTTCAGTTACCTGCTTCTCGGAATTTTAGTTAGCCACTTATTGCAAAATGGTTCAATTACGTTGCTTGGCTTAATTTAGTTTGCTACTGATTACATAATACCATAGCCTGTTAATCCTATTATAGACATCGTCTATCTATGTGTTTGATACTTACTGTTAAGAATTACCTATTTGCCTGAACTTAAATAGCTACTTAAGCACGTAGATAGCTGGTCATATGTACTTCTAGGGTGCAGCAAAATTCACGTGTAATTTATGTTCTGATACCATGTTTGTTTAAATGGTTTGCTGTTATCACTTGTAGCACTAGTAATGTTTGCATGTTCATAGATAGACAACTGTCAGGTTTAAATGAGGGACACCGTCTTCTTAACTTATATATATATATCTGTGTGTGTGTGTGTGTGTGTGTGTGTGTGTGTGTCGGAATCATTTTGCTTACATCAAAGAAATTTACAGATGTCTGTGCTGCTGGTAAACCGTACCGACTTGTTACTTTAATATGTTGCCAAGAACTTATTAGTTTTACTAGTTCATGTGTAATTAAATACGTTGCCAAAACTGGTTAGTTTTACTAGTTTGATGTTAGTTTCTTATGGCTCTTGCAACACTTTATTTATGATTGCTAACATTCAAGTTTGCAGGATCCAACTGAAACTCCGTTGGCACAACAGGTATGTTTTTAGAAACTTCCTTGTTTACCTGGTTTGCTGCTGTAACTTGTTGCTGTAATCATCTTACCAACTTCAAGTTTTCAGGATCCAATTGGATGTCAAATTGCACAGCAGGTACATTTTCAAAAATATATTTGTGTAACAGGTTTGCTGCTGTAACTTGTTGCTCTAATCAAGTTGCTGACTACTCAACTTTTCAGGATCCAAGAGAAACTCCAATGCCACAACAGGTTCCTTTTGCAAAACTTGTTAGTTTATATGCTTTGCTGCTGCAACCGGTTGCTCTAATCATGTTACTGGCTACTCAACTTTTCAGGATCCAAGAGAAACTCCAATGCCACAACAGGTACCTTTTGCAAAACTTGTTTGTTTAACTGTTGCTGCTGCAACCGGTTACAATGATGTTAATAACTACTTTTCAGCATCCAATCAAAAAAATTTAATTCCTTGTTTGTTTAACTGGTTTGCTGTTCTAACTCCCAGTTGAGATGTTTTGCTAACTTCAACTTTTTGGAATCCAATCGGAACTTTAATGGCAAAACAGGTTAGCCCAAGATCAAAGAGCGAGGTCCCCATGGACGTTGTATCATCCCACAGTGGTGGCACCGGCCCAATCGTGCATCATGAATTGCCAACTGCTGATGCTCTAGAGGCTAAACTATTGGTAGAAAGAGATTCTGCTTCTGCACTTAGAGATGAAGTTGACATGTTGAGGAAGCAAACAGCACAATCACAAGCAGTACTCAAGACAACCATTAAATATTTGGTGGATTTCAAAACGAAGCAAGCTGAGACTGACCGCATTGTTAAGGTCCTGAAGGAAAAAAGAAAATTAAATTCCCACTTGGTAAATCATAGGGGAAATGTTTTTCCATCGTTGAATAACCTTTGTGTTGTTTGTTCATGTAATCGATCAAACCATTTGTTTTAGAGATCATGTAATATTTTTTTTTGTTTTTTAGTTTGTAATTTTTTTTAGCATGAGTCTGTATTAATTGATAAGACTCTGAGACATTTCATTTTGATTGCTGTGCCAGACCTACAAATATGCCAATCGGGCTGAATGTGCATTCAACAATAATAGTAGTATAGATGGTCCTTAAGTGGCACGCATCTGAAAGGGCCAAGATGCTGTACTAGCTTCGCTAAAAAATGATGCTCTTCTAGCCAAAAAAGTATAGCGGCCTGGCTTATGTATGTTAGTTATATTATTGATCCATATACTCTATAAGTGTTTATATGTCTGTTAGTTTTGTACATTATTGGTTGATTGACTCGGTATTTTGAATCTTGAGACATCGCTTGTGTACATATCTAAATGGGAGTACACATTATGCTGCGTGTGACACTTGAGTTGGACATAAAGTGGTTTCAAATATTCGAATTCACCTTAAACTGGATTCTAGCTTCTAAATTTGAGTATCGGCGTTTGTAAATCATATTCATATATGACAGTGGAATACATCTTTGTTGTGCTTTTGAAGATATATAAAAACAGATAGAAAGATTTAAAAAGATTCGTATAAGAATACAAAATGGATTCGAATTTAGTTGCCAGGGTAAACGTGGATGCTTATTGTCCCAAAATTCAAAAGAAGCGGCAAAATATCCACTCCCACGTCGGCTGCCCGAAGCCAGTGTTTGTGAGATGGAAATTACTGTCTACCCCTTGCACGGACAATCCATCGGCCCGATTTCTACTGCTCTCAATAGGGGTAGGTTAGTAACTTCAATTAGACGTGACACGACCGCCTCTGAGCCCATTCAGACACGGTGGGCGCCAAACGTGGGTGGCAAAACACATTTGATTCAAGCTCATCCGAAAGACCTCTGTCTCTCCCTCCATTTCCCCATTCATACACGGTGGGCGGCAAAAGAAACTCGACTCCGCCGAAATCGATGTAGGCAAATATTTTCAATAGGGGCAGGTTTGTAACTCCACTCAGACGTGACACAACTGCCCTACCTGTCAGCCCCGTTCATACACCGTGGGCGCCAACCGTGGGCGCCAAAACACCCTCTCGTCGCCCAAAATCGCTCTGGGCAAATATTTGGGAGATGCGCGATTACCGTCCTATCCCCAACCGACGAGGCGTCCAAATTTTAAACGGGGGCTAAGTTCGTAACTTTCCCATATTTCAGACAGGCGCATCCCAAAAACATGGTTCCGCGTACCTCTCCCTCCATTTTCCCATTCATACACCGTCCACGCTAGAACACCATCCCCACACCAGCCTCCTTCGTCCGCCACCCCATCCATCGCTGCCGTCCTCCACCCCATCCATCGCCGTCGTCCTCCACCATGCCGGAGCGCCTACCAAGACTGCGTCATCCACTGCTAGAGATGGACGTTTCTCATCCACAGCGACGGACCAGGAGCCTTGCATCGCGTCCTCTCGCTTCATCGGCGCCATCGTCCTCCTTGCCGGGGCCCCTCCCACGACCTTCTCGTCCACCGCAACGGGACTTATCCCCCGATGCACCCGTCTACCATCGCAGATCTGCTTCAATGCCACCGACAGCCATCACACCCCCGATGCCTACCCGGCGCCGCAAGAGAGGTGGTACTACTTCATATCTGCTCAACTTTTTGATCTCAACCAGAAAATAGATCGTAACTTGGTTACTGTGCTTTCTTTTCAGGTCTTAGAATTTAGTTCTTAGTTCGAAGCAAATAATGGTTGCTAAATAGCATTTCTACGGTTTGTAGCTTCAAATCTGCCATGGCACAGTCATAATAGGGTTTAATTGATCATTCTTAGGGTTTCCCTCCTTTTATGATCACTATACGATCAGCATACGTGCTTCGTGTCATAATAGCACTGCTCCACCCATCAAGCTAAACAAGCTTAGTTGTTCAAATACGAATCTGATATTATTAAAACAGAGTCATTTAATTGGTCAGCTAAATGTTCCTAATTTAGTTTTGAAAATGCCTGTACGCCGCTCGGGTGTGGATCTACAGGGTGCCCACAGTGGGCCGCCGCCCACCCTGGGATTTTGGGTCGGCCCAGGCCCCGATTCCCCTCTGTTCTGTTGCGCTTCCGATCTCTACTCGCCCCCAGCCGCTTGTCTCGCTGGCGACTTGCCATCCCCGGACGGCATGACTCTAGGAGGAGACGCCGGACTAACAGGAGGTTAGGAGCTGCTCGCCCAACAGCGTCACCGCTGCCCGGGCGCGCCGCCATGCCTACCTTCCCAGTCCGTTCAGGGCTCAGGCATGCAGCAGCCACTAAACCAACCCTATTTATCCTGAGATACATCCTCAACACTCAGCAACCACTCCTCATCACCCATTTTTTAATTGATTCATTACTCATTAGGCAGGACTGACATTAGGGTTTGTTGTGTACTGAGTGCTACCTACACTTAATGGTTCAGATGTATTTCAGTAATCTTTAGTACCTGTAAAGTTCACAGGGTTTCAAAATTCCAGCCCTAGGAACAGACACTAGTCATTTTGGATTGTTGGTCATAGTGACATTGACCCAGATTACTACTGCAGGCCAGGTTTGTTGACAATTTTACTGGTCTTTCTTACTCATTCGATATGATATCCAATTATTCACGTCGATTAGTTGCAAACAATAAGTGCTAGACCAACTTCTTGATTCAGATTTTGGACGGTCTCTTACTGCAGTTACAATTCTGCATACTTGTCCTAGTAAGCTCACAAGTAATGATTGATTCACTACCTCTATGCTTGCCTTGTCATATTTGTTGTCAATATTCTTTTAGGGTGGACCACCCTGTTTCAAAATACTGGAACCGCAGACATGAGTGAATAGTATTTCTCTGTGTGAT
Organism: Thinopyrum elongatum; assembly: GCA_011799875.1. NCBI lineage: Eukaryota > Viridiplantae > Streptophyta > Magnoliopsida > Poales > Poaceae > Thinopyrum > Thinopyrum elongatum. Next base: position 413,142,596 of record CM022297.1, on the reverse strand, counting down.
CTCTTCCATCATGTGTGGGCAACGAACACTACATTGTATAGAAAGGAAGTGTCATTTCCACCTTTTACATAGACTACGATCTTTTACATGGAATACAATCTGCCTACTTGCGTTGTGTCGCACTACCAGCACTCCACCCTTGAAGCTAAACATTATGCCACTCATAATTCCTTAGTTTATTTGTTCAAATACGAATTTGATATGATTCTAATGTTCCTACTTCAGTTTTGAAATGTGTGTCTGCCTGTTATAGAGACATAAGAGTTTGTATTTCTGTGTGTGGTCTGGTCAGCACGGTTGGGGGGTGAACTTTGCATACGCAGGGGTTTATAGGGAGACACTCTTCAAGTTGAATCCGCAATGCATTCCATATATAATGTGACTACTTTTTATGTTTTCATGAATCTCAGATACTGAGCAGCATCATAATGATTATGAGCTTGCGCGCATGAAAAGAATAAAGCAGAACAATGCCATGGCTGTCAAACTTGGCATTAAGGGACTGAAATCAAGTCTGGATGCAATGCAATGCAAACGCTCACCACCTACAGATTCATGCTCAGAATATGATCCTAACAGTGATTCTGAGCTAGAGGGAGACCTAAGTTAATGTAGCTCCCTGGTGGAGGAGTCAAAGGCAGATGCCCTATCTTATTCACCCATCAAGGTGCTTGCTCTAACTTTCCAAGGTTATATTGGTCGCACATATCTTGCAACTGATGCTTTGCATTGCTTCTACTTTGTTGCATTGCCATTAGCTTAGTTTACACATTGTGTATGTGAATACGCCCTGCCTATCCATTTTCAGTACATATTCCATTTGTCATCATACCATATTTATCCATTCAAATGTTGTTCTTGTGTATCAGACGTTCAAAAGGAAGAGCGTGATTGCTGATCGCGGAGGAGCATGAACAAAGTATTTGGAAAAGGTAGTGACACCTGATAAATCAAATAGCCCATTAGGTGCAGTTGCAATATCACCAGACCCAGAAAACACGGCCACAACTCTAGCAGACTCTACCCCTACTACACTGGCCATCTCTAATGCCCCAACTCAGCAGACCCCAACTATCACAAACAGTATGATGATGCCAGTTGACATAGCACCAGCTCTACGACGCAAAACCCCCATTCCAGCAAAGAGTACACCAAATCCAGTTGCCAAATCCCTTTTCAAACGAGAGAGAGCCCCAATTGCAGAAAATAGGACTCCTGTTCCACTTCTTCCCAGTTTACAAGACGAAGCTTATATTGTGGTCAGGAACTTTGTGCGCATCTTTCCTTCATGGAAAGATTATACCACAGACAAAGAACAATTTCCAATCTTCCTCCGCAACTTACGCGTAAGTAATGTACTAATGTTATTCATGGTAATTACTGCATATGTTTTTGCTGACAGAAGACACAAGATTTTATTCTTTTAAATAGGTGAGGACCAAACTGGATAGTCAAGACGAGCAAGGGTTGGTTGCGCTTTTCAAGCACTCGTTGATGAAGTATCGTTACTACCTGAGGCAAGCGCACTTCGATGGCAAGCCTCTAAATGAAATTTCTGTAAAGTCTCCGGTGCTACATTTATCAGACAGTGACTGGAATAATCTTGTTACACATTGGTCTCGTCTGCAGCGTAAGGTACTGTCTATGATATCACATCACAATTTGAACTACATTTCTACATGTGCCTTAACGCCTCACTTGTATGAAAACTGTTTGCAGAAGAACATTCATTCTCAAGGGACCACAGAATCTCGCAACTATACTGCACACTGCATTGCTCTTGTGAGTACCTCTTGCCCTGTATGACCATACTTACTTTCATAGCTGGTTGATTATGTAGCATTACTGCACATGTTAGCCTCATTATCCTCCATTTGGTGGACATTATAAGATCCGTATTGACTATTACATAAATTTAGAATCAACCCAATGCTTTTGAAGAGGTTTAGCTCTGCAGCCCTCTTGTAAGGACTGAACGTCGTCTATCACTGTACTTACATTAACATCTACTCCCTCCGTCCCATAATATAAGAGCGTTTTGTACAGTACACCAGTGTTCAAAACATTCTTATATTATGGGAAGAGGGATTGGTTCATTGTGTAGCATTCTGCATCTTATCTCCCTCGCCCACCATTTACTAAAAAATATCAGATCTATATTTAATCTTACCAAAAAGTTGAATACACACACAATGTCAGTGCAGAAGTGTAGCCCATTGCTCTTGTTAGTACATTTTGTCCTGTAACGCTTGTACTTCCAGGGATTGGTAGTTGATTATGTAGCATAAATCTGCATCTTATCTTCATTATCCTCTATCCCTTCCAGTATTATCATATCTATAATTACTCTCTACAAAATGTAGAGTACAGGCAATGCTTATGAAGAAGATTCTGTGCTGAAATTCTTGAGTTATCCTTCCCTTGACATGGAGAAGGGCATTATAAAGCCGGTGTTAACTGTTAATGTAAGTCAGTCTTTCTAAAGCCTTTACCCTCAACTGCTGTTTAATTTGCTCATACTCCCCATCGTTAACTGCTGTTTAGTTTGCTGTTTCTATCAAAATGCATGTTCGCAACAACTGTAAGTTCCAAGTTTTACTTGTAAAACCAAATTCCTTATTCATACCATGCACATTACTCAATATTCCCTATATGTATGCTTGTTTTTGTGGATCTATAATCCAGTGTGTGGTGAAGCAGCCCACGTTTGCACCTTGACATGTCCTGTTTTATCTTACTGATGTGGCTGATGATATGAACAACATGCCATGCACATTAACCAAAATAGATACAATGATTGTCTTTGCCCTTCATCTATGCTTGTTTTGTTGACATGGTAATCCAGTAGTGTGGTGAAGCCCCCCGCATTATGAACAATGCCAAATTATGCTATTGATATTTTGAACTTACTCTTTATTTTCTAATTTGAAACTGGATGGAATTGACAGCACAGTTATCATCTTTGTTTATAGACGTGCAAAACCTGTCATCTCTCTGCTTGTTTCAGGGTGATATGCCTGATGGCATGCACAAGTCTGCTGAAGGCTGTGAGACAAACCCAACATATATTGCAGCAAAGAAGGCAAAACATCTTGAAGATAGCGAGACAACCCCAAAGTCTTGTCTTGATGCAGTGTTCAAGTTACTTGAGACTAGCAGTCAGACAAGCTCACAGAATTTGTTGTCTAAATCAGTTCGACTTCTTCAGTCCCAAGTTCTAGCAGAAAGGCATTCTGCAACTCAATTTTGACTTGAAGTCCTATCTCTAAGAAAGATTGCGGAGAACACCAATGAGAACCTCATTGCTAAACAGCTACACCTGGAAGCTATGACCGACATGCTAGGCCGGTCTCACAGCCTTGCTCAGCAGCTTGCGCAGCAGTTCCCGCGCAAGGCTAACCTTTCTTGAACTGTCTTGGAAGTGGTCTTGGTTCAATATTATTTTGTTACCCTGCAATGGCGCCCAGTTTTTGTAATCTGCTTCTTCGTTGCGCTTTATGATCACTGGTGGTGAACTTCGATGCCCAGTGGATGTAATATACCATAAATCCTTTATTGTATAGTGTAGGTTTATTCTAAGTTACTATGCCATAATTTCTTTATTGTATAGAGTAGGTTTGTTCTTAATTCCTACTAGTTACCGTATATGCCATCATTCGCTATCTGAAAAAAAGGCAAAAATCTGATGTAGTCGACCGGGCCGAAACATTCGCCTCTAACGGGCCTGCATTTTAGCGGGCCACAATTGGGCCGGCCTGCAACTTTCTTGGGCCTGAAAGGCCATTGGGGCCTTCACACTTTGCGCCAGGCCCACAACTTACACGGGCCTATATTCGGCCCAAAGTTTAGTTGGCCCTTTAGTGGACCCAGCGCTTAGTTGGGCCCATGTTGCTTCAGGCCATTAACAGGCTGAATATTCTGCTGGCTTGTTATGGCCCAGAAGAAACCATGGGCCTTTAGCAGGTCAAAATGCATGTTGGGCCTCAATTTTCACTAGTTGTTGACGGGCCTTCAGCAGGCTGAAATGTAGACCAGGCCATTATTGGCCCAGTTATATGACGGGCCATTACCAGGCCGAAACATATCTCGGGCCTTAGTTAGCCCACTGATATCATGGGCCTTTAAGAGGCCGAAAGCTTAGTAGAGGCATCAACTGGCCGAATTATACGACAGGCCTTTAACAGGCCCAAAGTCACGTTGGACCATATATGGCCCATGGGAAGCACGGGCCATTCCCAAGCCGAAAGACACACTGGGCTGAAATGGGCCCATGTCTACATCGGGCCTCCAACAGGCCGAAATGTCACTGGGCCGTAATTGGGCCCAAATATTCGGTGAACAATTAACGGGTCAGATTTGGCTTCAGGCCATAAATGGGCCATGTTTAAACAGGTCGTTAGTGGGTTGGCCCACTAGTACTTGAGTAAATACTATGGGCCTTTGACTGGGTCGGCCTTTTTAACCTATATGGGCCTCTGTTGGGCCCTGCCACGTGTTGACGTATCATAGGCACGTCTCCTCCATTGGACGGGCGACATCTGGCCCATCGAGGAGCCGACACGTGTTTCCTCCAGCCAATGATGATTTTACACATGGAAAATCCCCATTGGTCCGGGCTGTTAACGGGTTATCGGATCCAAATCGGAACCCGATAGCTTAACGGCGACCCGTTACGGTGGATGCCACGTGTCGGTTACCCTTGACGAAAGCAGTTCCATGACGCGCCATTTATCGTCATGGAAGTGGACACTTCCGTGATGATAATTTTGGTATTGTCATGGAACACTTCTACGACAGCACAGGTATGACTATCTTGATTCTGTCATAAAATCGTCATGGATGTACATGCATGACAAAAAATGCGACCTACTGTGACAAATACATATCATCACGGAAGTGGTTTTTTTTTGTAGTGTTGCAAGCAAATGACTAAGGAATTAGTCACGAGGTGATGTATTAGGGAACGAGTAAAGAGACTTGCCAGTAACGAGATTGAACTAGGTATGAAGATACCGACGATCGAATCTCGGGCAAGTAACATACCGATAGACAAAGGGAATTACGTATGTTGTCATAACGGTTTGACCGATAAAGATCTTCGTAGAATATGTAGGAGCCAATATGGGCATCCAGGTTCCGCTATTGGTTATTGACCGGAGAGGTGTCTCGGTCATGTCTACATAGTTCTCGAACCCGTAGGGTCCGCATGCTTAACGTTCGATGACGATATAGTATTATATGAGTTATGTGATTTGGTGACCGAATGTTGTTCGGAGTCCCGGATGAGATCACGGAGTCTCGAAATGGTTGACAGGTACAGATTGATATATAGGACGATGGTATTTGGACACCGGAAGTGTTTCGGGGGGTACTAGGTACTTATCGGGTCACCGGAAGGGGTTCCGGGCACCCCCGGCAAAAGATATGGGCCTTATGGGCCAAGAGGGGAAACGCACCAACCACAAGGGGCTGGTGCGCCCCCCATATGGGCCGGCCTAGGAGGAGATGGAAAGAGGGGAAGGGAAAGGAAAGAGTGGAATAGGATTCCTACTTCCTTCCCTCTCCCCCTCTCTTTCCTTCCCCCTCAGATAAATATGGCAGTGGGGCGCCACATGGGAGGACCCCAAGTAGGATTCGGCCTACTCGGGGCGCCCTCCTGGCTGCTCCTCTCTCCCTCCCACCTATATGTATGAGAAGGGGGGCGCCTAGCACACACCAGACAATTGCCTAGCCGTGTGCGGCGCCCCCCTCCACTGTTTACACCCCCGGTCATATTTTTGTAGTGCTTAGGCGAAGCCCTGCGGAGATCACTTCACCATCACTATCACCATGCCGTCGTGCTGACGGAACTCATCTACTACCTCGATGTCTTGCTAGATCAAGAAGGTGAGGGACGTCACCGAGCTGAACGTGTGCAGAACGCGAAGGTGACGAGCATTCGGTACTTGATCGGTTGAAGTGCGAAGAAGTTCGACTACATCAACCGCATTGTGAAACGCTTCCGCTTACGGTCTACGAGAGTACGTAGACACACTCTCCCCCTCGTTGCTATGCATCTCCATGGATAGATCATTGCGTGTGCGTAGAATTTTTTTTGTTTTCCATGCAACGATTCCCAACAGTGGCATCCGAGCCAGGTCTATGTGTAGATGATATGCACGAGTAGAACACAAAGAAGTTGTGGGCGGTGATGTTCATAATGCTTACCACCAACGTCTTATTTTGATTCGGCGGTATTGTGGGATGAAGCGGCCCGGACCAACCTTACATGTCCACGTACATGAGACCGGTTCCACCGACTGACATGCAACTAGTTTTGCATAAAGGTGGCTGGCGGGTGTCTGTTTCTCCTACTTTAGTTGAATCGAATTTGACTGCGACCGGTCCTTGACGAAGGTTAAAACAACAAACTTGATAATTCCCCGTTGTGGTTTTTGCCGTAGGTAAGAACGGTTCTTGCTAGAAGCCCGTAGCAGCCACGTAACACTTGCAACAACAAAGTAGAGGACGTCTAACTTGTTTTTGCAGGGTATGTTGTGATGTGATATGGTCAAGACATGATGTGATATACGTTATTGTATGAGATGATCATGTTTTGTAAGATATCAGGCAACCGGCAGGAGCCTTATGGTTGTCTCTTTATTGTATGAAATGCAAACGCCATGTAATTGCTTTACTTTATCGCTATGAGTTAGCAATAGTTGTAGAAGCAATAGTTGGTGAGATGACCACGACGCAACGATGGAGATCAAGGTGTCGAACCAGTGACAATGGAGATCATGCGATGCTTTGGAGATGAAGATCAAAAGCACGAGATGATGATGGCCATATCATGTCACATATTTTGATTGCATGTGATGTTTATCTTTTATGCATCTTATTTTTGCTTAGTTCGGCGGTAGCATTATAAGATGATCCCTTCACTAAATTTCAAGGTAAAAGTGTTCTCCCTGAGTATGCACCGTTGCTACAGTTCGTCGTTTCGAGACACCACGTGATGATCGGGTGTGATAGACTCTACGTTCACATACAATGGGTGTAAGACAATTTTGCACATGCAGAATACTTGGGTTAAACTTGACGAGCCTAGCATGTATAGACATGGTCTCGAAACACTGGAGACCGAAAGGTCGAACATGAGTCATATAGTAGATATGATAAACATGAAGATGTTCACCATTGAAGACTACTCCATCTCACGTGATGATCGGACTTGGTTTAGTTGATATGGATCATGTATCACTTAGACAACTTGAGGGATGTTGATTTAAGTGGGAGTTCATTAGTAATTTGATTAATTGAACTTAATTTATCATGAACTTAGTCTTGATAGTTTTTGCATATCTATGTTGTAGATCAATAGCTCGCATATAGCTCCCCTGTTTTATTTTGATATGTTCCTAGAGAAAACTAAGTTGAAAGATGATTGTAGCAATGATGCGGACTGGGTCCGTGATCTAAGGATTATCCTCATTGCTGCACAGAAGAATTATGTCCTTGATGCACCGCTAGGTGGCAGACCTATTGCAGGAGCAGATGCAGACATTATGAATGTTTGGCAAAGCTCGATATGATGACTAGTTGATAGTTTAGTGCGCCATGCTTTACGGCTTAGAACCGGGGCTTCAAAAATGTTTTGAACGCCAGAGAGCATATAACATGTTCCAAGAGCTGAAATTGGTATTTCAGACTCATGCCCATGTTGAGAGGTATAAGACCTCTGACAAGTACTTTGCCTACAAGATGGAGGAGAATAGCTCAGCCAGTTAGCATGTGCTCAAAATGTCTGGGTACTACAATCGCTTGAATCAAGTGGGAGTTAATCTTCCAGATAAGAAAGTGATTGACAGAGTTCTCTAGTCACTATCACCAAGCTACTAGAACTTCGTGATGAACTATAATATGCAAGGGATGATGAAAATGATTCCCGAGCTCTTCGCGATGCTGAAATTGGTGAAGATAGAAATCAAGAAAAAGCATCAAGTGCTGATGGTTAACAAGACCACTAGTTTCAAGAAAAAAGGGCAAGGGAAAGAAAGGGAACTTCAAGAAGAGTGGCAAGCAAGTTGCTGCTCCCATGAAGAAGCCCAAAGCTGAACCCAAGCCTGAGGCTGAGTGCTTCTACTACAAAGGAAATGGTCACTGGAAGCGGGACTGCCCCAAATACTTGGCAGATAAGAAGGATGGCAAAGTGAACAAAGGTATATTTGATATACATGCTATTGATGTGTACTTTACTAGTGTTCATAGTTGTGACGCCCCCGATTCAATCGTACACTAATCATACACGCAAACGTGTACGATCAAGATCAGGGACTCATGGGAAGATATCACAACACAACTCTAAGAAATAAATAAGTCATACAAGCATCATAATACAAGCCAGGGGCCTCGAGGGCTCGAATACAAGTGCTCGATCACAGACGAGTCAGCGGAAGCAACAATATCTGAGTACAGACATAAGTTAAACAAGTTGCCATAAGATGGCTAGCACAAACTGGGATACATATCGAAAGAGGCGCAGGCCTCCTGCCTGGGATCCTCCTAAACTACTCCTGGTCGTCGTCGGCAGCCTGCACGTAGTAGTAGGCACCTCCAGAGTAGGGGTCGTCGTCGACGGTGGCGTCTGGCTCCTGAACTCCAGCATCTGGTTGTGACAACCAGAAAGAAAAGAAAGGGGGGAAAAGGGGGAAGCAAAGCAACCGTGAGTACTCATCCAAAGTACTCGCAAGCAAGGAGCTACACTACATATGCATGGGTATATGTGTAAAGGGCCATATCAGTGGACTGAACTGCAGAAAGCCAGAATAAGAGGGGGGGGGGATATCTAATCCTGTCGAAGACTATGCTTCTGGCAGCCTCCATCTTGCAGCATGTAGAAGAGAGTAGATGGTAAGTTCACCAAGTAGCATCGCATAGCATAAACCTACCCGATGATCCTCTCCTCGTCGCCCTGTGGGAGAGCGATCACCGGGTTGTAACTGGCACTTGAAAGGGTGTGTTTTATTAAGTATCCGGTTCTAGTTGTGATAAGGTCGAGGTACAACTCTGGGTCGTCCTTTTACCGAGGGACACGGCTATTCGAATAGATAAACTTCCCTGCAGGGGTGCACCACATTACCCAACACGCTCGATCCCTCTGGCCGGGCACACTTTCCTGGGTCATACCCGGCCTCGGAAGATCAACACGTCACAGCCCTACCTAGGCCTAACAGAGAGGTCAGCATGCCGGTCTAAATCCTATGCGCGCAGGGGTCTGGGCCCATCGCCCATTGCACACCTGCACGTTGCGTGGGCGGCCGGAGAGCAGACCTAGCAACCTCCATTACAAAGGAAGTTGCGTTACGCGGTCCAACCCGGCGCGCGCCGCTCAGTCGCTGACGTCTAGGAGGCTTCGGCTGATACCACGACGTCGAGTACCCATAACTGTTCCCACGTAGTTGGTTAGTGCGTATAGGCCAGTGGCCAGACTCAGATCAAATACCAAGATCTCGTTAAGCGTGTTATTATGAAGTAAACGCGAACGCCGACCAGGGCCAGGCCCACCTGTCTCCTAGGTGGTCTCAACCTGCCCTGTCGCTCCGCCACAAAGATCCACACAGAGGGCCGTCAGGACAAAGGTCCTTTCAACCCCCAATCCGTGAATCACTCGCGGGTACTCTTCGAGCCGACCCGACTTTAGTCACCATCTGTATAGTATGTATATATGTATAGTATATACCCGTGATCACCTCCCGAGTGATCACGGCCCGATAGTATAGCAAGGCAGACTGATAAGAATGTAGGGCCAATGATGATAAACTAGCATCCTATACTAAGTATTTAGGATTGCAGGTAAGGTATCCACAGATGTAGCAACAATGTCAGGCTATGCATCAGAATAGGATTAACGGAAAGCAGTAACATGCTACACTACTCTAATGCAAGCAGTATAGAGGAGAATAGGCGATATCTGGTGATCAAGGGGGGGGGGGGCTTGCCTGGTTGCTCTGGCAAGAAGGAGGGGTCGTCAACTCCGTAGTCGAATGGGGCAGCAGCAGCGTCGGTCTCGTAGTCTACCGGAGAGAAGAGGGGGAAGAAACAATAAATACAAAGCAAACAATGCTACACAAAGTATGACATGACAATATGCAGTGCCGGGGTGTTCTAACGCCTAACTAAATGATTTCGTTAATTTAGGAATTTATTCGGATTTATTTAATTAAAGTTGGGCACTATTCATTTACTGAAACCGGTCTAAAAGTTCAATGTTCTCATAGCTGCGGGCGTCTGACGGGAATACGGAGGGCGTATCCGGGTTCGTATCGGAATTCTGAGCAAGTTCCATGTATAAAGTATTTTCATCGGAGTTACGGTTTATTTAATATGATTTTCTAAAGTTTTTATTAATTTCTGGAATTTATTTAATTATTTAAATCAACATTATCCGAAACAGTGCATGCTGACGTCAGCATGACGTCAGCAGTCAACAGAGGCGTTGACTGGTCAACTGACGTGTGGGTCCCGTTTGTCATTGACTGAGATTAACTAAAACAGATTAATTAGTTTAATTAGTAATTAGGTTAATCTAATCAGGATTAGATAAGTTAATTAACTTAGTTAACTAATTAATTAATTAATATTTTTATTATTTTCTTTTAATCTTTTTTTTAAATGTTCCAGGGGCTAGGCCCCACATGTCATTGGGTCAGGGGGGGCCATAGCGGTTTCGGGCGTTGCGGGCGCCGCCCGAACAGGCGCAGCGGGTGCCAGGACCCGATCGGAGCGAGGAAGGCCGCTCGAGGGGGCGAGCAGGGGCGGTGCGCCGGCGACGAGCGCGGCACGACGGCGAGGCAGCGCGTGGGCGCGCGCGCAGGAGGGTCAGGCGGACCACAGGCGGAGCACAGCAGCGGGACCGCGGCGAGGAGCTACGGTAGGCGCGGGGCGAGCGCCGCCACAGCACCGGTGGCTGTGAAGGCGCGAGGGCGGCAGCGGATGCGGTGAGCGCGAGGAGGCAAGCATGCGCGGGCAGCAGGAGTTGGGCGCAACCCGGCGCGTGTGGGCGGCTACAGAGAAGCGCGGGGAACGGCGGGCGCGGGTGGGCCTGAGGGCTGCGGGAGGAAGCGGCCGGAGCGGGCGAGGGGAGCACAGCACGGGCGCGTCCAGGACGCACAGGGCGGCGTGCGCGAGGCAGGGGGCGGGAGCGCCATGAGCGGCCGAGGGCGTGCGCGTACGGGGGCGCGGAGGATCACGGCGAGGCGCAGGTCCGAGCGCGGTCGGCGCGCGGTGGGCGATGCTGGGCGTGGCCGATGTGGCCGTGACGAGCGGGGGCGGGCGCGGTGGCGGTGAGAGAAGAGGAGGTCGGGGGCCTCACCGAGGGAGCGTAGGGACGGGGCAGTGGAGCGCGAGGAGGAAGACGGGGACGCCGGCGACGTAGTGGAGGCAGTCCGGCGAGGTTGTCTCCGGCGACGGCGATCCGGGGCGGTGTCGTCGGGGTCGGGGGCGCGGTCGCCTCGATCCCGATCTGGATCGAGGGAGTGAGGGGAGAGTGGGGGAAAGTGGGGATCGGGTGAGGGTTAGGGTTCGGGGAGGTAGCCTTGTAGGCCAGAGAGGAGGGCCGGCTGGGCCGGCCGGTTGGCCCAGCGCGGGGGGGAGGGTTGTGTATTTTTCTTTTTCTTTTTTTTTCTTTTTTTTATTCTTATTTCCCTGTTTAGTAAAAAGTTAGGCCTAAAATGATTTTTATAGAACATGGCAATTGTTCCAGTAATTACTAGGCATTCCCTAACACTACCAAAAATTAGTTTGGAGACAATTGGAGCTCCCACAAATTTTACAATAATTAATATGCATTAATCCTAGCTGTTTTAATCATGTTAGTGCCACCTAAACATTTTATTATTTGTTGGTTTCAATTTTAGACTAGCCTCTGCAATATTTGTTATTTACTGAGCATTTTAGTTTTTAGGTTGGACAACTTTTATATTTCACTTTCATTTAAATTTGAATTTGAGTTAGGAGTTGAAATGCAATTTGATGCTAATGATGATTATGCACTATTAAGCTTGCTGACATGGCATTAACCAAGGGTGATCACTGTAGTTAATGACAGGGGGTGTTACAATAGTAGCCCCTGGGTATTTGATACCGGTCCAGTTGCTAAGATTAGTAACTCGAAACAGGAGTTGCAAAATGAACAGAGACTAGTTAATGGCGAGGTGATGATGTGTGTTGGAAGTGATTCCAAGGTTGATAAGATCACCATCGCACACTCCCTCTACCTTCGAGATTAGTGTTGGACTTAAATAAATGTTATTTGGTGTTTGCGTTGAGCATGAATATGATTAGATCATGTTTATTGCGATACGGTTATTCATTTAAGTCAGAGAATAATTGTTGTTCTGTTTACATGAATAAAACCTTCTATGGTCATGCACCCAATGTAAATGGTTTATTGAATCTCGATCGTAGTGATACACATATTCATAATATTGATGCCAAAAGATGCAAAGTTGATAATGATAGTGCAACATATTTGTGGCACAGCCGTTTAGGTCATATTGGTGTAAAACGCATGAAGAAACTCCATACAGTGGACTTTTGGAATCACTTGATTATGAATCATTTGATACTTGCAAACCATGCCTCATGGGCAAGATGACTAAAACTCTGTTCTGTGGAACAATGGAGCGAGTTAATGACTTATTGGAAATAATACATACCGATGTATGCGGTCCGATGAGTATTGAAGCACGCGGCGGGTATCGTTATTTTCTCACCTTCACCGATGATTTGAGTAGATATGGGTATATCTATTTGATGAAACACAAGTCTGGAACATTTGAAAAGTTCAAAGAATTTCAGAGTGAAGTTGAGAATCATCGTAACAAGAAAATAAAGTTTCTACGATCCGATCGCGGAGGCGAATATTTGAGTTACGAGTTTGGCATTTATTTAAAACAATGTGGAATTGTTTCACAACTCACGCCACCTGGAACACCACATCATAATGGTGTATCCGAATGTCGTAATCATATTTTATTAGATATGGTGCGTTCTATGATGTCTCTTACTGATTTGCCTTTATCATTTTGGGTTTATGCATTAGAGACAGCCGCATTCACGTTAAATAGGGCACCGTCTAAATCCGTTGAGATGACACCGTATGAACTGTGGTTTGGCTAGAAACCTAAGCTGTCGTTTCTTAAAAGTTTGGGGTTGCGACACTTATGTCAAAAGGCTTCAGCCTGATAAGTTCGAACCCAAATTGGAGAAGTGGGTCTTCATAGGATACCCTAAGGAAACAATTGGGTACACCTTCTACCACAGATCCAAAGGCAAGAATGGTTCCTTTCTAGAGAAGGAGTTTCTCTCGAAAGAAGTGAGTGGGAGGAAAGTAGAACTTAATGAGGTAATTGTACCTTCTCTCGAATTGGAAAGTAGCACATCAGAGAAATCCGTTCCCGTGATGCCTACACCAACTAGAGAGGAAGCAAATGATGATGATCATGAAACTTCAGATCAAGTTGCTACTGAACCTCGTAGGTCGACCAGAGCACGATCCACACCAGAGTGGTATGGTAATCCTGTTCTGGAAGTCATGTTACTAGACCAAGGTGAACCTACGAACTATGAAGAAGCTATGATGAGCCCAGATTCCGACAGATGGCTTGGGGCCATGAAATCTGAGATAGTATCCATGTATGAGAACAAAGTGTGGACTTTGGTGGACTTGCCCAATGATCGGCAATCAATAGAAAATAAATGGATCTTCAAGAAGAAGACTGACACTGATAGTAATGTTACTGTCTACAAAGCATGACTTGTCGCAAAAGGTTTTTGACAAGTTCAAGGGGTTGACTACGATGAGACTTTCTCACCCGTAGCGATGCTTAAGTCCGCCCGAATCATGTTAGCAATTGCCGCATTTTATAATTATGAAATCTGGCAAATGGATGTCAAAACTGCATTCCTTAATGGATATCTTAAAGAAAAGTTGTATATGATGCAACCAGAAGGTTTTGTCGATCCTAAAGATGCGAACAAAGTGTGCAAGCTCCAGCGATCCATCTATGGACTGGTGCAAGCATCTCGGAGTTGGAATATACACTTTGATAAGGTGATCAAAGCATATGGTTTTATACAGACTTATGGTGAAGCCTGTATTTACAAGAAAGTGAGTGGGAGCTCTGTAGCATTTCTGATATTATATGTGGATGACATATTGTTGATTGGAAATGATATAGAATTTTTGGATAGCATAAAAAGGATACTTGAATAAGAATTTTTCAATGAAAGACCTCGGTGAAGCTGCTTACGTATTGAGCATCAAGATCTATAGGGATAGATTGAGACGCTTAATAGGACTTTCACAAAGCACATACCTTGACAAAGTTTTGAAGAAGTTCAAAATAGATCAGTCAAAGAAAGGGTTCTTGCCTGTGTTGCAAGGTGTGAAGTTGAGTAAGACTCACAACCCGACCACGACAGAAGATAGATAGAGAATGAAAGTCATTCCCTATGCCTCAGCCATAGGTTCTATAAAGTATGCCATGCTGTGTACCAGACCTGTTGTGTACCTTGCCATGAGTTTGGCAAGGGGGTACAATAGTGATCCAGGAGTTGATCACTGGACAGCGGTCAAAATTATCCTTAGTTACCTAAGAGGACTAAGGAAATGTTTCTCGGTTATGGAGGTGATAAAGAGTTCGTCGTAAAGGGTTACGTCGATGCAAGCTTTAACACCGATCCGGATGACTCTGAGTCTCAATCTGGATACATATTGAAAGTGGGAGCAATCAGCTAAAGTAGCTCCATGCAGAGCATTGTAGACATAGAAATTTGCAAAATACATACGGATCTGAATGTGTTAGACCCGTTGACTAAACTTCTCACACAAGCAAAACATGAACACACCTTAGTACTCTTTGGGTGTTAATCACATGGCGATGCGAACTAAATTATTGACTCTAGTAAACTATTTGGGTATTGGTCACATGACGATGTGAACTATGGGTGTTAATCACATGGCGATGTGAACTAGATTATTGACTCTAGTGCAAGTGGGAGACTGAAGGAAATATGACCTAGAGGCAATAATAAAGCTGTTATTTTATATTTCCTTATTCATGATAAAGGTTTATTATTCATGCTAGAATTGTATTGATCGAAAACCTAAATACATGTGTGAATATATAAACAAACACCGTGTCCCTAGTGAGCCTCTACTTGACAAGCTCGTTGATCAAAGATGGTTATGGTTTCCTAACCATGGACATGAGTTGTCATTTGATAACGGGATCATATCATTAGGAGAATGATGTGATGGACAAGACCCATCCGTTAGCTTAGCATAATGATCGTTCAGTTTATTGCTAATGCTTTCTTCATGTCAGATACATATTCCTTCGACTATGAGATTATGCAACTCCCGGATACCGGAGGAATACCTTGCGTGCTATCAAACGTCACAACGTAACTGGGTGATCATAAAGATGCTCTACAGGTATCTCCGAAGGTGTTTGTTGAGTTGGCATAGATCAAGATTAGGATTTGTCACTCCGAGTTTCGGAGAGGTATCTCTGGGCCCTCTCGGTAATACATATCATAAGCTTGCAAGCAAATGACTAAGGAGTTAGTCATGATGTGATGTATTACGGAACGAGTAAAGAGACTTGCCGGTAACGAGATTGAACTAGGTATGAAGATACCTACGATCGAATCTCGGGCAAGTAACATACCGATGGACAAAGGGAATTACGTATGTTGTCATAACGGTTCGACCGATAAAGATCTTCGTAGAATATGTAGGAGCCAATATGGGCATCCAGGTTCCGCTATTGGTTATTGACCGGAGAGGTGTCTCGGTCATGTCTACATAGTTCTCGAACCCGTAGGGTCCGCACGCTTAACGTTCGATGCCGATATAGTATTATATGAGTTTTGTGATTTGGTGACCGAATGTTGTTCGGAGTCCCGGATGAGATCACAGACATGACTAGGAGTCTCGAAATGGTCGAGAGGTAAAGATTGATATATATGACGATGGTATTCGGACACCGGAAGTGTTTCGGGGGGTACCGGGTACTTATCGGGTCACTGGAAGGGGTTCCGGGCACCCCCGGTAAAAGATATGGGCCTTATGGGCCAAGAGGGGAAACGCACCAGCCACAAGGGGCTGGTGCGCCCCTCATATGGGCTGGCCTAGGAGGAGACGGAAAGAGGGGAAGGGAAAGGAAAGAGTGGAATAGGATTCCTACTTCCTTCCCTCTCCCCCTCTCTTTCCTTCCCCCTCAGATAAATATGGCAGGGGGGCACCACCTGGGAGGACCCCAAGTAGGATTCGGCCTACTTGGGGCGCCCTCCTGGCTGTTCCCCTCTCCCTCCCACCCATATATATGAGGGGGGCGCCTAGCACACACTAGACAATTGCCTAGCCGTGTGCGGCGCCCCCCTCCACCGTTTACACCCCCGGTCATATTTTCGTAGTGCTTAGGCGAAGCCCTGCGAAGATCACTTCACCATCACCGTCACCACGCCGTCGTCCTGACGGAACTCATCTACTACCTCGACGTCTTGATGGATCAAGAAGGCGAGGGACGTCACCGAGCTGAACGTGTGCAGAACGCGGAGGTGCCGTGCGTTCGGTACTTGATCGGTTGAAGCGCGAAGAAGTTTGACTACATCAACCGCGTTGTGAAACGCTTCCGCTTACGGTCTACAAGGGTACGTAGACACACTCTCCCCCTCGTTGCTATGCATTTCCATGGAGAGATCATTGCGTGTGCATAGAAATTTTTTTGTTTTCCATGCAACGATTCCCAACACGTAGTACATTGGTCTGCCAGCTTTTGAAAAAAAATGCATTATGGCATGGTAAATGAAAAAAAAAAAAATCTATTAGTCACATGGCAAATTATATGAAATTTATAAAACGGGCCACATGGCAACTTTGGATATTTAGGGGCCATTTGGAATTCACCCGGGATTGCCACAGCAATTCAGGGCAAGCCAAAAATTTGGCAGAGGAATCGGCCGCCCACATTCTGCTCGAGCCTGGGCGCAATATCTGAACTAGACGACCAAAATATTGACGTGGAAACATATTCGTGGCTTTAATCCAAACGCCCACCCATGCAGCTAGTCAACACCAAGATTTTGGCGTGGTAGCTATTGGCGATCCTAACGGCCCCTTGTTGTTATCTGAACTTTGCCATGATTGTATAATTTGTTTTTTTTTTTTTGTAAATTTCCATATACCCCCATGGCAAATATGTATAACCATCATGGCATAAACTACACTAATTTTTTAAAAGGGTCGCAAGGCAGCTTGACATTTTTTTAAAAACACTTTATATATTGTGGCAATTGTAGAATAATTTTGTACCAATTTGGCAAAACAAACACCGTAAAGAAAAATGAAAAACACACAAACTTGCCATGATAAAATGGGTAATTTTCATAGTAAAGTTTGTACATATCACATGGCAAATTACAAAAATAAAATGTTTTTCTGAATAATGGTAACTTGCACACAAATTTCTGAGGGTCAGTTGGCAAATTTAGGTGTTTTATTCTCCAAAGTAATGGCAGCATTTGGTGGGACAAATAATCGTCACATGGAAAATTTGAAAAAAAAAAGGTTTGTACTGGTCACATGAAAATTTTAGAAGAAATGTTTGTGCTGGTCACATGGCACCGATGGGACAAACCTACTTGCCAAAGCTAGTACAAGCTACAAACATGGAAAAAAATCCATGTGTTTTACCCTCCACCTCTCCCCTACCCAAAATTGGTTATGACATGAAAAAAAGGAATCACTATGGTGTGCACAATAATTTTGCCATGGTATGCCCAAAATATGTGGTGATAGAAACAATAAAATTTAGGAATTTGTTTTCCAAAAAAGCAAGGCAACTTGTACTTATGTAGGGTTTTTGGACCTTTTCTTCTTGTTTGTTTTCTAGAGGGCAAGCGCTAGGTATTGTACTCCTATTTGTCGGCAGCTTTTTTTTTGTAACGACAAAAATATTCCTATTGCCACAAGGCACTGGTCAATGCATGTGAATACGCATGACACCTGCATGTATACAACACCGAAAACATCTAAAAAAAGCTCTGAAATTGGACATGTATGCAACTACATGTACTGGCTGCGTAGTTACCACCCACGAGACTCTGAATTTTGCCGCCTAGCACAAAAAGTAAGTTTATAATCCAAATTTTTTTTTTGAGACAATCTCGCGAAGCTTTTATTAACTCGTCACAATGTTTACAGGGACGAAGGATAGATCACCTGGATTGCCTAACCACACACGGCGGCCAACTCCAAGTAAGAGAGCATGCTTCGCTAAATTGTGAGCCTCGACATTCAAGCTCCTAAATTCATGACTAAAAAAGCAGGTGGCAAAATGCCTAGATCGATCGACAATCTCCCTAATGATAGCTCCATAGGCCGCTGCACTCATCTGTCTGATATCATCGATCACAGTTTTGCAATCCGATGCCACTGAGATCCTGCGCTCGTACAGGTCATCCGCCAAAGCAAGTGACTCCCGAACTGCCAAGGCCTCTAGTGTCGTAGGATCATCAAGACCGTAGAAGGTAAACGTCGACGCACCCAAGAAAAGTCCTTGCCAATCCCTGCACGCCGCCGCGACCGAGGCGATCGGTCTAGTTCTCATCAGCGTAGCATCGACATTGATCTTGCAGGTTCCTTCCTGGGGCGGCACCCACTGGTTCAGGCGGGGCTGGGCAACTCGAGGCTCCCCCTGTGGTTTCGCTAACACCTGGAGATCATTGAGTGTTGAGGCCACATCCGCAGACAGTGAATATCTCTGTGGGAAATGACCTGGACTCTTTCAGGCCCAAGACGCGGCACTACCCATCGTGGCCCAGTTACTGCCACGAGGCGCCATACCCTAGCAGGTCACCCCCCTATCCGCCGCCGCAGAACTCACCTCCTCCTCCCATCCGCCACCCAGTTGATGTCGCCGCAGCAGCAATCCTGCCGCCATCTCTCTTTTTGATGATGATTGTTTTTGCGGATCATGCCTTCAGTATGATGGTTTTGTTCTTCTTTTCCTGCTGTCTCTCTATGATATTGGTTTTGGTTTATTCTGATGATGATTCCGCATCTGGAAAGAAGCTTCTCCCTGTGATCCAGATTCATTCGATTGGTCGCTGGGGGAACGCTGCAGCCTTGGAGCTCTTTCCTGAGAGCAAGTGCGCAGGATATAATGCTGGCCGGCCGATCTAGATGGCTCTCCAGTTTGGCTTTTCTGTGCCATTTTCTTCCGTGTTCTGCATCGCGTTCTTTGTGCTCTCAGATCACGTAGTATAGGATCATAGCATTGCCTGTTTTTTCCGCAGATGGTATCCACTGCCTGCGGATGTGGCTGTTGCCTTTTGCCCCTGTTCGTCATCGAGTAACTTTGCTCTTAATTAGAGGATTTATAATTAACAACGGACGTGAAACAACTACCTGTGCCCCTTCAGGTGCGATCCCCCTAATCGTCTCCAACCGCCTGTAGTTTAAAGGCCGGACTGAAAAGTCCATCGGCTGTATGCCTCTGTGGTATGCCGAATTGGTGGCCCAATCGCCTGTAATAGATTTTGTGGGAGGACGAATTGGTGGCCCAATCAAACAGCGTTAATAAAGAAACTACAGCGTCCAAAATGGAAAAAACAACCCAAATAATGGCATGACGCACTGTCATCTGAAAAGACAAAGCAAACCCAAACAATAAACTTGTCTTGCTACTGCCGTCCTTGCGTATTTCGTGAGTTTTTAGTATTGAGTATTTACAAAAGGATCTTAACATGTCCAAACTGTACAAGAAATGCAATTTGTGTATGTATCCTTTTAACGATTAAATAAATAGTTTGATATATTTTTGCACAAAGTTTAGAACTTGTAGTGCATATATGTAGTTTCTTATTTTAGATGAGATGACTTCGCAGCATTGGGTGCAAAAGCAACATCCTACCTATGTGTTGGCGTTAGTGTGGTGGTGGATACATAATTTTATATTATAAACGCTTGTGAATTTATTCATACTCGTAATTGTTAATAGATACAATCATACGATGATTTGGATTCAAGATTACAATGTAATTTCTTGGAGATGACTTTCTAAAAGAGACCAAAATTGGATCTACGCACTGAGAGTGCCACTATTCACTCAACTTATTAACAGTAGAGGTTTTGGAAGCCCTTAACTTGTGATTAATGAATGGACATGGGCCAAGATTAATCCCCTAGAAGTGCAGGCTATTGAACCACAAATCTTATAACATTGAGGAAATTTTCAAACTCTGAAGAATCAAACCAATAAAAGCAATACTTTATTCTAATATAAACTCATTAGATCCAAATAAATGGGTCCACTAGGACAAAACTCTGGCTCGATTCCAACGCCAGGGTAGAGAGTTTTCTTCTTCCAAAAGCTCGATAGAGAGGTTTTTTTATTTGCAAAAACACTACGAGATGCCCGATAAAAACCACAACTCTCATAGCAAAAGTTGGTAGCCAGAGGCGAGGGGACCGAGAAAATCTCCTAGCACCCCCTTTGTATCACTCTCAAACCCTACGTAGCTGGGCACCACCAAAGGTATGTTCGCTTGCCTCAAGGGCAGCATGAGTATCAAGGACTGCATTTTTTCATTTTTACTTATAATATTTCATATTCCAAAAGTGCGGAAATATTAATATATATATATGGATTTTTTAAACAAATTTAATTTGTTCCCATGCTTTAAAAAAATGTTTGTATGTTTGAAAAATATTATGACATTTTAAAAAATGTTCACGCAATATTGAAAAAAGTATAAAATATATATCAATGTTCATGGGTTTAAAAAATACTACTCTCTCCGTACACAAATATAAGATGTTTTTGATATTTCAATAAGAACTACTTACGGACTGAAATGGATGAGCAGACACTTAAATATGCCTATATTTGATTCACAAAAGCGACATCTTATATCTGTGAACTGAGGGACACAAAAATGCCCTAGTGCAAGTCGTCAAAGTAGTTCAAGGCCACATCCAGTATGGAAGAAAGTATGGAACTTGAAGCTCCGAGGAAAAATCAAGATATTCATTTGGAGGTGTTTATACACAACTCCATCCCATGTTTTTGTGTCCCTGCTAATCGTCATGTCGGCAATGTATCCCAATGCTCAATTTGTGTAGTAGGAGCGGAGGATGTTAAGCATGCACTGTTCACGTGTACGTGAGCTGGAGCGGTCTGGGCAGCACTAGGCATTGAGCAAGCCATCATGGACGCTTGCTAGATTGACCGGCCCCCGGTGTACTAGACTTCCTCATGTGGGATTTTTCCTACCAGGCAGTGGTCTAGGAAGCACTAGGCATTGAGCAACCCAGACAGTGTATGAAGACCAAATTGAGCCGTAACTGATAGCAACATCGTGTTGGTTTTTATGGTGGCTGCGAAGACAGTATGCTCGAGGTGAAACGGTGCAAAATCCACAGCGGACAGCGGCGGCGATACATGCATTGGCCCTAAATTTCACTCGCGCGGCTGCAAAAGCAACTCCTACCTATAGACAGAATAGATGGCCTACTGTTCTAGTTTCACAACAATTATTGATGTTGATGCCTCCTTTAGCGGGGTGTTTCACTCAGGATCATGGGGAGCTATGTTAGAGACCATAGAGGTAACTTTGCCGCAGCTTCCATTTCATGTTTCGAGCATGTTGTGGATGTTGTATCAGCAGAAGCAGTGGCACTTCACGAAAGATTGAAGCTAATCCAAAGCCTTGGATGCAATAATGTGCTAGTGAGAATGGACAATATCATTGTGGTTGATTCTATACGTCGTAACGAGGGACATTCTATGGTGTCGGCTCCCATACTAGATGATTGCAGAGAGTTATTGCATGAATTCGGGAAGGTTACTATTGAGCATTGTAATAGAGAGTCTAACGTAGTGGCTCATGAGCTAGCTGAATGGGGGCGTACGAACAATCCGATTGTATTTATGGACGTACCTTCGAGTTTTATTGTAAAATTTTTAGCAGACGATGGAAGTATTATTTGCAGTTAATAAAAGCCATGAAGGCCTTTCCCTTAAAAAAATTGAGGGAGTATGTTCAGGACTTTTAAAAGGAATGTTTATACAATGTAAATGTAAACAGATGTGTATTGATGTTTTTATTAAAAATGTTCCGTACCATCAAAGATACTCTTTGTGACACTAATACTTAACAAAATTTTAAAACAAAGATCATGGCATTTATGAAAAATGTTCAATGAAAAAACAAACAAAAAATACCGATGAGAAAAACATAGAAAACAAAAACACAGAAAAATGACAGAGCCTTTCACAAAATCGGCGGAAGGCCCCTAAATACAATCCCCACTATAGCATATAAGAGCATCTTTAGCAGGTCCGGTATACCCTGTCCCGTAAAAATTGATTTACAGTATACCACAAAACATTTTTTTCGCATTTTTATTCCGGCAGAACATATCTTGTAAAAATATTTCATAGTTTTGGCAAAATTGCAAAAAAAAACCCTAAAAACGCTCGCTAAATACAATTGGGCCTGCCTCGGCCGCTTCAACCGCGAGGATCTCGCCAGGATGGACAGAGGGCCAGCGCTAGAGCTCATAGCAAGAAGACGACATCCGCATCGATCCCGCGGCGACATCAGCTGGCGGGAGCAGGCAGCAGCAACTAGCGGGTGCTCGCGGCGGCGGCCAGCTAGCTCGCGACGCGGCGGCAGCAACTAGCGGGTGCTCGCGGGGGCGGCCAGCTAGCTCGCGACGCGGCGTCAGCAGCTAGCTAGCGGCGATGACAACAATAGCTAGCTAGCTAGCTCAACTCGCGTAGCTCTCACTCGCGGCCGCACCTCGCGGCTCGAGCAGCGGCGGCAGCTAGGGTCCGGTGGTCGCTGGTGTCAAGGTGTTCTGGCGAGGCCGCGTTCGGGAACATCATGGCGGGAGCTGAAAGTTTCCTCCCCCAACCGTTATTTATTTTTCAGGTCCGTGTAAAAATTACGCCCAATCCCGTAGATATGGAGGAAACGACCAGGAATATGCAGGTTTCCACAAAATGTTTTACACGACGGACGATTTTGCAGGATCTATTCGGGGCGAAAAAACGTCCTCGACCCGTAAACCGACGGTTATTTTGCCGGATGGCCACCCTTTACGGATCTGCTAGAGATGCTCTAAGAGCATCTACAACCGGACTTTGCAAATCCGGCCCCTCAAACGCATGTGGACGCGACCGGACGCATCCGACCACTAGATCCACAAAGCATGCAAAAGAAATCCTACATACTACCCTAGATAATCTTCGTCGTCAGAGATGTCCACTACGACGGTGTCGAGCGCCGGCTGGACGGGCGGGTAGGAGGGCTCCGACTCATCGTCCTCCTGCTTGACATCATCCATGTAGGCGAGCATCTCCGCCTCTTACGCGGCCTCCATCTCCTACCTGTGACAACGTCTGGCCTCCGCAGCCGACTCCGAGCGGAGGGAATCGAGGACAGTCTGCTGCTCCGCCTGCAGATCCGCATCGCCAGTGTCCTCCACATCCTCCTCCTCCGGCTCATCCTCCTTCTCGTCCTTCTCCTCCAACACCACCTCCTCCTCCTCCAATTCCTCATCCGGATCCACTACATCCAGAGGTAGCTCCACGGTGATCCGGGCTTCGCGCCCGGATCTGCTCAAGGAGCTCGAGCTGGCGCTCCGTGTGGCGCCCCCGACTCAATCATGCACTAATCATACACGCAAACATGCACGATCAAGCACAGGGACTCACGGGAAGATATCACAACACAACTCTAACACAAATTAACGGAGATCCACAATATTACAGACCAGGGATCCGAGGATCCGAATACATGTCATACAAATATTATCTGAGTGCAGACATAGTTAGACAAGTTTTGCCTTAAGAAGGCTAGCACAAACAACGACTCTAGATCGAAAGGCGTAGGCCTCCTGCCTGGGAGCCTCCGATCCTACTCCTGGTCGGCTGGCTCGATCCAGTAGTAAGTACCGTCTGGACCCTCCTGGTAGTAAGCTCCTGAGGTGGCATCTGGCTCCGGGGCTCCATCGTCTGATGTATCATCAAAGTGGGGTATGGGGAAAAAGAAATAACAAAGCAACCGTGAGTACTCATCCGAAGTACTCAGCAAGCAAGGATCTACACTACATATGCAACATTATCAAAGGGGAAAGGCTGTATATGTGGACTGGGCTGCAGAAATGCCAGAATAGAGAGAAGGCCTAGTCCTATCGAAGACTAGCATCTTCAAACATCTTCACAAGCCACCATCTTGTAGCAATAGAATAGAGTAGAATAGCATTTTATTAAGCAAACATGTTGAAGCAAGCCTAGAGATCCTTCCTCGACTCCCAGCGAGAATGCGATCCCGAAGCTTCAATTAAGTAATCAAGTATCCAGTTCAAGTAGTAGATCGGGATATACAAACTGAGCGTCCTTTACCGTAGGACCGGCTATCGATAGATTATTCATCCCTGCAGGGGTGCACTACTGTTACCCAACACGCTCGATCAACTCTGGTCGGACACACTTGCTGGGTAATGCCCGGCCTCGGAAGATCAACACGAAGCAGCGCCCTACCTAGGCTTAGCAGAGAGGTCAGCACGCCGGACTAACCTATGCACCCAGAGGTCTTGGGCCATCGCCCTGGGCACCGTGCGCGTTGCGTGGCTGGCCGGGGTGCAGGCGCGACACTGAACTCGTAAGTGAAGTAGCCAGCCCATTCCCGGTGATCAGCTCGCACGGTGAAACGTGACGTCTGATGAGCTTTCGGGAGGAACGTACGACATAGAGGGCCCCATAAACCATAATCCCGCGTGGTGGTAGTGCGTATAGGGCACGTCGACCCACTCAGATCACAAACCCAAATCCAATAGGCTCCATTAGTATCACGCGGAGACAATCAGAGTTTCTGAAGCTCCGCCACAATATCACACTCGAGTGCCCTTCCGGCACACCCGACAATCATAGATCCCCAGCGGGCACCCATCAGGGTCGACCCGCCTGTAATAAGGTCAAAGTAACCGTGTGGTCACAACATCAAGGGGGAAACCCCGAGGAATCACCCTCGGTGAATTCCACTCGACGAAATCATCAGGGTGAACGTATGAGGCATCACCCTCGAGGTTCACACTGAGGGGTTGCACGACAGAGTCGTATCGGAAGTGGAGAAGGAGGAATCACCCTCGATGACCACAACAGAACAGCTACACTACAGAGTGTTCATCAGGAGTGTGTTACGAGGTATCACCCTCGACACTCGATAGTAACTATGCAGAGTCGTACAACTAAGGGGGTGAAGTGATGTGTCGGTCTCTGCTCGACGATCACATTGATCGAGTCGTCGATGATCAAGCAGGGGCAACAAGGGTAAGGTGGTGGGGTCACTGATGGTTCACTACCAACCTATACTAAGCAGTTTAACATAGGCAGGTAAGGTAGCAATAAACAGGTTACAAAAGCAGTCTATGCATCAGAATAGGAGCAAACATTAACAGTAGGAAAATCTAATGCAAGCAGGAGAAATGGAATGGGCGATATCTGGATGCTCATGTGACGACCCCTGGCTTAATCGTGCACTAATCATACACGCAAATGCACACGATCAAGCCCAAGGACTCACTTGAAGATATCACAACACAACTCTAAAACATAAATAAATTTATACAAGCTTAATATTACAAGCCAGGGCCTCGAGGGCTCGAATACAAAGCTCGATGGCATACAAGTGTCAGCAGAAGCGTCAGATATCTGGGTACAGATATATTACAGAACATAGAGATATGCCTTCACAGAGGCAGGGCAAAATAAAAACTACGATCGAAAAGGCGTGGGCCTCCTGCCCTGGACCCTCCGATCCTACTCCTGGTCGTCAGACGGCTCCTCGTAGTAGTAGTACTCTCTGGGCTGGTAGTAGTTCTGGTCGTCGACGGGGACATCTGGCTCAGGGGCTCCGTCGTCTGGATGCGTCAAATGGATAAAGGGGGAAAAGGGAAAATAAAGCAAACGTGAGTACTCATCCGAAGTACTCAGCAAGCAAGGATCTACACTACATATGCATCATTTTCAAAAGATGGCTGTATATGTGGACTGGGCTGCAGAAATGCCAGAATAGAGGGGAAGAGCCTAGTCCTATCGAAGAATAGCATCTTCAGCATCTTCAACGGTCTCGCAGCATTAGAAGAGAGCAGAATAACATAATGTAAAGTATAGCAGTAATGTCATCAACCTTGGCCGGGGATTCTTCCTCGACTCCCCACGAGAAAGCAATCCCAGAGCCGTACTATCCAGTTCTCATCTCATGTCATGTTCTAGTTGTACCGATCGGGATACAACTCTGAGTGTCCGTTACCATAGGACAGGCTATCGATAGAAGTTTCTTCCCTGCAGGGGTGCACCAAGTTACCCACCACACTCGCTTAACTCCGGCCGGACACACTGTACTGGGTCATGCCCGGCCTCGGCTAAGCAACACGCCGCAACCCGACCAAATACTTAATGAGAGGTCAGCACGCCGGACTAACCTATGCCCCTAGGGGTCTTGGACCATCACCCCGGACGCTCCTATGTGTTGCGAACGCGGCTGAAAGCAGACCTAGCAACCCCTTATACAAGCGCGATTGCGTTCCCAGTCCAATTCAGTGCACGCCGCTCCTTGCTGACGTCAATTATGCTCCGGCTGAAGTATACGACGCAGAACGCCCATACTATGCCCACATGATGGTTAGTGCTATCGGGCCAGAGGCCCCTCGGATCAAATATCCAAACCGTAGTGGATTAGGAGCGCGCGGTAATGAGCAGAGACTCACGATCGATGTGACCCCGTCGCCCCGTCTCGAGGACTTGCGGCAAGGGCTAAGAATGCCCGGCCACGCCTCGTAGTTATCTCGCGGGCACCTCTCAGGTCAACCCGACTCCACATCACTTCGCATTCATGCTCGCGCGGGTACCCCTCAGGGCCGACCCGTCTTTAGTATCATGGTTCAGTAATCAGTCATAGTATCCAAAGTCTCCGTGTGTCTGACACCAAGGAGGAACCCAGAGGAATCACCCTCGATGGAATTCCCGCTCGATGCTATCGTCAAGGTGAACGAATGAGGAATCACCCTCGAGGTCCACACTTGAGAAGTTGCACGACGACGTCGTTATCGGGGGTGGTGTAGGAGGAATCACCCTCGCTTACCACGACCGAATAGCTAACCTACAAGGTTATCATCAGCAGTGCTGACGAGGTATCACCCTCGGCACTCGATAGTAACCCAGTAGTGTCGCGCAATTTAAGGGGGAAGTGACGTGCGGTGCCAGGTTCTAATCTTCAATCCCGTTGCTCGGGTCTTCTGAGAGTCCAGCGGGGCAGTCGGGACAAGTGGGTCTCTGATCAGGCTCTACCCATCCTATCTAAATAGTTTAGGATAACAGGCAGGTATCATCGGTAGGCTACAGTTAAACAGGCTATGCAACAGATATAGGATGGTAACAGCAGTAGTAACATCTAATGCAAGCATAAGAGGGAAGAGAATAGGTGATATCGGAATGCTCAAAATGGGGGTGCTTGCCTGTCTGCTCGACGGCAAGGGCAGGGTCGTCGGGGACGTAGTCGTACTCCGGAGAGGCGTCTGCCTCAGGAGCTACGACAATGTCGGGGTGTACCGAAAGAGAAGAGGGGGAGGAAACAAGTAAATATAATGCAAACAGATGCAACACAGTGCGTGCGATGCTATGATGCAGTGCAGGGTTGCCTAAATATGCCTCTAAGTCATTTTAGTTATTTTTAGAATTAATCTGAGATTTATTAACCGGTGTGTGTGCACTATTCATCTACTGAAATCGGGCTCGGAGTTACGAGTTCTCCTACGTAGGAGGTTCCGACAAGGAAACAGATGGCACGATCAGACTCGTTTCGTTGTTCTGAGCAACTTACATGTTTTAACTTTTTCGATCTGAGCTACGGTTTAAAAGTTATTAATTTTCGAAGTTTAAATGATTTTCTGGAATTATTTTTATTAACAGAACTGGATTATGACATCAGCATGACGGGCTGCTGACATCAGCAGGTCAACAGTGACGCTGACCTAGTCAAACCTGACATGTGGGTCCAGCGGGACCCACATGTCAGTCTCTGTTAAGACTAACAGTGGATTAATTAAGTTGACAGAGTGATTGATGAGGTGGGCCCCACATGTCAGTGAGACACTAGCCTAATTAATTAGTTTTATTTATTTAAATGTTTTTAATTAACTAAATACGGTGGGTCCTGCCTGTCATAGTCACAGGGTGGCCACGTCGGCGTTGACCCAGGTCAACGGGGTCAAAGGGGCCCGCGGGGCCAACGGTCAGCGACCCGGGGCTGGACCCCACCGAGCCACGTCGGTGGCCGGCGCAGGAACTGCGCCGGCGACCGAATCCGCGGCGGAAGATCGCCGGAGTGGCTCAGGATTCCTCTGTGGTGCGTCGTTTCGCGTGTTTTCGGTTGCGTTCGAGCGCAGGGACAGAGCCGCATCCAACTGGGCCGGTGTGGCGACTCGGCGATGGCCGGAGAGGCACCGGCGATGAGCCGTGGCGGAGGCCGAACCCCGGCGATCTCGCGTTCGTTCAAACAAGGGCTAAACCACGCGGCGACCTACCCCTACAGCATCTACACGGCGTCGCAAACGAAACGGGCACAAGCTCAAGACCAAATGGTCGTCGGGGACTCGCCGGCGACGAGTTCAAGCGGAGGCGCGTTCGGGCGCCGTGGGGGAAACAGATAGTGGACGCGCGAGGCTAACAGCGAGATGGGGAAAGGTAGACTGGCTCACCGCGCGGCTAAGAAAAGCCCGTGATGGCTTAGTAGCAACAGATGGCGCCGGAGACGGAAGGGGATCGCCAGCGGCCGAGGAAGAAGACGCGGTCGATGCGCTCAGTGCAGGCGATCCGGGCTCCTCCAAGTGGCTCCAGTCGACGCGGTAGACGACGATGGAGAAAAAGGACACGACGGAGCGTCGAGCGGGGCTCGGTGGCCGCGGAGACGAGCGCGGAACGGCAGCGATGGTGTTCGGTGGCGACGAGATCGGTGGGAGAGAGGGGCGAAGCCACTTAAGGGAAAGAGGGGAGAGTGACGGAGAGGACCAGGGGAGAGGGATCGGCTCGCCCTTATCTTCCCAGAGTGTCGGTGGCGTCGGCGCCGTCGCCATGTCGGCGCGCGGATGGCGCGCGCGCGCTCGACCAGAGAGAAGACGACAGCGCGAGAGAGAGATGAGGCGGGCCTGCTGGGCCGGGGTTCGGGGCACTGTGCACTAAGGCCTAGTGCACAGTGCCTCGTTTTTATTTTTCTGTTTCTGTTTCTCTTTTTCTTTTATTCTTTTCTGTTTTGATTTAGTTAGGGCACTTTTGCATTTTTGTAAAGTATGAGAATTGTCCCAAATATTGTAATGCAATATTAGCCTTGACCAAAAATTGGTTTGGGCAGATTTGGATTCCATTTGAAATTGAAATGATTTTAAATGAATTTAATATTGCTGTTTTGATGCTGTTTCAAATTGTTTGAGTCATTTAATTAGTCCAAGTGCTACTGGTGTTATTTTTATGTGTGCTCTTGGAATATTTGCTAATTAGTGAACATTTTTCCAAAGGTGTTTGAGCAAACTTATTTTGCACTTTTGAATTTTGAGTTGATTTCAGAATGGAGTTGATTTGCTTTGGTTAACCTATATGTTTATGCACTGTAAATGATATGACTTGGCATTATTAGCAGCTGATCAATAGGGGCAGGTTTGTAACTCCACTCAGACGTGACACAACTGCCCTACCTGTCAGCCCCGTTCATACACCGTGGGCGCCAACCGTGGGCGCCCAAACACCCTCTCGTCGCCCGAAATCGCTCTGGGCAAATATTTGGGAGATGCGAGATTACCGTCCTATCCCCAACCGACGAGACGTCCAAATTTTAAACGGGGGCTAAGTTCGTAACTTTCCCATATTTCAGACAGGCGCATCCCAAAAACATGGTTCCGCGTACCTCTCCCTCCATTTTCCCATTCATACACCGTCCGCGCTAGAACACCATCCCCACACCAGCCTCCTTCGTCCGCCACCCCATCCATCGCCGCCGTCCTCCACCCCATCCATCGCCGTCGTCCTCCACCATGCCGGAGCGCCTACCAAGACTGCGTCATCCACTGCTAGAGTTGGATGTTTCTCATCCACAGCGACGGACCAGGAGCCTTGCATCGCGTCCTCTCGCTTCATCGGCGCCATCGTCCTCCTTGCCGGGGCCCCTCCCACGACCTTCTCTTCCACCGCAACGGGACTTATCCCCCGATGCACCCGTCTACCATCGCAGATCTGCTTCAACGCCACCGACAGCCATCACACCCCCGATGCCTACCCGGCGCCGCAAGAGAGGTGGTACTACTTCATATCTGCTCAACTTTTTGATCTCAACCGGAAAATAGATCGTAACTTGGTTACTGTGCTTTCTTTTCAGGTCTTAGAATTTAGTTCTTAGTTCAAAGCAAATAATGGTTGCTAAATAGCATTTCTGCGGTTTGTAGCTTCAAATCTGCCATGGCACAGTCATAATAGGGTTTAATTGATCATGCTTAGGGTTTCCCTCCTTTTATGATCACTATACGTGCTTCGTGTCATAATAGCACTGCTCCACCCATCAAGCTAAACAAGCTTAGTTGTTCAAATACGAATATGATATTATTAAAACAGAGTCATTTAATTGGTCAGCAAAATGTTCCTAATTTAGTTTTGAAAATGCATGTACGCCGCTCGGGTGTGGATCTACAGGGTGCCCACAGTGGGCCGCCGCCCACCCTGGGATTTTGGGTCGGCCCAGGCCCCGATTCCCCTCTGTTCTGTTGCGCTTCCGATCTCTACTCGCCCCCAGCCGCCTGTCTCGCTGGCGACTTGCCATCCCCGGACGGCATGACTCTAGGAGGAGACGCCGGACTAACTGGAGGTCAGGAGCTGCTCGCCCAACAGCGTCACCGCTGCCCGGGCGCGCCGCCATGCCTACCTTCCCAGTCCGTTTAGGTCTCAGGCATGCAGCAGCCACTAAACCAACCCTATTTATCCTGAGATACATCCTCAACACTCAGCAACCACTCCTCATCACCCATTTTTTAATTGATTCATTACTCATTAGGCAGGACTGACATTAGGGTTTGTTGTGTACTGAGTGCTACCTACACTTAATGGTTCAGATGTATTTCAGTAATCTTTAGTACATGTAAAGTTCACAGGGTTTCAAAATTCCAGCCCTAGGAACAGACACTAGTCATTTTGGATTGTTGGTCATAGTGACATTGACCCAGATTACTACTGCAGGCCAGGTTTGTTTACAATTTTACTTGTCTTTCTTACTCATTCGATATGATATCCAATTATTCACATCGATTAGTTGCAAACAATAATTGCTAGACCAACTTCTTGATTCAGATTTTGGACGGTCTCTTACTGCAGTTACAATTCTGCATACTTGTCCTAGTAAGCTCACAAGTAATGATTGATTCACTACCTCTATGCTTGCCTTGTCATATTTGTTGTCAATATTCTTTTAGGGTGGACCACCCTGTTTCAAAATACTGGAACCGCAGACATGAGTGAATAGTATTTCTCTGTGTGATCTCTTCCATCATGTGTGGGCAACGAACACTACATTGTATAGAAAGGAAGTGTCATTTCCACCTTTTACATAGATTACGATCTTTTACATGGAATACAATCTGCCTACTTGCGTTGTGTCGCACTACCAGCACTCCACCCTTGAAGCTAAACATTATGCCACTCATAATTCCTTAGTTTATTTGTTCAAATACGAATTTGATATGATTCTAATGTTCCTACTTCAGTTTTGAAATGTGTGTCTGCCTGTTATAGAGACATAAGAGTTTGTATTTCTGTGTGTGGTCTGGTCAGCACGGTTGGGGGGTGAACTTTGCATACGCAGGGGTTTATAGGGAGACACTCTTCGAGTTGAATCCGCAATGCATTCCATATATAATCTGGCTACTTTTTATGTTTTCATGAATCTCAGATACTGAACAGCATCATAATGATTATGAGCTTGCGCTCATGAAAAGAATAAAGCAGAACAATGCCATGGCTGTCAAACTTGGCATTAAGGGACTGAAATCAAGTCTGGATGCAATGCAATGCAAATGCTCACCACCTACAGATTCATGCTCAGAATATAATCCTTACAGTGATTCTAAGCTAGAGGGAGACCTAAGTTAATGTAGCTCCCTGGTGGAGGAGTCAGAGGCAGATGCCCTATCTTATTCACCCATCAAGGTGCTTGCTCTAACTTTCCAAGGTTATATTGGTCGCACATATCTTGCAACTGATGCTTTGCATTACTTCTACTTTGTTGCATTGCCATTAGCTTAGTTTACACATTGTGTATGTGAATACGCCCTGCCTATCCATTTTCAGTACATATTCCATTTGTCATCATACCATATTTATCCATTCAAATGTTGTTCTTGTGTATCAGACGTTCAAAAGGAAGAGGGTGATTGCTGATCGCGGAGGAGCATGAATAAAGTATTTGGAAAAGGTAGTGACACCTGATAAATCAAATAGCCCATTAGGTGTAGTTGCAATATCACCAGACCCAGAAAACACGGCCACAACTCTAGCAGACTCTAGCCCTACTACACTGGCCATCTCTAATGCCCCAACTCAGCAGACCCCAACTGTCGCAAACAGTATGATGATGCCAGTTGACATAGCACCAGCTCTACGACGCAAAACCCCCATTCCAGCAAAGAGTACACCAAATCCAGTTGCCAAATCCCTTTTCAAACGAGAGAGAGCCCCAATTGCAGAAAATAGGACTCCTGTTGCACTTCTTCCCAGTTTACAAGACGAAGCTTATATTGTGGTCAGGAACTTTGTGCGCATCTTTCCTTCATGGAAAGATTATACCACAGACAAAGAACAATTTCCAATCTTCCTCCGCAACTTACGCGTAAGTAATGTACTAATGTTATTCATGGTAATTACTGCATATGTTTCTGCTGACAGAAGACACAAGATTTTATTCTTTTAAATAGGCGAGGACCAAACTGGATAGTCAAGACGAGCAAGGGTTGGTTGCGCTTTTCAAGCACTCGTTGATGAAGTATCGTTACTACCTGAGGCAAGCGCACTTCGATGGCAAGCCTCTAAATGAAATTTCTGTAAAGTCTCTGGTGCTACATTTATCAGACAGTGACTGGAATAATCTTGTTACACATTGGTCTCGTCTGCAGCGTAAGGTACTGTCTATGATATCACATCACAATTTGAACTACATTTCTACATGTGCCTTAACGTCTCACTTGTACGAAAACTGTTTGCAGAAGAACATTTATTCTCAAGGGACCACATAATCTCGCAACTATACTGCACACTGCATTGCTCTTGTGAGTACCTCTTGTCCTGTATGACCATACTTACTTTCATAGCTGGTTGATTATGTAGCATTACTGCACATGTTAGCCTCATTATCCTCCATTTGGTGGACATTATAAGATCCGTATTGACTCTTACATAAATTTAGAATCAACCCAATGCTTTTGAAGAGGTTTAGCTCTGCAGTCCTCTTGTAAGGACTGAACGTCATCTATCACTGTACTTACATTAACAGCTACTCCCTCCGTCCCATAATATAAGAGCGTTTTGTACAGTACACCAGTGTTCAA
Organism: Thinopyrum elongatum; assembly: GCA_011799875.1. Classification (NCBI taxonomy): domain Eukaryota; kingdom Viridiplantae; phylum Streptophyta; class Magnoliopsida; order Poales; family Poaceae; genus Thinopyrum; species Thinopyrum elongatum. Next base: position 413,108,899 of record CM022297.1, on the reverse strand, counting down.
AACATTCTTATATTATGGGAAGAGGGATTGGTTCATTGTGTAGCATTCTGCATCTTATCTCCCTCGCCCACCATTTACTAAAAAATATCAGATCTATATTTAATCTTACGAAAAAGTTGAATACACAAACAATGCCAGTGCAGAAGTGTAGCCCATTGCTCTTGTCAGTACACTTTGTCCTATAACGCTTGTACTTCCAGGGATTGGTAGTTGATTATGTAGCATAAATCTGCATCTTATCTTCATTATCCTCTATCCCTTCTAGTATTATCATATCTATAATTATCTCTACAAAATGTAGAGTACAGGCAATGCTTATGAAGAAGATTCTGTGCTGAAATTTTTGAGTTATCCTTCCCTTGACATGGAGAAGGGCATTATAAAGCCGGTGTTAACTGTTAATGTAAGTCAGTCTTTCTAAAGCCTTTATCCTCAACTGCTGTTTAATTTGCTCATACTCCCCATCGTTAACTGCTGTTTAGTTTGCTGTTTCTATCAAAATGCATGTTCGCAACAACTGTAAGTTCCAAGTTTTACTTGTAAAACCAAATTCCTTATTCATACCATGCACATTACTCAATATTCCCTATATGTATGCTTGTTTTTGTGGATCTATAATCCAGTGTGTGGTGAAGCAGCCCACGTTTGCACCTTGACATCTCCTGTTTTATCTTACTGATGTGGCTGATGATATGAACAACATGCCATGCACATTAACCAAAATAGATACAATGATTGTCTTTGCCCTTCATCTATGCTTGTTTTGTTGACATGGTAATCCAGTAGTGTGGTGAAGCCCCCCGCATTATGAACAATGCCAAATTATGCTATTGATATTTTGAACTTACTCTTTATTTTCTAATTTGAAACTGGATGGAATTGACAGCACAGTTATCATCTTTGTTTATAGACGTGCAAAACCTGTCATCTCTCTGCTTGTTTCAGGGTGATATGCCTGATGGCATGCACAAGTCTGCTGAAGGCTGTGAGACAAACCCAACATATATTGCAGCAAAGAAGGCAAAACATCTTGAAGATAGCGAGACAACCCCAAAGTCTTGTCTTGATGCAGTGTTCAAGTTACTTGAGACTAGCAGTCAGACAAGCTCACAGAATTTGCTGTCTAAATCAGTTCGACTTCTTCAGTCCCAAGTTCTAGCAGAAAGGCATTCTGCAACTCAACTTCGACTTGAAGTCCTATCTCTAAGAAAGATTGCGGAGAACACCAATGAGAACCTCATTGCTAAACAGCTACACCTGGAAGCTATGACCGACATGCTAGGCCGGTCTCACAGCCTTGCTCAGCAGCTTGTGCAGCAGTTCCCGCAAAAGGCTAACCTTTCTTGAACTGTCTTGGAAGTGGTCTTGGTTCAATATTATTTTGTTACCCTGCAATGGCGCCCAGTTTTTGTAATTTGCTTCTTCGTTGCGCTTTATGATCACTGGTGGTGAACTTCGATGCCCAGTGGATGTAATATACCATAAATCCTTTATTGTATAGTGTAGGTTTATTCTAAGTTACTATACCATAATTTCTTTATTGTATAGAGTAGGTTTGTTCTTAATTCCTACTAGTTACCGTATATGCCATCATTCGCTATCTGAAAAAAAGGCAAAAATCTGATGTAGTCGACCGGGCCGAAACATTCGCCTCTAACGGGCCTGCATTTTAGCGGGCCACAATTGGGCCGGCCTGCAACTTTCTTGGGCCTGAAAGGCCATTGGGGCCTTCACACTTTGCGCCAGGCCCACAACTTACACGGGCCTATATTCGGCCCAAAGTTTAGTTGGCCCTTTAGTGGACCCAACGCTTAGTTGGGCCCATGTTGCTTCAGGCCATTAACAGGCTGAATATTCTGCTGGCTTGTTATGGCCCAGAAGAAACCATGGGCCTTTAGCAGGTCGAAATGCATGTTGGGCCTCAATTTTCACTAGTTGTCGACGGGCCTTCAGCAGGCTGAAATGTAGACCAGGCCATTATTGGCCCAGTTATATGATGGGCCATTACCAGGCCGAAACATATCTCGGGCCTTAGTTGGCCCACTGATATCATGGGCCTTTAAGAGGCCGAAAGCTTAGTAGAGGCATCAACTGGCCGAATTATACGACATGCCTTTAACAGGCCCAAAGTCACGTTGGACCATATATGGCCCATGGGCAGCACGGGCCATTCCCAAGCCGAAAGACACACCGGGCTGAAATGGGCCCATGTCTACATCGGGCCTCCAACAGGCCGAAATGTCACTGGGCCGTAATTGGGCCCAAATATTCGGTGAACAATTAACGGGTCAGATTTGGCTTCGGGCTATAAATGGGCCATGTTTAAACAGGTCGTTAGTGGGTTGGCCCACTAGTACCTGAGTAAATACTACAGGCCTTTGACTGGGTCGGCCTTTTTAACCTATATGGGCCTCTGTTGGGCCCTGCCACATGTTGACGTATCATAGGCACGTCTCCTCCATTGGACGGGCGACATCTGGCCCACCGAGGAGCCGACGCGTGTTTCCTCCAGCCAATGATGATTTTACACATGGAAAATCCCCATTGGTCCGGGCTGTTAACGGGTTATCGGATCCAAACCGGAACCCGATAGCTTAACGGCGACCCGTTACGGTGGATGCCACGTGTCGGATACCCTTGACGAAAGCAGTTCCATGACGCGCCATTTATCGTCATGGAAGTGGACACTTCCGTGATGATAATTTTGGTATTGTCATGGAACACTTCTACGACAGCACAGGTATGACTATCTTGATTCTGTCATAAAATCGTCATGGATGTACATGCATGACAAAAAATGCGACCTACTGTGACAAATACAAATCATCACGGAAGTGGGTTTTTTTTTGTATTGTTGCAAGCAAATGACTAAGGAGTTAGTCACGAGGTGATGTATAACGGAACGCGTAAAGAGACTTGCCAGTAACGAGATTGAACTAGGTATGAAGATACCGACGATCGAATCTCGGGCAAGTAACATACCGATAGACAAAGGGAATTACGTATGTTGTCATAACGGTTTGACCGATAAAGATCTTCGTAGAATATGTAGGAGCCAATATGGGCATCCAGGTTCCGCTATTGGTTATTGACCGGAGAGGTGTCTTGGTCATGTCTACATAGTTCTCGAACCCGTAGGGTCCGCATGCTTAACGTTCGATGACGATATAGTATTATATGAGTTATGTGATTTGGTGACCGAATGTTGTTCAGAGTCCCAGATGAGATCACGGAGTCTCGAAATGGTTGACAGGTACAGATTGATATATAGGACGATGGTATTCGGACACCGGAAGTGTTTCGGGGGGTACTGGGTACTTATCGGGTCACCGAAAGGGGTTCCGGGCACCCCTGGCAAAAGATATGGGCCTTATGGGCCAAGAGGGGAAACGCACCAGCCACAAGGGGCTGGTGCGCCCCCCATATGAGCCGACCTAGGAGGAGATGGAAAGAGGGGAAGGGAAAGGAAAGAGTGGAATAGGATTCCTACTTCCTTCCCTCTCCCCCTCTCTTTCCTTCCCCCTCAGATAAATATGGCAGTGGGGCGCCACTTGGGAGGACCCCAAGTAGGATTCGGCCTACTCGGGGCGCCCTCCTGGCTGCTCCTCTCTCCCTCCCACCTATATGTATGAGGAGGGGGGTGCCTAGCACACACCAGACAATTGCCTAGCCGTGTGCGGCGCCCCCCTCCACCGTTTACACCCCCGGTCATATTTTTGTAGTGCTTAGGCGAAGCCCTGCGGAGATCACTTCACCATCACTGTCACCATGCCGTCGTGCTGACGGAACTCATCTACTACCTCGATGTCTTGCTAGATCAAGAAGGCGAGGGACGTCACCGAGCTGAACGTGTGCGGAACAAGGAGGTGACGTGCATTCGGTACTTGATCGGTTGAAGCGCGAAGAAGTTCGACTACATCAACCGCATTGTGAAACGCTTCCGCTTACAGTCTACGAGAGTACGTAGACACACTCTCCCCCTCGTTGCTATGCATCTCCATGGATAGATCATTGCGTGTGCGTAGAATTTTTTTTGTTTTCCATGCAACGATTCCCAACAGTGGCATCCGAGCCAGGTCTATGTGTAGATGATATGCACGAGTAGAACACAAAGAAGTTGTGGGCGGTGATGTTCATAATGCTTACCACCAACGTCTTATTTTGATTCGGCGGTATTGTGGGATGAAGCGGCCCGGACCAACCTTACATGTCCACGTACATGAGACCGGTTCCACTGACTGACATGCAACTAGTTTTGCATAAAGGTGGCTGGCGGGTGTCTGTTTCTCCTACTTTAGTTGAATCGAATTTGACTGCGACCGGTCCTTGACGAAGGTTAAAACAGTAAACTTGATAATTCCCCGTTGTGGTTTTTGCCGTAGGTAAGAACGGTTCTTGCTAGAAGCCCGTAGCAGCCACGTAACACTTGCAACAACAAAGTAGAGGACGTCTAACTTGTTTTTGCAGGGTATGTTGTGATGTGATATGGTCAAGACATGATGTGATATACGTTATTGTATGAGATGATCATGTTTTGTAAGATATCAGGCAACCGGCAGGAGCCTTATGGTTGTCTCTTTATTGTATGAAATGCAAACGCCATGTAATTGCTTTACTTTATCGCTATGAGTTAGCAATAGTTGTAGAAGCAATAGTTGGTGAGACGACCACGACGCAACGATGGAGATCAAGGTGTCGAGCCGGTGACAATGGAGATCATGCGATGCTTTGGAGATGAAGATCAAAAGCACGAGATGATGATGGCCATACCATGTCATATATTGTGATTGCATGTGATGTTTATCTTTTATGCATCTTATTTTTTCTTAGTTCGGCGGTAGCATTATAAGATGATCCCTTCACTAAATTTCAAGGTAAAAGTGTTCTCCCTGAGTATGCACCGTTGCTACAGTTCGTCGTTTTGAGACACCACGTGATGATCGGGTGTGATAGACTCTACGTTCACATACAATGGGTGTAAGACAATTTTGCACATGCAGAATACTTGGGTTAAACTTGACGAGCCTAGCATGTACAGACATGGTCTCGAAACACTGGAGACCGAAAGGTCGAACATGAGTCATATAGTAGATATGATAAACATGAAGATGTTCACCATTGAAGACTACTCCATCTCACGTGATGATCGGACTTGGTTTAGTTGATATGGATCATGTATCACTTAGACAACTTGAGGGATGTTGATTTAAGTGGGAGTTCATTAGTAATTTGATTAATTGAACTTAATTTATCATGAACTTAGTCTTGATAGTTTTTGCATATCTATGTTGTAGATCAATAGCTCGCATATAGCTCCCCTGTTTTATTTTGATATGTTCCTAGAGAAAACTAAGTTGAAAGATGATTGTAGCAATGATGCGACTGGGTCCGTGATCTAAGGATTTCCTCATTGCTGCAAGAAGAATTATGTCCTTGATGCACCGCTAGGTGGCAGACCTATTGCAGGAGCAGTGCAACGTTTTGAACGTTGGCAAAGCTCATATGATGACTACTTAATAGTTTAGTGCGCCATGCTTTACGGCTTAGAACCGGGACTCAAAAATGTTTTGAACGCCACAGAGCATATAACATGTTCCAAGAGCTGAAATTGGTATTTCAGACTCATGCCCATGTTGAAGGTATAAGACCTCTGACAAGTACTTTGCCTACAAGATGGAGGAGAATATCTCAGCCAGTTAGCATGTGCTCAAAATGTCTGGGTACTACAATCGCTTGAATCAAGTGGGAGTTAATCTTCCAGATAAGAAAGTGATTGACAGAGTTCTCTAGTCACTATCACCAAGCTACTAGAACTTCGTGATGAACTATAATATGCAAGGGATGATGAAAATGATTCCCGAGCTCTTCACGATGCTGAAATCGGTGAAGATAGAAATCAAGAAAAAGCATCAAGTGTTGATGGTTAACAAGACCACTAGTTTCAAGAAAAAAGGGCAAGGGAAAGAAAGGGAACTTCAAGAAGAGTGGCAAGCAAGTTGCTGCTCCCATGAAGAAGCCCAAAGCTGAACCCAAGCCTGAGACTGAGTGCTTCTACTGCAAAGGAAATGGTCACTGGAAGCGGGACTGTCCCAAATACTTGGCGGATAAGAAGGATGGCAAAGTGAACAAAGGTATATTTGATATACATGTTATTGATGTGTACTTTACTAGTGTTCATAGTAGCCCCTGGGTATTTGATACCGGTCCAGTTGCTAAGATTAGTAACTCGAAACAGGAGTTGCAAAATGAACAGAGACTAGTTAATGGCGAGGTGATGATGTGTGTTGGAAGTGATTCCAAGGTTGATAAGATCACCATCGCACACTCCCTCTACCTTCGAGATTAGTGTTGGACTTAAATAAATGTTATTTGGTGTTTGCGTTGAGCATGAATATGATTAGATCATGTTTATTGCGATACGGTTATTCATTTAAGTCAGAGAATAATTGTTGTTCTGTTTACATGAATAAAACCTTCTATGGTCATGCACCCAATGTAAATGTTTTATTGAATCTCGATCGTAGTGATACACATATTCATAATATTGATGCCAAAAGATGCAAAGCTGATAATGATAGTGCAACATATTTGTGGCACAGCCGTTTAGGTCATATTGGTGTAAAACGCATGAAGAAACTCCATACAGTGGACTTTTGGAATCACTTGATTATGAATCATTTGATACTTGCAAACCATGCCTCATGGGCAAGATGACTAAAACTCTGTTCTGTGGAACAATGGAGCGAGTTAATGACTTATTGGAAATAATACATACCGATGTATGCGGTCCGATGAGTATTGAAGCACGCGGCGGGTATCGTTATTTTCTCACCTTCACCGATGATTTGAGTAGATATGGGTATATCTATTTGATGAAACACAAGTCTGGAACATTTAAAAAGTTCAAAGAATTTCAGAGTGAAGTTGAGAATCATCGTAACAAGAAAATAAAGTTTCTACGATCCGATCGCGGAGGCGAATATTTGAGTTACGAGTTTGGCATTTATTTGAAACAATGTGGAATTGTTTCACAACTCACGCCACCTGGAACACCACATCATAATGGTGTATCCGAATGTCGTAATCATATTTTATTAGATATGGTGCGTTCTATGATGTCTCTTACCGATTTGCCTTTATCATTTTGGGGTTATGCATTAGAGACAACCGCATTCACGTTAAATAGGGCACTGTCTAAATCCGTTGAGATGACACCGTATGAACTGTGGTTTGGCTAGAAACCTAAGCTGTCGTTTCTTAAAAGTTTGGGGTTGTGACACTTATGTCAAAAGGCTTCAGCCTGATAAGTTTGAACCCAAATTGGAGAAGTGGGTCTTCATAGGATACCCTAAGGAAACAATTGGGTACACCTTCTACCACAGATCCAAAGGCAAGAATGGTTCCTTTCTAGAGAAGGAGTTTCTCTCGAAAGAAGTGAGTGGGAGGAAAGTAGAACTTAATGAGGTAATTGTACCTTCTCTCAAATTGGAAAGTAGCACATCAGAGAAATCCGTTCCCGTGATGCCTACACCAACTAGAGAGGAAGCAAATGATGATGATCATGAAACTTCAGATCAAGTTGCTACTAAACCTCGTAGGTCGACCAGAGCACGATCCACACCAGAGTGGTATGGTAATCCTGTTCTGGAAGTCATGTTACTAGACCAAGGTGAACCTACGAACTATGAAGAAGCTATGATGAGCCCAGATTCCGACAGATGGCTTGGGGCCATGAAATCTGAGATAGTATCCATGTATGAGAACAAAGTGTGGACTTTGGTGGACTTGCCCAATGATCGGCAATCAATAGAAAATAAATGGATCTTCAAGAAGAAGACTGACACTGATAGTAATGTTACTGTCTACAAAGCATGACTTGTCGCAAAAGGTTTTTGACAAGTTCAAGGGGTTGACTACGATGAGACTTTCTCACCCGTAGCGATGCTTAAGTCCGTCCGAATCATGTTAGCAATTGCCGCATTTTATAATTATGAAATCTGGCAAATGGACGTCAAAACTGCATTCCTTAATGGATATCTTAAAGAAGAGTTGTATATGATGCAACCAGAAGGTTTTGTCGATCCTAAAGATGCGAACAAAGTGTGCAAGCTCCAGCGATCCATCTATGGACTGGTGCAAGCATCTCGGAGTTGGAATATACACTTTGATAAGGTGATCAAAGCATATGGTTTTATACAGACTTATGGTGAAGCCTGTATTTACAAGAAAGTGAGTGGGAGCTCTGTAGCATTTCTGATATTATATGTGGATGACATATTGTTGATTGGAAATGATATAGAATTTTTGGATAGCATAAAAAGGATACTTGAATAAGAATTTTTCAATGAAAGACCTCGGTGAAGCTGCTTACGTATTGAGCATCAAGATCTATAGGGATAGATCGAGACGCTTAATAGGACTTTCACAAAGCACATACCTTGACAAAGTTTTGAAGAAGTTCAAAATAGATCAGCCAAAGAAAGGGTTCTTGCCTGTGTTGCAAGGTGTGAAGTTGAGTAAGACTCACAACCCGACCACGACAGAAGATAGAGAGAGAATGAAAGTCATTCCCTATGCCTCAGCCATAGGTTCTATAAAGTATGCCATGCTGTGTACTAGACCTGTTGTGTACCTTGCCATGAGTTTGGTAAGGGGGTACAATAGTGATCCAGGAGTTGATCACTAGACAGCGGTCAAAATTATCCTTAGTTACCTAAGAGGACTAAGGAAATGTTTCTCGGTTATGGAGGTGATAAAGAGTTCATCGTAAAGGGTTACGTCGATGCAAGCTTTAACACCGATCCGGATGACTCTGAGTCTCAATCTGGATACATATTGAAAGTGGGAGCAATCAGCTAGAGTAGCTCCATGCAGAGCAATGTAGACATAGAAATTTGCAAAATACATACGGATCTGAATGTGGCAGACCCGTTGACTAAACTTCTCACACAAGCAAAACATGAACACACCTTAGTACTCTTTGGGTGTTAATCACATGGCGATGCGAACTAAATTATTGACTCTAGTAAACTATTTGGGTATTGGTCACATGACGATGTGAACTATGGGTGTTAATCACATGGCGATGTGAACTAGATTATTGACTCTAGTGCAAGTGGGAGACTGAAGGAAATATGCCCTAGAGGCAATAATAAAGTTGTTATTTTATATTTCCTTATTCATGATGAAGGTTTATTATTCATGCTAGAATTGTATTGATCGAAAACCTAAATACATGTGTGAATATATAAACAAACACCGTGTCCCTAGTGAGCCTCTACTTGACAAGCTCGTTGATCAAAGATGGTTATGGTTTCCTAACCATGGATATGAGTTGTCATTTGATAACGGGATCACATCATTAGGAGAATGATGTGATGGACAAGACCCATCCGTTAGCTTTGCATAATGATCGTTAAGTTTATTGCTAATGCTTTCTTCATGTCAAATACATATTCCTTCGACTATGAGATTATGCAACTCCCGGATACCGGAGGAATACCTTGCGTGCTATCAAACGTCACAACGTAACTGGGTGATCATAAAGATGCTCTACAGGTATCTCCGAAGGTGTTTGTTGAGTTGGCATAGATCAAGATTAGGATTTGTCACTCCGAGTTTCGGAGAGGTATCCCTGGGCCCTCTCGGTAATACATATCATAAGCTTGCAAGAAAACGACTAAGGAGTTAGTCATGAGGTGATGTATTATGGAACGAGTAAAGAGACTTGCCGGTAACGAGATTGAACTAGGTATGAAGATACCTACGATCGAATCTCGGGCAAGTAACATACCGATGGACAAAGGGAATTACGTATGTTGTCATAACGGTTCGACCGATAAAGATCTTCGTAGAATATATAGGAGCCAATATAGGCATCTAGGTTCCGCTATTGGTTATTGACCGGAGAGGTGTCTCGGTCATGTCTACATAGTTCTCGAACCCGTAGGGTCCGCACGCTTAACGTTCGATGCCGATATAGTATTATATGAGTTATGTGATTTGGTGACCGAATGTTGTTCGGAGTCCCGGATGAGATCACGGACATGACTAGGAGTCTCGAAATGGTCGAGAGGTAAAGATTGATATATAGGACGATGGTATTCGGACACCGGAAGTGTTTCGGGGGGTACCGGGTACTTATCGGGTCACTGGAAGGGGTTCCGGGCACCCCCGGTAAAAGATATGGGCCTTATGGGCCAAGAGGGGAAACGCACCAGCCACAAGGGGCTGGTGCGCCCCCCATATGGGCCGGCCTAGGAGGAGAAGGAAAGAGGGGAAGGGAAAGGAAAGAGTGGAATAGGATTCCTACTTCCTTCCCTCTCCCCCTCTCTTTCCTTCCCCCTCAGATAAATATGGCAGGGGGGCACCACTTGGGAGGACCCCAAGTAGGATTCGGCCTACTTGGGGCGCCCTCCTGGCTGTTCCCCTCTCCCTCCCACCCATATATATGAGGGGGGCGCCTAGCACACACTAGACAATTGCCTAGCCGTGTGCGGCGCCCCCCTCCACCGTTTAGACCTCCGGTCATATTTTCGTAGTGCTTAGGCGAAGCCCTGCGAAGATCACTTCACCATCACCGTCACCACGCCGTCGTCCTGACGGAACTCATCTACTACCTCGACGTCTTGATGGATCAAGAAGGCGAGGGGCGTCACCGAGCTGAACGTGTGCAGAACGCGGAGGTGCCGTGCGTTCGGTACTTGATTGGTTGAAGCGCGAAGAAGTTTGACTACATCAACCGCGTTGTGAAACGCTTCCGCTTACGGTCTACAAGGGTACGTAGACACACTCTCCCCCTCGTTGCTATGCATTTCCATGGAGAGATCATTGCGTGTGCATAGAATTTTTTTTGTTTTCCATGCAACGATTCCCAACACGTAGTACATTGGTCTGCTAGCTTTTGAAAAAAATGCATTATGGCATGGTAAATGCAAAAAAAAATCTATTAGTCAGATGGCAAATTATATGAAATTTATAAAACGGGCCACATGGCAACTTTGGATATTTAGGGGCCATTTGGAATTCACCCGGGATTGCCACAGCAATTCAAGGCAAGCCAAAAATTTGGCAGAGGAATCGGCCGCCCACATTCTGCCCGCGCCTGGGCGCAATATCTGAACTAGACGACCAAAATATTGACGTGGAAACATATTCGTGGCTTTAATCCAAACGCCCACCCATGCAGCTAGTCAACACCAAGATTTTGGCGTGGTAGCTATTGGCGATCCTAACGGCCCCTTGTTGTTATCTGAACTTTGCCATGATTGTATAATTTGTTTTTTTTTTTGTAAATTTCCATATACCCCCATGGCAAATATGTATAACCATCATGGCATAAACTACACTAATTTTTTAAAAGGGTCGCAAGGCAGCTTGACATTTTTTTAAAAACACTTTATATATTGTGGCAATTGTAGAATAATTTTGTACCAATTTGGAAAAACAAACACCGTAAAGAAAAATGAAAAACACACAAACTTGCCATGATAAAATGGGTAATTTTCATAGTAAAGTTTGTACATATCACATGGCAAATTACAAAAATAAAATGTTTTTCTGAATAATGGTAACTTGCACACAAATTTCTGAGGGTCAGTTGGCAAATTTAGGTGTTTTATTCTCCAAAGTAATGGCAGCATTTGGTGGGACAAATAATCGTCACATGGAAAATTTGGAAAAAAAAAGGTTTGTACTGGTCACATGAAAATTTTAGAAGAAATGTTTGTGCTGGTCACATGGCACCGATGGGACAAACCTACTTGCCAAAGCTAGTACAAGCTACAAACATGGAAAAAAATCCATGTGTTTTACCCTCCACCTCTCCCCTACCCAAAATTGGTTATGACATGAAAAAAAGGAATCACTATGGTGTGCACAATAATTTTGCCATGGTATGCCCAAAATATGTGGTGATAGAAACAATAAAATTTAGGAATTTGTTTTCCAAAAAAGCAAGGCAACTTGTACTTATGTAGGGTTTTTGGACCTTTTCTTCTTGTTTGTTTTCTAGAGGGCAAGCGCTAGGTATTGTACTCCTATTTGTCGGCAGCTTTTTTTTTGTAACGACAAAAATATTCCTATTGCCACAAGGCACTGGTCAATGCATGTGAATACGCATGACACCTGCATGTATACAACACCGAAAACATCTAAAAAAAGCTCTGAAATTGGACATGTATGCAACTACATGTACTGGCTGCGTAGTTACCACCCACGAGACTCTGAATTTTGCCGCCTAGCACAAAAAGTAAGTTTATAATCCAAATTTTTTTTTTGAGACAATCTCGCGAAGCTTTTATTAACTCATCACAATGTTTACAGGGACGAAGGATAGATCACCTGGATTGCCTAACCACACACGGCGGCCAACTCCAAGTAAGAGAGCATGCTTCGCTAAATTGTGAGCCTCGACATTCAAGCTCCTAAATTCATGACTAAAAAAGCAGGTGGCAAAATGCCTAGATCGATCGACAATCTCCCTAATGATAGCTCCATAGGCCGCTGCACTCATCTGTCTGATATCATCGATCACAGTTTTGCAATCCGATGCCACTGAGATCCTGCGCTCGTACAGGTCATCCGCCAAAGCAAGTGACTCCCGAACTGCCAAGGCCTCTAGTGTCGTAGGATCATCAAGACCGTAGAAGGTAAACGTCGACGCACCCAAGAAAAGTCCTTGCCAATCCCTGCACGCCGCCGCGACCGAGGCGATCGGTCTAGTTCTCATCAGCGTAGCATCGACATTGTTCTTGCAGGTTCCTTCCTGGGGCGGCACCCACTGGTTCAGGCGGGGCTGGGCAACTCGAGGCTCCCCCTGTGGTTTCGCTAACACCTGGAGATCATTGAGTGTTGAGGCCACATCCGCAGACAGTGAATATCTCTGTGGGAAATGACCTGGACTCTTTCAGGCCCAAGACGCGGCACTACCCATCGTGGCCCAGTTACTGCCACGAGGCGCCATACCCTAGCAGGTCACCCCCCTATCCGCCGCCGCAGAACTCACCTCCTCCTCCCATCCGCCACCCAGTTGATGTTGCCGCAGCAGCAATCCTGCCGCCATCTCTCTTTTTGATGATGATTGTTTTTGCGGATCATGCCTTCAGTTTGATGGTTTTGTTCTTCTTTTCCTGCTGTCTGTCTATGATATTGGTTTTGGTTTATTCTGATGATGATTCCGCATCTGGAAAGAAGCTTCTCCCTGTGATCCAGATTCATTCGATTGGTCGCTGGGGGAACGCTGCAGCCTTGGAGCTCTTTCCTGAGAGCAAGTGCGCAGGATATAATGCTGGCCGGCCGATCTAGATGGCTCTCCAGTTTGGCTTTTCTGTGCCATTTTCTTCCGTGTTCTGCATCGCGTTCTTTGTGCTCTCAGATCACGTAGTATAGGATCATAGCATTGCCTGTTTTTTCCGCAGATGGTATCCACTGCCTGCGGATGTGGCTGTTGCCTTTTGCCCCTGTTCGTCATCGAGTAACTTTGCTCTTAATTAGAGGATTTATAATTAACAACGGACGTGAAACAACTACCTGTGCCCCTTCAGGTGCGATCCCCCTAATCGTCTCCAACCGCCTGTAGTTTAAAGGCCGGACTGAAAAGTCCATCGGCTGTATGCCTCTGTGGTATGCCGAATTGGTGGCCCAATCGCCTGTAATAGATTTTGTGGGAGGACGAATTGGTGGCCCAATCAAACAGCGTTAATAAAGAAACTACAGCGTCCAAAATGGAAAAAACAACCCAAATAATGGCATGACGCACTGTCATCTGAAAAGACAAAGCAAACCCAAACAATAAACTTGTCTTGCTACTGCCGTCCTTGCGTATTTCGTGAGTTTTTAGTATTGAGTATTTACAAAAGGATCTTAACATGTCCAAACTGTACAAGAAATGCAATTTGTGTATGTATCCTTTTAACGATTAAATAAATAGTTTGATATATTTTTGCACAAAGTTTAGAACTTGTAGTGCATATATGTAGTTTCTTATTTTAGATGAGATGACTTCGCAGCATTGGGTGCAAAAGCAACATCCTACCTATGTGTTGGCGTTAGTGTGGTGGTGGATACATAATTTTATATTATAAACGCTTGTGAATTTATTCATACTCGTAATTGTTAATAGATACAATCATACGATGATTTGGATTCAAGATTACAATGTAATTTCTTGGAGATGACTTTCTAAAAGAGACCAAAATTGGATCTACGCACTGAGAGTGCCACTATTCACTCAACTTATTAACAGTAGAGGTTTTGGAAGCCCTTAACTTGTGATTAATGAATGGACATGGGCCAAGATTAATCCCCTAGAAGTGCAGGCTATTGAACCACAAATCTTATAACATTGAGGAAATTTTCAAACTCTGAAGAATCAAACCAATAAAAGCAATACTTTATTCTAATATAAACTCATTAGATCCAAATAAATGGGTCCACTAGGACAAAACTCTGGCTCGATTCCAACGCCAGGGTAGAGAGTTTTCTTCTTCCAAAAGCTCGATAGAGAGGTTTTTTTATTTGCAAAAACACTACGAGATGCCCGATAAAAACCACAACTCTCATAGCAAAAGTTGGTAGCCAGAGGCGAGGGGACCGAGAAAATCTCCTAGCACCCCCTTTGTATCACTCTCAAACCCTACGTAGCTGGGCACCACCAAAGGTATGTTCGCTTGCCTCAAGGGCAGCATGAGTATCAAGGACTGCATTTTTTCATTTTTACTTATAATATTTCATATTCCAAAAGTGCGGAAATATTAATATATATATATGGATTTTTTAAACAAATTTAATTTGTTCCCATGCTTTAAAAAAATGTTTGTATGTTTGAAAAATATTATGACATTTTAAAAAATGTTCACGCAATATTGAAAAAAGTATAAAATATATATCAATGTTCATGGGTTTAAAAAATACTACTCTCTCCGTACACAAATATAAGATGTTTTTGATATTTCAATAAGAACTACTTACGGACTGAAATGGATGAGCAGACACTTAAATATGCCTATATTTGATTCACAAAAGCGACATCTTATATCTGTGAACTGAGGGACACAAAAATGCCCTAGTGCAAGTCGTCAAAGTAGTTCAAGGCCACATCCAGTATGGAAGAAAGTATGGAACTTGAAGCTCCGAGGAAAAATCAAGATATTCATTTGGAGGTGTTTATACACAACTCCATCCCATGTTTTTGTGTCCCTGCTAATCGTCATGTCGGCAATGTATCCCAATGCTCAATTTGTGTAGTAGGAGCGGAGGATGTTAAGCATGCACTGTTCACGTGTACGTGAGCTGGAGCGGTCTGGGCAGCACTAGGCATTGAGCAAGCCATCATGGACGCTTGCTAGATTGACCGGCCCCCGGTGTACTAGACTTCCTCATGTGGGATTTTTCCTACCAGGCAGTGGTCTAGGAAGCACTAGGCATTGAGCAACCCAGACAGTGTATGAAGACCAAATTGAGCCGTAACTGATAGCAACATCGTGTTGGTTTTTATGGTGGCTGCGAAGACAGTATGCTCGAGGTGAAACGGTGCAAAATCCACAGCGGACAGCGGCGGCGATACATGCATTGGCCCTAAATTTCACTCGCGCGGCTGCAAAAGCAACTCCTACCTATAGACAGAATAGATGGCCTACTGTTCTAGCTTCACAACAATTATTGATGTTGATGCCTCCTTTAGCGGGGTGTTTCACTCAGGATCATGCGGAGCTATCGTTAGAGACCATAGAGGTAACTTTGCCGCAGCTTCCATTTCATGTTTCGAGCATGTTGTGGATGTTGTATCAGCAGAAGCAGTGGCACTTCACGAAGGATTGAAGCTAATCCAAAGCCTTGGATGCAATAATGTGCTAGTGAGAATGGACAATATCATTGTGGTTGATTCTATACGTCGTAACGAGGGACATTCTATGGTGTCGGCTCCCATACTAGATGATTGCAGAGAGTTATTGCGTGAATTCGGGAAGGTTACTATTGAGCATTGTAATAGAGAGTCTAACGTAGTGGCTCATGAGCTAGCTGAATGGGGGCGTACGAACAATCCGATTGTATTTATGGACGTACCTTCGAGTTTTATTGTTAACTTTTTAGCAGACGATGGAAGTATTATTTGCAGTTAATAAAAGCCATGAAGGCCTTTCCCTTAAAAAAATTGAGGGAGTATGTTCAGGACTTTTAAAAGGAATGTTTATACAATGTAAATGTAAACAGATGTCTATTGATGTTTTTATTAAAAATGTTCCGTACCATCAAAGATACTCTTTGTGACACTAATACTTAACAAATTTTTAAAACAAAGTTCATGGCATTTATGAAAAATGTTCAATGAAAAAACAAACAAAAAATACCGATGAGAAAAACATAGAAAACAAAAACACAGAAAAATGACAGAGCCTTTCACAAAATCGGCGGAAGGCCCCTAAATACAATCCCCACTATAGCATATAAGAGCATCTTTAGCAGGTCCGGTATACCCTGTCCCGTAAAAATTGATTTACAGTATACCACAAAACATTTTTTTCGCATTTTTATTCCGGCAGAACATATC
Source organism: Thinopyrum elongatum (assembly GCA_011799875.1). NCBI lineage: Eukaryota > Viridiplantae > Streptophyta > Magnoliopsida > Poales > Poaceae > Thinopyrum > Thinopyrum elongatum. The sequence continues at coordinate 413,092,350 of CM022297.1, read as the reverse complement.
TTGTAAAAATATTTCATAGTTTTGGCAAAATTGCAAAAAAAAAACCCTAAAAACGCTCGCTAAATACAATTGGGCCTGCCTCGGCCGCTTCAACCGCGAGGATCTTGCCAGGATGGACAGAGGGCCAGCGCTAGAGCTCATAGCAAGAAGACGACATCCGCATCGATCCCGCGGCGACATCAGCTGGCGGGAGCAGGCAGCAGCAACTAGCGGGTGCTCGCGGCGGCGGCCAGCTAGCTCGCGACGCGGCGGCAGCAGCTAGCTAGCGGCGACGGCAACAATAGCTAGCTAGCTAGCTCAACTCGCGTAGCTCTCACTCGCGGCCGCACCTCGCGGCTCGAGCAGCGGCGGCAGCTAGGGTCCGGTGGTCGCTGGTGTCAAGGTGTTCTGGCGAGGCCGCGTTCGGGAACATCATGGCGGGAGCTGAAAGTTTCCTCCCCCAACCGTTATTTATTTTTCAGGTCCGTGTAAAAATTACGCCCAATCCCGTAGATATGGAGGAAACGACCAGGAATATGCAGGTTTCCACAAAATGTTTTACACGACGGACGATTTTGCAGGATCTATTCGGGGCGAAAAAACGTCCTCGACCCGTAAACCGACGGTTATTTTGCCGGATGGCCACCCTTTACGGATCTGCTAGAGATGCTCTAAGAGCATCTACAACCGGACTTTGCAAATCCGGCCCCTCAAACGCATGCGGACGCGACCGGACATATCCGACCCCTAGATCCACAAAGCATGCAAAAGAAATCCTACATACTACCCTAGATAATCTTCGTCGTCAGAGATGTCCACTACGACGGTGTCGAGCGCCGGCTGGACGGGCGGGTAGGAGGGCTCCGACTCATCGTCCTCCTGCTCGACATCATCCATGTAGGCGAGCATCTCCGCCTCTTACGCGGCCTCCATCTCCTACCTGTGACAACGTCTGGCCTCCGCAGCCGACTCCGAGCGGAGGGAATCGAGGACAGTCTGCTGCTCCTCCTGCAGATCCGCATCGCCAGTGTCCTCCACATCCTCCTCCTCCGGCTCATCCTCCTTCTCGTCCTTCTCCTCCAACACCACCTCCTCCTCCTCCAACTCCTCATCCGGATCCACTACATCCAGAGGTAGCTCCACGGTGATCCGGGCTTCACGCCCGGATCTGCTCAAGGAGCTCGAGCTGGCGCTCCGTGTGGCGCCCCCGACTCAATCGTGCACTAATCATACACGCAAACATGCACGATCAAGCACAGGGACTCACGGGAAGATATCACAACACAACTCTAACACAAATTAACGGACATCCACAATATTACAGACCAGGGATCCGAGGATCCGAATACATGTCATACAAATATAATCTGAGTGCAGACATAGTTAGACAAGTTTTGCCTTAAGAAGGCTAGCACAAACAACGACTCTAGATCGAAAGGCGTAGGCCTCCTGCCTGGGACCCTCCGATCCTACTCCTGGTCGGCTGGCACGATCCAGTAGTAAGTACCGTCTGGACCCTCCTGGTAGTAAGCTCCTGAGGTGGCATCTGGCTCCGGGGCTCCATCGTCTGATCTATCATCAAAGTGGGGTATGGGGAAAAAGAAATAACAAAGCAACCGTGAGTACTCATCCGAAGTACTCAGCAAGCAAGGATCTACACTACATATGCAACATTATCAAAGGGGAAAGGTTGTATATGTGGACTGGGCTGCAGAAATGCCAGAATAGAGAGAAGGCCTAGTCCTATCGAAGACTAGCATCTTCAAACATCTTCACAAGCCACCATCTTGTAGCAATAGAATAGAGTAGAATAGCATTTTATTAAGCAAACATGTTGAAGCAAGCCTAGAGATCCTTCCTCGACTCCCAGCGAGAAAGCGATCCCGAAGCTTCAATTAAGTAATCAAGTATCCAGTTCAAGTAGTAGATCGGGATATACAAACTGAGCATCCTTTACCGTAGGACCGGCTATCGATAGATTATTCATCCCTGCAGGGGTGCACTACTGTTACCCAACACGCTCGATCAACTCTGGTCGGACACACTTGCTGGGTAATGCCCGGCCTCGGAAGATCAACACGAAGCAGCGCACTACCTAGGCTTAGCAGAAAGGTCAGCACGCCGGACTAACCTATGCACCCAGAGGTCTTGGGCCATCGCCCTGGGCACCGTGCGCGTTGCGTGGCTGGCCGGGGTGCAGGCGCGACACTGAACTCGTCAGTGAAGTATCCAGCCCATTCCCGGTGATCAGCTCGCACGGTGAAACGTGACGTCTGATGAGCTTTCGGGAGGAACGTACGACGTAGAGGGCCCCATAAACCATAATCCCGCGTGGTGGTAGTGCGTATAGGGCACGTCGACCCACTCAGATCACAAACCCAAATCCAATAGGCTCCATTAGTATCACGCGGAGACAATCAGAGTTTCTGAAGCTCCGCCACAATATCACACTCGAGTGCCCTTCCAGCACACCCGACAATCATAGATCCCCAGCGGGCACCCATCAGGGTCGACCCGCCTGTAATAAGGTCAAAGTAACCGTGTGTTCACAACATCAAGGGGGAAACCCCGAGGAATCACCCTCGGTGAATTCCACTCGACGAAATCATCAGGGTGAACGTATGAGGCATCACCCTCGAGGTTCACACTGAGGGGTTGCACGACAGAGTCGTATCGGAAGTGGAGAAGGAGGAATCACCCTCGATGACCACGAGAGAACAGCTACACTGCAGAGTGTTCATCAGGAGTGTGTTACGAGGTATCACCCTCGGCACTCGATAGTAACTATGCAGAGTCGTACAACTAAGGGGGTGAAGTGATGTGTCGGTCTCTGCTTGACGATCACATTGATCGAGTCGTCGATGATCAAGCAGGGGCAACAAGGGTAAGGTGGTGGGGTCACTGATGGTTCACTACCAACCTATACTAAGCAGTTTAACATAGGCAGGTAAGGTAGCAATAAACAGGTTACAAAAGCAGGCTATGCATCAGAATAGGAGCAAACATTAACAGTATGAAAATCTAATGCAAGCAGGAGAAATGGAATGGGCGATATCTGGATGCTCATGTGATGACCCATGGCTTAATCGTGCACTAATCATACACGCAAATGCACACGATCAAGCCCAAGGACTCACTTGAAGATATCACAACACAACTCTAAAACATAAATAAATTCATACAAGCTTAATATTACAAGTCAGGGCCTCGAGGGCTCGAATACATAGCTCGATGGCATACAAGTGTCAGCAGAAGCGTCAAATATCTGGGTACAGATATATTACAGAACATAGAGATATGCCTTCACAGAGGCAGGGCAAAATAAAAACTACGATCGAAAAGGCGTGGGCCTCCTGCCCTGGACCCTCCGATCCTACTCCTGGTCGTCAGACGGCTCCTCGTAGTAGTAGTACTCTCTGGGCTGGAAGTAGTTCTGGTCGTCGACGGGGACATCTGGCTCAGGGGCTCCGTCGTCTGGATGCGTCAAATGGATAAAGGGGGAAAAGGGAAAATAAAGCAAACGTGAGTACTCATCCGAAGTACTCAGCAAGCAAGGATCTACACTACATATGCATCATTTTCAAAAGATGGCTGTATATGTGGACTGGGCTGCAGAAATGCCAGAATAGAGGGGAAGAGCCTAGTCCTATAGAAGACTAGCATCTTCAGCATCTTCAACGGTCTGGGAGCATTAGAAGAGAGCAGAATAACATAATGTAAAGTATAGCAGTAATGTCATCAACCTTGGCCGGGGATTCTTCCTCGACTCCCCGCGAGAAAGCAATCCCAGAGCCGTACTATCCAGTTCTCATCTCATGTCATGTTCTAGTTGTACCGATCGGGATACAACTCCGAGTGTCCGTTACCATAGGACAGGCTATCGATAGAAGTTTCTTCCCTGCAGGGGTGCACCAAGTTACCCACCACGCTCGCTTAACTCCGGCCGGACACACTGTACTGGGTCATGCCCGGCCTCGGCTAAGCAACACGCCGCAACCCGACCAAATACTCTAATGAGAGGTCAGCACGCCGGACTAACCTATGCCCCCAGGGGTCTTGGACCATCACCCCGGACGCTCCTATGCATTGCGAACGCGGCTGAAAGCAGACCTAGCAACCCCTTATACAAGCGTGATTGCGTTCCCAGTCCAATTCAGCGCACGCCGCTCCTTGCTGACGTCAATTATGCTCCGGCTGAAGTATACGACGCAGAACACCCATACTATGCCCACATGATGGTTAGTGCTATCAGGCCAGAGGCCCCTCGGATCAAATATCCAAACCGTAGTGGATTAGGAGCGCGCGGTAATGAGCAGAGACTCACGATCGATGTGACCCCGTCGCCCCGTCTCGAGGACTTGCGGCAAGGGCTAAGAATGCCCGGCCACGCCTCGTAGTTATCTCGCGGGCACCTCTCAGGTCAACCCGACTCCACATCACTTCGCATTCATGCTCGCGCGGGTACCCCTCAGGGCCGACCCGTCTTTAGTATCATGGTTCAGTAATCAGTCATAGTATCCAAAGTCTCCGTGTGTCTGACACCAAGAAGGAACCCTGAGGAATCACCCTCGATGGAATTCCCGCTCGATGCTATCGTCAAGGTGAACGAATGAGGAATCACCCTCGAGGTCCACACTTGAGAAGTTGCACGACGACGTCATTATCGGGGGTGGTGTAGGAGGAATCACCCTCGCTTACCACGACCGAATAGCTAACCTACAAGGTTATCATCAGAAGTGCTGACGAGGTATCACCCTCGGCACTCGATAGTAACCCAGTAGTGTCGCGCAATTTAAGGGGGAAGTGACGTGCGGTGCCAGGTTCTAATCTTCAATCCCGTTGCTCGGGTCTTCTGAGAGTCCAGCGGGGCAGTCGGGACAAGTGGGTCTCTGATCAGGCTCTACCCATCCTATCTAAATAGTTTAGGATAACAGGCAGGTATCATCGGTAGGCTACAATTAAACAGGCTATGTAACAGATATAGGATGGTAACAGCAGCAGTAACATCTAATGCAAGCATAAGAGGGAAGAGATTAGGTGATATCGGAATGCTCAAAATGGGGGTGCTTGCCTGTCGGCTCGACGGCAAGGGCAGGGTCGTCGGGGACGTAGTCGTACTCCGGAGCGGTGTCTGCCTCAGGAGCTACGACAACGTCGGGGTCTACCGAAAGAGAAGAGGGGGAGGAAACAAGTAAATATAATGCAAACAGATGCAACACAGTGCGTGCGATGCTATGATGCAGTGCAGGGTTGCCTAAATATGCCTCTAAGTCATTTTAGTTATTTTTAGAATTAATCTGAGATTTATTAACCGGTGTGTGTGCACTATTCATCTACTGAAATCGGGCTCGGAGTTACAAGTTCTCCTACGTAGGAGGTTCCGACAAGGAAACAGACGGCACGATCAGACTCGTTTCGTTGTTTTGAGCAACTTTCATGTTTTAACTTTTTCGATCTGAGCTACGGTTTAAAAGTTATTAATTTTCGAAGTTTAAATGATTTTCTGGAATTATTTTTATTAACAAAACTGGATTATGACATCAGCATGACGGGCTGCTGACATCAGCAGGTCAACAGTGACGCTGACCTGGTCAAACCTGACATGTGGGTCCAGTGGGACCCACATGTCAGTCTCTGTTAAGACTAACAGTGGATTAATTAAGTTGACAGAGTGATTGGTGAGGTGGGCCCCACATGTCAGTGAGACACTAGCCTAATTAATTAGTTTTATTTATTTAAATGTTTTTAATTAACTAAATACGGTGGGGCCCGCCTATCATAGTCACAGGGTGGCCACGTCGGCGTTGACCCAGGTCAACGGGGTCAAAGGGGCCCGCGGGCCCACGGTCAGCGACCCGGGGCTGGACCCCACCGAGCCACGTCGGCGGCCGGCGCAGGAACTGCGCCGGCGACCGAATCCGCGGCGGAAGATCGCCGGAGTGGCTCAGGATTCCTCTGTGGTGCGTCGTTTCGCGTGTTTTCGGTTGCGTTCGAGCGCAGGGACAGAGCCGCATCCAACTGGGCCGGTGTGGCGACTCGGCAATGGCCGGAGAGGTGCCGGCGATGAGCCGTGGCGGAGGCCGAAACCCGGCGATCTCGCGTTCGTTCAAACAAGGGCTAAACCACGCGGCGACCTACCCCTACAGCATCTACACGGCGTCGCAAACGCAACGGGCACAAGCTCAAGACCAAATGGTCGTCGGGGACTCGCCGGTGACGAGTTCAAGCGGAGGCGCGCTCGGGCGCCGTGGGGGAAACAGATAGTGGACGCGCGAGGCTAACAGCGAGATGGGGAAAGGTAGAATGGCTCACCGCGCGGCTAAGAAAAGCCCGTGACGGCTTAGTAGCAGCAGATGGCGCCGGAGACGGAAGGGGATCGCCGGCGGCCGAGGAAGAAGACGCGGTCGATGCGCTCGGTGCAAGCGATCCGGGCTCCTCCAAGTGGCACCAGTCGACGCGGTAGACGACGATGGAGAAAAAGGACACGACGGAGCGTCGAGCGGGGCTTGGTGGCCGCGAAGACGAGCGCGGAACGGCGGCGATGGTGTTCGGTGGCGACGAGATCGGTGGGAGAGAGGGGCGAAGCCACTTAAGGGAAAGAGGGGAGAGTGACGGAGAGGACCAGGGGAGAGGGATCGGCTCGCCCTTATCTTCCCAGAGTGTCGGTGGCGTCGGCGCCGTCGCCGTGTCGGCGCGCGGATGGCGCGCGCGCGCTCGACCAGAGAGAAGACGACAGCGAGAGAGAGAGATGAGGCGGGCCTGCTGGGCCGGGGTTCGGGGCACTGTGCACTAAGGCCTAGTGCATAGTGCCTCGTTTTTATTTTTCTGTTTCTGTTTCTCTTTTTCTTTTATTCTTTTCTATTTTGATTTAGTTAGGGCACTTTTGCATTTTTGTAAAGTATGAGAATTGTCCCAAATATTGTAATGCAATATTAGCCTTGACCAAAAATTGGTTTGGGCAGATTTGGATTCCATTTGAAATTGAAATGATTTTAAATGAATTTAATATTGCTGTTTTGATGCTATTTCAAATTGTTTGAGTCATTTAATTAGTCCAAGTGCTACTGGTGTTATTTTTATGTGTGCTCTTGGAATATTTGCTAATTAGTGAACATTTTTCCAAAGGTGTTTGAGCAAACTTATTTTGCACTTTTGAATTTTGAGTTGATTTCAGAATGGAGTTGATTTGCTTTGGATAACCTCTATGTTTAGGCACTGTAAATGATATGACTTGGCATTATTAGCAGCTGATCAATAGGGGCAGGTTTGTAACTCCACTCAGACGTGACACAACTGCCCTACCTGTCAGCTCCGTTCATACATCGTGGGCGCCAACCGTGGGCGCCCAAACACCCTCTCGTCGCCCGAAATCGCTCTGGGCAAATATTTGGGAGATGCGAGATTACCGTCCTATCCCCAACCGACGAGACGTCCAAATTTTAAATGGGGGCTAAGTTCGTAACTTTCCCATATTTCAGACAGGCGCATCCCAAAAACATGGTTCCGCGTACCTCTCCCTCCATTTTCCCATTCATACACCGTCCGCGCTAGAACACCATCCCCACACCAGCCTCCTTCGTCCGCCACCCCATCCATCGCCGCCGTCCTCCACCCCATCCATCGCCGTCATCCTCCACCATGCCGGAGCGCCTACCAAGACTGCGTCATCCACTGCTAGAGATGGATGTTTCTCATCCACAGCGACGGACCAGGAGCCTTGCATCGCGTCCTCTCGCTTCATCGGCGCCATCGTCCTCCATGCCGGGGCCCCTCCCATGACCTTCTCGTCCACCGCAACGGGACTTATCCCCCGATGCACCCGTCTACCATCGCAGATCTGCTTCAACGCCACCGACAGCCATCACACCCCCGATGCCTACCCGGCGCCGCAAGAGAGGTGGTACTACTTCATATCTGCTCAACTTTTTGATCTCAACCAGAAAATAGATCGTAACTTGGTTACTGTGCTTTCTTTTCAGGTCTTAGAATTTAGTTCTTAGTTCGAAGCAAATAATGGTTGCTAAATAGCATTTCTGCGGTTTGTAGCTTCAAATCTGCCATGGCACAGTCATAATAGGGTTTAATTGATCATGCTTAGGGTTTCCCTCCTTTTATGATCACTATACGTGCTTCGTGTCATAATAGCACTGCTCCACCCATCAAGCTAAACAAGCTTAGTTGTTCAAATACGAATATGATATTATTAAAACAGAGTCATTTAATTGGTCAGCAAAATGTTCCTAATTTAGTTTTGAAAATGCATGTACGCCGCTCGGGTGTGGATCTACAGGGTGCCCACAGTGGGCCGCCGCCCACCCTGGGATTTTGGGTCGGCCCAGGCCCCGATTCCCCTCTGTTCTGTTGCGCTTCCGATCTCTACTCGCCCCCAGCCGCCTGTCTCGCTGGCGACTTGCCATCCCCGGACGGCATGACTCTAGGAGGAGACGCCGGACTAACAGGAGGTCAGGAGCTGCACGCCCAACAGCGTCACCGCTGCCCGGGCGCGCCGCCATGCCTACCTTCCCAGTCCGTTTAGGGCTCAGGCATGCAGCAGCCACTAAACCAACCCTATTTATCCTGAGATACATCCTCAACACTCAGCAACCACTCCTCATCACCCATTTTTTAATTGATTCATTACTCATTAGGCAGGACTGACATTAGGGTTTGTTGTGTACTGAGTGCTACCTACACTTAATGGTTAAGATGTATTTCAGTAATCTTTAGTACCTGTAAAGTTCACAGGGTTTCAAAATTCCAGCCCTAGGAACAGACACTAGTCATTTTGGATTGTTGGTCATAGTGACATTGACCCAGATTACTACTGCAGGCCCGGTTTGTTGACAATTTTACTTGTCTTTCTTACTCATTTGATATGATATCCAATTATTCACATCGATTAGTTGCAAATAATAAGTGCTAGACCAACTTCTTGATTCAGATTTTGGACGGTCTCTTACTGCAGTTACAATTCTGCATACTTGTCCTAGTAAGCTCACAAGTAATGATTGATTCACTACCTCTATGCTTGCCTTGTCATATTTGTTGTCAATATTCTTTTAGGGTGGACCACCCTGTTTCAAAATACTGGAACCGCAGACATGAGTGAATAGTATTTCTCTGTGTGATCTCTTCCATCATGTGTGGGCAACGAACACTACATTGTATAGAAAGGAAGTGTCATTTCCACCTTTTACATAGACTACGATCTTTTACATGGAATACAATCTGCCTACTTGCGTTGTGTCGCACTACCAGCACTCCACCCTTGAAGCTAAACATTATGCCACTTATAATTCCTTAGTTTATTTGTTCAAATACGAATTTGATATGATTCTAATGTTCCTACTTCAGTTTTGAAATGTGTGTCTGCCTGTTATAGAGACATAAGAGTTTGTATTTCTGTGTGTGGTCTGGTCAGCACGGTTGGGGGGTGAACTTTGCATACGCAGGGGTTTATAGGGAGACACTCTTCGAGTTGAATCCGCAATGCATTCCATATATAATCTGGCTACTTTTTATGTTTTCATGAATCTCAGATACTGAACAGCATCATAATGATTATGAGCTTGCGCGCATGAAAAGAATAAAGCAGAACAATGCCATGGCTGTCAAACTTGGCATTAAGGGACTGAAATCAAGTCTGGATGCAATGCAATGCAAATGCTCACCACCTACAGATTCATGCTCAGAATATGATCCTTACAGTGATTCTAAGGTAGAGGGAGACCTAAGTTAATGTAGCTCCCTGGTGGAGGAGTCAGAGGCAGATGCCCTATCTTATTCACCCATCAAGGTGCTTGCTCTAACTTTCCAAGGTTATATTGGTCGCACATATCTTGCAACTGATGCTTTGCATTACTTCTACTTTGTTGCATTGCCATTAGCTTAGTTTACACATTGTGTATGTGAATACGCCCTGCCTATCCATTTTCAGTACATATTCCATTTGTCATCATACCATATTTATCCATTCAAATGTTGTTCTTGTGTATCAGACGTTCAAAAGGAAGAGGGTGATTGCTGATCGCGGAGGAGCATGAACAAAGTATTTGGAAAATGTAGTGACACCTGATAAATCAAATAGCCCATTAGGTGTAGTTGCAATATCACCAGACCCAGAAAACACGGCCACAACTCTAGCAGACTCTAGCCCTACTACACTGGCCATCTCTAATGCCCCAACTCAGCAGACCCCAACTGTCGCAAACAGTATGATGATGCCAGTTGACATAGCACCAGCTCTACGACGCAAAACCCCCATTCCAGCAAAGAGTACACCAAATCCAGTTGCCAAATCCCTTTTCAAACGAGAGAGAGCCCCAATTGCAGAAAATAGGACTCCTGTTCCACTTCTTCCCAGTTTACAAGACGAAGCTTATATTGTGGTCAGAGGAACGGTGTGCATCTTTTCCTTCATGGAAAGATTATACCACAGACAAAGAAACCATTCCCATCTTCTCCCTCCGCCTTACGCGTAAGTAAGTGTACTAATGTTATCATGGTAATTACTCCATATGTTTCTTGCTGACAGAAGGACACAAGATTTTATTCTTTAAATAGGCGCGGGACAAACTTGGATAGTCAACAGAGCAAGGGTTGTTGGCTTTTCAAGCACCGTGATGAAGTTCGTTACTACCTGAGGCAAGCGCACTTCGATGGCAAGCCTCTAATGAAATTTCTTCTGTTAAAGTCTCTGGTGCGCAATTTATACAGACCATGGACTGCAATAATCTTGTTACACATTTGGTCTCGTCTGCGCGTAAGGTACTGTCTATGATATCACTACCAATTTGAACTACATTTCTACATGTGCCTTAACGTCTCACTGTACGAAAACTGTTTGCAAAGACACATTTATTCTCAAGGGACCACATAACTCGCAACTATACTGCACGTGCATTGCTCTTGTGAGTACCTCTTGTCCTGTATGACCATACTTACTTTCATAGCTGGTTTGATTATGTAGCATTACTGCACATGTCGTAGCCTCATTATCCTCCATTTGGTGGACATTTAGATCCGTATTGACTCTTACATAAATTTAGAATCAAAACCCAATGCTTTTGAAAGAGGTTTAGCTCTGCAGTCCTCTTGTAAGGACTAAACGTCATCTTCACTGTACTTACATTAACAGACTACTCCCTCGTCCATAATATAAGAGCGTTTTGTACAGTCACCAGTGTTCAAAACATTCTTATTATGGGAAGAGGGATTGGTTCATTGTGTAGCATTCTGCATCTTATTCCCTCGCCCAACCCCCCCATTTACTAAAAATATCAGATCTATATTTAATCTTACCAAAAAGTTGAATACACAGACAATGCCAGTGCAGAAGTGTAGCCATTGATCTTGTCAATACATTTTGTCCTGTACCGCTTGTACTCCAGGAGATGGTAGTTGATTATGTAGCATAAATCTCATCTTATCTTCATTATCCTCTATCCCTTCCAGTATTATCATATCTATAATTACTCTCACCAAAATGTAGAGTACAGGCATGCTTATGAAGAAGATCTGGCTAAAATTCTTAGTTTATCCTTCCCTGCATGGAGAAGGGCATATAAAGAACGGTCGGTGTAGCTTTAACTGTTAATGTAAGTCAGTCTTTCTAAGCCTTTATCCTCAACTGTTGTTTAATTTGCTCATACTCCCATCGTTAACTGCTGTTTAGTTTGCTGTTTCTATCAAAATGCATGTCGCCAACAACTGTAAGTTCCAAGTTTTACTTGTAAAACCAAATTCCTTATTCATACCATGCACATTACTCAATATTCCCTATATGTATGCTTGTTTTTGTGGATCTATAATCCAGTGTGTGGTGAAGCAGCCCACGTTTGCACCTTGACATCTCCTGTTTTATCTTACTGATGTGGCTGATGATATGAACAACATGCCATGCACATTAACCAAAATAGATACAATGATTGTCTTTGCCCTTCATCTATGCTTGTTTTGTTGACATGGTAATCCAGTAGTGTGGTGAAGCCCCCCGCATTATGAACAATGCCAAATTATGCTATTGATATTTTGAACTTACTCTTTATTTTCTAATTTGAAACTGGATGGAATTGACATCACAGTTATCATCTTTGTTTATAGACGTGCAAAGCCTGTCATCTCTCTGCTTGTTTCAGGGTGATATGCCTGATGGCATGCACAAGTCTGCTGAAGGCTGTGAGACAAACCCAACATATATTGCAGCAAAGAAGGCAAAACATCTTGAAGATAGCGAGACAACCCCAAAGTCTTGTCTTGATGCAGTGTTCAAGTTACTTGAGACTAGCAGTCAGACAAGCTCACAGAATTTGCTGTCTAAATCAGTTCGACTTCTTCAGTCCCAAGTTCTAGCAGAAAGGCATTCTGCAACTCAACTTCGACTTGAAGTCCTATCTCTAAGAAAGATTGCGGAGAACACCAATGAGAACCTCATTGCTAAACAGCTACACCTGGAAGCTATGACCGACATGCTAGGCCGGTCTCACAGCCTTGCTCAGCAGCTTGTGCAGCAGTTCCCGCGCAAGGCTAACCTTTCTTGAACTGTCTTGGAAGTGGTCTTGGTTCAATATTATTTTGTTACCCTGCAATGGCGCCCAGTTTTTTTAATCTGCTTCTTCATTGCGCTTTATGATCACTGGTGGTGAACTTCGATGCCCAGTGGATGTAATATACCATAAATCCTTTATTGTATAGTGTAGGTTTATTCTAAGTTACTATACCATAATTTCTTTATTGTATAGAGTAGGTTTGTTCTTAATTCCTACTAGTTACCGTATATGCCATCATTCGCTATCTGAAAAAAAGGCAAAAATCTGATGTAGTCGACCGGGCCGAAACGTTCGCCTCTAATGGGCCTGCATTTTAGCGGGCCACAATTGGGCCGGCCTGCAACTTTCTTGGGCCTGAAAGGCCATTGGGGCCTTCACACTTTGCGCCAGGCCCACAACTTACACGGGCCTATATTCGGCCCAAAGTTTAGTTGGCCCTTTAGTGGACCCAGCGCTTAGTTGGGCCCATGTTGCTTCAGGCCATTAACAGGCTGAATATTCTGCTGGCTTGTTATGGCCCAGAAGAAACCATGGGCCTTTAGCAGGTCGAAATGCATGTTGGGCCTCAATTTTCACTAGTTGTCGACGGGCCTTCAGCAGGCTGAAATGTAGACCAGGCCATTATTGGCCCAGTTATATGACGGGCCATTACCAGGCCGAAACATATCTCGGGCCTTAGTTGGCACACTGATATCATGGGCCTTTAAGAGGCCGAAAGCTTAGTAGAGGCATCAAATGGCCGAATTATACGACATGCCTTTAACAGGCCCAAAGTCACGTTGGACCATATATGGCCCATGGGCAGCATGGGCCATTCCCAAGCCGAAAGACACACCGGGCTGAAATGGGCCCATGTCTACATCGGGCCTCCAACAGGCCGAAATGTCACTGGGCCGTAATTGGGCCCAAATATTCGGTGAACAATTAACGGGTCAGATTTGGCTTCGGGCTATAAATGGGCCATGTTTAAACAGGTCGTTAGTGGGTTGGCCCACTAGTACCTGAGTAAATACTACAGGCCTTTGACTGGGTCGGCCTTTTTAACCTATATGGGCCTCTGTTGGGCCCTGCCACATGTTGACGTATCATAGGCACGTCTCCTCCATTGGACGGGCGACATCTGGCCCACCGAGGAGCCGACGCGTGTTTCCTCCAGCCAATGATGATTTTACACATGGAAAATCCCCATTGGTCCGGGCTGTTAACGGGTTATCGGATCCAAACCGGAACCCGATAGCTTAACGGCGACCCGTTACGGTGGATGCCACGTGTCGGTTACCCTTGACGAAAGCAGTTCCATGACGCGCCATTTATCGTCATGGAAGTGGACACTTCCGTGATGATAATTTTGGTATTGTCATGCAACACTTCTACGACAGCACAGGTATGACTATCTTGATTCTGTCATAAAATCGTCATGGATGTACATGCATGACAAAAAATGCGACCTACTGTGACAAATACAAATCATCACGGAAGTGGGTTTTTTTTGTAGTGTTGCAAGCAAATGACTAAGGAGTTAGTCACAAGGTGATGTATTACGGAACGCGTAAAGAGACTTGCCAGTAACGAGATTGAACTAGGTATGAAGATACCGACGATCGAATCTCGGGCAAGTAACATACCGATAGACAAAGGGAATTACGTATGTTGTCATAACGGTTTGACCGATAAAGATCTTCGTAGAATATGTAGGAGCCAATATGGGCATCCAGGTTCCGCTATTGGTTATTGACCGGAGAGGTGTCTCGGTCATGTCTACATAGTTCTCGAACCCGTAGGGTCCGCATGCTTAACGTTCGATGACGATATAGTATTATATGAGTTATGTGATTTGGTGACCGAATGTTGTTCGGAGTCCCAGATGAGATCACGGAGTCTCGAAATGGTTGACAGGTACAGATTGATATATAGGACGATGGTATTCGGACACCGGAAGTGTTTCGGGGGGTACTGGGTACTTATCGGGTCACCGAAAGGGGTTCCGGGCACCCCCGGCAAAAGATATGGGCCTTATGGGCCAAGAGGGGAAACGCACCAGCCACAAGGGGCTGGTGCGCCCCCCATATGGGCCGGCCTAGGAGGAGATGGAAAGAGGGGAAGGGAAAGGAAAGAGTGGAATAGGATTCCTACTTCCTTCCCTCTCCCCCTCTCTTTCCTTCCCCCTCAGATAAATATGGCAGTGGGGCGCCACTTGGGAGGACCCCAAGTAGGATTCGGCCTACTCGGGGCGCCCTCCTGGCTGCTCCTCTCTCCCTCCCACCTATATGTATGAGGAGGGGGGCGCCTAGCACACACCAGACAATTGCCTAGCCGTGTGCGGTGCCCCCCTCCACCGTTTACACCCCCGGTCATATTTTTGTAGTGCTTAGGCGAAGCCCTGCGGAGATCACTTCACCATCACTGTCACCATGCCGTCGTGCTGACGGAACTCATCTACTACCTCGATGTCTTGCTAGATCAAGAAGGCGAGGGACGTCACCGAGCTGAACGTGTGCAGAACAAGGAGGTGACGTGCATTCGGTACTTGATCGGTTGAAGCGCGAAGAAGTTCGACTACATCAACCGCATTGTGAAACGCTTCCGCTTACGGTCTACGAGAGTACGTAGACACACTCTCCCCCTCGTTGCTATGCATCTCCATGGATAGATCATTGCGTGTGTGTAGAATTTTTTTTGTTTTCCATGCAACGATTCCCAACAGTGGCATCCGAGCCAGGTCTATGTGTAGATGATATGCACGAGTAGAACACAAAGAAGTTGTGGGCGGTGATGTTCATAATGCTTACCACCAACGTCTTATTTTGATTCGGCGGTATTGTGGGATGAAGCGGCCCGGACCAACCTTACATGTCCACGTACATGAGACCGGTTCCACCGACTGACATGCAACTAGTTTTGCATAAAGGTGGCTGGCGGGTGTCTGTTTCTCCTACTTTAGTTGAATCGAATTTGACTGCGACCGGTCCTTAACGAAGGTTAAAACAGCAAACTTGATAATTCCCCGTTGTGGTTTTTGCCGTAGGTAAGAACGGTTCTTGCTAGAAGCCCGTAGCAGCCACGTAACACTTGCGACAACAAAGTAGAGGACGTCTAACTTGTTTTTGCAGGGTATGTTGTGATGTGATATGGTCAAGACATGATGTGATATACGTTATTGTATGAGATGATCATGTTTTGTAAGATATCAGGCAACCGGCAGGAGCCTTATGGTTGTCTCTTTATTGTATGAAATGCAAACGCCATGTAATTGCTTTACTTTATCGCTATGAGTTAGCAATAGTTGTAGAAGCAATAGTTGGTGAGACGACCACGACGCAACGATGGAGATCAAGGTGTCGAGCCGGTGACAATGGAGATCATGCGATGCTTTGGAGATGAAGATCAAAAGCACGAGATGATGATGGCCATACCATGTCATATATTGTGATTGCATGTGATGTTTATCTTTTATGCATCTTATTTTTGCTTAGTTCGGCGGTAGCATTATAAGATGATCCCTTCACTAAATTTCAAGGTAAAAGTGTTCTCCCTGAGTATGCACCGTTGCTACAGTTCGTCGTTTCGAGACACCACGTGATGATCGGGTGTGATAGACTCTACGTTCACATACAATGGGTGTAAGACAATTTTGCACATGTAGAATACTTGGGTTAAACTTGATGAGCCTAGCATGTACAGACATGGTCTCGAAACACTGGAGACCGAAAGGTCGAACATGAGTCATATAGTAGATATGATAAACATGAAGATGTTCACCATTGAAGACTACTCCATCTCACGTGATGATCGGACTTGGTTTAGTTGATATGGATCATGTATCACTTAGACAACTTGAGGGATGTTGATTTAAGTGGGAGTTCATTAGTAATTTGATTAATTGAACTTAATTTATCATGAACTTAGTCTTGATAGTTTTTGCATATCTATGTTGTAGATCAATAGCTCGCATATAGCTCCCCTGTTTTATTTTGATATGTTCCTAGAGAAAACTAAGTTGAAAGATGATTGTAGCAATGATGCGGACTGGGTCCGTGATCTAAGGATTATCCTCATTGCTGCAAAGAAGAATTATGTCCTTGATGCACCGCTAGGTGGCAGACCTATTGCAGGAGCAGATGCAGATGTTATGAACGTTTGGCAAAGCTCGATATGATGACTACTAGATAGTTTAGTGCGCCATGCTTTATGGCTTAGAACCGGGACTTCAAAAATGTTTTGAACGCCACAGAGCATATAACATGTTCCAAGAGCTGAAATTGGTATTTCAGACTCATGCCCATGTTGAGAGGTATAAGACCTCTGACAAGTACTTTGCCTACAAGATGGAGGAGAATATCTCAGCCAGTTAGCATGTGCTCAAAATGTCTGGGTACTACAATCGCTTGAATCAAGTGGGAGTTAATCTTCCAGATAAGAAAGTGATTGACAGAGTTCTCTAGTCACTATCACCAAGCTACTAGAACTTTGTGATGAACTATAATATGCAAGGGATGATGAAAATGATTCCCGAGCTCTTCACGATGCTGAAATCGGTGAAGATAGAAATCAAGAAAAAGCATCAAGTGTTGATGGTTAACAAGACCACTAGTTTCAAGAAAAAAGGGCAAGGGAAAGAAAGGGAACTTCAAGAAGAGTGGCAAGCAAGTTGCTGCTCCCATGAAGAAGCCCAAAGCTGAACCCAAGCCTGAGACTGAGTGCTTCTACTGCAAAGGAAATGGTCACTGGAAGCGGGACTGTCCCAAATACTTGGCGGATAAGAAGGATGGCAAAGTGAACAAAGGTATATTTGATATACATGTTATTGATGTGTACTTTACTAGTGTTCATAGTAGCCCCTGGGTATTTGATACCGGTCCAGTTGCTAAGATTAGTAACTCGAAACAGGAGTTGCAAAATGAACAGAGACTAGTTAATGGCGAGGTGATGATGTGTGTTGGAAGTGATTCCAAGGTTGATAAGATCACCATCGCACACTCCCTCTACCTTCGAGATTAGTGTTGGACTTAAATAAATGTTATTTGGTGTTTGCGTTGAGCATGAATATGATTAGATCATGTTTATTGCGATACGGTTATTCATTTAAGTCAGAGAATAATTGTTGTTCTGTTTACATGAATAAAACCTTCTATGGTCATGCACCCAATGTAAATGGTTTATTGAATCTCGATCGTAGTGATACACATATTCATAATATTGATGCCAAAAGATGCAAAGCTGATAATGATAGTGCAACATATTTGTGGCACAGCCGTTTAGGTCATATTGGTGTAAAACGCATGAAGAAACTCCATACATTGGACTTTTGGAATCACTTGATTATGAATCATTTGATACTTGCAAACCATGCCTCATGGGCAAGATGACTAAAACTCTGTTCTGTGGAACAATGGAGCGAGTTAATGACTTATTGGAAATAATACATACCGATGTATGCGGTCCGATGAGTATTGAAGCACGCGGCGGGTATCGTTATTTTCTCACCTTCACCGATGATTTGAGTAGATATGGGTATATCTATTTGATGAAACACAAGTCTGGAACATTTGAAAAGTTCAAAGAATTTCAGAGTGAAGTTGAGAATCATCGTAACAAGAAAATAAAGTTTCTATGATCCGATCGCGGAGGCGAATATTTGAGTTACGAGTTTGGCCTTCATTTAAAACAATGTGGAATTGTTTCACAACTCACGCCACCTGGAACACCACATCATAATGGTGTATCCGAATGTCGTAATCATATTTTATTAGATATGGTGCGTTCTATGATGTCTCTTACCGATTTGCCTTTATCATTTTGGGGTTATGCATTAGAGACAACCGCATTCACGTTAAATAGGGCACCGTCTAAATCCGTTGAGATGACACCGTATGAACTGTGGTTTGGCTAGAAACCTAAGCTGTCGTTTCTTAAAAGTTTGGGGTTGTGACACTTATGTCAAAAGGCTTCAGCCTGATAAGTTTGAACCCAAATTGGAGAAGTGGGTCTTCATAGGATATCCTAAGGAAACAATTGGGTACACCTTCTACCACAGATCCAAAGGCAAGAATGGATCCTTTCTAGAGAAGGAGTTTCTCTCGAAAGAAGTGAGTGGGAGGAAAGTAGAACTTAATGAGGTAATTGTACCTTCTCTTGAATTGGAAAGTAGCACATCAGAGAAATCCGTTCCCGTGATGCCTACACCAACTAGAGAGGAAGCAAATGATGATGATCATGAAACTTCAGATCAAGTTGCTACTGAACCTCGTAGGTCGACCAGAGCACGATCCACACCAGAGTGGTATGGTAATCCTGTTCTGGAAGTCATGTTACTAGACCAAGGTGAACCTACGAACTATGAAGAAGCTATGATGAGCCCAGATTCCGACAGATGGCTTGGGGCCATGAAATCTGAGATAGTATCCATGTATGAGAACAAAGTGTGGACTTTGGTGGACTTGCCCAATGATCGGCAATCAATAGAAAATAAATGGATCTTCAAGAAGAAGACTGACACTGATAGTAATGTTACTGTCTACAAAGCATGACTTGTCGCAAAAGGTTTTTGACAAGTTCAAGGGGTTGACTACGATGAGACTTTCTCACCCGTAGCGATGCTTAAGTCCGTCCGAATCATGTTAGCAATTGCCGCATTTTATAATTATGAAATCTGGCAAATGGATGTCAAAACTGCATTCCTTAATGGATATCTTAAAGAAGAGTTGTATATGATGCAACCAGAAGGTTTTGTCGATCCTAAAGATGCAAACAAAGTGTGCAAGCTCCAGCGATCCATCTATGGACTGGTGCAAGCATCTCGGAGTTGGAATATACACTTTGATAAGGTGATCAAAGCATATGGTTTTATACAGACTTATGGTGAAGCCTATATTTACAAGAAAGTGAGTGGGAGCTCTGTAGCATTTCTGATATTATATGTGGATGACATATTGTTGATTGGAAATGATATAGAATTTTTGGATAGCATAAAAAGGATACTTGAATAAGAATTTTTCAATGAAAGACCTCGGTGAAGCTGCTTACGTATTGAGCATCAAGATCTATAGGGATAGATCGAGACGCTTAATAGGACTTTCACAAAGCACATACCTTGACAAAGTTTTGAAGAAGTTCAAAATAGATCAGTCAAAGAAAGGGTTCTTGCCTGTGTTGCAAGGTGTGAAGTTGAGTAAGACTCACAACCCGACCACGACAGAAGATAGAGAGAGAATGAAAGTCATTCCCTATGCCTCAGCCATAGGTTCTATAAAGTATGCCATGCTGTGTACCAGACCTGTTGTGTACCTTGCCATGAGTTTGGTAAGGGGGTACAATAGTGATCCAGGAGTTGATCACTAGACAGCGGTCAAAATTATCCTTAGTTACCTAAGAGGACTAAGGAAATGTTTCTCGGTTATGGAGGTGATAAAGAGTTCATCGTAAAGGGTTACGTCGATGCAAGCTTTAACACCGATCCGGATGACTCTGAGTCTCAATCTGGATACATATTGAAAGTGGGAGCAATCAGCTAGAGTAGCTCCATGCAGAGCATTGTAGACATAGAAATTTGCAAAATACATACGGATCTGAATGTGGCAGACCCGTTGACTAAACTTCTCACACAAGCAAAACATGAACACACCTTAGTACTCTTTGGGTGTTAATCACATGGCGATGCGAACTAAATTATTGACTCTAGTAAACTATTTGGGTATTGGTCACATGACGATGTGAACTATGGGTGTTAATCACATGGCGATGTGAACTAGATTATTGACTCTAGTGCAAGTGGGAGACTGAAGGAAATATGCCCTAGAGGCAATAATAAAGTTGTTATTTTATATTTCCTTATTCATGATGAAGGTTTATTATTCATGCTAGAATTGTATTGATCGAAAACCTAAATACATGTGTGAATATATAAACAAACACCGTGTCCCTAGCGAGCCTCTACTTGACAAGCTCGTTGATCAAAGATGGTTATGGTTTCCTAACCATGGATATGAGTTGTCATTTGATAACGGGATCACATCATTAGGAGAATGATGTGATGGACAAGACCCATCCGTTAGCTTTGCATAATGATCGTTAAGTTTATTGCTAATGCTTTCTTCATGTCAAATACATATTCCTTCGACTATGAGATTATGCAACTCCCGGATACCGGAGGAATACCTTGCGTGCTATCAAACGTCACAACGTAACTGGGTGATCATAAAGATGCTCTACAGGTATCTCCGAAGGTGTTTGTTGAGTTGGCATAGATCAAGATTAGGATTTGTCACTCCGAGTTTCGGAGAGGTATCCCTGGGACCTCTCGGTAATACATATCATAAGCTTGCAAGCAAATGACTAAGGAGTTAGTCATGAGGTGATGTATTACAGAACGAGTAAAGAGACTTGCCGGTAACGAGATTGAACTAGGTATGAAGATACCTACGATCGAATCTCGGGCAAGTAACATACCGATGGACAAAGGGAATTACGTATGTTGTCATAACGGTTCGACCGATAAAGATCTTCGTAGAATATATAGGAGCCAATATAGGCATCTAGGTTCCGCTATTGGTTATTGACCGGAGAGGTGTCTCGGTCATGTCTACATAGTTCTCGAACCCGTAGGATCCGCACGCTTAACGTTCGATGCCGATATAGTATTATATGAGTTATGTGATTTGGTGACCGAATGTTGTTCGGAGTCCCGGATGAGATCACGGACATGACTAGGAGTCTCGAAATGGTCGATAGGTAAAGATTGATATATAGGACGATGGTATTCGGACACCGGAAGTGTTTCGGGGGGTACCGGGTACTTATCGGGTCACTGGAAGGGGTTCCGGGCACCCCCGGTAAAAGATATGGGCCTTATGGGCCAAGAGGGGAAACGCACCAGCCACAAGGGGCTGGTGCGCCCCCCATATGGGCCGGCCTAGGAGGAGAAGGAAAGAGGGGAAGGGAAAGTAAAGAGTGGAATAGGATTCCTACTTCCTTCCCTCTCCCCCTCTCTTTCCTTCCCCCTCAGATAAATATGGCAGGGGGGCGCCCCTTGGGAGGACCCCAAGTAGGATTCGGCCTACTTGGGGTGCCCTCCTGGCCGTTCCCCTCTCCCTCCCACCCATATATATGAGGGGGGCGCCTAGCACACACTAGACAATTGCCTAGCCGTGTGCGGCGCCCCCCTCCACCGTTTAGACCCCCGGTCATATTTTCGTAGTGCTTAGGCGAAGCCCTGCGAAGATCACTTCACCATCACCGTCACCACGCCGTCGTCCTGACGGAACTCATCTACTACCTCGACGTCTTGCTGGATCAAGAAGGCGAGGGACGTCACCGAGCTGAACGTGTGCAGAACGCGGAGGTGCCGTGCGTTCGGTACTTGATCGGTTGAAGCGCGAAGAAGTTTGACTACATCAACCACGTTGTGAAACGCTTCCGCTTACGGTCTACAAGGGTACGTAGACACACTCTCCCCCTCGTTGCTATGCATTTCCATGGAGAGATCATTGCGTGTGCATAGAAATTTTTTTGTTTTCCATGCAACGATTCCCAACACGTAGTACATTGGTCTGCCAGCTTTTGAAAAAAATGCATTATGGCATGGTAAATGCAAAAAAAAAATCTATTAGTCACATGGCAAATTATATGAAATTTATAAAAGGGGCCAAATGGCAACTTTGGATATTTAGGGGCCATTTGGAATTCACCCGGGATTGCCACAGCAATTCAGGGCAAGCCAAAAATTTGGCAGAGGAATCGGCCGCCCACATTCTGCCCGCGCCTGGGCGCAATATCTGAACTAGACGACCAAAATATTGACGTGGAAACATATTCGTGGCTTTAATCCAAACGCCCACCCATGCAGCTAGTCAACACCAAGATTTTGGCGTGGTAGCTATTGGCGATCCTAACGGCCCCTTGTTGTTATCTGAACTTTGCCATGATTGTATAATTTGTTTTTTTTTTTTGTAAATTTCCATATACCCCCATGGCAAATATGTATAACCATCATGGCATAAACTACACTAATTTTTTAAAAGGGTCGCAAGGCAGCTTGACATTTTTTTAAAAACACTTTATATATTGTGGCAATTGTAGAATAATTTTGTACCAATTTGGCAAAACAAACACCGTAAAGAAAAATGAAAAACACACAAACTTGCCATGATAAAATGGGTAATTTTCATAGTAAAGTTTGTACATATCACATGGCAAATTACAAAAATAAAATGTTTTTCTGAATAATGGTAACTTGCACACAAATTTCTGAGGGTCAGTTGGCAAATTTAGGTGTTTTATTCACCAAAGTAATGGCAGCATTTGGTGGGACAAATAATCGTCACATGGAAAATTTGAAAAAAAAAAGGTTTGTACTGGTCACATGAAAATTTTAGAAGAAATGTTTGTGCTGGTCACATGGCACCGATGGGACAAACCTACTTGCCAAAGCTAGTACAAGCTACAAACATGGAAAAAAATCCATGTGTTTTACCCTCCACCTCTCCCCTACCCAAAATTGGTTATGACATGAAAAAAAGGAATCACTATGGTGTGCACAATAATTTTGCCATGGTATGCCCAAAATATGTGGTGATAGAAATAATAAAATTTAGGAATTTGTTTTCCAAAAAAGCAAGGCAACTTGTACTTATGTAGGGTTTTTGGACCTTTTCTTCTTGTTTGTTTTCTAGAGGGCAAGCGCTAGGTATTGTACTCCTATTTGTCGGCAGCTTTTTTTTTGTAACGACAAAAATATTCCTATTGCCACAAGGCACTGGTCAATGCATGTATACAACACCGAAAACATCTAAAAAAAGCTCTGAAATTGGACATGTATGCAACTACATGTACTGGCTGCGTAGTTACCACCCACGAGACTCTGAATTTTGCCGCCTAGCACAAAAAGTAAGTTTATAATCCAAATTTTTTTTTTGAGACAATCTCGCGAAGCTTTTATTAACTCGTCACAATGTTTACAGGGACGAAGGATAGATCACCTGGATTGCCTAACCACACACGGCGGCCAACTCCAAGTAAGAGAGCATGCTTCGCTAAATTATGAGCCTCGACATTCGAGCTCCTAAATTCATGACTAAAAAAGCAGGTGGCAAAATGCTTAGATCGATCGACAATCTCCCTAATGATAGCTCCATAGGCCACTGCACTCATCTGTCTGATATCATCGATCACAGTTTTGCAATCCGATGCCACTGAGATCCTGCGCTCTTACAGGTCATCCGCCAAAGCAAGTGACTCCCGAACTGCCAAGGCCTCTAGTGTCGTAGGATCATCAAGACCGTAGAAGGTAAACGTCGACGCACCCAAGAAAAGTCCTTGCCAATCCCTGCACGCCGCCGCGACCGAGGCGATCGGTCTAGTTCTCATCAGCGTAGCATCGACATTGATCTTGCAGGTTCCTTCCTGGGGCGGCACCCACTGGTTCAGGCGGGGCTGGGCAACTCGAGGCTCCCCCTGTGGTTTCGCTAACACCTGGAGATCATTGAGTGTTGAGGCCACATCCGCAGACAGTGAATATCTCTGTGGGAAATGACCTGGACTCTTTCAGGCCCAAGACGCGGGACTACCCATCGTGGCCCAGTTACTGCCACGAGGCGCCATACCCTTAAATATGCCTATATTTGATTCACAAAAGCGACATCTTATATCTGTGAACTGAGGGACACAAAAATGCCCTAGTGCAAGTCGTCAAAGTAGTTCAAGGCCACATCCAGTATGGAAGAAAGTATGGAACTTGAAGCTCCCAGGAAAAATCAAGATATTCATTTGGAGGTGTTTATACACAACTCCATCCCATGTTTTTGTGTCCTTGCTAATCGTCATGTCGGCAATGTATCCCAATGCTCAATTTGTGTAGTAGGAGCGGAGGATGTTAAGCATGCACTGTTCACGTGTACGTGAGCTGGAGCGGTCTGGGCAGCACTAGGCATTGAGCAAGCCATCATGGACGCTTGCTAGATTGACCGGCCCCCGGTGTACTAGACTTCCTCATGTGGGATTTTTCCTACCAGGCAGTGGTCTAGGAAGCACTAGGCATTGAGCAACCCAGACAGTGTATGAAGACCAAATTGAGCCGTAACTGATAGCAACATCGTGTTGGTTTTTATGGTGGCTGCGAAGACAGTATGCTCGAGGTGAAACGGTGCAAAATCCACAGCGGACAGCGGCGGCGATACATGCATTGGCCCTAAATTTCACTCGCGCGGCTGCAAAAGCAACTCCTACCTATAGACAGAATAGATGGCCTACTGTTCTAGTTTCACAACAATTATTGATGTTGATGCCTCCTTTAGCGGGGTGTTTCACTCAGGATCATGGGGAGCTATCGTTAGAGACCATAGAGGTAACTTTGCCGCAGCTTCCATTTCATGTTTCGAGCATGTTGTGGATGTTGTATCAGCAGAAGCAGTGGCACTTCACGAAGGATTGAAGCTAATCCAAAGCCTTGGATGCAATAATGTGCTAGTGAGAATGGACAATATCATTGTGGTTGATTCTATACGTCGTAACGAGGGACATTCTATGGTGTCGGCTCCCATACTAGATGATTGCAGAGAGTTATTGCATGAATTCGGGAAGGTTACTATTGAGCATTGTACTAGAGAGTCTAACGTAGTGGCTCATGAGCTAGCTGAATGGGGGCGTACGAACAATCCGATTGTATTTATGGACGTACCTTCGAGTTTTATTGTTAAATTTTTAGCAGACGATGGAAGTATTATTTGCAGTTAATAAAAGCCATGAAGGCCTTTCCCTTAAAAAAATTGAGGGAGTATGTTCAGGACTTTTAAAAGGAATGTTTATACAATGTAAATGTAAACAGATGTCTATTGATGTTTTTATTAAAAATGTTCCGTACCATCAAAGATACTCTTTGTGACACTAATACTTAACAAAATTTTAAAACAAAGATCATGGCATTTATGAAAAATGTTCAATGAAAAAACAAACAAAAAATACCGATGAGAAAAACATAGAAAACAAAAACACAGAAAAATGACAGAGCCTTTCACAAAATCGGCGGAAGGCCCCTAAATACAATCCCCACCATAGCATATAAGAGCATCTTTAGCAGGTCCGGTATACCCTGTCCCGTAAAAATTGATTTACAGTATACCACAAAACATTTTTTTCGCATTTTTATTCCGGCAGAACATATCTTGTAAAAATATTTCATAGTTTTGGCAAAATTGCAAAAAAAAAAACCCTAAAAACGCTCGCTAAATACAATTGGGCCTGCCTCGGCCGCTTCAACCGCGAGGATCTCGCCAGGATGGACAGAGGGCCAGCGCTAGAGCTCATAGCAAGAAGACGACATCCGCATCGATCCCGCGGCGACATCAGCTGGCGGGAGCAGGCAGCAGCAACTAGCGGGTGCTCGCGGCGGCGGCCAGCTAGCTCGCGACGCGGCGGCAGCAACTAGCGGGTGCTCGCGGCGGCGGCCAGCTAGCTCGCGACGCGGCGTCAGCAGCTAGCTAGCGGCGACGACAACAATAGCTAGCTAGCTAGCTCAACTCGCGTAGCTCTCACTCGCGGCCGCACCTCGCGGCTCGAGCAGCGGCGGCAGCTAGGGTCCGGTGGTCGCTGGTGTCAAGGTGTTCTGGCGAGGCCGCGTTCGGGAACATCATGGCGGGAGCTGAAAGTTTCCTCCCCCAACCGTTATTTATTTTTCAGGTCCGTGTAAAAATTACGCCCAATCCCGTAGATATGGAGGAAACGACCAGGAATATGCAGGTTTCCACAAAATGTTTTACACGACGGACGATTTTGCAGGATCTATTCGGGGCGAAAAAACGTCCTCGACCCGTAAACCGATGGTTATTTTGCCGGATGGCCACCCTTTACGGATCTGCTAGAGATGCTCTAAGAGCATCTACAACCGGACTTTGCAAATCCGGCCCCTCAAACGCATGCGGACGCGACCGGACGCATCCGACCACTAGATCCACAAAGCATGCAAAAGAAATCCTACATACTACCCTAGATAATCTTCGTCGTCAGAGATGTCCACTACGACGGTGTCGAGCGCCGGCTGGACGGGCGGGTAGGAGGGCTCCGACTCATCGTCCTCCTGCTTGACATCATCCATGTAGGCGAGCATCTCCGCCTCTTACGCGGCCTCCATCTCCTACCTGTGACAACGTCTGGCCTCCGCAGCCGACTCCGAGCGGAGGCAATCGAGGACAGTCTGCTGCTCCACCTGCAGATCCGCATCGCCAGTGTCCTCCACATCCTCCTCCTCCGGCTCATCCTCCTTCTCGTCCTTCTCCTCCAACACCACCTCCTCCTCCTCCAACTCCTCATCCGGATCCACTACATCCAGAGGTAGCTCCACGGTGATCCGGGCTTCGCGCCCGGATCTGCTCAAGGAGCTCGAGCTGGCGCTCCGTGTGGCGCCCCCGACTCAATCATGCACTAATCATACACGCAAACATGCACGATCAAGCACAGGGACTCACGGGAAGATATCACAACACAACTCTAACACAAATTAACGGAGATCCACAATATTACAGACCAGGGATCCGAGGATCCGAATACATGTCATACAAATATTATCTGAGTGCAGACATAGTTAGACAAGTTTTGCCTTAAGAAGGCTAGCACAAACAACGACTCTAGATCGAAAGGCGTAGGCCTCCTGCCTGGGAGCCTCCGATCCTACTCCTGGTCGGCTGGCTCGATCCAGTAGTAAGTACCGTCTGGACCCTCCTGGTAGTAAGCTCCTGAGGTGGCATCTGGCTCCGGGGCTCCATCGTCTGATGTATCATCAAAGTGGGGTATGGGGAAAAAGAAATAACAAAGCAACCGTGAGTACTCATCCGAAGTACTCAGCAAGCAAGGATCTACACTACATATGCAACATTATCAAAGGGGAAAGGCTGTATATGTGGACTGGGCTGCAGAAATGCCAGAATAGAGAGAAGGCCTAGTCCTATCGAAGACTAGCATCTTCAAACATCTTCACAAGCCACCATCTTGTAGCAATAGAATAGAGTAGAATAGCATTTTATTAAGCAAACATGTTGAAGCAGGCCTAGAGATCCTTCCTCGACTCCCAGCGAGAATGCGATCCCGAAGCTTCAATTAAGTAATCAAGTATCCAGTTCAAGTAGTAGATCGGGATATACAAACTGAGCGTCCTTTACCGTAGGACCGGCTATCGATAGATTATTCATCCCTGCAGGGGTGCACTACTGTTACCCAACACGCTCGATCAACTCTGGTCGGACACACTTGCTGGGTAATGCCCGGCCTCGGAAGATCAACACGAAGCAGCGCCCTACCTAGGCTTAGCAGAGAGGTCAGCACGCCGGACTAACCTATGCACCCAGAGGTCTTGGGCCATCGCCCTGGGCACCGTGCGCGTTGCGTGGCTGGCCGGGGTGCAGGCGCGACACTGAACTCGTAAGTGAAGTAGCCAGCCCATTCCCGGTGATCAGCTCGCACGGTGAAACGTGACGTCTGATGAGCTTTTGGGAGGAACGTACGACGTAGAGGGCCCCATAAACCATAATCCCGCGTGGTGGTAGTGCGTATAGGGCACGTCGACCCACTCAGATCACAAACCCAAATCCAATAGGCTCCATTAGTATCACGCGGAGACAATCAGAGTTTCTGAAGCTCCGCCACAATATCACACTCGAGTGCCCTTCCGGCACACCCGACAATCATAGATCCCCAGCGGGCACCCATCAGGGTCGACCCGCCTGTAATAAGGTCAAAGTAACCGTGTGGTCACAACATCAAGGGGGAAACCCCGAGGAATCACCCTCGGTGAATTCCACTCGACGAAATCATCAGGGTGAACGTATGAGGCATCACCCTCGAGGTTCACACTGAGGGGTTGCACGACAGAGTCGTATCGGAAGTGGAGAAGGAGGAATCACCCTCGATGACCACAACAGAACAGCTACACTACAGAGTGTTCATCAGGAGTGTGTTACGAGGTATCACCCTCGACACTCGATAGTAACTATGCAGAGTCGTACAACTAAGGGGGTGAAGTGATGTGTCGGTCTCTGCTCGACGATCACATTGATCGAGTCGTCGATGATCAAGCAGGGGCAACAAGGGTAAGGTGGTGGGGTCACTGATGGTTCACTACCAACCTATACTAAGCAGTTTAACATAGGCAGGTAAGGTAGCAATAAACAGGTTACAAAAGCAGTCTATGCATCAGAATAGGAGCAAACATTAACAGTAGGAAAATCTAATGCAAGCAGGAGAAATGGAATGGGTGATATCTGGATGCTCATGTGACGACCCCTGGCTTAATCGTGCACTAATCATACACGCAAATGCACACGATCAAGCCCAAGGACTCACTTGAAGATATCACAACACAACTCTAAAACATAAATAAATTTATACAAGCTTAATATTACAAGCCAGGGCCTCGAGGGCTCGAATACATAGC
Source organism: Thinopyrum elongatum (assembly GCA_011799875.1). NCBI lineage: Eukaryota > Viridiplantae > Streptophyta > Magnoliopsida > Poales > Poaceae > Thinopyrum > Thinopyrum elongatum. The sequence continues at coordinate 413,063,409 of CM022297.1, read as the reverse complement.
TCGATGGCATACAAGTGTCAGCAGAAGCGTCAGATATCTGGGTACAGATATATTACAGAACATAGAGATATGCCTTCACAGAGGCAGGGCAAAATAAAAACTACGATCGAAAAGGCGTGGGCCTCCTGCCCTGGACCCTCCGATCCTACTCCTGGTCGTCAGACGGCTCCTCGTAGTAGTAGTACTCTCTGGGCTGGTAGTAGTTCTGGTCGTCGACGGGGACATCTGGCTCAGGGGCTCCGTCGTCTGGATGCGTCAAATGGATAAAGGGGGAAAAGGGAAAATAAAGCAAACGTGAGTACTCATCCGAAGTACTCAGCAAGCAAGGATCTACACTACATATGCATCATTTTCAAAAGATGGCTGTATATGTGGACTGGGCTGCAGAAATGCCAGAATAGAGGGGAAGAGCCTAGTCCTATCGAAGACTAGCATCTTCAGCATCTTCAACGGTCTCGCAGCATTAGAAGAGAGCAGAATAACATAATGTAAAGTATAGCAGTAATGTCATCAACCTTGGCCGGGGATTCTTCCTCGACTCCCCACGAGAAAGCAATCCCAGAGCCGTACTATCCAGTTCTCATCTTATGTCATGTTCTAGTTGTATCGATCGGGATACAACTCCGAGTGTCCGTTACCATAGGACAGGCTATCGATAGAAGTTTCTTCCCTGCAGGGGTGCACCAAGTTAACCACCACACTCGCTTAACTCCGGCCGGACACACTGTACTGGGTCATGCCCGGCCTCGGCTAAGCAACACGCCGCAACCCGACCAAATACTTAATGAGAGGTCAGCACGCCGGACTAACCTATGCCCCTAGGGGTCTTGGACCATCACCCCGGACGCTCCTATGTGTTGCGAACGCGGCTGAAAGCAGACCTAGCAACCCCTTATACAAGCGCGATTGCGTTCCCAGTCCAATTCAGTGCACGCCGCTCCTTGCTGACGTCAATTATGCTCCGGCTGAAGTATACGACGCAGAACGCCCATACTATGCCCACATGATGGTTAGTGCTATCGGGCCAGAGGCCCCTCGGATCAAATATCCAAACCGTAGTGGATTAGGAGCGCGCGGTAATGAGCAGAGACTCACGATCGATGTGACCCCGTCGCCCCGTCTCGAGGACTTGCGGCAAGGGCTAAGAATGCCCGGCCACGCCTCGTAGTTATCTCGCGGGCACCTCTCAGGTCAACCCGACTCCACATCACTTCGCATTCATGCTCGCGCGGGTACCCCTCAGGGCCGACCCGTCTTTAGTATCATGGTTCAGTAATCAGTCATAGTATCCAAAGTCTCCGTGTGTCTGACACCAAGGAGGAACCCTGAGGAATCACCCTCGATGGAATTCCCGCTCGATGCTATCGTCAAGGTGAACGAATGAGGAATCACCCTCGAGGTCCACACTTGAGAAGTTGCACGACGACGTCGTTATCGGGGGTGGTGTAGGAGGAATCACCCTCGCTTACCACGACCGAATAGCTAACCTACAAGGTTATCATCAGCAGTGCTGACGAGGTATCACCCTCGGCACTCGATAGTAACCCAGTAGTGTCGCGCAATTTAAGGGGGAAGTGACGTGCGGTGCCAGGTTCTAATCTTCAATCCCGTTGCTCGGGTCTTCTGAGAGTCCAGCGGGGCAGTCGGGACAAGTGGGTCTCTGATCAGGCTCTACCCATCCTATCTAAATAGTTTAGGATAACAGGCAGGTATCATCGGTAGGCTACAGTTAAACAGGCTATGCAACAGATATAGGATGGTAACAGCAGTAGTAACATCTAATGCAAGCATAAGAGGGAAGAGAATAGGTGATATCGGAATGCTCAAAATGGGGGTGCTTGCCTGTCTGCTCGACGGCAAGGGCAGGGTCGTCGGGGACGTAGTCGTACTCCGGAGAGGCGTCTGCCTCAGGAGCTACGACAACGTCGGGGTGTACCTTAAGAGAAGAGGGGGAGGAAACAAGTAAATATAATGCAAACAGATGCAACACAGTGCGTGCGATGCTATGATGCAGTGCAGGGTTGCCTAAATATGCCTCTAAGTCATTTTAGTTATTTTTAGAATTAATCTGAGATTTATTAACCGGTGTGTGTGCACTATTCATCTACTGAAATCGGGCTCGGAGTTACGAGTTCTCCTACGTAGGAGGTTCCGACAAGGAAACAGACGGCACGATCAGACTCGTTTCGTTGTTCTGAGCAACTTTCATGTTTTAACTTTTTCGATCTGAGCTACGGTTTAAAAGTTATTAATTTTCGAAGTTTAAATGATTTTCTGGAATTATTTTTATTAACAGAACTGGATTATGACATCAGCATGACGGGCTGCTGACATCAGCAGGTCAACAGTGACGCTGACCTAGTCAAACCTGACATGTGGGTCCAGTGGGACCCACATGTCAGTCTCTGTTAAGACTAACAGTGGATTAATTAAGTTGACAGAGTGATTGGTGAGGTGGGCCCCACATGTCAGTGAGACACTAGCCTAATTAATTAGTTTTATTTATTTAAATGTTTTTAATTAACTAAATACGGTGGGGCCTGCCTGTCATAGTCACAGGGTGGCCACGTCGGCGTTGACCCAGGTCAACGGGGTCAAAGGGGCCCGCGGGGCCCACGGTCAGCGACCCGGGGCTGGACCCCACCGAGCCACGTCGGCGGCCGGCGCAGGAACTGCGCCGGCGACCGAATCCGCGGCGGAAGATCGCCGGAGTGGCTCAGGATTCCTCTGTGGTGCGTCGTTTCGCGTGTTTTCGGTTGCGTTCGAGCGCAGGGACAGAGCCGCATCCAACTGGGCCGGTGTGGCGACTCGGCGATGGCCGGAGAGGCGCCGGCGATGAGCCGTGGCGGAGGCCGAACCCCGGCGATCTCGCGTTCGTTCAAACAAGGGCTAAACCACGCGGCGACCTACCCCTACAGCATCTACACGGTGTCGCAAACGAAACGGGCACAAGCTCAAGACCAAATGGTCGTCGGGGACTCGCCGGCGACGAGTTCAAGCGGAGGCGCGTTCGGGCGCCGTGGGGGAAACAGATAGTGGACGCGCGAGGCTAACAGCGAGATGGGGAAAGGTAGACTGGCTCACCGCGCGGCTAAGAAAAGCCCGTGATGGCTTAGTAGCAACAGATGGCGCCGGAGACGGAAGGGGATCGCCAGCGGCCGAGGAAGAAGACGCGGTCGATGCGCTCGGTGCAGGCGATCCGGGCTCCTCCAAGTGGCTCCAGTCGACGCGGTAGATGACGATGGAGAAAAAGGACACGACGGAGCGTCGAGCGGGGCTCGGTGGCCGCGGAGACGAGCGCGGAACGGCAGCGATGGTGTTCGGTGGCGACGAGATCGGTGGGAGAGAGGGGCGAAGCCACTTAAGGGAAAGAGGGGAGAGTGACGGAGAGGACCAGGGGAGAGGGATCGGCTCGCCCTTATCTTCCCAGAGTGTCGGTGGCGTCGGCGCCGTCGCCATGTCGGCGCGCGGATGGCGTGCGCGCGCTCGACCAGAGAGAAGACGACAGCGCGAGAGAGAGATGAGGCGGGCCTGCTGGGCCGGGGTTCGGGGCACTGTGCACTAAGGCCTAGTGCACAGTGCCTCGTTTTTATTTTTCTGTTTCTGTTTCTCTTTTTCTTTTATTCTTTTCTGTTTTGATTTAGTTAGGGCACTTTTGCATTTTTGTAAAGTATGAGAATTGTCCCAAATATTGTAATGCAATATTAGCCTTGACCAAAAATTGGTTTGGGCAGATTTGGATTCCATTTGAAATTGAAATGATTTTAAATGAATTTAATATTGCTGTTTTGATGCTGTTTCAAATTGTTTGAGTCATTTAATTAGTCCAAGTGCTACTGGTGTTATTTTTATGTGTGCTCTTGGAATATTTGCTAATTAGTGAACATTTTTCCAAAGGTGTTTGAGCAAACTTATTTTGCACTTTTGAATTTTGAGTTGATTTCAGAATGGAGTTGATTTGCTTTGGTTAACCTCTATGTTTAGGCACTGTAAATGATATGACTTGGCATTATTAGCAGCTGATCAATAGGGGCAGGTTTGTAACTCCACTCAGACGTGACACAACTGCCCTACCTGTCAGCCCCGTTCATACACCGTGGGCGCCAACCGTGGGCGCCCAAACACCCTCTCGTCGCCCGAAATCGCTCTGGGCAAATATTTGGGAGATGCGAGATTACCGTCCTATCCCCAACCGACGAGACGTCCAAATTTTAAACGGGGGCTAAGTTCGTAACTTTCCCATATTTCAGACAGGCGCATCCCAAAAACATGGTTCCGCGTACCTCTCCCTCCATTTTCCCATTCATACACCGTCCGCGCTAGAACACCATCCCCACACCAGCCTCCTTCGTCCGCCACCCCATCCATCGCCGCCGTCCTCCACCCCATCCATCGCCGTCGTCCTCCACCATGCCGGAGCGCCTACCAAGACTGCGTCATCCACTGCTAGAGTTGGATGTTTCTCATCCACAGCGACGGACCAGGAGCCTTGCATCGCGTCCTCTCGCTTCATCGGCGCCATCGTCCTCCTTGCCGGGGCCCCTCCCACGACCTTCTCTTCCACCGCAACGGGACTTATCCCCCGATGCACCCGTCTACCATCGCAGATCTGCTTCAACGCCACCGACAGCCATCACACCCCCGATGCCTACCCGGCGCCGCAAGAGAGGTGGTACTACTTCATATCTGCTCAACTTTTTGATCTCAACCGGAAAATAGATCGTAACTTGGTTACTGTGCTTTCTTTTCAGGTCTTAGAATTTAGTTCTTAGTTCAAAGCAAATAATGGTTGCTAAATAGCATTTCTGCGGTTTGTAGCTTCAAATCTGCCATGGCACAGTCATAATAGGGTTTAATTGATCATGCTTAGGGTTTCCCTCCTTTTATGATCACTATACGTGCTTCGTGTCATAATAGCACTGCTCCACCCATCAAGCTAAACAAGCTTAGTTGTTCAAATACGAATATGATATTATTAAAACAGAGTCATTTAATTGGTCAGCAAAATGTTCCTAATTTAGTTTTGAAAATGCATGTACGCCGCTCGGGTGTGGATCTACAGGGTGCCCACAGTGGGCCGCCGCCCACCCTGGGATTTTGGGTCGGCCCAGGCCCCGATTCCCCTCTGTTCTGTTGCGCTTCCGATCTCTACTCGCCCCCAGCCGCCTGTCTCGCTGGCGACTTGCCATCCCCGGACGGCATGACTCTAGGAGGAGACGCCGGACTAACAGGAGGTCAGGAGCTGCTCGCCCAACAGCGTCACCGCTGCCCGGGCGCGCCGCCATGCCTACCTTCCCAGTCCGTTTAGGTCTCAGGCATGCAGCAGCCACTAAACCAACCCTATTTATCCTGAGATACATCCTCAACACTCAGCAACCACTCCTCATCACCCATTTTTTAATTGATTCATTACTCATTAGGCAGGACTGACATTAGGGTTTGTTGTGTACTGAGTGCTACCTACACTTAATGGTTCAGATGTATTTCAGTAATCTTTAGTACATGTAAAGTTCACAGGGTTTCAAAATTCCAGCCCTAGGAACAGACACTAGTCATTTTGGATTGTTGGTCATAGTGACATTGACCCAGATTACTACTGCAGGCCAGGTTTGTTGACAATTTTACTTGTCTTTCTTACTCATTCGATATGATATCCAATTATTCACATCGATTAGTTGCAAACAATAATTGCTAGACCAACTTCTTGATTCAGATTTTGGACGGTCTCTTACTGCAGTTACAATTCTGCATACTTGTCCTAGTAAGCTCACAAGTAATGATTGATTCACTACCTCTATGCTTGCCTTGTCATATTTGTTGTCAATATTCTTTTAGGGTGGACCACCCTGTTTCAAAATACTGGAACCGCAGACATGAGTGAATAGTATTTCTCTGTGTGATCTCTTCCATCATGTGTGGGCAACGAACACTACATTGTATAGAAAGGAAGTGTCATTTCCACCTTTTACATAGATTACGATCTTTTACATGGAATACAATCTGCCTACTTGCGTTGTGTCGCACTACCAGCACTCCACCCTTGAAGCTAAACAATATGCCACTCATAATTCCTTAGTTTATTTGTTCAAATACGAATTTGATATGATTCTAATGTTCCTACTTCAGTTTTGAAATGTGTGTCTGCCTGTTATAGAGACATAAGAGTTTGTATTTCTGTGTGTGGTCTGGTCAGCACGGTTGGGGGGTGAACTTTGCATACGCAGGGGTTTATAGGGAGACACTCTTCGAGTTGAATCCGCAATGCATTCCATATATAATCTGGCTACTTTTTATGTTTTCATGAATCTCAGATACTGAACAGCATCATAATGATTATGAGCTTGCGCGCATGAAAAGAATAAAGCAGAACAATGCCATGGCTGTCAAACTTGGCATTAAGGGACTGAAATCAAGTCTGGATGCAATGCAATGCAAATGCTCACCACCTACAGATTCATGCTCAGAATATGATCCTTACAGTGATTCTAAGCTAGAGGGAGACCTAAGTTAATGTAGCTCCCTGGTGGAGGAGTCAGAGGCAGATGCCCTATCTTATTCACCCATCAAGGTGCTTGCTCTAACTTTCCAAGGTTATATTGGTCGCACATATCTTGCAACTGATGCTTTGCATTACTTCTACTTTGTTGCATTGCCATTAGCTTAGTTTACACATTGTGTATGTGAATACGCCCTGCCTATCCATTTTCAGTACATATTCCATTTGTCATCATACCATATTTATCCATTCAAATGTTGTTCTTGTGTATCAGACGTTCAAAAGGAAGAGGGTGATTGCTGATCGCGGAGGAGCATGAACAAAGTATTTGGAAAAGGTAGTGACACCTGATAAATCAAATAGCCCATTAGGTGTAGTTGCAATATCACCAGACCCAGAAAACACGGCCACAACTCTAGCAGACTCTAGCCCTACTACACTGGCCATCTCTAATGCCCCAACTCAGAAGACCCCAACTGTCGCAAACAGTATGATGATGCCAGTTGACATAGCACCAGCTCTACAACGCAAAACCCCCATTCCAGCAAAGAGTACACCAAATCCAGTTGCCAAATCCCTTTTCAAACGAGAGAGAGCCCCAATTGCAGAAAATTGGACTCCTGTTCCACTTCTTCCCAGTTTACAAGACAAAGCTTATATTGTGGTCAGGAACTTTGTGCGCATCTTTCCTTCATGGAAAGATTATACCACAGACAAAGAACAATTTCCAATCTTCCTCCGCAACTTACGCGTAAGTAATGTACTAATGTTATTCATGGTAATTACTGCATATGTTTCTGCTGACAGAAGACACAAGATTTTATTCTTTTAAATAGGCGAGGACCAAACTGGATAGTCAAGACGAGCAAGGGTTTGTTGCGCTTTTCAAGCACTCGTTGATGAAGTATCGTTACTACCTAAGGCAAGCGCACTTCGATGGCAAGCCTCTAAATGAAATTTCTGTAAAGTCTCTGGTGCTACATTTATCAGACAGTGACTGGAATAATCTTGTTACACATTGGTCTCGTCTGCAGCGTAAGGTACTGTCTATGATATCACATCACAATTTGAACTACATTTCTACATGTGCCTTAACGTCTCACTTGTACGAAAACTGTTTGCAGAAGAACATTCATTCTCAAGGGACCACAGAATCTCGCAACTATACTGCACACTGCATTGCTCTTGTGAGTACCTCTTGTCCTGTATGACCATACTTCCTTTCATAGCTGGTTGATTATGTAGCATTACTGCACATGTTAGCCTCATTATCCTCCATTTGGTGGACATTATAAGATCCGTATTGACTCTTACATAAATTTAGAATCAACCCAATGCTTTTGAAGAGGTTTAGCTCTGCAGTCCTCTTGTAAGGACTGAACGTCGTCTATCACTGTACTTACATTAACAGCTACTCCCTCCGTCCCATAATATAAGAGCGTTTTGTACAGTACACCAGTGTTCAAAACATTCTTATATTATGGGAAGAGGGATTGGTTCATTGTGTAGCATTCTGCATCTTATCTCCCTCGCCCACCATTTACTAAAAAATATCAGATCTATATTTAATCTTACGAAAAAGTTGAATACACAAACAATGCCAGTGCAGAAGTGTAGCCCATTGCTCTTGTCAGTACATTTTGTCCTATAACGCTTGTACTTCCAGGGATTGGTAGTTGATTATGTAGCATAAATCTGCATCTTATCTTCATTATCCTCTATCCCTTCCAGTATTATCATATCTATAATTACTCTCTACAAAATGTAGAGTACAGGCAATGCTTATGAAGAAGATTCTGTGCTGAAATTTTTGAGTTATCCTTCCCTTGACATGGAGAAGGGCATTATAAAGCCGGTGTTAACTGTTAATGTAAGTCAGCCTTTCTAAAGCCTTTATCCTCAACTGTTGTTTAATTTGCTCATACTCCCCATCGTTAACTGCTGTTTAGTTTGCTGTTTCTATCAAAATGCATGTTCGCAACAACTGTAAGTTCCAAGTTTTACTTGTAAAACCAAATTCCTTATTCATACCATGCACATTACTCAATATTCCCTATATGTATGCTTGTTTTTGTGGATCTATAATCCAGTGTGTGGTGAAGCAGCCCACGTTTGCACCTTGACATCTCCTGTTTTATCTTACTGATGTGGCTGATGATATGAACAACATGCCATGCACATTAACCAAAATAGATACAATGATTGTCTTTGCCCTTCATCTATGCTTGTTTTGTTGACATGGTAATCCAGTAGTGTGGTGAAGCCCCCCGCATTATGAACAATGCCAAATTATGCTATTGATATTTTGAACTTACTCTTTATTTTCTAATTTGAAACTGGATGGAATTGACAGCACAGTTATCATCTTTGTTTATAGACGTGCAAAACCTGTCATCTCTCTGCTTGTTTCAGGGTGATATGCCTGATGGCATGCACAAGTCTGCTGAAGGCTGTGAGACAAACCCAACATATATTGCAGCAAAGAAGGCAAAACATCTTGAAGATAGCGAGACAACCCCAAAGTCTTGTCTTGATGCAGTGTTCAAGTTACTTGAGACTAGCAGTCAGACAAGCTCACAGAATTTGCTGTCTAAATCAGTTCGACTTCTTCAATCCCAAGTTCTAGCAGAAAGGCATTCTGCAACTCAACTTCGACTTGAAGTCCTATCTCTAAGAAAGATTGCGGAGAACACCAATGAGAACCTCATTGCTAAACAGCTACACCTGGAAGCTATGACCGACATGCTAGGCCGGTCTCACAGCCTTGCTCAGCAGCTTGTGCAGCAGTTCCCGCAAAAGGCTAACCTTTCTTGAACTGTCTTGGAAGTGGTCTTGGTTCAATATTATTTTGTTACCCTGCAATGGCGCCCAGTTTTTGTAATTTGCTTCTTCGTTGCGCTTTATGATCACTGGTGGTGAACTTCGATGCCCAGTGGATGTAATATACCATAAATCCTTTATTGTATAGTGTAGGTTTATTCTAAGTTACTATACCATAATTTCTTTATTGTATAGAGTAGGTTTGTTCTTAATTCCTACTAGTTACCGTATATGCCATCATTCGCTATCTGAAAAAAAGGCAAAAATCTGATGTAGTCGACCGGGCCGAAACATTCGCCTCTAACGGGCCTGCATTTTAGCGGGCCACAATTGGGCCGGCCTGCAACTTTCTTGGGCCTGAAAGGCCATTGGGGCCTTCACACTTTGCGCCAGGCCCACAACTTACACGGGCCTATATTCGGCCCAAAGTTTAGTTGGCCCTTTAGTGGACCCAGCGCTTAGTTGGGCCCATGTTGCTTCAGGCCATTAACAGGCTGAATATTCTGCTGGCTTGTTATGGCCCAGAAGAAACCATGGGCCTTTAGCAGGTCGAAATGCATGTTGGGCCTCAATTTTCACTAGTTGTCGACGGGCCTTCAGCAGGCTGAAATGTAGACCAGGCCATTATTGGCCCAGTTATATGACGGGCCATTACCAGGCCGAAACATATCTCGGGCCTTAGTTGGCCCACTGATATCATGGGCCTTTAAGAGGCCGAAAGCTTAGTAGAGGCATCAACTGGCCGAATTATACGACATGCCTTTAACAGGCCCAAAGTCACGTTGGACCATATATGGCCCATGGGCAGCACGGGCCATTCCCAAGCCGAAAGACACACCGGGCTGAAATGGGCCCATGTCTACATCGGGCCTCCAACAGGCCGAAATGTCACTGGGCCGTAATTGGGCCCAAATATTCGGTGAACAATTAACGGGTCAGATTTGGCTTCGGGCTATAAATGGGCCATGTTTAAACAGGTCGTTAGTGGGTTGGCCCACTAGTACCTGAGTAAATACTACAGGCCTTTGACTGGGTCGGCCTTTTTAACCTATATGGGCCTCTGTTGGGCCCTGCCACATGTTGACGTATCATAGGCACGTCTCCTCCATTGGACGGGCGACATCTGGCCCACCGAGGAGCCGACGCGTGTTTCCTCCAGCCAATGATGATTTTACACATGGAAAATCCCCATTGGTCCGGGCTGTTAACGGGTTATCGGATCCAAACCGGAACCCGATAGCTTAACGGCGACCCGTTATGGTGGATGCCACGTGTCGGATACCCTTGACGAAAGCAGTTCCATGACGCGCCATTTATCGTCATGGAAGTGGACACTTCCGTGATGATAATTTTGGTATTGTCATGGAACACTTCTACGACAGCACAGGTATGACTATCTTGATTCTGTCATAAAATCGTCATGGATGTACATGCATGACAAAAAATGCGACCTACTGTGACAAATACAAATCATCACGGAAGTGGGTTTTTTTTTGTATTGTTGCAAGCAAATGACTAAGGAGTTAGTCACGAGGTGATGTATAACGGAACGCGTAAAGAGACTTGCCAGTAACGAGATTGAACTAGGTATGAAGATACCGACGATCGAATCTCGGGCAAGTAACATACCGATAGACAAAGGGAATTACGTATGTTGTCATAACGGTTTGACCGATAAAGATCTTCGTAGAATATGTAGGAGCCAATATGGGCATCCAGGTTCCGCTATTGGTTATTGACCGGAGAGGTGTCTCGGTCATGTCTACATAGTTCTCGAACCCGTAGGGTCCGCATGCTTAACGTTCGATGACGATATAGTATTATATGAGTTATGTGATTTGGTGACCGAATGTTGTTCGGAGTCCCAGATGAGATCACGGAGTCTCGAAATGGTTGACAGGTACAGATTGATATATAGGACGATGGTATTCGGACACCGGAAGTGTTTCGGGGGGTACTGGGTACTTATCCGGTCACCGAAAGGGGTTCCGGGCACCCCTGGCAAAAGATATGGGCCTTATGGGCCAAGAGGGGAAACGCACCAGCCACAAGGGGCTGGTGCGCCCCCCATATGAGCCGGCCTAGGAGGAGATGGAAAGAGGGGAAGGGAAAGGAAAGAGTGGAATAGGATTCCTACTTCCTTCCCTCTCCCCCTCTCTTTCCTTCCCCCTCAGATAAATATGGCAGTGGGGCGCCACTTGGGAGGACCCCAAGTAGGATTCGGCCTACTCGGGGCGCCCTCCTGGCTGCTCCTCTCTCCCTCCCACCTATATGTATGAGGAGGGGGGCGCCTAGCACACACCAGACAATTGCCTAGCCGTGTGCGGCGCCCCCCTCCACCGTTTACACCCCCGGTCATATTTTTGTAGTGCTTAGGCGAAGCCCTGCGGAGATCACTTCACCATCACTGTCACCATGCCGTCGTGCTGACGGAACTCATCTACTACCTCGATGTCTTGCTAGATCAAGAAGGTGAGGGATGTCACCGAGCTGAACGTGTGCGGAACAAGGAGGTGACGTGCATTCGGTACTTGATCGGTTGAAGCGCGAAGAAGTTCGACTACATCAACCGCATTGTGAAACGCTTCCGCTTACAGTCTACGAGAGTACGTAGACACACTCTCCCCCTCGTTGCTATGCATCTCCATGGATAGATCATTGCGTGTGCGTAGAATTTTTTTTGTTTTCCATGCAACGATTCCCAACAGTGGCATCCGAGCCAGGTCTATGTGTAGATGATATGCACGAGTAGAACACAAAGAAGTTGTGGGCGGTGATGTTCATAATGCTTACCACCAACGTCTTATTTTGATTCGGCGGTATTGTGGGATGAAGCGGCCCGGACCAACCTTACATGTCCACGTACATGAGACCGGTTCCACCGACTGACATGCAACTAGTTTTGCATAAAGGTGGCTGGCGGGTGTCTGTTTCTCCTACTTTAGTTGAATCGAATTTGACTACGACCGGTCCTTGACGAAGGTTAAAACAGCAAACTTGATAATTCCCCGTTGTGGTTTTTGCCGTAGGTAAGAACGGTTCTTGCTAGAAGCCCGTAGCAGCCACGTAACACTTGCAACAACAAAGTAGAGGACGTCTAACTTGTTTTTGCAGGGGTATGTTGTGATGTGATATGGTCAAAACATGATGTGATATACGTTATTGTATGAGATGATCATGTTTTGTAAGATATCAGGCAACCGGCAGGAGCCTTATGGTTGTCTCTTTATTGTATGAAATGCAAACGCCATGTAATTGCTTTACTTTATCGCTATGAGTTAGCAATAGTTGTAGAAGCAATAGTTGGTGAGACGACCACGACGCAACGATGGAGATCAAGGTGTCGAGCCGGTGACAATGGAGATCATGCGATGCTTTGGAGATGAAGATCAAAAGCACGAGATGATGATGGCCATACCATGTCATATATTGTGATTGCATGTGATGTTTATCTTTTATGCATCTTATTTTTGCTTAGTTCGGCGGTAGCATTATAAGATGATCCCTTCACTAAATTTCAAGGTAAAAGTGTTCTCCCTGAGTATGCACCGTTGCTACAGTTCGTCGTTTTGAGACACCACGTGATGATCGGGTGTGATAGACTCTACGTTCACATACAATGGGTGTAAGACAATTTTGCACATGCAGAATACTTGGGTTAAACTTGACGAGCCTAGCATGTACAAACATGGTCTCGAAACACTGGAGACCGAAAGGTCGAACATGAGTCATATAGTAGATATGATAAACATGAAGATGTTCACCATTGAAGACTACTCCATCTCACGTGATGATCGGACTTGGTTTAGTTGATATGGATCATGTATCACTTAGACAACTTGAGGGATGTTGATTTAAGTGGGAGTTCATTAGTAATTTGATTAATTGAACTTAATTTATCATGAACTTAGTCTTGATAGTTTTTGCATATCTATGTTGTAGATCAATAGCTCGCATATAGCTCCCCTGTTTTATTTTGATATGTTCCTAGAGAAAACTAAGTTGAAAGATGATTGTAGCAATGATGCGGACTGGGTCCGTGATCTAAGGATTATCCTCATTGCTGCAAAGAAGAATTATGTCCTTGATGCACCGCTAGGTGGCAGACCTATTGCAGGAGCAGATGCAGACGTTATGAACGTTTGGCAAAGCTCGATATGATGACTACTTGATAGTTTAGTGCGCCATGCTTTACGGCTTAGAACCGGGACTTCAAAAATGTTTTGAACGCCACAGAGCATATAACATGTTCCAAGAGCTGAAATTGGTATTTCAGACTCATGCCCATGTTGAGAGGTATAAGACCTCTGACAAGTACTTTGCCTACAAGATGGAGGAGAATATCTCAGCCAGTTAGCATGTGCTCAAAATGTCTGGGTACTACAATCGCTTGAATCAAGTGGGAGTTAATCTTCCAGATAAGAAAGTGATTGACAGAGTTCTCTAGTCACTATCACCAAGCTACTAGAACTTCGTGATGAACTATAATATGCAAGGGATGATGAAAATGATTCCCGAGCTCTTCACGATGCTGAAATCGGTGAAGATAGAAATCAAGAAAAAGCATCAAGTGTTGATGGTTAACAAGACCACTAGTTTCAAGAAAAAAGGGCAAGGGAAAGAAAGGGAACTTCAAGAAGAGTGGCAAGCAAGTTGCTGCTCCCATGATGAAGCCCAAAGCTGAACCCAAGCCTGAGACTGAGTGCTTCTACTGCAAAGGAAATGGTCACTGGAAGCGGGACTGTCCCAAATACTTGGCGGATAAGAAGGATGGCAAAGTGAACAAAGGTATATTTGATATACATGTTATTGATGTGTACTTTACTAGTGTTCATAGTAGCCCCTGGGTATTTGATACCGGTCCAGTTGCTAAGATTAGTAACTCGAAACAGGAGTTGCAAAATGAACAGAGACTAGTTAATGGCGAGGTGATGATGTGTGTTGGAAGTGATTCCAAGGTTGATAAGATCACCATTGCACACTCCCTCTACCTTCGAGATTAGTGTTGGACTTAAATAAATGTTATTTGGTGTTTGCGTTGAGCATGAATATGATTAGATCATGTTTATTGCGATACGGTTATTCATTTAAGTCAGAGAATAATTGTTGTTCTGTTTACATGAATAAAACCTTCTATGGTCATGCACCCAATGTAAATGGTTTATTGAATCTCGATCGTAGTGATACACATATTCATAATATTGATGCCAAAAGATGCAAAGCTGATAATGATAGTGCAACATATTTGTGGCACAGCCGTTTAGGTCATATTGGTGTAAAACGCATGAAGAAACTCCATACAGTGGACTTTTGGAATCACTTGATTATGAATCATTTGATACTTGCAAACCATGCCTCATGGGCAAGATGACTAAAACTCTGTTCTGTGGAACAATGGAGCGAGTTAATGACTTATTGGAAATAATACATACCGATGTATGCGGTCCGATGAGTATTGAAGCACGCGGCGGGTATCGTTATTTTCTCACCTTCACCGATGATTTGAGTAGATATGGGTATATCTATTTGATGAAACACAAGTCTGGAACATTTGAAAAGTTCAAAGAATTTCAGAGTGAAGTTGAGAATCATCGTAACAAGAAAATAAAGTTTCTATGATCCGATCGCGGAGGCGAATATTTGAGTTATGAGTTTGGCCTTCATTTAAAACAATGTGGAATTGTTTCACAACTCACGCCACCTGGAACACCACATCATAATGGTGTATCCGAATGTCGTAATCATATTTTATTAGATATGGTGCGTTCTATGATGTCTCTTACCGATTTGCCTTTATCATTTTGGGGTTATGCATTAGAGACAACCGCATTCATGTTAAATAGGGCACTGTCTAAATCCGTTGAGATGACACCGTATGAACTGTGGTTTGGCTAGAAACCTAAGCTGTCGTTTCTTAAAAGTTTGGGGTTGTGACACTTATGTCAAAAGGCTTCAGCCTGATAAGTTTGAACCCAAATTGGAGAAGTGGGTCTTCATAGGATACCCTAAGGAAACAATTGGGTACACCTTCTACCACAGATCCAAAGGCAAGAATGGGTCCTTTCTAGAGAAGGAGTTTCTCTCGAAAGAAGTGAGTGGGAGGAAAGTAGAACTTAATGAGGTAATTGTACCTTCTCTCGAATTGGAAAGTAGCACATCAGAGAAATCCGTTCCCGTGATGCCTACACCAACTAGAGAGGAAGCAAATGATGATGATCATGAAACTTCAGATCAAGTTGCTACTGAACCTCGTAGGTCGACCAGAGCACGATCCACACCAGAGTGGTATGGTAATCCTGTTCTGGAAGTCATGTTACTAGACCAAGGTGAACCTACGAACTATGAAGAAGCTATGATGAGCCCAGATTCCGACAGATGGCTTGGGGCCATGAAATCTGAGATAGTATCCATGTATGAGAACAAAGTGTGGACTTTGGTGGACTTGCCCAATGATCGGCAATCAATAGAAAATAAATGGATCTTCAAGAAGAAGACTGACACTGATAGTAATGTTACTGTCTACAAAGCATGACTTGTCGCAAAAGGTTTTTGACAAGTTCAAGGGGTTGACTACGATGAGACTTTCTCACCCGTAGCGATGCTTAAGTCCGTCCGAATCATGTTAGCAATTGCCGCATTTTATAATTATGAAATCTGGCAAATGGACGTCAAAACTGCATTCCTTAATGGATATCTTAAAGAAGAGTTGTATATGATGCAACCAGAAGGTTTTGTCGATCCTAAAGATGCGAACAAAGTGTGCAAGCTCCAGCGATCCATCTATGGACTGGTGCAAGCATCTCGGAGTTGGAATATACACTTTGATAAGGTGATCAAAGCATATGGTTTTATACAGACTTATGGTGAAGCCTGTATTTACAAGAAAGTGAGTGGGAGCTCTGTAGCATTTCTGATATTATATGTGGATGACATATTATTGATTGGAAATGATATAGAATTTTTGGATAGCATAAAAAGGATACTTGAATAAGAATTTTTCAATGAAAGACCTCGGTGAAGCTGCTTACGTATTGAGCATCAAGATCTATAGGGATAGATCGAGACGCTTAATAGGACTTTCACAAAGCACATACCTTGACAAAGTTTTGAAGAAGTTCAAAATAGATCAGTCAAAGAAAGGGTTCTTGCCTGTGTTGCAAGGTGTGAAGTTGAGTAAGACTCACAACCCGACCACGATAGAAGATAGAGAGAGAATGAAAGTCATTCCCTATGCCTCAGCCATAGGTTCTATAAAGTATGCCATGCTGTGTACCAGACCTGTTGTGTACCTTGCCATGAGTTTGGTAAGGGGGTACAATAGTGATCCAGGAGTTGATCACTAGACAGCGGTCAAAATTATCCTTAGTTACCTAAGAGGACTAAGGAAATGTTTCTCGGTTATGGAGGTGATAAAGAGTTCATCGTAAAGGGTTACGTCGATGCAAGCTTTAACACCGATCCGGATGACTCTGAGTCTCAATCTGGATACATATTGAAAGTGGGAGCAATCAGCTAGAGTAGCTCCATGCAGAGCAATGTAGACATAGAAATTTGCAAAATACATACGGATCTGAATGTGGCAGACCCGTTGACTAAACTTCTCACACAAGCAAAACATGAACACACCTTAGTACTCTTTGGGTGTTAATCACATGGCGATGCGAACTAAATTATTGACTCTAGTAAACTATTTGGGTATTGGTCACATGACGATGTGAACTATGGGTGTTAATCACATGGCGATGTGAACTAGATTATTGACTCTAGTGCAAGTGGGAGACTGAAGGAAATATGCCCTAGAGGCAATAATAAAGTTGTTATTTTATATTTCCTTATTCATGATGAAGGTTTATTATTCATGCTAGAATTGTATTGATCGAAAACCTAAATACATGTGTGAATATATAAACAAACACCGTGTCCCTAGTGAGCCTCTACTTGACAAGCTCGTTGATCAAAGATGGTTATGGTTTCCTAACCATGGATATGAGTTGTCATTTGATAACGGGATCACATCATTAGGAGAATGATGTGATGGACAAGACCCATCCGTTAGCTTTGCATAATGATCGTTAAGTTTATTGCTAATGCTTTCTTCATGTCAAATACATATTCCTTCGACTATGAGATTATGCAACTCCCGGATACCGGAGGAATACCTTGCGTGCTATCAAATGTCACAACGTAACTGGGTGATCATAAAGATGCTCTACAGGTATCTCCGAAGGTGTTTGTTGAGTTGGCATAGATCAAGATTAGGATTTGTCACTCCGAGTTTCGGAGAGGTATCCCTGGGCCCTCTCGGTAATACATATCATAAGCTTGCAAGCAAATGACTAAGGAGTTAGTCATGAGGTGATGTATTACGAAACGAGTAAAGAGACTTGCCGGTAACGAGATTGAACTAGGTATGAAGATACCTACGATCGAATCTCGGGCAAGTAACATACCGATGGACAAAGGGAATTACGTATGTTGTCATAACGGTTCGACCGATAAAGATCTTCGTAGAATATATAGGAGCCAATATAGGCATCTAGGTTCCGCTATTGGTTATTGACCGGAGAGGTGTCTCGGTCATGTCTACATAGTTCTCGAACCCGTAGGGTCCGCACGCTTAACGTTCGATGCCGATATAGTATTATATGAGTTATGTGATTTGGTGACCGAATGTTGTTCGGAGTCCCGGATGAGATCACGGACATGACTAGGAGTCTCGAAATGGTCGAGAGGTAAAGATTGATATATAGGACGATGGTATTCGGACACCGGAAGTGTTTCGGGGGGTACCGGGTACTTATCGGGTCACTGGAAGGGGTTCCGGGCACCCCCGGTAAAAGATATGGGCCTTATGGGCCAAGAGGGAAAACGCACCAGCCACAAGGGGCTGGTGCGCCCCCCATATGGGCCGGCCTAGGAGGAGAAGGAAAGAGGGGAAGGGAAAGGAAAGAGTGGAATAGGATTCCTACTTCCTTCCCTCTCCCCCTCTCTTTCCTTCCCCCTCAGATAAATATGGCAGGGGGGCGCCCCTTGGGAGGACCCCAAGTAGGATTCGGCCTACTTGGGGTGCCCTCCTGGCCGTTCCCCTCTCCCTCCCACCCATATATATGAGGGGGGCGCCTAGCACACACTAGACAATTGCCTAGCCGTGTGCGGCGCCCCCCTCCACCGTTTAGACCCCCGGTCATATTTTCGTAGTGCTTAGGCGAAGCCCTGCGAAGATCACTTCACCATCACCGTCACCACGCCGTCGTCCTGACGGAACTCATCTACTACCTCGACGTCTCGCTGGATCAAGAAGGCGAGGGACGTCACCGAGCTGAACGTGTGCAGAACGCGGAGGTGCCGTGCGTTTGGTACTTGATCGGTTGAAGCGCGAAGAAGTTTGACTACATCAACCGCGTTGTGAAACGCTTCCGCTTACGGTCTACAAGGGTACGTAGACACACTCTCCCCCTCGTTGCTATGCATTTCCATGGAGAGATCATTGCGTGTGCATAGAAATTTTTTTGTTTTCCATGCAACGATTCCCAACACGTAGTACATTGGTCTGCCAGCTTTTGAAAAAAATGCATTATGGCATGGTAAATGCAAAAAAAAAATCTATTAGTCACATGGCAAATTATATGAAATTTATAAAAGGGGCCACATGGCAACTTTGGATATTTAGGGGCCATTTGGAATTCACCCGGGATTGCCACAGCAATTCAGGGCAAGCCAAAAATTTGGCAAAGGAATCGGCCGCCCACATTCTGCCCGCGCCTGGGCGCAATATCTGAACTAGACGACCAAAATATTGACGTGGAAACATATTCGTGGCTTTAATCCAAACGCCCACCCATGCAGCTAGTCAACACCAAGATTTTGGCGTGGTAGCTATTGGCGATCCTAACGGCCCCTTGTTGTTATCTGAACTTTGCCATGATTGTATAATTTGTTTTTTTTTTTTTTGTAAATTTCCATATACCCCCATGGCAAATATGTATAACCATCATGGCATAAACTACACTAATTTTTTAAAAGGGTCGCAAGGCAGCTTGACATTTTTTTAAAAACACTTTATATATTGTGGCAATTGTAGAATAATTTTGTACCAATTTGGCAAAACAAACACCGTAAAGAAAAATGAAAAACACACAAACTTGCCATGATAAAATGGGTAATTTTCATAGTAAAGTTTGTACATATCACATGGCAAATTACAAAAATAAAATGTTTTTCTGAATAATGGTAACTTGCACACAAATTTCTGAGGGTCAGTTGGCAAATTTAGGTGTTTTATTCTCCAAAGTAATGGCAGCATTTGGTGGGACAAATAATCGTCACATGGAAAATTTGAAAAAAAAAAGGTTTGTACTGGTCACATGAAAATTTTAGAAGAAATGTTTGTGCTGGTCACATGGCACCGATGGGACAAACCTACTTGCCAAAGCTAGTACAAGCTACAAACATGAAAAAAAATCCATGTGTTTTACCCTCCACCTCTCCCCTACCCAAAATTGGTTATGACATGAAAAAAAGGAATCACTATGGTGTGCACAATAATTTTGCCATGGTATGCCCAAAATATGTGGTGATAGAAATAATAAAATTTAGGAATTTGTTTTCCAAAAAAGCAAGGCAACTTGTACTTATGTAGGGTTTTTGGACCTTTTCTTCTTGTTTGTTTTCTAGAGGGCAAGCGCTAGGTATTGTACTCCTATTTGTCGGCAGCTTTTTTTTTGTAACGACAAAAATATTCCTATTGCCACAAGGCACTGGTCAATGCATGTGAATACGCATGACACCTGCATGTATACAACACCGAAAACATCTAAAAAAAGCTCTGAAATTGGACATGTATGCAACTACATGTACTGGCTGCGTAGTTACCACCCACGAGACTCTGAATTTTGCCGCCTAGCACAAAAAGTAAGTTTATAATCCAAATTTTTTTTTTTGAGACAATCTCGCGAAGCTTTTATTAACTCGTCACAATGTTTACAGGGACGAAGGATAGATCACCTGGATTGCCTAACCACACACGGCGGCCAACTCCAAGTAAGAGAGCATGCTTCGCTAAATTATGAGCCTCGACATTCGAGCTCCTAAATTCATGACTAAAAAAGCAGGTGGCAAAATGCCTAGATCGATCGACAATCTCCCTAATGATAGCTCCATAGGCCGCTGCACTCATCTGTCTGATATCATCGATCACAGTTTTGCAATCCGATGCCACTGAGATCCTGCGCTCTTACAGGTCATCCGCCAAAGCAAGTGACTCCCGAACTGCCAAGGCCTCTAGTGTCGTAGGATCATCAAGACCGTAGAAGGTAAACGTCGACGCACCCAAGAAAAGTCCTTGCCAATCCCTGCACGCCGCCGCGACCGAGGCGATCGGTCTAGTTCTCATCAGCGTAGCATCGACATTGATCTTGCAGGTTCCTTCCTGGGGCGGCACCCACTGGTTCAGGCGGGGCTGGGCAACTCGAGGCTCCCCCTATGGTTTCGCTAACACCTGGAGATCATTGAGTGTTGAGGCCACATCCGCAGACAGTGAATATCTCTGTGGGAAATGACCTGGACTCTTTCAGGCCCAAGACGCGGGACTACCCATCGTGGCCCAGTTACTGCCACGAGGCGCCATACCCTTAAATATGCCTATATTTGATTCACAAAAGCGACATCTTATATCTGTGAACTGAGGGACACAAAAATGCCCTAGTGCAAGTCGTCAAAGTAGTTCAAGGCCACATCCAGTATGGAAGAAAGTATGGAACTTGAAGCTCCCAGGAAAAATCAAGATATTCATTTGGAGGTGTTTATACACAACTCCATCCCATGTTTTTGTGTCCTTGCTAATCGTCATGTCGGCAATGTATCCCAATGCTCAATTTGTGTAGTAGGAGCGGAGGATGTTAAGCATGCACTGTTCACGTGTACGTGAGCTGGAGCGGTCTGGGCAGCACTAGGCATTGAGCAAGCCATCATGGACGCTTGCTAGATTGACCGGCCCCCGGTGTACTAGACTTCCTCATGTGGGATTTTTCCTACCAGGCAGTGGTCTAGGAAGCACTAGGCATTGAGCAACCCAGACAGTGTATGAAGACCAAATTGAGCCGTAACTGATAGCAACATCGTGTTGGTTTTTATGGTGGCTGCGAAGACAGTATGCTCGAGGTGAAACGGTGCAAAATCCACAGCGGACAGCGGCGGCGATACATGCATTGGCCCTAAATTTCACTCGCGCGGCTGCAAAAGCAACTCCTACCTCTAGACAGAATAGATGGCCTACTGTTCTAGCTTCGCAACAATTATTGATGTTGATGCCTCCTTTAGCGGGGTGTTTCACTCAGGATCATGCGGAGCTATCGTTAGAGACCATAGAGGTAACTTTGCCGCAGCTTCCATTTCATGTTTCGAGCATGTTGTGGATGTTGTATCAGCAGAAGCAGTGGCACTTCACGAAGGATTGAAGCTAATCCAAAGCCTTGGATGCAATAATGTGCTAGTGAGAATGGACAATATCATTGTGGTTGATTCTATACGTCGTAACGAGGGACATTCTATGGTATCGGCTCCCATACTAGATGATTGCAGAGAGTTATTGCGTGAATTCGGGAAGGTTACTATTGAGCATTGTAATAGAGAGTCTAACGTAGTGGCTCATGAGCTAGCTGAATGGGGGCGTACGAACAATCCGATTGTATTGATGGACGTACCTTCGAGTTTTATTGTTAAATTTTTAGCAGACGATGGAAGTATTATTTGCAGTTAATAAAAGCCATGAAGGCCTTTCCCTTAAAAAATTGAGGGAGTATGTTCAGGACTTTTAAAAGGAATGTTTATACAATGTAAATGTAAACAGATGTCTATTGATGTTTTTTTTTTAAATGTTCCGTACCATCAAAGATACTCTTTGTGACACTAATACTTAACAAATGTTTAAAACAATGTTCATGGCATTTATGAAAAATGTTCAATGAAAAAACAAACAAAAAATACCGATGAGAAAAACATAGAAAACAAAAACACAGAAAAATGACAGAGCCTTTCACAAAATCGGCGGAAGGCCCCTAAATACAATCCCCACTATAGCATATAAGAGCATCTTTAGCAGGTCCGGTATACCCTGTCCCGTAAAAATTGATTTACAGTATACCACAAAACATTTTTTCGCATTTTTATTCCGGCAGAACATATCTTGTAAAAATATTTCATAGTTTCGGCAAAATTGCAAAAAAAAAAACCCTAAAAACGCTCGCTAAATACAATTGGGCCTGCCTCGGCCGCTTCAACCGCGAGGATCTCGCCAGGATGGACAGAGGGCCAGCGCTAAAGCTCATAGCAAGAAGACGACATCCGCATCGATCCCGCGGCGACTGCAGCTGGCGGGAGCAGGCAGCAGCAACTAGCGAGTGCTCGCGGCGGCGGCCAGCTAGCTCGCGACGCGGCGGCAGCAGCTAGCTAGCGGCGACGGCAACAATAGCTAGCTAGCTAGCTCAACTCGCGTAGCTCTCACTCGCGGCCGCACCTCGCGGCTCGAGCAGCGGCGGCAGCTAGGGTCCGGTGGTCGCTGGTGTCAAGGTGTTCCGGCGAGGCCACGTTCGGGAACATCATGGCGGGAGCTGAAAGTTTCCTCCCCCAACCGTTATTTATTTTTCAGGTCCGTGTAAAAATTACCCCCAATCCCATAGATATGGAGGAAACGACCAGGAATATGCAGGTTTCCGCAAAATGTTTTACACGACGGACGATTTTGCAGGATCTATTCGGGGCGAAAAAAACGTCCTCGACCCGTAAACCGACGGTTATTTTGCCGGATGGCCACCCTTTACGGATCTGCTAGAGATGCTCTAAGAGCATCTACAACCGGACTTTGCAAATCCGGCCCCTCAAACGCATGCGGACGCGACCGGACGCATCCGACCCCTAGATCCACAAAGCATGCAAAAGAAATCCTACGTACTACCCTAGATAATCTTCGTCGTCAGAGATGTCCACTACGACGGTGTCGAGCGCCGGCTGGACGGGCGGGTAGGAGGGCTCCGACTCATCGTCCTCCTGCTCGACATCATCCATGTAGGCGAGCATCTCCGCCTCTTACGCGGCCTCCATCTCCTACCTGCGACAACGTCTGGCCTCCGCAGCCGACTCCGAGCGGAGGGAATCGAGGACAGTCTACTGGTCCGCCTGCAGATCCGCATCGCCAGTGTCCTCCACATCCTCCTCCTCCGGCTCATCCTCCTTCTCGTCCTTCTCCTCCAACACCACCTCCTCCTCCTCCAACTCCTCATCCGGATCCACTACATCCAGAGGTAGCTCCACGGTGATCTGGGCTTCGCGCCTGGATCTGCTCAAGGAGCTCGAGCTGGCGCTCCGTGTGGCGCCCCCGACTCAATCGTGCACTAATCATACACGCAAACATGCACGATCAAGCACAGGGACTCACGGGAAGATATCACAACACAACTCTAACACAAATTAACGGATATCCACAATATTACAGACCAGGGATCCGAGGATCCGAATACATAAGTCAGTCATACAAATATTATCTGAGTGCAGACATAGTTAGACAAGTTTTGCCTTAAGAAGGCTAGCAAAAACAACGACTCTAGATCGAAAGGCGTAGGCCTCCTGCCTGGGAGCCTCCGATCCTACTCCTGGTCGGCTGGATCGATCCAGTAGTAAGTACCGTCTGGTCCCTCCTGGTAGTAAGCTCCTGAGGTGGCATCTGGCTCCGGGGCTCCATCGTCTGATGTATCATCAAAGTGGGGTATGGGAAAAAAGAAATAACAAAGCAACCGTGAGTACTCATCCGAAGTACTCAGCAAGCAAGGATCTACACTACATATGCAACATTATCAAAGGGGAAAGGCTGTATATGTGGACTGGGCTGTAGAAATGCCAGAATAGAGAGAAGGCCTAGTCCTATCGAAGACTAGCATCTTCAAACATCTTCACAAGCCACCATCTTGTAGCAATAGAAGAGAGTAGAATAGCATTTTATTAAGCAAACATGTTGAAGCAAGCCTAGAGATCCTTCCTCGACTCCCAGCGAGAAAGCGATCCCGAAGCTTCAATTAAGTAATCAAGTATTCAGTTCAAGTAGTAGATCGGGATATACAAACTGAGCGTCCTTTACCGTAGGACCGGCTATCGATAGATTATTCATCCCTGCAGGGGTGCACTACTGTTACCCAACACGCTCGATCAACTCTGGTCGGACACACTTGCTGGGTAATGCCCGGCCTCGGAAGATCAACACGAAGCAGCGCCCTACCTAGGCTCAGCAGAGAGGTCAGCACGCCGGACTAACCTATGCACCCAGAGGTCTTGGGCCATCGCCCTGGGCACCGTGCGCGTTGCGTGGCTGGCCGGGGTGCAGGCGCGACACTGAACTAGTCAGTGAAGTATCCAGCCCATTCCCGGTGATCAGCCCGCACGGTGAAACGTGACGTCTGATGAGTTTTCGGGAGGAACGTACGATGTAGAGGGCCCCATAAACCATAATCCCGCATGGTGGTAGTGCGTATAGGGCACGTCGACCCACTCAGATCACAAACCCAAATCCAATAGGCTCCATTAGTATCACGCGGAGACAATCAGAGTTTCTGAAGCTCCGCCACAATATCACACTCGAGTGCCCTTCCGGCACACCCGACAATCATAGATCCCCAGCGGGCACCCATCAGGGTCGACCCGCCTGTAATAAGGTCAAAGTAACTGTGTGGTCACAACATCAAGGGGGAAACCCCGAGGAATCACCCTCGGTGAATTCCACTTGACAAAATCATCAGGGTGAACGTATGAGGCATCACCCTTGAGGTTCACACTGAGGGGTTGCACGACAGAGTCGTATTGAAAGTGGAGAAGGAAGAATCACCCTCAATGACCACGACAGAACAGCTACACTGCAGAGTGTTCATCAGGAGTGCGTTACGAGGTATCACCATCGGCACTCGATAGTAACTATGCAGAGTCGTACAACCAAGGGGGTGAAGTGATGTGTCGGTCTCTGCTCGACAATCACATTGATCGAGTCGTCGATGATCAAGCAGGGGCAACAAGGGTAAGGTGGTGGGGTCACTGATGGTTCACTACCAACCTATACTAAGCAGTTTAACATAGGCAGGTAAGGTAGCAATAAACAGGTTACAAAAGCAGGCTATGCATCAGAATAGGAGCAAACATTAACAATAGGAAAATCTAATGCAAGCAGGAGAAATGGAATGGGCGATATCTGGATGCTCAAAGGGGGGGGGGCTTGCCTGGTTGCTCTGGCAAGAGAGAGGGGTCGTTAACAGGCTGCTCGTCTGTAGCGTAGTCGTACTCAGCTACAACGTCGTCGGTCTCGGCGTCTATCGAGAGAGAAGGAGGGGGAGAGAAACAATAAATTCACGGCAAAAATGCAAACAGTATGTATGACATGCCTAAATGATATGCCGAGGTGTTCTACTGCCTAACTAAATGATTTAGTTAATTTAGGAATTTATCCAGATTTATTTAATTAAAGTTGGGCACTATTCATTTATCAAAACCGATCTAAAAGTTCCATGTTCATCCAGCTAGAGGCATCTGACAGGAATACGGAGGGCGTATTCGGGTTCGTATCGAAATTCGGAGCAACTTTCATATATAAATTATTTTCATTGGAGTTACGGTTTAATTTATATGATTTTCTAAAGTTTTAATTGATTTTCTGAATTTAATTATTTATTTAAATTCGAATTATCCAGAATAGTGAATGATGATGTCAGCATGACCTAGGTGTGACGTCAGCAGGTCAACAAGGGCTGACCAGGGTCAACCTGACATGTGGGGCCCACA
Source organism: Thinopyrum elongatum (assembly GCA_011799875.1). Classification (NCBI taxonomy): domain Eukaryota; kingdom Viridiplantae; phylum Streptophyta; class Magnoliopsida; order Poales; family Poaceae; genus Thinopyrum; species Thinopyrum elongatum. The sequence goes on along the minus strand of CM022297.1, from coordinate 413,037,281 downwards.
TGTCATACACAGTGGCCTTAACAGAGGGGTTAAAATTAACTAATTGGGTTAATTAGTGGGTGGGCCCCAGTAGTCAGTGACTGTTAGTTTAACTAATTAACTAATTAGCAGTTTATTTATTTATTTAAATTCGTTTAATAGGTGGGGCCCGTATGTCAGTGAGACATGGGCGGCCATGTCAGCAGTTGACCTGGTCAACAGGTCAACTGGGACCCAGGGGTCAGTGGCACTGGGCGGGGCCCACCCAGGCCAGGTCAGCGCTGGCTGGCGACGCGCCGGAGTTAGCTCCGGCGAGCCAAACACGGCGGCACGCGTCGGGCTCGGCTCGGGTTTTGCACACAGGGGGCTATTCGCGGCGCGGTTGCTTGCGTTCGACGCGGCTCGGCGTCGCGCGTCGAACGGTGGCGGTGTGGGGGGGCTGGGGAGGCCGGAGTCGAGCGGCACGAGCTCGCCGGCGGCGGGGTGGTTCGGCCGTGCGACGGAGACGGGGCTACAGTGCGAGTTCGGGCAATCCAGAGAGCGGGGCGAGGCCTACGTGCACGCGCAAGCAAGACGGGCGCGAGCAAATGACCAAAAGGTCGCCGGAACGACGCCGGCGACCAGGTCCGCGGTGGTGGGCTCGGGGGCCCGGGGAAGAACGGAGGAGCTCGGGGCGGCACGAATCGAAGCGGCGACCGTCGACGGCCGTAGGGGAAGAAGGCGAAGCAGGCCGGCGATGCAGAGCTCCCGGGGCTCGGGCTTGTGGTCGAGGAGGACGGGCTCGTCGTGGCGGAGCTTCTGGACAGGCTACGGAGGCGAGAGGTGGGCTGTGGCCGCGGCTAGCCGGCGTCCATGGCGTCGGCGGCGTTCGGCTGCGACAGGGGAGCGAGGGAGAGGGCGATTGGAGTAGCTAGGGTTTGTCCGCGGGGTTGGGGACAGGCGCTTATAGGCGTCCGCGGCGCGCGGGTGGCCGCTGTAGATCGGGGACGAGGGGGGGCCGGTGCACGCGCGTGCGCGTTCGACAGCGAGGGCGAGGAGCAGTGCGGGAGGTGGGGAACGGCGCCAGGTGGGCTGGGCCGGCACTGTAGCAGTAGGCTCAAGTGCACAGTAGAGCTTTAGGCCTTTTTCCATTTTCTCTTTTCTGTTTTCTTTTCTTTTCTGTTTGCTAAATGTTTGGGCCCTAAATTAATTTTGTAAAAAGTGTGACCTAGTCCATAAATCACAGTGCATTATATCCTAACACCAAAAACTAGTTTGGGCAAAACATAACTTCATATTTAATTTAGATTAAATAAAAGGCTATTTAATATTATTTTCAGCCACTGAGAGAGGATGTTTGAGTTACCTAATTTCTTTATTAAATGTTGATTACAATTTTCGAATAGTCTCTGGAATATTTTTTATTTATTGAACATTTTAGTTTCTGTTTTGAACAACTTTTATTTTCCACTTTAATTTAATTTGAAATTTGAGTTAGGAGTTGAAATGCAATATGATGCAAATGATGATTCGGCACTGTTAACCATGCTGATTTGTCATTATCAAAAGTGATTACTGTGGCTAATGACATGGGGTGTTACACTCCGACATTAGAAATGGATGCCTCCTCACCCGGCGGCGTGGGTGCATGGCTACTAGGCGGACGAGGGGAGTGGAAAGTGGCGGCGGCGGACAGGCGAAGAAAAATATGGATGGTAGAATTTCGGTGCCGCCGGTCAACTTAAATAGCCGGGCTAGGAACTACCCGGCCCGCCGAAATGGCGCCATGCGGCAACATCGGTCTGACGGAGGAGACGAGCTTCGGACCGCCGGGTTTCCAGGCGTTTCCGCGTGGGACCCCGCCGTCAGTCCGACGTGGCGGGCGTGCCCGTGCGCTCCCATATCCGCCCCATTTTTGGGCTGGATATGAGGGGTGCCGGTCAGCCCGAGCGTTGGAGGCCCGTCTGCGACGCTCGTCTGGGTTAGATTTTCATGACCGGTCAGTGACCGGGCGGGCCGCCCGGGCGTTTGGGGCCGGTTTAGGGCGCCCGACTGTAGATGCTCTAAGGTCCCTAGGACCGCTCAAAACACAAGTGTTTTTAAAATGTCTTACGAAATTTTTGAATGGCATGATTCTTTTAAAATAATGCGAAGATTTTTTTTTACATTGTATAAACTCATTTTTAAAAATATCACGATGTTTTCAGAACTTGTGAACATTTTCTAAATGTCACAACCATTTTTTCAGGACAACGCCAGATTTGCCAGCCCATGCGCGTGGGAGGCCACTGCCCCATTTCTTTGTTTTTTCCCATGTTTTTTGATTTTGTTTTCCCTTTTTTAACTTTCCTTTATACTTCCAAATATTCTAAATAAATATATTACAAAAATACATTACATAAAACATTTGAAAAAAATGTTGACAATGCTTTTGAAAAATGCTAAATGTGTATAAAGAAAAATGTATTAAAAAAATATACAATGTGTATGAAAAAAAGTTGATCATGTATTATTGTGCCTCTGTGCAACAAAACAATGGAAAACAAAAATAATATAATAAATAGTGTGCCTTTGTGCCACAAAAAAAATTGTCACTAAAAGTCATAACATAAACAGATGAGCAAGCAAATCAATCAGATATTCATAACCCATTCATCATAAATATCTATGCAGATATTGCTACGGATGTTAAAACATGAATTTCTGGCACTTATCATGCTACGCAGTCGCACGACATTTGGAATCAATTGGAGGAATCTGAAAACCATCTTTGCCTCACTGGGGACACCAAAACACACATGTTATAAAGAAAAAACGTTCACCATTTGTTAAAAGAAATCTTGCATTGTATTAAAATATATTAAAAATTTATTTAAAAATTGTTAAGTCTAACACTTACAAAATGTTAAATATATATACAAAAAAATATTGGCCATGTATAAAAAATGTTAATCTTGCATTCGAAAAATTTCAATAGAGCATTTGAAAAATGTTAAAAGTGTATAGAAAAAATGTTGACCATGATTCAGAAAATTGTTTATCTTGTATTTAAAAAATGTTAATCAAGCATTTGAAAATGTTTCAAATCTGTAAAGAAAAAATGTTGACCATGTAGTAAAAAATTGTTAATCTTGTACTCCCCTGTCCAAAATTAATTGTCTTAGATTTATCTAGATATGGATATGTCTAAATATCGATGTGTCTAGACACATTTTAGTGTTAAATACATATGTATCTAGACAAATCAATGACAAGTTATTTGGGACAGAGGTAATATATTTTTTTAATCAAGCGTTTGAACTTTTTTTTAAATGTGTATGAAAAAATATTGGCCTTGAATTAGAAAAATATTATACTTGTATTTAAACATATTCAACATGTATTAGATTTTTTTTTTGGCATACACAGAAAATATAGCATGAAAACCAAAAGAAACAAGGAAACACGAAAAGACAATGGAAACCAAAAACTAGACGAAAGAAAGAAAAAAAAGAAAAACAAATAAACAAATGCAAAAATGAAAACCGTGAAAACCAAGAAAGAAACAAAGTAACCCGATGAAGCGGAAAAGAAAGAAACAAAACCAAAAAAATGAAGGTAAAAAAGAAAAAGAAATAACAAAGAAACCGAGAAGGAAACACGGAAAACTAAAGAAAACGAAGAAAAAAGAAAGAAAAGGAAAAACCCAAGTAAAGAACAAAAAAGAAACAAAATCAAAACAAAGGAAAAAGATAATATAAAGAAAATAAAAAACAATGAAAAACAGTAAAAACAAAGAAAACCGTTAAAAATAAAGAAAACCAGAAAAAACATAGAAAAGTAGCGAAGAAAAAAAAACCAAAGCGAGAGATAAAAACAAATAAAAGACAAAAGAAACGACCGCGAGCGAAAAAACAGTGAGGTGGTGAAGCGTTCGGCCCAGTTGCAGACAGTGATCACGAACGAAGCAATAAAAGAAGAACAGGAAACAGGTCGGCCCAGCTGCTCCGCATGGAGCTATTCCTTTCAGGCGAGAACAACTTGCATCCTGGGTAAAGTGAGATCGCGAGAGCTATTTCTCGCTTTAAGCGAGTCGAATAGCTTGCTCTCCCATCGCGTTCACCCAAATGGTGCGTGGATCCGACGCGGGGCGCGTCGTCGCTGCCTCGCCAGAGGCGGTGCGCTCCGTCTGGCGTCCGAACGTCGTGGCGGACGCGCAACCCCTTTGTTGGCACGCCGACAACGAGGCCATCCTTGGCCTGTCCGCTGAGTGTATGGCGCGGCGTGCCCGTCGTGCGGGACAGAAGGCGAGGCCGCGACAGCCCTCGCGGCAAACATCGGTGAGGCATAGTCGGTCTCTGCGACGTCGAGACGGCTGGCCTGCAACCCCGGGTGCCGCAGCCACGTCGTGGTGGACGTGCCGGCCTCCGATCACGACGGATCCATCGTCAAGCTCACATCCACGGGCGACGTGCAGGCGACGGGCTCCAACGAGGAAGAGTAGGGCATGCGAGATGGCAGCGCCTCGTGTTCCGTGAGTCGGTGTGTGTCTCATGTCCTACTCTACCTCGTCGGTGACCGAAACAACACTTCGAGGGGTGCAACCTCCGGACATGGACACAATGGAGCCGGACGAGGTTCTACTTAGATTAGGTTTCACGTTGCATGTAATCGTATGAATTTGAGGTTTTGTAATTGAGGTATCCGGTTGTGAAAATGATTATTTAATGTGTGACCGATCCCTGTCCGTGGACACGTCCGTGAGGGTTTGGGGGGTCGAATTTGATGTACCCGGGTGTAAATGCTCTTATGCAAGACAATACTACTATATGTTTTTTGCATCTGCGATGGCCTGTCTACGTTTTCAGAATGATTTAAGTACGTTCATGACAGTCTCTCTCAACCGATGTGAAACCACGTGATCGTGGGCGTGGCTGAAGCATCTATCCACGACCCGATCGGTTAAGCCATACATACGCAACGATGACAATTGCCAGTGCGAATAATGAAGGTGTAGTGGCACGTTGCTGACGATGGACGTGCTTACGGCAGAGACCTGACGTAGCAGCTGCATGACAGCCAGCAATCACCTTAATTTTATCTTCTCTCTGGCCTTTCGTACGCCCTTAATTTTATCATGTTCGTTTCCAGGTCAGGCGGCCATCGCATAAGCAGACAAAGGCGGGGTGCTCGCAGCTGACCATGCAATAGATCTATAATACCGCGTATCATGCGTCCTACTCAATTAGGGAACACATCTGTACTCTTAAGGGACGACTTGGTAGTCTTCGTTTCGTCCGATTTTTTTCGTCTCAACCTCCCACCTTTGTCTGGGTTTTTTTCGTCCCTTCTCCCGCCAACCCCTCCACGCTGGTTTCTTATTCACCGGTTTATTTACCCCTCAGCTCTTTCTTTGCAAATCAGCACTTTCCTAACGTACACACAATCACGAATCTAACTTTAGTAACTTGCCTAAATCAACCGATACTTCCCATTATTGCAATTTTCTTTAGGAAACAAATAATAGATTTTTAAGGAAACACATAAAGGATTTTAAGTACGCATCATACACCATTAAAAAAAATCTCATTATGAAAGCATTATGTACCTATTTAATTTGTCATGGAATATTATCTATTCCTTGCGCTTTCTCTTTCCAACAGATGCCTCCCGCTCGCCTCCCGCTCACAAGCCAGCCGGCCCTAGCGTAACCCTAGATGGCCGCCATAGCATGCCCAACTCCAGCCGCCATAGCCGCCAACGCATCGCCGGCTCTCTGCTTTGAAGCCTCCCACGTTGATTCTGCTCCCAAGTCGCAAAGGTGTGTGCTGCCGCGGGAGCGCAACCATGCCGGCACATCGATCTCACTTGCAGTTGAGCGTCGGCGCGTCATTCTCGTCGGCGACGGTTGTCGCGCCGGTGCTACTGTACCCCGCTTCCTCGCCTAACCACACCGATTCTGTCCTCCAGGGGGTAAGCGACGATGAGAGGAAGCGGATGTTTCACTGCTTCATCCTCCCATGGACAAAATTGGACGATTGGCAGCCATATCCTTCAACTTCAAGGACGTCCCTTCCCTCCAGTCTCCCTCCTAGGCAGTAGTGCTCCTAGGTAAGCTCTGCCTCAATTCCATGTAGACGCACACTCCCCTGAGACGTTCCTCCTTGTTTGTTGGTCAAACTCATTGACGTCTCTATGTTATGTTGCAGTCTACGCCTAGCAGCAACCTCAATTCATGGTCCTCGCGCCATGAATCACCTAGAATATTGGATGGTGGTGCTGCTCAAGATCTCATGTGTTTGTGTTTAAATGATCCTTGACGCACTTCTGAATTTTGCTTGCACTGTCAATGGCAAGGCCGCACCCGACGCACTGGCCTGAAGGCAACCCTTGTCTCAATTTTTGTGTGGATATGCTACACTTCACGGTGTTTTCTTCTACCACAATAACATGAATCTCCACTTGACTGTTGTATGATCAATGTATGTGAGGAATTAATTTGCAGGTTTTCTCATCCACCAAGGACCACACATAATGTAGTAAGCCATGGATGATTATGCTTAATTGTAGTCAATGGGTACCACGTCTTTGTTTAGATATATGGACATGAAGAATATTTGCCTGGTGAAAATGTGCCTTTGAGGGCAGTGAATTTTGCCTGATATGTATTCTTGTTGTATGGTACAATAACTTCTATGATATTTATTTTAATGTTTTGCAACATAGGATTCTCAACAGCCAATGACTGTGCCATCTTCTTTGTTTATGCAGCCACACTGGAGTAGTTTGCTAATCTGCATCTCAACTCTCAAGGAGGCTCCATGATCTCTACTGGAGTGTTGTGAATATTGTACAAGCACATTACACCCTAATTCTGAAGTGGTATATTTACTATGACCAGACAAATGGTAAAGATTAAGCTCATGTCATCAATTGTTGTTTATGTTGTTGCCTGCTGATTAAAAATGCGTTGATAAGTTCACCTGTATCTTCTGTAGTGCAGGTCAACCTTAAGCTTTTGCATTCTGTTGTACTGTCTATAAATTCCCCTTAATTGTGTTCCACGTATGCAGAAAATGTGGTTTAAATATTAGAGTTCTTTTTTCCATTTTCTCCAGCTACCCTTTTTGTTGTTTCTTAGCCACCTAGGCGAGGGAGCCCGCCAACATCGCGGCATACGGCTCGAGCGGCTGAAGGCGCACGGGTTACGTGCACGAACTGGGAAAGCTGCTGCGTCAGTACAACTTTGAGGCGCAGCTGCTAGAGGCCCAGTGGCAACACAAGGAGGAGATCGGAGGTGTGTGCTAAGCTTCCCGCGTTTTCAACAAGAACGCGATGCCGCAAAGTTTGCCGCCGCTTCAAGCTCGATTTCCATCAGCCCCCCTTTTAATCCCCTTGCGTTGTTTCAGTTTTACCTCATCCATTCGGCTTTAATTGGGAGCGCCAGTCTTACTAATTGTCAATGTCTTAACTTTCCATATGAACCTCTTACAAGAAACAAGGACTCCTATTTGTTTGCAGTACTGCCAATGAGACCCAACCTTGTTTCAGCTTATCATGGTGTGGTTTTTTTAGAATAGCTCACCATTTTGTTTCTTGTAAGAAAATGCATCTTTAGGCACACCTATAGCGCACATGTGATGATGTACAGATGAAAGAAAGATCTGAGAAGCCAGACAGCTAGAGGAACAAGGAGAAGCTAAAAATACAGAAGAAGGCAGAGCACATGGAGCTGTTGCGCAAGCAGAGGTTTATCTGGGTATCAAGGTAGCTGAGAATTAAAGGGAAAGGAAAAATCTCCAGGTTAACATGCATATCATGCCTCTCTAAGGCTCATGCTGTGAGGTCAGTTCAATTTTAATCTCTGGGAATTCAATGTATTCTCAGAGCAGTCAACCATTTATAGTTTTTCTAAGTCATCTATGTAAATATTTGGCGCCACCACACTACGTAGTTTCTATGCATTACCTTTGAGTTGTCAATTGTATAACTTTGCAGTATTTCCTCCGATTTTGACATGTATAAACTGTTCTTTTTTTAATTTCGCGTTGTTCCTCTGGTTTTGGTCACGAGTCGAACAACAGAGAATTTGAGAACCAAGTTGCCGTTTATCACTTCAGGAGAAATTGGTTGGCTGAACCTGTTGTTGTCTTAGTCGCTTGGATCTTAGTTCATTATATCTTTATTGTTGTGAGCTATGCTCAATCATTTATACTATTATATATTTTCATGCATTTTGTGATATTTATATAATAATAGTCTGTTCCAAGCTTTATACAAATTGCTATGGAATGAATAGACAATCGCATGCATAGGTTAATTGTATTTATATTCACAAGGTTTAATTGGTTCAGATATTGGTAGTACAATATCAGATGTTGTCATGCTGGTGCTTATGATTATACGCAATCAATGTATTGCCTGGTTTTTATACACTCTTCCTTGTGCTGAAGCTTTAGACACCATGAGACCCTCAGTTGCTAGCGAAATAGTTTGTCAGGGTGAAACAATCCAAAGTTGCATAGGATCTATCTAGAGTAATCTGGTAATGTCCTTCAGAGAGCTTGTGTATCTATTATCCCATGTCGAATTAAGTACCTTCGGATCCGAGCTTCCCTGCCCAGACCGTGTGGAACATGGTCTAGAACTTATCACTTGCCGCTACACAGGCGGTACCCCTTCAGTAAGTTCCTCCTTGTCGGGACGTCCATTGCCTGCAACGTAGTAAGATAACGACGCGCTGTGTGGTGGGCGTCCTGTGCCGTGGTGCAGCGCTTCGCCTCGGCGCCATGGCCTCGTGGGTCTCGACAGTTTAGAAACCAAGCTAATTGCTGGCAGATATGTATTTTCATCAGTTAACTCAATGCATAGATCAAAATCTAGCATTCTTTACTGTGTACTGCATGGAGATGACACAGATTGTCTGTTTGCAATGGTATTTTCATGAATACTGATGTATTCTATACCACTAATATAATTGTCTTACATATTTATTGTGAAAGATTAAGGTGTCAAAAAAAAGATTATAGATTACTTGGTTAGTTGCACCTTGGTAACTGTTCTATTTTGGAAGAATCTCTTTAGTCTTCTTTTGCTGATGAAAATGGACTACACTCCTTTTTATATCAACTCTAATTTCCATAAATGTATATGTTTGCTCACATCGTATGGCAGGTCGCGGAAAGGATTAGAATTAGTGTAGGTTAGGCAAGTTCCTGTTGTGTGTTTTGAATCATCTGTTCCACGAGAATTTTGTTATTCAAGATGTGATCGTTACTCTTTTTCCGCATTTGGTTCATGATGCTTGGATGTTGGAAGGCTTTTAGTTAACTTTCTCGAAGTTACTACATATGGATGACGATGCGTAAAATTGGAATGAAGACAAAGGTTTAAGATTTCTACTTGGCTAAGCTCTCAAGACAAGTAAGTGAAATTGATCATATACCATTATTTGAAAGATTAACTTATTTATTGAGAGTGGCAGGGAGGGAGAGAGGGGGGGGGGGGGGGGGGGGGAGGGGGAGAGGGAGATGGATCGATGTGTACCTAAGTTTTTGCTTGTTCATTTCTGGCTTAGATGTCAGTTGTCTTTAATTCATGTAGAAGTAATGTACTATGATTAAATGGCATTTTTCCATGTCGTGAAATCTTCTTATCAAAATTTCAAGTCTGGGTGTGTGTGGATGGTGTGGCGATTTGAGTCGGATGCTCCATTAACAGTGACGTTGAGCTTGAAAGAAGAAGAAAAAGAAGCAGCATGAGGAGGAGGAGGAGGAGGAGGAGAGGGACTTACCCCGAAAAAACGACAATTCCTCTTGATGTGAAGGAGAAGAGTGACTTACCCACTAATTATATACTCCCTCCGTTCCGAAATATAACTCTTTTTAAATATTTCGATAAGGGACTACATACGGATCAAAATGAGTGAATCCACACTATAAAATATGTCTATATACATCCGTATGTAGTTTCTATTGAAATCTCTAAAAGGACATATATTTAAAAATGAAGGGAGTATATTAGACACGATTGATGTTGAACCACTAGACTATGTGTGCCCTATGCATGGACAATTATTCAAAAAAAAATCGATACATGTGAAATTTGATACATTGTATTCATAGGTGTAATTGGAAAAAATAAATTAAAAGCCCATGGCAACGCACGGGCATTCTACTAGTAGAGTATGTAAATCACAAGTGTCATGCTTAGTTATATAGTACATCCAGTGGGCGCAGCTTATATCCGTGATTATTGTGAGACGCAGCACTGCACACAGGTTCTGCGAACAAAATACACTTCTCTAGAGGAGAGATTCAGACATATGAGAATTACCACAAATACTTCATGTCTACGCTTGAACCTATGGGCGTGGATTTCCTGCTGTAATAGGATAGTCCTTTAGTGTGGTCTTGCCAGGTTTTAGTCCCATAGTGACCGTTTCAATGCCGAGCGATTACACTGGGCTTCCTGGTAATGTCGAACTCGCTTACTTCCTTTCCCTTCTCCTGTCCATACTCGAACTGATGTATTTCCGTTCTCAGTAAAGAAAGGGGGTCAGCCCGGTTCGGACTTCATGTCTACGCACCTAATCGCGTCATTAACCCAGCGTCACTAATTTAGTCGTCATGTCCTTGTGTCAGCCCGTCAGGAACGATCTTGGATAAACTAATCTGCACGGAGCGTCAGGATATATAACGAATCACATGAAGCCATGAAGGATATGACCTGCCGTTAGTTAATTTCCGTAGTAATCGTGATTTGACCGGAGTCATGGCCATACGGATGGTTAACGTCAGTACAACAGGCCCAGTTTGGTTGCTCAGTTTGGCATGTTTCAGGAGTGATGTCCATATTTTAAGTTCACTGGACGGCGGAATTTTAGAGTTTCTTGGAGGGCGACGCGGTTTACAAGCTGGATGGGTATCGTCTGATCAACTTGTAATTGTGTTGGCATCAACGAGGCAGCTATACATCATGCTCGCACGAGGGACCCCTGGTACTAGTCAAACACTCGAACCTGTCGTTTATTCTACTGTATTATTGAGCGTTTTTCTTTCTTTCTCGACGAGTATGGACATATGGTTATAGGCACGACCACGCGAGAGTGGCGTTTTGGCTCGTAGGTGTAGATACACCTATTATGAATATGTATAAAAAACACATTTCAAAATGTTAAAAATTTCGAGAAAAATCCCACGTGTATATCCGGACATCCTTGTTCGCATACAAAGTTTCGGTGAAAAATAACATTTTTTGTGGTAGGTATAAAAAAGATTTAAAAATGCCTCGTGAATAGCTGTAATCAAGCATTGAAAAGTGTCTTTTTTATACAAGTCACAAAAATGTCCTTTTTCACTGAACCCTTGTACACGCACATATAATGTCCGGATTTATACGCGCGGTTTTTTCTCGATTTTTTTTAACATTTTAAAATGTGTATTTAGCCGATGGGTGCATATACACCTATGAGCCAAAGTGAATTTCTCCCATCGAGACGTGATCTATTGCATACGTCCATGTCCCACTCACTGCGTGACACAACATGTGACCAAACCAATGCACTTACGTTGAGACGGACACTCAAATCGCCCGCAAATGTTCGGACCAAACTGTCCAGACACAGTTTGTGATCCAATGAGTCCGCATGACTGTTTCCCGCAAACCAAGCAAAGCAGGGGAGGGCTTTGTGGGAGTCCGGACCTCGGTCACATAGTACTCTGACACCCCAGCCCACCCAAAACCACGCTCGGATCTTGCGTCTCCATCCCTCCCCCTTTCTCCGCATCTGTTCCCTCCCAGGTCAATGCCATTGCTGTACCACCCCGACAGCCGCCAAGACCTTGCCTGACCTCTGCGACCTCCGCAGCTTCACCCGCTGGCCACACTGCTTTGCCTACGCCGTCGTTCCACACCTCTCGTCCGTCCGCCGCATAGGAACCATTCGCCCCTGCGGATGCCATCCGTGGGGGTCACCATGCCCGACAAGTGTTTGGTGAAATGCCCGTGCTAAATTTTGGATAATATCTCTCCTTTCTTTGAAGCAATGGGTTCGGAGATGGAGTACATCTACAAGCACTACATTGAGTCATCCGACAAGGAGGATTATGCGGATGAAACGACGATGATGCAGGCGGTCCTTGTAGTTGCGGAGCGTGCAAAACATCATGTTCTCAATTTCAGGAGATCGATCAATGGTCATTGAGTGCTGAATCGGAATAGGGCACCGAGGCATTTTGACGCTGATGAACGATTACTTTGCCTCCGATGCCCTATTCACGGACAACTTTCACCGACCCTTTTGGACGCAGAAAAATGTGTTCGATCACCTCTACAGTGTCGCTCGGGCCTACGAGACTACTTCATCTTGAAGAAGGATGCCATAGGAAGAATTGGGTTCTCTGGATACCAGAAATGCATGGCTACATTACGGATGCTTCCATATGGTATGGCCAAAGATTCATGGGATGAATACCTCCGGATGTTTGAGAGCACATGTCAAGACGCCATGGTTAGATTTGCTACTACGTTGGTCGAGGTATTTACCTTAGTACTTGAGAGAACCAATTGATGGCACTCTCGGAAGCAAGAGGATGGCCAGGTATGCTGGAATCTCTTAATCGCATGCATTGTAGATGGAAGAACTGCCCAAAAACTATACAAGGGCAATATCAGGGTCAGGTTATGAAGCCCACCATCATTCTTGAAGCAGTTGCTTCATAGGACCTCTGAATTTGACACTCTTTCTTTGGCATGTCTGAATCTCACAATGCCATCAATGTGTTGCAGCAGTCTCCATTGTTTGTTAGGTTGACTAAAGGACAAGCTCATTCGTGCAACTATACTATCAATGGGCACGACTACAACATGGACTGCTATTTGGATGACAGTATCTATCCTCAGTGGCGACCTTCTCAAGACCATCTCCGACTCAGTTTGTTAGAAAAGAGACCACTTTGCCAAAGACAAGAAGGAGCTAGAAAGGATGTGGAGAAGGTATTTGGTGTGCTCCAAACCTGTTTGCAGTTGTTCGTGGACCTGCTAATTTTTTTGATTCGGAGACCTTATGCGAGATGATGACATGTTGTGTGATCATGCACAACATGATCATGGAGGATGAGGGTGAAGATGCTGCCTGAGATATGGAATTTAAGAGCATGAGTGATCCTATCCAACTTCCAAATCAGAATCCAGCCATGTTTGATGAATGTGTCCAGATGCATCAACAAATTCGGTATCAAACAACTAATGAGCAGCTTTATGAAGATCTGATTAAACATATGTGGGCACTTAAAAGGGACAATTAGAACAAATGTGCGAGTTGAATTTAAGTTTGAACTATTTTATTTCAAAACATAGTTGGATTGTAATATTTACATTTGAACTACTATCACATTTTAATATTCTCACTCCTCGAAGATTTGATATGCTATTATTTTGAGTGTTACAGACTTAACAAAAAAAACAAGGGCAACCGTTTAGGGGACATGATTGGATGGATGCCTCCCATATCCGTGTCCGCGGAAGAGTTTGGGTCAATCCACAAACAAATAATGTGTCCACTTTGAGGATCGACATTGGAGATTTTATTGTACTATCATATAATGGTTACAACATTAACCAGTATCTGCAGCAGTAAATCAAGATAGTATTCTAGCCAAACCTGACCCGTTCTTATAAAATGAGCAAGGATGGGATTCAAATGTGTCAAAGATGGTACCGATTGCAATGTAGCCTTAGAGCAACTCTATCAGACTCGCCATATTGGTCTGATCTCCATAATAATCGTTAATATGACGACTTTGCTCTAAAATATCACTCTAATAGAGTCGCCATAATTTATAGAGGGCGCTCCATTTACAGCCTGCGAGCCTCCATATTTGAAGGTTGTGGCCGTTGGTTTGCAGTGCGCACCATCCGCCAACCACTCGTGTGGGAAATAAGTTTCACCTCCCTCTTCGCCTCAATCATTGGCCCATGGCAATTTTAGCGCAACTTTTTTCCCACTGCCCGTCATGTTTTTCCTCCATCCGCCGCCTGCAGCTATAAAAAGCCGCAACATCTTCACTTCCCTTCTCGCCGTTCACAGCCTCCACTTCCCTTCTAGCCGCCCACTAGCTCCATTATCAACGCCGACGGAATGGATACTGTTATTGGATGAGGAGCTGGATCAGCGGAGGAGAAGCGCTAGTAAAATTTATACCGGGCATTTTGGAAGATGCATAAGGATTTACGCAAGGATTATCGCATGTGTCCTCAAAATGGTGAGCATAATTTTCCAATTAGGTGGAAAGGAATCGGCGACTCGATGACGATTGTGTGATGCATGGAGTAGTGAATTCGATGTCGATGTTTGAATTGTGAGAACCAGAGAATCCATGGGGATACATGGGTTTTTAGCTTAATAGGCCAATTCCAATGCACGCCCGCAACAGACGTATGTTTTGTCCGGTTTCTGCTCATTTGGGCCGGCAAAACAGACATGAGTGTCCGTTTGCGGTTACCCGCCCGTCGGTGCACCCAACCGGCCGCCACATTTCAAACTTAAATTTTAACCAAATGCACATGAAAAATAATTTAAAATGATAACTTATATATTACATTAACTTAAGTCCACGAGTCCCAATCGAACATTAAAATTAAACTTGAACTAAAGAAAACATAAAAATAAGGAAACCCTAGATAACTTAAATTTTAAACCAAAAAACACATGAAAAATAATTTAAAACGATAAATTATATATTACATTAACTTAAGTCCACAAGTCCCAATCGAACATTAAAAATTAAACTTGAACTAAAGAAAACATAAAAATAAGGAAACCCTAGATCGTCCGCCGCCGCCGTGTGGGCCGTCTTCAGTCACTGCCGTCCTCGTCATCTTCGTCCATGGTGAGGTCGATGTACTGAGTTAGTTGCCAAAGGTGGGCTGGTGGCCCCTGCGGCGGCTGCCAAAGTTGGGCGGGCGTCGCCTGCTGTGGCTGCGGCACTACTGGTTCCCATGGCGGAGATGGTGACCACGTATCGACGCCCACCCACGAGGCCGGCGCAAACACATACTCCAGCGTGCAGGGCTCCGTTGACATCCACGTCCATGACTGCCCCACCAAGGCAGGGTCCCAGGGTGTGCCCGGAGCCGCCGGAGGCTCCAAACCACATCCTCTTTCACCTCTAGCTCTGGTATGGCGACATCGCCGACAGTCGACAATGCCATCTACACGTCAAGGCCGTCGCCAGCAGCGGGGTAGCCGTGTCCCAATACCGCTGACATACCTCCACCTTGACGTATGGTCGCATGCGCAGCGGGGCCACCGACGGCGAAATGCGGGCGGCGACATGAAGTAGGTGGCGGCGCTCCCAGGCTACGTAGAAGACGACCCCGCTTTTGTGGTCGTGCTTCACCTTCTTGCCGGGGATCCACTTCCACATCCTCATGCCGGCGGCCGACGAGGAGCGAGGAGGGAGGGCGGCGCTAGGGTTGGGATTGTCTGGGCGCGAGGGGCAGTGGAAGAGTGTGGATGTGGCTGGAGTTCGGAAGTGGACTGGCCAGTCCACGGCTTCGCCATTAAAAAAGACACGTCGGGGGCGGCTGGGAGGCTAACGTGCGGGCGCGGCCACAGGTGCAGATTAAATGGGGTCGGCGGGAAGCAGTTGCATGATGGAGGACGACGAGAGGACGCGTCCGTGTCCGTCTAGTGTCCATCTAGAGGCAAATCCAGCCCAAATTTACATCAGAATTGGGTCGAGCCGGACGTAATTTGATCATGCTCTCGCGCGTTGGGTCGTGACATTTGTCCGTTTCGACCCAAGTGGACTGGGGCGGATGAGATGGAGTCGTGCATTGGAGTTGACCTTACGCTTTTGAGCATCACCATCGGAATCGAGTCGTCACCGCCGGAATCTGCACATGGAAGCTGAAACCGCCATTGAAAATTGTATCTCGTCGTAATCGTCCTCACCCTCACCGTCGTGCTCATGGTCGTCCAAGCCCTCACCGCCGTGCTCGGGTTTAACTGAACATAGATGTATTGAAGATTGGAAGAGAAAAAGAATGTGTCACTGATGAATCGATCGCATGATATGTAAACAGCCATCAGGACGATTTCTTGTTTACATTTTTTATCGACAGCCTCCATATATTCAGACAAAGTGCGCTTCATATACGACACGGAGGCTGTCATACAGTATGCGCTTCATATACGATACGGTCTAGCCGCAAAAAAATAATATATATACGATACGGTCCATACGGATGCTGTTAATATGGCAAGGGAAACCATGTGGGTGCGCCTTGCGGTACGTCCACGACGACCTAATGATACTCTCACAAGGTCGCATGCATGGTTTCCCTTGCTGAGCTGCTGCAAAGCACCTACGAGGCACCAGTTAGCCTGATCAAAATGTCACCTGGAATAGAATAAACGCATCCCAAAAACCATACATTTGTCTCCAAGAGCCAACAGACCAACACAATTATTTGTCCCTTTCTCAAGACACGGCCGGTGCTCGCCGATTGGACAATAATGTACGAATTCTTTATGCAAAGTGCCGACGTAGCGATTGGGGCGTCACGGCGCTGACGCACGTAGCACGTCGCTTGCATCGACGCAGCAACTGGACAGCAACCTGACGATGCATGCGAGGCTCCTTGAAGCAGCTGATGCGAGTAGTGGGTGTGAACGTGGGTGGCAGACCACGCCTTGATTAGCGGCTAATTAATTACCCCCATTTGACTAATGAAGATCGGGTGAACTGAACGGGATGATGCTCACTGCATGCACTGGATTGTGAATTATCACGTGGTCTGCGAACTGAGCTCCAACATAGTACTCCCTCCGTCCCAAAATAAGTGTCTCAACTTTATACTATCTTTAGTACAAAGTTGTACTAAAGTTAAGACACTTATTTTGAGACGAAGGTAATACTACTGAAACTGGGTGATTGATTGCGAGCATCAGCGCAACCTGGTTGTGAGTTTGTGACATAGTGAGTCCGTGACCATGGACGAACAACCTCACTTTCACCTCTAGATCAAATGTTTGTTTGTAATTCAAAGAAATTTTAGACTGCTCTCAAACGTGGCGATGTTACTCTTGCAGGGTATATGTTCATCGCATATTCTGGAACAAATGAAAATGGTACACATTGTTGCACAGCAATCAGTTGTTTAGTCGTCACAATTCCCCTAATCAATCAGCATCCTGATGCAACCATCCAACTATTCCTGTGTTAGCATTATCTGGAATTCTTATATTTGGGGCAGGTGCTGCGGTCAGCCTCTTAGTACCTGTGTGCTGGGCGTGGTCTGTCACACAAGAGCCGGATACCTCAGCCTCCGGATGTCACACAGGCTTCATCACGCCGACGACTCTTCCACCGGTCATCAAATAATCACGTGAAGCGAAAGCCACAACCACTACTTTTTTTATGGGTGGATCACACATGCAATTGGACTTGACAAATGAAATTCATATTCTGATCCCGAGCTCAAATGCTTCCTGATGAACAGTAAATTCAATTTTTTTTAGAAAATTCAAAAATTTCTGTAATTTTTTTGTGATAAACTTTGACAAAATGTTTTGTATGCTTGTAAAATTTCAGTACGAAATGACATTCATGGAAGGTATGGAAAAAAATCAGCACTCTAAAGTGTTTTCAAGACTAGCATTTTTGGAACATCGATTTTGTTTTTTTGGGACGACTTCCACGAATGTCATTTCGTGCTGAAAATTTTCAAGCATACAAAGCATTTGTCAAAGTTTACCACAATTTGTTTTTCAGATTTTTTGAATTTTTTTACTATTTTTTTGATTCTACTGTTTATTAGGGAGCATATGAACTCGGGAGAGATACTCCATGTCCGTAATTATGTACATCGATGTTCTATATAATATCACAATCACCCCTGTCGCTAGTGCGTTTCTTATTTTTGTGTGCATCAATGAAATCGATATTATTTTGCTTCGATTGTGACCATCCAAGTTGAACTTTTTTTTACCCAGCGTCACAATTATATATGTATACAAAATGAGAAAGCGTTAGGACAAACCAAGGGCCAATTAAACTAGCCACGGAGATAAAGTCATTGTCCTGACCTTGCCGAAAGCCAACAGTTATTTAATGTTGGGTGTTTTATAAACATGACGTCCAGATGTTGATGAGCCAATTGATATGTCTCTACAGCCACCCTCTGTATCTAGTGCTAGATCCACCAAATGGGCATATATTTTAGAAAATGCATCCTTAATTACGCCCGTGCTGAAGATTTGTAATGGCGTTAGTTGAAGGCCTCGTTTTTATTTGTACCGAGAAGGGGCCTTGTTTTGTTTCTACTTGCGACAGCGCCACGCCATTCACGCAAGCCAAGGCATCCCTCACCATGCTCGTCTCATGGACTATCTAGAACGAGCGAAACACAAGAGTTTTCGAGTAGAAGAGCGTGCTACCGACTATATTGCTTGCCTCCATCACGACCGAGGCTAGCCTCTGGATCATCACCGGTGCTAAAAAACTAGGGTCCATAATATTGCGAGAGTAATTCTCATGTCGTGTAATCGGGTTGCTTGTAACAAACTCTATTCTTCCTTATTTAATGGATGAGGCAAAGCTTTTGCCTCCATTTCAAAATACTAATAATTTGAAAACCTCTTTGGTTGTGGGATTTCATAGATGCGAGAATAGAAAAACACTTGATTTGAATGCCATATACTCCTCAATCCTATAGGATGAGCAGCAAAGAGTGTTTGACATGCCACAAGAATACTTAAGTACTTACCTAGAAATTTGGGTGGATGGAAAAATATTCTCAAGAATATAGTGCAAAGAAATCCTTAGGTAAACTCCTACATATTTCAATCCTGCAATCAAAACGACCCCATACGAAAAGTTTCTAAGGATTTAAATCCTCTCAAAATTATGTGAAATCCCTTTGAAACAAATAATTCATTTGTTTGTGGCCCACAAACCACTTTGATCCCTTATGTTAAAAGGAACGAAGAATAATACAATGTTTGTTTACACATTGTTCAGATTATTTTGTACATACTACATACAAATTTGGCTTCACTAGAGACCACGGTGGTCGACTACTTGGACAGGCGACTCGGGCGGGCCCCAACCCTAGAGCGCCGCCAGCCCCCTACCCCCTCTCTAGATCTCGCCGCCACCAAAAACCAAGGTTGTCAGAATCGCGATTTTGAATCGGATCGGAGCTTCGATGGTAGGATCGCAAATCATAGAATCTTCACTATCAGGATCGTAGAAACGTAGATTCTAAGAACTAAAATTGTAGAATCAGAGGGCTAATATTGGATCGTAAAGTCGTAGAATCGTATAACAGGATCGCGATTCTGACAACCTTGCCAGAAACAGCAGCCGGCAAGCCCGCGCGGCGCCGAGGAAGGTGGCGGCGGGGCTGGCTACTTCCGCCTCGCGTGGAGAGCTTGGCGTGACGAGGTGGCGGCCCCGACCAAGGTGGGCGGCGCCTTCCCTGCGACGGATGGTGTCTGTAGGTGTGTGGCCAGTCTTCCTTAGCTTGCGTGGGCGGCGATGACCCGGTGGGGGGAGCTCACGGCGGCCGGGTTTTTCGTCGGTCGGCCGCCAGATCTGGATCGAGCAGCGCCAGCTTCATCTCCTTCACCCTATCCAGCTCGATCGATCTGGGCTCCAGTGTGGCCTTGCTCGCCGGATCTGGGTGGTGGGTGGCGATTGGGCGGTGGGGTTCTTGGGACCGGGGGAAACCCTTGGCCAGTGATGGCGGCCACAACGACGACGACACTGCAGCGCCGAACCACTCCTTGGAGGCTTCGTTGAGGTATCTCAACCCCCACCCTCCCGCCCCTGCATCTAGGGGAAACCCTTGGTCCTGCTTGGGGACGACGGTGGCGCTACGACGCCGTTCCCCTTCCTGAAGGCGCCGTCCTTGGACCGGGGGGGGGGGGGGGGGGGGGATGCTGTTGGGGTGTGCTGCTGACCGCTGTGGCGGCTTCGTTCTTAGATTTTAACATTGGCAATGTCAACCTTTCTTGCCGTGTCGATTTGGTTCGGGTTCCTTCCTGCGGTGCGCGTCTCCTTCGTGGTCTTGCCATGATGACAGCAGATCTCTTTTGGAGCTCAATGTGGTCTACTCGCTATGTCCCTCCCCTGGTACTCCTTGGTGTCATGCTTGCTTTCGGGTTGTTGGTGGAACCAATTCGCCTGCCGGCGGTGCGGCATCCGGGACGAGAAGGTTGTGGCCTTCTACGACGACGAAGACGGCTGCCATCATGCCCAAGTTGTTTTCCATCCTGGAGTGGACTTGGGTTGCCTTCGTTCACATTGCTATGCCCTACAAAATTCTGCTGCTCGTCTAGTGCTTGCTGCTTTGGCGGACGAAGACCTCGACGGATTATGCTCATGCGTTCACCTTGGTAGTTGCTATGTAGTCTTTGGTCTGGGCACTATCTTGTATGCACCTTGTATCTATTGCATGAGGTTGTTTCACCTCGGTTTCCTGTTATTTCTTTTTCTTGCTGCTTGTAAGTGGTTGTTCGATGTAATCCTGGCCTGTTGATGGCTTTGTTAATTCAAAGTCGGGCCAGGTTCGAGCCTTCTCTCGGACTCGGCTGATGCCTTTTCTCTAAAAAAGAGACCATGGTGGTCATATTGTGTATGTGTGTAGGAGGAGGGGGTTGAACAAAGAAACTCCCTCTAAAAAATTAAGAAAAATAGAGTTAGCAACTATAGCACTTATTTTCTTTAGCCCCTCATCATTTCGATGGGCGCAGAACACGACATATAAGGATGGGAGTGTAATTTCCTACCAGGCTCGTTTTGTGTGTATGTGTTGGGGGGGGGGGGGGGGGGGGGGGGGGTCGAGACATTGATATAGCACGCATGTGGCGCATGTGGGCTCAAGATGCTAGTTTAGTGTGCCTAAGATTGCCCAAGATGCAAATAACAACAATCGGTCCAGGTTGGTGGGTCGTAATGCTGGTGTAAGGAGGCCCATGTTGATGTTGTGATGACCAATGTGTAGGGGGGTAATTGGAGTGAGGGCTTTTGGAGGCCGAGCTCCACGGAGCTTGTTTTCAAAATACGATTTTCCACTGCGTGAAAAAAATTGAAAATTTTTGTATACACTCTCGCATATGTGTATTGCGTATGTGCAAAAATTCAAAACCATATACTTTCACACGTGGCGTACAGAAAAAAGACAAAAACGTATTTCTAAAATGGGCCTTTTTTTTGTTGTTGGGCCGGAATTTTGTCTTTTTTGTACAGCCTACAAAATACAAAAATTTCAAATGATTTTTACACACGTGCATGCGGAAATCTAATAAGTTTCCATGGATTTTTTTTCGAATTTATTTGAAACTTTGAAATATGACTTTTGATTTTTTCAAAATACCAAGCTCCGTGGAGCTCGGCCTCCGTTGGCATTTTCCGGGTAATTGGTGAGTTTTGTCCGACATAGGCTATGGATGGTGCAGAGCGCGACTAACAAGGGTAACAAGTCCCTTGCTAGCAGGTTTGTCTTTTATGGAAACAGGGCACATGACTTCTTATAAGGTTGTTTTACTAACAGTATTGGCATCGTATATATATTTTTATATTCTACTTTCTTCGTTCACAAATATAATATGTTTTGGATATATTTCAATATAAACTACAAACGAACTGAAATGAGTGAATAAACATACTAAAACGACTCTATATATATATATATCCTGATTTAGAAAAAAATTAGAACATCTTATATTGGTAAACAGAGCGAGTATAATTTAGAAACATTACAACTATGCAATATTCCAGCCCTTCGAAACTACTTGGGTTTTCGGCCTTTGGATGTCCTTCCAATCCCATCTCAGCTTCCTCGGATGACCATCGAGTGCTGTGGCGGAGCTACCAAAAAAATATTGGGCGGGCCGGATAGTACACAGAGTGGTAACAAAGTAAAATATCAATATTATTGTGGGCTAGACTTTATATAAAACTTTTTTTTTGCTCCAGGCAAGGGCGGGCCATGGCCCTTTCAGCCTTGCTGAAGCTCCGCCGGTGATAGAGTGGTATACATGATGGGTCGCTACTTCAGCAACAAATAAGCTGTACGCTCTCCGTTCTTAAAAAAGTGTACTTCCAATTTTTTGGAGGGTCAAACTATCTTAAAGTTTGACCGAGTTTGTGCAAATATATATCAATGTTTGTGAAACCAAATAGGTATATGATGAAGATATATTATATCGTGAATCTAATGCTAATAATTTGATGGCATAAATATTGGTGTATTATTATATAAATACAGTCAAACATAAAAAAGTTCGACTTTCCAACAAAGTTGGAAATATATTCTTTCAAATTTTCAATAAAATTGAAAGTACACTATTTCAAGGACAGAGGGAGCATGATCATACATAACAAATCCTCGGTAGGCATTGTACACCAAAGGAGTCATAAACCACACATAAACTTCATTGATCTGGTTTTATTAAAAAAAAATTGAACATCAGTACAGACACAAGCGCTCATATACACGCGCATACACTCACCCCTATGAACGCACACACGCACATCCTACCCCTATGACTGAGCCGGCATATCATCTTGAGATTTACGAAGTCACCGTAGGCGTCTCGTCGTCGACGGGAAGATTTACGAAGTCACCGTAGGCGCCTCGTCGTCGACGGGAACGTCTCCTCCCACTGAATGCGCATCGCCGAAAATCCTGAAATAAATCCAGAAATAAATGCGAGCACCAGGATTTGAACCCTGGTGGGCTGGGGATACCACAGTCCCTCTAACCATCCAACCACAGGTTGGTTCACGATCTGGTTTTATTAAACAGTTTGTCTAATTCACATCTAGATGTTTTCTAACGATGTCACATCTAAGCTCCCACAAATAACGCAGCAACAAGGAAAAAAAAAGCCGGGACAAAAAAAATAGACCACAAACATAGTGAACATCAGGTTAGCTATGTCATATCTAGACAGACCCTTTATTAAATTCTAGTCCTCTCCTTTGGTCATTGTCTTTCATGAGTCATATTCACAACATAATTAGCCCCAAATCCAAATAACCCACACATACGGTCAGTCACACATCACACACATGCACGCACTTAAACACTTGCAAGGCTGGATAGATAAACAATTCCCTTTTGCACCTAAACACGCTATAGATACTCCTCAGTCGACAGGCATTTGCATTATCAGTGTGGAATAATTAAACCCATACGGACACATAGCCATAACACCTCCCTAGCCAGCTGGTCTCCAACGCCATTATCTAAAGCATCCAGCAGGTCCAACCCCAGCCAGGGTTCACATCGTCTCCACCTCCTGAATATTCCCCCATGGCGATGAGGCCCAAGTCCGAGATGTCGCCGCCGCCGGCGCCCCCGTCGCTCTCCGACCAGAGAGACGCTGTCATGGAGGAGCTCCGGAAGGGCTCTCAGCTTGCGGAGTTCCTCCGGCAGCAGGTGGAGCTCATCCCGGAGGACAGCCGCCGTGACGCCGCGCTGGCCAACGTGAGCGACATCACCACGGCCCTGGCGTCGTCGCTCTCTGTGCTCCAGTCGGAGAAAGAGCAATACTCTTCCTCCTCCACCTCCTATGATCCCGGCCATGCTTCCGGCGCCTCAGGTGGCGGGATGCGAAATGGCCCCGTGGCACGCTCCAGGAACAGGAAGGGGAAGCACCGGCGAGGCACCTACGGCGAGGAGCTTCCAATGTGAGTATCTACTTAAAGATTCCGTGCGTGTTTGCTACAGAAAATAGTACTGTTGGATAGTACTGTGGCATGCATATCTGTGGGGATCGGTGCCAGAGAAGGATTGGTACTATCAGATCTATATGGTGTATTTGGCTTCGCAGTGAGGATGATGAACAAATCACTCTCATGGTACTGTTACTGGCTGTAACTACTCCAGTTGCTTTAGGTTCTTGATAACAAAGTTGCTACTGTACTTTGTTGCTAGATCTTGCTTTATCCCAGTGCATTTGGTGAGGCATGCTTGATGGAGTAGCATAATCTTGTTTTTCTCTGAGTACCACGATCTATATTTTATGGTTATATAGGAAAATAGTATATATATGCGAGATAAAGCTGATATCCCCCCCCCCCCCCCCCCCCCCCCCCCCCCTCTCTTGTTATTCAGCAAGGAGATACTAACCGAGGCACCAGAAAATGATCGATTCCACTGGAGGAAATATGGCGAGAAGAAGATCCTCCATGCTGATTTTCCAAGGTATAAAAGTTCTTTGATGGACTTCAAACAATCCCTGGCCGGTTCTCTAATTCGATACATGTGTCATGAGCTTATATATGGAAATTACATCTTACCATCCGGTGGTAATTACTTATCTCATGTCTCATATATTACCATGTGGTAGTATATACTTACGTTATCATTCTAAGTATACACCATATCTAAGATTTTTCTTAGTGAGCTAGATAGAAGAAATTGCATGTGAGTCCATAGTTTTTAGTATATATATAGCACTTGCATTTCCCTCCTGTGGATCAATAAGGAACGCCAGTAATCAGTTTCCATAAGTAGTAACTAGTACACCTCTATTCGATTCGTTCATACCTCGGCATGTATGTGTATCCTTAGATGCAGAGGCCGGAAGAGTTCTCTCTTTCATTGTGTAACTTGTCATCCCTTATTTAACCCAAAGGGATTCAACTGTAAAGCACTAGATGGAGCTGTGTGTGGTTGTTAAAATGAAAAGATCAAAGTACCTGACTTTAAATTAAGCATCCGTGGTCTGGCATGAATCATGACCTCTCACATCAATTAGTTTCTCCAAAATTTATGGTTGATATATGCCCCATTTGGGGTACATCGAATACTACTAGCTACCTTCCGAAAGCTGGCTTAATTTTCTAATAAGTTTTTTATTAGTAATAACAGTTAGGACCTTCACATCCTACCTTTAATTAGACTGACGTACTAGTATATGCGACAGCACAAAATTAAATTTATACTTAACCTAGATTAATTAGACAGGGTAGTCTTTTTTTACTAAATCAGCGACAATTAATATGGATAGAAGGAAGTACGTAGATATAGTCCTCTTTTTTGAATGCGTGGATATATAAACCATTTTCCATAGATGCATATTGCGCATCATCGATGAGGACACACATATGCTTTGTACTAAAAAGAAGCATATGTTTTCATAAATGTGTTCACCCGCTTGGTAAATAAACTATTTGCAGGTTATACTACAGATGCGGATACAGCGACGAGCACAAGTGCCCGGCGAAGAAGTACGTGCAGCAGCAGAACAGCAGCGACCCGCCCATGTTCTTGGTCACCCTCATCAACGACCACACATGCGATACTTTGTTCCCAGCTGATGATGACCATGACCAACCACCCAGCAGCTCAAGCAGTGCTAATAACTCACAGGTGCTCGACTTCACGAAGGCGTCGCTCTCTTCAGCCGTTGGTGTCTCACGGTTGAAGGAGGAGGAAGACGCAGACATGTGTGTCACTGTGCCCAGCTACACGTATGACGAGCTTTCTTCTTCCTCGGTGCCGTTTCTGTCGCCGAAGCAGTGGGAGATGGAGATGGACGTCAAGTCGCTTTTTCGTCGTCACTCTGGGGATGGTAGCTATTAGCTGATCTGTGAGACTGAGTGCTCTAGCTAGATCAACTTGTTGCATGGAAACATCTACTTGAACCTTAATAATTGCGTGCATGAGTGAGAGATAATTGTAATGATAGTAGTACAACATCACAATCTACTAGAGAGCTTTTTTGAGATGAACCACTATAACAGACTTGAGCTTAATTATGCCTCTGCAGTGCAACAGGCCTGCTGCCTCTGAAGCTTGCGCTTAATTGCTCCATATTCTCATGTAAAACATAATTAGCTTCTAAGCTTGTGTTTGTCCATTCTGCAAGTATTTATGTTCTGTAACTAAATTACAGTAGGTAAATCACCTGCTGTTTTCCGTAAAACAAAAGTATTAGCTAGCTGGCCCAGCCCATTTGTTCCAAAGGAACCGAATGCATGGAAAGCGTTCTATCAGATGCACAGTGTTAGTATTATTTATTTTTTTAGAAAAGGAGGAAGTCCCCCGGCCTCTGCATCTGGGCGATGCACAGCGTTAGTATGAATCATTTTTTCTACGGTTTGAGAGTAGGAGGCAACTACATTTCCCCTCGGTCGACCACTATGGCAGCGTGATGGTGGGGGAACCCTGGATATGTGTGTCCGGTTCGTATCCTATAGCAGTTTTCAATTTTTTCGTTGTTTTTTGAAACGGAGGCAAAAGCTTTGCCTCATCCATTAAATAAGGAGAGAATAGAATTTGTTACAACACACACCCAAGTACCACTTGAATGATTACTCTCGTGAAATCTGACCCTAGCATATTTGCCCCGGCAGCGATCCAAAGGTTCGCCTCGGCCGTGATGGTGTTGAGTATGACCGGCGGTGGAGCGCTCTTGCGCCGAAAGACTCTTGCATCCCTCCCGTTCCAAATTGCCCACGAGACAAGCATGGCGAGAGAAGCCTTGACCTTTCTGTTGGGGGTGCCCGCGATGCTTGTACTTGTCCACCACTCCTCCACGGATTCCATCAAGTGCCAAGAGGAAGTGTCCATGACAACAATGTTAAATTTCTCAATGACCAGATTCCAAAGCCTGAGGGTGTAGCAGCAATTGAAGAAAAGGTGAGACCCACACTCTTGCACCCTCTTGCATAGGGGGCACATACCGCAATTTGGCCAACCATGCTTGGCCAATCTATCAGCTGTCCAAATTCTATCCTGGAGCGCAAGCCAAGCAAAAAACTTGACCTTTGGGGGGCCCAAACTTTCCAAATCACTTGGTCCATGGTAGAGAGCACCATACTCAGGAATTGCGCCATATAGTTAGAGGCCACCGTGTAGATCCCACTTGTCGTATGCTTCCAAAGGATGTCATCGTTGTTGAGTTCATCAAGATGGACCTCATGCAAAAGCATCCAAAGGGTGAAGAATTGCCTAATATGCGCAGCAGTGACCACAGATGTGGTTTGGGATGGGAAACCCATGCGACGAGGATGATCTAAATTTTTTCTATGCCTCAACCACCATCACTGTTGGTAATGGTGCAAAAACCCCATTTTGGGATTCTCCTTGGCTTCTTGGTCGCAAGCCAAAAGATATTGCTCCTCTCATCCTTGAAGCCTCTTCACGAAAAAATTGGAAGGTGCGGGAGGCCCTCAAAGACAACACATGGAGTTTTCCGTTGTTGATGAAGTTGGGTTAGCAACGGTGATGAGAATAATGATCATTGGCATTTGCCATGTCTATGACGTTCATGGTAGGTGTGTCGACGTGTATGATTTTGATCGTTGAGCATTCGAGTATGGTGTGATTAGCGTTTTTCCACGATGACGGCGTCCTGCGGAGGGGGTGACGTGGTTGCATGGTTTTGTTCTCCAGCAGATACGTCTCTGTCGGGGAATTATGAAGTTTGCGTTCCCATGGCTGAAGATGGAATTATTGTTTGGCCCTCTTTGTTGGTAGCTTCTTTGGGATGACAGTCTTCTCGAATCACGGTCGCCAACATCTGCTGGTTTGTATTGACGATTTCCCGGTCGTTGTTTCTACAGGCTCATGTGTTTCAACAAGGTTGCTTTGGTAAGATGGAGACCCAGATGCGGCAACGAGATATGCTCACAACACATTGTTGGTGAATGCATACGGAAGACGGTGGTGACTTATTCAAGGTCTTACCTGTAGTTTCGTATTCCTGTCAGGAAGTTCTTGCAAGGTTTAATTTTTATAATTATATGAGCTTGGGCCTTTTCCAAAAGAAAAAAAATTCCATAGCGTTGGCAAAGAAAAGCTACATTTGAAAAGGTAAACAAAACAGTTCGTTAGCAACGCTAAGCTGGGATAATCTCACAGGAAACAGTATCTTGCAAGTAGCAATACAAATAAACTAGAGCCATAACTCAAAAAAAAATAAAAAATAAAAATAAACTAGAGCAGCCAGCCAGGGGTACTAGCTAGTGGGAGAATATCTGGTGCACCTAGTGGACTGAACTTCCATATCACATTTTAAAATATTTAAATAATTCTAGAAATAATATTGTAGCATATTCACACAATATTAATATATGTTGTCACAAATTTCAAACATAGCTTGAAAAACAAAAATAACAAATTTGACGCTAAATAGTACTCCCTCAATTGAAGGGAGTACATAAGATAACTTGGGCTTTTTATTTGATCCATTATGACATTGATGTCAAATTTGTCATTTATGTATTTGAGTAATGTTTTAAATTTTAATATAAAATTTCATGACAACATACATTATTGTTGTGTTAATGTGTTAGATTTTTTGACTTTTTCAAATATTTAAAATATGCTACGGCATGTGTGGCCCGATAGCACCACACAAAATCGATTGATGCTGATGTCATGGATGCTGTCGTGAGCATTGCGTGGCAACATGACATAATGGCTCCCACACAAATAAAGTAATAAAGCGTGTCTATATGGTGGTGTGGCTTTCCTTGTATTCTTATCAACATCTAATCACAAGTCATGTGCACACACTAGGCAGAGCCAGCTATGCCACCAGCCGAGTTCACATCTGCATGTTGTTGATAGTCCACTCAGGGCTCTGCATCGAGACAAAATTAACAAGTGTTTTCAAAGTCACTGCAATGGAACACGTTCAGCCGATCGCATCCTGCTCAAATACCGCTTTGTTGTCTCCCAGATCGTCAACGTTCATCAAAGGCAAAGCAAGTTGGTCATTAGATAGTTCAGAACATTACTACAGTATACAAAACAAGCTGTTGATCTATGGATGGTTGAAAAGGTCGGAGAGGAACGCCCATTTTTCCAAAAATAGTAACACAAAAATCTAATCGGGGAGAGCAAGTATACTTGGGAGAGGAGAATGAGCATAGAGTTTGCTATAATGCCAAGTTGCCAACTGTGTTTAGCTTAACGGGGCAACGTCAACTCCTGATCCGGAAGACGGGCAAGCTTAATTAGCTTAACTCATAGTTGCCTGAAATGACCATCATTATGTATGCTGATGAATTGCTCACAGAACCATACCACCTCTTTTGTCTCTTTATGAAATTCTTATCGATCGAACATGCCAATAGAGTTTTGAACAATCAAGAGTATTTTCCACAAGGGAACACGTTCAGTCGATCGCATCGTGCACAAATACCGCTTCTTGTTGAGATACCTTGCTTTGGTGCCCTATTGTCAACGTTCATCAAGGGCAAACCAAGTTGATAATTTGATAGTTCAGATCACGGCGAAACAAATTGTGCGCATAAGGATGGATGCAGAGGTCAGAGAGAAACCTCCATTTTCTAAAAATAGTAACAAAAATAATGCATGGGAGAGAGCAGGTGTGCTTGGGCGAGAAGGAGAATAAGCATCGGAGTTTGGTATAATGCCAACTTGCCAACTGTGGCCTGTTCTGATCTCCTCCCACTCCCCACTTCTAAAAAATTCTGCCCGAAGCCAGCCCGAACGATAATAGCTTCATGAAGCCGAAATCCAGGAAGCCACGATGGGCTGTAGTTCATTTTTGCGAAGCGACCGATTCCCAGCTTCCCCTTTTTGTGAATTTGAAGCTGCCGTTATTTACGGCCGAATTGCCACCGCCAAGAAAACGTTTCGCTCACCTTCCCCTCGCTCGATCCCGCAGAATAGCCTGCTCGCTGACAACTCCCTCCCCCTCGTTTCTCCTCTGTAACCCTACCGACGCCGTTGCCGCCGCCACGCCCGGCAGCCCCCGCCGCCGGCCAAATCGTCGACTCCGACTACAGATCCGGTCGCCCCAGTCTATTTCTCGCCGGATTCCATCGTCGCCGCCGTCCGTCGCGCCTGGTACACGGAGCTGCGACTCCATGGCTCAAAGGATCTGGCCCCAGCGCCATTGACGCCTGAGCAATTTGGTCCGAAATGGGCCCTTTCCAGCCGGCCCAAGGTGGCAGAAGCAGGCCTTGAGCGCCCCAGCTGGGCTGCCTAGTCATCCAGGCGCTGGGAAAAGCTGTTGGCGCTCCAGAACGATTCCATGTCGCCAGCTGAATCAAGAAGCGGGATAAGGAGCCATATATGAGAAGTTTTAGAGAAGTTAGATGGTTTCAGAACAGGCCCTAATCGTGCAAGGTCCACTCATGCTTCGGAAGATGAGAAGGTTAATTAGCTTATTTCATAGTTGCCTGAAATGGCCAGTATTAGTGATGTTGACAGAAACATACCACCTCTTTTGTCTGTTCTGAAATTCTCGTCGCTCGGACTAGTACAGATTTGACCAGTCAAGAGTCTCAAGAGTATGCTTGTAAAGTTGTAAGAGCAACTCTAGTAGGCCCCGCAAAATCCCGACCCGCAAAACGCGTTTGCAGTTCGACGCAGATCTCGCAAAGTTTGCGGGTCGAAAACGTGCGCAGCCGAACAGAAACCGTATATGGAACTGCATAATTTGAAAAAAAGTTTCGCGGGAGAAATTGCAACCGTAGTAGTTCATCACATACTACATATACTACATGATCAAACACTAATTCATTACAAACACTAGTTCATACTACATACTACATTCACTACTAGTACTAGAGGGGGTGGGGATCTCACGGCGGCGAGCTCGTGGCCATGGACGACGTGGTGGAGGAGCTCAATCCTCCTCGTCGGAGCTGCCGAGTTCGATGTACTTCTGCTTCTGCTCCTCGCGGGTGCGCCGCCACTCGTCGTCCTTCTCCTTGGCGGCAAGGTTCGCCGCGACCGCCTGCTTGAACACGAGGTCGTCGAGCTCCTCGTGGTGGCGCCGGCGCTCCGCCTCCTCGCGCAAGCTGCGTTCAGCAATGGCGGCCGCGACCGCGTCGACATCGGTGACGAAGTCCTCGGGCCCGACGACACCGCGGCGCACGATCTCCTCGGGCTCCTGCTTGACGGCGACGACCTCGATCTCCTCCGGCTCCTCCGACCACTCCCTCTTCACGGGGAGAAGGCTCGCGCCGGAAGAGGAAGAGCTCGCGGCGTGTGAAGATCTGGCGCCGGAGGACGAGCCGGCGGCGGAGGAGGGCGTACGCCCGTGCCGACGGTCGTATTCCTCCGTCTCGCGGACGCGGAAGCTCGCCGGCGGCGAGAGGCCCCGGTTCGTCCACTTCCTCGCCCCGCGCTTCCTCGCGCCGTCTGAGCGAACACGCCGCTCGCGCTCGGGGTCGCCGCCGCCGTCGGATCTACTCCCGGAGCCGCGGCCGGAGCTCCACATGCGGCCCCACATGCCGGCTGGAGGCGGAATGCGGCTCACCGGCGGCGAGAAATGTGAGGAGTGGAGTGGGGAATTGCGGAGAGACGCGGTGGCGGGGGGATAGGGTTTCGACCCACAAATGCACCGCGAACCCGTAGAGTTCCTGTCGGGGGGGGGGGGGAGGGGGGGGGGGGGAGGGGAGGGGCGGGGGGGGGGGGGGGGGGGGGGGGGGGGGGAGGTTGGGGTGGTTTGCGGGCCGCGGTGTAAAAAAAAATACGGGCCTCTCCATAGTGTCCCGGGCCGAGTATACGGGCTCTGTTCTGGTCAGAAAATTGGGCTGAGCCCGTATACTCGCCGGAATTTTGCGGGTTTGCCACTTTTGCGGGGTCTGTTAGAGTTGCTCTAATCAAGGTCTAGTTCTC
This sequence comes from Thinopyrum elongatum, assembly GCA_011799875.1. Lineage (NCBI taxonomy): Eukaryota > Viridiplantae > Streptophyta > Magnoliopsida > Poales > Poaceae > Thinopyrum > Thinopyrum elongatum. The sequence continues at coordinate 413,005,712 of CM022297.1, read as the reverse complement.
CCTGCCCGCAAAAAAATTTACTTCCTCCATTTTTATTTACTTCGCATATTAGCTTTGTTTTAAACTTTATCAATTTTGACTAAATTTATATAAAAATTATTAACATCTACAATATCAAATCAATACAATTAGAATCGTCATTCAATATATTTTCATGACATATATAAAGTTTAGATTATTTTCGATAAGGGTTTGACTAGGTCTTAGTTGACTGAGAATTAATCAAGTGACAATGACATGTAAGAAAGAATATAGAAAAAACTAAAAAGAAATTTTTGCACGAGTTAGCATATAAGAAGTTTTTAGTAAGATCTCACTCATATAGCATCGACTGAGACCAAGTCTCAATCGACTGAGATTTAGCAACACTGTTATGATAAACTTGATCAAACTTTATAAAGTTTGACTTAGGTCTAAGCTAATATGCGGAGTTAATAAAAACGGAGGGAAAAGGCCACCCAAGCTCTAGGGTCTCTCGTGCCTCCCACTGGCACAGCCACCAGTCTACCTAGTCCAGGGCCGGCCCTGTGTTTCAGAAGTCCCTAGGCGAACTCGACGACATGGCCCCTAAGTCCTAAGACCATATGTATGTATGTGCGTGCATGATACATAAACAGAATGACAAAAAAATTATAGATGAGATGATAGGAACCCTAGACATGTACACAGTATGACAAAAAACTACGATGGTTGAATATATACCGTGAAAAATTGAATTAGAAAATTATACATCAAAATTTTGAAACTTCGTGGGATGAATCATGGTGATTTGTTTCACACGTACGCATTTCAATCGCCGTCGTGTGACTTGCGTGCGTCGACGCTTCGTTACCTAGTGATCTGATTGGCCGAGCCCATCTCATATTTCTTTCTCATTATTTTTTCCCTTACCTATTTTTTTCCTGGGCTATACTAGTATATGTGTACTACATCATGGGTCCCTTCCCGGCCTGGGCCCTGGGCCGTCACCCCGCAGGCCATACACCAAGGCCGGCCCTGACCTGGTCTCATTTGGTCTTAGGGCCATGGAGGCGCGGTGGATCCCGGCCTTTACCGGCGGGAGCGCTTTATTTTTAGATGTTTTTTATAATTTTGTTAGGGTTTATGTCCTGCTCAGAAGGCATCGACGGCTCTCTCAAGATGAAATAAGGTTCTTCCCGCCTAGCCCTGTCCTAGTGGTGCTTCTAGCGTCGTCGGTGGGCCTCTAGAGGTTTGTCTCTGGCAAATTTCTTGGGATTCGTTTGGCGTTTGTCTTCGGTGGATCCACGTGGATCCGGTCTTCGGTCGTCTTTTTTCGTGTGTATATAGGTTGGATCCCTCCGATCTACGCTTCTCTTCATCGGCGACGGTTGGTGTTTTGATGCACTGGTCCTATGAAAACTTAGCACGATGACTTCTCGACTGTCTACTATAACAACTAATTTGTTACGACCTAGGATAATAAGCTCATGAGCTTGGTCTTACTTCACCCTAAACGAAAGAAGACTTCCATATCCAAGTTTAGCTCAAACGTAGCTGCCTTCTTTTTGGGCAAGATTTGTCCGGCTCCGACGATGGAGGGGCGATGATGGCGGTGCGCTTTTGGCTCGCTACAGTGCTTGTAATCGTCGCTAAATGACCTACGGACCTGAATATTTTTTTTTTAGTTTTTTATACTACCTTAACAGTTGATGAATAGATTGAATTTTTTTCGAAAAGAAAGTAGTGATCTAAACGCGCTTATATTAGTTTACGGAGGAAGTACTACCTAAATGCCATTCCAACCATCAACTGTAGTTGTGAAGTGTGCAGGTGTGAACGCCTCGGTTGGTCCCCTGCAACGACTCTCGTTAGTTTAGCTGAGGCACGACGCGCCATGCGACGCGGTACATGATGGAAGCAACCGCGCGTATTCGAAACGGCACGTGGGTAAATTAATTGATTTGGTTGAGCGTGCCTCACTCTTTCGATCGAGCTCACCACCAGTACGTACGCTGGTAGTACGTGCCATGTGCTCCTTGGTCGCCGTTGCTTCCTCGAGCTGGCGCTGTCCGAAATTCCAAACTCAGCCGCGTGTATAAATCCTCACCACCTTTCCACGGGGACCTCCACCACCACCTCCGCCTCCTCGGACGAAAAGCTTTAGATCCAGAGAAACTACCACGCACAATCATCGGCGTAGAGCCAAAGGTAGAAAACAATCTTTGGATCAGCACACACATGGCAGCACTTGTCACTCCCGCGGGTTGTCCCACCGTGTCCGAGCTGGTCGTGCAGGGCCGGGACTCGGCCGCCGTCCTCGAGGCCCTGCTCCGGGGCGCGTCGTCCCCCGACAACGCCGGGATCCGGGAGCTGGCCGCGGAGATCCTCCGCTGCTGCGACCGCGCGCTCGCCGCCCTCCACGGCGGCGAAGGCGCCGTGGTCGATGTCTCCGGCGGCAGGAAGCGAAAGTCGGGACCCGGCGGCGCTGACAACCTGACGAGGCCGAAAAGAAGGTAGGCTCGCTAGCAAACTGATGTTGCACATGAGGGGAGCGGTGTTGCCCACCGCGCCGGCGTTGAGGTTTTCAGCCGAGCATTGATTTAACAAGACGGCTTCACCTTTTTCTTCAGGATGCGCGCGAGCAGCGGAGAGAAGGCGGCGAGAGTCGAGAGGAGGCGGACGGCGGAGGACGGGTTCATATGGAGGAAGTACGGGCAGAAGGAGATCCACAACAACAAGCACCCGAGGCTCTACTTCAGGTGCACCTACAAGCACGACATCGGCTGCCCGGCGACGAGGCAGGTCCAGCAGGCGGAGGACGACCCCTCCCTCTACGTCATCACCTACTTCGGCGACCACACCTGCTGCCAAGGCGACGCTGCTGGTGCTGTCCTGGAGGCCGAGGACGTCAAGATGCAGCCGTTCGTCATCAACTTTGGGTCGGCCACCGCGAGCAGCGGCTCGCCGTGGCTCTCCTCGCCCAGCGACACCGACGACGTCCGGAGGAGCGACAGCGGGGCCTCACACTCGTCGCAGGTCGTGTGTTCGCCGGAGGAATTCGAAGTGAAAGAGGCCAAAGTTGAGTCAACGTCGGAGGACTCACAGACGATGGATCCGACGGCGGCGGAGCTGAGTTCGTCGGCCGACTTTTCTTGTGCTTCCGCGGCATGGGATCCTTTGTCCGGCTGTTTGGACTGGGACCACTTCGGTGACAGCTCGTGCGGTTGTCTTAGCGAGTTCATGGATTTTGACGCCATTCCTCTGTTCCAATAGCTTAGTTGCTGTAAGCTGTTCTGGTTCTCTCAGCGCAGCGCAGACGTAATTTTGTGAATCATATGTATTTCTATCTATATTTGTCGTAGTAGCCGGTGAAGAACAACACGAGAGTGAGTGTTTTGCACAATCATTTGTACTCCCTCCATCCATATATAGGGCGTAATGCATTTTTCGAGATTGTCTTTGACTATTAATAAGATTAATAGTATATGAGATGTATAATATGAAAATTATATCATTGGAAACTCCTTTCACATACAGATTTTACGGTATACTTTATGTAACTTTGATGTAATATATTATTGTTCTAATATGTGGTCAAATTTAGCCTCAAAAAACGCATTAGACTCTATATAAATGGATAGAGGGAGTAGTAGTTTCATCTGAGCCTGCTGGTTGCTAATCTACACCGTCCAAAGAGCATATCCCCCCTCTATCCCATAATCCAATGGCGATGCGATGTGTTAGGTTGAAGCATGGACATGGCACACAATATGAGGTCTGTAGCCACTGTAGTCAAACCCTCTGCCCTGAGATACACAATCTGGATCTGTGTTGGTGTTGGCTGCATGGCGTGTGTCCCTGCGCACAACATCGGAGGCCTTGAACTCTAAATCTCTAATCATGCATGTTTGCGTGTGCGACTCGCAAGTAAATAAACAAGCATTAGGTGGGAGGAGGAGCCTATCCGGTTATAGTCAAATTGCTGTAAGCATCATCATGTTATTCTATGTCTTTTCTTATTGCGAGATGTTATAAAATGTTTGCACATAGAGCCAAGCAGGCAAAGTAAACATTTATTAATGATGGCCCCCAATCGCCAGCAAGATCGAATTTAAGAATGCCCATTGCATATTGAGCACAACGGGAGTAGGCTCGGGTGTAAGCTAGAGAATACCGATCAAGTTGTATAGTAGCAGTATTCCATGTAGGCATGCAAATGGGTAAGCTACTCCCTCCGTTCGGTGAAAAGTGTACATATAGAAATTTTAGAACAATTTATGAAATGTAGTAAAAAAAATGCATTGAGAAGATGCAAGCCACCATCTTTTTTCTCTTTAATTATCCAACCCCAATGAGGTAAGTGCATGTAGAAATTAGTATTCATCAATTTGCATCCCTACCTCATTTATCAAGTTGAGTAGTATGTTAATATGTACTAATAGCAGTACTAATTAATTATTTTGCTAACAGACATCAGATGGAAAGATAGAAAAACACACACTGAATATGCACAAACACCATTCAAGATAACCATTCAAATATGCCACCAAAATTTTAAACTAGCTGCATATTAACAACTACCGTTGGTTGACGTACAATTGGTTGTTGGAACGATTATTCACTTTGCCTTAGCTGTGTGGAAATGGATAAAATCAATGTTTGGCCATAACTTGAAACTATTCAAAAAATACTGAAAATACTAGTGTAAACATTAATGATATTTAGTAGTTTTCTTAGATGAGTGAAAACTAGGCAGTACTTATAGAGAAAATCGCTATATATTTTTTAACAAAATTTCTTCAAAATTTCATAAGTTTACACAAAAGTGTGAAAACCGTGCATTGAATTATAAATCATGTCTTTAGTATATATGATGGTAATCTTTCAGCCTGTCCTGGGCAGTAGTTTAAGAGAAATTCAAATAGCAATTTTCTCATAAAAAATTGAAAACTTCTCAAAAATGAAATATTTATAGTAATTATAAATGTGGTCCTTGCTATTCTAGTCAAATTTTAGCCAATTTTGTGCAATAGTTTAAGATGAATAAAGTTGTCAAGTTTTTCAATCAAATTTTGGCAAAAATTGGAAAGTTCTAAATGAAGAAATAACATCACATGATCACAAGCAAGAATACGCAGTAGATGGTTGAACTTGATAATTTGGCAGAGAGATTTTGTTATTATTTATGGACCTAACGGCTAGAATGGCCAATATGATAAAATACGAGCATGGTATATATCTTGTACATAGTAAATGTCTTAACTCACGGTAGCAATGTATCTATACCCCACAAAAGAACAAGGGCACATTTGGATGTCGAAAATTTTGAGTGGTGTCTAGGCATATGAGCAAGTTCTCAATGGTATATATAGAATTCCTAACAAAAAGGCTTGTCAAGATCTGCTAGCTCAGACTGAGATTACTTCTACGAGGCCCTGAGTTCGATTATTTAGCACATTCTTCAATTTGATGACATTGCATTACCAATAGCTTGTTTATTTTTTCTCTCATGATAGATAATTTTTTTCTCAAACACTCGTGGGAGCTTGTCATTTTCTTAATAAGAAAAAAAAACCAATATAGCATGAGTGACCAAAAAAATACGATTATTAACAAAAAGGAAGGGAAAACCCTCTGAAAAACCAAAAAATAAATAAATCTGAGCTAATCTAGACCTAACAAGTGCTGCAATGTCTAGCTTTAGTTTCTTTTTTTCTTTTGCTTCCACTGCTTGTGGATTTGTTCTCCTGTATATAAGACTTTATTTACTCTTTATTAATAAAATGCTGTGGGCCAAGCCATGCAGTTTCCATGGTAAAAAAAAACAAGTGCTGCAATGGAAGTAGGCCTAAAGCGCCAGGATTTCTCATGTGTAGGCACACGAATTCTCAAGAGTGATCACCATTGATTGACTATATGCGCGACAAACGGAACTTGCCCTTCAAGGGAGGAGTGGGCACACTGATCGTGCAGGCGAATCTTTCGTTGATCTGAGCAACTAAGGAGATGCTGCCAAACTCCCATCATAGTGTTAGGGGACTTGTCGTATGCGGCAAGCCATAGAGTGGCCTGATCTTCACAAATTGGAGGTGGAATTGAGGCACAAGGAAGAATAATAACTAAAGGGAGATCGAAATCAAAATACAAGGGAAACATGGAGGGAAACACATGATAGATAAGATTCACAAACCAAGGTTCATTTTATAATCCAAAAGGCAATTCAAGAGGTGCAATTGGTTCAAAATCCCTGAGGGAACACGATAGCAAGGTAGGATTGTTCTTACCCATATGATGAGATGGAGGTGAGAGGAATCTTCTCCACAAGAGCGAGGCCTTGACCCCACTTGGGGAGACATACGAGCAAACGTCTCTTTAGTTTAGTCTCTAATACTTTGCTAACCCTACAAAGTGTAGGAGTATTGAAATATATAATTTCCCACAAACATGTGTGGACGTAGGTGAGATTCCATGGGCCTAGCCCAACCATTTTCTGATAGAAAATCTCAGAGATATGTGGGGCTGGGGGGATCTAGGGTGTCTAGAAAGGGTGCCTCGGTAGGGCCGTAGATCCAGGGTCCACGAGCCTGGGTATCCACAAGCAATTTCATAGCTAGCCCGAAGTTCTGGCGCTCTTGAACCCCGAGCTCCGGGTGTCTAGAAGTTGTGTAATCTATGCGACACTTGGGGATAACTCTTCTTAAGCTCGTAGTTCCTCGCTTCTCCATGATCAATGCCTTCACACCTGAGTATGCATAGAGTTTTCCCATGTGCAATTTAGCAAAGAGATAGGCCTGAAATCACTTGCAGTCAAAGGGATATCTTTTTTTAATCAAGGTGAAGTCTAATGCATTGATACATTGAAAATTAACTCTTCCGTGATAAAAGTCCTAAATGAGTCTATAGAAGTCATGAAAAATAATGTTCCAGCAGGATTTAATGAAAGCACCATCAGGCCCATTTATCCAGAGGAAGCATCCTAATAACCTCATCAATTTCATTATTCAAGAAGAAGATCTCTAAACAATGAATCTCATCACATTTTTGAATGAGAGAGTTTAGATCTAGCAAAGAAGAAGCTTGAAGTGAATGACCGAGTCTTTATTCAAAGGCACTCCATAAAAAGGTTGTGTTGGCTTGGTCCTCATGATATTCACTATCCGTGTCATCTTTCAGCATAGAGATCTTGTTGTGTCCATATTTGGCTTCGAAGAATTTTGAATTATCCTCGCCCACTATGATGACCCACAAATATAGGGGATCAATCTTAGTCCTTTCGATAAGTAAGAGTGTCGAACCCAACGAGGAGCAGAAGGAAATGACAAGCGGTTTTCAGCAAGGTATTTTCTGCAAGCACTGAAATTATCGGTAACAGATAGTTTGGTGATAAGATAATTCGTAACGGGTAACAAGTAACAAGTGTAGCAAAGGTGCAGCAAGGTGGCCCAATCCTTTTTGTAGCAAAGGATAAGCCTAGACGAACTCTTATATAAAGCAAAGCGCTCCCGAGGACACATGGGAATTACCGTCAACTTAGTTTTCATCATGCTCATATGATTCACGTTCGTTACTTTGATAATTTGATATGTGGGTGGACCTGTGCTTGGGTGTTGTCCTTACTTGGACAAACCTCCCACTTATGATTAACCCCTCTCGCAAGCATCCGCAACTATGAAAGAAGAATTAAGATAAATCCAACCATAGCATGGAACATGTGGATCCAAATCAGCCCCTTACGAAGCAACACATAAACTAGGGTTTAAGCTTCTGTCACTCTAGCAACCCATCATCTACTTATTACTTCCCAATGCCTTCCCCTAGGCCCAAATCATGGTGAAGTGTCATGTAGTCGACGTTCACATAACACCACTAGAGGAAAGACAACATACATCTCATCAAAATATCGAACGAATACCAAATTCACATGATTACTTATAACAAGACTTCTCCCATGTCCTCAGGAACAAACGTAACTACTCACAAAGCATGTTCATATGCAAGATCAGAGGGGTATTGAATATCATTAAGGATCTGAACATATGATCTCCCACCAAATAAACCAACTAGCATCAACTACGGAGAGTAATCAACACTACTAGCAACCCACAGGTACCAATCTGAGGTTTTAGGACAAAGATTGAATGCAAGAGATGAACTAGGGTTTGAGACGAGATGGTGCTGGTGAAGATGTTGATGAAGATTGACCCTCCCTCAATGAGATGATCATTGGTGATGATGATGGCTTCGATTTCCCCCTCCGGGAGGGAAGTTTCCCCGGCAGAATCGCTTTGCCGGAGCCCTAGATTGCTCCTGCCCAGGTTCCGCCTCGAGACGGCGGCGCTTCGTCCCGAAAGCTTCCTTCTTATTTTTCTAGGTCAAAACCTTTCATATAGCAGAAGATGGGCACCGGACGATGGCCAGGGGGGCCACAAGCCCTGGGGGGTAGGGCGCGCCCCCAGGCTTGTGGCCACCTGGTGGGTCCCCTTCTGTAGTTTCTTCACCCAATATTTTTTATATATTTTAAAATAATTCTCCGAAAAGTTTGAGGACTTTTGGAGTTGTGCAGAATAGGTATCTCAGATTTGCTCCTTTCCGGTCCAGAATTCCAGCTGCCGACATTCTCCCTCTTCATGTAAATCTTGTAAAATAAGAGAGAAAAGGCACAAGTATTGTACCATAATGTGAAATAATAGCCCATAATGCAATAATTATCAACATAAAAGCATGATGCAAAATGGACGTATCAACTCCCCCAAGCTTAGACCACGCTTGTCGTCAAGCGAAAGCCGAAATCGATTATCATGTCCACATGTTTAGAGATAGAGGTGTCGATAAAATAAAATACGGACATGAGGGCATCAGGATCATCTTTTTAGAACAACAATACATTTTCATATAACTTCTTATGCTAAAGTGATAATTCGTTCACAAGGTAAAGTATGAATCTAAAACTTTATTGAAAACTAACAAACTATGATCTCGGTTATTGAAGAAATTGCAATTTATCATAACATCAGAAAGAGTCAATGTAAGAGCTTTTATTTAGCAAGTTTACATACCCAACCATCATTTAATCATTCATAATTGCTAACACTCACGCGATACTTATGAGATCAAAGCTTCCATCAAACACATAGGAAGATAGGGGCTTATAGTTTCGCCTCCCAACCATTTACCTCAAGGGTAACGTCAACAATAATAATTTATGAACACCTACATCCGAGTGGATATATATGTCTGGATCTTCCCCAACACATAGTGCTTGCCAAAAAAGAGAAAATATAAAAGGAAAGGTGAAGATCACCATGACTCTTGTATAAAGGTAGAAAGTAAAATAAAAGATAGGCCCTTCACAGAGGGAAGCAGAGGTTGTCATGCGCTTTTATGGTTGGATGCATAAAATCTTAATGCAAAAGAACGTCACTTTATATTGCCGCTTGTGATAAAGAACTTTATTATGCAGTCCGTCGCTTTTATTTCTTCCATATCACAAGTTCGTATAAAGCTTATTTTCCTCACACTAAAAGATCATACATATTTAAAGAGCAATTTTTATTGCTTGCACCGATGACAACTTACTTGAAGGATCTTACTCAATCCATAGGTAGATATGGCGGACTCTTATGGAAAAACTGGGTTAAAGGATTTTGGATGCACAAGTAGTATTTCTACTTGTTGCAAAAGATTTGGCTAGCATAGGATGAGAAGCAAACTCAACATGTTGGAGGATCCATGACAATATAACTTCTATTCGGATATAAGAAAACATAACTCATTATGTTGTCTTCCTTGTCCAACATCAACTTATTAGCATATAATATTTTAATGAGTGCTCACAATCATAAAGGATGTCCAAGATAGTGTATTTATAGGGGAAACCTCTCTTTCTTTATTACTTCTTATTAATTGCAACAATGACCAAAACTATGTTTGACAACCCTCAACAAATTTCATGCGACATACTTCTTATATGTGAAGTCATCACTCTCCATAAGATTATTATATAATCTTTTTTATTTCTTTTATTCTCTTTTCCAAGATCAAAGCAAGAAAACAAGGCCCTCAACTCAAAACTAATCTTTATTATATAACTCTCAGACTCTATTACATAGATGGAACACAAAGCAAAACTCAAAGACTAAATCATACTAAAACTTTTATTCTACTAGATAACGATAAAACCAAAAGGATCGAACTAAGGTAAATGATAATGATAAAGAAGTGATGGTGATATGATACTGGGGCACCTCCCCAAGCTTGGCACAAGCCAAGGGGAGTGCCCATACCCGTGTACTCAAGTCTCGGTGGTGGCGCAATATTCTTGGCAATAATGCCCTTCAGAATGCGATTCTCCTCTTCAAGCTTTTGATTTTGCTGCTTGAGGTCCATATTTTCCTTGAGGAGTTTGCCTGTGACAGTTAGAGCGCCGTTCACCCATGGATGCATCCTGGTTGCGGGGGAAAAAGCAACACTCTTTTTAATGTTATTATAAGATATAAACTTAACACCCGGTGGTTTGACCGAATCAGGCAAGACCGAGCTCGTGAATTCCTCATGCCAGCCATCAGGTTGGGGAAGAGAAGTGACTTCTTGATCCTCATCCATGGCGTCCACTCTTTTCAGGTCGGCTTCCATCTCTTCCTCCGTTGACCACCCAAAGGGATCAGCTTCGCTGTATGCTCTTGGGCCCGGTGTCGGGTGAGAGACACGACTCTCCCCGATCGACTCTTGCGAAGACATCTTGCTCTAAATCTGCTGTAGAAATAGCTTGAAACAAGAACAGAGGATATTGCCATGGTACGTTGGTCAAAACCTTCGGGAGATTATATAATGAATTTTTACCATGCAAAACAAGTATTCTGGGAGAAAACGGAGTCCGGAGGGCACACGAGGTGGTCACAAGCCTGGGAGGCGCGCCCCCACGGCTTCTCGCCTCCTTGTGCACTTTTCGGACTACTTCTTATTTTTCTAATTTTTTAAATATTCCAAAACGGAGTAAAATTGCTTTTGGGAAAGTTTTGGAGTCAGTTTACTTACCGTATCACATACCTATTCCTTTTCAGGGTTCTGGAGCGTTCTGGAAAGTTTCCCTTATGTACTCCTCTGGTGTTATGGTATGAATAATATTACTTTCAACATTTATGGGCGTACCTGAGATATAATGTTTGATTCTTTGCCCATTCACCACTTTCAGGATATTTTCCTCGGCGTTGTTGATCTTGATGGCACCGAAACGATAAACTTCTTCGATAATGTAAGGGCCTTCCCATTTGGAGAGAAGTTTTCCTGCAAAAAATCTTAAACGAGAATTGTATAGCAAAACATGGTCACCTACATTAAATTCACGCTTTTGTATCCTTTTGTCATGGCATCTTTTAACCTTTTCTTTAAACAATTTTGCATTCTCATAGGCTTGGGTTCTCTATTCATCAAGTGAGCTAATGTCAAACCACTTCTTCTCACAGGCAAGTTTGAAATCATAGTTGAGCTCCTTAACTGCCCAATAAGCTTTATGTTCTAATTCAAGAGGTAAGTGACATGCTTTTCCATATACCATTTTATACGGAGACATACCCATAGGATTTTTATAAGCAATTATATAAGCCCATAGTGCATCATCATGTTTCTTAGACCAATTCTTCCTGGATCTATTGACAGTCTTTTGCAAGATCAATTTTATTTCTCTCTTACTTAATTCCACTTGACCACTAGATTGAGGGTGATAGGGAGATGCAATTCTATGGTTAACATCATACTTAGCAGTTATGCAAAGCACCATGAATAAAATGTGAACCACCATCAGTCATTAAATATCTAGGGACTCCAAACCTCGGAAAAATAACTTCTTTAAGCATTTTAATGGAGGTGTTATGATCAGCACTACTAGTTGAAATAGCTTCTACCCAGTTAGTAACATAATCAACAGCAACCAAAATATGTGTATACCCATTCACCACTAGGGAAAACCCTATACACAGAGGATTATCAGTAGCGCTGGTTAAAAGAAAAACCCTATACACAGAGTATACCCATTCACTACCAAAATATTTGCAGTAGCGCGTGTCCTCAAAATGCGCTACAGCTATGGTGGTAGCAGTAGCGTCTTTGCAAGAAAAAGCGCTACTACTACAATTCCCACACTGTTGCTGGCAGGCTAGAAATAGTAGTAGCGATCTTACGCAAAACACGCTGCCGCTAAGTTGGTTGTAGCAGCGCGCTTTCTGGGGAAAGCGCGACTGCTAATGAAAATAAAATAAAATGAAAAACAAATAGAAAAGTAAATGAAAATGAAAGAAATAGAAAAAGGAGAAAGGAAAAAAGAAAATGTAAAGGAAAATAAAAATAAAGGAGAAAGGCGTAGTGATACGTCTCCAACGTATCTATAATTTTTGATTGTTCCATGCTATTATATTATCTGTTTTGGATGTTTTATATGCATTAATATGCTATTTTATATTATTTTTCGGACTAACTTATTAACCTAGAGCCCAGTGCCAGTTTCTATTTTTTCCTTGTTTTTGAGCTTCGCAGAAAAGGAATACCAAACATAGTCCAAACGGAATAAAACCTTCGTGATGATTTTTCTTGGACGAGAAGACACCCAGGAGACTTGGAGTGCAAGTCAGAAGAGCCACGAGGCGGCCACAAGGGGGGAGGGCGAGCCCAGGGGGGTAGGGCGCGCCCCCTGCCTTGTGGGCCCCTTGGTGACCCCCTGACCTAGATCTTCCTCCTATATATTCACATATATTCCCAAACCACCAAAAGCATCCACGAAAACACTTTTCCACCGCCGCAACCTTCTGTTCCCGTGAGATCCCATCTTGGGGCCTTTTTCGGCATCCTGCCGGAGGGGGGTTCGATCACGGAGGGCTTCTACATCAACTCTATTGCCCTTCCGATGAAGCGTGAGTAGTTTACCTCAGACTTACGGGTCCATAGCTAGTAGCGAGATGGCTTCTTCTCTCTCTTTGATTCTCAATACAACATTCTCCTTGATGTTCTTGGAGCTCTATCCGATGTAATCTTCTTTTGCGGTGTGTTTGTCGAGATACGATGAATTGTGGATTTATGATCAGCTTATCTATGAATATTATTTGAATCTTCTCTGAATTCATTTATGCATGATTTGATATCCTTTTAATTCTCATCGAACTATCGGTTTGGTTTGGCCAACTAGATTGGTTTTTCTTGCAATGGGAGAAGTGCTTGGCTTTGGGTTCAATCTTGCGGTGTCCTCTCCCAGTGACAGTAGGGGCAGCGAGGCACGTATTGTATTGTTGCCATCAAGGATAAAAAGATGGGGTTTACATCATATTGCTTGAGTTTATTCCTCCACATCATGTCATCTTACTTAAAGCGTTACTCTGTTCTTCATGAACTTAATACTCTAGATGCAGGCAGGAGTCGGTCGATGTGTGGAGGAATAGTAGTAGATGCAGGCAGGAGTCGGTCTACTTGACACGGACGTGATGCCTATATTTCATAATCATTGCCTTGGATATCGTCATAACTTTGCGCTTTTCTATCAATTGCTCGACAGTAATTTATTCACCCACCGTATTATTTGCTATCTTGAGAGAAGCCTCTAGTGAAACCTATGGCCCCTGGGTCTATTTTCCATCATATTACTTTTCGATCTACTATTTTGCAATCTTTTATTTTCATATCTATAAAACAAAAACTCTAAAAAAATTTACTTTATCTTTTGTTTAGTTTTATCTATCTCTATCAGATCTCACTTTTGCAAGTGACCGTGAAAGGATTGACAACCCCTTTATCGCGTTGGGTGCAAGTGTTTGATTGTTTGTACAGGTATTGGTGATTTGTGCATTGTCTCCTACTGGATTGATACCTTGGTTCTCTAACTAAGGGAAATACTTATCTCTACTTTGCTGCATCACCCTTTCCTCTTCAAGGGAAAAACCAACGCAGGCTCAAGAAGTAGCTGGAAGAATTTCTGGCGCCGTTGCCAGGGAGATCTACGCCAAGTCAAGACATACCAAGTACCCATCCTAAACTCTAATCTCTTGCATTACATTATTCGCCATTTGCCTCTCGTTTTCCTCTCCCCCACTTCTAAAACGATTTTTGAAAAGATTTGCCTTTTTATTCACCCTTCTTCCATTCATCTTTTTCGTTTGCCTTTTTGTTTGCTCTTGTGTTAGATTGCTTGCTTTGTCACGATGACTCAAGAGAATACCAAATTGTGTGACTTTTCCAACACTAATAACAATGATTTTATTAGTACTCTGATTGCTCCCGCCACTAGTGCGGAATCTTATGAAATTAATGCTGCTTTGCTGAATCTTGTTATGAAAGATCAATTATCCGGCCTTCCTAGTGAAGATGCCGCATTCCATCTGAATAGTTTCGTTGAGTTGTGTGATATGCAAAAGAAAAAAGATGTGGATAATGATATTGTTAAATTGAAGTTATTTCCGTTTTCACTTCGAGATCGTGTTAAAACTTGGTTTTCATCTTTGCCTAAAAATAGTATTGATTCATGGAATAAGTGTAAAGATGCTTTTATTTCCAAGTATTTTCCTCCCACTAAGATCATCTCCCTTAGGAACGATATTATGAATTTTAAGCAACTTGGTCATGAACATGTTGCACAATCTTGGGAGAGGATGAAATTGATGATACAAAATTGCCCTACTCATGGTTTAAATTTATGGATGATCATATAAAAATCTTATGCCGGATTGAATTTTGCTTCTAGAAATCTTTTAGATTTGGCCGCGGGAGGTACTTCTATGGAAATTACTCTAGGAGAAGCTACTAAACTCCTAGATAATCTTATGGTTAATTATTCGCAATGGCATACCGAAAGATCTTCCACTAGTAAAAAAGTGCATGCGATTGAAGAGATTAATGTTTTGAGTGGAAAGATGGATGAACTTATGAAATTATTTGCTAGCAAGAGTGCTCCTATTGATCCTAATGATATGCCTTTGTCTACTTTGATTGAGAATAATAATGAATCTATGGATGTGAATTTTGTTGGAAGGAACAATTTTGGTAATAACACGTATAGAGGTAATTTTAATCCTAGGCCGTTTCCTAGTAATTCCTCTAATAATTATGGTAATTCCTACAAAAATTCTTATGGAAATTATAATAGGATGCCCTATGATTTTGAGAATAGTGTTAAAGAATTTATGAGTTCGCAAAAGAATTTTAATCTTTGGTTGAAGAAAAATTGCTTAAGATGGATGATTTGGCTAGGAACGTGGATAGAATTTCTCTTGATGTTGATTCTTTGAAAATTAGATCTATTCCACCCAAGCATGATATCAATGAATCTCTAAAGGCTATGAAAATCTCCATTGATGAGTGCAAAGAAAGAACCGCTAAGATGCGTTCTACACGAGATTGGTTTGTAAAATCGTGTTCTTCTAGTTTTTGTGAAAATAATGATGAAGATCTTAAAGTGATTGATGTGACTCCTATTGAATCTTTGTTTTCCAATATAAATCTTGATAAAGATGGGACTGGAGATGAGTTAACTTTAGTTAAAAGACGTCCCAATGATTCGGAGTTTATAGATCTAGATGCAACACTTGATAAAAGTTGGATTGGAGAGGTCAAAACTTTAAGTAGCAATGAACCCACTCTTTTGGATTTCGTGGATTTTAATTATGACAATTGTTCTTTCATACATTGTATTTCCTTGTTGCAATCCATGTTGAATTCTCCTCATGCTTATAATCAAAACAAAGCTTCTACTAAACATATCGTTGATGCCATGATGAAATCTTTTGAAGAAAAGCTTGAATTGGAAGTTTCTATCCCTAGAAAACTTTATGACGAGTGAGAACCTACTATTAAGATTAAGATTAAAGATTATGAGTGCCATGCTTTGTGTGATTTGGGTGCTAGCGTTTCCACGATTCCAAAAACTTTATGTGATGTGCTAGGTTTCCGTGAATTTGATGACTGTTCTTTAAATTTGCATCTTGCGGATTCCACTATTAAGAAACCTATGGAAAGGATTAATGATGTTCTTATTGTTGCAAATAGGAATTATGTTCCCGTAGATTTCATCGTTCTAGATATAGATTGCAATCCTACATGTCCTATTATTCTTGGTAGACCTTTCCTTAGAACGATTGGTGCAATTATTGATATGAAAGAAGGAAACATTAGATTTCAATTTAAGTTAAGGAAGGGCATGGAACACTTTCCTAGAAAGAAAATTAAGTTGCCATATGAATCTATTATGAGAGCTACTTATGGATTGCATACCAAAGATGACAATACCTAGATCTATGTGTTTTTATGCCTAGCTAAGGGCGTTAAACAATAGCGCTTGTTGGGAGGCAACCCAATTTTATTTTTGTTCTTTGCTTTTTGGTTCTGTTTTTCAATAAATAATTCATCCAGCCTCTGGTTAGATGTTTTTTGTGTGTTTTAATTAGTGTTTGTGCCAAGTAAGACCTTTGGGATGGCTTACGGTGATAGTTGATTTGATCTTGCTGAAAAACAGAAACTTTTGCGTCCAGTCACAGAATTGTTTAGATTCACTGGAGCGTGGAAAAACCCTTAATTATTTACACAAGATTGATATACGAATTTTCTATGTTGTCCACAGTTCTAAGAATTTTTGGAGTCCCAAAAGTATTAGAACAATTCAGATCTTTGCAGACTGTTCTGTTTTTGACAGATTCTGTTTTCTATGTGTTGTTTGCTTATTTTGATGAATCTATGGGTAGTATCGGGGGGTATGAACCATGTAGAAGTTGGAATACAGTAGATATTACACCAATATAAATAAAGAATGAGTTCACAACAGTACCAAAAGTGGTGATTTATTTTCTTATACTAACGGAGCTTATGAGATTTTCTGTTGTGAAGTTTTCAAGTTTTGGGTAAGGATTTGATGGACTATGGAATAAGGAGTGGCAAGAGCCTAAGCTTGGGGATGACCAAGGCACCCCAAGGTAATATTGAAGGACAACCAAGAGCCTAAGCTTGGGGATGCCCCAGAAGGCATCCCTCTTTCGTCTTCGTCTATCGGTAACTTTACTTGAGGATATATTTTTATTCACCACGTGATATGTGTTTTGCTTGGAGCATCTTGTATGATTTGAGTCTTAATTTTTTAGTTTGCCACAATCATCCTTGCTGTACACACCTTTTGAGAGGGACACGCATGAATCGTGATTTATTAGAATACTCTATGTGCTTCACTTATATCTTTTGAGCTAGGCAATTTTGCTCTAGTGCTTCACTTATATCTTTTTATAGCACAACGGTGGCCTTATTTTGTAGAAATTATTGAACTCTCATGCTTCACTTATATTATTTTGAGAGTCTCTAAACAGCATGGTAATTTGCTTTGGTTATGAATTTAGTCCTTGTATGATAGGCATCCAAGAGGCATATAATAAAAACTTTAATATAAAGTGCATTGAATACTATGAGAAGTTTGATTCCTTATGATTGTTTTGAGATATAGAGATGGTGATATTAGAGTCATGCTAGTGAGTAATTGTGAATTGGAGAAATACTTGTGTTGAGGTTTGTGATTCCCGTAGCATGCACGTATGGTGAACCGTTATGTAACGAAGTTGGAGCATGAGGTATTTTTTGATTGTCTTCCTTATGAGTGGCGGTCGGGGACGAGCGATGGTCTTTTCCTACCAATCTATCCCCCTAGGAGCATGAGCGTAGTACTTTGTTTCGATGACTAATAGATTTTTGCAACAAGTATGTGAGTTCTTTATGACTAATGTTGAGTCCATGGATTATACGCACTCTCACCCTTCCACCTTTGCTAGCCTCTCTAGTTTCGCGCAACTTTCGCCGGTACCATAAACCCACCATATACCTTCCTCAAAACAGCCACCATACCTACCTATTATGGCATTTCCATAGCCATTCTGAGATATATTGCCATGCAACTTTCCACCGTTTCGTTTTATTATGACACGTTCTATCATTGTCATATTGCTTTGCATGATCATGTAGTTGACATCGTATTTGTGGCAAAGCCACCTTTCATAATTCTTTCATACATGTCACTCTTGAGTCATTGCACATCCCGGTACACCGCCGGAGGCATTCATATAGAGTCATATTTTTGTTCTAAGTATCGAGTTGTAATTTTTGAGTTGTAAGTAAATAAGAGTGTGATGATCTTCATTATTAGAGCATTGTCCCATGTGAGGAAAAAAAATAAAAGGGAGGCCAAAGAAGCCAAACAAATAAAAAGAGAGAAAAAGAGAGAAGGGGCAATGTTACTACCCTTTTTTTTCACACTTGTGCTTCAAAGTAGCACCATGATCTTCATGATAGAGAGTCTCCTATGTTGTCACTTTCATATGCTAGTGGGAATTTTTCATTATAGAACCTGGCTTGTATATTCCAACGATGGGCTTCCTCAAATTGCCCTAGGTCTTCATGAGCAAGCAAGTTGGATGCACACCCACTTAGTTTTCTTTTGAGCTTTCATAAACTTATAGCTCGAGTGCATCCGTTGCATGGCAATCCCTACTCACTCACATTGATATCTATTGATGGGCATCTCCATAGCCCGTTAATATGCCTAGTTGATGTGAGACTATCTCCCTCTTTTTGTCTTCTCCACAACCACCATATTCTATTCCACCTATAGTGCTATGTCCATGGCTCGCTGTAACACCCCGGTAGTTAAGCTACAGTAACCACACGCTAATGGTGCCATGTCATCGCATTTACTGTTGCTAGATTCCCCTTTGATTCAAAACCGATTCAAATTCAAATTCAAAATCAAGCAAACAATAAATGTTTTCAAAAATTAAAACTAAAATGTTCGGAGTGAACCAAATAATGCATAGGTAATTATGGTGGAGAAACCACACCTTTATAAAATATTTAAATACTATTAGATGGATAAAACAGCAGAGAAAACTATTATTTAAATACTTATAAATATTAAATAAATACGAAACTATTTTAGCTTGGGTAGCAAGTTAATGTGGCAGTGGCATATTTGGTAACATCAAATTAGGTGCCATTTTGGTATTTTGCTAAAACAAAAATAAAAGGAAACTAAAAGAAAACAAAAAAGTAAAATAAATAAAAAGGTAAAAACAAAACAAAAAGAAAACTATTAAAAACAAAAGCCCCCCCCCCCAGCTGGGCCGTGGCCCAGCGGCCACTGCCAGCCAGGCTGGCCCAAAACCCCCTTGGGCTATAACCCCCTCCCCACTCCCCCGAACCCTAGCCCACGTCCCCACTCTCCCCCCCACTCCTCGCTCTCCCTCCTCAATCCAGATCGGGATCGGGGGCGCTCGACCTCGCGCCTCGCAGGCTCGCCGGAGCCGCCCCATCGCCCCTCCTGCCGCCTCGACCCGTCGCTCGCCTCCCCAACCTTTCCCCCCATCGGTCTCCAACGAGCCTCGCCGCCCCCTCTTCTCGGCAACGTTGGTGAGGCCCCACCTCCCTCCGCTCCCCTGCTCACCACGCCGACTACCTGTGCCCACCCGCGCGCTGTGCGCGCGCCCCATGCACCCCGTTGCGCACCTAGCAGCACTCGACCGCGCCCCGCGCGTGCTCACAGCTACCGTGCTCGCGCCCTGTTCGCCCCTGCTCGCCCCCGGAGCGCGCCCACGCGCTCCCGTGCATCCCTCGCACGACCCGCGCCCTGCAGCCGCCCAGCCACGGCGCATGTCGCCGCCCGCTTCGCCCCGCGCTACCCCTGCTTCCGCTCTGCTGCTTGCTGCACTGCTGGTTCCGCTCCGCCCCGCTGCACCTGCTCGCCGGCCAACGCCGTCGACCGCGCCCCGCACCAGCCTGCTCATCGCCGCCGCCCGGTCCGGTCCCCGCCTCCGGCCGCGCCCTTGGCCGCCCACCGCCTCCCTGCCTCTTCCACCTCCACCGACCGCCTCTGCTCCCCCCTGCTCGGCCCGGCTACAGCTCGCCGGAGCTCCACGCTGGCGCGCCGGCACCAGCTCCCAGTCGGGCGCACCCCCGCGGGCCAGCGCCCATTCGGGCTGTGCCCGACGCCCGACCCGCTATGGCCCTCTGGGCCACTGCCAAACGGGGCCCACTACCCAGAACGTTAAAAAAATGAAAATGAAATTAGTAAAATTAATAATTAATTAATTAATTAAGTTAATTAATTCTGTTTAACTAACTAATTAAAATTAGTTAACCTAATCAAGTAATTAAACTAATTAACCTGTTTAGTTAATCTCAGTCAATGACAAACGGGACCCGACTGTCAGTTTGACTAGTCAACGGCCAGATTGACCGCTGACATCATGCTGACATCATGATGATGTCATAAATCATTTATATTAAATTAATCTTTTAATTAATGAAAATGAATTAAAACTTTGAAAATTAATATAAACTAATCCGTAACTCGGATGAAAATACTTTGTACATGAAAGTTGCTTAGAACGACGAGACGAATCCGAATTCGCAGTCCGTTCGTCCGCCACACGTCCCTAGCATAGCGAACATGCAACAATCCCCCTCCGGTTCGTCTGTCTGGAAAATGCCGAACACCGGGGATACTTTCCCGGATGTTTTCCCCCTTCGCCGGTATCACCTATCCCTGCGTTAGCTCACACCTAGCACCGCGTATTGCCTCATTATGTTTTGTGATGCTTTGTTTGCTCCGTATTTACTGTTTCTTCCCCCTTCTTCTCCGGTAGACCCCGAGACCGGCGCTGAGGCCACTGAGTACGACTACGTCACCGACGACCCTTCTTCCTATACAACAGAGCTTCCAGGCAGGCCCCCCCACCCTTGAGCATCCCGATATCGCCCATTCAATTCTCTCCTGCTTGCATTAGATTTTCCTACTGTTACTGTTTGCTCCTATTCTGATGCATAGCCTGCTTATTGTTACCTTACCTGCCTTTTTCATCTACTTAGTATAGGTTGGTAATGAACCATCAGTGACCCCATCACTTTACCCTTGTTGCCTCTGCTTCATCATCGACTACTCGATCAACATGATCGACGACCAGAGACCGACACCTCACTTCACCCCCTTTGTTGTATGACTCTGCATAGTTACTATCGAGTGCTGAGGGTGATACCTCGTAACGCACTCCTGATGAATACTCTGCAGTGTAGCTATTCGATCGTGGTCATCGAGGGTGATTCCTCCTTCACCACTTCTAATACGACTCTGTCGTGCAACCCACTCAAGTGTGAACCTCGAGGGTGATGCCTCCTACGTTCACCTTGATGTTGTGACCACACGGATACTTTGACCTTTGTCACAGGCAGGTCGACCCCGAGGGGTACCCGCAGGGAGATCTATGATGTCGGGCTTTCCAGGAGGCCGCCCGAGTGTGATATTGTGGCGGAGCTTCACAAACTCTGATTGTCTCCGCGTATTATTAAATGAGCCTATTGGATTTGGGTATTTGATCTGAGTGGGTCGACGTGCCCTATACGCACTACCACCACGCGGGATAATGGATTATGGGGCCCTCTACGTCATACGTTTCTCCCTAAAGCTCTTCAGACGTCACGGTTCACCGTGCGGGCTGATCGCCGGGAATGGGCTGGATACTTCACTAACAAGTTCAGTGTCGCGCCTGCACCCCGACCAGCCACGCAACACGCAGGGTGCCCAGGGCAATGGCCCAAGACTTCTGGGTGCATAGGTTAGTCCGGCGTGCTGACCTCTCTGCTAAGCCTAGGTAGGGTGCTGCTTCGTGTTGATCTCCCGAGGACGGGCATTACCCAGCAAGTGTGTCCGGCCAGAGGTGATCGAGCGTGTTGGGTAACAGTAGTGCACCCCTGCAGGGAAGATAACATCTATCGATAGCCGGTCCTACGGTAAAGGACGCTCAGTTTGGTATCCCGATCTATTACTTGAATTGGATACATGTTTAACTAATTGAAGCTGCGGGATCGCTTTCTTGCAGGGAGTCGAGGAAGGATCTCTAGGCTTTGCCTCAACATGCTTGTTTAATAAAATGCTTTTCTATACTCTTCTAATTGCTGCAAGATGGTGGCTTCGTGAAGATGCTAGTCTTCGATAGGACTAGGTCTTCTCTCTATTCTGGCATTTCTGTAGCCCAGTCCACATATACAGCCTTTCTTTGATACTGTTGCATATGTAGTATAGATCCTTGCTTGCTGAGTACTTTGGATGAGTACTCACGGTTGTTTTGCTACTTCTTTTTCCCCATACCCCATTTGATGTTACATGAGACGATGGAGCCCCGGAGCTAGATGTCCCCGCAGGAGCTTACTACCAGGAGGGTCCAGACAGCACATACTATTGGATTGAGCCAGCCGACCAGGAGTAGGATCGGAGGCCCCAGGCAGGAGGCCTTCGCCTTTCGATCTAGAGTCATTGTTTGTGCTAGCCTTCTTAAGGAAAACCTTGACTAACTATGCCTGTACCCAGATATTATTTGTATGACTGACTTATGTATTCGGATCCTCGTGATCCCTGGTCTGTAATATTCGTGGATCTCCGTTTATTTGTGTTGGAGTTGTGTTGTGATATCTTCCCGTGAGTCCCTGTGCTTGATCGTGCATGTTTGCGTGTATGATTAGTGCACGATTGAGTCGGTGGCGTCACAATTTGGTATCAGAGCAGACTGCCTGTAGGAATCCCCCTTTCCAACTCCTTGGTCGAAGTTGAGTCTAGTCAAAGAAAACTGTTTTACTAACTTGGCTGTGTGGCTTACGGGCCCACGTTGCCAATTGGGTGGTATTAGGATCTTTTACTCCTCGTCTATACTCTAGGATTCTGATCTCTCTTCTATTCGGGTTAAATGATTTTATTAATTCTAACTCTAGGCTCTCGTAACCACTTCCTCCCGGAGAGCCCCTCCATTCCAGATGCTCGCCTGCTACACCAGAAGGTTTCGAAGATGCTATTCGATGTTTTTCCATAGACACCTGTGTCCACCGCATTTGCAAATTCCCTACCGCTGTTATATCCTTATGGATAACTACTTACACTTGCCACTCTTACATTAAATCGCATTGGTCTTGTTATTACAAGATGCCCCGAACTACTCTTCGTTGTTCTGACAATCCTTTGAGCTTACTGCCTTGCAGTTCTTGCCTCATGAATACCCCCTACGGATAATTCCTTGCACTTACCGAGTATTCGTTCTTCCCCCTTTTTGTTCATATGATTCACAAGATACATTGAAATACTATTCGATCTTCTGAAAATCCTTAGCAGCTTTTTGCTCTGCAAATACTTATCTGCTTGCATTATGGATGCCTCCCATATGTCTGGCAATATTCATTAGTATCCTTTAACACCGTCATTTTGATCTTATTGATTCAACATGAGTGCGAATGCACGCGATCATCAGTTGATCCTTTTAAAATTATCTTTCTGGCTCAGACGTCATTTTGAACATGAGCTGGTTCTCGACCAATCTAATTTCCGTCGATCGTACCCTTAGGTCTATTCAAGTTACCCACCCTTGATCAGAGCGTCTGCTTCTGATCCTTTGTTTTGGAATTCATAATTCCTTTGTTAACTAAGCATCAAATTATTCAGATGTTCTATAATCCGATGCCTTTGCATTGTTTTCTTTATCTGGTTGTGTGCCGATGCTCACATCAGCTCTGCTATGGACCGTCAGATCCTTTGTCGGATTATTATTCAACAGTGTCCTTCATATTTAACCGCCTTGTGAATTCTTTCCTGATACATGATGCCTTTGGTAAATGGTATACTCTCCTTTTTGTCAAACATGCTCTGCTTCCGATCTTGAGTTATTTATTCCTAGAGTTCATGGTATATGTTCCTAAGATGCCCCAATGGGTTGAACCTATGCTTGCCCTAATCGGTGTGAAATCGAAAAAGTTATGCGGGTTATACTCTACTGGCTTTTCGCCATATGAAATTTCAATGTTACAACTTCTTCGAAGGCGAGAAGTGAATGAAAGGTTATGTATCGAAGAAGTGGGAGTCGACCTTGAACTTTGTGTTCATGCCCATGGACCCGATGTGGAACTTATTATGAAAGCTTCTTGCAAGAATATTTAATCATTTGAATAATTCTTCCAGTGTCAATAAATTGGATCCCTTGCAGTTATGGTCCCGACCATGCTAACCTTATTCATTATATCTGAAGGAAAACCATTCCAGTGCCCCGTCCATTTTTTACAAAATTAAAGTATCTGCTATCGCAAGTCAATGATCCAGTTCAGTTTCTATTCTGATGTCCCTTCAAGTATTACCCCCTGGTATCCTGATAATATCACGGTACTGCAATACTTCTTATGAGACTTCATCAAGTATTCCTTCTCACTGATTCAGTATTCCATGGGTTTTGGGTTGTTTGTCAACTGCGAACATCGATAAGTGAATAGGATCCACTCTATGATCCAATACTCCTAGTAATGTACTGCTGGGGAATTTAACTTTCAACTCATGTCATTCTTAGCCTAATCGGCTACATCATCATCTTAACTGTGCTACTTAGTACTGCTTCTCGGAGCACAAATTCAACGATGAGTTAATCTTACGTTGATCTTCATCGTCATATCTTTTTGCCTTGAACAGCAAGCTTGATTCCGAGTTTGTGTCGTACCTGTGGTTTCGATAACCTTTCGCTTCATCATACCTTTGGCTTGATGTCATCGCCGATTGATTGCATCTTCATGAAATCTCTCGACAAATGTGTCATGCTCATCATCAACATTCTGAGCTCTTCCAAGATATCTATTGAATTCATGATGAGAAATATCATCCTTGCCCCTCGATGATCTGTGTTATCATTGACAACATTATTGCATTCCTTCCAACACAAAACTTTTTTTTGTTTTGTGTTGTACCTTGTGTTCCTTGCTATCCAACTTATGTTATGTTCTACAATGGAGTATTACCATCTTTGATGTCAAGAATGTCGTGAGGATTGCTCCACCTCTTAAGAGTTCCTGATATAGTGATACTTCTCACAATCACCATTCTTTCTTGGTCCCCGTGTTGATTCTAATCAGGGTACCAACAAGTGAACGGTGCTGCTTGGATTCTGTACTTCTAGCAACCCTATTGCTTTGAAGTTAATGGTCGACATTTCATTCTTAGACCATTGGTTATTGAATCACCACTCTAACTTTGATCATGCTACCTAAGCCCATATTTCGGTTTCACCTTTCAACCAATGTTTAATTCTGTGTATGTTTTCCTCGAGCATACATCATTATATCATTTTGATCTGACAAATGTTATCTCCTTATTCACATAATTGTGGAAATCCATCTTTTGGAAATCTCGAGGAATTGTCGCTGAGACCATCAGCCACCCCCTCATCCTGTCCTTGGTTTAATGATGAACTCTTGTTTCGGAACTCGCTTCCATAGTTCATTTCCTGAGAATCTTAAATTGTCATCTCATAAATTTGTGTTGCACCTTTTCTTCTCAAACATCCTGCGTTTGAGGTACCCTGACACCAATCAGATCTGGATCTCTGTCAGATATGATGGTTGGAACATATTTCCAAGAGTCATAGCATTGGTCTTTATATAACCCAGTAAGGTGATGTCATGCCTAGCACACATGGCCGGAGGACCTATTGCTATAGTATCCTTTTACAAGGTTAGCCATTCTTCCATGAGGAAG
This sequence comes from Thinopyrum elongatum, assembly GCA_011799875.1. NCBI lineage: Eukaryota > Viridiplantae > Streptophyta > Magnoliopsida > Poales > Poaceae > Thinopyrum > Thinopyrum elongatum. Next base: position 412,980,199 of record CM022297.1, on the reverse strand, counting down.
TTATAAGACTTATTCTATAAGTTGTTCCTGGTGAGTCCTTTGAGTATCCAAAGTCCGACCTTGCTTAAAGACCATGTCAATGCTATTTTGAAGCATGTCGGTGGTGCTCCGATCTTCAATAAGAACAGCTGAAGCAATACTAAATTTTCGTTATAAATTATCCAAACACCGTTGTATGGGTAATGTCATGAAATTCCTCCCCCCTTACCTAAATGGTTTCTACTTTATATCCTGTCGTGGATATCGTGCTTTGCTTGTCCTTGGGAAGGATATATCCCTGAAATATGTGTTTAAACACATTTTCCTTTCCATTGTGTTGTTTAATCTGATAAACATATTTTCCTTTCCATTGTTTTGTTTAACCTTTCTTGTGATCTATATGACATAAGCAGTAATATCTCCCTGCTTATGTAAACACATCGGTGTACAACTCGGTCAGTAAGACCCTATTACTATTGTTGATGACATTCCGGTAACCACCGATGGACGAGAACTTTGCCTATTGGTCCGCCTCATTCAACGAGCAGGAAAATGGTTCTCTTCGTCCCTCGCCCTTGGTACCAACATTGTTACCGACATAACTGACAGGTTATTCTCTAACATGCCTTGCTATCATGATTGTGCAACATGACAGCGCCCTTCCTACTTTTAACCCACATGGTGGGACCATAACCCACAGTTCCACAGGATCAAAACCTGACTCTCCTGTACACCCCCTGTTTCCAAAGTTATTCCTCACGCGTGGCCTCGTATGTAATTCACGGGCCACCTTCCTAGTGATCTATTCTGGTAACAGACGCAATACTCAATCTCGTTGCTTTAGACCCCTTTCGCACGTTGTTTCAGACATCGAACGATTGCCTATCCGTTTGAAACTTCTCATGGTACCTTCTTACTTTGCTCTCAATATCTTCTTAAGTTTCAATTCGAGAGATACCTATGCTTCTTCCCCTGAGTTAATCGTCCGATGCTCAATTTTGTTAGAATCCGTCCTTATAGAGTTTTTCCCCTCTTATCTTTTCGTAAGTACGGTGAAGATCCTGAAGGAAGGATGACAACTTCATCATGATGCATTGAAGCATAGGAATGAAGGCATCAACGTAGTGGATTGACCGCTTCGAGAAGAGTAACCAACACCGAGAAGACCCGTTAGAATTTCGTAACCAAATCCCTTCCCCCTTACTGCCGCTCCTAAATCTCGGGACAAGATTTCTTGTAGTGGAGGAGATTTGTAACACCCCAGTAGTTAAGCTACAGTAACCACACGCTAATGGTGCCATGTCATCGCAATTACTGTTGCTAGATTCCCCTTTGATTCAAAACCGATTCAAATTCAAATTCAAAATTAAGCAAACAATAAAAGTTTTCAAAAATTAAAACTAAAATGTTCGGAGTGAACCAACTAATGCATAGGTAATTATGGTGGAGAAACCACACCTTTATAAAATATTTAAATACTATTAGATGGATAAAACAGTAGCGAACACTATTATTTAAATACTTTTAAATATTAAATAATTACGAAACTATTTTAGCTTGGGTAGCTAGTTAATGTGGCAGTGGCATATTGGTAACATCAAATTAGGTGCCATTTTGGTATTTTGCTAAAACAAAAAAAAGGAAACTAAAAGAAAACAAAAAAGTAAAATAAATAAAAAGGTAAAAACAAAACAAAAAGAAAACTATTAAAAACAAAAGGCCCCCCCCCCAGCTGGGCCGTGGCCCAGCGGCCACTGCCAGCCAGGCTGGCCACACAAAAACCCCTTGGGTATAACCCCCTCCCCACTCCCCCGAACCCTAGCCCACGTCCCCACTCTCCCCCCCACTCCTCGCTCTCCCTCCCCAATCCAGATCGGGATCGGAGGCGCTCGACCTCGCGCCTCGCCGGCTCGCCGGAGCCGCCCCGTCGCCCCTCCTGCCGCCTCGACCCGTCGCTCGCCTCCCCAACCTTCCCCCCCACCGGTCTCCAACGAGCCTCGCCGCCCCCTCTTCTCGGCAACGTAGGTGAGGCCCCGCCTCCCTCCCCTCCCCTGCTCACTGCGCCGACCACACGCGCCCGCCCGCGCGCTGCGCTCCCGCCTCGTGCACCCCATTGCGCGCCTAGCAGCACTCGACCGTGCCCCGTGCGTGCTCACCGCCGGTGCTCACGGCCTCGCCCACGCCCTATAGCCACCGTGCTCGTGCCCCGTTCGCCCCTGCTCGCCCCCGGAGCGCTCCCGTGCGTCACGCGCATGACTCGCGCTGCCCCTGCTTCCGCTCTGCTGCATGCTGCACTGCTGGTTTCGCTCCGCCCCGCTGCAGCTGCTCGCCGGCCAACGCCGTCGACCGCGCCCCGCACCAGCCTGCTCGTCGCCGCCGTCCGGTCCGGTCCCCACCTCCGACCGCGCCCTTAGCCGCCCACCGCCTCCTTGCCTCTTCCACCTCCACCGACCGCCACTGCTCCTCCCTGCTCCGCCCGGCTACAGCTCGCCGGAGCTCCACGCCGGCGCGCCGGCACCAGCTCCCACCAGACGCCCGCAGCGCCCAGTCGGGTGCACCCCACGGGCCAGTGCCCATTCGGGCTGTGCCCGACGCCCGACCCGCTATGGCCCTCTAGGCCACTACCAAATGGGGCCCACTGCCAAGAACGTTAAAAAAATGAAAATGAAATTAGTAAAATTAATAATTAATTAATTAGTGAATTAATTAAGTTAATTAATTCTGTTTAACTAACTAATTAAAATTAGTTAACCTAATCAAGTAATTAAACTAATTAACCTGTTTAGTTAATCTCAGTCAATGACAAACATGACCCGACTGTCAGTTTGACTACTCAATGGCCAGATTAACCGCTGACATCATGATGATGTCATAAATCATTTATATTAAATTAATCTGTTAATTCCTGAAAATGAATTAAAACTTTGAAAATTAATATAAACTAATCTGTAACTCGGATGAAAATACTTTGTACATGAAAGTTGCTCAGAACGACAAGACGAATTCGAATATGCAGTCCGTTCGTCCGCCACACGTCCCTAGCATAGCGAAAATGCAACAATCCCCCTCCGGTTCGTCTGTCCGAAAAATTCCAAACACCGAGGATACTTTCCCGGATGTTTTCCCCCATCGCCGGTATCACCTATCCCTGCGTTAGGTCACACCTGGCACCGCGTATTGCCTCGTTATGTTTTGTGATGCTTTGTTTGCTCTGTATTTACTGTTTCTTCCCCCTTCTTCTCTGGTAGACCCTGAGACCGGCGCTGAGGCCACTGAGTACGACTACGTCACCGACGACCCTTCTTCCTGTACAACAGAGCTTCCAGGCAAGCCCCCCACCCTTGAGCATCCCGATATCGCCCATTCAATTCTCTCCTGCTTGCATTAGATTTTGCTACTGTTACTGTTTGCTCCTATTCTGATGCATAGCCTTCTTTTGTAACCTGCTTATTGTTACCTTACCTGCCTTTTTCATCTGCTTAGTATAGGTTGGTAATGAACCATCAGTGACCCCATCACTTTACCCTTGTTGCCTCTGCTTCATCATCGACTACTCGATCAACGTGATCGATGACTAGAGACCGACACCTCACTTCACCCCCCTTTGTTGTATGACTCTGCATAGTTACTATCGAGTGCCGAGGGTGATACCTCGTAACGCACTCCTGATGAATACTCTGCAGTGTAGCTGTTCGATCGTGGTCATTGAGGGTGATTCCTCCTTCACCACTTCCGATACGACTCTGTCGTGCAACCCCCTCAAGTGTGAACCTCGAGGGTGATACCTCCTACGTTCACCTTGATGTTGTGACCACACGGATACTTTGACCTTTGTCACAGGCGGGTCGACCCCGAGGGGTACCTGTAGGGAGATCTATGATGTCGGGCTTGCCAGGAGGCCGCCCGAGTGTGATATTGTGGCGGAGCTTTAGAAACTGTGATTGTCTCCGCGTGTTATTAAATGAGCCTATTGGATTTGGGTATTTGATCTGAGTGGGTCGACGTGCCCTATACGCACTACCACCACGCGGGATAATGGTTTATGGGGCCCTCTATGTTGTACGTTTCTCCCGAAAGCTCTTCAGACGTCATGGTTCACCGTGCGGGCTGATCGCCGGGAATGGGCTGGATACTTCACTAACGAGTTCAGTGTCGCGCCTGCACCCCGGCCAGCCACGCAACGCGCAGGGTGCCCAGGGAGATGGCCCAAGACCTCTGGGTGCATAGGTTAGTCCGGCATGCTGACCTCTCCGCTGAGCCTAGGTAGGGCGCTGCTTCGTGCTGATCTCCCAAGGACGGGCATTACCCAGCAAGTGTGTCCGGCCAGAGGTGATCAAGCGTGTTGGGTAACAGTAGTGCACCCCTGCAGGGAAGATAACATCTATCGATAGCTGGTCTTACGGTAAAGGACGCTCAGTTTGGTATCCCGATCTATTACTTGAACCGGATACATGTTTAACTAATTGAAGCTTCGGGATCGCTTTCTCGCTGGGAGTCGAGGAAGGATCTCTAGGCTTTGCCTCAACAAGCTTGTTTAATAAAATGCTTTTCTATACTCTTCTAATTGCTGCAAGATGGTGGCTTCGTGAAGATGCTAGCCTTCGATAGGACTAGGTCTTCTCTCTATTCTGGCATTTCTACAGCCCAGTCCACATATACAGCCTTTCTTTGATATTGTTGCATATGTAGTATAGATCCTTGCTTGCTGAGTACTTTGGATTAGTACTCACGGTTGCTTTGCTACTTCTTTTTCCCCATACCCCATTTGATGTTACATCAGACGATGGAGCCCCGGAGCTAGATGTCCCCGTAGGAGCTTACTACCAGGAGGGTCTAGACGGCACGTACTACTGGATTGAGCCAGCCAACCAGGAGTAGGATCGGAGGCCCCAGGCAGGAGGCCTTCGCCTTTCGATCTAGAGTCATTGTTTGTGCTAGCCTTCTTAAGGCAAACCTTGACTAACTATGCCTGTACCCAGATATTCTTTGTATGACTGACTTATGTATTCGGATCCTCGTGATCCCTGGTATGTAATATTCGTGGATCTCCGTTTATTTGTGTTAGAGTTGTGTTGTGATATCTTCCCGTGGGTCCCTGTGCTTGATCGTGCATGTTTGCATGTATGATTAGTGCACGATTGAGTCGGGGGCGTCACAATTTGGTATCAGAGCTGATTACCTGTAGGAATCCCCCTTTCCTACTCCTTGGTCGAAGTTGAGTCTAGTCAAAGAAAACTGTTTTACTAACTTGGCTGTGTGGCTTACGGGCCCACGTCGCCAATTGGGTGGTATTAGGATCTTTTACTCCTCGTCTATACTCTAGGATTCTGATCTCCCTTCTATTCGGGTTAAATGATTTTATTAATTCTAACTCTAGGCTCTCGTAACCACTTCCTCCCGGAGAGCCCCTACATTCCAGATGCTCGCCTGCTACACCAGAAGGTTTCGAAGATGCTATTCGATGCTTTTCCATAGACACCTGTGTCCACCGCATTTGCAAATTCCCTACCGCTGTTATATCCTTATGGATAACTACTTACACTTGCCACTCTTACATTAAATCCCATTGGTCTTGTTATTACAAGATGCCCCGAACTGCTCTTCGTTGTTCCGACAATCCTTTGAGCTTACTGCCTTGCAGTTCTTGCCTCATGAATACCCACTACGGATAATTCATTGCACTTACCGAGTATCCGTTCTTCCCCCTTTTTGTTCATATGATTCACAAGATACATTGAAATACTATTCGATCTTCTGAAAACCCTTAGCAGCTTTTTGCTCTGCAAATACTTATCTGCTTGCATTATCGATGCCTCCCATATGTCTGGCAATATTCATTAGTATCCTTCAACACCGTCATTTTGATCTTATTGATTCAACATGAGTGCGAATGCACGCGATCATCAGTTGATCCTTTTAAAATTATCTTTCTGGCTCAGACGTCATTTTGAACATGAGCTGGTTCTCGACCAATCTAATTTCCGTCGATCGTACCCTTAGGTCTATTCAAGTTACCCCTTTGTTGTATGACTCTGCATAGTTACTATCGAGTGCCGAGGGTGATACCTCGTAATGCACTCCTGATGAATACTCTGCAGTGTAGCTGTTCGATCGTGGTCATTGAGGGTGATTCCTCCTTCACCACTTCTGATACGACTCTGTCGTGCAACCCCCTCAAGTGTGAACCTCGAGGGTGAAGCCTCCTACGTTCACCTTGATGTTGTGACCACACGGATACTTTGACCTTTGTCACAGGTGGGTCGACCCCGAGGGGTACCTGCAGGGAGATCTATGAATGGGCTGGATACTTCACTGACGAGTTCAGTGTCGCGCCTGCACCCCAGCCAGCCACGCAAAACGCAGGGTGCCAGGGAGATGGCCCAAGACCTCTCGGTGCATAGGTTAGTCCGGTGTGCTGACCTCTCTGCTGAGCCTAGGTAGGGCACTGCTTCGTGTTGATCTCCCAAGGACGGGCATTACCCAGCAAGTGTGTCCGGCCAGAGGTGATCGAGCGTGTTGGGTAACAGTAGTGCACCCCTGCAGGGAAGATAACATCTATCGATAGCCGGTCCTACGGTAAAAGACGCTCAGTTTGGTATCCCGATCTATTACTTGAACTGGATACATGTTTAACTAATTGAAGCTTCGGGATCGCTTTCTCGCTGGGAGTCGAGGAAGGATCTCTAGGCTTTGCCTCAACAAGCTTGTTTAATAAAATGCTTTTCTATACTCTTCTAATTGCTGCAAGATGGTGGCTTCGTGAAGATGCTAGTCTTCGATAGGACTAGGTCTTCTCTCTATTCTGGCATTTCTGCAGCCCAGTCCACATATATAGCCTTTCTTTGATACTGTTGCATATGTAGTATAGATCCTTGCTTGCTGAGTACTTTGGATGAGTACTCATGGTTGCTTTGCTACTTCTTTTTCCCCATACCCCATTTGATGTTACATCAGACGATGGAGCCCCGGAGCCAGATGTCCCCGCGGGAGCTTACTACCAGGAGGGTCCAGACGGCACGTACTACTGGATTGAGCCAGCCGACCAGGAGTAGGATCGGAGGCCCCAGGCAGGAAGCCTTCGCCTTTCGATCTAGAGTCGTTGCTTGTGCTAGCCTTCTTAAGGCAAACCTTGACTAACTATGCCTGTACCCAGATATTATTTGTATGACTGACTTATGTATTCGGATCCTCGTGATCCCTAGTCTGTAATATTCATGGATCTCCATTTATTTGTGTTAGAGTTGTGTTGTGATATCTTCCCGTGAGTCCCTATGCTTGATCATGCATGTTTGCGTGTATGATTAGTGCACGATTGAGTCGGGGGCGTCACACTCACGCTCATGTATTGCGTGAAAGTTGAAAAGGTTTGAGAACACCAAAAGTATGAAACACTTGCTTGGTTTGTCATCGGGGTTGTGCATGATTTGAATACTTTGTGTGATGAAGCTGGAGCATAGCCAGACTATATGATTTTGTAGGGATAAGCTTTCTTTGGCCATGTTATTTTGAGAAGACATAATTGCCTTGTTAGTATGCTTGAAGTATTATTATTTTTATGTCAATATTAAACTATTGTTTTGAATCTTATGGATCTGAACATTCATGCCACAATAAAGAAAATTACATGGATAAATATGTTATGTAGCATTCCACATCAAAAATTCTGTTTTTATCATTTACCTACTCGAGGACGAGCAGGAATTAAGCTTGGGGATGCTTGATACATCTCCAACGTATCTATAATTTTTGATTGTTCCATGCTATTATATTATCTGTTTTGGATGTTTTATATGCATTAATATGCTATTTTATATTATTTTTGGGACTAACTTATTAACCTAGAGCCCAGTGCCAGTTTCTGTTTTTTCCTTGTTTTTGAGCTTCGCAGAAAAGGAATACCAAACGGAGTCCAAACAGAATAAAACCTTTGCGATGATTTTTCTTGGACCAGAAGATACCTAGGAGACTTGGAGTGCAAGTCAGAAGAGCCATGAGGTGGCCACAAGGGGGGTAGGGTGCGCCCCCTGCCTTGTGGGCCCCTCGGTGACCCCCTGACATAGATCTTCCTCCTATATATTCACATATATTCCCAAACCACCAGAAGCATCCACGGAAACACTTTTCCACAGCCACAACCTTCTGTTCCCGTGAGATCCCATCTTGGAGCCTTTTCTGGCATCCTGCCGGAGGGGGATTCAATCATGGAGGGCTTCTACATCAACTCTATTGCCCTTCCGATGAAGCGTGAGTAGTTTACCTCAGACCTACGGGTCCATAGCTAGTAGCTAGATGGCTTCTTCTCTCTCTTTGATTCTCAATACAACGTTCTCCTTGATGTTCTTGGAGATCTATCCGATGTAATCTTCTTTTGCGGTGTGTTTGTTGAGATCCGATGAATTGTGGATTTATGATCATCTTATCTATGAATAGTATTTGAATCTTCTCTGAATTATTTTATGCATGATTTGATATCCTTGTAATTCTCTTCGAACTATCGGTTTGGTTTGGCTAACTAGATTGGTTTTTCTTGCAATGGGAGAAGTGCTTGGCTTTGGGTTCAATCTTGCGGTGTCCTCTCACAGTGACAGTAGGGGTAGCGAGGCACATATTGTATTGTTGCCATCGAGGATAAAAAGATGGGGTTTACATCATATTGCTTGAGTTTATTCCTCTACATCATGTCATCTTACTTAAAGCGTTACTCTGTTCGTCATGAACTTTATACTCTAGATGCAGGCAGGAGTCGGTCGATGTGTGGAGTAATAGTAGTAGATGCAGCCAGGCGTCGGTCTACTTGACACGGACGTGATGCCTATATTTCATAATCATTGGCTTGGATATCGTCATAACTTTGCGCTTTTCTATCAATTGCTCGACAATAATTTGTTCACCCACCGTATTATTTGCTATCGTGAGAGAAGCCTCTAGTGAAACCTATGGCCCCTTGGTCTATTTTCCATCATATTACTTTCTGATCTACTATTTCGCAATATTTTATTTTCAGATCTATAAACCAAAAACCCTAAAAATATTTACTTTATCTTTTGTTTAGTTTTATCTATCTCTATCAGATCTCACTTTTGAAAGTGACTGTGAAGGGATTGAAAACCCCTTTATCGCGTTGGGTGCAAGTGTTTGATTGTTTGTGCAGGTATTGGTGATTTGTGTGTTGTCTCCTACTGGATTGATACCTTGGTTCTCTAACTAAGGGAAATACTTATCTCTACTTTGCTGCATCACACTTTCCTCTTCAAGGGAAAAACCAACGCAAGCTCAAGAAGTAGCACGTAGCAGTAGCGTGCGTTCAGAACAAGCGCTATAGCTAAAGTAGCAGCAGCGCGTTCTTTGTACCCCGCTATAGATAAGTTCCTTGAATAAAGGACAAAGGAAAAAAGAAGTAAATAAGAAAAGGAAAAGGAAAAGGAAAAAAGAAAATAAAAAGGAAAATAAATAGCTACTGCCTATAGCAGTAGCGCATTTTGGTATCCGGTGCTATAGCTACGTTAGCTTTACGCTTTTCCGGACCAGCGCTACCGCTATGTTTGACTTAACCCCCGCGCGGTTCTTCTTCCCCCCGGCCACTTGTTCCCCCAAATCCCCACTCGCACCTCTGCTATCGCCGTCGTTGCCCTACTCGCCGTCAGCCTCTGCTCGCCCTCCCATCGCTCCCTCTGGTGCCCTCCCTCGCCGCGCGCCACCGGAGCTGCCCCCGACGCCACCGGAGCCGCGCGGCATCAACGCCACCGGAGCTGCCCTCGCCGCCACCGGCCGGAGCCACCCTCGACGCCCCTCCCTCCCTCGCCACCACTGCCTCCCTCGCCGTCACCGGATATGCCCTCGTCGCCTCCCTGAGTATCCTCTGTAAGCCCCCACCCCTCCTCTCTCTCTCTCTCATGGAATAGGGATTTGACAGAGAACTAGCTAGCCAGGTTAACTAGTTTAATTAGGTTAATTATATAGGTTAACTAGGTTAACTAGCTAGGTTAATTAAGTTCATTTGGTTAACTAGGTTGGCTAGGTTAGAGCAAAAATTTAGTTAGGGCAGTAGGGTTTAACTAGGGCAGTAGGGTTTAGAGCAAAAATTTAGTTAGAGCAGTAGAGTTTAACTAGGGCAGTAGGGTTTAATTATGGTTTTTGTTTTCATAGATGTTTTTTTAAATAACAAATTGAAGAAAATGTTGCAGCAGTGCTGCTAGTAGCATATAGTGGTACTAGTAGATGTTAATTAGGTTAGGGCAGTAGTGGTAGTAGTAGATGTTAATTAGATGTTTTTTAGTTAGGGCAGTAGGGTTTTACTAGGTTAATTAGGTTAGTAGTGCTGCTAGTAGTAGTGGTACAGTACATTAATTAGGTGAAGTTAAATGAATGACCTAAATGAATGAAATTAGTAGTTAACTGAATTTTTTTCATTTCATCATTATAGAGTACTAAAGTTAACTGAATTTTGTTCTATTAGTACTTAACTGAATTTTCTTCTACACTTAGTTTTTGAATTAGATGTTAATTAGGGCAGTAGGGTTTAGTTTAGAGAAAAAATTCAATATAAAATATAAATTTCAATTAGTGCTGCCAGTCCAGTAGGTTCTTAATTTTTACTGATTTTTTATTATGACGGAAATTTAGGACATAATTTGAATTGAGTTCTAGGGTTCATAATTTGAAATTTAGGAGAGAAATTGAGTTCTAGGGTTCACAATTTTTATTAGGACATATTTTTTATTAGTTGCTCATGGACAGGTTCTTAAGTGGTCCTGCTATATGCAACATTGAAGTGGTTCGATTGTGCCCAAGTGGCCTTTTGTTGTTTGCAGGGAATGATTCCGAGTGGCCTATGTTTTGCCGGAATGTTGATTCATTTCCGTTCCGGTAAATTTTAGGCGCTCGATTTTTCCACTTTGTAGCAAAGGTCATGTCGAAATTTTCCGTGAATTTCGGCATGACTTGTGCTACAAACTAGGACATATCGAGTGCCCGGGATTTGCCGCAACGGGAATGAATCAACATTCTTGCAAAACATAGGCCTTTTTTATGTCATTATTCATTTTATTAGGTCTAGAATTAATTAACTAGATTTAATCGTAGGAAACATGGCTAGCAACAATGGAGGACAAGGTTCTGGTGATTGCAACGTCTACGAGGCGGCTGGCGCCTATTTGAACTATCTCGAGGAGCAATGACAGTTCTTGCAGTGCCCACTTGTCACATCCAAGACTGAGACCGACATCGAGACCGGCGCTGAGACCGACACCAGCGCCAAGACCGGCACCAAGACTGGTGAAGCCGGTATAGAACCGAAACCGAAGAGGATACGGTTCCCAATACAGCTCAACACTACTAGACTGGTGGTCACGAAGGTGGACTCCGGCAATTTTGAGCCAAAAGAGCCTGTGGAAGCGCGCATGTGGTACGGCAATCAAATAGGCTGCATCCTACGGGCAACTGCCACCATCAACGATGAGAAATTAAAGAAGATACCAAATATGGAGCACTCCATCATAAGGAAGCTGCACCAGGGATTCTTGTTCCCAGACCAGGATGAAATCAAATATACTAGACCATGGCAAGACCCGGCAATGAAGAAGATAAACAGGTGCGCCATGGGAAAGTTTAGCGGCGCGTTGTCCGCCTGGAAAGTAAGGGTGAAACATCGGATCATCGTCAAAGAGGAACCCTACTCCGAGATTGTAAAGGATAATTCGACAATTACGGAAGAGCAGTTCGAAATATTCAAGAAGGCTTGCGTTGCTGAAGCTGCCAAAGAAAAGTCAGAGTACATGAAGGGGCTTCAAGAGAGGAACATAGGGTGCCACCACCTCGAAAGCCGTGGTTACGGGGGAAGAGGCCCATATGGGCCAAGGAGGATGCGGAACGCGAAAGTCTGGGGATCCCAGACCCCTTGGCGGAGTTCACCGTCCCGTAGGAGTGTGACATCATCAGGGCCCGGTACCGTTGGGACCGATTCAAGAAGGTTTTTGATACAGACGCGGTCATGAAGGAGTTCATGAGACTGCTGGTAATTATTAATTTACCCCCTAATTTTAGCTTCTGATCAATTCGACTGCACGTTTAGTCACATTTGTAAACGATCCACATTCCTTTTGCAGAAAGAGCAGCACAGGATTGCGGCCGAAAGCGACTCGCCGTCTGAGGCGTTGGCGAGGCCCAAGTGGGACACCCCATTCAACCGGGCCTTGAACATATTGAAAGGACACCCGGTGGACACTCGGCCGTCGTACGGAAGCGTGCACGGCGTCGGAGAGGGCGCCACATGGAAGAAGTACTACCATGAGACTGCCGAGGAGAGAAAGGAAAGACAGAGGTTAAATGAAGAAAACATCGACAAGAAGGTTGAGATTGCGGTTGATAAGAAATCAGCTGAGATAGTCAAAGCAGCGGTAGCTGCCGCAAGAGAGGAAATGGCAGCTTTGTATAGTGTCTTGATTCCGGCTATCGTCAGTTGGAGCAAGCAAAATCCAGATAAAGAGGCAGCGAACTTTCCCCTTTCCAACTTCTTTAGGAGCAGCTCATTTAGCATTGCACCAGCACCTGCTCACGCAACCGCACCTGCTCCTGCACCTGCTCAAAGCAGCCCGTCCTCTGTCTCTGGCGTGCTCGGCGGGGCATCATCTTTGGCTGAGCTCGACGCCCTCACGGTACCTGTCACAGCGGCCCTCTTCAATATATGTATAATCTCCCGTTTCCGTTGCCTTTCGGATGTCTCACATTGCAGACATGTCTTTGCAGGCTGACGTAACCCCGTGCACCATACTGTACACCATCAGCGGCCAGAAGGTGGACGTGGGGAAGGCGACGATAGTGAAGCCGAAGGAAGAATTGTTCCACAGCCGGCCGATCCCCCCTGATGTCTTCAAGGTTTTCGTGGCCAGTGTCAAACCGGGCCACGGGAATTTGGCTCCTCCGGTAGCACTAGGGGGAGAGGACGACGAGACCCCGCGGCGGCTTGGCGATTGCAAGAGTTGGGTCCTGTTGTGGCCGAAGAGTCTGCTTTATCTAGAGGCAACCGGGAGCACACCCACGACCATGCAGCCTGAGCAAGGTATGAACACCAACACCCCACCTACCCAATTAGCGTCGCCTGTCGTGTCGGGTGATAGCGGGCGACGTGAGGAAGAGGCTCCATTAGTGGCTAATGACGTTGCTGCCGTCGAAGAAGCAGTGCATGATGCCATCGATGAGGATGACGATGACCCTATACAGTATCTCAATACCGGCGCCTATGAAGACGGAGGATTGATGGCTCAGCAGTATGAGTACTCAGGGTTTGAGAGTGATGAGTTGGTGCCTGAATTGCCGGAGGATGAATGTATGATAGGCTCACTTCTAGTAGCAAAGAAGCATAGGAAGAGACCGAAGAAAGGCAAAGCTGCTTCTATGAGCCAGCCGCCTCCGCAGTCTCGCGTTGAAGACCGTATACCTATCATAGGTGCGGCGAAATACCATATCCCTGGTGATACGATCCTACCTAAGGCAGCGGTAGAGGCCATATACGGTGATCTAAGGAGACTTCATGACGATGTGCTGTGGAGAGAGAAAATCTCGATCGCCTCGAAAAATCCAGGATACCTGCTCTACGTGGTTAACGTGCCGCAGCAAAGGTTGTACGTTGACACATTCCGCGCAATAAAGTTCTTCCTTCGATTCGATTAGATCTTCGACATGTTTCACTTGAAAAAGCTGGATTTTACATTTGTCCACCCTTTTGCCTTGTACTTGAACTACATCATCAGGATTGAGCAAATACCTTATATCTGTGTCGCTGACACGTACTTCATGCACGAGGGCTTCTTGGCAGTCTTCCCAAAGCACCATGAATACGCGAGTAACTACATTGCTGATTTCATGGTCAGCAATAAGGACAAGGAGACGATTCTCGTGCCTTATCATCCCAAGTAAGTCATCCGCGGATATCCTTCCTTTGATTTCAATCATTCATTTGCATGCGTGGAGGCTAATTTGAGGTGTACTTATTTTGCACAGCGACGGGCGCGCCGTCCTCATCACCCTTTACCCTCGATTCTCCCACGCTCTTTACTTGGACTCATCGAAGAACATGAAGAAAAAGGATTACACCCACATTAAGTTTGTTCTCGACAGTGCTATCTTAAGCTACGGCCTACGGGGTGGAGAGATCACGCTCAAGAAGACAAGGAACCGCGCGCCCGCCTTCGGCCATAAGACCAACTTCTGCTGCATCCAGCAACCGAGTGGTACTCTCAGTGATGGATTCCATGTCCTCCACAACATGCTGGAGTACAGACGGGATCACCAGAACCTTCGCATGTCACCTAGATCCTGTGATGCCAATATTCTGCAATGGGTAAAGAAACTAGGAGATGTCCCAGATCATCGACTCCGAGCTGAGTTCTATCACATCCAGCATGAACTTGCCCAAATCATCATGACGGAAGTCCTCGAAAAAACAGGGCTATTCTATGAAGAAGGGAAAATGTCATGGGAAGACATCCGAACACGTGTAGGCGCTCAGCGTCTCGACCTGAAGCCTTTCACTTCGATCGGGGACTATCTCCCTGATTTGGGTGGATGGCACGACATGTTGGAGTGATTGACGATATATGACAATGTGTACGTTTAGTCCATACTTTCTCTATGACGAAACTTTGAGTTATGCACGATGAAACTTTATGATGTAATTAAACCGTCCTCCTCAACTAGCGAAGATCACTCTAGTTAGGGCATTTTGGGTACGATGAACTTTGTTATTTATGCTTATGATATGTTGCTTCTATTTTTGCCAACTCTATCTCTTTCTGTTGCTCAACTATATATGTTGCATATTATCGACTCATGTGACGATGCAGGTACATAGATCATCAATGGCGAAGAAGCAGTGCTACGCCAGGAGTATACGACGAATGGCCTGAGTGTCAGTCCCAGGTGTACCGGTTTCCGAGCGACTGCCAGAGAGGGTTCGATAGCAGAGCCGAAGCGGAAAATAGTTAGTTTAGGTTCAGGCTAGTGCGAGAGAGGGATCCGAACTGGCGCCTCAAGAAGTACTTCATTATGTATGATGAGACATGTCAGTTAACTTGTATCGCTATATCGTGATTATGATGTGACGACATGATTTGTGTTGGATGATATGATGAGACTATTATGTGTATGATATGATGAGCATATTGCATGTTTATGATATGATTAGAATACTGTATAAAACCTGTACAAAAACATCGCAAATACGTACCAAAAAAAGTGAAAATATAGTAGTAGCGCTCTTTAGCGCTGGACAAGAAAACGCTACTGCTAAGCCACTTAGCAGCAACACTGGTATGGACAACGCTACTGCTAAGTAGGTATAGCAGTAGCGCTGGTTGATACGTCTCCAACGTATCTATAATTTTTGATTGTTCCATGCTATTATATTATCTGTTTTGGATGTTTTATATGCATTAATATGCTATTTTATATTATTTTTGGGACTAACCTATTAACCTAGAGCCCAGTGCCAGTTTTTGTTTTTTCCTTGTTTTTGAGTTTCGAAGAAAAGCAATACCAAACGGAATAAAACTTTCGCGATGATCTTTCTTGGACCAGAAGGAAACCAGGAGACTTGGAGATGAAGTTGGAGGAGCCACGAGGCGGCCACAAGGACGGAGGGCGCGCCCAGGGGGTAGGGCGTGCCCCCCACCCTTGTGGGCCCCTCGTGCACCTCCTGACCTAATTCTTTCGCCTATATATACTCTTATATGCCCAAACCACCAGAGGCATCCACGGAAATACTTTTCCACCACCGCAACCTTCTGTACCCTTGAGATCCCATCTAGGGGCTTTTTCCGGTGTCCTGCCGGAGGGGGATTCGATCATGGAGGGCTTCTACATCAACACCATTGCCCTTCCGATGAAGCGTGAGTAGTTTACCTCAGACCTACGGGTCCATAGCTAGTAGCTAGATGGCTTCTTCTCTCTCTTTGATTCTCAATACCATGTTCTCCTTGATGTTCTTGGAGATCTATTCGATGTAATACTTTTTTGCGGTGTGTTTGCTGAGATCCGATGAATTGTGGATTTATGATCAGCTTATATATGAATATTATTTGAATCTTCTCTGATTTCTTTTATGCATGATTTGATATCTTTGTAATTCTCTTCGAACTATCGGTTTGGTTTGGCCAACTAGATTGGTTTTTCTTGCAATGGGAGAAGTGCTTAGCTTTGGGTTCAATCTTGCGGTGTCCTTTTCCAGTGACAGTAGGGGCAGCAAGGCACGTATTGTATTGTTGCCATCGAGGATAAAAAGATGGGGTTTTCATCATATTTCTTGAGTTAATTCCTCTACATCATGTCATCTTACTTAATGCGTTACTCCATTCTTTATGAACTTAATACTCTAGATGCATGCTGGATAGTGGTCGATGTGTGGAGTAATAGTAGTAGATGCAGAATCGTTTCAGTCTACTTGACACGGACGTGATGCCTATATTCATGATCATTGCCTTAGATATCGTCATAACTTTGCGCTTTTCTATCAATTGCTCGGCAGTAATTTGTTCACCCACCGTAATATTTTCTATCTTGAGAGAAGCCTCTAGTGAAACCTATGGCCCCCGGGTCTATTTTCCATCATATTACTTTCCGATCTACTATTTTGCAATCTTTTATTTTCAGATCTATAAACCAAAAAACCCAAAAATATTTACTTTATCTTTTGTTTAGTTTTATCTATCTCTATCAGATCTCACTTTTGCAAATAACCGTGAAGGGATTGACAACCCCTTTATCGCGTTGGGTGCAAGTTGTTTGATTGTTTATGTAGGTATTCGGTGATTTGTGCATTGTCTCCTACTAGATTGATACCTTGGTTCTCAAACTGAGGGAAATACTTATCTCTACTTTGCTGCATCACCCTTTCCTCTTCAAGGGAAAAACCAACGCAAGCTCAAGAAGTAGCAGGAAGGATTTCTGGCGCCGTTGCCGGGGAGATCTACGCCAAGTCAAGCCATACCAAGTACCCATCATAAACTCTCATCTCTCGCATTACATTATTCGCCAGTCGTCTCTCGTTTTCCTCTCCCCCACTTCTTAAACGATTTTCGAAAAGATTTGCCTTTTTCTTCGCCCCTCTCTTTGCCTTTTCTTCGCCCCTCTTCCATTCATCTTCTTTGTTCGTTTTTGGTTTGCTCGTTTGCTAGATTGTTTTGTTGCCACCATGTCTGAAATTGGGGACATTATCGTTGAAAAGGTTAGTAGTAATGATGGGGAAAATTTGATGCATTTGCTAATACTAATCCTCATGAAGAATCTACTATCTTGCACACTAAAAAACTTCGCATAGGTAGCGGCAATATTATTGGAAAAGGGGTTATTCAAGATTTCTTTACTTGTGCTGGTGCACTACCCACTTTAGGTGGATCTATTCTCCATAAAACTAGTAGTCTTGCGGATGCTATATCTTTGCTTGTGGTTGAACTTGAAAGACAGTTTGTTCATATGCATCCATCCATACAAAGGATTTTTCTGGAGTTTTCTAATATTGAGCATTCTTCTGTTAAGCGTGCCGCCACTATATTTCTAGCTCATGAATTTAGATTTATTATGAAAGAAGCTAGTGAAATTTTTGCGCATTATAAAGTAGATGGTGGTCGTCCGCCCATAGAGGGAATTCTCTTTAACCAAGAAGACATAATGCGTTTACGATCTTTAGATCATGTGGCTTATAATGAAAATTTAAGAAAGAGGGTCCCCACCAATGTTTTAGTTGATAGGATTTCCGACCTTAGTGATAATTTTTCTATACAAAACAATGGATTGGGTTTTTCTCTTGGACACAAGCTCATGACTTTTTGCCAAAAGAATGCTTATAATGATGAGTTGGTTATACAATATGAGGGGCCGAAGGAGGAACCAATTCTTCCCGAGATTGATCTTGGGGATTCTTATCCCATTAAATTTAGCCCTTTTAATTACTTTTGCTTGCCACAAAGGAAACTTGCTGCTGAACGAAGGGAGTATGAGATGAGTTTTCGAGATTTGCCCTATCATTATTACGATTATACCAAGATCTATTCGTGTTTTTATGCCTAGCTAAGGGCGTTAAACAATAGCGCTTGTTGGGAGGCAACCCAATTTTATTTTTGTTCTTTGCTTTTTGGTTCTGTTTTGCAATAAATAATTCATCTAGCCTCTGGTTAGATGTGGTTTTATGTTTTAATTAGTGTTTGTGCCAAGTAAAACCTTTGGGATGGCTTATGGTGATAGTTGATTTGATGTTGCTGAAAAACAGAAACTTTTGCGTCCAGTCTCAGAATTTTAGTAATTCACTGGAGTGTTGAAAAACCCTTAATTTTTTATAGGAGATTCATATACAAATTTTCTCTGTTTTAATAATTTTAAGAATTTTTGGAGTTACAAAAGTATCAGAACAATTCGGATCTTCGTAGACTGTTCTGTTTTTGACAGATTCTGTTTTCTTTGTGTTGTTTGCATATTTTGATGAATCTATGGGTAGTATCGGGGGGTATGAACCATGAAAAAGTTGGAATACAGTAGATATTAAACCAATATAAATAAATAATGAGTTCACAACAGTACCAAAGTGGTGATTTATTTTCTTATACTAACGGAGCTTATGAGATTTTCTGTTGAGTTTTGTGTTGTGAAGTTTTCAAGTTTTCGGTAAGGATTTGATGGACTATGGAATAAGGAGTGGCAAGAGCCTAAGCTTGGGGATGCCCAAGGCAACCCAAGGTAATATTCAAGGACAACCAAGAGCCTAAGCTTGGGGATGCCCCGGAAGGTATCCCCTCTTTCGTCTTCGTCTATCGGTAACTTTACTTGAGGCTATATTTTTATTCACCACATGATATGTGTTTTGCTTGGAGCGTCCTGTATGATTTGAGTCTTTGCTTTTTAGTTTTCCACAATCTTCCTTGCTGTACAGACCTTTTGAGAGGGACATGCATGAATCGTGATTTATTAGAATACTCCATATGCTTCACTTATATCTTTTGAGCTAGGCAATTTTGCTCTAGTGCTACACTTATATCTTTTTAGAGCACGGCGGTGGTTTTATTTTATAGAAATTGATGAACTCTCATGCTTCACTTATATTATTTTGAGAGTCTTTAAACAGCATGGTAATTTGCTTTGGTTATAAATTTAGTCCTAATATGATAGGCATCCAAGAGGGATACAATAAAAACTTTCATATAAAGTGCATTGAATACTATGAGAAGTTTGATTCCTTATGATTGTTTTGAGATATAAAGATGGTGATATTAGAGTCATGCTAGTGAGTAATTGTGTATTTGAGAAACACTTGTGTTAAGGTTTGTGATTCCCGTAGCATGCACGTATGGTGAACCGTTATGTGATGAAGTCAGAGCATGATTTATTTATTGATTGTCTCCTTATGAGTGGCGGCCGGGGACGAGCGATGGTATTTTCCTACCAATCTACCCCCTAGGAGCATGCACGTAGTACTTTGTTTCGATAACTAATAGATTTTTGCAATAAGTATGTGAGTTCTTTATGACTAATGTTGAATCCATGGATTATACGCACTCTCACCCTTCCACCATTGCTAGCCTCTCTAGTGCTGCCCAACTTTCGCCCGTACCATACACCCACCATATACCTTCCTCAAAACAACCACCATACCTACCTATTATGGCATTTTCATAGCCATTCTGAGATATATTGCCATGCAACTTTCCACCGTTCCGTTTATTATGACACGTTCCATCATTGTCATATTGCTTTGCATGATCATGGAGTTGACATCGTATTTGTGGCAAAGCCACCGTTCATAATTGTTTCATACATGTCACTCTTGATTCATTGCACATCCCGGTACACCGCCGGAGGCATTCATATAGATTCATATTTTGTTCTAAGTATGGAGTTGTAATTCTTGAGTTGTAAGTAAATAAAAGTGTGATTATCTTCATTATTAGAGCATTGTCCATGTGAGGAGAAGGATGATGGAGACTATGATTCCCCCACAAGTCGGGATGAGACTCCGGACGAAAAAAAGAGGAAAAAAAAGAGAGAAGGCCCAAATAAAAAAAAATAAAAAAAATGAGAGAAAAGAGAGAAGGGGCAATGTTACTATCCTTTTACGAGACTTGTGCTTCAAAGTAGCACCATGATCTTCATGATAGAGAGTCTCCTATGTTGTCACTTTCATATACTAGTGGGAATTTTTATTATAGAACTTGGCTTGTATATTCCAATGATGGGCTTCCTCAAATTGCCCTAGGTCTTCGTGAGCAAGCGAGTTGGATGCACACCCACTTAGTTTCTTTTTTTGAGCTTTCATAAACTTATAGCTCTAGTGCATCCGTTGCATGGCAATCCCTACTCACTCACATTGATATCTATTGATGGGCATCTCCATAGCCCATTAATATGCCTAGTTGATGTGAGACTATCTCCTTCTTTTTGTCTTCTTCACAACCACCTTCTATTCCACCTATAGTGCTATGTCCATGGCTCACGCTCATGTATTGCGTGAAAGTTGAAAAAGTTTGAGAACATCAAAAGTATGAAACAATTGCTTGGCTTGTCATCGCGGTTGTGCATGATTTAAATACTTTGTGTGCTGAAGATGGAGCATAGCCAGACTATATGATTTTGTAGGGATAAGCTTTCCTTGGCCATGTTATTTTTAGAAGACATAATTATCTTGTTAGTATGCTTCAAGTATTATTGTTTTTATGTCAATATTAAACTTTTGTTTGGAATCTTATGTATCTGAACATTCATGCCACAATAAAGAAAATTACATGGATAAATATGTTAGGTAGCATTCCACATCAAAAATTCTATTTTCATCATTTACCTACTCGAGGACGAGCAAGAATTAAGCTTGGGGATGCTTGATACGTCTGCAACGTATCTATAATTTTTTATTGTTCCATGCTATTATATTATCTGTTTTGGATGTTTTATATGCATTAATATGCTATTTTATATTATTTTTGGGACTAACCTATTAACCAAGAGCCCAGTGCTAGTTTCTGTTTTTTTCCTTGTTTTTGAGTTTCGCAGAAAAGGAATACCAAACGGAGTCCAAACGGAATAAAACTTTCGCAATGATCTTTCTTGGACCAGAAGGAAACCAGGAGACTTGGAGATGAAGTCGGAGGAGCCACGAGGTAGCCACAAGGACGGAGGGCGCGCCCCCCACCCTTGTGGGCCCCTCGTGCACCTACTGACCTAATTCTTTCGCCTATATAAACTCTTATATGCCCAAACCACCTGAGGCATCCACCAAAATGCTTTTCCACCGCTGCAACCTTCTATACCTGTGAGATCCCATCTAGGGGCCTTTTCCGGCGTCCTGTCGGAGGGGGATTTGATCACGGACGGCTTCTACATCAACACCATTGCCCTTCCGATGAAGTGTGAGTAGTTTACCTCAGACCTACGGGTCCATAGCTAGTAGCTAGATGGCTTCTTCTCTCTCTTTGATTCTCAATACCAAGTTCTTGTCGATATTCTTGGAGATCTATTCGATGTAATACTTTTTTGCGGTGTGTTTGCCGAGATCCGATGAATTGTGGATTTATGATCAGCTTATCTATGAATATTATTTGAATCTTCTCTGAATTCTTTTATGCATGATTTGATATCTTTGTAATTCTCTTCGAACTATCGGTTTGGTTTGGCCAACTAGATTGGGTTTTATTGCAATGGGAGAAGTGCTTAGCTTTGGGTTCAATCTTGCGGTGTCCTTTCCCAGTGACAGTAGGGGCAGCAAGGCACATATTGTATTGTTGCCATCGAGGATAAAAAGATGGGGTTTTCATCATATTGTTTGAGTTAATTCCTCTACATCATGCCATCTTACTTATTGCGTTACTCCGTTCTTTATGAACTTAATATTCTAGATGCATGCTAGATAGCGGTCGATGTGTGGAGTAATAGTAGTAGATGTAGAATCGTTTCGGTCTACTTGACACGGACGTGATGCCAATATTCATGAACATTGCCTTAGATATCATCATAACTTTGCGCTTTTCTATCAATTGCTTGGCAGTAATTTGTTCACCCACCATAATATTTTCTATCTTGAGAGAAGCCTCTAGTGAAACCTATGGCCCCCGGGTCTATTTTCCATCATATTACTTTCCGATCTACTATTTTGCAATCTTTTATTTTCAGATCTATAAACCAAAAGACCCAAAAATATTTACTTTATCTTTTGTTTAGTTTTATCTATCTCTATCAGATCTCACTTTTGCAAATAATCGTGAAGGGATTGACAACCCCTTTATCGCGTTGGGTGCAAGTTGTTTGATTGTTTGTGCAGGTATTCGGTGATTTGTGCGTTGTCTCCTACTGGTTTGATACCTTGGTTCTCAAACTGAGGGAAATACTTATCTCTACTTTGCTACATCACCCTTTCCTCTTCAAGGGAAAAACCAACGCAAGCTCAAGAAGTAGCACTGGTCAAAACGCGCTACTGCTAAACGTTAGCTGTAGCACCGTATCAGTAGTGCGGGACCCTGCGCTACTGATAGCCCTTAGACCCACGCTACTGCTAGACTTTTCCCTAGTAGTGATTGGAGGAAGGAAAAGGTCCCATATAATCAAATCCCCAAACATCAAATGGTTCAATAACAAGTGAATAATTCATAGGCATTTCCTGACATCTACTTATGTTGTTAATTTTTTGACATTCATCACAAGACAAGACAAGACAAACTTACCAGCATCCTTGAAAAGAGTAGGCCAATAAAAACCAGATTGTAATACCTTATGTGCAGTTCTATCTCCAGCATGGTGTCCTCTATAAGCCTCGGAGTGACACTTGCGTAGGATCTATTCTTATTCATGCTCAGGACACAACGTCTAATAACACCATCAACTCCTTCTTTATATAGATGTGGGTCATCCCAGAAGTAATGTCTTAAATCATAGAAAAACTTTTTCTTTTGTTGGTATGTAAAACTGGGTGGTATAAATTTAGCAACAATAAAGTTAGCATAGCCTGCATACGATGGAGTACTACGCGAAGCATTTATAACAGCCAATTGTTCATCAGGGAAGCTATCATCAATAGGTAGTGGGTCATCAAGAATATTTTCTAACCTAGACAAGTTGTCTGCTACGGGGTTCTCAGCTCCTTTTCTATCAATAATATGTAAATCAAATTCTTGTAGCAAGATAACCCACCTAATGAGCCTAGGTTTAGCATCTTTCTGTTCCATAAGGTATTTAATAGCAGCATGATCAGTGTGAACAGTTACTTTGGAATCAACAATATAAGATCTGAATTTATGACAAGCAAACACAACTGCTAAAAATTCTTTTTCAGTAGTAGCATAATTTCTTTGAGCATTGTCTAGAGTTTTACTAGCATAATGGATAACATTTAATTTCTTATCAACTCTTGTCCTAGAACAGCACCAACAACATAGTCACTAGCATCACACATAATTTCAAAGGTAGGTTCCAATCAGGTGGTTGAACAATAAGTGCAGAGATTAAGGCTTTCTTAAGGATTTCAAATGCTTCCACTCAATCATCATCAAAAGCGAATGGAACATCTTTTTGTAAAATATTAGTAAGAGGCCTAGAAATTTTAGAGAAGTCTTTAATAAATCTCCTATAGAAACCAGTATGACCAAGGAAACTTCTTATACCTTTGATACCTTTAGGACACAACATTTTTTCTATAGCATCAACTTTAGCGTTATCAACTTCCGTACCTTTTTCAGAAATTTTATGCCGCAAGATAGTACCTTCATTAACCATAAAGTGGCACTTCTCCCAATTCAAGACAAGATTAGTTTCTTCACATCTCTGCAAAACTCGATCAAGGTTGCTTAAGCATTCATCAAAAGAAGTTCCGTATATGGAAAAATCATCCATGAAAACCTCCACAATCTTTTCACAAAAGTCAGAGAATATAGCAGTCATACATCTTTGAAAGGTAGCAGGTGCATTGCATAAACCAAAAGGCATACGTCTATAAGCAAAAGTACCAAAAGGGCATGTAAAAGTAGTTTTTTCTTGATCCGCTTGTGACATAGGTATTTGGGAAAAACCAGAGTATCCATCTAGAAAGCAAAAATGTGTATGTTTTGATAGTCTTTCTAGAATTTAATCAATGAATGGCAGAGGATAATGATCTTTCCTAGTAGCTTTATTTAATTTTCTAAAATCAATTACCATTCTATAACCTGTGACAATTCTTTGCGGAATAAATTCATTTTTATCATTAGGAACAACAGTAATGCCTCCCTTCTTAGGGACACAATGAACATGACCTACCCATCTACTATCAGCTATATGATAGATTATACCTGCTTCCAGAAGCTTTAATATTTCATTTCTTACCACTTCTTTCATCTTAGGATTCAACCATCGCTGGTGATCAACAACTGGTTTAGCATCAGGTTCCATATTAATTTTATGCTAACGTAGAGCAGGACTAATGCCCTTAAGATCATCAAGTGTATATCCAATAGCGGCATGGTGCTTCCTCAGATTTTTCAATAATTGCTTTTCTTCATGCTCTGAAAGGTTAGCACTAATAACAATAGGATATATTTTAATTTCATCAAGATAAGCATATTTCAGAGTATCAGGTATTTGTTTAAGATCGAACACAGGATCACCCTTGGGTGGAAGAGGATCTCCAAGGGTTTCAATAGGCAAGTTGTGTTTCAAAACAGGCATTTATTTAAAGAATATCTCATCTATTTCATTTCTTTCATTCATATGCATATAATTTTCATGGTCTAGCAAGTAATGTTCTAAAGGATCAGTAGGAGGCACGGCAATAGAAGCAAGACCAATAATTTCATCTTTACTAGGCAATTATTTATCACGAGGTTTCCTACGAAATTTGGAGAAATTAAACTCATGAGACACATCCCCAAAACTTACACTAATAGTTTCTTTCTCACAATCTATCTTAGCATTAACAGAATTCAAGAACGGTCTACCAAATATGATGGGGCAAAAATCATCTTGTGGGGAACCAAGAACTAGAAAATCGGTAGGATATTTTATTTTCCCACACAAGACTTCAACATCTCTAACAATCCCAATTGGTGAGATAGTATCTCTATTAGTAAGCTTAATAGTAACATCAATATCTTATATTTCAGCAGGTGCAATATCATTCAAAATCTCTTGATATGAAGTAAAAGGGATTGCACTCACACTAGCACGCAAATCACATAAACCATGATAACAAGGATCTCCTATTTTAACAGAGACAACAGGCATGCCAACAACAGGTCTATGTTTATCTTTTTCATCGGGTTTAGCAATTCTAGTAGCTTCATTACAGAAGTAAATAACATGCCCATCAATATTTTCACCCAAGAGATCTTTAACCATAGCAACATTAGGTTCAACTTTAATTTTTTTAGAGTGTGTAGGTGTTCTTATATAACTCTTACGGACTACCGCTGAAACCTTAGCATGTTCTTTTATCCTAATAGGAAAATGTGGTTTCTCAATATAAGCAGTAGGAATAACTGGATCAACATTATAAGTAATGGTTTCTTCTTTAGCTTTAATGGGTTCTACTATTTTTACTTCAATGGGAGGATAATATTTAAACCACTTCTCTGAGGGAGATCAACATGGGTAGCAAATGATTCACAGAAAGAAGGTACTATCTCAGAGTCAAGTCCATATTTAGTGCTAAATTCACGAAAAGCATCGGTATCCATAAAAGATTTAACACAATCAAACTTAAGGTTTATACCTGACTCCTTACCTTCATCGATCTCCCAATCTTCAGAGTTGCATTTAATTCTTTCCAAAAGATACCATTTGAATTCAATAGTATTCTTCATAAAAGAACCAGTACAAGAAGTATCGAGCATGGATTGATCATTATGGGAAAGCCGAGCAAAAAAATTCTGAATAATAATTTCTCTTGAGAGCTCATGATTGGGACATGAATATAACATTGACTTAAGTCTCCCCCAAGCTTGAGCGATACTTTGTCCTTCACGAGGCCAAAAAATACATATATAATTCCGATCACGATGAACCAGATGCATAGGATAAAACTTCTGATGTAATTCCAATTTCAATCGGTTGTAATTCCAAGCTCCAATATCATCACATAGCCTATACCATGTCAATGCCTTTCCATTCAAAGATAAAGGGAAGACCTTCTTCTTGACTTCATCTTTGGGCAAACCTGCAAGCTTAAATAATCCACAAACTTCATCCACATAGATTATAGGCATATCAGGATGTAGTGTTCCATCTCCTGCATAAGGATTAGTTAGCAGCTTCTCTATCATACCCGAAGGAATTTCATAATAAATATTTTTAGTAGGTGCAGTAGGTTGAGGAGCAACTCTTTGCTCTTCCAGTCGAGGTGAAGATACCACGAACAAGCCCGTCAAAGGATGACTTTCCATAGTGACAAGTGAATAAATTTCAGCACGTAATATAAATGTTTCCTTACCAAATTCCACTTGCCAAAGGAGCTTCACTCCCCAGCAACGGTGCCAGAAAAGAGTCTTGATGAACCACAAGTATAGGGGATCAATCGTAGTCCTTTCGATAAGTAAGAGTGTCGAACCCAATGAGGAGTAGAAGGAAATGACAAGCGGTTTTCAGCAAGGTATTTTCTGCAAGCACTGAAATTATCGGTAACAGATAGTTTGGTGATAAGATAATTCGTAACGGGTAACAAGTAATAAGTGTAGCAAAGGTGCAGGAAGGTGGCCCAATCCTTTTTGTATCAAAGGATAAGCCTGGACGAACTCTTATATAAAGAAAAGCGCTCCCGAGGACACATGGGAATTATAGTTAAGGTAGTTTTCATCATGCTCATATGATTCGCGTTGGTTACTTTGATAATTTGATATGTGGGTGGACCGGTGCTTGGGTTCTGTCCTTACTTGGACAAGCCTCCCACATATGACTAACCCCTCTCGCAAGCATCTGCAACTACGAAAGAACAATTAAGATAAATCTAACCATAGCATGAAACATACGGATCCAAATCAGCCCCTTACGAAGCAACGCATAAACTACGGTTTAAGCTTCTGTCACTCTAGCAACCCATCATCTACTTATTACTTCCCAATGCCATCCCCTAGGCCCAAATCATGGTGAAGTGTCATGTAGTCGATGTTCACATAACACCACTAGAGGAAAGACAACATACATCTCATCAAAATATTGAATGAATACCAAATTCACATGATTACTTATAACAAGACTTCTCCCATGTCCTCAGGAACAAATGTAACTACTCACAAAGCATGTTCATGTTCAAGATAATAGGGGTATTGAATATCATTAAGGATCTGAACATATGATCTTCCACCAAATAAACCAACTAGCATCAACTACGGAGAGTAATCAACACTACTAGCAACCCACATGTACCAATCTAAGGTTTTGGGACAAAGATTGAATACAAGAGATGAACTAGGTTTTGAGAGGAGATGGTGCTGGTGAAGATGTTGATGAAAATTGACCCTCCCTCGATGATAGGATTGTTGGTGATGACAATGGCTTCGATTTCCCCCTCCGGGAGGGAAGTTTTCCCGGCAGAATCGCTCTGCCGGAGTCCTAGATTGCTCCTGCCCACATTCCGCCTCGAGACGGCGATGCTTCATCCTGAAAGCTTCCTTCTTATTTTTTCTAGGTCAAAACCTTTCATATAGCAGAAGATGGGCACCAGACGATGACCAGGGTGCCCACAAGCCCTGGGGGCGCGCCCCAAGGCTTGTGGCCACCTGGTGGGTCCCCTTCTGTAGTTTCTTCACCCAATATTTTTTATATATTTCAAAATAATTCTCTGTAAAGTTTCATGACTTTTGGAGTTGTGCAGAATAGGTATCTCAGATTTGCTCCTTTCCGGTCCAGAATTCCAGCTACCGGCATTCTCCCTCTTCATGTAAATCTTGTAAAATAAGAGAGAAAAGGCATAGGTATTGTACCATAATGTGAAATAGCAACCCATAATGCAATAAATATCAACATAAAAGCATGATGCAAAATGGATGTATCACACTATAATCGATCTAATGGTGACTCTTTCTTCCAATATGCTCTCTAGAAAGCAAGATATTTTAGGAGATGTTCCTTGATGATCTCTTTGCCATTCCAGTCAATATTGGTTAGGCTTGTCAATTCCTAAATAGTTTCCCAAAGGGTGATAAGGGCATTGGCATCTTTAACTGAAGCAGCGAGATTTGAAATTCCTTTAGACCAGATTTTCACCCCTTTCCTAAACCTTCTGAATTTTGTAGTAGGAATTTTGGCACTATCCACTATTGGAAAAAGTAGTAGAAAATAAATATGCACCTACAAACCAACCCTGGATCACTATGAAGATAGAGATTAGATTGCTCACGAATGTAACACAACGGAGAGGAGAGTTGGTGGAGCATGTTGATGCAGATTACTGTAACTTGGTTATACCTCACAGCCACGACAATTCATCCCTCAAACTAATCCGTAGATCAAGCACCAAACCTATAGTGCCTATGTAGGTATCTATGCATACAGAATCGTCCATCCTACATAGATTTGACATCTAGAACAAGAGATACATCGGAGAACTAGAGGAGCCTAACAATGCATGAACTATTCCTTTGTGTGTGTGTGTCTCTGAGAGAGAGAGAGAGAGAGAGAGGGCAGGCTCCGTGCAAAATCAGATACATATGGAGGGGGTTGCCCCCACCTATTTATAATAGGCCAAGGAGGTGATGACCTGGGGAGGGGGCTGACACAAAGGGGTGAGCCACCCCTCCAAACCCTAGCCACACCAAAAGGGGCTTGCTCCCCAAGCCAAAGGGTGGCGCCCCACTATTGGACCACTTGGGCCCATGCGGCTGCCCCCACTTGGGCCTTGCCCATGGGACCAACCCATGGTGCCCTGGAACATTTTGGGAGGCTCCGAAAAATTCTAGAACCTTCGCGAGCCTTTTAGTGGTTCTTTTAGTGCCTTAGGATATTTTTCTGGTATTTCTCGAGACACTTTTTGTTTTTTACTAAACACTTCCGGTCTTGATGACCCACAAGTATAGGGGATCAATCGTAGTCCTTTCGATAAGTAAGAGTGTCGAACCCAACGAGGAGCATAAGGAAACGACAAGTGGTTTTCCGCAAGGTAATTCCTGCAGGCACTGAAATTGTCCGCAACAGGTAGTTTGATAGCAAGATAATTTGTAGGAAGTAATAATAGTAAAAATAAGTGTAGCAAGGTAGCCTAATCCTTTTTGTAGCAAAGGACAGACCGGAACGGTCTCAGATAATAAGTAAAACGTTCTTGAGGGCACACGGTGAAACGCCTCCAATGTATCTATATTTTTTGGTTTTCCATGCTGTTATATTATCATTCTTGGATGTTTTACAATCATTTTATAGCAACTTTATATCATTTTTTTGGGACTAACCTATTGACATAGTGCCCAATGCCAGTTGCTGTTTTTGCTTATTTTTTACTTCGCAGAATATCAGTACCAAACGGAGTCCAACGCAGCGAAACTTTTTGGAGAATTTTTTTGGACCAGAAGACACGGCATGGGCCAAAGAAGTACCAGAGGGGAGGCCCGAGGTGGGCACAACCCACCTGGGCGCACCCAGGAGCCCAGGCGCGCCCAAGGGAGTTGTGCCCCCTCGGTGGCCTCCCACACCGCCTCTTCGCCCTATAAATCCCCAAATATTCCAGAAACCTTAGGGGAGCCGACGAAACACAATTCCAGCCGCCGCAAGTTCCAGAACCACGAGATCCAATCTAGACACCATCACGGAGGGGTTCATCATCCTCATTGGTGCCTCTCCGATGATGCGTGAGTAGTTCATCATAGACCTACGGGTCCGTAGGCAGTAGCTAGATGGTTTCCTCCCTCTCTCTTTTGATTCTCAATACAATGGTCTCTTGGCTATTTGATGTAACTCTTTTTGCGGTGTGTTTGGTGGGATTCGATGAACTTTGATTTTATGATCAGATCTATATCCATGAATATTATTTGAGTCTTCTTTTGATCTCTTATATGCATGATTATATATAGCCTCGTATGTCTTCTTCGAATCTTTGGTTTAGTTAGGCCAACTAGATCGATTTTTCTTGCCATGGGAAGAGGTGCTTTGTGATGGGTTCGATCGTGCGGTGTTCTTTCCCAGTGACAGAAGGGGCAGCAAGACACGCATGTATCGTTGCTATTAAGGATAACAAGATGGGGGCTATTCCTACATGAATAGACCTCGTCTACATCGTGTCATCATTCTTATTGCATTACTCCGTTTCTTCATGAAC
The DNA here is from genome assembly GCA_011799875.1 of Thinopyrum elongatum. Lineage (NCBI taxonomy): Eukaryota > Viridiplantae > Streptophyta > Magnoliopsida > Poales > Poaceae > Thinopyrum > Thinopyrum elongatum. The sequence goes on along the minus strand of CM022297.1, from coordinate 412,949,982 downwards.
TTAATACACTAGATGCATGCTGGATAGCGGTCTGTGTGTGGAGTAATAGTAGTAGATGCAAGCAGGAGTCGGTCTACTAATCTTGGACGGGATGCCTATATATTGATCATTGCCTTGGATATCGTCATAATTATTCGATCTTCTATCAATTGCCCAACAATAATTTGTTTACCCACCGTGTGCTATTTCCTCGAGAGAAGCCATTAGTGAAATCTACGGCCCCTGGGTCTATTCTTTATCATATTTGCATTGAGATCTATTTTTTTCACTTTTATTTTTAGATCTATTATTCCAAAAAACCCAAAAATACCTCGCTGCACTTTTTTGCTATTTATTTTATTTTGCATTTTATCGAGATCTATTTATCCAATCTACACAAATTTTATCCCGCCAACTTGACAATTTCTGTCGCCGTTACCCGTAGAGGGATTGACAACCCCTCATAAGCGCCGGGTTGCAAGTATATATTTGTTCTTTGTGTGCAGGTACCGTTTACATAGCGTCGCTTCGTTCTCCTACTGGATTGATACCTTGGTTTCATAACTGAGGGAAATACCTACCGTAGCTGTGCTGCATCATCCCTTCCTCTTTGGGGAAATACCGACGTAGTTCAAGTGACATCAAAAGGAATTTTTGGCGCCGTTGCCGGGGAGACATCATCAACATCTATTAGGTTCCTAATCACAAATCTTATCTCCTTGCAATTTACATTATTTGCCATTTGCCTCTCATTTTCATCTCTCCCAATTCACAAAAATTTGCCGTCTTATTCGCCCTCTTTTTTGTTCACCTTTTCTCGTCAGATCTGTTTTTGTGTGTGATCTTGTTTGCCTACTTTGTCACTATGGCCAGCATGACTACTCCTCCTTTGTCACCGGATTTTGAAGTTTTATACTTCAAGCAGAAACAAGGAGAAAATTTGAAAGATGCTTGGTATAGGCTAATGAATCCTATCGCATTTGCAATCTAAAAGGGGATGCAAAGATTTTGCTTCGAAATTTTTATATAGGGTTAGCTTTGCATCATAGACAACTTTTGGATTTTGCCGCTAAGGGGAACTTTATTGAACTTGATGCTAATACCACTTATGAGATCCTAGAGGGAATTTTGGGAATTCCACCAACCAAAAAGGGGATTTCTTTTACTCGACAAGGGGCTCAAATTTTAGACAAGTTGAGTGATTTGCATAAACATTTGGTTGAGTTGCAAAAATATAACGAACATCTTAAACATATCAGTGGGAACCTCAATCGCATGAATACTTTGATTACTCTTTGCGATAAGGGTTTGGATATTTTGAATCTCGAGATGGCCTCTTTACCGGAAAATCTTGGGAAGCATTAAGAGCCTCCCGGGTTTGAAAAGGCCCTTAAAAAAGTTGCAAAACTACGAATGACAATACTTGAATCTATGCATTATGCCTAGCTAGGGGCATAAAACGATAGCGCTTGTTGGGAGGCAACCCAATGAATAAAATTTATTTTTTCCTTTTTCTTTCTGTTCTTGAGTGTTCACACAATTATGCCTCTGTTAATATTGTGTTTTTTATATTTTATTTAGTGTTTGTGCAAAGTAAAGCCTTTGGGATAGCTTTGGTGATAGTTGATTTGATCCTGTTGAAGAACAAAAACTTTTTTGTCCAGTAACAAAATTGTTTAAATTCACAGAAGCGACGAAAAATTCAGAATTTTTTACACAAGATTGATAAACAAATTACCTCTGTTTTTCTATTTTTCCAGAATTTTTTGGGGTTACAGCAGTATGAGAACAATTCACATCTTTACAGACTGTTCTGTTTTTGACAGATTCTGTTTTCTTTGCATTGTGTGCTTATTTTGATGAATCTATGGATTGTATCAGGGGGTATAAGCCATGGTAAAGTTAGAATACAGTAGATATAATGCAATAATAAAATTTGAATGGGTTTGCTACAGTACTTAAAGTAAAGATTGGTTTTCTTATACTAACGAATCTCACGAAGGTTTTGTTAAGTTTTGTGTGATTGAAGTTTTCAAGTTTTGGGTGAGATCACAAAGGATGGAGGAATAAGAAGTGAAAAGAGCCTAAGCTTGGGGATGCCCCATGGCACCCCAAGTTAATATTCAAGGAGAACCAAGCAACTAAGCTTGGGGATGCCCCCGGAAGGCATGCCCTCTTTCTTCTAACGATCATCGGTATTTTACTTGGAGCTATATTTTTATTCATCACATATCATGAGTTTTGCTTGGAGCGTCTTGTATTATATGAGTATTTGCTTTTTTTGCTTTATATTTTATCACAAGTATCCTTTCTGAACACACCTATTTCAGAGAGCCAAAATTATGCTATGATTTGTTATAATTGCTCTAAATGCTTCACTTAAATTTTTTGAGCTATGGAATTGCTCTAGTGCTTCACTTATATCTTTTTGACCACGGTGTGCTTTAATATTTTCTGAAGAAATACTCTCATGCTTCACTTAGATTAATTTGAGAGTTTGTAATTTTTTTAAGAAATTCTCTCATGCTTCACTTATATTATTTTCAGAGACGAATTTTTTTTATGCTCATGTTCTTCACTTAGATTTGTTTGAGCTTGTCAAAAGCAATTGCAATATATGAAACTAGTCCCAAAGTGATAGATATTCAAGAGGGATATAATAAAAACTTTCATAAAGATCATAGGACAAAATAAACTTGATTCTTTGTAATAGTTTTGAGATATGGTGATAGTGATACGTGAGTCATGTTGCTGAGTAATTATGCTTTAGTAAGAATATTGATTTTAAGGTTTGTGATTCCCTATGCAAGCACGAAAGTCAATAGTTGTGCAATGAAATTACATCCTACTTGTGGTGCATTATTCGGTGTTAGTTTTGCGTAATGCTCGCTTATGTGATTTTTTGGTTTCTTGGTTGGTTGCTTCTCAATCTATTTGCTAGCCTCCACTTGTACTAAGTAGAAATACTACTTGTGCATCCAAAATCTTTAAACCCAGTTTTGCCATATGAGTCCAACATACCTACCTATATGCGGTATTTCCATGCCGTTCTAAGCAAATTTGTATGTGCCATCTCTAATTTTCAAAATAAATTTCCTTTTTGTGTGCTCGTACCGCTCATGAAGCGGCAGGGGGTGGCCAAAGTTTTCCATGCTAGATGTGTTACTCTCAAGATGAGTGTTTATTCACTTGTCATTGCACGAGAGTGCGGCGGTAATAGGGATGCCCAGTCCCGAAATGAAAAATAAATTAGTTTATGTTGCCAAATAATAAATTCCTTGGAAAGTGTTGGTATGGAAGGCACCCGTGGATACGGCTAGCCATGGATTGTGAAAGAATGGTGGCAAAAGGAATAAACTTTATTTTCTGTTTGGGAACCGCCTATGATATATCTAGCATGGAAAGTGTTGGGAATTACTCGGTTGTTTTCGTTGACGGGAAAAGTATGCCTCTCAAAAAAAATATCTCTCAATTTAAGCTTTGAGCTCTGGCACCTCTACAAATCCCTACTTCCCTCTGTGTAGGGCCTATCTATTTACTTTATGCAATTTTTATTTTATTGGATTCTCCAGCTTCTCTTATAAAGCACTAACTAAGGGGCACTATGATCGTACTTGAGCATTGGATGTAGCTAATATGCGAGTGTGTTTCATGAATGGATCAATGATTAAGCATGATGGTCTAGGGATAACTTTCTTTAGTGTTGATATTTTGAAAGACATGGTTTCTTGTTGATATGCTTGAGTATTGAAATTTCCACGTCAAAACTAGACTATTGCTTTGAACCATATAAAAGTCCCAATGTCCATGCTACAAAAGAAAAGAATATGTGATGAACATGTTAGGCAGCAATCCATATCAAAAAATTCTATTTTTATCATTTACCTACTCGAGGACGAGTAGGAATTAAGCTTGGGGATGCTGATACGTCTCCAACGTATCTATAATTTTTGCTTGTTACATGCTGTTATATTATCATTCTTGGATGTTTTACAATCATTTTATAGCAACTTTATTTCATTTTTTGGGACTAACCTATTGACATAGTGCCTAGTGCCAGTTGCTGTTTTTTACTTGTTTTTTACTTCGCAGAATATCAATACCAAAAGGAGTCCATACGCAGCAAAACTTTTTGTTAATTTTTTCTGGACTAGAAGACACCCCGTGGGCCAAAGAAGTACCAGAGGGGAGGCCCGAGGTTTGCAAAACCCACTAGGCGCGCCAGGAGGCCATGGCGCGCCCAGGGGGGTTGTGCCCCCTCGGTGAGCTCCCGCACCGCCTCTTCACCCTATAAATTCCCAAATATTCCAGAAACCCTAGGGGAGTCGACGAAACACAATTCCAGCCGCCGCAAGTTCCAGAACCACGAGATCCAATCTAGACACCATCACGGAGGGGTTCATCATCCTCATTGGTGCCTCTCCTGATGATGTGTGAGTAGTTCATCATAGACCTACGGGTCCGTAGGCAGTAGCTAGATGGCTTCCTCTCTCTCTTTTGATTCTCAATACGATGGTCTCTTGGAGATCTATTTGATGTAACTCTTTTTTGCGGTGTGTTTGTTGGGATCCGATGAACTTTGAGTTTATGATCAGATCTATATCCATGAATATTATTTGAGCCTTCTTTTGATCTCTTATATGCATGATTATTTATAGCCTCGTATGTCTTCTTCGAATCTTTGGTTTAGTTAGGCCAACTAGATCGATTTTTCTTGCCATGGGAAGAGGTGCTTTGTGATGGGTTCGATCCTGCGGTGTTCTTTCCCAGTTACAGAAGGGGCAGCAAGACACGCATGTATCATTGCTATTAAGGATAACAAGATGGGGGCTATTCCTACATGAATAGATTTCGTCTAGATCATGTCATCGTTCTTATTGCATTACTCCGTTTTTCCATGAACTTAATGCACTAGATGCATGCTGGATAGCGGTCGATGTGTGGAGTAATAGTAGTAGATGCAGGCAGGAGTCGGTCTACTAATCTTGGATGTGATGCCTATATGATCATTGCCTTGGATATCGTCATAATTATTCGATCTTCTATCAATTTCCCAACAGTAATTTCTTTACCCAACGTATGCTATTTTATTCAGAGAAGCCACTAGTGAAATCTATGGCCCCCGGGACTATTCTTTATCATATTTGCTTTGAAATCTATTTTTATTCACTTTTATTCAGATCCATTATTCCAAAAACCCAAAAATACCTTGCTGCACTTTTTTATTACTTATTTTATTTCATGTTTTATCGAGAGCTATTTATCCAATCTACCACAAGTTTATCTATCTTTTTACCATGGAGGGATTGACAACCCCTCTTACGCGTCGGGTTGCAAGTATTTGTTCTTTGTGTCCAGGTATTGTTTACATAGTGTTGCTTGGTTCTCCTACTGGATTGATACCTTGGTTTCATAACTGAGGGAAATACCTACCATAGCTGTGCTGCATCATCCCTTCCTCTTTGGGGAAATCCCGACGTAGTTCAAGCGACATCACGTATCTCCAGGTTGAGGGAGTGGATCTTCATCTTCATCAGAGCTATCATCCCTTGTTTTCTCCATGTCGAAGTCTTCCTCCTCATCCGTGGTCCAACTATAATGATCCACCTCCCCATAGAGACCTTAGGGTTTGCGATATAATCAGCAACATAGCTCTCTCCCCCTGAATCTTGAGACGACATATTTTCAGATCTGCCAGAAAAACAACATGAAACAAGAATAGAGGATTTCTCCGTGATACAGTGGTCAATACGTCCGGGGGAGTATATAAAGAATTTTTATCCTGGGAAACAAGTATACGGGAGGAAAACAAAGTCGGGAAGGAGCCTGAGGGGCCCACTACCCACCAGGGCACGCGAGGTGGTGCAGGCGCGCCCAGGTGCCTTGCCTTGTGGGCACCTGGGTTGCCTTCCCGGTTGTTTTTTATTTTTTATTTTTCTAATATTCCAAAACTGACAGAAAATATTTTTGCGGAATTTTTGGAGTCCGTTTACTTACCGTATCATGTACCTCTTCCTTTTTCAGGGTTCTGGAGTGTTCTGGAAGGTTTCTTTTATGTGTTCCTCCGGTGTCATGGTTTCAATAATATTAGTTTCAACATTAATAGGTGTCCCTGAAATATAGTGCTTAATTCTTTGCCCATTAACAACCTTCAGATTGGTACCTTTGGCATTATTAATCTTGATAGCTCCAGAGCGATAGACTTCTTTGATGACATATGGTCCTTCCCATTTGGAGAGAAGTTTACCTGCAAAAAATCTAAAACGAGAATTGTACAATAGAACATATTCACCAACTTTGAATTCCCTCTTTTGGATTCTTTTGTCATGCCATCTTTTAACTTTTTCTTTGAATAGTTTGTCATTTTCATAAGCTTGGGTTCTCCATTCATCTAGTGAGCTAATATCAAATAAGCTCTTTTCACCGGTGTCGTGGGAAAACACGGCCAGCTATGGGGCCATCGGCCCCTTGTGGTTCGGCGGGGGGAAGGACGCATTGCACAAAGAGCGGAGGGCGCGGGGCAGCGCGACAGCGATCACACGGGCAGTTTTTACACATGTTCGGGCCGCCGTGAGGCATAAAACCCTACTCCTGCTTTGGTGGATTGATGAGAGGACCGTGGTTGAGACGCAACGCTCTAGCCCGGCAAGGTCACCTCGGGGCGAGAGCAGCTACGCGCGTATGAGTGCACATGGGTCTGAATCCTTTCTAAGGTTGCCATGTCCCTCCATTTATAGATCAAGGGGTCACCACAATGGCAAATTAGTCATTGTGTACCGATTAGATAGCAAACAGTGCCATCATACCTAACTCTGCAGACTGGACAGAGCGCATTAAATGCGCCACTTAGTGTCACATCGTAGCCTAGCCCAGCAAGCCTTGCCATGCTGTTTTGCTACCTTCTCGCCTGCCTGCATGACACGTCGCTGGATGAGTGTCGTTTGGAGGTGATTTCCTCTGGGGACGGCTACCACGTGCCAAATAATGACCACTTAGCATCTTGGGGGCTCGACACCGCACCGATTGGTGACTTGTGTTACTGTGAGGTGGAGCGGTGGAGCCTTGGCAGGGTAATCGACCCTCAGCGTCCCCGGCAAGCCTACCGGGGCAATCTTGAGACTTGTCTTCGGGGCAACCTCGTCCCAGCCAGGCTCGCCTGCCCGGCAGGGGAGGTTTTCCCATTGTGGTATTTTACTCCTTGGGTTGGTCTTGGTCTTCTAGATCCGCCCTTTGATTCTTCAAAGGGCTGATCTCTTCTGCTTGGCCTTGTTCTAGATGCTGCAAGCTCGTTCTTGAGCCTGTGTACAGTCTTGGCAACTTACCTGGGGTTTGTTGCACTGACAGGAGCCCTCGAGCCTAGCCTAAACGCGATGTCGAGCGTCGTCGGGGTAGGCCCTATCCAGTACAGAGGCGGGGAGCCTGTACTAGCTCAACCCTTGAGATCTTTGCTTCTTCATTAATCTGAGCTTGAGTCAGTTTCCGGTTTTCCCGAGCGACGTGCAAGACGTCGTGGGGAGATTATGAGCCACGATCCCTGGGCTACCTGATACGTCTCCAACGTATCTATAATTTATGATGTATTCATGCTGCTATATTATCATTCTTGGATGTTTTACAATCATTTTATAGCAACTTCATACCATTTTTTGTGACTAACTTATTGACATAGTGCCCAGTGCCAGTTGCTGCTTTTTACATCTCAGAAAATCAATACCAAACGGAGTCCAAACGCAGTGAAACTTTTTCTGGATTTTTTATGGACCAGAAGACATCCAATGGGCCGGAGCAGCACCTGGGGGTGCCTCGAGAGGGGCACAACCCACCAGGGCGTGCCTGGGCCCCCAGGCGTGCCCCGGTGGGTTGTACCCACCTCGGTGGCCTCCCGCACCTCCTCTTCGCCCTATAAATTGCCAAATATTCCAAAAACCCTGGCGGAGACCCTAGATCAGAAGTTCTGCCGCCGCAAGCCTCTGTAGCCACGAGAAACCAATCTAGACCCCATTCCGGCACCCTGCCGGAGGGGGGAATCATCACCGGTGGCCATCTTCATCATCCCAGCGGCCACCATGATGAGGAGGGAGTAGTCCACCCTCGGGGTTGAGGGTTTGTACCAGTAGCTATGTGTTTAATCTCTCTCTCTCATGTTCTTGAGATGTCACGATCTTGATGTATCGCGGGCTTTGTTAATATAGTCGGATCATATGGTGTTTTCCCCTCTCTATCTTGTTGTGATGAATTGAGTTTTCCCTTTGAGATTTCGTTTTATCGGATTGAATACTTTTATGGATTTGAGAACACTTTATGTGTGTCTTGCTATGAATACCCGTGGTGACAATGGGGTATTGTATTGATTCACTTGATATATGTTTTGGCACTCAACTCGCGGATTCCCGAGGTGACATTGGGGTAATCTATGCATAGGGGTTGATGCACGTTCTTGTCTTTGTTTCTCCGGTAGAAATCTTGGGGCACTCTTTGAGGTTCTTTGTGTTGGATTGAGTATTATGAATCTGAAATTATTTGGTGTTATTTTAGTACGAACTCTTGGATAGATCGATCAGAAAGAATAGCTTCGAGGTGGTTTCGTACCCTACAAACAATTTCTTCTGATGTTCTTTGCTAGATAGGAACTTTGGAGTGATTCTTCATCGCACTTTGAGGGATGGTTATATGATCCAATTATATTAGCATTGTTGAGAGGTTGCACTAGTGAAAGTACGGACCCTAGGCCTCATTTTCAAGCATTGCAATACCGTTTGTGCTCCGTTTTATCAATTGCTACCTTGCTGTTTTTTTATTGTTCCTACTACAAAAACCAATATCTACTATCCATATTACACTTGTATCACCATCTCTTCGCCGAACTAGTGCACCTATACAAATTACCATTGTATTTGGTGTGTTGGGGACACAAGAGACTTTTTATTATTTGGTTGCAGGGTTGTTTGAGATAGACTATCTTCATCCTACGCCTCCCACGGATTGATAAACCTTAGGTCATCCACTTGAGGGAAAATTGCTACTGTCCTACAAAACTCTACGCTTGGAGGCCCAACACGTGTCTACAAGAATAAAGTTGCATAGTAGACATCAAGCCCTTTTCTGGCGCCGTTGCCGGGGAGGTGAGTGCTTGAAGGTATATCTTTAGATCTTGCAACTGAATATTTTAGTTTCTTATTTTATCACTAGTTTGGTTTATAAAAAGAAAACTACAAAAAAATGGAGATTGGGTTACCTCAAGTTGTTCTTTATCTTTATAATGTCTATCTTGAGAATAGGGATTCCGATAATTGTGCTCAATTGCTAGAAAAAGAATTCAACAAAATTTATGGCATAAAAATGTTGGATGATGGGCATGATTGCAATATTGCTAGCATGAATTCTTTGAATATCTATGATGTTAATGATGATTGCATTAGTCATGATAATGATGTCTCCTATAAGAATGTCAATTTTTGCGGAGTGAATTGGGAGTGCAATTGCACACCAAAAAGGGAAGATAGATTTTGTAAGAAGCATAAATATTTAGAAACGAAAAAGTTGCAAGAGAGGCTAGATGATTGTGCTGAAAGATTGAATTTTTCTCGCCATCCTTGTGAACTTTGCAATGAACATGGTCATTTAAATCTCCAATGCAAATTGTTTCATGATCAACTCGTGTCCAAAAATTGTGATTACTTGATTACCCTTGAGCATCATAAAGAGCTTAGTCTTCTTTTGGGGTATGAAGAAATGAAACGTATAACTGAGGGTATTCCAAAATTTAATCTCAAGAGATTTCTTGATTTTGATCTAGAGGAAATTTATATGTTTTGTGCGGTAAATTGCATTGAGAATCCTTATATTGCCAACTATCTAAAGACAAGAAAATAAATAGAATATGGAGAGAGTACTAATGAAAGGGAAAATATTTCCCAATACCCTCCTAGTGTTTATTATGATGAATCAGGTAACGAGGAGGAGCTTCCTATCCAATCAATCTCTTCAACTAGAAGCTCGAAAAAATTGATTAAACCCATACGTGAGGTGGTGAAGAAGAAAAGGAAAAGAAGGAGAAGTATAGGTAAAAAGGTAACTCTCCCAAGTAATATTGCTCCTATCACCATTGTGCCTCATGAAAGTGAATCAAATATGTTGATGGAGGATGATGATATTGAGTATGATTCTGTGATGCCTACTACTTGTTGTAATGATTATGATTGGGAAGATAATGATACTTCTTATAATCTTGGAAATCTTTTTGGCACCAACTTGGGAAATTATGATGATAGCAATTGTTATACCGTTGGTGCTATTCATACTATTAATGATGAGAGTGATTATGCTTATGATATGCCAAGTCACTAGCTTGGGGATGCTATGTTTGATGAGAATGACATGTTTGAGAATTTATTTGTTGCAATTAATGTTTGTCCCAAGATTGGGGATGATATGCTTAATGAAGATGATCTTTTTAGTCCCCCTATTTTGAATGATCAAATTTGCTATGATGATTGCATGCCTCCTATCTATGATGAGAACAAAGTTGCTACTTATGATGATTATTGTGATGGTTCTTATGTTATAAAAAGTAGTGATGATTATATTTATAAAACTTGTCATAGTTATGATTACCCTTTTCCTGAACATTACTCTTTTAATGTGGAAACAATTTATAGTATTCGAGTTTCATATGATAGCATGCGGGTGGATGTGGATTACCCCGCCCCTCATGTCATGCTCTTCCGACGCGGCTGGAAGACTTTTGCCCGCGCTCACAGCTTACCGGAGGGGCACCCCTTCATTTTAAATTAATGGATACTGAGCTGCTCTCCGTCAAGGTCTTCGGATGCTCGGGAGCTCGCTTAGGGTGCTGCACGGAGAGCTCGACTGACGACGAAAGCTCCTCCTCGAGCGATAGCGACGAGGAGGACAGTGACGGCGATGATGACGGCGTCGACGGGGAGGGTGATAGCTCTGGCTCCGGCTGAACGCTAGCCGTACCATCACCGTCAGGTGTCGACACCATCATCTGCACCTGCATCTCATTCCCGGCAAGGCAATTTGCCGTGGAGTTGGATGCAGGGGTGGGGATGGTGCCCCGGGCTCCTCCAGTAGTCTCCCAGCTGGATACCGGCAGGCTTCCTCGCGGGCTGCAGCCTCGTTCGCCCTGTCGTGTCCTGCTGGCCCTGGTGGCGGTGGTCAGGGGGATGATACGTCTCCAACGTATCTATATTTTTTTATTGTTCCATGCTGTTATATTATCATTCTTGGATGTTTTACAATCATTTTATAGCAACTTTATATCATTTTTTGGGACTAACCTATTGACATAGTGCCCAGTGCCAGTTGCTGTTTTTTGCTTGTTTTTTACTTCGTAGGAAATCAATACCAAACGGAGTCCAAATGCAGTGAAACTTTTTGGTGATTTTTTCTGGACCAGAAGACACAAGTTGGGTCAAGAAAGTACCCGAGGGGGGCTCCGAGGGGAGCACAACCCACCAGGGCGCACTTGGGAGCCTAGGCGCGCCCAGTTGGGTTGTGCCCACGTCGGCCGCCTCCCGCACCGCCTCTTTGCTCTATAAATACCCCAATATTCTAGAAACCCTAGGGGAGTCGACGAAAATCAATTCCAGCCGCCGCAAGTTCCAGAAACCACAGATCCAATCTGGACACCATCACGGAGGGGTTCATCATCCTCAATGGTGCCTCTCCGATGATGCGTGAGTAGTTCATTGTAGACCTACGGGTCCGTAGTTAGTAGCTAGATGGCTTCCTCTCTCTCTTTTGATTCTCAATACAATGGTCTCTTGGAGATCTATTTGATGTAATTCTTTTTGCGGTGTGTTTGTTGGGATCCGATGAACTTTGAGTTTATGATCAGATCTATGTTTTTATCCATGAAAGTTATTTGAGTCTTTTGATCTCTTATATGCATGATTACTTATAGCCTCGTATTTCTTCTTCGAATCTTTGGTTTAGTTAGGCCAACTAGATCGATCTTTCTTGCCATGGGAAGAGGTAATTTGTGATGGGTTCGATCTTACGGTGCTTGATCCCAGTGACAGAAGGGGAACCGACATGTATGTATCGTTGCTATTAAGGATAACAAGATGGGATCTATTTCTACATAAATAGATCTTGTCTACATCATGCCATCGTTCTTATTGCATTACTCCGTTTCTCCATGAACTTAATATACTAGATGCATGCTGGATAGCGGTCGAAGTGTGGAGTAATAGTAGTAGATGCCGTATGCTATTTTTCTCGAAAGAAGCCACTAGTGAAATCTACGGCCCCCGGGTCTATTTTCTCATCATATATTTTCAGATCTTTTTTGCTATTTGCCTTTTTATTTATTTGCCACTTTTATTTTCAGATCTATATTTCTAAAAACCCAAAAATATTTTGCTGCACTTTATTTTATTCGCGATCTACTACAATTTATCTCCCGTTAACTTACCAATTTCTGGCGCCGTTACCCGAAAGGGATTGACAACCCCTTTAACACGTCGGGTTGCAAGTATTTGTTCTTTGTGTGCAGGTTCTGTTTACGTAGTGTTGCTTGGTTCTCCTACTGGTTCGATAACCTTGGTCTCATCACTGAGAGAAATACCTACCGTTCCTGTTGCATCATCCCTTCCTCTTTGGGGAAATACCGACGTAGTTCAAGCAAACATCAGGGGACCCTTCCGCCGCTCTCTTCACCGTCACCTTCATCCGTGCCTTCCCGACCTTGTTGAGCTCCCTGTCATGGGGCCTGACGGGGTCAGGCTGGGCTTCTGCCCAGGCACCCCTTTTGCCCTCTTTGCCTCCTGCCGTAGTGCCTTGGAGGAGAAGGACAAGAAAGGGATTACGGGGCACTTAACATTTTTCAGTTTAAAATATGTAGGCCTGGGCCAAACTTTAGTCTAAATAATATAAATTTCCTTATCCATGTTTGTGTTATGTAAGATCTGTACTTGATTATCAGCATGTTAATGAAAAAGACAAACTTCGCCGGGCACTTGTGCATGTACCATTTCATGCAGGGGTGAAATGCCTCTATACATTTAAGTAAACAAGTTTCTTCGGCAAGCTATCCTACCGATACCCTTAGTTCGTTGCTGCGGGGCTAGGCCTGCCGGGCACAACCATAAAAAGGGACCAGCCCCCCGCCGAGCCCTCTCCATCAAAGGCCACTACGACTACCCTGACTGAAGCAGCGTTCAAGTCAATGGGTAGGAGCACCTATGTTTCGAAGATGGCGGGGTTTTCAAATGCACAGGTTTGCAAATTATAGAACAAATATGGATAAGAAGGAACTTATCTATTTGGCTTGCCGGGGATCGTCACGTGGGGTCGTCTTCATTCCTTTTCTTTGGGACCAAGTCCACGGCAAGAATCCTGCAACTTGCAGATGAAAACAATGCCACATGCGCCCTCTTCTACATGATCATGCTATGCTCATGATATGCTTATGCATGCATGCAAGTTTTGGGGGCCCCCCAGTGCTTCGTTTATTTCTCTGTTGCTCAGGGTCTGCGCCTGGCTTTGTATCAAGGGTTACATGCTACTTCGGCAAAGCTTGTACAAAAGGGTGGCTGCCGGGCAGGGCCCGACAGCCGCGCCTTACGGGTAGAACTTACAGAGATGATCAATATTCCATGAGTTTTGCAATTGAATGCCATCTTTGGTCTCCAGACGGACTGCGCCAGGTCTAGTGACTCGTACTACCCGGTAAGGGCCTTCCCACTTCGGTGTCAACTTGTTTGCACCCTTGGCGGACTGAACGCGCCTAAGGACAAGGTCGCCTTCCTCAAAACTCCGGGCATGAACCCTGTGGCTGTGATAGTGACACAGGGCTTGCTGGTAGCGTGCAGCATGTGTAGCAGCCCAGAGATGGTTCTCCTCAAGTAGCACAACATCGTCACACCGGTGCTGTTCCTGCGCTACTTCATCGTAGGCAAGCACTCGAGGAGACCCGTATATGAGTTCCGTGGGGTTAACTGCCTCTGCCCCATAGACTAGGGAGAAGGGAGTCCGCCCGATAGCTCGATTTGGTGTCATACGGAGGGACCAAAGAACCACCGGCAGCTCGTCGATCCATCGCCAGCCGCACTTCTGCAGTCTATCAAAAGTTATTGTCTTGAGACCTCGCAGCACTTCGGCGTTCGCCCTATCAGCTTGTCCATTTCTTCTGGGATGGGCCATAGAGGCAAATGAAATCTTGCTTCTGAGGGCATGAACGTATTGCATGAAGGCGCGGCTTGTGAATTGGGTGCCATTGTCGGAGATGATTCGGGCATGTACCCCTAAGCGGCACACCAATCCTTTCAAGAACTTGATAGCTGACTGCGCAGTCACCTTTCTGACGGGCTCCACCTCCAGCCACTTTGTAAACATGTCGACTGCGATGAACAAGAATTCAAAGCCCCCGGTAGCACGGGGGAAGGGACCCAGGATGTCTGTAACACCCTAGTTTTTGGCCATTTCTTTTTCTTTTGATTTATTTGGTTTTTGCTCTGATTTTCTTTTTGGAGCAGTTCTTTGGACTTGAAACCTGGGAGATCATCATCATTTCTTCTCTAAAATGGCTCATCATTCTTAAATCTTTTCCAAGATCATGTCACTTCATTTCTTGACCAACCCCAAAATTCTTTTCTCAGGAATATTCCTTTTTCTATGAAAGGAATAACACTGTCTGACCTTGGTTGTGAAGCAACCTATATTTCTGTCTTCCACAAAATTCCCAAATAATTCTCATAATTTGTTTGGGTCATATATGCCCCAAATATGTCCAAACCATCCTTGTCCAGTTCAAAAATAATTCCCCTATATTATTTCTTCATTTCTGTCCAGAGTGGCCTTCTGTGAAGGAAGTGCCACCTATCCTTTCTTTTTTGCTCCCCAACTTTTTGGGCATCATCTTACATCCAAATCATTGCCTCATGCCAAAATTCAACTCCATTTGCCTAGTGAATCTTCCTCAGCAATTCTTCAAAGTTTCTGTTAGACAGAAGCCATTGTGAAGGAAGTACTAGCTAGGGTTATCAAATTGAGTTGAAATTTTGCACACTCCTTCATGTGCTCACATCATGACTCTCCACCAAATTTCAGCTCCACCCCATGATCTATGTGAGCACAACATCAAATCTTGGATTCTATTAATATTTTCAGGTTGTGAAGCAAGTATATTTTATATTGCTTCATTAATTCTGAGAAATTACCATATCATGATCCTACCAATATAACTTCCCACCAAATTTGGGGTAATTTAAGAAAGCCATTTTCTCTCCTAAGGATGTATGTGAAGGAAGTACCATTTTGGCAAGTCCATTTGGCATGAAATTTTTACAGCATCTTTATATGTCCAAATGATCATCCTATACCAAATTTCAGCCTAAGTGGCTTCTCCATGTGAGTGCACCATCTGAATCTTGATTCTGGACCAATTGTGCAAATACAAAGCAACTATGTTGTTTAGTAGTCCATTTCTTCTCTAAGTGCACAAGATGATAGTCCTTATTGACCTAAACACCCCAGACATCATCTTTGGCCCTTAGCTTCTCCCGGTTGATCAAAGTGACAGGATCAAGTTTGCTACAGCAAACTTGCATCGAAGCCTCACATCTCACCTTGGTTTCTTTTGATGATCTATCAACTCCAACAGCCTCTCTGATGGAAGGACAACACCCCAGACATGAACTGCCAGCCCCTCTAGTCCTATCTTTGCCATGCCAGGAGGTGACCGTGTGGAGTTTGGCCTATGCACGCGCTCTGGCTGCAGCAAACACGCTCTGCGCGTTGGGTCTCGTCGGCCCGCGACATCTCGGCGGTGTTCGCGTGTCGTAGCTTGCCGACCTGACTCCCCTACCTTCACCCGTCGCTCTCCACCCCCTGCCCCCTCCAGAACCCTCCTCACCAGAGCTAGCTGCCGAGCACCACGGATGCACTGTGCTCAGTTTGGCTCTGAGCTCGCCTCGGCCGTTTCCTCCTGGCCCCTTGGCTCCATTCCCTCCCCATGAGCCCCCTTTGCCTCACCCATCACCTCCATCGCCCCCGTGATGCATGCGGCCATCGCCGGAGCAGGCCCGTGCACCCATGGAGGCACCCGAGCACTGGAATCCTCCTCCTCGTCTATTTAAGCCGCCCCGGAGCTCGTTTCTCTTCGCCCCTCCACCTCTCTCCATCCCAATCGCTCTCTGGAGTCCAGCAGCGAGGCCGGCGAGCCCTCTTCCTCCTCTCCGGCGAGGTGCCTCTCTGTGCGGCCTCTGCTCTGGCCCGACTCCCCCCGTGCATCTCCACTCAAGCCACCACCACCATTGAATTCCTCTTCCTCCGCTGATCCTCCTCGACCACTTCCCCGGGCCCATCGTCGCTGGAATCGTCGACTTCACCGGTGCCCGTAGCATGTGGCCACCGGAGATGAAGGGGACGACACCGTCCGGCCACCTCCCGAGGAGCTGCGGGTACGGGCGTGACCACCGTCGAGCGCCCGTTCCATCCCCGCAGCCGCCCAGCTCCGCTGTGGCCTCTACGCCGGCCAGCCATCGCCGGTGAGCTGCCCCGCCTCTGTTCCCTCCCTCTCTCTCTTAAACCTGCCAGGCGGGCCCCACTCATCAGTCTCTCATCCCCCTCCCGAACCGTTTTCTAAGTGGAGGCATAAACCCACTTTAAGCCTTCGACGTCACCCCCCCTGAGGTTTTCTAAAATTCTATTTAAATCAATTTAAATCCAGATTTGACTCAACTTCGACCATGAATAACTCCTAAACTACAAGTCCAAATGAACTGATTCTCTTTGCATTAATTTTCTTTTGAGCTCCTCTATTTTCTGGTAGAACTTGGTATTTTTCTCTGCTGTCTAGATTTTCTGGACAGAGAAAAATGCATTATGGATTATTTACAAAAGCTTTCAAAAATATTTGTCAGTAGGTTTTTGTGTGCTTGGTGAAGACAAGGAGCTTTCCACTTCTTCTTGGAGCAAGGCAAGCCACACCCTCCATTTGCATGATGTAACACCCCCAATGGTTAACTACAGTAATCCCCTTTTGATTATGCCAGGTCATCATGATTAACAGTGCCAAATCATCATTAGGATCATATTGCATTTCAACTCCTAAGTCAAAATTCAAATATTAAACTGAAAGTGAAAATAAAAGTTGTTCAAATTTGAAAAACTAAATTGTTCATAATATTGTAAATAATCCAGAGACTGTTATAAAATTATATTCAACAATTAATAAATTATTTAGGTAACCCAAACCTCCTCTAACAGTGGCGGAAAATAATATTTAATAACCTTTTAATTAATCTATGTCAAATATGAAATGATGTTTTGACCAAACTAGTTTCTGGTGGTAGGGTACATTGTACTGCTAATTATGGACTAGGTCACACTTTGAACAAAATTCATTTGGTGCTCAAACATTTTGCAAGCAGAAAAGAAAAGAAACAGAAAAAGAGAAAAGGGAGAAGAAGCCCACTGTGCCCGGACCGCAAGTGCATAGTGGCGGCCCAGCCCAACTAGCCCCCCTCCCCCTACCCCCTGACGCCGCAGGCACGCTGTCGAGCAGCTAGCGCGCGCGCGCCCGGCCCCCCTAGCCCCACTCCGAGCGGTCGACAGCAGCCTCGCCTCGCCGAGGAGGGTTAAGTGCATCCTCGTTGGCCCCCTGGCTCTCCCTCGCTCACTCCCTCTCGCTCTCCCTCGCCTCCCCATCTCACCCGAGCGCCATCGCCGACGCGCCGTCGTCACCACCACGGCCACCGGCATTCCCGAGCCCGACGGATGTGTCTGGGTGGTGCACCGCCGACCGCCTTTTCCTCATCGACGGACGGCAAGAGCTGAGGTGCACCGAAACTCGTGGATCGAGCCGTCCCAGTATACGGCATCTCCGGCGATCACCGTCGAATTTGCCTCGTCTCTGCGCTACCGACCACCGAGGGCCTTCGTGTGCTGCGTTGTAAGCCCCAGCTCCTCCCTCTCGCCCCTCGCTTAGCGCTAGGGCGTGCTGCACCATCGTTCCCCCCCTCGAGCCGAGCTCACCTCTGCAAGGCTCGTCGCCGGCGATGCTCCGATGACCATATGGTCACGGGCTAGCGTCAGTTGGACTCCCCGCATCGCGTAGACACCGTAGGAACTAAGCGCAGCCCGTATATCCCGTCGTAGCCCCGAATCCGATGGCGCCCGAGACTCGCTGTCCGCTGCGGTGCTCACCGGCGACGACTCCGACTATCCCAGCTCCCGTGGCCACCGCCGTTCGATGCGTCGTGGAAAGGCCGTTTGGAAGCAGGAAACCGCGGCCATTTTGGTGCACCACAGGAGAATTCCGAGCTCGCCGGAGTTCCACCACCGCTCGGGGCTCGCCGGAGTAGCTCCGGCGGCCGGCGCTGACCAGGCGCCCACGTGGCAGCCCCGGGCCCCACCGCTCACCCGCTGAACACTGGGCCCCGTGTGCCCAGTTGACTGGGTCAACCATCGACGTGGTAGCGTGGGCCACTGACATGTGGGTCCAGCGCGGTTAAATCAATTTAAAAAATAAATAAACTACTAATTAATATGTTAATTAATTAATTTGTTAATTAATCACTAATTACTCACAGACAGGTGGGGCCACACCCCTGTTAATTAGTTTTAGTTAAATTTAAACCCTGGATTAGCCCTGTGTCTATGACATGTGGGCCCAACAGGTCAGATTTGACCTTGGTCAGCCGACCGTTGACTGCTGATGTCAGCATTACGTCACAATGACGTCACCCTGTACTGTTTTGGATAATGTTGATTTAATTAAATCCAGAAATTCCAGAAATTGTTAAAATCTTTAGAAAATCATATCTTTTAAACCGTAACTCCGATGAAAATAATTTATATATGAAAGTTGCTCAGAATTTCGAGACGGAACCAAATCCGCGGTCCGTTCGTATGTCACACATCCCTAGCTACCTGAACATGGAACCGTTCCCCTCCGGTCATCTGTGTGACAAATGTCCGGAACCGGGAAAACATTCCCGGATGGATTCCCCCTTCCCTGGTGACGTGCAACCATACGTTAGGTCACCCCTAGCACCGCGTATTTTCCATGCTACGCTTTGTGATGCTATGATTGCTTTGTTATTTATTGTGCTTCCCCTCCGTTACTTCTTTCTGGTAGATTCCGGTACCGACGTAGTCCCCGAGACTAACGCAGCTCCGGAGCCCGACGCCACCGTTGATGACCTTGCCCTTGCCGCCGAGAAACCAGGCAAGCCCCCCCTTTGACCATCCCGATATCGCCCATTCTATTTTCTCATGCTTGCATTAGAATTGCTGCTGCTACTGCTTTACCTATTCTGATGCATAGCCTGTTTATTGTAACCTGTTGTTGATAATTACCTACATATCCTAAACTGCTTAGTATAGGCTGGGTAGAGACCTATCAGTGACCCCACTTATCCCGATTGCCCCGGTGGATTATCCGAAGACCCGATCAACGGGAATTGAAGACCAGGCCCCGGCACCACACATCACCCCCCCCCCTTAGTTGTAACGACACTGCAGCATTACTATCGAGTGCCGAGGGTGAAACGTCTTGTAGCACTTCTGATGTTAACTCTGTAGAGTAGCTATTCGGTCATGGTCATCGAGGGTGATTCCTCCTTCTCCACTTCCGATACGACCCTGTCGTGCAACACATCAAGTGTGAACCCAGCGAGGGTGATTCCTCCGAGTTCACCTTTACGGATATATCGGGTAGGAATCCAACGAGGGTGATACCTCGGATTCCCCTGATGTTATGGACACACGGATACTTGGACTTTACACCGTTACTTCGATAGGCGGGTCGACCCTGAGGGGTACCCGCGTGTGATGTGAAGGCGGGTTGCCTGTATGGTGCCCGAGTGATGAATATGAGGCGTGGCCGGGCATTCTTGGCCCTTGCCGCGAGTCCTCGAGACGAGGCGACGGGGTCACATCTTTCGTGAGTCTCTGCTCATTACCGCAAGCCCCTAGTCCACTAACGATTTGGATATTTGATCCGAGAGGGCCTCTGGCCTGATAGCACTAACCATCACGTGGGCATAGTATGGGCGTTCTGCATCGTAGCATCAGCTGAAAGCTCTATCAAATGTCTAGTTCAGCCTGGCGGCCGGGCTAGGCCGGCACCATCCTGAGGGGTGGAGCCTGGTTCGCCCGGCACGCAACGACCCGGAGGGCGAGGGGCGATGGCCAAGACCCCCTTGCGTTTAGGATGTAGACCGACGGGGACCTCTCTGCTGAGCTGTAGGTAGGGTTGCGGTGTATCGTTTGGCCGAGGCCGGGCATGACCCAGGAAAGTGTGTTCGGCCTGAGTTAATCGAGCGTGTTGGGTAAGTTGGTGCACCCCTGCAGGGAAGAAAACTTCTATCGATAGCCGGTCCTACGGTAAAGGACACTCGGAGTTGTATCATGATCGACACAACTAGAACGTGAGATGATACCTGGATATATGGTTCTGGGATTGCTTCTCGCAGGGAGTCGAGAAGGGATCTTAGGACAAGGTTGATGACTGTATGGCTCTGGGATTGCTTTCTCGCAGGGAGTCGAGAAAGGATCTCAGGGTGAGGTTGATAACATTACTACTACTTTATATTGTACTGTTCTACTCTCTTCTATTGCTGCAAGACCTCTGAAGATGCTAGTCTTCGATAGGACTAGGCCTTCTCTCTATTCTGGCATTTCTGCAGCCCAGTCCACATATACAGCCTTCCTTTGATAATGTTGCATATGTAGTGTAGATCCTTGCTTGCTGCGTACTTCGGATGAGTACTCATGGTTGCTCTGCTTTCTTTTTTCCCCCATATCCATTTGATGCAACCAGATGACGGAGCCCCTGAGACAGCTGCCCCCGCCGACGATCGCTACTACTACCCCGAGGATGGATACTGCTACGAGCTGGCCGACGACCAGGAGTAGGTTCGGAGGGTCCCAGACAGGAGGCCTACGCCTTTCGATCATAGTGTTTTATTTTGCCCCGCCTTACTAAAGGCCTTTCTGTGCTTTCTTTTATATCTGTAATCAGATATCTGATGGTTCCACTGATGCTTGTACACAAGCTTATGTATTCGAGCCCTCGAGGCCCCTGGCTTGTAATATAAAGCTTGTATGACTTTATTTATGTTTTAGAGTTGTGTTGTGATATCTTCCCGTGAGTCCTTAGGCTTGATCGTGTGCATTGCGTGTATGATTAGTGCATGATTGAGCCGGGGGCGTCACAAGTTGGTATCAGAGCCGACTGCCTGTAGGAACCCCCTTTCCAACTCCTTGGCCGAAGTTGAGGCTAGTATCCGAAAACTATTTTACTAACTTGGCTGTGTGGCTTACGGGCCCACGTCGCCAATTGGGTGGTATTAGGATCTTTTATTCCTCGTCTTTACTCTGGGACTCTGATCTCTCTTCCTTTTGGGTTAAATGAATTTTACTAACGCCGACACTTAGGATCTCATAAATCTCGTCTACCCGGAGAGCTGGATATCTGTGCTTAATTCCTTACCATTGATCTGATTAGTCTGATAATCATTTTCCTTTCCATTGTTTTGTTTAACCATTCTCTCTGAGTTGTATTATACTTCTCATTGTCAATTGACAATCCTAAAATTCCTCCGTTTCAGAGGATCTTCCCGATGTTGATGTAGCCTTTGCTATATCTCGTGGTGTACTTCCTTACCGCGTGCCTGCGCGCCGCCTACCTTATCTAGCTTTTGAGTTTGCGCCATTATGCTATTCGCATGTACCTGACTTTGTGTATGGATCTGTATGTCTTAATTGACTACTGTTAAGTATCTAGTACACTGCTCAATTATTGTCATGTTACATCATGCTTGTCGCTAAACACCCGCAACTGCTTTTACTGAACTACCCCTGTTGATACATAGCAGGATGGTTAGACCAGGTGGTCGTGGTCGTGGTCGTGCCCCTGAACGCCCACCACCGCCAGACTATATGGCAGCAATGATGCAACAATTCGAGCTCAACCGCTAGTTCATGACTGGGATTATGGCTCAGTTCCCGCATCTGAACAACCAGAACCCTCCTTCAATAACTCTGCCGGAATTTATGCGTCTTAACCCCACTCAGTTCCGCAACTCTGAGAAGCCACTGGATGCTGATGACTGGATTCGCGATATCACTCACGAGATGGAGTCTGCAAATGTCTCCCCTGCCAACTTTGTCGCCTTCACGTCCTTTTTCTTAAAGGGTCCCGCTGCTCAATGGTGGGACACCCACAAACGTACACTGCCTGCTGGGACAGCCGTTACTTGGCCTGAGTTCCAGGCTGCCTTTCGTGCCCGATATATTCCTCAAGGAATCATGGACCGGATGAAAACCCAGTTCCGCAACCTTACTCAGGGCAATAAGACTGTCGAAGCTTATCAGCGGGAATTCCTTGACCTGTCCCGCTATGCTGAAGAAGACATCGCCACAGATGCCCGTAGACAAGAGAAGTTCCGCAATGGACTCCACCCAGACATCGAGCTTGCACTTGCTACTCAAGACTTCAACGACTTTTCTACTCTTGCGAACAAGGCTATTCTGGTTGAGACCGCTCAAATGAAGCATAAGGACTCACAGAAGTGCTATCGTGATGTTGGCTCATCTTCGGGCTCAACACAGAAGCGAAAAACATATGGACGTGGACACGCTTACAACATTGATATTGAACAAGTCCAGGATCCACCTGCCACCGAAATGGGTACCCTTCTCGTTAACTCAGTACCTGCTTCTGTTTTTGTTTAAATCAGCAGCATCACTTTCATTCATCTATGAAAAAATTTGCATTCATGCATGACCCTCATTATGAGTAAATGAATACTCCGTTAGTCAGCTGGGCTAGTGAATTACCATGCCTAGGCAACTCAAAGTGCTGAGACTAAAATATACACCTTGAATGCGTTGAACGCTTCTCCCCTTGAGGGGATCGAAAATGTTCCAGTCGTTCGAGATTTTCAGAACATTTCTTCGAAAGAACTTCCAAGAATACCCCGCTTCCTTTCAGTCTTCCTCTTAATTCTCGAGACGAGAATTCTTGTTAGTGGAGGAGACTTGTAACACCCCCAGTGGTTAACTACAGTAATCCCCTTTTGATTATGCCAAGTCATCATGATTAACAGTGCCAAATCATCATTAGCATCATATTGCATTTCAACTCCTAGGTCAAAATTCAAATATTAAACTGAAAGTGAAAATAAAAGTTGTTCAAATTTGAAAAACTAAATTGTTCATAATATTGTAAATAATCCAGAGACTGTTATAAAATTATATTCAACAATTAATAAATTATTTAGGTAACCCAAACCTCCTCTAACAGTGGCTGAAAATAATATTTAAAAACCTTTTAATTAATCTAAGTCAAATATGAAATGATGTTTTGCCCAAACTAGTTTCTGGTGGTAGGGTACATTGTACTGCTAATTATGGACTAGGTCACACTTTGAACAAAATTCATTTGGTGCTCAAACATTTTGCAAGTAGAAAAGAAAAGAAACAGAAAAAGAGAAAAGGGAGAAGAAGCCCACTGTGCCCGGACCGCAAGTGCACAGTGGCGGCCCAGCCCAACTACCCCCCTCCCCCTACCCCCTGACGCCGCAGGCGCGCTGTCGAGCAGCTAGCGCGCGCACGCCCGGCCCCCCTGGCCCCTCTCGGAGCGGTCGACAGTGGCCTCGCCTCGCCGAGGAAGGTTAAGTGCATCCCCGCTGGCCCCCTAGCTCTCCCTCGCTCACTCCCTCTCGCTCTCGCTCTCCTTCGCCTACCCATCTCAGCCGAGCGCCACCACCGACGCGCCGTCGTCACCACCGCGGCCACCAGTGTTCCCGAGCCCGACGGATGTGTCTGGGTGGTGCGCCGCCGACCGCCTTTTCCTCATCGACGGACGGCAAGAGCTGAGGTGCACCGGAACTCGTGGATCGAGCCGTCCCAGTATACGGCATCTCCGGCGATCACCGTTGAATTTGCCTCGTCTCTGCGCTACCGAGCACCGAGGGCCTTCGTGTGCCGCGTTGTAAGCCCCAGCTCCTCCCTCTCACCCCTCGCTTAGCGCTAGGGCGCGCTGCACCGTCGTTCCCCCCTCGAGCCGAGCTCGCCTCCGCAAGCTCGTCGCCGGCGATGCTCCGATGACCATATGGTCACGGGCTAGCGTCAGTTGGACTCCCCGCATCGCATAGACACCATAGGAACTTAGCGCAGCCCATATAGCCCATCGTAGCCCCGAATCCGATGGCGCCCGAGACTCGCCGTCCGCTGCGGTGCTCACCGGCGACGACTCCGACTATCCCAGCTCCCGTGGCCACCGCTGTTCGACGCGGCGTGGAAAGGCCATTCGGAAGCAGGAAACCGCGGCCATTTTGGTGCACCACAGAAGAATTCCGAGCTCGCCGGAGTTCCACCACCGCTCGGGGCTCGTCGAAGTAGCTCCGGCGGTCGGCGCTGACTGGGCGCCCATGTGGCAGCCCTGGGCCCCACTGCTCACCCGCTGAACACTGGGCCCCGCGGGCCCAGTTGACTGGGTCAACCGTCGATGTGGCAGCGTAGACCACTAACATGTGGGTCCCGCGTGGTTAAATCAATTTTAAAAATAAATAAACTGTTAATTAATATGTGAATTAATTAATCACTAATTACTCACTGACAGGTGGGGCCACACCCCTGTTAATTAGTTTTAGTTAAATTTAAACCCTGGATTAGCCCTGTGTCTATGACATGTCGGCCCCACAGGTCAGATTTAACCCTGGTCAGCCGACCGTTGACTGCTGACGTCAGCATTATGTCATGATGACGTCACCCTGTACTGTTCTGGATAATGTTGATTTAATTAAATCCAGAAATTCCAGAAATTATTAAAATCTTTAGAAAATCATATCTTTTAAACCGTAACTCCGATGAAAATAATTTATATATGAAAGTTGCTCAGAATTTCGAGACGGATCCGAATGCGCGGTCCGTTCGTCCGTGACACGTCCCTAGCTACCCAAACATGGAACCGTTCCCCTCCGGTCATCTGTTTGACAAATGTCCGGAACCGGGAAAACATTCCCGGATGGATTCCCCTTCCCCGGTGACGTGCAACCATACGTTAGGTCACCCCTAGCACCGCGTATTTGCCATGCTGCGCTTTGTGATGCTATGATTGCTTTGTTATTTATTGTGCTTCCCCTCCGTTACTTCTTTCTGGTAGATTCCGGTACCGACGTAGTCCCCGAGACTGACGCAGCTCCGGAGCCCGACGCCATCGTTGACGACCTTGCCCTTGCCGCCGAGCAACCAGGAAAGCCCCCGCCTTTGACCATCCCGATATTGCCCATTCTATTTTCTCATGCTTGCATTAGGATTGCTGCTGCTACTGCTTTACCTATTCTGATGCATAGCCTCTTTATTGTAACCTGCTGTTGATAATTACCTGCATATCCTAAATTGCTTAGTATAGGCTGGGTAGAGACCTATCAGTGACCCCACTTATCCCGATTGCCCCGCTGGATTATCCGAAGACCGGATCAATGGGAATTGAAGACTAGGCCCCGGCACCGCACATCAACCCCCCCCCCCCTTAGTTGTAACGACACTGCAGCGTTACTATCGAGTGCCGAGGGTGAAACCTCTTGTAGCACTTCTGATGTTAACTCTGTAGAGTAGCTATTCGGTCGTGGTCATCGAGGGTGATTCCTCCTTCTCCACTTCTGATACGACCCTGTCGTGCAACACATCAAGTGTGAACCCAGCGAGGGTGATTCCGCCGAGTTCACCTTGATGGATATATCGGGTAGGAATCCAACGAGGGTGATACCTCGGATTCCCCTGATGTTATGGACACACGGATACTTGGACTTTACACCGTTACTTGGATAGGCTGGTCGACCTTCAAGGGTACCCGCGTGTGATGTGAAGGCGGGTTTCCTGTATGGTGCCCGAGTGATGAATACGAGGCGTGGCCGGGCATTCTTGGCCCTTGCCGCGAGTCCTCGAGATGGGGCGTCGGGTCACATCTTTCGTGAGTCTCTGCTCGTTACCACATGCCCCTAGTCCACTAATGATTTGGATATTTGATCCGAGAGGGCCTCTGGCCTGATAGCACTAACCATCACGTGGGCATAGTATGGGCGTTCTGCATCGTAGCATCGGCCGAAAGCTCTGTCAGACGTCTAGTTCGGCCTGGCGGCCGGGCTGGGCCGGCACCATCCTGAGGGGTGGAGCCTGGTTCGCCCGACACGCAACGACCCGGAGGGCGAGGGGCGATGGCCAAGACCCCCTTGCGCTTAGGATGTAGACCGACGGGGACCTCTCTGCTGAGCTGTATGTAGGGTTGTGGTGTATCGTTTGGCGAGGCCGGGCATGACCCAGGAAAGTGTGTCCGGCCGGAGTTAATCGAGCGTGTCGGGTAAGTTGGTGCACCCCTGCAGGGAAGAAAACTTCTATCGATAGCCGGTCCTACAATAAAGGACACTTGGAATTGTATCATGATCGACACAACTAGAACGTGAGATGATACCTGGATATATGGCTCTGGGATTGCTTCTCGTAGGGAGTCGAGAAGGGATCTCAGGACGAGGTTGATGACTGTATGGCTCTGGGATTGCTTTCTCGCAGGGAGTCGAGAAAGGATCTCTGGGTGAGGTTGATAACATTAGTACTACTTTATATTGTACTGTTCTACTCTCTTCTATTGCTGCAAGACCTCTGAAGATGCTAGTCTTCAATAGGACTAGGCCTTCTCTCTATTCTGGCATTTCTGCAGCCCAGTCCACATATACAGCCTTCCTTTGATAATGTTGCATATGTAGTGTAGATCTTTGCTTGTTGAGTACTTTAGATGAGTACTCACGGTTGCTTTGCTTTCTTTTTTCCCCCATATCCATTTGATGCAACCAGATGACGGAGCCCCTGAGACAGCTGCCCCCGCCGACGATCGCTACTACTACCCCGAGGATGGATACTGCTACGAGCTGGCCGACGACCAGGAGTAGGTTCGGAGGGTCCCAGGCAGGAGGACTACGCCTTTCGATCGTAGTGTTTTATTTTGCCCTGCCTTACTAAAGGCCTTTCTGTGCTTTCTCTTATATTTGTACTCAGATATCTGATGAATCCGCTGACGCTTGTACGCAAGCTTATGTATTCGAGCCCTCGAGGCCCCTGTCTTATAATATAAAGCTTGTATGACTTTATTTATGTTTTAGAGTTG
The DNA here is from genome assembly GCA_011799875.1 of Thinopyrum elongatum. Lineage (NCBI taxonomy): Eukaryota > Viridiplantae > Streptophyta > Magnoliopsida > Poales > Poaceae > Thinopyrum > Thinopyrum elongatum. Next base: position 412,922,858 of record CM022297.1, on the reverse strand, counting down.
TGTTGTGATATCTTCCCGTGAGTCCTTAGGCTTGATCGTGTACATTGCGTGTATGATTAGTACACGATTGAGCCGGGGGCGTCACACATGATTGCAATGCAATGATATGGTTTATTTATTTGAACTTGCTTAAAATATTGCATTAGCTATGTATTAATTGGTCATGGCATTTCTTGGAGTTGTTTTGATCTTGCTATTGCCATGATGTTGCTTGGAGTTCTAGGACTAATATTTTGCAGCTTATGAGGATGACATGTGCCATTGGATTATTAGTGGCTTACATTATTTCCATGATGGTATTGGATGTTATGCTTTGGAGTATTATTTTGGATATGATGTTATCATGTGGATCTTAGGTTAATATTTTGATAATGCTATTGGATTAGTAGTATCTTGATTCTTGGATTCATCATGATAGTAGTGTTATGCTATCCTCGGAGTATTATGATATGACGATATTATGCTTTGGATTATTTGTTGGATATTGTTATGACTTGGATCACAGGTTGATAGATGATATCGGAGTATTAGTTATCACAGATCTATCTTGGGGACAAATTCCGTCATTTAGTTGGTCAGGTGCCATGGAACCGGGCTTTTCCAGTGCAACCACATTTGCCTTTATGGAAAGGCCCTAATGCGGTCTATTGTTATGCCTCTCGCCGGTTCCTCCAACTAGGGAAGGTTATGTGCGCGTGCTACCCTGGCCCGGTAGGCGGCGATAACCTTGTGTGCCCGAGTTGTATGGATCTATTGTCCTCGTATGGGACCGTTCTGTTTTGCCACGACGGTGGCCGTTAGATGTCATGAGGTGGCATCAGGGCCACCCAGGACTGAGCCCAAAAGGGGAGTTGGTCGGAGTGGCCGGGAGAGTGTCATAGCAATAGTCTGGTTTTTTCGGAACACCGTTGGTCCACCCGAATGGCAGCACGAGGCCATGGGTTCTGTGATGTGGGTACAGTGTGCTAACCTCTGCAGAGTGTGTGTTTAATCTATCGATAGCCGCGTCCTCGGTCATGGGCACAGTTCGTACTAGGTTACACCGTTCGATCAACACTCACATGACGGAATAACTTTTTAGATGACTTATATGTTGATATTGTGAGCAGTAACAGTTTGGCAGGATGTTGATGATGATGTTGGGATGATCTTGAGGATGATCATTCAGTTTGTGGTGTAGTCACGAGGTGATCACGTGGAGCTATTGATCACGAGGTGATCGAGGTGATTTATTGCTTGGCCGAATAGCCAAGAGTGAGATGGTTCATGTGATTTGAGATGTTGGTTCATCAGTATTCTAGTAGGTTCATATCATGTTTAGTTATTGCCTCCACCTCATAGTAGTTGTTAATAACTTAACCTGTTTAATGCTATGTTATTATCTTGCCTTGATGCATTTGGTTGTTGTGAGCTTGCAAGTACATTCAATGTACTGACCTGGCGTGTCATGCCAGATTGCAGGTGATGCCGTGATTGATTGCTTGTCGAGGTTACCGTTCGTGTGAGCTAGATCGTGTCCCAGCCAGAGTCCCTGCGGAGTGGAGTTCAGCACTATCGTCGTTGTTCCGCTGCTAGAAGTTATTCCGCTACTACGATTTGTTCCACTGCTAGCATAGGGCTACTTTAGCAGGCGTAGTGTCGCCGTGCTGATGTCATCCTTTGTATATCAGACCCTTGTACCCTTATTCGTTGTAATAAAAGCTGATTTGTTCTATGCCGAGCAGTGCCATATTCCAGAAGACTTGATCTCTGGGCTGGAATGCGGGGTGTTCCGGTTCCTCTGAGCCGGGGTGGCACAGAGTTTGGTATCAGAGCAGGTATGGCTGTAGGATTCCCTAGTCAGCGCGAGCGGTAGAAACCACTAGTATAGAGTCTATTTTGCTTGTTGCATTGGTTGCTGCATTTGTTTGTTGCATAGCATGTATACATCCCTATTATTTGTTACTAACAGTTTATCTTGTGTGTGTAGCTGGCATCGGTTCGGATCCACTATAGCTCAGCCCCTGCATCCCGTCAGCTTCTCTTTTCTTCAGTGTTTGGCATTATTTCTATCCCAGCGGAGTGATGCCAAGTGATCCCGACACTGTTTGCAGAAAATGGTGCTCAGGTATCGCGCCGATATCCTTCTTTCATCCCCACCTATTGTTTCGGTGGTAGATATGCTTCTACCCCGGATCGTCCTTTTATCTTGTCGTGTTGGCAACCCTTAATGATCTTAGTCATCACGAAAGGGCAATGTCAGCAGACTTGGTCTTCCCCACTATCATATTCCTTGGACGAGTATGGTTCCCTTCCGTCCACTTGATGATGATGTGGTGGTGACATTCGTGTCCTTGTACATGGTTACCAAGTACGTCCTCGCCTCCGAGCCAGTCAAGGATGCTACCTTGCTGAGCTAGCATTTGGTGTAGCGCTGTTTACACCAACTCTTCCACACATTGATTCGTCTTCGTACACACCGTCACAGCATGCTAGATCGTAGTACTGGAGATCCCGCGAGATTTGTGTGCTTCTAGGCATGCATATTGTGTGAAATAGAAGTAATATGTGATTTTGTTTGTGTGTGCATGGATTGTTTTTGTGTGCTTTTGTTTAGTTGAGTTTTCTTTTGCTCCTTTCTTTTTGGGTCCTTAGTGTTACCCTATTTTCCCCTTATGGAAGTTGATCCTCCACTGACAGCAGACTCGAAGAAGCAATAAGGATTTAAAGTATTGGGAAGAAGCTCAGCTAAACACATCAAGTCCACATCAGTATTTAATCCTCACACCGTAATGGACAAGTCAGCCGGAAGACAAGTCAGGTACAAGAGCAATGGTATATTTTCAGTCAAAGGTATGGATCATATACAAAGTTTTGGCTCAACAAGGAATGATGCTTGAAATATGTTATACTCCGAAAGAAATCCAGAATGTGCGATGATCAAGGAAGACAGTCAAACAATTTTTCTCTTGCAAGTAATCAGCCGCAAAATATTATGGGCATGTGTATGGCTTTCAGTATGCATATCATAGTATGAAGCTTTGGACAGAAGAAACTCAGTCTTCCTCCACAAGCTATCGGAAGGAATTTATGATGCAAGGCTCCTCAATTTTTCTCAGTGCGATATATGGACAGATTTTGGTCCAAGATACCCAGTCTTCCACAGCAAGATACCCCAGTAAAGGCTTCTGACGTAAGGAATTGAATCTTTCTCAAAAAGCAACCATGGGAGAAACTTCTCAGGTACGGAACCCAGACTTCTCCAGCACATCACTGCGGCAAAACTTTCAAGCATAAAGTATCGAGTCTTCTTCAGCAAGCTACTCGGATGGCTTCCTACATAAGACACCCAGCTTGCGACAGTACAACACTACGCACCATCATCAGGTATTACTGTGAGTTGACGGTATATGACAGCACAGCTCAAGAACCAGATCCGCAACATTTTTGTCAGAAGTACAATTCAGTCAAGACATATACCTACCGCAAGGATCGAGTGTTCGATTGCATATTCTTACATATATGGTGGGCATGCATCCTTGGTCATACAAGTCGCTCATACGAGATACGACAATGATGAAGCAGATATACCTAGTAAAGAATCAACAGTCTTGACAATGGTCACCAAGGTCATTATTCCCGTACCAGACGAGGTGATATCCCGAACCCTTTCCACCCTCTTAAATGATTGGCCTCAACAAGGAGCTTTGAACAGCTACAAGCCCCCGAATATATGTCATATATGTGCGGATGCAGGTCAGAAAACAAGCACAAGGAATGATGCCAAAATATTGCACTAACCACATGCATGGTCACAAGAAGAATCAAGGACACATGTGGCCAAGCTATTTCAGTAAGGTATCTGACAAATAAAATCATGACCGTCAAAGGGTGAGACTGACAGCAAAGGTATGATTATTTTGCGCGACCATCAGGGTCCAGATACCCAAGTCAGTTGGAGGCCATGATGCTATATGGATCCACAAAGACATACTCTCAGAGGCCTACTTTGTTCTATAAGGACTTCATATCCTGCTGACCCGTTTGTCCCACGGTACCTGCCCAGAATGGTTAGTGTGGAATATTCAAGTCTGTTCTGTCCGGCCCAAGATTCCTTTGCACCCTCAGCAGTTTGACTTCAGTAGCAGTGTTAAAGCATCTCACAGCCTATTACCAAAGCTGGGTATACCGACCGCATGGGTAAATCAAAAGCCGAACAATCAGCTCAGGCCGGGTATACTCACTGGCGGAACCAAGTACATGGACAGTCCATCATGAAAAGTATCTTCCCGCCAGCACCCCTATCAGGCCAGTCTCAAGATGTTAATGTTTGAGGTACGATACACCTACAAGTCCATACCCCTTTATATTGCTCACGACAGAAGGTAGTTAAATCTTTGGTACATGTCGCATGCTCGAGCCAAAGAAATAGATCAAGATAAGTTAGTACCACCTACGAGAAGTCAGATCTCGTCAGGAGAATGGCCATGATTCTCAGCATTTATTGAACCCGGAAGGCATGCCTGGCAGAAGTAAAAGTTTTCATGACAAAAGGGAATTTATGCTTAGGTCCCTTGGATATCACCGCAGATATGAAAGGATCAACGTCAGCTAAAGAATTTGGTATATGAGGAAAGACCCGTCAGGATTTGGGAAAGGTGAAGCAATCCACCCCGAGCGTGGTAATCAGATCATGTGAAAATCATGGGGAACAACATACAAAGGAAATGGATGCCCGAGTTGGAAACGGTGTCCTCAAGTCATACCCGTTCCCTGAGCAACCAAATCTCGAGGACGAGATTTCTTTAAGGGGGGAAGGTTTGTAACACCCTGGTTTTTGGCCCTTTCTTTTCCTTTTGATTTATTTGGTTTTTGCTCTGATTTTCTTTTTGGAGCAGTTCTTTGGACTTGAAACCTGGGAGATCATCATCATTTCTTCTCTGAAATGGCTCATCATTCTTAAATCTTTCCCAAGATCATGTCACTTCATTTCTTGACCAACCTCAAAATTCTTTTCTTAGGAATATTCCTTTTTCTATTAAAGGAATAACCCTGTCTGACCTTGGTTGTGAAGCAACCTATATTTCTGTCTTCCACAAAATTCCCAAATAATTCTCATAATTTGTTTGGATCATATATGCCCCAAATATGTCCAAACCATCCTTGTCCAGTTCAAAAATAATTCCCCTATATTATTTCTTCATTTTTGTCCATAGTGGCCTTCTGTGAAGGAAGTGCCACCTATCCTTTCTTTTTTGCTCCCCAACTTTTTGGGCATCATCTTACATCCAAATCATTGCCTCATGCCAAAATTCAACTCCATTTGCCTAGTGAATCTTCCTCACTAATTTTTCAAAGTTTCTGTCAGCCAGAAGCCATTGTGAAGGAAGTACTAGCTAGGTTATCAAATTGAGTTGAAATTTTGCACACTCCTTCATGTGCTCACATCATGACTCTCCACCAAATTTCAGCTCCACCCCATGATCTATGTGAGCACAACATCAAATCTTTGATTCTATTAATATTTTCATGTTGTGAAGCAAGTATATTTTATATTGCTTCATTAATTCTGAGAAATTACCATATCATGATCCTACCAATATAACTTCCCTCCACCAAATTTGGGATCATTTAAGCAAGCCATTTTCCATCCTCAGGATGTCTGTGAAGAAAGTACCATTTTTGCAAGTTCATTTGGTATGAAATTTTTCCAGCATCTTTATATGTCCAAATGATCATCCTATACCAAATTTCAGCTCAAGTGGCTTCTCCATGTGAGTGCACTATCTTAATCTTGATTCTGGACCAATTGTGCAATTACAAAGCAACTATGTTGTTTAGTAGTCCATTTCTTCTCTAAGTGCACAGGATGATAGTCCTTCTTGACCTAAACAACACAGACATCAACTTTGGCCCTTAGCTTCTCCCTGTTGATCACAGTGACAGGATCAAGTTTGCTACAGCAAACTTGCATCGAAGCCTCACTTCTCACCTTGGTTTCTTTGATGATCTATCAACTCCAACAGCCTCTCTGATGGAAGGACAACACCCCAGACATTAACTGGCAGCCCCTCTAGTCCTATCTTTGTCATGCCAAGCGGTGACCATGTCGAGTTTTGCCTGTGCACGCACTCTGGCTGCAGCAAACGCGCTCTGTGCGTCGGGTCTCGTCGGCCCACGACATCTCGGCGGTGTTCGCATGTCCTAGCATGCCAACCTGACTCCCCTGCCTTCACCCATCGCTCTCCACCCCCTGCCCCCTCCAGAACCCTCCTCGCCGGAGCTAGCCGGCGAGCACCATGGGCGCACTGTGCTCGATTTGGCTCTGAGCTCGCCTCGACCGTTTCCTCCTGGCCCCTTGGCTCCATCTCCTCCCCGTGAGCCCCCTCTGCCTCACCGATCACCTCCATCGCCACCGTGATGCATGCGGCCATCACCGGAGCAGGCCCGTGCGCCCATGGCGGCACCTGAGCACTAGAATCCACCACCCCGTCTATTTAAGCAGCCCCGGAGCTCATTTCTCTTCGCCCCTCAACCTCTCTCCCTCCCAATCGCTCTCTGGAGTCCAGCAGCGAGGCCGGCGAGCCCTCTTCCTCCTCTCTGGCGAGGTGCCTCTCCGTGCGGCCTCTGCTCTGGCCCGATTCCTCCCCTGCATCTCCACTCAAGCGACCACCACCATTGAATTCCTCTTCCTCCACTGATCCTCCTTGACCACTTCCCCGGGCCCATCATTGTTGGAATCGTCGACTTCGTCGGCGCCCGTAGCACGTGACCGCCGGGGATGAAGGGGACGACGCCGTCCAGCCACCTCCCGAGGAGCTGCAGGTATGGGCATGACCGTCGTCGAGCACCCATTCCATCACCGGTGAGCCGCCCACCTCTCTTCCCTCCCTCTTTCTCTTAAACCTGCCAGGCGAGCCCCACTCGTCATTCTCTCATCCCCCTCCCGAACCATTTTCTAAGTGGAGGCGTTTACCCACTTTACGCCTTCGACGTCACCCCCCAAAAGGTTTTCTGAAATTCTATTTAAATCAATTTAAATCCAGATTTGAGTCAACTTTAACCATGAATAACTCCTAAACTACAAGTCCTAATGAACTGATTCTTTTTGCATTATTTTTCTTTTGAGCTCCTCTATTTTCTGGTAGAACTTGGTATTTTTCTCTGCTATCTAGATTTTCTAGACAGAGAAACATGCATTATGGATTATCTACAAAAGCTTTCAAAAATGTTTTTCAGTAGGTTTTTGTGTGCTTGGTGAAGACCAGGAGCTTTCCACTTCTTCTTGGAGCATGGCAAGCCACACCCTCCATTTGCATGATTGCAATGCAATGATATGGTTTATTTATTTGAACTTGCTTAAAATATTGCATTAGCTATGTGTGAATTATTCATGGCATTTCTTGGAGTTGTTTTGATCTTGCTATTGCCATGATGTTGCTTGGAGTTCTAGGACTAATATTTTGCAGCTTATGAGGATGACATGTGCCATTGGATTATTAGTGGCTTATATTATTTCCATGATGGTATTGGATGTTATGCTTTGGAGCATTAGTTTGGATATGATGTTATCATGTGGATCTTAGGTTAATACTTTGATCTTGCTACTGGATTAGTAGTATCTTGATTCTTGGATTCATCATGATAGTAGTGTTATGCTATCCTCGGAGTATTATGATATGACGATATTATGCTTTGGATTATTTGTTGGATATTGTTATGACTTGGATCATAGGTTGATAGAAGATATCAGAGTATTAGTTATCACAGATCTATCTTGGGGACAAATTCCATCATTTCGTTGGTCAGGTGCTACCGAACCGGGCTTTCCAGTGCAACCACATTTTCCTTTATGGGAAGGCCCTAATGCGGTCTATTGTTATGCCTCTCGCCGGTTCCTCCAACTAGGGAAGGTTTTGTGCGCGTGCTACCCTGGCCCGGTAGGCGGCGATAACCTTGTGTACCCGAGTTGTATGGATCCATTGTCCCCATTTGGGACCATTTTGTTTTGCCATGATGGTGGCCGTTGGATGTCATGAGGTGGCATCGGGGCCACCCAAGACTGAGCCCAAAAGGGGAGTTGGTCGGAGTGGCCGGGAGAGTGTCATAGCAGTAGACTGGTTTTGTCAGAACGCCGTTGGTCCACCCAAATGGGAGCACGAGGCCATGGGTTCTGTGATGTGGGTATAGTGTGCTAACCTCTGCAGAGTGTGTGTTTAATCTATCGAAAGTCGCGCCCTCGGTCATGGGCACATTTCATACTAGGTCACACCGTTCGATCAATACTCACATGACGGAATGACTTTTTAGATGACTTATATGTTGATATTGTGAGTAGTAATAGTTTGGCAGGATGTTGATGATGATGTTGGGATGATCTTGAGGATGATCATTCAGTTTGTGGTGTGGTCACGAGGTGATCATGTGGAGCTATTGATCACGAGGTGATCGAGGTGATTTATTGCTTGGCCGGATAGACAAGAGTGAGATGGTTCATGTGATTCGAGATGTTGGTTCATCAGTATTCTAGTAGGTTCATATCATGTTTAGTTATTGCCTCCACCTCATAGTAGTTGTTAATAACTTAACATGTTTAATGCTATGTTATTGTCTTGACTTGATGCATTTGGTTGTTGTGAGCTTGCAAGTACATTCAATGTACTAACATGGCGTGTCATGCCAGATTGCAGGTGATGCCGTGATTGATTGCTTGTCGAGGTTATCGTTTATGCGAGCTAGATCGTGTCCCAGCCAGAGTCCCTGCGGAGTGGAGTTTACCACTGTCGTCGTTGTTCCGCTGCTAGAAGTTATTCCGCTGCTACGAGTTGTTCCGCTGCTAGCATAGCGCTACTTTAGCAGGCGTAGTGTCGCCGTGCTGATGTGATCCTTTGTACATCAGACCCTTGTACCCTTATTCGTTGTAATAAAAGCTGATTTGTTCTATGCCGAGCAGTGCCGTATTCCAAAAGACTTGATCTCTGGGCTGGAATGCGGGGTGTTCCGGTTCCTCTGAGCAGGGGTGCCACAATGTCGAGCCCCCAGATCGAAAATGGCCATGACAAATGGATTGTTTGAAGAGCTTGAGCAGGCTGATGGATATTCTTGGAGTGGAACTGGCAGGCTTCACACTTGGTGACTAGCTCAATTGCATCTTGGAGGGCAGTGGGCTAGTAGAAACCTTGCCGGAAAGCTTTCCCAACCAAGGCCCTTGATCCGATTTGGGAGCCACACATACCCTTGTGTATTTCTGCCAGTAGTTCCTTTCCTTCTTCCCGGCAAATGCACTTCAATTTCACACCGTTGGGCATTCTTCTGTATAGCGTGTCGTCAACGAACTGATACATATTGGCCCTCCGGGCTACTCTTTCAGCTTCTTCTTGTTCTTCGGGAAGTTCTCCTGTTTGGAGGAAACGAACAATGTGCCGTGCCCAAGTTGGAGCCTGGGGCTCGGCAACAAGGACTAGCGGCACCTCCTCGTCGACAGAAGCGCACGCCTCGACCGCAAAGACTGGTAATTCGGTGGGAGGGTGTAGCTCACTAATCCAAGGGGAGTTGTTCCCGCCAAGCCTTTTGCCGGGGGCTTTGATACGTCTCAAACGTATCTATAATTTATGAAGTATTCATGCTCCTATATTATCATTCTTGGATGTTTTACAATCATTTTATAGCAAGTTTATATCATTTTTTGGGACTAACTTATTGACATAGTGCCCAGTGCTAGTTGCTGTTTTTTGCTTGTTTTTTACATCGCAGAAAATCAATACCAAACGGAGTCCAAACTCAGCGAAAATTTTGTGGATTTTTTATGGACCAGAAGACATCCAATGGGCCAGAGCAGCACCTAGGGGGTGCCCTGAGGGGGCACAACCCACCAGGGCGCGCCTAGGCCCCCAGGCACGCCCCGGTGGGTTGTGCCCATCTCGGTGGCCTCCCGCACCGCCTCTTCGCCCTATAAATTGCCAAATATTCCAAAAACCCTCGCGGAGACCCTAGATCAGAAGTTCCGCCGCCGCAAGCCTCTTTAGCCATGACAAACCAATCTAGACCCCGTTTTGGCACCCTGCCGGAGGGGGAAATCATCACCGGTGGCCATCTTCATCATCCCGACGGCCAGCATGATGAGGAGGGAGTAGTCCACCCTCGGGGCTAAGGGTTTGTACCAGTAGCTATGTGTTTAATCTCTCTCTCTCTCTCGTGTTCTTGAGATGTTACGATCTTGATGTATCACGGGCTTTGTTAATATAGTTGGATCATATGGTGTTTTCCCCGCTCTATCTTGTTGTGATGAATTGAGTTTTCCCTTTGAGATTTCATTTTATCGGATTGAATACTTTTATGGATTTGAGAGCACTTGATATATGTCTTGCATACGAATACCCGTGGTGACAATAGGATATTATACTGATTCACTTGATATATGTTTTGGCACTCAACTCGCGCATTCCCGAGGTGACATTGGGGTAATCTATGCATAGGGGTTTATGCACGTTCTTATCTTTGTTTCTCTGGTAGAAATCTTGGGGCACTCTTTGAGGTTCTTTGTGTTGGATTGAGCATTACGAATCTGAATTTGCTTTGGTGTTATTTTAGTACGAACTCTTGGATAGATCGATCGGAAAGAATAACTTTGAGGTGGTTTCGTACCCTACAAACAATTTATTCTTATGTTCTCCGCTAGATAGGAACTTTGCAGTGATTCTTCATCGCACGTTGAGGGATAGTTATATGATCCAATTATATTAGCGTTGTTGAGAGATTGCACTAGCGAAAGTACGGACCCTAGGCCTTGTTTTCAAGCATTGCAATACCGTTTGTGCTCACTTTTGTCACTTGCTACCTTGCTGTTTTTATTTATTCAGATTATGAAAATATATTTCTACCATCCATATTACACTTTTATCACCATCTCTTCGCCGAACTAGTGCACCTATACAATTTGCCATTGTATTGGGTGTGTTGGGGACACAAGAGACTTTTTGTTATTTGGTTGCAGGGTTGTTTGAGACAGACCATCTTCATCCTACGCCTCCCACGGATTGATAAATCTTAGGTCATCCACTTGAGGGAAAATTGTTACTGTCCTACAAAACTCTGCGCTTGGAGGCCCAACACGAGTCTACAAGAATAAAGTTGCGTAGTAGACATCTGGCTTCGGGAAGCTCTGCTGGGAGAGGCTTGCCGGAGTTCAATTTCCTTCTCTTGCTTGCCATTGTTGCCGGGGATACGGAGGGTTGAGTCAGATGGAGAACAAAAGTCCCTGGTTCCACAGGGAGTTTTTGCGCAGTGCACTTTGATAGATGATCAGCAATGCTACTTTCCGCACGTGGTACGTGCTCTGTTTGCAATCCGTGAAAGCTCTCCTCCAACTTTCTCACTTCCTCGACGTATGCCTCCATCAATGGGCTTTGGTAGTCCTTGTTGATTTGTCTCACCACAAGTTGTGAGTCTCCACGGATGATCAGCTTCTTGATCCCCAACTCTGTCGCAATCCTGAGCCTGGCAAGGAGCCCTTCATACCCTGCAGTATTGTTGGTAGCCTCCTCCCGCGGGAAATGGATTTGAACGACGTACTTAAGGTGCTCCCCAGTGGGAGCAACAAGAAGCACACCAGCTCCTGCACCCTGTAGGGAGAAGGCGCCATCAAAATAAATAATCCATTCTTGGGGCGCTTCCTTGCCAGGGATAACTGTTTCCAGGACTTCCTCATCAGGGGTTGGCGTCCACTTTGCAATGAACTCTGCCAGTGCTCTGCTCTGAATGGTTGACTTTCTTTCAAACCTCAAACCAACGCTGGATAACTCCAAAGCCCATTCCACGATCCTGCCAGTAGCCTCGGGGTTTTGGAGTATGCGTTGCAAGGGGAAGCAGGTGACAACCATGATCTCATGGGCTTGGAAGTAGTAACGCAGTTTCCTTGAGGCCATGATGAGGCCAAAAATCAACTTTTGCACGCCAGAGTACCTCGACCTAGCCCCCTGCAGTAGGGAGCAGACGAAGTACACTGGGCGCTGCACCACCTTCTTCCTTGCCGTGATCTTGGCACTGTCTCCGCTGCCTTGCTCTTCTTTGTCTTGAACTCCATCTGATCTTGCGGGGACTGGTTCACTTTCCTCTCGAGAGAGGACGGTGGCGGCGGTTGCTGCTTCATCTACCTCCCGATGTGCCACCATTGCTGCGCTAACCACCTTATTGGTCGCTGCTAAATATAGCAGCAACGGCTCTTATGGTTTAGGAGCGACTAAGGTGGGAAGAGAGGAAATGTAGGTCTTCAAATCTTGTAGCGCAGCGTCTGCCTTCGGGGTCCACTCCACGGACCCTGCCTTTTTCAAGATTTTGAAAAACGGCAAGGCGCATTCAGCGGACTTGGAAATGAACCTGCTCAGCGCGGCAACACATCCAGTCAAACGCTTCATGTCCTTGACTGTCTTTGGTGCTTGAATCTGCTCGATAGCCTTGATCTTGTCGGGGTTGGCCTCTATCCCCCGGTGGGACACAAAAAAGCCAAGTAGCTTGCCGGAAGGAACACCAAACACACACTTCTCCGGGTTCAGCTTCAAATTGAGCCTACGTAGATTTGCAAAGGTCTCTTCCAAATCCTGAATGAGAGTCATTCTGTCCTTGGTTTTGACCACGATATCATCCATGTAGGCTTCAACATTTCTGTGCAACTGGGACCCAAAGCCAATCTATACTGCTCTTACAAAAGTGGATCCAGCGCTCTTCAACCCGAAGGGCATCCGTACAAAACAGTACGTGCCACATGGAGTTATGAACGCGGTTTTTTCTTCGTCCTCCTTGGACATGAAGATCTGATGGTATCCAGAGTAGGCATCCAGGAAGGAGAGCAAGTCGCATCCGGAGGTGGAATCCACAATCTGGTCGATGTGCGGTAAGGGGAATGGGTCCTTCGGGCATGCTTTGTTAAGATCTGTGAAATCTATGCAAAGCCTCCATTTCCCAATTGCCTTGCACACCACCACTGGGTTTGCTAACCACGTTGGATGCAATACTCCTCTGAGCAATCCAGCTGCCTCAAGTTTCTTGATCTCCTCGGCAATAAACTGCTGCCACCGCAAGGGTTGCTTCCGGACCTTCTGCTTGACGGGCCGGGCATGTGGGCAGACAGCAAGGTGGTGCTCGATTACCTCCCTGGGAACACCGGGGATGTCAGATGGTTGCCAAGCAAACACATCGACATTCGCCCGCAGGAAGGCAACGAGCGCGCTTTCCTATTTTTCATCGAGGGTGGCAGTGATGGTAAATGTACCACCGGCGCCAGCCAGCCTTGCCGGGACCTTTTTCACAGACGGTGCGGCAGCCTTGGATCTCTTGCTATTGGAACTCTCCGGCAAGTCATCAACAGGCGCAGCACACTCCGGAGAGGCACGCTTCCTGGATTTCTCGCTGGCATCCTTGCTTCCTTTCTTATTTTTCTTGCTTTCCTTGGCGGGAGCAGCGGCTTCCGCAGCTTCTGCAGCGACTGCCTCCCGGTACGTCTTGTCCATGCATATGATTGCGTCTTTCTTGTCTGATGGAATAGAAATAATGCCCATTGGTCCTGGGATCTTCAAAGTGTTGTAGGCATAGTGGGATGCTGCCATGAATTTGGCCAGGGCAGGACGATCAAGGATTCCGTTGTACGGTAGGGGGAGGTCAACCACATCAAACACGATCTTCTCAGTCCGGTAGTTCAACTCCCCCCCGAATCTTACCGGCAATGTGATCTTCCCCTTAGGATGACTCCTGTCGGGGTTGATCCCTTGGAACGTACCAGTAACATTGAGCTCTTCATCTGATATCTGGAGTTTGCTGATGACCTTTGGAGAAATCATATTCATCCCGGCCCTGCCATCAACCAACATCTTTGTGACCTTGAGGTTGCGGATTGTTGGTGAAACCAACAACGGCAAACACCCCACCGCAGAAGTGCTGTCGGGGTGATCCTCCTCATCAAAGACGATGGGCGTGCGGGACCACTTGAGCGGCTTCCAAGAATCTGCCGTTGGCTCCACGGCATTGACCTCACATGCCCACCTTTTAAGTTGGCGGTGAGAGGAGTGTGGAGATACACCCCCGTCAATGCATAGGGCGTCAGTGGCTTTCTGGAATTCCTGCTCGCTGGTTTCCTCTTCATCTCCTTCTTCACTTCCATCCTCGCAATCCTTCTTCTCACGGCCCTTGGCGGGTTTCCCTTGATACTAAGGAGCCTTGCCAGGGCAACCTGTTCTGCTACCTCGGCCCTTCCCACCAGCGCCATCTTGGTTTTTCTCCTTATCACACTCCTCGTACTCAGCCCTCTGCTTCTTGATGAGCTGCTCAACATGATGACACTCCTAGAGATCATGGCCCTTGGTCCGATGGATCTTGCAGTACGGCCCATCACTCTTCCCAGCTTTCTCGGCAGCCGCGGCTTCCCGGCAATTAGTGCACGTGGCAGCTTCCTTGCCGGGAACCTCGGTCTTGGCCTTCTTGCCGGTACCTGGTGCACTCGACCCTTCAACGGTCATCACCACTTTATCATTGCGCTTCTTGCTCTTCTTCTTCCGGCTGGTGGCGTCGTCGTCATCTTCTAAGTCGATGTCGACGCCATCTTCTTCAAATGGGAGTCATCTCCCCTCTTCTACTCGGAAACACTTATCCACCAGAGTGTATAGCTCATTCACAGTCTTGGACAAACGAACGTTCATTTTAGAACGTATCCGGCAGTTGTGCACGTTGGACTGGAACACGGCTATCACAGCTGTCGGGTGGATGTCTGGGATGTTCCTGTGCACCCGGCTAAACCTCTGCATGAACTTCTGCAGGCTATCTCCTTCCTTTTGCGGAAGTAGCTGTAAGTCGCTAGGCCGTCCTGGTTCTTGGTGGCCGCCCGTGAAGGCGCCAACAAACTCATGGCACAGGTCAGCCCAGGTCGAAATGGAATTCTCTGGCAAGTGCATCAACCAAGACCTCATATTTGGCTTGAGTGCCAATGGGAAGTAGTTGGCGAACTCCTTCTCATCTCTTCCCCCGACAGCTTGAACAGCGATGGTGTAGATGCTCAAGAACTCTGCCGGGTTCAGTCTTCCATCGTACTTCTCTGGTATTTCTGGCTTGAACGTGCGGGTAGATGGCCAACGGACTTGCGGCAGCTCACGAGTGAAGGCGGGGCACCCACCCTCACCGGGCGTAGGCTCGTCGACGTCGGCGCCATTGTGCCTATCAGACCGGCGTTGGGTTTCGCGGCGTCGTTCGATGGTGCTTGACGATCGGACGAGGCCATCGATACGTCATCGGGTTCTTGGTTGTGTTGCTTTGGCCGTGGCCCTTGTGCTGGCTACCGCAGAGAGGATTGCACCGTGGAGGTGGCCCCTTCGGTACGGCCAGCAGCTCGGGCTGTTGCCGCCGCCTATGGATGCTGTGACGGGCCTGCTCGCTGTGATCCTCCCGCCTCAGTGAAACGAATCAAGCACTGAATGGTGGCTCTCCACTCCTCCATCTGATCAGCCACCGGCGGAAATCTCAACAGGAGTTGGGACCGCGCTATGGCTCCGAAGCAGTGCTCGGCATGGATGACGACGTAGACCGTAGTGTCGCCTGGCTTCTGACGATGCCAGTAGTAGAAGCGCCATGCTCCTTTCGCCGTGACCAGTCGCCAGGGCGGTGTGGAGGCGAGGTGGATGTGCTTGGGGATCAGCGGCTCCGTTAAGCGCATCAGCTTGGCCAGCCCGTCTTGGGGGTGACGCATGCCCTGCGGCCACACCCGCAGCGGGGGCGGCCGGAGGATTGCGGTTCGCCCCAGGGCGAGCATCACCGCTATGGCCGCGTCCTTTGGCGGGGTGGAGAGGCATGGATGGAATGATCTCTCCTCCCGCACCTTGCGGAACATGGCCGTCGGGATGTTGTTGGCACTGTCCTTCTCCGGTGCCTCCTGCTCCCGTTTCGGCTACGGGGGAGGTGGTGACGCCGCCGCCTGCGCCGGTCACGTCCCCCGCAGCGTCCATGTTCCCGTGCGCCCCCGTAGCCCCCATGGCTTCGGCAACCACGTATGGAGGGGCCTTCGAGGTGGACGGGTGAGCTGCGGCACCGGTTTTCTTCTTGGGCGCCATGGATGATGAAACCGTCGACGAAGAAGATGATGATGAAGATGACGTGCTTCGTACGCTCTCGGATTCACGTAAGTGCTTACCCCTCCCTGGCGCGCCAAAGATGTCATGGGAAAACACGGCCACCTATGGGGCCATCGGCCCCTTGTGGTTCGGCAGGGGGGAGGACGCATTGCACAAAGAGCGGAAGGCGCAGGGCAGCGCAGCAGCGATCACACGGGCAGTTTTTACCCAGGTTCAGGCCACTGTGATGCGTAAAACCCTACTCCTTCTTTGGTTGATTGATGAGAGGACCGTGATGGAGACGCAACGCTCTAGCCCGGCAAGGTCGCCTCGGGGCGAGAGCAGCTACGCGCGTATGAGTGTACAGGGGTCCGAATCCTTTCTAAGGTTGCAATGGCCCTCCTTTTATAGATCAAGGGGTCACCACAATGGCAAATCAGTCATTGTGTACTGATTAGATAGCAAACAGTGCCATCGTACCTAACTTTGCAGACTGGACAGAGCGCATTAAATGCGCCGCTTAGTGTCACATCGTAGCCTAGCCTGGCAAGCCTTGTCGTGTTGTTTTGCCACCTTCTCGCCTGCCTGCATGACACGTCGCTGGACGAGTGTCATTTGGAGGTGATTTCCTCTGGGGATGGCTACCACATGCCAAATAACGGCCACTTAACATCTTGGGGGCTCGACACCGCACCGATTGGTGACTTGCGTTGTTGTGAGGTGGAGCGGTGGAGCCTTGGCGGGGTAATCCGCCCTCAGCGTCCCCGGCAAGCCTGCCGGGGCAATCTTGAGACTTGTCTTCGGGGCAACCCCGTCCCCACCAGGCTCGCCTGCCCGGCAGGGGAGGTTTTCCCATTGTGGTATTTTACTCCTTGGGTTGGTCTTGGTCTTCTTGATCCGCCCTTTGATTCTTCAAAGGGCTGATCTCTTCTGGTTGGCCTTGTCCTGGATGCTGCAATCTCGTTCTTGAGCCTGTGTACAGTCTGGGCAACATACCTGGGGTTTGTTGCACCGACAACGGCAAGTTTGAAATCATAATTGAGTTCTTTAATTTCCCAATATGCTTTATGTTCTAACTCAAGAGGCAAATGACAAGCTTTTCCATAAACCATTTTATATGGAGACATACCCATAGGATTTTTATAAGTTGTTTCGTAAGCCCAAAGTGCATCATCTAATTTCTTAGACCAATTCTTTCGGGACCTATTGACAATTTTTTTGTAATATTAAGTTTATTTCTCTGTTGCTAAGTTCAACTTGTCCACTAGATTTAGGGTGATAAGGAGATGCAATTCTATGGTTGACATCATATTTAGCGAGTAGTTTACGGAAAGCACCATGAATAAAATGTGAACCACCATCAGTCATTAAATATCTAGGGACTCCAAACAGCAACCAAAATATGTGTATACCCATTAGAGGAAGGAAAAGGTCCCATATAATCAAAGCTCCAAACCTCAAATGGTTCAATAACAAGTGAATAATTCATAGGCATTTCCTGACGTCTACCAATATTACCAATTCTTTGACATTCATCACAAGACAAGACAAACCTACGGGCATCTTTGAAAAGAGTAGGCCAATAAAAACCAAATTGTAATACCTTGTGTGTAGTTCTATCTCCCGCATGATGCCCTCCATAGGCTTCGGAGTGACATTTCTGTAGGATTTGTTCATGTTCATGCTTGTGTATACAACGTCTAATAATACCATCTACTCCCTCCTTATAAAGATGTGGGTCATCCCAAAAGTAGTGTCTTAAATCATAGAAGAATTTTTTTTCTTTTGTTGGTATGTGAAACTAGGTGGTATAAATTTAGCAACAATATAATTAGCATAGTCAGCATACCAAGGAGCATTATGAGAAGCATTTATGACATCTAGTTGTTCATTAGGAAAGCTATCATCAATAGGTAGTCGGTCATCAAGAATATTTTCTAACCTAGACAAGTTATCAGCAACGGGGTTCTTAGCTCCTTTCCTATCATAATATGCAAGTCAAATTCTTGTAGCAAGAGAACCCACCTGATGAGTCTAGGGTTAGCATCTTCCTTTTCCATAAGATGTTTAATGGCATCATGATCAGTTTGAACAATTACTTTGGAATCAACAATGTAAGATCTGAATTTATCACAAGCAAATACAACTGCTAAAAATTCTTTTGCAGTAGTAGCATAATTTCTTTGGGCACTGTCTAGAGTTTTACTAGCATAATGGATAACATTTAATTTTTTATCAACTCTTTGTCCTAAAACAGCACCAATAGCATAATCACTAGCATCACACATAATTTCAAAAGGCAAGTTCCAATCAGGTGGTTGAACAATAGGTGCAGACATTAAGGCTTTCTTAAGTGTTTCAAAGGCTTCCACATAATCATCATCAAAAACAAAAGGAACATCCTTTCGCAAAAGATTAGTAAGAGACCTAGAAATTTTAGAGAAGTATTTAATAAACCTCCTATAGAAACCAGCATGACCAAGGAAACTACGAATACCTTTAATGTCTTTGGGACATGGCTTTTTCTCAATTGCATCAAATTTAGCTTTATCCACCTCAATACCTTGCTCAGAAATTTTATGCCCCAAGACAATACCTTCATTCACCATAAAGTGGCACGTCTCCCAATTCAAGACAAGAGTAGTTTGTTCACATATCTTCAAAACTCAATCAAGATTGCTTAAGCAATCATCAAAAGAAGTTTCGTAAACGGAGAAATCATCCATGAAAACCTCAACAATCTTTTCACAAAAGTCAGAGAATATAGCAGTCATACATCTTTGAAAGGTAGCAGGTGCATTACATAAACCAAAGGGCATACGTCTATAAGTATGAGTTCCAAAAGGGCAAGTAAAAGTGGTTTTCTCTTGATCAGGTTGTGATACAGGTATTTGAGAGAAACTAGAATATCCATCAAGAAAGCAAAACTGTGTGTGCTTAGATAATCTTTCTAGCATTTGATCAATAAAAGGCAGAGGGTAATGATCCCTTCTAGTGACTTTGTTTAATTTTCTAAAATCAATTACCATTCTATAACCAGTAACAATTCTTTGTGGGATAAGTTCATTTTTATCATTAGGAACAATAGTAAGGGCATGTTTGGGACTGCTCTGCTTCACCAAAATCAGTTTCACTACACTAAATTCACTTTGGAGCAGTTTCATCCAGAAGTTGTAGCACTACCAAATAGAATGTTTGGCTTTCATCTAGCAACAGCGTCGAGAATGGGAAATTTGGTGGAAAGGATCTATTTGATTGGTTGCGGGGGGTGAAAGAAAGGGGTATCAACTTACCGGTGGTAGTGGTGGGTAATTTCCACCCAACTCCAGCTTCTAGAGTTTTTTGGAGCACCCCCTAAAGAGCTTCATAAAAAACTGGGAGCTGTACCCCAGATTCTAGTTTTTTTGCGAAGCGGTATATCGTGGAGCTACCCCGTTTGGCTTGTATTTTTTGGAGCGGAGCTGAATTTGAAGGAGCAGAGCAGTCCCAAACAGGCTCTAATACCTCACTTTTTAGGGATACAATGAACATGACTTACCCATCTACTATCAACTATAGGATAAATTATACCTGCTTCCAGAAGCTTTAGTATTTTGGTTCTTACCACTTCCTTCATCTTAGGATTTAATCGACGTTGATAATCAACAACTGGTTTAGCATCAGGTACCATATTAATTTTGTGCTGACAGAGAGTGGGACTAATGCCCTTAAGATCATCAAGAGTATATCCAATAGCGGCACGGTGCTTCCTCAGAGTTTTTAACAATCTTTTCTCTTCATGCTCTGTAAGGTTAGCACTAATAATAACATGATATATCTTTTTCTCATCAAGATAAGCATATTTCAAAGTGTCAGGCAATTGCTTTAATTCAAACACAGGATCACCTTTAGGTGGAGGAGGACCTGTTAGAATTTCAACAGGCAAATTGTGTTTAAGGATAGGTTGTTTTTCGAAGAATATTTTATCTATTTCATTTCTTTCATGCAAATGCATATCATTTTCATGGTCTAGCAAATATTCTTCTAGTGGATCAGTACGAGGTACGGAAATAGAAGCAAGACCAATTATTTCATCCTTACTAGGCAATTCTTTATCATGAGGTTGTCTATGAAACTTATAGAAATTAAACTCATGAGACACATCACCAAAACTAACACTGACAATTTCTTTCTCACAATCTATCTTAGCATTGACAGTGTTCAAGAAAGGTCTACCAAAAATAATGGGACAAAAGTCATCTTGTGGGGAACCAAGGACTAGAAAATCAGTAGGGTATTTTATTTTCCCACACAAGACTTCAACATCTCTAACAATCCCAAGCGGTGTGGTAGTATCTCTATTAGCAAGTTTAATAGTAACATCTATGTCTTCTATTTCAGTGGGTGCTATATCATTCATAATTTCTTGGTATAAGGTAAAAGGAATAGCACTCACACTAGCACCCAAATCACATAAACCATGATAGCAATGATCTCCTATTTTAAGTGAGACAACAGGCATTCCAACAACAGGCTTGTTCTTATGTTTAGTATCGTGTTCTGCAATTCTAGCTACTTCATCACAGAAATAAATAACATGCCCATCAATATTTTTGACCAAGAGATCTTTAACCATAGCAACACTAGGTTCTACTTTAATTTGTTCAGAGGGTTTAGGTGATTTAATATTACTTTTGTGAACCACTGTTGACACCTTAGCATGTTCCTTTATCCTAACAGGGAAAGGTGGTTTTTCAATATAAGCAGTAGGAACAACTGGATCAACATTATAAATGATAGTTTCATCTTTAACTAAAACCGGTTCTTTAATTTCTTCTTTAATAGAGGGATGGTATTTAAACCACTTCTCCTTAGGGAGATCAACATGAGTAGCAAATGATTCACAAAAAGAGGCTACTATCTCCGAGTCAAGTCCATACTTAGTGCTAAACTTGTGAAAAGCATCGGTATTCATAAGAGATTTAACACAATCAAACTCAAGCTTAATACCTGACTCCTTTCCTTCATCGAGTTCCCAATCTTCAGAGTTGTGTTTAATTCTTTCCAAAAGAACCCACCAGAATTCAATAGTCTTCTTCATAAAAGAACCAGTACAAGAAGTATCGAGCATGGATTGGTCATCACGAGAAAGCCGAGCATAATTTTTTTTAATAATAATTTCTCTTGAGAGCTCATGATTGGGGCATGAATATAACATTGAATTAAGCCTCCCCCAAGCTAGAGTGATACTTTCTCCTTCACGAGGCCAAAAATTATATATATAATTCTGATCACGATGAACTAGATGCATAGGATAATTTTTCCGGTGAAATTCCAATTTCAATCGGTTCCAGTTCCAAGCTCCAATATCATCGCATAGCCTATACCATGTCAATGATTTTCCCTTCAAAGATAAAGGGAAAACCTTCTTCTTAACTTCATCTCCGGGTAAACCTGCAAGCTTAAACAATCCACAAATTTCATCCATGTGTATCAAATGCATATCAGGATGTTTTGTTCCATCTCCTACATAAGGATTAGCTAGCAGTTGTTCTATCATACCCGAAGGAATTTCATAACCAATATTTTCCGTAGGTGTAGTAGGTTGAGGGGCAACTCTTTGTGTTTCCGGTCGAGCTGAAGATACCCCGAATAAACCCCTCAAAGGATTGTTTTCCATAGTAACAAGTGACAATAAATTTCAGCGCGTAGTATAAGTTTTTCCTTACCAATTTCCACTTACCAAGAGCGCTTCACTCCCCGGAAACAGAGCCAGAAAAGAGTCTTGATGACCCACAAGTATAGGGGATCAATCGTAGTCCTTTCGAGATAAGTAAGAGTGTCGAACCCAACGAGGAGCAGAAGGAAATGACAAGTGGTTTTCAGCAAGGTAATTTCTGCATGCACTGAAATTGTCGGGAAGAGGTAGTTTGATAGCAAGATAATTTTTATCAAGTAACAAGTAACAATAAGTGCAGCAAGGTAGCCAAATCCTTTTCGTAGCAAAGGACATGCCGAAACTGTCTTAGATAAAAAGTAAAACGTTCTTCAGGGCACACGGGAATTTCATCTAGTCACTTTCATCATGTTTGTTTGATTCGCGTTTGCTACTTTGATAATTTGATATGTGGGTGGACCGGTGCTTGGGTGCTATTATTACTTGAACAAGCCTCCCACTTATGATTAACCCCCTCGCAAGTATCCGCAACTACGAAAGAAGTATTAAGATAAAATCTAACCATGGCATTAAACATATGGATCCAAATTAGTCCCTTACGGAATAGCGCATAAACTATGGTTTAAGCTTCTGTCACTCTAGCAACCCATCATCTAATAACTACTACACAATGCATTCCCTTAGGCCCAAAGATGGTGAAGTGTCATGTAGTCGACATTCACATAACACCACTAAGGGAATCACAACATACATATCATCAAAATATTGAACACATATCAAAATCACATGATTACTTGCAACATGACTTCTCCCGTGGCCTCAAGAACAAAGGCAGCTACTCACAAATAATATTCATGCTCAATATCAGAGGGATATTAAATAGCATAATGGATCTGATCTTCCACCAAATAAACTGGCTAGCATCAACTACAAGATGTAATCAACACTACTAGTCACCCACAGGTACCAATCTGAGGTTTTGATACAAAGATTGAACACAAGAGATGAACTAGGGTTTGAGATGAGATGGTGTTCTTGAAGATGTTGATGAATCCCAAAGATCAGAGGGTTGTTCATGATGACGATGGCTTCGATTTCCCCCTCCGGGAGAGAAGTTCCCCCGGCAGAATCACTCTGCCGGAGGGTAAAAGTGCTCCTGCCCAAGTTCCGCCTCAATACAGCGGCGCTCCATCCCGAAAGTGCTCTCCTTATTTTTTTCTAGGTTAAAAGACCTTATGTACCAGAAGTTGGGCACCGGAGGCGGGCCAGGGCCCCCACTACCCACCAGGGCGCGCCAGAGGGGGGAGGCGCGCCCTGGTGCCTTGTGAGCGCCTGGGTGACCCCCTCCGGTAGTTCTTTTCTCCAGTAATTTTTATTTATTCCAAAATAATTCTCCGTGAAATTTTAGCTTATTTGGAGATGTGCGGAATAGGTATCTTGGACATAGCCTTTTCAGGTCCAGAATTCTAGCTGCCGGTATTCTCCCTCTTTGTGTAAACCTTGCACATTATGAGAGAAAAGGCATTAGAATTACTCCACAAAGTATTATAATGCATAAAAACACTATAAATAATAGTAGGAAAGCATGATGCAAAATGGACGTATCAGGTCTTCACTTTGAAAATTTTCTAGTGAATATTTCTCATGCTCCCACACTTCTAATTCTCAATAGCTCGATGACCCTTAAGCTTGTGACCTCGTGGGTTCGGTAAAGTGTAGACATGATCTAGAACTTCTTTCGGTCAATGATCAATGGCCGGACCGTGGACATCCATATTGTCCCTACACCCATGTAAATAAGTATTGAGTTGCTATTCCCTTTGTTTTTTTGTACTTTACGAAACCCGACATGAAAATTATCGGCATCCACCTGAAGCAACACTTGATCACTATGTCAATTATCCTCATTATCAGTTTTGCTCTCTCTTCTCATTCTTGTGTTTTGGCATCTACATGAACAAGTCATGTTGTGTCTAGCCAGACAATGATTGATACCATCACACTGAATATCTGTCCATTGTCGGATGAGTAAATCCCAGTCCCAGCTTGTCCCTTGTCATACTTTTTTGATGCACCTAGAGGTTGTCGTTATGATCACCCTATTACATTTGACGTTTGACGAACACCAATGAACATGATCCGGTATGAAGGTACTCAATACTCTCATGGTATGCGGAATTATGCAAACATTAACATATGTGTGCTTATGCTAATAACTTGTGATGATATGATCTCATGGTATAACAATCAATTGGGTCTGTTAAACACATATGTTCTTCCAACAATGTTTCCTCAATGTTGCCAGCATTATTGTTACTTTAACTATGCCCATGATCAGGAAAACAGAACCATATTGCAACATTTAAGCTAGTCTTAGAGGCAAGACTAGGAATATAATTACCGCATATTATTACACACATGCACTTGAGTTTTCCTCTGAATCTCATGGTTATTATAGACTCGAGAACTATTGCGATTATAGGGTAGAAAATAAACATTAATTATGAATGTGGAAATAAATAATTACTTTTATTATTGCCTATGGGGCATATTTCATTCATCCACTTCATTGACATTCTGCTCAAAAATTCTTTTCACAGTACCCAGGAATTCATTGTGTTGCAGCCAGTAGTTTTCAAATCTGAATAAATTGGATTTGGGGGTGTTTGTTCCAATTTGTATGACACGAGGGTTATGATCAGAGATAGGACTAGCAAGGACGAGAGCAATGGGGATAGGGAAATTAATGGTCCAACATTTAGAGGAGAAGAACCAGTCTAATCTTTGCGAAAATAAAGCATCCTGCATATTACTCACAAGTGTAATTTATGCCTTTAAGTGGAATTTCGACCTGCCCAAGTTCAGTAATTGCTTCGTTAAAAACTATCATGTTATTAAAGTCCCCATGATCAAAATTTCTATAGTTTCAATATCTGATATAATTAAGTCCCACAATATGAGCTATTCAATATCAGTAGGCAACTATATATTCTTAAACCAATCAATAAAATTGGTTCTAGCCTCACCCTCACAAGGACATAAATATTGTGAGGATCCTGGATGGCCCAGAGTGATTGGATGTGGAATTCATCGAGATGGCAAAGTCATTGTTGAATAATATGTGCCCCTCAAATATAGCATCATTCCAAATAACCAAGAGACCACTAGAAGTACCAACAAATGGAACAAACTCAAACTTATTAAATATTCTTGGACAGAATTAAAGTACTATCAAAATGTACTTTCTTTGTCTCCTATAAGAAAATAATTAAGCACCCAAATTATTCAATCTTATTAGATAAAGCTAGCCATTTTTTAGTGGAACTAATACCACTTTTGTTTCAATTTAAGATATTCCAAAAGCGAGCCACGATAAAACATGTTGGTACTAATAAAGCCACTTGAACAATATAGAGATGTCAAGCCCAAAGTTACATGAGGAGTATAACATCATAATACTAGTTGCTTTCCAAAATCTACCCATCTGAAGCTTTTGCTTTGCACATCCTCAAGTATCACTTGGACATAGTGAGACTTACTTTCTTGGAATCTGTCTTCCCTCCCTTTCTGGCTTTTTTTGGAGAGCATCTCATTAGAAGTCTTTTTGGGGTTAACCGTGCAATAAGAGGTGTTCAATTTTTCAACCACTTTTACTAGGAAAACATGTGGTTTAGCATGACATTATTAAGGTGCTTCAATCCGAGGCTTCTTACCTCAGATTTCAGCAGTGGAACTTTGTCCTTTGTCTTTCCTTCCATGTGAAGGGCACTGGTGGAAGAGACTTCTACATTCAACACATTTTCTTGCTCTATATGAGCTTAACCCTAAGGGATAGAGAAGGCAATTCCTTTTTCAGAACAAATCAATCTCTTGGGTGGTCTACAAGTCAATGCATTGTTAGCCATCTTAACTTGGAATGATGACTTTCCACATTTGAGATTACAAGAAACTCATAACCAATCAAACTTATCAGGGGTTAAAAAGGATAAGGAGATGAAATTGACCCAATGTACTGCAACTAGAAAAAGTTGAGAAGGGTCTTCTGATGGTACAAAATGCTCTATCAAGGCCATCAATCCTTCAGGACCAATCATATTAACTTCCATTGAGGTTGAAAATCCATACGAGTGTGGAATTTACATTTCTTAGGAAAGCCATGCCAGAATTTTCAGACTCAGCAGAGAGCTTTGTTATCGACAAACCATTTTGGGGTAGGTCAATGTCGGTGCAACAAACCCTGGGTCTGTTGCCCAGACAGTGCACATGCCTAAAAGAGCAAGGTTGCAGCATCCAAGTCCAGACCAAGCAAGGAGAGATCAGATCTTTGAGGAATCAAAGGGCAGATAAAGAGGACCAAGACAAGCTAAATGAGTGACACCACTAAGGAGAAACCTCCCTTGCCGGGCAGGTGAGCCTGGCGAGGACGAGGTAGCCCCGAAGTCAAGCTTCAAGACCGTCCCAGTAGGCGTGCTGGGCGCTACGAGGGCAAACTACCCCGCCAAGGCTCCACCGCTCCACCTCACAGCAACGCAAGTCATCGATCGGTGCAGTGTCAAGCCCCCAAGTGACTAAGTGGCTGTTATTCGACACATGGCAGCCATTTCCAGAGGAAACCACCTCCAAATGACACCCGTCCAAAGATGTGTCAAGCAGACAAACAAGAAGGTGGTCGAGCAACCCAGCAAGGCTTGCCAGGCAGGCCACGATGTGACACTAAGCGGCGCATTTAATGCGCCCTGCTCTGTCTGCAGAGTTAGGTATGATAGCACTGTTCGCTATCTAATCAGTACACAATGACTGATTTGCCACTGTGGTGACCCCTTGATCTATAAAAGGAGGGCCATGGCAACCATAGAAAGGATTCGAACCCTTGTACACTCGTACATGCGTAGCTGCCCTCGCCCCGAGGCAACCCTGGCGGGCAAGAGCGCTGCGTTTCCACCACAATCCACCATCAATCCACCAAAGCATGAGTAGGGTTTTATGCCTCGCGGTGGCCCGAACCTGGGTAAAACTGCCCGTGTGATCTCTGCCATGCTGCGCTACGTTCTCCGCTCTTTGTGCAACATGCTCATCCCTCCTGCCGAACCACAAGGGGCTGACGGCCCCATAGGTGGCCGTGGTTTCCCATGACAGTCAACCAGAGCCACTACATTTAGGTAATGCCCAACAATGTTGCCAGATGGGCCAGAAATATCGTCATGTTGCAATGCATTAGTTCACACAGTGTTCGCAACAGATTGAACTTCATGCTCAATCTCCCTAATTTCAACACATTCATCAACAAAAGTATTGCATTCATAATTATGTGTTGCAGGTAGGACCAACTCATTACCATCTGCCACTTAATCACATGATCAAGCATATTCACTACTGGGAAAAGATCTATAGGTGAACTATAATTAGTGGTGGGCAGGGCGGGTCACCTGCCACTGTTATTATTCGAAAGTAGCTGTGGCGGGTACCCGGATCCACCCGCCACAGCTAACTGCACTCCAGTGGCAAGCGCTAGCACGCGCCCGTCACAGGTTGGCTCTTCCAAATAATCCTGCGGGATGGAGAGTGTAGTGGCAGGCGCCTACTCACCGCCAGCCATTGTTTCTCACATAGTTGTGGCAGGGTTTTGTCGTCGCCTGCCACAACTCTGTTTTGGCAAAACACGCCAAAATAATCCAAATTTTGAAAATGGTTGCAGAGGCGGGCTCGTTTAAGTGCCCGCCATAGCTCCATGCACAGTTACCCCTCAGCGCTAGCTGAACCGTCACCAATCTATTTTCTGTTTCCCCTCCCTCCATTTCATTTCTCCCAGTCAGTTCCTCTTCCCCCTCTCCCTTCCGCGCCGTCCTGCGCCTCGGTCGACGCCGTCGTCCCTCCGACCCACATGACCGCCGGATCTGCTAGCCTCCCCGTCCTCCTCTGCGGGCGCCGCTGGATCTGCTCGTTGTCTTTTCGTTCGCCTCCGACCCGCGTCGCCGCCGGATTTGCTCGCCATCTCGTCGTATGCCTTGACCACCGCCGCCGTCGCCTGCCTAGACCACCACCGCCATCATCCGCCTCGACCATCACCACTGCCTCCCTGTTGTCGCATCCGTGGCCGAAAAAGCCACCACCGGTATACTATTTTCATGTTTTCGGTGTTACCTTCTTTATTTGAAGGGATGGGGTTGCTTTAGGGTGCGCGGGAACAACTCAATTTAGGTTCAAATGTAGGAACCTCATGGATAAGGATAAGGTAATGGAATTGATAGAGAAATCCATAAACCTAGCTAGGATGATCAAATTGATAAAGTGGATAATTCCGTACGAGTACAACTCTTATTTGAACGAAGTGCGAAAAATGCGATCTTTTTTCCCTAATAGAACAAAAACTAATACTTTAATTGAGTCGGTAAAGATCAAATGTATTATCAAAGTGCTTTAGGGTCAGTTAGCCTCATGGGCTTATCATGTTATTCACAGAGATTTGAAAAAGTGTGACAAAGTTTTGGTGAAATGTTGATTCATTTCCGTTTCGCCAAATTTCTGTCTCTCAATATGTTAATTTTTAAAGCAAAGTCATGCCGAATTTTCTTATGTATGACAAGTGCATGCGCTTATCATGCTATTCACAGGGATTTGAAAAGGAGTGCCAACATTTTGGTGAAACATTGATTAACTTCTGTTTCGTCAAATTTCTAGTACTCAATATGTTCAATATTAAGCAAAGGTCATACCGAAATTTCTCGGAACCTTCTTAGCCGGTTCCTCGTCTCACTATTACTTTCATAATTTAGTATTCATGTCAGCCATTTATCGTTAATAAGTGCTTCAAAATGATTATTAGGGGTCATGAGGCGTAAGATCTGCCAGCCCTACAAAAATCCATGCATGGACAGTATTGAAACTGCAATGCAGTTTGGGATCTTCTTGAAGAAGGAATTTAAAGAATCAGTAGTAACGGTCTTTAACTTCAATTTGTGTATTCAATTCTAATCATTTGTTTCATTGTTTTACCGACTTTATTGTTGATTATTAACTGTTGCATAGTGTATCCCATGCAACATAAGGGTTGACTTCAACAATTTATGAAGTAACGTTATGTACTTTGAGAATGATAAGGGGCGCACATTCGAACTGGATGTGTGTAAACAAAAGGACAGAACCATCATATTTGGCGATGGATGGGAGTAGTACATTTCACAGAATAATTTTAGAGGAGGAGAGTACATGGCCTTTTACTTAAAAGGAGAGGTCAACACGTTAAGGACATTCTATTTCAACAACAATGATGATGACGATGACCAAGATGACCAGGACAACCAAGATGAAGATGAGGACAACCAAGATGACCAGGATGATGGAAACAACCAAGATGGAGATGAGGACAGCCAAGATGAAGATGATGACAACCAAGATGAAGATGATGGTCCATTTCTTTCTGCATTTTTCTCTCAAAGAATGAAGAAGCTTACTCAGGATGAGACCATGAATGTCACCATGATGTTACCACCCAGTTTGGCCTTCTTAGGGATGCTCTTCGTGCACCGTTTAACTAAAACCAACGTTGTCAAAAAAGTCATGGCGAGATGTTCTGTATTTTTGCATCTTTTTTCTCTTAGTGTCGTCACATAAGCAAGTATGGTGAGACGTATAGCATTGCGTACTCTCTATTTTCTCGGGAGTTCAGAAGTTACCTATGAAGATGTTTTCTGGAGTGAATGCTACTTCTTGAGCTTGCGTTGATTTTTCCCTTGAAGAGGAAAGTGTGATGCAGCAAATTAGAGATAAGTATTTCCCTCAGTTAAGAACCAAGGTATCAATCTAGTAGGAGGAACAAGCAAGTCTCCAATCTATGCACCTACACAAACTAACAAACACTTGCACTCAACGCGAAAAAGGGGTTGTCCATCCCTTCACGGTCTCGAACAAGAGTGAGATCTAATAGAGATAGGTATAAAAGATTATTAAAACATAAAACAAAGTAAAAAACAAATAAATTGCAGCAAGGTATTTTTTGGTTTTCTGGTTTATAGAACTGAAAATATATGATGGAAAATAGACCTAGGGGGCATAGGTTTCACTAGAGGCTTCTCTCTTGAAAGAAAATAATACGGTGGGTGAACAAATTACTGTCGAGCAATTGATAGAAAAGCGCAAAGTTATGACGATATCCAAGGCAATGATTATGAATATAGGCATCGCGTTCGTGTCAAGTAGACCGAAACGATTCTGCATCTACTACTATTACTCAACACATCGACCGCTATCCAGCATGCATCTAGAATATTAAGTTCATAAGAACGGAGTAACGCCTTAAGTAAGATGACATGATGTAGAGGGATAAACTCAAGCAATATGATGAAACCCCCATCTTTTTACCCTTGATGGAAACAATACAATACATGCCACGCTACCCCTACTATGTCACTGGGTGAGGACACCGCAAGATTGAACCCAAAACTAAACACCTCTCCCATTGCAAGAAAAACCAATCTAGTTGGCCAAACCAAACCGATAATTCGAAGAGATATAAAAAGATATTAAATCATGCATAAAAGAGTTCAGAGAAGACTCAAATAATATTCATAGATAATCTGATCAGAAATCCACAATTCATTGGATCTCGACAAACACACGGCAAAATAATATTACATCAGATAGATTGCTACTTCTTGAGCTTGCGTTGGTTTTTCTCTTGAAGGGGAAAGGGTGATGCAGCAAAGTAGAGATAAGTATTTCCCTCAGTTTGAGAACCAACGTATCAATCCAGTAGGAGACAGCGCACAAATCACTGAATACCTGCACAAACAATCAAACAACTTGCACCCAACGCGATAAAGGGGTTGTTAATCCCTTCACGGTTATTTGCAAAAGTGAAAGGACACCGCAAGATTGAACCCAAAGCTAAGCACCTCTCCCATTGCAAGAAAAACCAATCTAGTTGGCCAAACCAAACCGATAGTTCGAAGAGAATTACAAAGATATCAAATCATGCATATAAGAATTCAGAGAAGATTCAAATAATATTCATAGATAAGCTGATCATAAATCCACAATTCATCGGATCTCGGCAAACACACCGCAAAAAAGTATTACATCGAATAGAACTCTAAGAACATCGAGGAGAACATGGTATTGAGAATCAAAGAGAGAGAAGAAGCCATCTAGCTACTAGCTATGGACCCGTAGGTCTGTGGTAAACTACTCACGCTTCATCGGAAGGGCAATGGTGTTGATGTTGAAGCCCTCCGTGATCGAATCCCCCTCCGGCAGGGTGCCGGAAAAGGTCCCTAGATGGGATCTCACAGGTACAGAAGATTGCGGCGGTGGAAAAGTCTTTTCGTGGATGCCTCTGTTGGTTTGGGGATATAGGGGTATATATAGGCGAAAGAATTAGGTCAGGAGGTGCACGAGGGGCCCACAAGGGTGGGGGTTGCGCCCTACCCCCCTTGGCGCGCCCTTCGTCCTTGTGGCCGCCTCGTGGCTCCTCCGACTTCATCTCCAAGTCTCCTGGTTTCCTTCTGGTCCAAGAAAAATCATCGCGAAAGTTTTATTCCGTTTGGACTCCGTTCGCTATTCCTTTTCTGCGAAACTCAAAAACAAGGAAAAAACAGAAACTGGCACGGGGCTCTAGGTTAATAGGTTAGTCCCAAAAAAATATAAAATAGCATATTAATGCATATAAAACATCCAAAACAGATAATATAATAGCATGGGACAATCAAAAATTATAGATACGTTGGAGACATATCAAGCATCCCCAAGCTTAATTCCTGCTTGTCCTCGAGTAGGTAAATGATAAAAACAGAACTTTTGATGTGGAATGCTACCTAACATATTTATCCATATAATTTTCTTTATTGTGGCATGAATGTTCAGATCCATAAGATTCAAAACAAAAGTTTAATATTGACATAAAAACAATAATACTTCAAGCATACTAACAAGGCAATTATGTCTTCTCAAAATAACATGGCAAAAGAAAGCTTATCCCTACAAAATCATATAGTCTGGCTATGCTCCATCTTCATCACACAAAATATTCAAATCATGCACAACCCCGATGACAAGCCAAGCAATTGTTTCATACTTTTGATGTTCTCAAACTTTTTCAACTTTCACGCAATACATGAGCGTTAGCCATGGACATAGCACTATAGGTGGAATAGAAGGTGGTTGTGGAGAAGACAAAAAGAGGGAGATAGTCTCACATCAACTAGGCATATCAACGGGCTATGGAGATGCCCATTAATAGATATCAATGTGAGTGAGTAGGGATTGCCATGCAACGGATGCACTAGAGCTATAAGTTTATGAAAGCTCAAAAAGAAACTAAGTGGGTGTGCATCCAACTCGCTTGCTCACGAAGACCTAGGGCAATTTGAGGAAGCCCATCATTGGAATATACAAGCCAAGTTCTATAATGAAAAATTCCCACTAGTATATGAAAGTGACAACATAGGAGACACTCTATCATGAAGATCACGGTGCTACTTTGAAGCACAAGTGTGGTAAAAGGATAGTAACATTGCCACTTCTCTCTTTTCTCTCATTTTTTTTATTTGGGCCTTCTCTCATTTTTTTAGCTCTTTTTTTTCGTCCGAAGCTCATCCCGACTTGTGGGGGAATCATAGTCTCCATCATCCTTTCCTCACATGGGACAATGCTCTAATAATGAAGATCATCACACTTTTATTTACTTACAACTCAAGAATTACAACTCGATTCTTAGAACAAAATATGACTCTATATGAATGCCTCTGGCGGTGTACTGGGATGTGCAATGAATCAAGAGGGACATGTATGAAAGAATTATGAATGGTGGCTTTGCCACAAATACGATGTCAACTACATGATCATGCAAAGCAATATGACAATGATGAAGCGTGTCATAATAAAATGGAATGGTGGAAAGTTGCATGGCAATATATCTCGGAATGGCTATGAAAATGCCATAATAGGTAGATATGGTGGCTGTTTTGAGGAAGGTATATGGTGGGTGTATGGTACCGACTTAAGTTGCGCGGTACAAGAGAGGCTAGCAATGGTGGAAGGGTGAGAGTGTGTATAATCCATGGACTCAACATTAGTCATAAAGAACTCACATACTTATTGCAAAAATCTATTAGTTATCAAAACAAAGTACTACGCGCATGCTCCTAGGGGGATAGATTGGTA
This sequence comes from Thinopyrum elongatum, assembly GCA_011799875.1. Taxonomy (NCBI): domain Eukaryota; kingdom Viridiplantae; phylum Streptophyta; class Magnoliopsida; order Poales; family Poaceae; genus Thinopyrum; species Thinopyrum elongatum. The sequence continues at coordinate 412,889,978 of CM022297.1, read as the reverse complement.
GGAAAAGACCATCGCTCGTCCCCGACCGCCACTCATATGGAAGACAATCAATAAATAAATCATGCTCCGACTTCATCACATAACGGTTCACCATACGTGCATGCTATGGGAATCACAAACTTTAACACAAGTATTTCTCAAATCCACAATTACTCACTAGCATGACTCTAATATCACCATCTTTATATCTCAAAACAATCATAAGGAATCAAACTTCTCATAGTATTCAATGCACTTTATATGAAAGTTTTTATTATATCCCTCTGGGATGCCTATGATATTAGGACTAAATTTATAACCAAAGCAAATTACCATGCTGTTTAAAGACTCTCAAAATAATATAAGTGAAGCATGAGAGTTCAATAATTTCTATAAAATAAAGCCACCGCCGTGCTCTAAAAAGATATAAGTGAAGCACTAGAGCAAAATTGCCTAGCTCAAAAGATATAAGTGAAGCACAAAGAGTATTCTAATAAATCACTATTCATGCATGTCCCTCTCAAAAGGTGTGTACAGCAAGGATGATTGTGGCAAACTAAAAAGCAAAGACTCAAATTATACAATATGCTCCAAGCAAAACACATATCATGTGGTGAATAAAAATATAGCTTCAAGTAAATTTACCGATAGACGAAGACGAAAGAGGGGATGCCTTCCGGGGCATCCCCAAGCTTAGGCTCTTGGTTGTCCTTAAATATTACCTTGGGGTGCCTTGGGCATCCCCAAGCTTAGGCTCTTGCCACTCTTATTCCATAGTCCATCAAATCCTCACCCAAAACTTGAAAACTTCACAACACAAAACTCAACAGAAAATCTCATAAGCTCTGTTAGTACAAGAAAATAAATCACCAGTTTTGGTACTGTTGTGAACTCATTCTTTATTTATTTTGGTGTAATATCTACTGTGTTCCAACTTTTCCATGGTTCATACCCCCCGATACTACCCATAGATTCAACAAAATAAGCAAACAAAACAAAGAAAAAAGAATCTGTCAAAAACAGAACAGTCTGCGAAGATCCAAATTGTTCTAATAGTTCTGTAACTCCAACAATTCTGAACAATTAGGATAACAGATTAAATTTGTATATAAATCTCGTATAAAAAATTCATTGTTTTTAAACTCTCGAGTGAATTATTAAAATTCTGATACTGGACGCAGAAGTTTCTGTTTTTCAGAAAGATCAAATCAACTATCACCGTAAGCCATCCCAAAGGTCTTACTTGGCACAAACACTAATTAAAACAAAAAACCAAATCTAACCATAGGCTAGATGAATTATTTATTGGAAAACAGAAAGGAAAAATATTGGGTTGTCTCCCAACAAGCGCTTTTCTTTAAAGCCTTTTAGCTAGGCATTGATGATTTCAATGATGCTCACATAAAAGAGAAGAATTGAAGCACAAAGAGGGCATCATAAAACACATGACAAACACATCTAAGTCTAACATACTTCCTATGCATAGGCATTTTATAAGAAAACAAATTATCAAGGCAAGCAAAAACTAGCATATGCAAGGAAAAAGAAAGAGATGATAGGAATCTCAACATGAAGAGAGGTAATTTAGTAACATGAAAATTTCTACAACCATATTTTCCTCTCTCATAATAATTACATATAGGATCATAAGCAAATTCAACAAATTAGCTATGACATAACATATTCTCAACACGATCCACATGCATGCGAAGTTGACACTCTTCCAAAATAGTGGGATTAACATTAACTAAAGTCATGACCTCTCCAAACCCACTTTTGTCAAAAATTTCATAAGATTGAACATTCTCCAAATATGTGGGATCTAAAGTTGACACTCTTCCAAACCCACTTTCAGTATTATTGCAAACATTATTATCAATCTCATATTCATCATGGGGCTTAAATAAATTTTCAAGATCATAAGAAAAATCAACCCAATCATGATGATTGCAACAAGTAGTGGACCTAGCAAAACTAGCATCCCCAAGCATAGGGTTTTGCATATCATTAGAACAACTGACATTAATAGAATTTATAGTAGAACCATTGCAATCATGCTTTTTATTTGAGGAGCTATCGTGAATCACTTCATAAATTTCTTCATCACAATTTTCAGATTCACGAATTTCAAGCAAAACTTCATAAAGATAATCTGGTGCACAAAACTCACTAGCAATTGGTTCATCAAAATTGGATCTCTTAAAAAGATTAGGAAGTGGATGAGGATCCATAAAATTTTAGCAAGCGAAGATGCAACCAAAAAGAAGGCTCATGGTAACACAAGCAAACAAAAGATCGAACGGAAGAAGGGCGAATAAAAAGGAAAATCTTTTCAAAAATCGTTCTAGAAGTGGGGGAGAGGAAAACAAGAGGCGAATGGCGAATAATGTACTGCAAGAGATGAGAGTTTACGATGGGTACTTGGTATGTCTTGACTTGGCGTAGATCTCCCCGACAACGGCGCCAGAAATTCTTCCTGCTACTTCTTGAGCTTGCGTTGGTTATTCCCTTGAAGAGGAAAGGGCGATGCAGCAAAGTAGAGATAAGTATTTCCCTCAGTTTGAGAACCAAGGTATCAATCCAGTAGGAGACAACGCACAAATCACCGAATACCTGCACAAACAATCAAACAACTTGCACCCAACGCGATAAAGGGGTTGTCAATCCCTTCACGGTTATTTGGAAAAGTGAGATCTGATAGAGATAGATAATCGATAAAGTAAATATTTTTGGTATTTTTGTTTTATAGATCGGAAAGTAAAAGATTGCAAAATAGTAGATCAGTCTGTGTCAGGTAGACCGAAACGATTCTGCATCTACTACTATTACTCCACACATCAACCGCTATCCAGCATGCATATAGAGTATTAAGTTCATAAAGAACGGAGTAATGCATTAAGTAAGATGACATGATGTAGAGGAATTAACTCAAGCAATATGATGAACACCCCATCTTTTTATCCTCGATGGCAACAATACAATACGTGCCTTGCTGCCCCTACTGTCACTGGGAAAGGAAACCGCAAGATTGAACCCAAAGCTAAGCACTTCTCCCATTGCAAGAAAAACCAATATAGTTGGCTAAACCAAACCGATAGTTCGAAGAGAATTACAAAGATATCAAATCATGCATATAAGAATTCAGAGAAGATTCAAATAATATTCATAGATAAGCTGATCATAAATCCACAATTCATCGGATCTCGGCAAACACACCACAAAAAAGTATTACGTCGAATAGATCTCCAAGAACAACGAGGAGAACATGGTATTGAGAATCAAAGAGAGAGAAGAAGCCATCTAGCTACTAGCTATGGACCCGTAGGTCTGTGGTAAACTAATCACGCTTCATCGGAAGGGCAATGGTGTTGATGTAGTAGCCCTCCATGATCGAATCCCCCTCCGGCAGGGTGCCGAAAAAGGACCCTAGATGGGATCTCACGGGTACACAAGGTTGCGGCGGTGGAAAAGTCTTTTCATGGATGCCTCTGTTGGTTTGGGGATATATGGGTATATATAGGTGAAAGAATTAGGTCATGAGGTGCACGAGGGGCCCACAAGGGTGGGGCGCGCCATACCCCCCTGGGCGTGCCCTTCGTCCTTGTGGCCGCCTCGTGGCTCCTCCGACTTCATCTCCAAGTCTCTTGGTTTCCTTCTGGTCCAAGAAAAATCATCGCGAAAGTTTTATTCCATTTGGACTCCATTTGGTATTCCTTTTCTGCGAAACTCAAAAACAAGGAAAAAATAGAAACTGGCACTGGGCACTAGGTTAATAGGTTAGTCCCAAAAATAATATAAAATAGCATATTAATGCATATAAAACATCCAAAACAGATAATATAATAGCATGGAACAATCAGAAATTATAGATATGTTGGAGACGTATCATAGATCTGCAAGAACATCGAGGAGAACATTTTATTGAAGATCAAAGAGAGAGAAGAAGCCATCTAGCTACTAGCTATGGACCCGTAGGTTTGTGGTAAACTACTGATGCTTCATCGGAAGGGCAGCATGGTTGATGTAGAGGCCCTCCGTGATCGAATCCCCCTCCGGCAGGGTGCCGAAAAAGGCCCCAAGATGGGATCTCACGGGAACAGAGGCTTGCGGCGGCAGAAAAGTATTTTGGTGGATGCTTCTGTTGGTTTGGGAATATTTGGGAATTTATAGCACAGGAATTAGTGTTGGAGGACTCCCGAGGGGCCCACAAGCTATGGAGGTGCGCCCCCAGGGCGCGGCCTCAGGGCTTGTGGTTCCCTCGGGACTCTTCTGGCCCCCTCTCCAAGCTCTGTGGATGTCTTTTGGTCCAAGAAAAATCATCGTAAAGTTTTATTCCATTTGGACTCCGTTTGATATTCCTTTTCTGTAAAACTCAAAAACAAAGAAAAACAGAAACTGTCACTGGGCTCTAGGTTAATAAGATAGTCCAAAAAATAATATAAAATAACATATTAATGCATAAAAAACTTCCAAAACAAATAATATAATAGCATCGAGCAATCGAAAATTATAGATACGTTGGAGACGTATCAAGCATCCCCAAGCTTAATTCCTACTCGTCCTCGAGTAGGTAAATGATAAAAACAGAATTTTTGATGTGGAATGCTACCTAACATATTTATCCATGTAATCTTCTTTATTTTGGCATGAATATTTAGATCCATAAGATTCAAAAGAAAAGTTTAATATTGACATAAAAAAGATAATACTTCAAGCATACTAATAAAGCAATCATGTCTTCTCAAAATAACATGGCCAAAGAAAGTTATCCCTACAAAATCATATAGTCTTGCTATGCTCCATCTTCATCACACAAAGTATTTTATCATGCACAACCCCGATGACCAGCCAAGCAATTGTTTCATACTTATGGTGTTCTCAAACTTTTCAACTTTCACGCAATACATGAGCGTGAGCCATGGATATAGCACTATAGGTGGAATAGAATATGGTGGTTGTGGAGAAGACAAAAAGAAGGAGAAAGTCTGACATCAAATAGGCATATTAACGGGCTATGGAGATGTCCATCAATAGATATCAATGTGAGTGAGTAGGGATTGCCATGCAACGGATGCACTAGAGCTATAAGTGTATGAAAGCTCAAAAAGAAACTAAGTGGGTGTGCATCCAACTTGCTTGCTCACGAAGACCTAGGGCAATTTGAGGAAGCCCATCATTGGAATATAAAAAGACAAGTTCTATAATGAAAAATTCCCACTAGTATATGAAAGTGACAAAATAGGAGACTCTCTATCATGAAGATCATGGTGCTACTTTGAAGAACAAGTGTGGAAAAAAGGAAAGTAACATTCTCCCTTCTCCCTTTTCTCTCATTTTTTTGGGCTTCTTTTGGCCTCTTTTATTTTTTGTAAAGTCCGGAGACTTATCCCAACTTGTGAGGGAATCATAGCTTCCATCATCCTTTCCTCACATGGGACAATGCTCTAATAATAATGATCATCACACTTTTATTTACTTACAACTCAAGAATTACAACTCGATACTAGAACAAGATATGACTCTATATGAATGCCTCCAGCGGTGTACCAGGATGTGCAATGATCAAGAGTGTCATGTATGAAAATTATGAACGGTGTCCTTGCCACAAATACTATGCCAACTACATGATCATGCAAAGCAATATGACAATGATGGTGCGTGTCATAATAAAATGGAACGGTGGAAGTTGCATGGCAATATATCTCGGAATGGCTATGGAAATGCCATAATAGGTAGGTATGGTATATGGTGGGTTTAATGCACCGGCGAAAGTTGCGCGGTACTAGAGAGGCTAGCAATGGTGGAAGGGTGAGAGTGCGTATAATCCATGGACTCAACATTAGTCATAAAGAACTCACATACTTATTGCAAAAAATTATTACCTATCGAAACATAGTACTACACGCATGCTCCTAGGGGGGATAGATTGGTAGGAAAATACCATCGCTCGTCCCCCGACCGCCACTCATAAGGAAGACAATCAAAAAATAAATCATGCTCCGACTTCACCACATAACGGTTCACCATACGTGCATGCTACGGGAATCACAAACTTTAACGCAAGTATTTCTACCAATCCAAAATTACTCACCATCTTTATATCTCAAAACAAATGCAAGGAATCAAACTTCTCATCTTATTCAACGCTCTTTATATGAAAGTTTTTATTATATCCCTCTTGGATGCCCATCATATTAGGACTAAATTCATAACCTAGGCAAATCACCATGCTATTTAGAGACTCTCAAAATAATATAAGTGAAGCATGAGAGTTCAACAATTTCTATCAAATAAAGCCACCGTCGTGCTCTAAAAAGATATAAGTGAAGCACTAGAGCAAACTGCCTAGCTCAAAAGATATAAGTGAAGCACATAGAGTATTCTAATAAATTCATGATTCATGCGTGTCCCTCTCAGAAAGATGTGTACATCTCGGGGGGATGACCCCGGGCAGGCAACGGAACCCGGATCCTTTTTTAAAATATCGGGGCCAGCTTCGCCCCTCAAATATGGCTTGCGCTTGGCCGGGTTCCTCGACCCAGCCAAGCCCCGCAATCCGGCTAAACCCCGCATTCCGGCCAAACCCCGCAACGCGGCCGGGCCTGCTGGCGCATGCCGGCCGGCCCCGCCCAACCAAGACCTCCTCAACCCAGCCTCGGGTCAGCTCCCGTCCCATCCAAGGCGTACGACGGATCAAGTCCCCGTAAGGGAGATGAGCATGGCTACAGTGGCCCACCAACCCCTCTAACCGGCAGGAGCATGGCAATAGTGCCCCACCTGCTCCACTAACCAAGGCCGGCATGGCAATAGTGCGCCCCTCGTCCTGCTGACGCAGGCCGATGGTGACCAGGCGACGTGCCACTGTAGCCGAGCCGGCTCAGCCACTCCGTGACGCACGACAAGACGGAGAACCCGGCGGGTCCCAGCACCGGCTTCCCAGATGCTGACATCCCGGTCCCATGGCCTTGTAACTTTACCTTTGTAACCCTGGGGGGTTGACCTATAAAACCCCCCAGGAGCCCTCCATGTACATGGGCGAACACATGAGATAATCCACCAGTAGAGCACCCACACACGCACAAGGAGAAGGAGCAGCCTGAGCCTTGGCCTGCCTTCCTTCCTCCCCCAAACATCTCCAGGAGCAACTCTGTACTGATACCTATAAACCACTCTCGGCAGGAGTAGGGGTGTTATCTCTCCGGAGAGCTCTGAACCTGGGTATGTCTTGCGCCCCATGCTCGCTCATACCGACCTCGCCTCTGGAGCCCACCGGTGCCCTCAAGCCTGTCCTCTCTTTAGCCATCCTTTGGCATCTGTCGTGTGCCCACCACAACAGTTGGCGCCCACCGTGGGGCAGCTCGAGGTCCCGGCCGGAGACATGTTGCAGACGGAGCCCCTCGCCGATTCTGGCGAGCGCGTCATGCGCTGCGCGTCCCCTGAGCCTGTCGCACTGGCGGCCGACGTCATCGACGCCCTCACCGCCTCCTTCGCTACGCTGCGCTTCTCAAATGCGCCCACGGCCGATGAGTACCCCAGCGAGGTGCTCGACGTCTCCGACTCGCCCGTCCCCCTCAGCGACGACATCCTCGCTAGGGCTGCAGACCTCTACGTCCGAGTAGAGGTATTCGTCACCGGTTCTAGCTCTTCTTCGTCTAGCAAGAAGGCCGCCGCCACCAGGGCTGCAGCGGACCGCGCTAGCATGGCTGACCCGCTGCGCGCCATGATGCAAAACCTTAGCATTCCCATCGCCACCGACGTCAATGCCACCAACGCCGCAGAGGCCCGGGCCCAGCTCGAGGAAGAGCACAAGCGCCTGCTGGACAGGGCCGAGACGCTAGCTGCTACGTAGCGCCGACTGGAGGTCACCCAGTGGGAGCGGGAAGCTGCGTACGGCTTCACTCCGACCGCCACCGAGCCCAGCCGGGTTACCGAGGTGCGGGCCCATGGCGGCGCCATTGGCCGTGCCCTCGGCGCAGACCCACCTGTCTACGACACCCCGGTCAAGAACATGCACGCCGCGGAGGCGGCCGCTGTTGGCCTGGATCAGCTGCAGGGCGAGGAGCTGCAGGAGCGCCTGTGGTGCCTAAACGAGCTTCTCGGCGCCGCGAACGCGCAGCAAGATTGCCTCGACCATCCCGCCACGTCCGCCTCGCGGCGCACCAAGGATCCCGAGCGCGAGCGGTAGAACACGGTGTCTTCCCGCGCCCCGACGAAGCCCAATCCGACCAGACCCGAGCCCGGCATAGCCGCGGGGCCGGTGACGGTTTGGGCAATGAGCCGGCCCCGGAGGACCAGCGCCGGCAAGACCATCGTCCACCATGCGGCCCGCGTGGCAACCTGGCCTCAACCAACCCAGCGCCGCGCGGTCCCGTCGCAAGCCGGCTGGGCCCGCGCGCCATCGCCTCGACCAGCTCGCCCTCTCCTTCGAGCTGGAGGAGGACAACGCCGTCGGCCTGGCTTGTTTTGGCCCGCGTATCCGAGATGAGCCCTTTCACAAAGGGTTCACACTACCCCGCGACACCCCCAAGTACAACGGCTCCGTCAAGCCGGAGGACTGGCTCATCGACTACACCACCGCCATCGGCATCGCGGGCGGCAATCACCGTCTAGCCGTACGCTACGCCCCGCTCATGCTCCAGGGCTCGGCCCGCACGTGGATGAACAGCCTGCCAGCCGGCAGCATTAACGCGTGGGTCGATTTCGAGCAGGCCTTCATTCGCAAATTCACCTGCACCTACAAGCGTCCCGGCCGTCCAAGCCAGCTCGCCATATGCATGCAAGGGCTGGCCGAAACCGGCCGAGAGTACCTCGCATGCTGGACCGAGCTCCGGAACAGCTGCGAGGGTGTTCATGAGGTCCAGGCCATTCAGTACTTCATGAGCGGCTGCCGGGACGGCACCCTCATCGAGACCAAACTCCTGCGCTCCGAGCCAACCACCATGGCCGCGCTCATGGCCATCGCGGACAAGTACGTGATACGTCTCCAACGTGTCTATAATTTTGGATTGTACGATGCTATTATATTATCTATTTTGGATGTTTTATATGCATTAATATGCTATTTTATATTATTTTTGGGACTAACCTATTAACCTAGAGCCCAGTGCTAGTTTCTGTTTTTTCCTTGTTTTTGAGTTTCGCAGAAAAGGAATACCAAACAGAATCCAAACGGAATAAAACTTTCGCGATGATTTTTCTTGGACCAGAAGGAAACCAGGAGACTTGGAGATGAAGTCGGAGGAGCCACGAGGCGGCCACAAGGACGGAGGGCACGCCCAGGGGGGTAGGGCGTGCCCCCCACCCTTGTGGGCCCCTCGTGCACCTCCTGACCAAATTCTTTCGCCTATATATACTCTTATATCCCCAAACCAACAGGGGCATCCACGAAAAGACTTTTCCACTGCCGCAACCTTCTGTACCCGTGAGATCCCATCTAGGGACCTTTTTCGGCACCCTTTCGGAGGGGGATTCAATCACGGAGGGCTTCTACATCAAAACCATTGCCCTTCCGATGAAGCGTGAGTAGTTTACCACAGACCTACGGGTCCATAGCTAGTAGCTAGATGGCTTCTTCTCTCTCTTTGATTCTCAATACCATGTTCTCCTCGTTGTTCTTGGAGATCTATTCGATGTAATACTTTTTTGCGGTGTGTTTGCCGATATCCGATGAATTGTGGATTTATGATCTGCTTATCTATGAATATTATTTGAATCTTCTCTGAATTCTTATATGCATGATTTGATATCTTTGTAATTCTCTTCGAACTATCGGTTTGGTTTGGCCAACTAGATTGGTTTTTCTTGCAATGGGAGAAGTGCTTAGCTTTGGGTTCAATCTTGCGGTGTCCTTTCCCAGTGACAGTAGGGGCAGCAAGGCACGTATTGTATTGTTGCCATCGAGGATAAAAAGATGGGGTTTTCATCATATTGCTTGAGTTAATTCCTCTACATCATGTCATCTTACTTAATGCATTACTCCGTTCTTTATGAACTTAATACTCTAGATGCATGCTGGATAGCGGTCGACGTGTGGAGTAATAGTAGTAGATGCAGAATCGTTTCGGTCTACTTGACACGGATGTGATGCCTATATTCATGATCATTGCCTTAGACATCGTCATAACATTGCGCTTTTCTATCAATTGCTCGGCAGTAATTTGTTCACCCACCATATTATTTTCTATCTTGAGAGAAGCCTCTATGGCCCCCGGGTCTATTTTCCATCATATTAGTTTCCGATCTACTATTTTGCAATCTTTTACTTTCCGATCTATAAAACAAAAATACCAAAAATATTTACTTTATCATTTATCTATCTCTATCAGATCTCACTTTTGCAAATAACCGTGATGGGATTGACAACCCCTTTATCGCGTTGGGTGCAAGTTGTTTGATTGTTTGTTTAGGTATTCGGTGATTTGCGTGTTGTCTGCTAATGGATTGATACCTTGGTTCTCAAACTGAGGGAAATACTTATCTCTACTTTGCTGCATCACCCTTTCCCCTTCAAGGGAAAAACCAACGCAAGCTCAAGAAGTAGCCGGAAGAATTTCTGGCGCCGTTGCCGTGGAGATGTACGCCAAGTCAAGACATACTAAGTACCCATCATAAATTCTCATCTCTTGCATTACATTATTCGACATTTGCCTCTCGTTTTCCTCTCCCCCACTTCTAAAACAATTTTTGAAAAGATTTGCCTTTTTCTTCGCCCCTCTCTTTGTCGTTTCTTCGTCCCTCTTCCGTTCGTCTTCTTTGTTTGTTTTTTGTATGCTCGTGTGTTGGATTGCTTGCTTTGTCACGATGGCTCAAGAGAATACCAAATTATGTGACTTTTCCAACACCAATAACAATGATTTTATTAGCACTCCGATTGCTCCCACCACTAGTGCGGAATCTTGTGAAATTAATGCCGCTATGCTGAATCTTGTTATGAAAGATCAATTTTCTGGCCATCCTAGTGAAGATGCCGCATCCCATCTAAACAATTTCATTGATTTGTGTGATATGCAAAAGAAAAAAGATGTGGATAATGATATTGTTAAATTGAAGCTATTTCCATTCTCACTACGAGATCGTACTAAAACTTGGTTTTCATCTTTGCCTAAAAATAGTATTGATTCATGGAATAAGTGTAAATATGCTTTTATTTTCAAGTATTTTCCTCCCGCTAAGATCATCTCCCTAAGGAATGATATTATGAATTTTAAGCAACTTGATCATGAACATGTTGCACAATCTTGGGAGAGAATGAAATTGATGATACGAAATTGCCCTACTCATGGTTTGAATTTGTGGATGATTATACAAATTTTTTATGCCGGATTGAATTTTGCTTCTAGAAATCTTTTAGATTCGTCCACGGGAGGCACTTTTATGGAAATTACTCTAGGAGAAGCTACTAAACTTCTAGATAATATTATGGTTAATTATTCTCAATGGCATACCGAAAGATCTTCCACTAATAAAAAAGTGCATGTGATTGAAGAGATTAATGTTTTGAGTGGAAAGATGGATGAACTTATGAAATTATTTGCTAGCAAGAGTGCTTCTTTGGATCCTAATGATATGCCTTTGTCCACTTTGATTGAAATAATAATGAATCTATGGATGTGAATTTTGTTGGTAGGAACAATTTTGGTAATAACGCGTATAGAGGCAATTTTAATCCTAGGCCATTTTCTAGTAATTCCTCTAATAATTATGGTAATTCCTACAAAAATTCTTATGAAAATTATAATAAGATGCCCTCTGATTTTAAAAATAGTGTTAAAGAATTTATGAGTTCGCAAAAGAATTTCAATGCTTTGATTGACGAAAAATTGCTTACGATTGATGATTTGGCTAGGAACATGGATATAATTTCTCTTGATGTTGACTCTTTGAAACTTAGATCTATTCCACCAAAGCATGATATCAATGAGTCTCTCAAAGCTATGAGAATTTCCATTGATGAGTGCAAAGAAAGAACCGCTAAGATGCGTGCAAAAACGGATTGGTTTGTAAAAACATGTTTTTCTAGTTTCCATGAAAATAATGATGAAGATCTTAAAGTGATTGATGTGACTCCTATTGAATCTTTGTTTTCCAATATAAATCTTGATAAATATGGGACTGGAGATGAGTCAACTTTAGTTAAAAGGCGTCCCAATGATTCGAGTTTTTAGATCTTGATGCAAAAATTGATAAAAGTGGGATTGGAGAGGTCAAAACTTTAAGTAGCAATGAACCCACTCTTTTGGATTTCAAGGAATCTAATTATGATAATTGTTCTTTAATAGATTGTACTTCCTTGTTGCAATCCAAGTTGAATTCTCCTCATGCTTGTAATCAAAACAAAGCTTTTACTAAACATATCGTTGATGCAATGATGCAATCTTTTGAAGAAAAGCTTGAATTGGAAGTTTCTATCCCTAGAAAACTTTATGATGAGTGGGAACCTACTATTAAAATTAAGATTAAAAATTATGAGTGCTATGCTTTGTGTGATTTGGGTGCTAGTGTTTCCACGATTTCAAAAACTTTATGTGATGTGTTAGGTTTCCGTGAATTTGATGATTGTTCTTTAAATTTGCATCTCGCGGATTCCACTATTAAGAAACCTATGGGAAGGATTAATGATGTTCTTATTGTTTCAAATAGGAATTATGTGCTCATAGATTTCATTGCTCTTGATATAGATTGCAATCCGACATGTCCTATTATTCTTGGTAGACCTTTCCTTAGAACAATTGGTGCAATTATTGATGTGAAAGAAGAAAACAATAGATTTCAATTTCCATTAAGGAAGGGCATGGAGCACTTTCCTAGAAATAAAATTAAATTTCCATATGAATCTATTATGAGAGCTACATATGGATTGCATACCAAAGATGACAATACCTAGATCTATTCGTGTTTTTATGCCTAGCTAAGGGCGTTAAACAATAGCGCTTGTTGGGAGGCAACCCAATTTTATTTTTGTTTTTGCTTTTTTGGTTCTGTTTTGCAATAAATAATTCATCTAGCCTCTGGTTATATGTGGTTTTATGTTTGAATTAGTGTTTGTGCCAAGTAAGACCTTTGGGATGGCTTACGGTGATAGTTGATTTGATCTTGCTGAAAAACAGAAACTATTGCGTCAAGTCTCAGAATTTTAGTAATTAACCGGAGAGTTGAAAAAACCGGAATTTTTTATAAAAGATTTATATATAAATTTTCTATGTTTTCCTATTTTTGAAGAATTTTTGGAGTTACAAAAGTATTATAACAATTCTGATCTTCGCAGACTATTCTGTTTTTGACAGATTCTGTTTTCTTTGTGTTGTTTGCTTATTTTGATGAATCTATGGGTAGTACCGGGCGGTATGAACCATGGAAAAGTTGGAATATAGTGGATATTACACCAATATAAATAAAGAATGAGTTCACAATAGTACCAAAGTGTGATTTATTTTCTTATACTAACGGAGCTTATGAGATTTTCTGTCGAGTTTTGTGTTGTGAAGTTTTCAAGTTTTTGGGTAAGGATTTTATGGACTATGGAATAAGGAGTGGCAAGATCCTAAGCTTGGGGATTACCAAGGCACCCCAAGGTAATATTCAAGGACAGCCAAGAGCCTAAGCTTGGGGATGCCCCGGAAGGCATCCCCTCTTTTGTCTTCGTCTATCGGTAACTTTACTTGAGGCTATATTTTTATTCACCACATGATATGTGTTTTGGTTGGAGCGTCTTGTATAATTTGAGTCTTTTCTTTTTAGTTTTCCACAATCATCCTTGCTGTACACACCTTTTGAGAGGGATACGCATGAATCGTGATTTATTAGAATACTCTTTGTGCTTCACTTATATCTTTTGAGCTAGGCAATTTTGCTCTAGTGCTTCACTTATATCTTTTCAGAGCACGGCGGTGGCCTTATTTTATAGAAATTATTGAACTCTCATGCTTCACTTATATTATTTTGAGAGTCTTTAAACAGCATGGTAATTTGCTTTGGTTATAAATTTAGTCTTAATATGATAGGCATCCAAGAGGGATATAATAAAAACTTTCATATAAAGTGCATTGAATACTATGAGAAGTTTGATTCGTTATGATTGTTTTGAGATATAAGGATGGTGATATTAGAGTCATGCTAGTGAGTAGTTGTGAATTTGAGAAATACTTGTGTTAAAGTTTGTGAGTCCCGTAGCATGCACGTATGGTGAACCGTTATGTAACGAAGTTGGAGCATGAGATATTCTTTGATTGTCTTCCTTATGAGTGGCGGTCGGGGACGAGCGATGGTCTTTTCCTACCAATCTATCCTCCTAGGAGCATGAACGTAGTACTTTGTTTTGATGACTAATAGATTTTTGTAATAAGTATGTGAGTTCTTTATGACTAATGTTGAGTCCATGGATTTTACGCACTCTCACCCTTCCACCATTGCTAGCCTCTCTTGTACCGTGCAACTTTCACCGGTACCATACACCCACCATATACCTTCCTCAAAACAGCCACCATACCTACCTATTATGGCATTTTCATAGCAATTCCAAGATATATTGCCATGCAACTTTCCACCATTCTGTTTACTATGACACGCATCATCATTGTCAGTTTGCTTTGCATGATCATGTAGTTGACATCGTATTTGTGGCAAAGCCACCGTTCATAATTTTTTCATACATGTCACTCTTGATTCATTGCACATCCTGGTACACTGCCGGAGGCATTCATATAGAGTCATATTTTGTTCTAGTATCGAGTTGTAATTTTTTTTGAGTTTTAAGTAAATAGAAGTATGATGATCTTCATTATTAGAGCAATGTCCCATGTGAGGAAATAAAAAAAAGAAAGAGGCCAAAGAAGCTAAAGAAAAAAAAGGGAGAAAAAAAAAGAAAAAAAAAAGAAGAACGAAAAAAAGAAAAAGAAAAAAAAGAGAGAAAAAGAGAGATGGGGCAATGTTACTATCCTTTTTCCATACTTGTGCTTCAAAGTAGCACCATGATCTTCATGATAGAGTGTCTCCTATGTTGTCACTTTCATATACTAGTGGGAATTTTTCATTATAGAACTTGGCTTGTATATTCCAATGATGGGCTTCCTTAGATTGCCCTAGGTCTTCATGAGCAAGCAAGTTGGATGCACACCCACTTAGTTTTCTTTTTGAGCTTTCATACACTTATAGCTCTAGTGCATCCGTTGCATGGCAATCCCTACTCACTTACATTGATATCTATTGATGGGCATCTCCATAGCCCATTGATACGCCTAGTTGATGTGAGACTATCTCCCTCTTTTTGTCTTCTCCACAACCACCATATTCTATTCCTCCTATAGTGCTATGTCCATGGCTCACGCTCATGTATTTCGTGAAAGTTGAAAAGGTTTGAGAACGTCAAAAGTATGAAACAATTGCTTGGCTTGTCATCGGGGTTGTGCATGATTTGAGTATTTTGTGTGATGATGATGGAGCATAGCCAGACTATATGATTTTGTAGGGATAAGCTTTCTTTGGCCAGGTTATTTTGAGAAGACATAATTGCCTTGTTAGTATGCTTGAAGTATTATTGTTTTTATGTCAATATTAAACTTTTGTTTTGAATCTTATGGATCTGAACATTCATTCCACAATAAATAAAATTACATGGATAAATATGTTAGGTAGTATTCCACATCAAAAGTTCTGTTTTTATCATTTACCTACTCGAGGACGAGCAGGAATTAAGCTTGGGGATGCTTGATACGTCTCCAATGTATCTATAATTTTTGATTGTACCATGCTATTATATTATCTGTTTTGGATGTTTTATATGCATTAATATGCTATTTTAGATTATTTTTGGGACTAACCTATTAACCTAGAGCCCAGTGCCAGTTTCTGTTTTTTCCTTGTTTTTGAGTTTCGGAGAAAAGGAATACCAAACGGAGTCCAAACAGAATAAAACTTTCGCGATGATTTTTCTTGGACCAGAAGAAAACCAGGAGACTTGGAGATGAAGTCAGAAGAGCCACGAGGCGGCCACAAGGACGGAGGGCGCGCCCAGGGGGGTAGGGCGTGCCCCCCACCCTTGTGGAACCCTCGTGCACCTCCTGACCTAATTCTTTCGCCTATATATACTCTTATATCCCCAAACCAACAGGGGCATCCACGAAAAGACTTTTCCACCGCCGCAACCTTCTGTACCCGTGAGATCCCATCTAGGGACCTTTTCTGGCACCCTGCCGGAGGGGGATTCGATCACGGAGGGCTTCTACATCAACATCATTGCCCTTCCGATGAAGCATGAGTAGTTTACCACAGACCTACGGGTCCATAGCTAGTAGCTAGATGGCTTCTTCTCTCTCTTTGATTCTCAATACCATGTTCTCCTCGTTGTTCTTGAGATCTATTCGATGTAATACTTTTTTGCGGTGTGTTTGCCGAGATCCGATGAGTTGTGGACTTATGATCAGCTTATCTATGAATATTATTTGAATCTTCTCTGAATTCTTATATGCATGATTTGATATCTTTGTAATTCTCTTCGAACTATGGATTTGGTTTGGCCAACTAGATTGGTTTTTCTTGCAATGGGAGAAGTGCTTAGCTTTGGGTTCAATCTTGCGGTGTCATTTCCCGGTGACAGTAGGGGCAGCAAGGCACGTATTGTATTGTTGCCATCGAGGATAAAAAGATGGGGTTTTCATCATATTGCTTGAGTTAATTCCTCTACATCTTGTCATCTTACTTAATGCATTACTCCATTCTTTATGAACTTAATACTCTAGATGCATGCTGGATAGCGGTCGATGTGTGGAGTAATAGTAGTAGATGCAGAATCGTTTTGGTCTACTCGACACGGACGTGATGCCTATATTCATGATCATTACCTTAGATATCGTCATAACTTTGCGCTTTTCTATCAATTGCTCGGCAGTAATTTGTTCACCCACCATATTATTTTCTATCTTGAGAGAAGCCTCTAGCGAAACCTATGGCCCCCGGGTCTATTTTCCATCATATTAGTTTCCGATCTACTATTTTGCAATCTTTTACTTTCCGATCTATAAAACAAAAATACCAAAAATATTTACTTTATCGTTTATCTATCTCTATCAGATCTCACTTTTGTAAATAACCGTGAAGGGATTGAAAACCCTTTTATCGCGTTGGGTGCAAGTTGTTTGATTGTTTGTGCAGGTATTCGGTAATTTGTGCGTTGTCTCCTACTGGATTGATACCTTGGTTCTCAAACTGAGGGAAATACTTATCTCTACTTTGCTGCATCACCCTTTCCTCTTCAAGGGAAAAACCAACACAAGCTCAAGAAGTAGCAGTACGCCAACGCCGACTCCGCCATGAAGATCTAGGTGGTGCTAGATGAAGCTGGCAAGGCGATGCCGGTGTCACCCCCCAAGCCGGCTGGCGAGAGCAGCCGCCAGCAGAACAACAAGCGCAAGGCCGATCAGTAGGCCCCACGCTACGACAGCCGCCTCATCGCAGCCGCCGAGCAAGCGCCCGTGGCCGAGCTGGCCAGCAAGCCGGCAAGATGGCGTGGCAGCCTGCCATGAGCTTTGAGGGGATGCTCGACGCTCCCTGCAAGCACCATAGCGGCGCAAGGCCGTCCACACACAAGCTCCGGCAGTGCGCCATCACCAAGCGCATCATGAGGGGAGACATCCCGCCGCCTCTAGCTCCGGCTCCGGGCATGGGGCAGCCAGCTCCGCCTCCTCCGCCCCTGCCCCCATCAAACAGCGCGGTGCACGATTACATTTTCCCCAACCAGAACGCGAGCTATGTCGTCTTCACCAGCCTTTGCGACGACAAGCGTAGCGAGCGCCTGCTCCGGCAGGAAGTGAACACCGTCGTCCCGGCCGTGCCGGAGTACATGCACTGGTTGGAGCGCCCGATCAGCTGGACCCGAGAGGGCCGCCCGGCCATCATGCCGAACCCGGTTGGTTACACCCTCGTCCTTGACACCACCATAGTCGCAACAAGGCGCACTTGCAAGTTTTCACGGGTCCTCATCGATGGCGGCAGCAGTATCAACATCCTCTACTGTGACACCATGACCAAGCTCGGCCTCGAGGCCAAGGACTTGGAGCCGTCCCGGACGGTGTTCCACGGCATCGTGTCGGGTCTCTCCTGCTCTCCCATTGGCCGAGTTCGGCTTGACATCCTTTTCGGCACAAGCGATCATTTTCGGCGTGAGCCGATCTGGTTCGAGGTGATGGACCTGTCCAGCACGTACCACGCGCTGCTGGACCGGCCTGCGCTCACCAAATTCATGGCGGTCCCCCACTATGCCTACCTAAAGATGAAGCTGTCGGGTCCCAAGGGCCTCATCACCGTCGTCGGCGACTACCGCAACTCCCTGGAGTGTGCTCAAGCCGGCGCCAGACTGGCCGAGTCACTGGTCATAGCCGAGGAGCGACACCAGCTCGACCGGATCGTCGCGCTGGCCAATGAGACGCCGATCATGTCGGCTTCAACCAAGGAGCCGGCCGGCGAGGCCTCATTCCAGCCATCGAAGGAGACCAAGAAGGTTAAGCTGAGCCCGGAAGGCCCCGGCTGCAGCAAGTATGTCGTCGTGGGCGCCCGCCTCGAGAGCAAATAGGAAGGCAAGCTCGTCGACTTCCTCTGTGAGAATCGGGATATCTTTGCATGGACCCCAAAGGACATGCCGGGAATTCCGAGGAAGTACGCCAAGCACAAACTACACGTCTGCAAGGATGCCAAGCCTGTCCGTCAACCCCTACGTCGCTCTTCAGAAGAGAAGAGAAGAACCATCGGTGAAGAGGTCGCCAAGCTACTCGCGGTCGGCTTCATCTTGGAAGTGTTTCATCCCGAGTGGCTGGCCAATCTGGTCCTCGTCCTGAAGAAGAACAACACCTGGCACATGTGCATAGACTACACCAGCCTGAACAAGGCTTGCCCCAAGGATCCTTTCACCCTCCCGCGGATTGATCAAGTCATCGACTCCACCGCCGGCTGCGAGCTCCTGTCCTTCCTGGATGCTTACTCCGGCTATCATCAGATCAAGCTGGACCCGGCCGACGCCCTAAAGACATCCTTCATCACGCTCTTCGGGGCGTATTGCTACATCACCATGTCATTCGGCTTGAAGAACGCCGGTGCCACCTTCCAGCGCTGCATGCAGAAATGCTTGCTGACGTAACTCGGCCACAACATCCATGTCTACATGGACGACATCATGGTGAAGACCAAGCAGCACCTCAAGCTCCTTGATGACCTGAGGGAGACCTTTGCCAATCTGCACGAGTACCAGATCAAGCTCAACCCGGAGAAGTGTGTTTTCGGCGTGCTGGCCGGGAAGCTACTCGGCTTCCTCGTCTCGGAGCGCGGCATTGAGGCGAACCCGGAGAAAATGAAGGCCATCGAGCGCATGCGCAAGCCGAGCCGGCTGCGGGATGTCCAGAAGTTCACCGGCTGCTTGGCCTCGGTCAGCCGGTTCCTCAGCCGGCTGGGCGAGAGAGCCTTGCCCCTGTATCAGCTGATGAAGAAGACATCGCCGTTCGAGTGGAACGACCAGGCGGGCGAAGCTTTCCGGGATCTCAAGTGCATGCTCTCCACCGCACCCATCCTGGCCGCACCGGCAGATAAGGAGCCGCTGTTGCTATACATTGCCACCACCTCACGGTCGATCAGCATGGTGCTGGTGGTCGAGCGACCAGAGAAGGGCAAGATCCAGTCTATCCAGTGCCCGGTCTACTACCTGAGCGAGGTGCTATCCGCCTCCAAGCAGAACTACCTGCACTACCAGAGGATGTGTTATGGCGTGTACTTCACCGCCAAGAAGCTGAAGCAGTACTTCCAAGAGCATGTCATCACCGTGGTCAGCACGGCCCCCATCGGCGAGATCATGGGCTGCCGGGATGCCTCTGGCCGGGTCGCCAAGTGGGCCATCGAGCTGGCCAGCCACACAATCCTCTACAAGCCCCACACCATGATCAAGTCCCAGGCCCTGACCGACTTCCTCGTCGACTGGACGGAGACCCAATACATGCCGCCGCCGCTGGATTCAATGCATTGGCGCATGCACTTTGACGGCTCCAAGATGCGTTACGGCTTGGGAGCCGGCATCGTGCTGTCCACCCCGATGGGCGACCGACTGCGGTACGCGCTCCAGATCCACTTCGCCGACTCCAACAATGTTGCTGAATACGAGGCCCTTGTGCATGGCCTCCGACTCGCCAAGGAACTCGGCATCCGACGCATCCTGTGCTACGGTGACTCGGATCTGGTGGTGCAGCAGTCCTCCGGCGAGTGGGACGCCCGGGATGCCAACATGGCCAGCTACCGCTTCCTGGTCCAGCAACTCTCTAGCACCTTCGACGGCTGCGAGTTCCTCCATGTTCCACGCACAGAAAACAAAGTCACTGACACGCTAGCCAAGATCGGCTCATCCCGGCAGGCCATACCATCCGGCATCTCCCTCGAGTACCTGCGCAAGCCATCCGGCAAGCCGTCTCCGGATTCCGAGTCCATCTTCATCCCGGAAAACCCTGCAGCGCCCCTCCCTAACTCGGACCTGGGGGCTGCTGGTCCAAGCCAGGGGACTGCTCGTCCCGGCCCGGGGACTGCTGATTCCGGCCCAGGGGCTGCTCATCCTGGCCCGGGGACTGCTGATTCCGGCCCAGGGGCTGCTGAACCCGACCCGGGGACTGCTGATTCTGGCCTGGGGGCTGCCAAACCCAGCCCGAGGACTGCTGTGCTCAACCCGGCCGCCGTCTTCCCCAACTCGGGGGCTGTTGCCCCAGAACCCGTCATGGTGGCTGCCTTCACCGTGGTGATGGCTCCTTCATGGGCCCAGCCGATCTTAGCATTCCTGGAGAACGGAGCTCCCCATGGATGAAACCGAGGCCCGGCAAGTGCAACGCCAGGCGTCTGCCTACAGCATCATCAACAACGAGCTCGTCAAGGGCAGTGTGACGGGCGTGTTCCAGCGCCGCGTCGAGCAGGACAAGGGCATAGAGATCCTCCTCGACATACATCAGGGCGAGTGCGGGCACCACGCCACCTCCAGGTCCCTGGTGGCCAAGGCCTTTCGCCATGGTTTCTACTGTCCCACGACCCTCAAAGATGCCGAGTCGCTCGTCCTCAAGTGCGAGGGATGCCAACGCTTCAGCAAGCGCAGCCACCAGCCGGCCTCAGCCCTACAAACCATACCAATCACCTGGCCCTTCGTGGTCTGGGGGCTCGACATGGTGGGACCCTTCAACCGCTCGGGGCGGCATAACCCATTTGCTGGCGGCGGTTGACAAGTTTACCAACTGGATCGAGGCGCGGCCGATCAAGAAACTAGACAGGCCAACAGCTGTTCAATTCGTCAAAGACATTGCGGTACGCTACGGCGTCCCGCACAACATCATCACGGATAACGGCACCAACTTTGCCAAGGCCGCCTTGGCACAATACTGCTCCATCTCTGGCATCCGTCTCGACCTGGCCTTCGTAGCTCATCCTCAGCCCAACGGTCAGGTCGAGCGGGCCAATGGCCTCATCCTGTCCGGCATCAAGCCATGGCTCGTCGAGCCCCTCGTCCATTCACCCGGCAGCTGGCTAGAAGAGCTGCCGGCCGTCCTCTGGAGTCTCCGCACAATGCCAAACCGGTCGACCGGGTTCACCCCGTTCTTCCTCGTCTACGAAGCAGAAGCTGTCATCCTGACGGACATCGAGTTCGACTCACCGTGAGTCGTGATGTACATAGAAGCCCAAGCCAAGGAAGCCCGCGAAGACGGCGTCGACCTACTCGAAGAAGCATGCCTTTTAGCCCTCAGCCGATCCGCCATCTATCAGCAAGGCCTCAGGCACTACCACAGCAGAAAGATCAAGCACCTCGCATTCCGCGAAGGAGACCTCGTCCTCCGGCTTGTCTAGCAGCAAGCCGGCCAGCATAAATTGGCCTCCTCATGGGAGGGCCTCTTCATTGTCAGCAAGGCCCTGTGCGACCGCAACGCGTACTATCTCATCGACGCCCGCAAGACGAAAAAGCGCAAGAGAGACACCGCCTGGGAAGAAGCAAGCCGGCCCGGGAACACAGAGCTCCTACTCCCGTTTTACAGTTAGCTGTATGCATGTATGTATCGCTGCCTTTTGTAATACTGTAAAAGACAATGGGACCCCTGAACGACACTCGGGGGCTACCCCTTTTCCCGCCAAGTTATTATGTTTTGCACACCCTTGCAAATTTCCTTAAAAAAACCTCCACCACCGGGTTGACCCGCTCAACCCGGGGGCTCGGGGGCTGGCCGTCTTGACCACAACCCGCCGTCCTCCTTAGCACATCCCGGCGTGTTCGGGTTGCCGAAGCCCTCCACTTTGCCCTACACCAAAGTCCGGCTTCGGCTGTTGGCCGGCAAAAACCATGGGCCAAAGCACCTACACGACGCGAAACACTAAGCTGGAGCTGCCGGATTGGCCAACCCGGCCTCACCGCATGAAGTTGCCGCACGACCGGCTGCTCACCACCCGGCTTCGCCGATTGCCGCCAGCCAGCCCAGTGGGTGTTTCGCTCATGCTCAACATTCGAAGGGCCTAAGTACTGCACGCTCCTCCCAAGGACTGAACTCCTTGTCATAGACCGGAACCCGGCTGTTCGACACGCGGGGGGAAGGTCCAAGGAAGGGTCAAGCAAGGAAAAAGGCTTAGAAAACAAAGAGCAAAAGCATAAACATTCACAAAAATATTTACATTACGAGAATATGGGCCCAAGGCCAGAAGTTCATTACATTCACCAACAACACCCCAGTGGGTGGGTCGACCTGCTACTTAACCAAAGTGCAAAAAAAGATAAACAGGGCAACTGCCGTCTCCTCCGCGATGGCTGAAGGAAATATGCCCTAGAGGCAATAATAAAGTTGTTATTTTATATTTCCTTATATCATGATAAATGTTTTTTATTCATGCTAGAATTGTATTAACCGGAAACTTGATACATGTGTGGATACATAGACAAAGCACCGTGTCCCTAGTAAGCCTCTACTAGACTAGCTCGTTAATCAAAGACGGTTAAGTTTCCTAACCATAGACATGTGTTGTCATTTGATGAATGGGATCACATCATTAGGAGAATGATGTGATGGACAAGACCCATCCGTTAGCTTAGCATATTGATTGTTAAGTTTTATTCCTATTGCTTTCTTCAAGTCATATACATATTCCTTTGACTATGAGATTATGCAACTCTCGGATACCGGAGGAATACCTTGTGTGCTATCAAACATCACAATGTAACTGGGTGATTATAAAGATGCTCTACAGGTATTTCGGAAGGTGTTTGTTGGGTTGGCATAGATCGAGATTAGGATTTGTCACTCCGAGTATCGGAGAGGTATCTCGGGGCCCTATCGGTAATGCACATCATGAGAAGCCTTGCAAGCAATGTGACTAATGAGTTAGTTGCGGGATGATGTATTACAGAACGAGTAAAGAGACTTGCCGGTAACGAGATTGAACTAGGTATGAAGATATCGACGATCGAATCTCGGGCAAGTAACATACCGATGACAAAGGGAATAACGTATGTTGTCATAACGGTTCGACCGATAAAGATCTTCATAGAATATGTAGGAGCCAATACGAGCATCCAGGTTCCACTATTGGTTATTGACCGGAGAGGTGTCTCGGTCATGTCTACATAGTTCTCAAACCCGTAGGGTCCGCATGCTTAACGTTTGATGACGATTTTGTATTATATGAGTTATGTGATTTGGTGACCGAATGTTGTTCGGAGTCCCAGATGAGATCACGGACATGACGACGAGCCTCGAAATGGTCGAGAGGTAAATATTCATATATAGTACGATGATATTCGGACACCAGAAGTGTTCCGGGGGTACCGGGTACATATCGGGTCATCGGAAAGGGGTTCCGGGCACCCCCGGCAAACATATGGGCCTAATGGGCCAAGAGGGGAAACGCAACAGCCAGCAGGGGCTGCTGCAGCCCCCATATTGGCCGCACCTTAGGAGGAAGGAAACGGGGGAAGAGAGAAGGAAGGGGAGGGATTCGGCCTCCCCCTTCCTTCCCTCCTCCCTCCTCTTTCCTTCTCCCTCCGGTGGATATGGTAAGAGGGGGCCGAATTGGACAAGGCCCCCAAGTAGGATTCCTCTTACTTGGGGCGCCCCTTTGCTGTCCTCCTCCCCCTCCCACCTATATATACGTGGGGAGGGGGAGCCTAGAACACACACCAACAATTGTTAGCCGTGTGCGGCGCCCCCCTCCACAGTTTATGCCTTCGGTCATATTCTCGTAGTGCTTAGGCGAAGCCCTGCGCGGATCACTTCACCATCACCGTCACCAGGCCGTCATGCTGATGGAACTCATCTACTTCCTCGACACCTTGCTGGATCAAGAGTTCGAGGGACGTCATCGAGCTGAACATGTGCAGAACTCGAGGTGCCGTACGTTCGGTACTTGATCGGTCGGAGCTAGAAGAAGTTCGACTACATCAACCGCGTTGTCAAACGCTTCCGCTTTCGGTCTACGAGGGTACGTAGACACACTCTCCCCCTCTTGTTGCTATGCATCTCCTAGATAGATCTTGCGTGAGCGTAGGAATTTTTTTGAAATTGCATGCTACGTTTCCCAACAGTGGCATCCGAGCCAGGTCTATGCGTAGATGATATGCACGAGTAGAACACAAAGAGTTGTGGGCGATGATAGCATACTGCTTACCACCAACGTCTTATTTTGATTCGGCGGTATTGTTGGATGAAGCAGCCCGGACCAACCTTACATGACCACGTTCATGAGACCGGTTCCACCGACAGACATGCAACTAGTTTTGCATAAAGGTGGCTGGCGGGTTTCTGTTTCTCCTACTTTAGTTGAATCGAATTTGACTCCAACCGGTTCTTGTTGAAGGTTAAAATAGCAAAATTGATAAATCACCGTTGTGGTTTTGATGCGTAGGTAAGAACGGTTCTTGCTAGAAGCCCGTAGCAGCCACGTAAAACTTGCAACAACAAAGTAGAGGACGTCTAACTTGTTTTTGCATGGCATGTTGTGATGTGATATGGTCAAGACATGATGTGATATACGTTGTTGTATGAGATGATCATGTTTTGTAAAAGTTATCGGCAACTGGCAGGAGCCTTATGGTTGTCGCTTTATTGTATGAAAAGCAAACGCTATGTAATTGCTTTACTTTATCACTATGCGTTAGCAATAGTTGTAGAAGCAATAGTTGGCGAGACGACCATGACGCTACGATGGAGATCAAGGTGTCAAGCCGGTGGTGATGGAGATCATGACGGTGCTTTGGAGATGGAGTTCAAAGGCACAAGATGATGATGGCCATATCATGTCACATATTTTGATTGCATGTGATGTTTATCTTGTATGCATCTTATTTTGCTTAGTACGGCGGTAGCATTATAAGATGATCCCTTACTAAAATTTCAAGTTATAAGTGTTCTCCCTGAGTATGCACCGTTGCGATAGTCCGTCGTGCTAAGACACCACGTGATGATCGGGTGTGATTGGCTCTACGTTCACATACAACGGGTGCAAGATAGTTTTGCACATGCGGAATACTCGGGTTAAACTTGACGAGCCTAGCATGTATAGACATGGCCTCGGAACACTGGAGACCGAAAGGTCGAACATGAATCATATAGTAGATATGAACATCGGACATGGTTTAGTTGATTTGGATCACGTGATCATTTAGATGACTCAAGGGATGTCTATCTAAGTGGGAGTTCGTAAGTAATATGATTAGTTGAACTTAATTTATCATGAACTTAGTCTGGATAGTATTTGCAAATTATGTTGTAGATCAATAGCTCGCGTTGTAGCTCCCCTATGTTTTTGATATGTTCCTAGAGAAAACTAAGTTGACAGATGATATTAGCAATGATGCGGACTGGTTCCGTGATCTGAGGATTATCCTCATTGTTGCACAGAAGAATTATGTCCTTGATGCATCGCTAGGTGACAGAACTATTGCAGGAGCAGATGCAAATGTTATGAATGTTTAGCAAGCTCGATATGATGACTACTTGATAGTTTAGTGCGGCATGCTTTACGGCTTAGAACCGGGACTTCAAAAACGTTTTGAACGCCACGGAGCATATGAGATGTTCCAAAAGCTGGAATTGGTATTTCAGATTCATGCCCGTGTCGAGAGGTATGAGACCTCTGACAAGTACTTTGCCTACAAAATGGAGGAGAATAGCTCAGCTAGTGAGCATGTGCTCAGAATGTCTGGGTACTACAATCGCTTGAATCAAGTGGGAGATAATCTTCCAGATAAGATAGTGATTGACAGAGTTCTCAAGTCACTATCACTAAGTTACTAGAACTTCGTGATGAACTATAATATCCAAGGGATGACAAAAACGATTCCCAAGCACTTCGCGATGCTGAAATCGGCGAAGGTAGAAATCAAGAAATAGCATCAAGTGTTGATGGTTAACAAGACCACTAGTTTCAAGAAAAAGGGCAAGGGAAAGAAAGGGAACTTCAAGAAGAATGGCAAGCAAGTTGCCACTCCCGGGAAGAAGCCCAAAGATGGACCCAAGCCTGAAACTGAGTGCTTCTACTGCAAAGGGACTGGTCACTCGAAGCGGAACTGCCCAAAATACTTGGCGGATAAGAAGGATGGCAAAGTGAAGAAAGGTATATTTGATATACATGTTATTGATGTGTATTTTACTAGTGTTCATAGTAGCCCCTGGGTATTTGATACCGGTTCAGTTGCTAAGATTAGTAACTCAAAATAGGAGTTGCAAAATGAACAGAGACTAGTTAATGACGAGGTAACGATGTGTGCTGGAAGTGATTCCAAGGTTGATAAGATCACAATCGCACACTCCCTCTACCTTCGGGATTAGTGTTGGAGCTAAATAAATAAATGTTATTTGGTGTTTGCGTTGAGCATGAATATGATTGGATCATGTTTATTGCGATACGGTTATTCATTTAAGTCGGAGAATAATTGTTGTTCTATTTACATGAATAAAACCTTCTATGGTCATACACTCAATGTAAATGGTTTATTGAATCTCGATTGTAGTGATACACATATTCATAATATTGATGCCAAAAGATGCAAAGTTGATAATGATAGTGCAACATATTTGTGGCACTGCAGTTTAGGTCATATTGGTGTAAAGCGCATGAAGAAACTCCATGCAGATGGGCTTTTGGAATCACTTGATTATGAATCATCTAATACTTGCGAACCATGCCTCATGGGCAAGATGCCTAAAACTCCGTTCTCCAGAACAATGGAGCGAGCTAATGACTTATTGGAAATAATACATAAGGATGTATGCGATCTGATGAGTGTTGAGGCACGCAGCGGGTATCGTTATTTTCTGACCTTCACAAATGATTTGAGCAGATATGGGTATATCTACTTGATGAAACACAAGTCTGAAACATTTGAAAAGTTCAAAGAATTTCAGAGTGAAGTGGAGAATCATCGTAATAAGAAAATAAAAGTTTCTACGATCTGATCGTGGAGGCGAATATTTGAGTTACGAGTTTGGCCTTCATTTAAAACAATGTGGAATAGTTTCACAACTCACGCCAGCTTGAACACCACAGCGTAATGGTGTGTCCGAACATCGTAACCATACTTTATTAGATATGGTGCGATCTATGATGTCTCTTACCGATTCACCACTATCGTTTTGGGGTTATGCATTAGAGACAGCTGCATTCACATTAAATAGGGCACCATCTAAATCCGTTGAGATGACACTGTATGAACTGTGGTTTGGCAAGAAACCTAAGCTGTCGTTTCTTAAAGTTTGGGGTTGCGATGCTTATGTGAAAAAACTTCTGCCTGATAAGCTCGAACCCAAATCGGAGAAGTGCGTCTTCATAGGATACCCCAAAGAAACTATTGGGTACACCTTCTACCACAGATCCGAAGGCTAGATCTTTGTTGCTAAGAATGGAAGCTTTCTTGAGAAGGAGTTTCTCTCGAAAGAAGTGAGTGGGAGGAAAGTAGAACTTTATGAGGTAATTGTACCTTCTCTCAATTTGGAAAGTAGCTCATCAGAGAAATCTGTTCCCGTGATGCCTACACCAACTAGAGAGGAAGCTCATGATGATGATCATGAAATTTCAGATCAAGTTACTACCGAACCTCGTAGGTCAACCAAAGCACGTTCCGCATCAGAGTGGTACAGTAATCCTGTTCTTGAAGTCATGTTACTAGACCATGGCGAACCTACGAACTATGAAGAAGCTATGATGAGCCCAGATTCTGAGAAATGGCTTGAGGCCATGAAATCTGAGATAGGATCCATGTATGAGAACAAAGTGTGGACTTTGGTGGATTTGCCCGATGATCGGTGAGCCATAGAAAACAAATGGATCTTCAAGAAGAAGACTGACGCTGATGGTAATGTTACTGTCTACAATGCTTGATTTGTCGCGAAAGGTTTTTGAAAAGTTCAAGGAGTTGACTACGATGAGACTTTCTCACCCGTAGCGATGCTTAAGTCTGTCCGAATCATGTTAGCAATTGCCGCATTTTATGATTATGAAATCTGGCAAATGGACGTCAAAACTGCATTCCTTAATGGATTTCTTAAAGAAGAGTTGAATATGATGCAACCAGAAGATTTTGTCGATCATAAAGGTGCTAACAAAGTGTGCAAGCTCCAGCGATCCATTTATGGACTGGTGCAAGCATCTCGGAGTTGGAATATATGCTTTGATGAGGTGATCAAAGCATATGGTTTTATACAGACTTTCGGAGAAGCCTGTATTTACAAGAAAGTGAGTGGGAGCTCTATAGCATTTCTAATATTATATGTGGATGACAAATTGTTGATTGGAAATGATGTAGAATTTCTGGATAGCATAAAAGGATACTTGAATAAAAGTTTTTCAATGAAAGACCTCGGTGAAGCTGCTTATATATTGGGTTTCAAGATCTATAGAGATAGATCAAGACGCTTAATTGGACTTTCACAAAGCACATACCTTGATAAAGTTTTTCAAGAAGTTCAAAATGGATCAGTCAAAGAAAGGGTTCTTGCCTGTATTGCAAGGTGTGAAGTTGAGTAAAGACTCAAAGCGAGACCACGGCAGTAGATAGAGAGAAAATGAAAGTCATTCCCTATGCCTAAGCCATAGGTTCTATAAATTATGCCATGTTGTATACCAGACCTATTGTGTACCTTACCATGAGTTTGGCAAGGGGGTAAAATAGTGATCCAGGAGTAGATCACTGGACAGCGGTCAAAATTATACTTAGTTACCTAAGAGGACTAAGGAAATGTTTCTCGATTATGGAGGTGATAAAGAGTTCGTCGTAAAGAGTTACATCGATGCAAGCTTTTGACACTGATCTAGATAACTCTAAGTCTGAATCTAGATACGTATTGAACGTGGGAGCAATTAGCTAGAGTAGCTCCATGCAGAGCATTGTAGACATAGAAATTTGGAAAATACATACGGATCTGAATGTGGCAGACTCGTTGACTAAACTTCTCTCACAAGCAAAACATGATCACATGTTAGTACACTTTGGGTGTTAATCACATGGCAATGTGAACTAGATTACTGACTCTAGTAAACCCTTTGGGTGTTGATCACATGGCGATGTGAACTATAGGTGTTAATCACATGACGATGTGATCTATTGGTGTTAAATCACATGGCGATGTGAACTAGATTATTGACTCTAGTGGAAGTCGGAGACTGAAGGAAATATGCCCTAGAGGCAATAATAAAGTTGTTATTTTATATTTCCTTATATCATGACAAATGTTTATTATTCCTGCTAGAATTGTATTAACCGGAAACTTGATACATGTGTGGATACATAGACAAAGCACCGTGTCCCTAGTAAGCCTCTACTAGACTAGCTCATTTATCAAAGATGGTTAAGTTTCCTAACCAAAGACATGTGTTGTCATTTGATGAACGGGATCACATCATTAGGAGAATGATGTGATGGACAAGACCCATCCGTTAGCTTAGCATATTGATCGTTAAGGTTTATTGCTATTGCTTTCTTCATGTCATATACATATTCCTTTGACTATGAGATCATGCAACTCCCGGATACCGGAGGAATACCTTGTGTGCTATCAAACGTCACAACATAACTGGGTGATTGTAAAGATGCTCTACAGGTATTTCTGAAGGTGTTTGTTGTGTTGGCGTAGATCGAGATTAGGATTTGTCACTCCGAGTATCGGAGAGGTATCTCTGGGCCCTCTCGGTAATGCACATCATGAGAAGCCTTGCAAGCAATGTGACTAATGAGTTAGTTGTAGGATGATGTATTAGGAACGAGTAAAGAGACTTGCTGGTAATGAGATTGAACTAGGTATGAAGATGCCAACGATCGAATCTCGGGCAAGTAACATACCGATGACAAAGGTTATAACGTATGTTGTCATAACGGTTCGACCGATAAAGATCTTCGTAGAATATGTAGGAGCCAATATGAGCATCCAGGTTCCGCTATTGGTTATTGACCGGAGAGGTGTCTCGGTCATGTCTACATAGTTCTCGAACCCATAGGGTCCACACGCTTAAGTTTGATGACGATTTTGTATTATACGAGTTATGTGATTTGGTGACCGAATGTTGTTCGAAGTCCCGGATGAGATCACGGACATGACGAGGAGTCTCGAAATGGTCAAGAGGTAAAGATTCATATATAGGACAATGATATTCGGACACCAGAAGTGTTTCGGGGGTACCGGGTACATATTGGGTCACTGGAAAGGGGTTCTGGGCACCCTCGGCAAAGATATGGCCTAATGGGCCAAGAGGGGAAACGCAGCAGCCAGCAGGGGCTGCTGCACCCCCCATATGGGCCGCACCTTAGGAGGAAGGAAAGGGGGGAAGAGAGAAGGAAGGGGAGGGATTCGGCCTCCCCCTTCCTTCCCTCCTCCCTCCTCTTTCCTTCTCCCTCCGGTGGATATGGTAACGGGGGGGGGGGGGGCGAATTGGACAAGGCCCCCAAGTAGGATTCCTCCTACTTGGGGCGCCCCTTGGCTGTCCTCCTCCCCCTCCCACCTATATATACATGGGGAGGGGGCGCCTAGAACACACACCAACAATTGTTAGCCGTGTGCGGCGCCCCCCTCCACAGTCTACGCCTCCGGTCATATTCTCGTAGTGCTTAGGCGAAGCCCTGCGCGGATCACTTCACCATCACCGTCACAACGATGTCGTGCTGACGGAACTCGTCTCCCTCGACACTTTGCTGGATCAAGAGTTCGAGGGACGTCATCGAGCTGAACATGTGCAGAACTCGGAGGTGACGTACGTTCGGTGCTTGATCGGTCGGAACGAGAAGACTACATCAACCGCGTTAACAAACCCTTCCGCTTTCGGTCTACGAGGGTACGTGGACAAACTCTCGCCCTCTCATTGCTATGCATCTCCTAGATAGATCTTGCGTGAGCGTAGGAATTTTTTTGAAATTGCATGCTACGTTTCCCAACAATGGCCTCCGGGTTCACCGAGGTGCCCGTATCGTCCAACCCGGCCTCGTCGTCCGCGTAGACGCCCGTCTCCTCAGAGCCACCTTCCGGGTCGTCCAGCAGCAAGCTGAAGTCGTCAGGCGGCACCACTCTGCAATCGTCAGTTAGCTGCACCTGGAACTCGTCATGGAGCGCGAATGAGGCTAGGTAGTTGGCCCTGGCGGCGATCCGGCCCGCCTCCGCCTGCAGCTGGGTCTTCGCGCCGGCGCGTTGGGCTACCAGCTGGTCCAGCGCCAGGTCCAGGTACCAGGACATGATGAACCTTAGCGCCACATCGACGCCGGCACGGGCGGCAGAGATGCGCCACACATGAAGCCGCTCCGGCCCGACTTCCAGCCACAGCGCCAGCCGCGTAAAGCTGTTAGGCACAACGGCGCCAGGCCAGAGGGCCGCCGCCATCCCTGCGCCGGTTGCGGAGACCCGCCCCATCTGCTCGCCCAAGACCTGCAGGCGGGCCTCGGCGGCATTCATGATCTCCGAGAAGCTCCAGGCGATGTTCGGGTCGAGCCCGGCGCTAACGTTCCCCTGGGGCGACCGTTGAACATGAACGGCCTCCTCCGCCGTCCTCTGCGTCTCTGGGAAGTGCCCTATTGAGAAGAAAAGCAAGACAGTCAGCAACGAAAAAGCAAGGCCGGCTTCACAACCCGGCGAAACCAACGAAAAAGCACTTACTGGCGAAGGTCTCATCCAGGTGCTGCGCCTCGAGCAATGTACCATGCCGCTCCAGGTTGCCGGCACGGTCGCGCGCCTCTAGCGCCCTCTCCAGCTCGCTGCCCTTGTCAACGGCTGCCTTCAGCTCGGCGTCCTTGGCGGCGGCCGCCTTCCCGTGCTCCTCCTTGAGGCGGAGGAGTTCCGCCTGGTGGGTCTCCGACGTCAGGCGCTCCACCTCAGCTTGAAGCCGGCTCTTGTCGCTAGCCAGCTGCTCGCGCTGCTGGCCGGCCTCGACAAGCACCCGCCGGGTTTCCACCGCCTTCGCGGCCTCCGCCTTCAGCTCCCCCACTTCGACCCGGAGCCGGCCGACGTAGGCAACAGCCAGGTCACGCTGATGACCAGCCCTGATCAGCCGGGATCGCCAGACCAGCATCTCGGCCACAGCGGCTGCACCGCAAATATTCTGAGTCAAAACAAAGAAAGAACAAGAAAAATTTAAGATTCGACCCAACTACTACATAGTTGGCCCGAATCTCGGGGGCTACACCCAGTGGGTGCGCTAGTGCGCCCCCACTAAGAGAATGCGAAACATACATTCAGCAAGGCAGAGCACCTCCTCCCTAGCGGCAAGCCACGCCGTGAGCTGCTGGTGCTTGTCCAGAAGCCGGTTATAGATGCCGACCCGGAAGGCGTCCAGTTGCTACGAGAAAGCAAAAATCAACATGAGACAGAGCATATGAAGATTCGACCCAACTACTACGTAGTTAGCTCGAACCTCGGGGGCTAGACCCAGTGGGTGCGCTGGCGCGCCCCCACTAACCAGCTGCAAAGGAAAAGCCAGAGGAAGAAAAGACTCACCAACATGGAGCGCTCCAGCTCCCGTGCCCGCTTCGCTTCGGCCTGAGCGAAGGCCTGAACCTGCTCCGCGCGCCCGCGGAGACGCTGGCTCACGGCGGCCATGGCCGCCTCCTCCTGTGTCAGCGGCCCGAAGGCGACCGCCGCGTTCGACTCGGCCCGCACCTGCTGCGACCCGGCGGCAGGACGGCCTCCCGGCGCCGCCTGCGGCTGCCTGACCACCAGGGCACGCCCGTCGCCCGGCGTCTCCTCCGCGACCGGCCTCTACTCCGACACGACGGCTGGCGTCACTAGCGGCGCCACGATCGGCGTTGCCTGCAGCGTCACGTCCACCGTCACCTGCGGCGCCGCGTCCGGCGTCGCCTGCGGCGCCCCCTCCAGGGCGGATCCCCCTCCGCCTCCACCCGCCTCCACCCGCTCGACCACGTCGGTCTGCGGCGGGTTGTCATCGCCGATCACCACGAACTCCCGGTCATCCACCGCCATCTCTACCCGGCTGCCCAGGTCGCGCTCCTCCTCCATCGGCGGCACGACAACCACCGGGTCCGTGCCCGCCGTCGTCTCCGGCCACGCCTGGGCCTCCGCCTCTAGCTCCACGAGGGCCTTGTTCCGGTCCCTCTAGGCGCAGCGCTCCGTGTCCGCCGGGTCCAGGCCGAGATCCTCCCCGGCCGAGTCCTCGGGCTGGTCGATGGCGCTGGTCCGGGTCTTCTGGAATGCAAAGCCGCCCCCGGACGCGGCGTCTGTCGCGGCTAGCACCAACGCCAGTGGAGACCTGAATCACAGCAAGAGAAGTATAAGAAAGGAACAGCTCGACGGCACGCCGGAGCCTGCAAGGCGATCTTACCCGGTCACAATCGGGACGGACGGCCTTGCCGGTGCCACTGGAATGGCGCGGCACCTCTTCTTAGCGCCCGGCTTGCCGCCCGCGGCCGGGTCCGCCATCCGTTTGGCGGCCGGCTTCCTCAGCGCCACGTCCCCCTTCCCGTGCGGCCGGCACGCGAGATGACCCTGCACTGGCCGCATCGCCGTCTCCTCCCCTCGGCGGCGCTGCATCGTCAGCATACATCAGAACCCACTGCATCACCTTCCATTCGATCACACGAGGGATCAGGATGCAGAAACTTACCCGTGTGGGGCGCCTTGCCGGCGTCGGCGTCCGCCGTCGCCGGGTTCTCAGCGATTCCTCCCGCCTCCTCCGTGCCACCTGGCTGGGCGACCGCTACCTGCATTGTCGTCCCGTCATATGGATGCTGGATGGCATATAGCAGCGCCTCCCTCGTCGCGTCAGGGTGGAGAAAAAGTTGAGACATAGCAAAGTACGGAGACCAAGGACTCACCACAGGCGCCGGGTTCCCGTGGCTGTAGGGGGCCTTTCCGTACTGCCACTCCTACTTCATCCTGGCCTTTGAGATGTCATTGACCCGGTCGGCGATCTGCTTCTGCATCAGCCACCAGGACGACATCTAGTTGGGGTCCTGAAGGCCAGTTATCTGGCCGATGATGTGCGTCCGGTGCTGCAGCGGCAGCACCCATCGCGCGATGAAGTCCGTCCCGATGAGCCCCTCGCGCGCCACCATCTTGGCGACCTGGCTGCTTATGTTCAGCACCTCCTGTGCCGGGCTCTTGGGGCAGTAGGTCCAGTTGGTCTTGGCGTGCCGCGTCACGTCAAGAAAGGGCGTCAAGTTGACACGGTCTGCGCCGATGTTGCGGACGTAGAAGAAGGTGTTCTGTCACTTCTTGGCAGAATCCTCCAGCGGCATCTTGGGGCACACCCTGTGCAGCCGCGACGAGACGACGGCAGCCCCGCAGGCAGACCTGACGATGGCCTCCGGCCCCTGCTGCTTCAAGAAAAAGAATCGGACCCAAAGATCAACGCTGGGCCCGACACCCAGATAGCCCTCGCACCGGGTGACGAACCATGAGAGCTGCAGCATCGCGTTCGCCCCCAGGTGGTGCGGCTGAAGCCCGAAGAACTCCAGGAATGCACGTAAGAAGTCGCTCGCAGGGAGACCGAACCCATGCTTAAAGTGGGAGTAGAAGACCACGAGTTCGGTCCCCTCCGGCTGCGGCGCCAGCTCACCTTCGGGCAGGCGTACGGCCACCTCCGTCTCTGATGGCAGCCACCGCGTGTCATGTAAGTACTGAACATCCCCGGTAGTGACGGTGGATCCCTCCCACGAGCCTTTCGGCAGCGCCATCGGCAGTGCTCGACATGGGTGCAAGGAGCGTGGGCTGGGGAAAGAAAAAGGGGCGGCGGCCGAGCGCTGCGGAGCGGCCGCTGAGCACTGCGGAGCGGCAGCAGTGCTTTGCTCGAGAGTAGCGGGGCGTTGCGGCGTTGCTCCAGGGAGCCCCCCCCCCCCAGGACGCAGCCTCAGGGCTTGTGGTGCCCTCGGGACTCTTTTGGCCCCCTCTCCAAGCTCTGTGGATGTCTTCTGGTCCAAGAAAAATCATCATAAAGTTTTATTCCGTTTGGACTCCGTTTGGTATTCCTTTTCTATAAAACTCAAAAACAAGGAAAAAAACAAAAACTGGCACTGGGCTCTAGGTTAATAAGTTCGTCCCAAAAATAATATAAAATAGCATATTAATGTATAAAAAACATCCAAAATAGATAATATAATAGCATGGAACAATCAAAAATTATAGATACGTTGGAGACGTATCAGTGGACATCCCGCCGTCGGCACCGCTAGAGTACGCCATGGACCAACAGGGCGTGTCACCAACGTCCAATAGAAGACGGAATCCGACGGGCGCTTATAACCCACAAGTATAGGGGATCAATTGTAGCCTTTCTAGATTAGTAAGAGTGTCGAACCCAACGAGGAGCTAAAGGTAGAATTAATAGTCCCTTCAAGTTCTATCGACCACCAATACAACTCTACGCACACTTAAGGTTTGCTTTACCTAGAACAAGTATGTATTTTGTAGGTGTAAAGGGATAGGTTTTCAAGATAATAAAGAACATGAAAATAAAAGTTAGGTGCTGTTTTACTAAAAGTACAATTAAGTTAGTATGGCGAGTGTGGAAAAGTGGTGGTAGGATTTACAAAATTGTCCCTAAGCAATTGGCTAAGTTACTAGGCTGATAGCAAGTTTTTATGTGGGAGAGGCCACTACTAGCATGGCATCCCTTATTTGGAATTCTATGCACTTATGATTGGAACTATTAGCAAGCATCCGCAACTACCAAAGTTCATTAAGGTAAAACCCAACCATAGCATTAAGATATATTGGTCCCCCTTCAATCTCGTATAAATCAATTTCTATGGTAGGAAGAAGCTTCTGTCACTCTTGCCCTCCAATGCATAGTCCTATCTGTTGGGACACATAGCATGCAATTTCAAACAAAATCCTACGCTCACGCAAGATCTATCTAGGAGATGCATAGCAACGAGAGGGGGAGAATGTGTCTACGTACCCTCGTAGACCGAAAGCGGAAGCATTTGACAATGCGGTTGATGTAGTCAAACTTCTTCTAGCTTCGACCGATCAAGTACCGAACGTAAGGCACCTCTGAGTTCTGCACACGTTCAGCTCGATGACGTCCCTCAAACTCTTGATCTAGCAAGGTGTCGAGGAAGTAGATGAGTTCCGTCAGCACGATGGCGTGGTGATGGTGATGGTGAAGTGATCTACGCAGGGCTTCGCCTAAGCAATACGAAGATATGACCGGAGGCGTAAACTGTGGAGGGGGGCGCCGCACAGGGCTAACAATTGATGTTGTGTGTTCTAGGCGCCCCCCTCGTCATATATATTGGTGGGAGGGAAAGGGGAGAGGCCAAGGGGCAACCCAAGTGGGGCCGAATCCCACTTGGGCTCCTGCCCTGGTTCGCCCCCCCCCCCCCTTCCTTGTATAGGCGCCAGGGGAAGGAAGGGGGAGGTGGCGCCCCCCCTTAACTTTCTCCCTTGAGGAGGGGAAGGAAGGACGGACTTGCCCTCCCATCTTTCCTTTCCATAGGGCTGGATGGCCTGGTGGAGGGGCGCACTAGCCCCTTATGGGCTGGTCTGTCCCTC
Source organism: Thinopyrum elongatum (assembly GCA_011799875.1). Classification (NCBI taxonomy): domain Eukaryota; kingdom Viridiplantae; phylum Streptophyta; class Magnoliopsida; order Poales; family Poaceae; genus Thinopyrum; species Thinopyrum elongatum. The sequence continues at coordinate 412,853,037 of CM022297.1, read as the reverse complement.
CCTTGGCCCATTAAGCCCATATCTTTGCCGGGGGGGTGCCCGGAACCCCTTCCGGTGACCCTATATGTACTCGGTACCCTCCGGAACACTTCCGGTGTCCGAATACCATCATCCTATATATCAATCTTTACCTCTCGACCATTTTGAGACTCCTCGTCATATCTGTGATCTCACTCGGGACTCCGAACAACATTCGGTCACCAAATCACATAATTCATATAATACTAAATCGTCATCGAACGTTAAGCGTGCGGACCCTACGGGTTCGAGAACTATGTAGACATGACCGAGACACTTCTCCGGTCAATAACCAATAGTGGAACTTGGATGCTCATATTGGCTCCCACATATTCTACGAAGATCTTTATCGGTCGAACCGTTATGACAACATACATTATTCCCTTTGTCCATCGATATGTTACTTGCCCGAAATTCGATCGTCGGTATCTTCATACCTAGTTCAATCTTGTTACCGGCAAGTCTCTTTACTCGTTCTGTAATACATCATCCTGCAACTAACTCATTAGTCACTTTGCTTGCAAGGCTTCTTATGATGTGTATTACCGAGAGGGCCCAGAGATACCTCTCTGATACTCGGAGTGGCAAATCCTAATCTCGATCTATGCCAACCCAACAGACACCTTTGGAGATACCTGTAGAGCATCTTTATAATCACCTAGTTACTTTGTGATGTTTGATAGCACACAAGGCATTCCTCCAGTATCCGGGAGTTGCATAATCTTATAGTAGAAGGAATATTTATTTGACATGAAGAAAGCAATAGCAATAAAACTGAACGATCAATATGCTATGCTAACGGATGGGTCTTGTCCATCACATCATTCTCCTAATGATGTGATCCCATTCATCAAATGACAACACATGTCTATGGCTAGGAAACTTAACCATCTTTGATTAACGAGCTAGTCTAGTAGAGGCTTACTAGGGACACAGTGTTTTGTCTATGTATCCACACATGTATCAAGTTTCCGGTTAATACAATTCTAGCATGAATAATAAACATTTATCATGATATAAGGAAATATAAAATAACAACTTTATTATTGCCTCTAGGGCATATTTCCTTCAGTCTCCCACTTGCACTAGAGTTAATAATCTAGTTCACATCGACATGTGATTTAACACCAATAGTTCATATCTTTATGTGATTAACACCCATAGTTCACATCACCATGTGACCAACATCCAAAGGGTTTACTGGAGTCAATAATCTAGTTCACATCTCTTATGTGATTTACACCCAAAGAGTACTAAGGTGTGATCATGTTTTGCTTGTGAGAGAAGTTTAGTCAACGGGTCTGTCACATTCAGATCCGTATGTATTTTGCAAATTTCTATGTCTACAATGCTCTGCATGGAGCTACTCTAGCTAATTGCTCCCACGTTCAATATGTATCTAGATTGAGACTTAGAGTCATCTAGATCAGTGTCAAAGCTTGCATCGACGTAACTCTTTACGACGAACTCTTTATCACCTCCATAACCGAGAAACATTTCCTTATTCCTCTAAGGATTATTTTGACCGCTGTCTAGTGATCTACTCCTGGATCACTATTGTACCCCCTTGACAAACTCATGGCAAGGTACACAATAGGTTTGGTACACAGCATGGCATACTTTATAGAACCTATGGCTGAGGCATAGGGAATGACTTTCATTCTCTCTCTATCTTCTGCCGTGGTCGGGCTTTGAGTCTTACTAACCTTCACACCTTGTAATACAGGCAAGAACTCCTTCTTTGACTGATCCATTTTGAACTCCTTCAAAATATTGTCAAGGTATGTGCTTTGTGAAAGTCCTATTAAGCGTCTCAATCTATCCCTATAGATCTTGATGCTCAATACATAAGTAGCTTCATCGAGGTTTTTCATTGAAAAATTCTTATTCAAGTATCCTTTTATGCTATCCAGAAATTCTATATCATTTCCATGCAGCAATATGTCATCCACAAATAATATCAGAAATGCTACAGAGCTCCCACTCACTTTCTTGTAAATTCAGGCTTCACCGTTAGTCTGTATAAAACCATATGCTTTGATCATCTTATCAAAGCATATATTCCAACTCCGAGATGCTTGCACTAGTCCATAGATGGATCGCTGGAGCTTGCATACTTTGTTAGCACCTTTACGATTGACAAAACCTTTTGGTTGCATCATATACAACTCTTCTTTAAGAAATCCATAAAGGAATGCAGTTTTGACATCTATTTGCCAGATTTCATAAAATGCGGCAATTGCTAACATGATTCAGACAGACTTAAGCATCGCTACGAGTGAGAAAATCTCATCGTAGTCAACACCTTGAACTTTGTCGAAAATCTTTTGCGACAAGTGGAGCTTTGTAGATAGTAACACTACCATCAGCTTCCGTCTTCCTCTTGAAGATCCATTTATTCTCAATGGCTTGCCGGTCATCGGGCAAGTCCACCAAAGTCCACACTTTGTTCTCATACATAGATCCTATCTCAGATTTCATGGCCTTAAGCCATCTGTCGGAATCTGGGCTCATCATATCTTCTTCATAGTTTGTAGGTTCGCCATGGTCTAATAACATGACTTCCAGGACAGGATTACTGTACCACTCTGGTGCAGATCGTGTTCTGGTTGACCTACGAAATTCTGTAGTAACTTGATCTGAAGTTTCATGATCATCATCATTAGCTTCCTCTCTAGTTGGTGTAGGCATCACGGGAATAGTTTTCTCTGATGAACTACTTTCCAATTCGAGAGAAGGTATGATTACCTCCTCAAGTTCTACTTTCCTCCCACTCACTTCTTTCGAGAAAAACTCTTTCTCTAGAAAGGTTCCATTCTTGGCAACAAAGATCTTGCCTTCAGCTCTGTGGTAGAAGGTGTACCCAATTGTTTCCTTAGGGTATCCTATGAAGACGCACTTCTCCGATTTGGGTTCGAGCTTATCAGGCTGAAGCCTTTTGACATAAGTGTCATAACCCCAAACTTTAAGAAACGACAGCTTAGGTTTCTTGCCAAACCACAGTTCATACGGTGTCATGTCAACGGATTTAGACGGTGCCCTATATAACGTGAATGCAGCTGTCTCTAATGCATAATCCCAAAACGATAGTGGTAAATCGGTAAGAGACATCATAGAACGCACCATATCCAATAAAGTACGGTTACGATGTTCGGACACACCATTACGCTGTGGTGTTCTAGGTGGCGTGAATTGTGAAACTATTCCACATTGTTTTAAATGAAGGCCAAACTCGTAACTCAAATATTCGCATCCGCGATCAGATCGTAGAAACTTTTATTTTCTTGTTACGATGATTCTACACTTCACGCTGAAATTCTTTGAACTTTTCAAATGTTTCAGATTTGTGTTTCATCAAGTAGATATATCCATACCTACTTAAATCATCTGTGAAGGTCAGAAAATAATGATACGCGCCGCGTGCTTCAACACTCATCGGATCGCATACATCGGTATGTATTATTTCCCATAAGTCATTAGCTCGCTCCATTGTTCCGGAGAACAGAGTTTTAGTCATCTTGCCCATGAGGCATGGTTCACAAATATCAAATGATTCATAATCAAGTGATTCCAAAAGCCCATCTGCATGGAGTTTCTTCATGCGCTTTACACCAATATGACCTAAACGGCAGTGCCACAAATATGTTGCACTATCATTATCAACTTTGCATCTTTTGGCATCAATATTATGAATATGTGTATCACTACAATCGAGATTCAATAAACCACTTACATTGAGTGTATGACCATAGAAGGTTTTATTCATGTAAACAGAACAACAATTATTCTCTGACTTAAATGAATAACCGTATCGCAATAAACATGATCCAATCATATTCATGCTCAACGCAAACACCAAATAACATTTATTTATTTCGGTCCAACACTAATCCCGAAGGCAGAGGGAGTGTGCGATGGTGATCTTATCAACCTTGGAATCACTTCCAACACACATCGTCACCTCGTCATTAACTAGTCTTTGTTCATTTTGCAACTCCTGTTTCGAGTTACTAATGTTAGCAACTGAATCGGTATCAAATACCCAGGGGCTACTATGAACACTAGAAAAATACACATCAATAACATGTATATCAAATATACCTTGGTTCACTTTGCCATCCTTCTTATCCGCCAAGTATTTGGGGCAGTTCCGCTTCCAGTAACCATTTCCTTTGTAGTAGAAGCACTCAGTTTCAGGCTTAGGTCCAGCTTTGGGCTTCTTCACGGGAGTGGCAACTTGCTTGCCATTCTTCTTGAAGTTCCCTTTCTTTCCCTTGACCTTTTTCTTGAAATTAGTGGTCTTGTTAACCATCAACACTTGATGCTATTTCTTGATTTCTACCTTGCATATTATAGTTCATCACGAAGTTCTAGTAACTTGGTGATAGTGACTAGAGAACTCTGTCAATCACTATCTTATCTGGAAGAATAACTCCCACTTGATTCAAGCGATTGTAGTACCCACACATTCTGAGCACATGCTCACTAGCTGAGCTATTCTCCTCCATCTTGTAGGCAAAGTACTTGTCAGAGGTCTCATACCTCTTAACACGGGCATGAGTCTGAAATACCAATTTCAGCTCATGAAACATCTCATATGCTTCGTGGCGTTCAAAACTTTTTGAAGTCCCGGTTCTAAGCCGTAAAGCATGGTGCACTAAACTATCAAGTAGTCATCATATCGAGCTTTGCCAAACGTTCATAACTTTAACACCCCAAAAATTCAACCATGATTTTATTAAGTAAAAATTGGCCAAGAATAAAATTTTAAATTATATTGGGTGTTTTATTACTTTTAAGGTATTTTCTGCCCTCTGTTTTTCAAAATTCTTCCCTCCATATAGAAATTTTTGGAAATAATATTGTGGCTTTGGTAGTTTTCCTAAAACTTTTCATTTATATTTTAATAACAGTAAGAATTATTTTCATAATAAAATTTTGCCCAAAACAATTCTTTTAAAAGCTATTTCAATTCTTTAAATGCTTATGTTGCACTAAGATCCTTTTAAATAATTCTTTCAAAATTCCAAAAATTATAAGAGGTCATGTGATTCCTACCTATCACTTTTATACAAAAACCCAACTTGGTGTTTTGAAAATTTTGAGTGAAACAACCTCTTTTCATTTCTGGTCCAGATCCAGCTTTGAACTACAACCCCATTTTTCCTTGCTTAAACAATTCCCAAATTTTTCCCACTCATAGTCCTTCCAACCAAACCCTTAAGTCCAGAAGACCAGTTCCAATGGCATCTTTTAAGTTCACCAAACAATTCTCTCAATATTTGGTCCAGAGCTGAATTTCTTCAAAACTTGCATTATAAAGTTTCTCCCCTGGATGACCCAAATATACCACCTTATCTATCATTCAAGGAGACACCATCCTGCCAAGTCTCATTTCCATCAAACTCCCCTAGCTAGCTCTATCATTTTGTCAAACAGGTGTTGTGCATGACAGAATTTGGCCCTATTCTTAACTGCATTGCACACTTGCTCTCCTGGCTATTTCAACATGTCCACCAGCCTTGTCATCTAGAGGAGCCCCACCCTGCTAAGTCTCACTTGCAACCAACTCTTCTAGAGCCTCCTGGCATTCTGTCGAGCACGTAGCGTGCACATCCAGAGCGCGTGCAGAGCGCACGTTTGACAAGCTCGACACTGTCCCCGCATGGCCAACCGACTGCCTTCCCCTCTCACCTGAGTCCACCACTAGATCACCTAGCCCATCCCAACGCGCTCCGACACCTCTCCTTGGCCGCTAGCGCCGGCCACCACCGTCCACGCCAACCACAGTCGTCGTCGCTGTGTTTCGCTCGGGCACGGCATCGCCCGAGCTACCCGACCTCGCCAGTGCATCCCTGGCTTAAATTCGGATGACCACCGCCCACACCTATCCTCACCGACCTCCACCGCCCTCAACCACCTCGCCGCCGACCACGCCGTGCCATTAATGGCCATTTGCCACGGTGTCCTCCTCTGGAAGCCGCGGAGCTGACCCTCTCCGGCTACATAACGTGCCCCCGAGCTCACTCAACTCCTCCTCATCACTCCCCTCCCCTCTGTAGGCCTCTCGGAGTAGCCAATCGACCGAGAGCTCCCTTCTTCCCCGTCTCCGGCCGAAACCACCGCCGCCACCACTCGGTTGATTCCGACGCGAACGACGCCTCCCCCTTGCATTTTTTTCCCACCACACACATCCTGGAACACCCGCAGGACCATCCCATCCATCAATTTCACCAAACGGAGCTTGTGGATGGAGTCCCTCTTTCATCCGATGCCGTCGTCCGCCGGGAAGCTCACCGCCGTCGACCCCACCCACCTCGGAGACCGTGCCGTATCTCATCATGATCGCCAGGAGCTCCTGAGCCCGGTGGTGTGCTCCTCTCCCGGAACCGTGCCTCCAATCACCGGCGATCTCCGCCGGAACGCTGCCTCTGTTCGGCTGGAGGAAAGGGAGCGCGCGGGCGACTGGTCAAACCTGACCAGTAGGCCCGCGGGCCCCGCTGTCAATGACCGCAGCCTCGCCACGCGGAAAAGTGGAGGCGGCTTCCCTAGAAGTTGTCTCCGCACGAGGGAAGCGTATTTCCCGACTACGCCATCGACGTCACAGCCTTTCGCGCGGCTGAACGACTGGGCCCGGCCCAGTGGCACCGCACGTCTAAATCGCGCTCAGGACGCTTCTCTGCTCCTTTTCTTTTTTCTTTTTTTAGCAGTCTTCAAATAATTCCACAGACACCATTTCTAATCCAAATTTGATGATTCAAATTTCTACAGACTTATAAAATCATGCTCTATTTATCTAGGTTAGGTGATTGTTTTTCCTAAGCTTTGTTCCTATTGGATCTATGGAATAGTCCCTTTTCTTTATTTATTCCAACTTGGTAATTCCATAGGTAAATCATATTAACTTCAAATAAATTGATTCTTTTTCTGTAATTCCTTATATTTAACCTAGTTTATTTTTGTATTTATTTCAAAATTTTCCAGACAACTTTTTAGTATTGTTTTTGGTTTTATATGGTAATTACAATATTTTTGAAAAAATAGGAAATGGAGGGGAGATAAACATTTCAAACTTTTGGAGTGCACCCAATATTTCTGCATGCTCAAGGCAAGCATTTTGAACACTTGATATGGTGAATTGCATAGTTAATATTTGCATCATGATTATGTTGAGTTCATATAAAGTTTGCATATTGATAGTTATGCATGCATGACCCCATGAAAATATTTTACCTTCATTTAGGCATGAAGTATGAGTAAGCATGGCTATTTTCATTGTCACATATGCCTGTGCCGGTCCGGACTAATCTGCAAGAAGAATCAATCATGAGAAAAGTGACCGTGAGACTGAAAACTCGTTGTGACGAGAATATTCAGTGTAGGCATGTTGGAACATGCAAGGGTTGTGGCCCTGTTTGTTACTACTGTTGAAAGAATACTTTGTTATGCTAACCACTGCAGCAAATATTTGAGCCTCCTAAGGCGAACGTAGATTGAGTCTTGTTCCGGTAACCCGCATACTTGATTCGTGCTGCCACTTGTCCCTGCCACAGGTGGGGTACGGTTCAGTAAGTTGTTAACCCCTTTTCGTGCACACACCACATAGAGGGCTACGATGAGGGTTTCCACGATGGTGGACTAAATCCTGTCATCAGGTCAGGGGGCATGGGTGTATCCGGTTGTGACCAAGAGGGGGGCACCCCTTGGAATCCGCGCGTATTAATAGTGATCCCATGCTACTCGAGATTGTTGTCTCCCCGACTTAGAGTTTTTCTGAAACGATGCTTTGGGTGATTCCTGGCATCCGGACGGTTAATCTGGTGTGTGCTGGTCAGGTGTGTTTTCAACCCAAAGACCGTAATGGGAATTAGTCAGTGTCACGGCACTGACTAAAGAAATCATTTACTTGTGGTTAAAGAGTACACCCTCTGCAGAGTTTAAACCTATTTGAATAGCCGTATCCGCGGTTAAGGACTACAATCTGGGTTGGTCAAGTGTCGGTCTTCGGAGGAAATAAATAAACTGAGCATGAGTTACTTGGCAGGATAATTATTGTCACCCTAATGCTACCATGAATATTTTTACTATGCATATTAATGTTATTGTGGTTATGCATATTATTGCAGACTAACCCGTTTCTCTTATTTTATTTTCCTGAGTGTTTCAGGGGCTGGCTAGACTACCCCGGGCATTCGGTTTATTTTCAAGACCTCTCCGTGGCGTTCCTCGAGTTCTCAGGCGGTCTATGACGCCACTACTCTTGTGGACACCCGATTGGCATTTCTTTTCAAGACCTCTTCGTGGCGTCCCTCGAGTTCTCAGGCGGTCTATCACGCCACTACTCTTGTGGATACCCGATTGGCATTTCTTTTCAAGACCGACCGTGGCGTCACTTTTGACACCCGACTGGCATTTATTTTCAAGACCTCTCGTGGCGTCGCTTGAGTTCTTGGATGATCCTATCTCGTCTGATTTCTCTTTTAGACACCCATTTGGCATTTCTCTTCAAGACCTACCATGGTGTCACTTTAGACATCCGACCAGCATTTCTTTTATTTTATTTTCCTTTAACTTTCCTTGTTTATCACTAACATTTTTATATATTCATTTATTTGTACATACTAATATTATATTATGCCATGATTTAATTCCTGTCAGCATGCAATTAATATATATATATATAGTCCAGCATGAGCATACGCATATAGTTTGGTTCATCATGATCATATATTTTATCTGCTACATTCGGTATATCTTTTGTTCATGATGTTTGCGAGTACATTCCAATGTACTCACAGGCTTGTCCCTGGCTATTTACTTGGCCAGGTCAGGAGTTCTACGAGGAGTACCACAGCGACGTCCTCGCGGAACATAGGATGGCAGCCACGCGGGATAGGAATTCTCCAGGTCAGCCGTACCTGTGGGAATGGAGCCCCATCGACGTTGGAGAACCACAAGTCGCTTCCGTCACCCATCACCAGATATCACTATTGTATCATTAGACCTCTATGGTCTTGTATCCAATTCTTGTAATTGCTTGGTTATCTGTAACAAGGACGTGTCCACCAGTAACGGTAATCCTGGGCTGGTGATGACACGAGGGGCCATTTGTTGGGATTTTGTGCCCCGGCCCCGACAGCCTTTGTATCAGAGCCAGGCTGACTACTGGCTAATCCTATCTTAGCCTGGTCACCATCCCTAGGTTTCCACACAACCCACATTTTTCTCCATCCATAGCCAAGGCCATCTCATCCGATAGTCGTTCACAGTGGCCAACCGACATCTTTTTGACAGTCGGTGCCCAACCTATCAACCTAGCCCATAGGCCGTGCACCTGTGGCCGACACCTGGGTTGTCCCATCCACAAGCATGCGATGGAAGACTCCGCTGGCTTATAAAGGAAGCCTTGCCCCAACCCAGCACATCATAGCCTTCACTCGCAGCCTGGTATCCAACACCCCAAGATGCCTGGTCCCATTGTCCACAACGAGACCACCGCATCTGAGCTGGGAGATTTCATAGCCATCCTCGCCAATCTAACTCGTCGTGCATTTGGCATGGAAGAGCCCCCGGAATATGTTGTGTACCAAGAGCACGCGAGTGATGCCATCCATCACTTCTGGGCCCCGGTGCACATCTACGGACAGAGCATCATGTCAGAACGCCCCTACCGGTTCACCGGAAGGATGACTCCGACGAGCCCCAAGCCATTCAACTTGCAGCCCGAGAAGTTGTAGTTCAACTCCGACATCGATCACCGAGGGTTAACTGCCGCTCTTTCTACTACTACCCTAGTCGTGAAAGCTATGGTAGCCCGACCCAAGTCGCCAACGGAGACCATGAGACGGATCCTGGCTAGTGCATCTAGTGCGCTACCTGAGAGCGCAAGAGGCACTCTTCGATCAGATCACCCTTGATCTAATTGCCACCCGCAGGATGCTTGCTCTCCTGACCTCGGTGAGAAGTGAATCTGCACCCGCCACCAACACCCCGATAGTGTTGCTTGGGAGGCCAGTTGAGCCCTCAAGGTCTGCCCCTGTTGTCCACCCAGGCAATGCACTCACTTCCCCGGATGAACTCCGTCGTCTCTTGGGGATTTTCTCCAACAGGACTGTAGCCACTACACCCCGCGTGGGTCATCATCGCTACCCCAACCCTGCAGCTCCTCATTCCACTCCAGCCAACTCTGACGTTGAAGCCCCCGGAGAAGCCTCGACATCTGTGAGACACGCCCAAATGGATGTCAACGAAGTGGACTGAGTCCGCTAGAGTAGTGGCCATATCCTTAGTAACCCTGTTACCCTATAGATTCCACCGCCATGCCGTAGACGATCATGTGTACATTTCTAACAGTATGTAGCATTTGATTGAATAATGTGTTTTTGTGTTATTGCCTTGTGCATGATTGTTGTTTGTTGTGATCTGTATTTAGTTCCTCCGCCCTTAACAAATCTCGAGGACGAGATTTTCTTAAGGGGGGTAGAGTTTGTAACACCCCAAAAATTCAACCATGATTTTATTAAGTAAAAATAGGCCAGGAATAAAATTTTAAATTATATTGGGTGTTTTATTAATTTTAGGGTATTTTCTGCCCTCTGTTTTTCAAAATTCTTCCCTCCATATAGAAATTTTTGGAAATAATATTGTGGCTTTGGTAGTTTTCCTAAAACTTTTCATTTATATTTTAATAATAGTAAGAATTATTTTCATAATAAAATTTTGCCCAAAACAATTCTTTTAAAAGCTATTTCAATTCTTTAAAGGCTTCTGTTGCACTAAGATCCTTTTAAATAATTCTTTCAAAATTCAAAAAATTATGAGAGGTCATGTGATGCCTACCTATCACTTTTATGCAAAACCCCAACTTGGTGTTTTGAAAATTTTGAGTGAAACAACCTCTTTTCATTTCTCATCCAGATCCAGCTTTGAACTACAACCCCATTTTTCCTTGCTTAAATAATTCCCAAATTTTTCCCACTCATAGTCCTTCCAACCAAACCCTTAAGTCTAGAAGATCAGTTCCAATGGCATCTTTTAAGTTCACCAAACAATTCTCTCAATATTTGGTCCAGAACTGAATTTCTTCAAAACTTGCATTATAAAGTTTCTCCCCTGGATGACCCAAATATACCACCTTATCTATCATTCAAGGAGATACCATCCTGCCAAGTCTCATTTCCATCAAAGTCTCCTAGCTAGCTCTATCATTTTGTCAAACAGGTGTTGTGCATGACAGAATTTGGCCCTCTTCTTAACTGCATTGCACACTTGCTCTCCTGGCTATTTCAACAGGTCCACCAACCTTGTCATCTAGAGGAGCCCCACCCTGCTAAGTCTCACTTGCAACCAACTCTTCTAGAGCCTCCTGGCATTCTGTCGAGCACATAGCGTGCACGTCCAGAGCGCGTGCAGAGCGCATGTTTGACAGGCTCGGCACTGTCCCCGCATGGCCAACCTACTGCCTTCCCCTCTCACCTGAGTCCACTGCTGGATCACCCAGTCCATCCCAACGCTCTCCGACACCTCTCCTTGGCCGCCAGCGCCGGCCACCGCCATCCACGCCAACCACAGTTGCCGCCGCCGTGTTTCACTCGGGCACGGCACCGCCCGAGCTGCCCGACCTCGCCAGCGAATCCCTCGCTTAAATTCGGATGACCACCACCCACACCTATCCTCACCAACCTCCACCGCCCTCAACCACCATGCCGCCGACCACGCCGTGCCATTAATGGCCATCCACCGCGGTGGCCTCCTCTGGAAGCCGCGGAGCTGACCCTCTCCGGCTATATAACGTGCCCCCGAGCTCACTCAACTCCTCATCATCACTCCCCTCCCCTCTGTAGGCCTCTCGGAGTAGCCAATTGACCGAGAGCTCCCTTCTTCACTGTCTCCGGCCAAAACCACCGCCGCCAACACTCGGTTGATTCCGACGCGACGACGCCTCCCCCTTGCATTTTCCCCACCACACACATCCTGGAACACCCGCAGGACCATCCCATCCATGAATTTCACCAAACGGAGCTCGTGGACGGAGTCCCTCTTTCATCCGATGCCGTCGTCCGCCGGGAAGCTCACCGCCGTCGACCCCACCCACCCCGGAGACCGTGTCGTATCTGACCACGATCGCCAGGAGCTCCTGAGCCCGGTGGTGTGCTCCTCTCCCGGAACCGAGCCTCCAATCGCCGGCGAGCTCCGCCGGAACGCTGCCTCTGTTCGGCCGGAGGAAAGGGCGTGCGCGAGCGACTGGTCAAACCTGACCAGTGGGCCTGTGGGCCCCGCTGTCAGTGCCCGCAGCCTCGCCACGCGGATAAGTGGAGGCGGCTTCCCTAGAAGTTGTCTCCGCACGAGGGAAGCGTATTTCCTGACTACGCCATCGACGTCACAGCCTTTCGCGTGGCTGAACGACTGGGCCCGGCCCAGTGGCACCGCACGTCTAAATCGCGCTCAGGACGCTTCTCTGCTCCTTTTCTTTTTTCTTTTTTTAGCAGTCTTCAAATAATTCCACAGACACCATTTCTAATCAAAATTTTATGATTCAAATTTCTACAGACTTATAAAATCATGCTCTATTTATCTAGGTTAGGTGAATTTTTTTCCTAAGCTTTGTTCCTACTGGATCTATGGAATAGTCCCTTTTCTTTATTTATTCCAACTTAGTAATTCAATAGGTAAATCATATTAACATTAAATAAATTGATTCTTTTTCTGTAATTCCTTATATTTAACCTAGTTTATTTTTGTATTTATTTCAAAATTTTCCAGAAAACTTTTTAGTACTGTTTTTGTTTTATATGGTAATTACAATATTTTTGAAAAAATAGGAAATGGAGGGGAGATAAACATTTCAAACTTTTGGAGTGCACCCAATATTTCTGCATGCTCAAGGCAAGCATTTTGAACACTTGATATGGTGAATTGCATAGTTAATATTTGCATCATGATTATGTTGAGTTCATATAAAGTTTGCATATTGATAGTTATGCATGCATGACCCCATGAAAATATTTTACCTTCATTTAGGCATGAAGTATGAGTAAGCATGGCTATTTTCATTGTCACATATGCCTGTGCCGGTCCGAACTAATCTGCAGGAATAATCAATCACGAGAAAAGTGCCCGTGAGACTAAAAACTCGTTGTGACGAGAATATTCAGTGTAGGCATGTTGGAACATGCAAGGGTTGTGGCCCTGTTTGTTACTGCTGTTGAAAGAATACTTTGTTGTGCTAACCACTGCAGGAAATATTTGAGCCTCCTGAGGCGAACGTAGATCGAGTCTTGTTCCGGTAACCCCCATACTTGATTCGTGCTGCCACTTGTCCCTGCCACAGGTGGGGTACGGTTCAGTAAGTTGTTAACCCCTTTTCATGCACACACCACATAGAGGGCTACGATGAGGGTTTCCACGATGGTGGATTAAATCCTGTCATCGGGTCAGGGGCATGGGTGTATCAGGTTGTGACCGAGAGGGGGGCACCCATTGGAATCCGCACGTATTATAGTGATCCCATGCTACTCGAGATTGTTTTCTCCCCGACTTAGAGTTTTTCTGAAACGATGCTCTGGGTGCTTCCTGGCATCTGGACGGTTAATCTGGTGTGTGCTGGTCAGGTGTGTTTTCAACCCAAAGACCGTAATGGGAATTAGTCAGTGTCACGGCACAGACTAAAGAAATCCTTTACTTGTGGGTAAAGAGTACACCCTCTGCAGAGTTTAAACCTATTCGAATAGCCGTGTCTGCGGTTAAGGACTACCGTCTGGGTTGGTCAGGTGTCGGTCTTAGTGTCGGTCTTCGCAGGAAATAATTAAACTGAGTATGAGTTACTTGGCAGGATAATTATTGTCACCCTGATGCTACCATGAATATTTTTGCTATGCATATTAATGTTATTGTGGTTATGCATATTATTGTGGACTAACCCATTTCTCTTATTTTATTTTCCTAAGTGTCTCAGGGGCTGGCTAGACTACCCCGGGCATTCGGTTTTATTTTCAAGACCTCTCCGTGGCGTCCCTCGAGTTCTCAGGCGGTCTATCACGCCACTACTCTTGTGGACACGCGATTGGCATTTATTTTCAAGACCTCTTCGTGGCGTCCCTCGAGTTCTCAGGCGGTCTATCATGCCACTACTCTTGTGGATACCCGATTGGCATTTCTTTTCAAGACCGACCGTGGTGTCACTTTTGACACCCAACTCGCATTTCTTATCAAGACCTCTCGTGGTATCGCATGAGTTCTCGGATGATCCTATCTCGTCGGATTTCTCTTTTAGACACCCGTTTGGCATTTCTCTTCAAGACCTACCGTGGTGTCACTTTAGACATCCGACCGGCATTTATTTTATTTTATTTTCCTTGAACTTTCCTTGTTTATCACTAACATTTTTATATATTCATTAATTTGTACATGCTAATATTATATTATGCCATGATTTAATTCCTGTCAGCATGCAATTAATATATATATAGTCCAGCATGAGCATACGCATATAGTTTGGTTCATCATGATCATATATTTTATCTGCTGCATTCAGTATATCTTTTGTTTATGATGTTTGTGAGTACATTCCAACGTACTCATAGGCTTGTCCCTGGCTATTTACTTGGCCAGGTCAGGAGTTCTACGAGGAGTACCACAGCGACGTCCTTGCGGAACCTAGGATGGCAGCCACGCGGGATAGGAATTCTCCAGGTCAGCCGTACCTGTGGGAATGGAGCCCCATCGACGTTGGGGAACCACAAGTCGCTTCCGTCACCCGTCACCAGATATCACTGTTGTATCATTAGACCTCTATGGTCTTGTATCCAATTCTTGTAATTGCTTGTTTATCTGTAACAAGGATGTGTCCACCAGTAACAGTAATCCTGGGCTGGTGATGACACGAGGGGTCATTTGTTGGGATTTTGTGCCCCGGCCTCGACAATAATGTCTGCATCTGCTCCTGCAATAGGTCTGTCACATAGTGGTGCATCAAGGACATAATTCTTCTGTGCAGCAATGAGGATAATCCTCAGATCACGGTCCAAGTCCGCATCATTGCTACTATCATCTTTCAACTTATTTTTCTCTAGGAACATATCAAAAATAAACGGGGAGCTACATCGCGAGCTATTGATCTACGACATAATTTGCAAATACTTTTAGGACTAAGTTCATGATAAATTAAGTTCAATTAATCAAATTACTTAAGAACTCCTACTTAGATAGACATCCCTCAAGTCATCTAAATGATATGTGATCCAAATCACCTAAACCATGTCCGATCATCACGTGAGATGGAGTATTCATCAATGGTGAACATCTCTATGTTGATCATATCTACTATATGATTCATGTTTGATCTTTCGGTCTCCAGTGTTCTGAGGCCATGTCTATACATGCCAGGCTCGTCAAGTTTAACCCGAGTATTCCGCATGTGCAAAACTGTCTTGCACCCGTTGTATTTGAACGTAGAGTCTATCACACCCGATCATCACGTGGTGTCTCAACACGACGAACTGTCGCAACGGTGCATACTCAGTGAGAACACTTATACCTTGAAATTTAGATAAGGGATCATCTTATAATGCTACCGCCATACTAAGCAAAATAAGATGCATAAAAGATAAACATCACATGCAATCAAAATATGTGACATGATATGGCCATCATCATCTCGTGCTTTTGATCTCCATCTCCAAAGCATCATCATGATCTCCATCGTCACCGGCTCAACACCTTGATCTCCATCGTTGCGTCGTGGTCGTCTCGCCAACTATTGCTTCTACAACTTTCGCTAACACATAGTGATAAAGTAAAGCAATTACATGGCGTTTGCATTTCATACAATAAAGCGACAACCATAAGGCTCCTGCTAGTTGCCGATAACATTTACAAAACATGATCATCTCATACATCAATGTATATCATATCATGTCTTGACCATATCACATCACAACATGCCCTGCAAAAACAAGTTAGACGTCCTCTACTTTGTTGTTGCAAGTTTTACGTGGCTGCTACGGGCTTCTAGCAAGGACTGTTCTTACCTACGCATCAAAACCACAACGGTGATTTATCAAGTTTGCTGTTTTAACCTTCAACAAGGACCGGCCGCAGTCAAATTCGATTCAACTAAAGTAGGAGAAACAGACACCCGCCAGCCACCTTTATGCAAAACTAGTTGCATGTCTCTCGGTGGAACCGGTCTCATGAAAGTGGTCATGTAAGGTTGGTCCGGGCCACTTCATCCAACAATACCGCCAAATCAAAATAAGACATTGGTGGTAAGCAGTATGCTATCACCGCCCACAACTCTTTGTGTTCTACTCGTGCATATCATCTACGCATAGACCTGGCTCGGATGCCACTGTTGGGAAACGTAGCATGCAATTTCAAAAAAATTCCTACGCTCACGCAAGATCTATCTAGGAGATGCATAGCAACGAGAGGGGGAGAGTGTGTCTACGTACCCTCGTAGACCGAAAGAGGAAGTGTTTGACAACGCGGTTGATGTAGTCGAACTTCTTCTAGCTCCGACCTATCAAGTACCGAACGTACGGCACCTCCGAGTTCTGCACACGTTCAGCTCGATGATGTCCCTCGAACTCTTGATCTAGCAAGGTGTCGAGGAAGTAGATGAATTCCATCAGCTCAACGGCGTGGTGACGGTGATGGTGAAGTGATCCACGCAGGGCTTCGCCTAAGCACTACGAAGATATGACCGGAGGCGTAAACTATGGAGGAGGACGCCGCACACGGCTAACAATTGATGTTGTGTGTTCTAGGCGCCCCCCCTCCTCATATATATATAGGTGGGAGGGAGAGGGGAGAGGCCAAGGGGCGCCCCAAGTGGGGCCGAATCCCACTTGGGCTCCTGCCTTGGTTCGCCCCTCCCCCTTCCTTGTATAGGCGCCAGGGGAAGGAAGGGGGAGGTGGCGCCCCCCCCCCCCCTTTCCTTTCTCCCTTGAGGAGGGGAAGGAAGGAGGGACTAGCCCTCCCACCTTTCCTTTCCCTAGGGCTGGCCGGCCTGGTGGAGGGGCACACCAGCCCCTTATGGGCTGGTCTGTCCCTCCCTTGGCCCATTAAGCCCATATCTTTGCCGGGGGGTGCCCGGAACCCCTTCCGGTGGCCCTATATGTACCCGGTTCCCTCCGGAACACTTCCGGTGTCCGAGTACCATCGTTCTATATATCAATCTTTACCTCTCAACCATTTAGAGACTCCTCGTCATGTCCGTGATCTCATCCGGGACTCCGAACAACATTCGGTCACCAAATCACTTAACTCATATAATACTAAATTGTCATCGAACGTTAAGCGTGCGGACCCTACGGGTTCGAGAACTATGTAGACATGACCGAGACACTTCTCCGGTCAATAACCAATAGCGGAACATGGATGCTCATATTGGCTCCCACATATTCTACGAAGATCTTTATCGGTCGAACCGTTATGACAACATACGTTATTCCCTTTGTCCATCGGTATATTACTTGCCCGAGATTCGATCGTCGGTATCTTCATACCTAGTTCAATCTCGTTACCGGCAAGTCTCTTTACTTGTTCCGTAATACATCATCCTGCAACTAACTCATTAGTCACTTTGCTTTTAAAGCTTCTTACGATGTGTATTACCGAGAGGGCCCAGAGATACCTCTCCGATACTCGGAGTGACAAATCCTAATCTCGATCTATGCCAACCCAACAGACACCTTCGGAGATACCTGTAGAGCATCTTTATAATCACTCAGTTATGTTGTGACGTTTGATAGCACACAAGGCATTCCTACGGTATCCGGGAGTTGCATAATCTCATAGTAGAAGGAATATGTATTTGACATGAAGAAAGCAATAGCAATAAAACTGAATGATCTATATGCTATGCTAATGGATGGGTCTTGTCCATCACATCATTCTCTTAATGATGTGATCCCGTTCATCAAATGACAACACATGTCTATGGCTAGGCAACTTAACCATCTTTGATTAACGAGCTAGTCTAGTAGAGGCTTACTAGGGACACAGTGTTTTGTCTATGTATCCACACATGTATCAAGTTTCCGGTTAATACAATTCTAGCATGAATAATAAACATTTATCATGATATAAGGAAATATAAAATAACAATTTTTTATTGCCTCTAGGGCATATTTCCTTCACTATCAATATACAACTAACCCTATGGTGTGATCCACACGCGCGCTCATATGATGGCCACCAAAGGATAGCAACATAACCACAAGTAAATTAAACCAATCATAGCAATTCACCAATCACCCATAGGACAACAAAAATCTACTCAAACATCATAGGATGGCAACACATCATTGGATAATAATATGAAGCATAAAGAACCATGTTCAAGTAGATTGTACAGCGGGTTGCGGGAGAGTGGACGGAGTTGGTGAAGATCACAGAGTTGTTGGAGTAGATCGCCATCACACGATGATTGCCCCGGTGGCGTTCCGGTGCCACTGGGAGAGAGGGGGGAGAGGCCACCTCCTTCTTCTTCTTCTTCATTGGCCTACCCTCTAGATGGGAGGAGGGTTTCCCCTCTGGTCCTTGGCTTCCATGGCTCCCGGAGGGCAGGAGCCCCTCCGAGATTGGATCTCTCTCTATTTCTCTTCTGTTTCGCGTTCCCGTTTTCTGGCCTTTCACCATTTCTTAAATTCCCGGAGATCCGTAATTCCGATTTGGCTGAAATTTTGAGGGGATTTTCTTCCGGATATTTTCTTTCTTGCGGCGAAAGAAGGCACCAACCACCTTGCAGGGCCCCACAAGCCTATTGGGTGTGCCCAGGGATCGTCTTGCTTTGATTCTTTTTCACAAAAATCACATATATTCCAAAATAAATCTGTGTAAATTTTTATCGCGTTTGGATTTTGTTTGATATGAGTATTTTGTGAAACAAAAAAACATGCAACAAACGGGAACTGGCACTGGGCACTATATTAGTCCCAAAAATAATATAAAATGTTGCCAAAAGTATATGAAAGTTGCTGAGATTAGTAACTCAAAACAGGAGTTGCAGAATAAACGGAGACTAGTTAAGGGCGAGGTAACCATGTGTGTTGGAAGTGTTTCCAAGATTTATATGATCACCATCGCACACTCCCTCTACCTTCGGGATTAGTGTTGAGCCTAAAAAATGTTATTTGGTGTTTGCGTTGAGCATGAACATGATTAGATTGTGTTTATTGCAATACGGTTATTCATTTAAGTCAGAGAATAATTGTTGTTCTGTTTACATGAATAAAACCTTCTATGGTCATACACCCAATGTAAATGGTTTATTGAATCTCGATCTTAGTGATACACATATTCATAATATTGATGCCAAAAGATACAAAGTTAATAATGATAATGCAACATACTTGTGGCACTACCATTTAGGTCATATTGGTGTAAAGTGCATGAAGAAACTCCATGCGGATGGACTTTTGGAATCACTTGATTATGAATCATTTGATACTTGCGAACCAAGCCTCATGGGCAAGATGGCTAAAACTCTGTTCTCCGGAACAATGGAGCGAGCTAATGACTTATTGGAAATAATACATACCGATGTATGCGTTCCGATGAGTGTTGAAGCACGCGGCGGGTATCATTATTTTCTCACCTTCACAGATGATTTGAGTAGGTATGGGTACATCTACTTGATGAAACACATTTCTGAAATGTTTGGAAAGTTCAAAGAATTTCAGAGTGAAGTGGAGAATCATCGTAACAAGAAAATAAAGTTTCTACGATCTGATCGCGGAGGCGAATATTTGAGTTACGAGTTGGGCCTTCATTTAAAACAATGTGGAATAGTTTCACAAATCATGCCACCTGGAACACCACAGCATAATGGTGTGCCTGAACGTCGTAACCGTACTTTATTAGATATGGTGCGTTCTATGATGTCTCTTACCGATTTGCCACTATCGTTTTGGGGTTATGCATTAGAGACAGCCGCATTCACGTTAAATACGGCACCGTCTAAATCCGTTGAGATGACACCGTATGAACTGTGGTTTGGCAAGAAACCTAAGCTGTCATTTCTTAAATGTTTGGGGATGCGGCGCTTATGTCAAAAAGCTTCAGCCTGATAAGCTCGAACCCAAAGCGGAGAAGTGCGTCTTCATAGGATACCCGAAAGAAACTATTGGGTATACCTTCTATCACAGATCCGAAGGCAAAATCTTTGTTGCTAAGAATGGGTCCTTTCTAGAGAAGGAGTTTCTCTCGAAAGAAGTGAGTGAGAGGAAAGTAGAACTTGATGAGGTAGTTGTACCTTCTGTCGAATTGGAAAGTAGTACATCAGAGAAAGTTGTTCCCGTGATGCCAACACTAACCAGAGAGGAAGCAAATGATGATGATCATGAAGCTTCAGATCAAGTTACTACTGAACCTCGTAGGTCAACCATAACACGTTCCGCACCAGAGTGGTACGGCAATCCTATCCTGGAAGTCATGTTGTTGGACAACAGCGAACCTACGAACTATGAAGAAAATATGATGAGCCCAGATTCCAAAAAATGGCTTGAGGCCATGAAATCTGAGATAGGATCCATGTATGAGAACAAAGTGTGGACTTTGGTGGATTTGCCCGATGATTGGCAAGACATAAAGAATAAATGGATCTTTAAGAGGAAGACGGAGGCTGACAGTAATATCACTGTCTACAATGCTCGACTTGTTGCAAAAGGTTTTCGACAAGTTCAAGGGGTTGACTACGATGAGACTTTCTCACCTGTAGTGATGCTTAAGTCTGTCCGCATCATGTTAGCAATTGCCGCATTTTATGATTATGAAATCTGGCAAATGGATGTCAAAAACTTGCATTCCTTAACGGGTTTCTTGAGGAAGAGTTGTATATGATGCAACCGGAAGTTTTTGTCGATCCTAAAGGTGCTAACAAAGTGTGCAAGCTCCAGCGATCCATCTATGGACTGGTGCAAGCATCTCGGAGTTGGAATATACGCTTTGATGAGTTGATCAAAGCATATGGTTTTATACAGACTTATGGTGAAGCCTGTATTTACAAGAAAGTGAGTGGGAGCTCTGTAGCATTTTTGATATTATATGTGGATGACATATTGCTGATTGGAAATGATATAGAATTTCTGGATAGCATAAAAGGATACTTGAATAAGAATTTTTAAATGAAAGACCTTGGTGAAGCTACTTATATATTGGGCATCAAAATCTATAGAGATAGATCACTACGCTTAATAGGACTTTCACAAAGCACATACCTTGACAAAGTTTTGAAGGAGTTCAAAATGGATCAGTCAAAGAAAGGGTTCTTGCCTGTATTCAAGGTGTGAAGTTGAGTAAGACTCAAAGCCTGACCACGGCAGAAGATAGAGAGAGAATGAAAGTCATTCCCTATGCCTCAGCCATAGGTTCTATAAAGTATGCCATGCTGTATACCAGACCTGTTGTGTGCCTTGCTAGGAGTCTGGAAAGGGGGTACAATAGTGATCCAGGAGTGGATCACTGGACAGCGGTCAAAAATTATCCTTAGGTACCTAAAGAGGACTAAGGAAATGTTTCTCGGTTACGGAGGTGATAAAGAGTTCGTCGTAAAGGGTTACGTTGATGCAAGCTTTGAAACTGATCCGGATGACTCCGAGTCTCAATCTGGATACGTATTGAACGTGGGAGAAATTAGCTAGAGTAGCTCCATGCAGATCATTGTAGACATAGATATTTGCAAAGTACACACGGATCCGAATGTTGCAGACCCGTTGACTAAAAACCTCTCTCACAAGAAAAACATGATCACAACTTAGAACTCTTTGGGTGTTAATCACATGGCGATCTGAACTAGATTATTGACTCTAGTGAACTCTTTGAGTGTTAATCACATGGCGATGTGAACTAGATTATTGACTCTAGTGCAGGTGGGAGACTGAAGGAAATATGCCCTAGAGGCAATAATAAAATGGTTATTATTATATTACCTTAATCATGATAAAGGTTTATTATTCATGCTACAATTGTATTGACCGGAAACTTAAATACATGTGTGGATACATAAACAAATACCGTGTCCCTCGTGAGCCTCTACTAGACTAGCTCGTTGATCAAAGATGGTTAAGGTTTCCTAACCATAGACATGAGTTATCATTTGATAACGGGATCACATCATTAGGAGAATGATGTGATGGACAAGACCAAACCGTTAGCATAGCATATGATCGTTCAGTTTATTGCTACTGCTTTCTTAATGTCAAATACATGTTCCTTCGACCATGAGATCATGCAACTCCCGAATAACGGAGGAATACCTTGTGTGCTATCAAACGTCACAACATAACTGGGTGATCATAAAGATTCTCTACAGGTATCTCCGAGGTGTCCGTTGAGTTGGTGTGAATCGAGATTGGGATTTGTCACTCCATGTATCCGAGAGGTATCTTTGGGCCCTCTCGGTAATACACATCACAAGAAGCTTGCAAGCAAAGTGACTAAGGAGTTAGTTGCAAGATGATGTATTACGGAACGAGTAAAGAGACTTGCCGATAACGAGATTGAACTAGGTATAGAGATACCGACGATCGAATCTCAGGCAAGTAACATACCGACAGACAAAGGGAATTACGTATGTTGTCATAAAGAATCAACCGATAAAAGATCTTCGTGGAATATGTAGGAATCAATATGGGCATCTAGTTCCCGCTATTGGTTATTGACCGGAGAGGTGTCTTGGTCATGACTACGTAATTCCCGAACCCGTAGGGTCGCACGCTTAACGTTCGTTGACGCTAGAGTAGTATTGGGATATTTGATGAGTGGTGACCAAATGTTGTTCGGAGTCCCGGATGAGATCCCGGATGTCACAAGGAGTCTTGGAATGGTCGAGAGGTAAAGATTTATATATGGGAAGTCATATTTTGGGTTCCGAAAAAAGGTGCAGTTTTTTTGGTATTGTACCGGGAAGCTTCCAGAAGGTTCCGGAGGATTCCGGAGGGGTCCGAAAGTCCACAAGTGGGTTCACCATGACCGAAGGGCTAGCATGGGCTGCGGGGAGGCGCCCTGGCCTTATTGGGCTAGGCGCACCAAGTCCTCAAAAGCCCATGTGGCTAGGGAAGGCAAAAAAGGAAAGAGTCCTAGTAGGACTAGGATTGGACTTGGAGTCCAAGTCGTCTCCACCTTAGTTGCGCCCTAGGTCTTGGAGGGACTGTTTCCCATGCCCCTCCACCTATATATAGAGGGGAGGGGGCACCCCAAGAGGATACACCAAGCCCTTGGTGCCCCTCTCTCTCCCGTTACTCCGTAGTTCCACCGCCTCGTCCCGGCGACGCTTAGCGAAGCGCTGTCGGTGCTCCACCACCACCATCACCACCATGTCGTCGTGTTGGTTGTGATCCCATCTACTTCTCCTCTCCCACTTGTTGGATCAAGAAGGAGGAGACGTCATCAGGCCAC
Source organism: Thinopyrum elongatum (assembly GCA_011799875.1). Lineage (NCBI taxonomy): Eukaryota > Viridiplantae > Streptophyta > Magnoliopsida > Poales > Poaceae > Thinopyrum > Thinopyrum elongatum. The sequence continues at coordinate 412,829,619 of CM022297.1, read as the reverse complement.
ACATGTGCTAAACTTGGAGGTGCCGTCCGTTCGGCACTAGATCGGTTGGATCGTGATCGGATCGCGAAGAGTACGACTACATCAACCGCGTGATAAACGCTTCCGTTTAGAGATCTACAAGGGTATGTAGATACTCTCCCCCTCTCGTAGCTATGCATCTCCATGGCTAGATCTTGCGTGTGCATAGAATTTTTTTGTTTTCCATGCAACGTTCCCCAACACTAGTTATATGAAAGTGACAATATAGGAGACACTCTGTATGAAAAACATGGTGCTACTTTGAAGCACAAGTGTGGTAAAAAGGATAGTAACATTGCCCCTTCTCTCTTTTTTTCTCATTTTTTTCTTTTTTCTTTCCTTTTTTCCTTTTTTGGTGGGCTATTTTTGGCCTTCTTTTTGAATTTTTTGTCCGGAGTCTCATCCCGATTTGTGGGGGAATCATGGTCTCCATCATGCTTTCCTCACAGGGACAATGCTCTAATGATGATGATCATCACACTTTTATTTACTTACAACTCGATAAAACTGAAACATATGACTCTATATGAATGTCTCTGGTAGTGTACCAGGATGTGCAATGATGCTAGTGTAACATATATGATAATGATGAACGGTGGCTGAGCCACAAATACTATGTCAGCTATATGTTCATGCAAAGCAAAATGACAATGAATGCTCAAGTCATGTATATGATGATGATGAAAGTTGCATGGCAATATATCTCAGAATGGCTATGAAAATGCCATGATAGGAAGGTATGGTGGCTGTTTTGAGGAAGATATAATGAGGCTTATGTGTGATAGAGCATATCATATCACGGGGTTTGGATGCACCGGCGAAGTTTGCATCGACTCTCGAGGTGAGAAAGGGCAATGCACGGTACCGTAGAGGCCAGCAAATTGCGAAAAGGTCAGAGTGCGTATAATCCATGGACTCGCATTAGTCATAAAGAACTCACATACTTATTGCGAAAGTTTGTTAGCCCTCGAAGCCAAGTACTACTACGCATTCCCCTAGGGGATAGATTGGAAGGAAAAGACCATCGCTCGTCCCCGACCACCACTCGTAAGGAAGACAATCAATAATAAATCATGCTCCAACTTCTTAGCATAACTAGAGACTATACGTGCATGCTTCAGGAATCACAAACCTTAACACCAATATTCTCACTAAACCACAATCATTCACTTGTATCTCCCACATATTACCATCTCAATATCGCAAAACTATTGCAAGGAATCAAACATATCATATTCAGTGATCTACAAGTTTTATGTAGGATTTTATGACTAATCATGCGAATGACCAATTCCTGTTGACTCTCTAAATAGATATAAGGGAAGCATGAGAGTTTAATTCTTTCTACAAAAGACCACGCTCTAAAAAATATAAGTGAAGTGATACGTCTCCATCGTATCTACTTTTCCAAACTCTTTTGCCCTTGTTTTGGACTCTAATTTGCATGATTTGAATGGAACTAACCCGGACTGACGCTGTTTTCAGCAGAATTGCCTTGGTGTTATTTTTGTGCAGAAATAAAAGTTCTCGGAATGACCTGAAACTTCATGGAGAATATTTTTGGAATAAATAAAAAATATTGGCGAACGAATCAACAGAGGGGGACCCACCTGCTGTCCACAAGGGTGCAGGGTGTGCCCACCCCCTAGGGCGCGCCCCCTGCCTTGTGGGTCCCCTGGACCTCCACTGACCTCAACTCCAACTCCATATATTCACATTCGGGGAGAAAAAAATTCAGAGAGAAGGATTCATCACGTTTCATGATACGGAGCCGCCGTCACCTCCTGTTCTTCATCGGGAGGCCAGATCTGGAGTCCGTTCAGGGCTCCGGAGAGGGGAAATCGTCGCCCTCATCATCACCAACCTTCCTCCATCACCAATTTCATGATGCTCACCGCCGTGCATGAGTAATTCCATCGTAGGCTTGCTGGACGGTGATGGGTTGGATGAGATTTATCATGTAATCGAGTTAGTTTTGTTAGGGTTTGATCCCTAGTATCCACTATGTTCTAAGATTGATGTTGCTATGACTTTGCTATGCCTAATGCTTGTCACTAGGGCCCGAGTGCCATGATTTCAGATCTGAACCGATTATGTTTTCATGAATATATATGTGTTCTTGATCCTATCTTGCAAGTTGTAGACACCTATTACGTGTTATGATCCGCATATCCCAAGGTGACAATAATTGGGATTCTTTCCGGTGATTACCGTAGTTTGAGGAGTTCATGTATTCACTAAGTGCTAATGCTTTGGTTCGGTTCTCTATTAAAAGGAGGCCTTAATATCCCTTAGTTTCCATTAGGACCCCACTGCCACGGGAGGGTAGGACAAAAGATGTCATGCAAGTTCTTTTCCATAAGCACGTATGACTATATACGGAATACATGCCTACATTATATTGATGAATTGGAGCTAATTATGTGTCACCCTAGGTTATAACTGTTGCATGATGAATGCCATTCGACATAATTATCCATCATTGATCCATTGCCTACGAGCTTTTCACATATTGATCTTTGCTATGTTACTTTTCCGTTGCCACTGTTACAATTGCTACAAAACTGTTACTGTTACTTTTGCCACTGTTACCGTTACTTCCATACTACTTTGCTACTAAATACTCTGCTGTAGATATTAAGTCTTTCAGGAGTGGTTGACTTGACAACTCAGCTGCTAATACTTGAGAATATTCTTTGGCTCTCCTTGTGTCGAATCAATAAATTTGGGTTGAATACTCTACCCTCGAAAACTGTTGCGATCCCCTATACTTGTGGGTTATCAAGACCTTTTTCTGGCGCCGTTGCTGGGGAGCATAGCTCTATTCTCTGAGTCACTTGGGATTTATATCTGTTGATCACTATGAGGAATTTGAAAGATACTAGAACCAAGATTTTTCCCTCTACTACGAGGGGAGGTAAGGAACTGCCATCTAGCTCTGCACTTGATTCACCTTCTGTTTTGAGTAAGCTTGCGACACCTACACCTGCTATTGATTCTGATATGTTGCATGTTATTGATGATGCTACTTCTACTATGAATGATGCTTATGATGCTACTACTTTGCTTGATAAAACTGTGCCACTGGGTGAATTACTTGATGAGCATCTTGCTAGAGTTAGAACTATTGACTATGCTGAAGATGATGATATTTCTGAAACTGATGAAATTATTGAAACTGAACACTTTGAAACACCTGATAAGACTAGCTCTCCTAGGTATGAACTTCATGTTGTACCTGAGGGTTATATTATGGATGAAGAAACTACTAGAAACTTCTTTGCTTGTAATGATAGAGATGATCTTAAGAAACTATTAGCTAAGCTGAAAGAAAAGTCTTTGAATGCTAGAATGCAATATGATCCTAAGTTTGCTACTTCACCTATCTTTGTTACTTGATAAGGATTATGAATTCTCTATCAATCCTGAGTTAATTACTTTGGTTGAATCTAATCCTTTCTATGGCTCTGAATCTGAAACTGTTGTGGCACATCTTACTAAATTGAATGATATAGCCACCCTATTTACTCATGAGGAAAAAATTCGCTATTACTATATTCTTAAGTTGTTTCCTTTCTCGTTAAAGGGTGATGCTAAGTTATGGTTTAATTCTCTTGCTGCTGGTTGTGTGCGTAGTCCCCAGGATATGATTTACTACTTCTCTGAAAAATATTTCCCTACTCATAAGAAACAAGCTGCTTTAAAGGAAATATTTAACTTTGTGCAAATTGAAGAAGAGAGTCTCCCACAAGATTTGGGGAGGCTTCTCCAATTACTTAATGCTTTGCCTAATCATCCTCTCAAGAAAAATGAAATACTTGATATCTTTTATAATGGACTAACCGATGCTTCTAGGGACCACCTACATAGTTGTGCTGGTTGTGTTTTCAGGGAACGAATGGTTGAGCAAGCTGAATTGCTATTGAATAATATATTGAGTAATGATAATGATTGGACACTTCCTGAACCAACTCCTAAGCCAACTCCGAAGAAAAGAGGTATTCTATTCCTCAGTCCTGAAGATATGCAAGAGGCAAAGAAATCTATGAAAGAAAAAGGTATTAAAGCTGAAGATGTTAAGAATCTACCACCTATTGAAGAAATACATGGTCTTGATAACCCGACACAGGTAGTAGAGGTAAATTCTCTCTATAGATTTGATGAAGGTGATATTCCTCATAATAAGTCTGGTAGTCAATGCTTGGATGAGTTTGATAATTTTATTGTTAAACAACAAAAATTCAATGCTTATGTTAGTAGACAATTGAAACGTAATGCTCACATGCTTGACTGCTTGGGTGATTATATGAGTAGAACTGTTAATGATCTTAAGCTTATTAGTAAGCATGCTTCCATGGTTAAAACTCAAGTAGAACAAGTACTTAAGGCACAAGAAGATTTTCTTAATGAGTTGAATAGTAAGAACAATGATAATGTTGTTAGGGTTATGAGTAGAGGTGGTAAAATGACTCAGGAACCTTTGTATCCTGAGGGCCATCCTAAGAGAATTGAGCAAGATTCTCAGAGAATTAATACTGATGCACCTAGTCCTAGTAATAAAAATAAAAAGAAAACTGATAGGACTTTGCATGCTTCTAGTGGACCTGCTATATACACACATGAGAATCCAAATGATATTTCTATTTCTGATGCAGAGACATAATCTGGTGATGAACATGAACCTAGTGATAATGTTAATGATGATGTTCATGTTGATGCTGAACCTAGTAATGATAACGATGTGGAGGTAGAACCTGCTGTTGATCTTGATAACCCACAATCAAAGAATAAATGTTATGATAAGAGAGACTTTGTTGCTAGGAAACATGGTAAAGAAAGAGAACCATGGGTTCAGAAACCCATGCCCTTTCCTCCTAAACCATCCAAGAAAAAGGATGATGAGGATTTTGAGCACTTTGCTGAAATGATTAGACCTATCTTTTTGCGTATGCGTTTGACTGATATGCTGAAAATGTCTCCTTATGCTAAGTATATGAAAGATATTGTCACAAATAAAAGAAAGATACCAGAAGCTGAAATTTCCACCATGCTTGCTAATTATACTTTTAAGGTTGGAATACCAAAGAAACTTGGAGATCCAGGAGTACCAACTATACCATGCTCCATTAAAAGAAACTATGTTAAAACTGCTTTATGTGATTTGGGAGCCGGTGTTAGTGTTATGCCTTTATCTTTATATCATAGACTTGAATTGAATAAGTTGACACCTACTGAAATATCTTTGCAAATGGCTGATAAATTGACTGCTATACCCATCGGTATTTGTGAGGATGTGCCTATTGTGGTTGCAAACGTTACTATCTTAACGGACTTTGTTATTCTTGATATTCCTGAGGACGACAGTATGTCGATCATCCTTGGTAGACCCTTTTTGAATACTGCAGGGGCTGTTATTGATTGCAACAAAGGCAATGTCACTTTTCATGTTGATGGTAATGAGCATACGGTACACTTTCCGAAGAAACAACCACAAGTTCATAGTATCAATTCTATTGGAAAATTTTCAACTATTACTATCGGAGGTTTTGAATTTCCTCTCCCTACTGTCAAAAAGAAATATGATATTCTTATTATTGGGGAAATGCATATCCCCGTTGAGGTAACCTAGTGTTATTCAAAAATTCTCCGGTTTCATGTTATTCGAAAGAGGTTTGTTAATAAGACTTGATCAACCTTGTTAACGGATTCCTTTTGATGAGCATGAGATGGATGAATTTAGAAAGCACAACTTTCTGTACTTACTTTTTACTTTTTGTTATTTAGAATAAATAAAGCAAAAATAGTATTATCTGTCTGTTTTCTGAATTATCCATGCAATAAAAATATCCCGAAAATAAAAGTTCTCCAAATGCCCTGAAAATTTAGTATGATTTTTCATAGAATATTTTAGAATTTCTGGCACTGAGATTGCACCAGGGGGCTGCACCAGTGGACCACAAGGGTGGAGTGCGCACCCTACCCCCTGGGCGCGCCCCCTGCCTTGTGGGTCCCATGTAGGCCCCCTCACTTATTCCAGAAACCCATCCACTTTGTTTTCCTCCAGAAAAAATCATCCCAGTGCTCAAACCCGTGTTCTAGCTCATCTTGCTGCCATTTTCGATCTCCTTGTATAAAGCTCCATTTGCAAAACTGTTTTGGGGGATTGTTCTTCGGTATGTGACTCCTCCAATGGTCCAATTAGTTTTTTTTCTAGTGCTTTATTTATTGCAAATTTTTGCTGCTGTGGAGACCTTGTTCTTGAGCTTGCATGTCAAATATTTATGGTCCAAAGTAGTTTTGATGCATGATATAGCCTCTAGACACTTGTAGGAGTAGTTGCTATCAATCTTGTTGAGTTTGGTTCACTTTTATTTTGAGTCACTAAAAATTTCAGAAATTTTTCAGAGGAAGAAAAATGTTGAAGAAAATGTACCATGGTGGTTCCTCGAGGAAGCAAGCACCGAGGCTCACGATACGTGAACCGGACCTTGAACCACCAAGGGAAGCTCAAGTGCGGCCTTGTGAATGGCCGTCAGATGAATTCATGGTTCGTGCAGGTTTCAAGGATGAGTTTGATGCGTACGTGCAAAATGCTGAACTGGGGGACTTCTTGTCAGATAAGTGTCCCCAATACAATCAACTCACTGATTCATTTGTGAGAAGGTTTAAATTTACATCTCAGCGCAATACTCATACTATCCTATTTGATCTTTATGATGAATCATATACCATGGACCTTGAAGATTTTAATACTGCTTGCAAAATCCCACAATGGGGCATTCATGGCGAGCCTCGTAAAACTGAGTGCAATGATTTCCTTGCTAGCATTACTGTGGGAGAAACTAGACATATTACACAAGCCTCCATGGGGAGTATTCATTTTCCTGCCATACATTATTTTGCTCTCTTCATAGGTAGATGCATTAATGGTAAACATGATCATAGCCACCTTTGTGCATCGGATCTTAGTGTCCTTAAGTGTGCAGTGTTGGGTGATAAACGATATAACTTGGGGGCCATTATTACGAGGAGGTTACATCTTAATGCTAAAGATGGAGATTTATTTGGTGGGATTTATGCAACCCGTTTAGCTAATTATCTTGGAGTACCCATAAGGGGGAATGACATTGAGTTACCACCTACTTTTCTTGATTATAATGCTTTGGTTTGCTACCAGTTTCTTGTGAGGAACAAATAGTCCCTCCTGTACCAACTAAACTTTGACCGACAGCGCGCTGCCCATATTACTCTTCCTGCTCCTGCCTTCTTTAACTTTTAGGTCAGAGGGAGATATTTTATAACTAGAGAGGAGGCAAACGAGTATGAGAGAGAGGTTGAGGCCACTCGCCTCCATGCTGCAGCCCTTCAGGCAGTAGCTGCCGCATCACAGTAGAACCCCGACTACAACTTTGGATACCGCCAGGCCAGCCGTGGCGCTAGACCAACTTAGGCCAAAAGCCTAAGCTTGGGGAAGTACGTATTTCTCAGCGGCATTATATTCATGTTCACACACTCATTCCAGTTGTCGGTGTTCATACTTTTTCATTGTATTATCCATGTTAGTTTATTTTCTTTTTCCCGCTTTCTTCTTGTGTGTTTGAAAAACCTTAAGAAAAACCAAAAAAAAATTAGTTGTAGCCTATTTCCTTTCCATGTTTATTTAGTAGTAGTAGTATTAAAGAAAACCCAAGAAGATTTCTCGTTCTTCTTTTGCTTGTTGGGAGCTTTCCCGTGTAAATAGTTTTTCTCGTTCTTGTTTTACCTTCTTCAGAAAAATAAAAACTCCAAAAACATTTCAGTGTGTTTCTTTGAAATTCTTTTCTTTTCTTTGGGGGTCGAGAGGAGAAGACCACGATGAAAATGTTGAGTGGCTCTCATATGCATTATTGTTGATCTAACAAAGAGCCCATATTACCTTGTCTTCTCCTTTGAATAAATGTTTGCAGATTCCAGCTTAGTCCAATGCACGTGCACTATTATTATTATCCACATCGTTCGGACGTGCAAGTGAAAGGCAATAATGACGATATATGATGAAATGATTGAGATGAGGAAAAGCTAGTATGAACTCGACCTATCTTGTTTTTGTAAATATGATTAGTTCATCATTCTTGATTCAGCCTACTATGAATGAAACATGTTTGCAATGACAATTAGAGATTATAGTTACTCATGCCATGCTTAATTAGCTAGGAGTTTATAATGGTTTACCTTGCGTGCCAACATGCTTTTAAAATGGTTGTGAAGTAGTATGATAGGATGGTATCCTCCTTTGAATGATTCGAGTGGCTTGACTTGGCACATGTTCACGCATGTAGTTGAAACAAAATCAACATAGCATCCACGATATTTATGTTCATGGTGATTTATATCCTACTCATGCTATCACTCAATGTTGGTTAATCTCAATGCATGTTTATGGCTATTGTCGCTCTCTAGTTGGTCGCTCCTCAATCTCTTGCTAGCCTTCACCTGTACTAAGCGGGAATACTGCTTGTGCATCCACTTCCATAAACCCAAAGTTGTTCCATATGAGTCCACCATACCTACCTATATGCGGTATTTACCTGCCATTCCAAGTAAATTTGCACGTGCCAAACTCTAAACCTTCAAATAATAATATGTTTTGTATGCCCGAATCGCTCATGTAGCGACTGAAGGCTGTCAGTATCTTCCAGGCTAGGTGGGTTATTCTCATGATGAGTGGACTCCACTCGTCATTCACGAGAAAATGGCTGGTAATCGGGATGCCCAGTCCCATGCTCTAATCAAATCAAATTATAATTGCAAACAAAACTCCCCCAGGATTGTTGTTAGTTGGACGGTACCCGTTGTTTCGGACCAGCCATGGAATGTGCTTGTTGGTGGTGGGGGAGTATAAACTTTACCATTCTGTTTGTGAACCGCCTATAATGTATGTAGCATGGAAGATAACCGAGATCTCTTGGTCGTTATGTTGACAATGAAAGCATACCGCTCAAAATTATATTCATCTCTGTTTCAAAAAGCTCGAGCTCTGGCACCTCCGCAAATCCCTGCTTCCCTCTGCGAAGGGCCTATCTATTTACTTTTATGTTGAGTCATCATCCTCTTATAAAAAGCACCAGTTAGAGAGCACCACTGTCATTTGTATGCGTTGTTATTAATTGACATTGAGTATGACTGTGACTGGATCTATTTTGCCATGAATTACAATGTCTACTCAGTCCTTGATCTTCAAGGGTCCTCTGCATTTATGTTTTCCGGTCTCAGAAAGGGCTAGCGAGATACCATTCTGTTATATCATATCATGATTGTTTTGGAAAAGTGTTGTCATCCGAGATTTATTATTATTGCTCGTTAGTTGATTATGCCATTGGTATGAGTAAATATGAGACCTAAATGTTATTGTGAATATGGTTAGTTTATAATCTTTGCTAAAAACTTGAATGCTGGCTTTACATATTTGCAACAATAAGATCAAACAGAGTTTGTAAAAGTTTATCTTTATCACTTTCAGTTTATCAACTGAATTGCTTGAGGACAAGCAATGGGTTAGGCTTGGGGGAGTTGATACGTCTCCATCATATCTACTTTTCCAAACTCTTTTGCCCTTGTTTTGGACTCTAATTTGCATGATTTGAATGGAACTAACCCGGACTGACGCTGTTTTCAGCAGAATTGCCTTGGTGTTATTTTTGTGCAGAAATAAAAGTTCTCGGAATGACCTGAAACTTCACGGAGAATATTTTTGGAATATATAAAAAATATTGGTGAAAGAATCAATAGAGGGGGACCCACCTGCTGTCCACAAGGGTGCAGGGCGCGCCCCCCTGCCTTGTGGGTCCCCTGGACCTCCATCGACCTTAACTCCAACTCCATATATTCATGTTCGGGGAGAAAAAAATCAGAGAGAAGGATTCATCGCGTTTTACGATACGGAGCCGCCGTCACCTCCTGTTCTTCATCGGAAGGCCAGATCTGGAGTTCGTTTGGAGCTCCGGAGAGGGGAAATCGTCGCCCTCATCATCACCAACCTTCCTCCATCACCAATTTCATAATGCTCACCGCTGTGCGTGAGTAATTCCATCGTAGGCTTGCTGGACGGTGATGGGTTGGATGAGATTTATCATGTAATCGAGTTAGTTTTGTTAGGGTTTGATCCCTAGTATCCACTATGTTCTAAGATTGATGTTGCTATGACTTTGCTATGCCTAATGCTTGTCACTAGGGCCCGAGTGCCATGATTTCAGATCTGAACCTATTATGTTTTCATGAATATATATGTGTTCTTGATCCTATCTTGCAAGTTGTAGACACCTATTACGTGTTATGATCCGCATACCCCAAGGTGACAATAATTGGGATTCTTTCCGGTGATTACCGTAGTTTGAGGAGTTAATGTATTCACTAAGTGCTAATGCTTTGGTCCGGTTCTCTATTAAAAAGAGGCCTTAATATCCCTTAGTTTCCATTAGGACCCCGCTGCCACGGGAGGGTAGGACAAAAGATGTCATGCAAGTTCTTTTCCATAAGCACGTATGACTATATACGGAATACATGCCTACATTATATTGATGAATTGGAGCTAGTTCTGTGTCACCCAAGGTTATAACTGTTGAATGATGAATGCCATCCGACATAATTATCCATCATTGATCCATTGCCTACGAGCTTTTCACATATTGATCTTTGCTACGTTACTTTTCCGTTGCCACTGTTACAATGGCTACAAAACTGTTACTGTTACTTTTGCCACTGTTACCGTTACTTCCATACTACGTTGCTACTAAATACTCTGCTACAGATATTAAGTCTTTCAGGTGTGGTTGAATTGACAACTCAGCTGCTAATACTTGAGAATATTCTTTGGCTCCCCTTGTGTCGAATCAATAAATTTGGGTTGAATACTCTACCCTCGAAAACTGTTGCGATCCCCTATACTGTTGGGTTATCATGAAGCTAAAGAGCATTCTACCAATAACGGTTTTCTATATGTAGAGAAACAGGCATCGAAACTTCAAATGATATAAGTGTCGCACATGAAGCATTCTATAAAGACATACTACAAAGATTTAAGTGAAGTGCAAAGAGCATTCTATAAATCAACCAAGGACTATCTCCTACCAGCATGGTGCATAAAAGAAAAGGAAAAAATAGACACAATAGACGCTCCAAGAATTTACGCATATCATGTGAGCAAAACAAAAACCGAGACATATCAATAATTGTTGAAGAAGAAACATGGGATGCCTTCTAGGGCATCCCCAATCTTAGACGCTTGAGTCTCCTTGAATATTTACTTGGGATGCCTTGGGCATCCCCAAGCTTGAACTCTTGCCTCTCCTTATTCTTCTTATATCGATACCTCCTCGATCTTCGAACACTTCATCCACACAAAACTTGACCAAACTTTTTATTAGAGGGGTTAGTACATATAACATCAAATCCCATCATGTCCTGCTGTAAGATTATTGCATAACAATAATCAAACATTACCCATTGTATGCTATCACAATTCTATGGCTCCCAAGTCAATGGGGCTCAACAAGATTTCAAACATAAGCAAATAAGGAAATTGTAACAGCAATCTGTGAAAATAGGATAGTCCGTAAAGATGTAGATGGTGCATATACCTATGTAACTCAAAAAAATATGAAAAATTAGGACACAATAAACAATTTGCATATAAGTACTTTGTAAAAATTTCAGAATTTTTTTACATTCTAGTAAAAAATGTAAATTTGAGCACTACCGCCAAAGTTTTTTTTTTTGCACTGCACATAGCAAACAAGCAATTTAAACATCCTAAAGGTAAATCTTGGCACATTATTTTTATAATACAATGGAAGATTTCTAAAGAACAGCTTTCGTCGTACGGCAGGGCCCAGGATATATATGCCCTTCTCTTCATTGCTTTCCTGAAATGCGTAAGTAATCACCTTCGAAATGGTACCAAAAGGCTGTACAAGGGGATAGTTATTTTTGTTGAAAATTTTCTATAATCAAGGTTCACAAAGTTTCCATGGGCATGAATAAGTTCAAGGCTAGCTCCCACTTCAACGGTGCTTGTCTTTCTCACTTTCACTATTCTTTTTGAAAAAGTTTTAGGTTCCCCTCTATATATTTTTGTTTTTAAACTTTTTAAAAGCACACAACAGAAATAAATGACTCTCTAAAACTTCCGGGTTGTCTCCCTGGCAACGCTTTCTTTAAAGCCATTAAGCTAGGCATAAAGTGCTCAAGTAAATGATCCACCCGGATCCCAAGGTATATCAAAGCCAATTTTATTTAACAATGATTTGTGATTTAGTAGTGAGCACAAAGCAACATGTATCATGTAACAACGGAGTCTAACTCTCTTCCTATGCATCGGCATGTCATAAAAGAACAATTCATGCACACATAATAAAGGTCGATACATAGCGTAAGCAGTTTCTTGCAATTTTATCGTATTGAAAACATAGAGAGGTGGAGATGTAGTTCCTCTCTCATAATAATTGCAGGTAGGAGCAACAAGCACATGCATATTATATTTATCAAAATCATCATTGGAATGGTAAAACGCAACCCATCAATATAATCCTTAATAAGCTTGAACTTCTCCGATATAGTGTAGTTGGGGGAATTCAAAAAGATAATAGGACTATTGTGGGTGCAATAGAAACAATTTCATGCTTAACATAAGGAACTATAGCAAGTTCATCTCCATAAGCATAATTGGCATCATGGCCACAAGCATAGCAAGCATCAATTTCATCAAAAAGGGATATTTCAAACGAATCCAAGGGATCATAGCAATCATCCTTCGGTAAGCATGAAGGAAAATTAAACAATGTATGGGATAAAGAGTTAATCTCATCAAAAGGTGGGCACGGGTGATCAATCCACTCTTTCTCCTTTTGTTCTTTGCTCTCCTCCTCATCTTTTTCATCTAATGAGCTTACACTTTTACTAATTTCTTCTTTCATAGACTCCTGCAAAATATTAATCTCTTCTTGGAGAGTGAAGGCGTCCTCAATATATTGTTTAACATAAGCATTAGAAGCATAGTTTTCATAGAAATATTTAAGTATGGAAAAAAAATTAGATTTGTAAAGAGTAGCATCATAATTTTCAATCAAAGAAGCAATTTCATAGGCACCCATAAAAGAAACAAATTCTTTAATTTGTTCAATATCATAGTAATTATAAACACCCTTGGCATAAGAAGATAAGATTCCATTATCCTTAAACTCACATTGGAATGAAAGGTGTTTTTTATGGTCTTCAAAACAACAAGTAAAAATCATGTATTTCACATAAATTCCAAGCATAACAATGCAAACAATTAATTTGACCCCACAAAAGTTTCCCTTTTTGAGACAAGTGGTGTCGCACAAAATGAGCATGCTCATATAATTATTTTCTCTGAACTAAGCAAGTTCGGTTTTCAGCACGAGCACAAATGGATCGAACATGATCCAAGTAAAAAGCTTCAGCAGTATGATAGATTTTGGGTGGTTCTTCAACCATTGGGTTAGCAAGTACAACTAATTTTTTTGGTATTTTACGTTTCCTACCCATAACTAGAGATAGAAAACAAGAGCACAAAATAAAAATTACTTAGTGATAAAGCAAGGAAGCACATACGAGAATATCAACCCCACGCTATTGCTCCCCGGAACGACGCCAGAAAAAGGTCTTGATAACCCGCAAGTATAGGGGATCAATTGGAGCCTTTCTCTATAAGTAAGAGTGTCGAACCCAACGAGGAGCTAAAGGTAGAATTAATATTCCCTTCAAGTTCTATCGACCACCGATACAACTCTACGCGCACTTAACATTTGCTTTACCTAGAACAAGTATGAAACTATTTTGTAAGTGTAAAGGGATAGGTTTTCAAGATAATAAAGAACGTGAAAATAAAAGTTAGGTGTTGTTTTACTAAAAGTGCAATTAAGTTAGTATAGCAAGTGTGGAAAAGTGGTGGTAGTATTTGCGGAATTGTCCCTAAGCAATTGGCTAAGTTACTAGACCAATAGCAAGTTTTTATGTGGGAGAGGCCACTGCTAACATGTCATCCCTTACTTGGAATTCTATGCACTTATGATTGGAACTATTAGCAAGCATCCACAACTACCAAAGTTCATTAAGGTAAAACCCAAGCATAGCATTAAGATATATTGGTTCCTCTTCAATCCCGTATGAATCAATTTCTATGGTAGGAAGAAGCTTCTGTCACATTTTCCCTCCAATGCATAGTCCTATCAACATACAACTAACCCTATGGTGTGATCCACACACTCGCTCATATGATGGGCACCAAAGGACATCAACATAACCATAAGCAAATTAAACCAATCATAGCAATTCACCAATCACCCGTAGGACAACAAAAATCTACTCAAACATCATAGGATGGCAACACATCATGGGATAATAATATGAAGCATAAAACACATTGTTCAAGTAGAGGGTACAGCGGGTTGCGAGAGAGCGGGCCGCTGATAATAGATGAGGGAAAGTGATGGAGGTGTTGGTGAAGATGAAGGAGTTGTTGGAGTAGAACGACGTCACACGATGATTGCCTCGGTGGCGTTCCAGCACAACCGGGAGAGAGGGGGAGAGAGCCTCCTCCTTCTTCTTATTCCTTGGCCTCTCCCCTAGATGGGAGGAGGGTTTCCCCTCTGGTACTTGGCTTCCATGGCTCCCGGAGGGCAGGATCGACTCCGAAATTGGATCTCTCTCTCTCCCTCTCTCTCTCTCTCTCCGTGTGTGTGTGTATGTGTGCGTGTGTGTGTGTGTGTGTTTCTCTTCTGTTTCGCGTTCCCGTCTTCTATCTCTTCACCATTTCTTAAATTCCCGGAGATCCGTAAGTATGATTTGGCTGAAATTTTGAGAGGATTTTCTTCCGGATATTATCTTTCATGCGGCGAAAGATGGGCACCAACCGCCTTACAGGGGGCCCAGAAGCCTGCTGGGCACGCCCAGTGTAGGGGGGCGCCCTCTGGGCTTGTGCCTCCCTCGGGCATCGTCTCGCGTTGATTCTTTTACCCAAAATCACACATATTCTAAAATAAATCTCCATAAATTTTTATCATCTTTGGTATTTGTTTGATATGGATATTCTGCGAAACAAAAAACATGCAACAAACAGGAACTGGCACTGGGCACTGGATCAATATGGTAGTCCCAAAAATAGTATAAAATATTGTCAAAAGTATATGAAAGTTGTAGAATAATGGCATGAAACAATCAAAAATTATAGATACGACGGAGATGTATCAGGCGCATATCATTCTATGAGTCCGGCTGGCAGGGGTTCATGAAGGGTAACAAAGAACTAAGGGTGGATACCCTTGTGATAATCACCATAAGGAAGAACAACCGCAATGACTTTCACATGATGGTTGTCATTGACCATGTTTAGAACTAAGGTCCAAGTCGTGAATATATCTACCGGTGAACTGTTAGTTAATTAATTAGTATGTTAAGATGGACGTGATACATTGATGTTTATTTCTTAAGTCGAACAAGTTTTAAGTGTTACTGAATTATTTGAGCGTTTGTTTTCAAAATGAATTCATTCTGCTTCAATTATATTGAGAATCATATGAGTACGCCTTTTGCGTGCGGTGCCAACAGTATGTGCTCATCCCTTTCCCTCCAGTGACGGGCACTACGTCAAAATAGCCACCGCTAGCATGGCATCTGTGGCGGGCAACAGAACCAAGTTGTGGCAGGTAGGTACGAGCGCCCGCCACTGGAAGCTAACTAACAGTGGTGGGCGAGCGCCCACCACTGATGTGGTAATAGCAGTGGCAGTTGGTTGGTGGTGGGCGCCCCTGGGAGGCTGGCCCGCCACTGCTAGCCTTTTTGCACCCGCTACTGCTAGGCATTCCTGTAGTAGTGATTGTCGGGAACAAACTCTTGCTCTTGTTGAATTTCGGGTTCAAGTTGTATGACAAGAACTTCATGGGGATCCACCAGGCCATTCTCCACAAAATGATTAACACCATATTCAGATTAAAATTATTTGTTGGTAGCTCAACTGGCAGCAGCTAGTTGAGGGCACAAACAGGAGGAATTCTTGGGCATTAAGGTCCAAAGGAGCCTGCAAATTAACTAGGTGAAGACCAACAGGGTTTTCTCCAGGGATCTCTAGGTTGTGAACCTCATGTAGCATGGGATGGTGGGCCTGAATATCAAGAGGTGTAGGTGGCCCAAGAAGCAAACTCAAGTCAGGGAAAACAACATTTTATTGGGACAGACCCATTCCACCTGATTTAAAATTTGCATTTCCCCTAAAAGCCTAAGCACACAACTAAAAAATATCAGAACTAGCATGTGACTGAAGAGAGAAGGACAGAAGCAGTGATTCATCCAGAGGTGCTATTCAATCATTGGGCTCTAAAAACTCACAATTATGCAGTTCCTGATACACTAAATCCTTATGAGCAGGCATAGCCCAATGACACCAACCATGCAATTTCATCTTCCTCCATAGGATCAGGTTGCCCCTTGTTGCTGATTCATCTCGTCAGGTGCTTCAGGTTGTTGCCGAGAGCCTAGGAAATGGTTACGCTGATTAGGATGAAAGTTTAGCTGTTGGAGTAGAGGGTGGCGGTTACCATCAATGAGAATTGGATCTTCATCAGGGGGACCAACACCCAAAATACATTTCTCAATAATAGCAACTGGAATAGTCGAAGATTCGGACTAGAAGTCATCTATTTCCATCAAGACCGGACTAATGGGAATATTAGAGAGTTATTCGGCTCTAATTTTTACAACTAAGCATGTTCTAGTACTTTTGACTCCGTCCCACACTAGAAGCTTACCAAAATCTCCTGACAACATTAGCAATCTCCAGCAGATTCCTTTTGTCAAAAGGGAAACCTACAAGCAAGGCTCAGATTTCCCTATTGAAGGCAAGATTTCTACAATTTAGCCCCTGATTATTCTTTTGAAAACGATGTGCCCATCTGCATAACAATGAGGAATATGATTAATCAGAAATTCTCTATCAAGAACATTGTTAATCCTCAGATATGCTTGTCCAAAGGGGCAGAGACTGGTTTTAGAAAACCCTATCTGGCTCACGTCATGCAAAAATTCAGAAAATAATTTCCCTGATAATGGCGAAATGAACCTGAAGAATGGGCATTGTGACGCTAGTAGCAATCACCCACTCCTCATGTGCAGGCTAAATAGGAGCGAAAGAACTCTAACCTTGGTTGAATGACTGGCTACTTGAATGCTCTGATATCATGTTGTGGAATGAAAGCCGGTGCCGGGTCAAAAGGGAAGTTTCACATTGCTTGCAAAGAACCAGCAAAAGGCTTGATCGATGGCGCGGTGGTGGCCGTAGGTCAGCGACAAACATCGCAGGGGAGGATGGTGGTGATGGAGATCTGCTAAGTTCTAAGGCTAGTGGGGGAGCAGCGGCAAAATTGATTGCCTGAGCTATCGGGTCAAGGAGGAAGCGGCAGTCTCCCGATTAGCAGCAGAAACAGACCGGTAAGTGGGCACCGAATTAGCTCCGCGATTAGCTACAGATTGGCTATTGAAACCGAGTCGACATCCATTGGCAACGTGGCCCCATCACTTACAAGATTGACACTAGATTATATTAGTGCAAGCAGGCCGAAAGTGGCTCGAAAGGAGGAAACAAGGACAAAAGGCTAGTTTTTAGAAGTCAGCCCAAAGCGCGATAAAGGCCCACAGAGGAGCACACAACAGACCCATTAGCATTATTTTGAATATCAACGTGGCTGAAGTTGAAGCAGCTACTTTCGAAGTAACAGAAAGAAAAGCAACGACTGATGTTCATGCCTCATCAAGACGCATGTTATTGATGAACTGAATGTATTGAATACAGAAGTAACTGCCCTGTTTGTCGAGAATGTGATCCAACTTCAAGATTGTTAGCCGAGTTTGGAGAAAATTTATTGGAATTGGAATGGTTACGATCATAGATCCTTGGGGCTCTTAACGCATCAGCATAAGAATTTCACTTTCTTGATCGGGTAATAAGAGTCCACCCTTCTTCTTGCTCATGAGCCGGCTGATTAATCACCTTTCTGGGCTTGGCACCACCAGGTCCCCGGAGGAGAAAACCCAAGCTGCATGCAAGTATGGAAATATTACCTCCATTGTAGATCGCAAACCCCACAACCATGGAGGAAGCCGAGAACCTGAACAGATTACTCTTGGTCTCCAAGACATTGAACAGAGAAGCCCTTCCTCCAAAACAGGATAATAGGATTGTAAGAACCGAGACTCCTCGGTAAGCTTTATCTCGGATCTGGTGAATTCCACAACAAGGAAAAATTCATGAAGCCCTCGGCCGGTAGTGAAGTTAATCGACAATTGAAGAGTATTTCATATGCGCTCCTCAAACGCATGGCCTTCCTTGAGAGATATGGTGTGCGGAGGTCAATGGCACCGAAGTCGTGACCAACGAGAGAGGCAGGTGGTGGCCGCCGGCGAGTGGTCTGTGGCACGGGTAACGCACATTTCACTATAAACTTTCAAATATAGACTACACTCTTGATATTTGTCAACGGCCATGAAACGGATTCCTCCAAAGCATAGACTGATGGAGGGAATACTATACTATCTTTTTTTGAATTGAATTGGAATAGTATACTGTCTGACGGTGAGAAGATCGAGTTCGAGCGCTTGCGCCTTTCTCACCGCTACTGCTTGCTCGCCACTCACGGTGATCCATCCGCCCAGCATGATCCGGCGAATCCGCGCCGGCAGCTCGTGTGTATTGTCTTGCAGACAGAGCAAGGAAGAGATGAAAAAGTGCCAGCGACGGCCTTGCTGTCTAGGGGACTTGGAGGTGGGCGGTGTGAAACCATGTGGTACATCCATCCATGTCGACGGCCTCCATCCCAGATCCCACTCGCATCGATCATATCGTTTCCCGTAGTAAAGCACACGCACCCATTCACCTGATCAAAAGTCTCACCTGAATAGAATAGCAGCGCCCGATACACGGAGAATCGATTTGTCTCCAAAAGCCAGCTGACAAACACAATTATTTGCCCCTTTCTCATGACACGGCAATCATATATAAGTATATTTATTTACGATACAAAAAATATGCAGGTGCCGACGTAACAACTGGGGCGTCACGGTGGTGACGTGCGGGGCCTGACGTACGTACGTACGCACGTCGCTTGCAAGTTGCAGGTGGATGCATGAACCTGGGCACACATGTATGCGATGCTTGATGCGACTAGTGGATGGGAACGTGGGTGGCAGACAGCGTCTCGATTGGTGCAGGCCCCATGCATTTATTACACGTTTTCAGATCGTCACTGATTGATCGTGAGCATATACTCCGGCACACCCTGGCCAAATGCAGCAATTTAGGTAATTATAATACTCCTAGTGGCCGGCTGGATCAGTTCAGTGGTCAAACACCGGGTGTCACACGAGCTACGTCAGGCTGAGAAGCCCTTCGATAGATCGACGCAAAATCACGTGAAGCGAAAGCCACCCGCTGCCATCTAATTCGACCTTTTTTTTTTTTTTGAGAAAAGGCATCAGCCGAGCCTGATACGGGGCTCGAGCCTAGCACCACTTTAAATTAACAAAATCATCAACCGGCTAGTATTACAAGCATACGTCCTCGGCAACACCAAACTACATCACACGCTACGGCAACTGAAGAATATCAACTGTGAGCGAAGCCGAAGACGCCGAGGTCCTCCTCGGAGGATGCTGCACCAGGAACAATAACACACTTGCTCAAAGGAGAGGGGCCGACACCAGCAGGGCATGCCGTCGCCATGCACCTACGAGCCCAGGCACGGCACATCCGAAACACCATCTTCGAAGAAGGCCACTACCTCCGCGCCTGAATCGAAGGCGCTGTACCGTCACAAGATGGGATGGATGTCGCCGGAAGATGGCTACATAGAGAGGGCCAGCGCATCCCCAACGGGACGCCGGAGGCTCGCCTTGAGCAGATGATCGCCGTTGCACACATTCAACACCACAGGAACGGAATTCACGCTAGGAAAGGAGGGCCACACTGCCGCCGCCACCACCCACCACCCACAAGCGCCACCTGACGACAAGGCTCCCAAAGCAGCACCTTCAAGAAGGGAACGGCGCCGAGAGCGCCGCCGCTGCCCAACAAAGTTTGGATTTTCACCCGGGAGACCTAGGGAAGGGGAAAGTGGGAGAATCAGCCCATACTGACGCCTCCAAGGAGGGAAACGGCGTCCGCGGGCGTCGCCGTCGGCGCGGACGGCCACGGCCGGCCAGGGATTTCACCCAGAGCAGATCCCCGCCACCAGCAGCACCTCCTGACCGAGAGCCGGTGATCCAGGGTAGCACGGCCCGACCAAGAAGGCCCGCACGCCGAACAGGGAAGGAGGGGGCACCAGATCTCGCGCATCGGCAACCATCGCAGAAGCCACCACCGCCTCCCTCGATCACCAGAATCCCGCCGCCCACATGGCCAGGACACCGGATCCATTGTTCGCACCGCCGCTCGCTGCAAAGCCGGCGGTCCCTCGCCAAGGGAGCCGCTGCTCCAGATCCAAAAGCCCCCCGCATGGAGGCAGGGTAGCCGGAAGCCCCGCCGCCTCGGCCACCGACCTCCATCACTGCGCCGCAGCCTCCCCCACCTAATTACCCTACACGCGTCGCTCCTCCCCGTCTCTCCGTGCGCTGACCACGCCGACCGCGCCGCCCAGGGCCCGCATGGCAGTCGCCGGAGACGAACCTCGCCGCCGCACCCGTACGGTGGCCACACCGTAGATGAGGACAGGGAGCTCGAGCCCGTCCACGCCGAGCCTTCCGGAGTTCTCCACTGCCCTCATTACTCCCTCGCCGCCCTTGACCACCGCCCTTAACCACCTCCGGCGGCCGGTGTAACTCCGGCGTCGCCCGCAAGCTTCTGACCGCCTCGGCAGCCTATAAATAGAGGCCCCCAAGCTCCCCTCGTTCCACACATCGCCTCCACCACCACCTAATCGCCCCCTCGCTACTTCCCTGACCCCGAAGAGGTCTCCGTCCTCCTCTCCGGTCACCGCTCCGCCGCCTCTGTCCGTGATCAGTTCATCGCCGCCACTCCACCACCACCGCTCAAAATCCACCAGTAGCCATCTTGTTCATCCACCCGTCGATCCCGCACCTCAATTTCACCACCTGAGCCTTCCCCGACGAGCTCCCAACTCCACCGAACCACCGTCCGCCGCCGCAGACTGCGCCGGCGTTCCGCTGCTCTCCGGCGACCTGCACCCCCCCCCCCCCCCACCCCCACCGACGTCGGTATTCCCTTAAACCCCGAGCACACTCCGATCATCGCCACCTCCCAAAACCCCGGCGATCACCGCCGGCGATCGCCGCATCTCCTCTGTCCTCGCGCGCGCGTTCAAACTTTTGAACCTGACGGGTGGACCCCACCCCGCGCGTTCTTCTTCTTTTTTTTTCTCTGTTTTAATCGAAGGCGTATTCCCTGTTTTACGCCTTCCACGCTGAAAAGTGTATTCGTGCCCGAAGCGTTTTCTTTATAAACGCACGGGGACTGGATTTTTACAGAAACACCCCTCATTTTGAAAATTTAATAACTTTTAAACCACAACTCTGTTTGAGTTGAATCTTTTTTTGAAATTCTTATTTTTCTCTCTAGTTTTTTTTAGTATTTATTTAAAAATGTTTTGAGACAACTTTTTGTACTGTTGCCAAATTTTTTAATTTGAGCTGAAATTGAATTTTTCAGAAAAAGAAGAGGGAAACTTTGCCGAGAATTTCGAAGGGTTTTCACCTGACTACTTTGGACAAGGCAAGCATTATTGAACTTGGGATATGGTGATTGCATTTTGCATTTGCATACTTGCATCGGTTGGAGTTGCATCACATATATCTCAAGTGCATGCATGTTTGGTCATATCACTTCTTATGCTTAACTTGCACGGCTGCCTCAAGCGGCGGTGAGAAGGGTGGAAAGGGAGGGAGGAACGCCTGGCGACGCGACTAGGGTTCGCCCCTGAGTCGCCTGATCGGGGCGGCGGCGGGGGGGGGGGGGGGGGGGGGGGGGGGGGGGGGGGGGATTCGACCTCACAAACAGTTGCATGAACAATTGAACATGGAATCATTACGCTATTTGTCAATCACGGTCGGTAAGCATCGTCAACTTGTTCTCATTCCGGCTTAGATTTCCAATATGCCCTGGTTGAACTTATTATCGCGCATGCACAATTACTTGTGCTCCCTCCTTCACAGTTCTTTCTTAAGTTTTGACCAATATTATAGAGAAATGTTAAATTTTACTATACTGGAAAATACATCAATATATATTTCTTAGTGAATCAACTGATGTGATTCTTTTTGTTATAAATGTTGATATCTTCTCTATAGTTTTGGTCAAAAAAATAAGAAATTTGACTTATGACAAACTTAGGGGATTTATTTATTTATTGCGAATGAGGGAGCGAAAAACCTGAACGTAAGACCACGGACAAAATAACTCCTTATGTTTCACTATATGCTAGATTTTCTTAGCATATAGATACACCGAAAAAGAGTTTTCTGAGTCCAATAACAAATATTTTGAGAGGAGGGCTGAAGAAGGATATATTATTCCACTAAAAGACACCAACCAATGTTTTCTATGTTATATTGACCTTGTCGAGATGCGGATGTTGATCGGCTAATTTGATTATTCTACAAACACCTCTAAATCAAGAGCTGGATTTGCAGACTTAGACATATATTCTATAAAACTTTTTTTTCACTTTTAGGGATTTTTAATGTCATTGATGACCTCGTTCTGTTACGTGGGAGAATGACATTTAGAATTTAATTACAAGATTTATGTTCACGGTAAAAGTATTTCATTGTTCAAAAAAATAGAGTATGAAGTAGGAGATTAATAGTACTGTACTCCCTTCCATTCATATTAATTGTCACTGTTTTATTAACTTTACGTTAAATCCACGGCAATTAATATGGACCGGAGGAATAGTATCTTTATCAAAAAAGAATTAATAGTCCTCCCTTCATTTTTTATACAAAACCATTATGAAAAAATACATTTTACAGTTATACAAGATCAAAACAGTAACCGAGACAAAAATTAAAGACGTTGTCTAGTACTATCAACCCATGAACTATTCGCATGAATGCAGTGAATTATAATGACACTCTCAACTACTTCATCTCTCAGGCCCACTCAATTTCCTCCAATTTGCATGTATCCTGTTAACTAACCCAGTAAAACATAATACAAGCTGGCTTGCAAAGTAGGGATTAATTATCTTGATACCTGTAATTTGAGTTTGTGGCCTTGTATTAGGAAATGAAGGGAGTATGTATGATAGAGCCAATGGAGTCTCGATCTTCCGATGAGGGACTATCGTTTTGGATGGAATAAACTTTGACGATCCGACTACGAACGTGCTAGGACGCCGCGCCTTAGCAATCTCTAAACCAACTCCTAGAGATTATTGACCATGCCGGAGCACGATCAACCTCACCACGAAGGTCTAATTCGTACATGCAAACAAAGAACAAGTAAGATCAAAGATTTTCAATATGAACATTGACTTGTTGGTTGGACACAAACGAAGTACGCGAGTTGCACTTATGGAAAACTATTATCTATACAAACCCCAAATCTACATGACGCTCTACGGGTTGTATTTATAGAGAGACAGAGGAGAATTTTGTCCACTCTTGATAAGGTGCAACTAAATTCCATCCTAAGTTGTTTTCCCTGTCAATACAGACTCTAAAAACAGCCTATGATCTGGTATTTCAAAATTACATGGGCCTAGCCCAAAAGTGAGGTGGCGCAACACCTATATATGTCTACAGGCGAACATATGAAGTATGGTCTTTGTATATTTCGTACGAGCCTCCCCGCGTCATGACGACAGCCTCAAAGTTGTGTAATCTTCACCAGGAACACCCTTGTCATCCCCTATGCGCCCGCCTTGTTCTCCAAGCTTGATCATGCTCCAAATGTTCATCCCTCTTATCCATGATAAGCCCTTCATTACTAATTAATACAAACATATCTGATTTAGGCAGCATCATATTCTTATGGACATTGAAAATATTTCCAAGAAACGAAAATACCTGATAATTTAGTTGACATGCGCGAGCTCTAGTAATTGTTCCAATCTATGTAGCATCAGGGGCTATGGGTGTAACAGTGGTAGGGATGTTATCATCAATGTACCTTCACAACGCCCGAAGCGACCATGCCACACATGCAAACTCGATGATGGGTGATGCCATCACAATGCCCCACCAGCTAGATCTCGGGCCATCATCGAGCCGCCCGCATGGCATATCGGGAGCTCACATCCGGTCTAGGCAGACCCTAAACGTGCACCACTTGCATATGCTCCAGATCCACCACCACCATCGAACCGTCGACCCATCTTCTTGGCAGAGACCTGCATCATCCATGTCAGGCCAGTCGTTGACGCTACCACGACGCCAAACAGCGGCACCACCCTACGCTGGTCCATCATAACACATCCGCCGCTGAGACTCCGTTGTGCCATCCCGCCGAGACCCATGGTCATCAACATAGTAGAAACAACGCCGCTCCACCCGTGGATCCCCTTAGCTAGCAATTGCTCCAAAGACAATGCCCCCAGGAGGCTGTGTGGCTCTGGATACCACCATCGTCTGATTCGGAAGACAAGATCAAGGGTTTCCCCCGAAGCAAACGACCCTTCTAGCTGAGTCTACATGGTGGTCCAACGCCGCTACGCCTCTGAGATCGCCCAGGTAGATCTGAGCTCCAAAACAGTGCCTCCAAGGATGCAAACGCCGTTGCACGCCGCCATTGTCTAGTCCGGAAACCTAAACCTTAGGTTTCCCTCGGAGCTCGAACGGAATGCCACTCTGACGATGCCCTTCAAGGAGGTTAGCGGTGCCCCCAGATATCGCCGCATCATCTGCAATGGCTGATCCGGGAAAAAGATTTCTCCCCGGTGGTAGTCCCTCAAACAAGGAGATCTGGAGTCATAGGCGCTCGTCGGAGACACCCACCAATACAGAAGGAAAGGTTGTGTCAGCCCAGACAGATCCGGGTAGACGACCCAAATCCGTCCAACCTGAGCCAGCCAAAGGGACTGCCGTCGACAGGAAGAAAATTCGGGCGCGTCTGGCATGGATCCACTGCCACTGCGCCGCCTCCCAGCACAACAGCGACCAACTACCCACTGCCCGCGAGGAGATGAGCGTCTCAACACCCTGCGAGCCCGCCCGACCCCATCACAGCCCCCGGAGATCCGCCACCATGCTCCGGCTAGGCGCCTCACTGCGCAAGCCGACCTCCCTGCCGCCGTTAATGCACGCGCTGCGACAGCCACTGCCCATGACCTGGAAGCATGCCACAGGAGAAAGCCCGGCCGCTGCCGTCAGCCGTGTGGGCTTCGCCCGGCGGCTTCGTCCGATGGGGGGAGAGATGAGAAAGCGGCGGCGGTGCTAAGGTTGGCAAGGTCGCCCCCGAGTTGCCCAGCTAGATCCTGCATGCAGACGATGCATGCGGACAGGTAAAGTAACAATAAACCCTACAGATAACTTTAATTGGATTTAGGTTTTAAACTCTAGTGTTCTCTTTTGGTCATTGCCTTTCATCCACTGACAAAAATAGCATGCTATAGCGCGGCTAATAGCACGCTGGAGCGTCATGAGAAATGGCTCACTAAATAAATCAATGTACAACGACTCGCTAATAGCATGGTATAGCGTGATATAACACGCTATTAGCATATTTTAAGGCCGACGGTATTCTGTTGTACTGTGCTATTTTTTTCATTGCGTTTCACCTAGCTACTCATTCTCCAATACACGTTCAATTACACATCAAGCTAGGCATTACTTGAGGTTCACACAGATTAGACATTTCTCTTTTGCACCTAAGCACGCAATAATTAGATACTCTTTTAATTGGAGAATGAGTAGATACTACTGTATTTCTTTTATAGTGAGACACTTAACAACTCATGTCTCTCAGCTAGACCATTTCCTCCAATTAAGAATCCAACACCTGATCCAAATCCACAGAGCTCTCACATCCGCCTCCTGAAGACAAGACAGTGTAGAGACTAGAGCAATATCCCCTCATGGCGATGCGGCCCAAGTCCGAGATGTCGCCTCCGCCCTCCGACCAGAGGACCGCCGCCATCGAGGAGCTGAGGAAGGGCGCCCAGCTGGCTGAATGCCTCCGGCAACAGCTGGAGCTCATCCCGGAGCTCGGTCGCCGCAACGCCGCGCTGGCCAACGCGAGCAACATCTCCGCGGCCCTAGCGTCGTCCGTCTCCATGCTGCAGTTCGACAGAGAGCAGTACAGCTGCTCCTCCTCCGACGCTGGGGCGGCGTACTATGCTGCCGGTGCATCCGGTGGCGGTGGTAGCAGCGGCGTCGGGGCACGAAGTGGAGCCATTGCCCGCACCAGAAAGGCTAGGCACAGGCGAGGCATCCATGGCGAGGAGCTTCCATTGTGAGTGATTTTGTGTTTGCTTCAAGGAATACACTGTAGCATATACGTATCTGTGGGGATCTGTGCTAGGGAGGAATCGTTACTGGCAGATCCATGTTAACACGTACGCTTACGTTTGGGTTTCAGTGTGGATCTAACCTACCCCATGACACTGTTACTACTCCGGTTGTTCTTCAACATCCTGCTTCATTTCGTAGCTCGAACCCTGACTCCCTGAGCAAAAATGGAAACCATGCATGGATTAGTTTATGCCGACGGTTTACTAGATCTACTCCCTCCGTTCCGGCCTAAATATATGTTTTTCTAGAGATTCTAATATGGACTACATACGGAGCAAAATGAGTGTATCTACACTCTAAACTATGTCTATATACATCCATATGTGGGTCATATTGAAATCTCTAAAAAAAGATTTATACTCCCTCCGTTCCAAAATATAGTGCTTCCTCTATTCCCGTGCTTCAACTTTGACCATAAATTTAACCAACAAGACCGACTGCGGCGGGAGCAAAAGTTATACCAGTGAATTCGTATTCAAAAGAAGTTTTCAATTATATAAATAAAAAATCAGCCGCAGTCGATCTCGTTGGTTAAATTTATGGTCAAAGTTGGACCTCGGAAAGCGCGGGCGCACTATATTTTGGAATGGAGGGAGTATTTAGGAACGGAGGGAGTAACTTTCAGAAGTGTAGATCTTTGCTTTATTCCGGTTCATCTGGTGAGGCATGGCGATGTAGCATATGCTTGTTTCTTTGTGTACCATGATTTACATTTCATGGTTAGCTTAGTTAGGAAATTAAGTATGCAGTAAAGTTGAGTTTAATTAATTTTATTTCTTCCATCTTGTTATTCAGCAAGGGGACACTAACTGAAACACCAGAAAATGATGGGTTCCACTGGAGGAAATATGGCGAGAAGAAGATCCTGAATGCTGTTTTTCCGAGGTATGATTCTTTAATCTGACAAAGTTTTCATCACTGAAGGCTGAAGAAGCTCTCTAATTATTTATCCATAGATTTGACATTATCTTATGGATTTGTAGTGTAGGTTCTGAACTAATTTTAGGCTGTATGCAAAGCGAATCCAGAGTTGATCTATCTTTATCTAAAAGCACTATTTAACTATGGTTATTTAAATGAAAACACCAAAGTAACTTCATGCTAAATTAAGCATATATGTGGTCTGCATGGATCATCACCTCATATTAATTAGTTGCTTTCAAAAAATATGGTTGGCTTTTTTTTCGCGTTGGTATAGGGCCTATTTGGGGCGTATCACATACACTCCTTAATTTTTCTAATAAGATTAGTACATACACTTAGTCCTCAGTATCCATACGAAAGCCAGAGAAGACACATCTTGTGAGCAGTAGCTTAGGCCTCCAATCCTTTTCAATCAAAGCTTAGACGGACTAGTATATATGTGATGTATATATATAACACCATATTAAAGGTTGTACAGTTGTACTATCAAATGGAAAACTTATATTATAGATAATTCAGGGTTTTTTCGCGTGTGTGTGGAACATAAAACCATCTACCTAGCTGTACACAAATCGGTCATGCACATGTTTAAGCTCATTTATCTGCATTTATTTGGACGGCTTAAAAAGGTTCTGTGGGCTTCATGCAAAGCTCTATAGTAAACATTGAATTTTAACTTTTAAGATATGAAGATTGCTAATGGAATAAACCGTACTTCGATCATGACCATACATACTCCGTGGACTAGTATAGTAGTACTATATTAGCGTATGACATCAAAAGTGATATAGTAAAAGGCATATGTGGTAATTGTGGTAACATGAATTTTTACTGATATTTAGTTTAGTTTGTTACTCACTGAGCTTGAAGTTAACGCCATGTCATGTCGACAAGGTAAAATTACTTGCATCTTTTCTAAACGCGAGTATGTGCACTCTTTGCATTCCCAGAAATCGGTGTTATTCCGTTTCCAAAAAAAAACGGTGTTATATATATAGTACTGTCTCATTGTTATTTCTATATATAGGGATCTAGCTAGCAAAAGCACACTAAGTTTCTCATCGGTACTTCAATATGTATAACTGAAACCTAGTCGAATTTCACACAATTAATCGAGTACTATGTTTTCTTCAAAAGTGAGTCCATGTTGTTCTAGTCAAAACACAGAAAATAATAAGAAGTGTTATACATGAACATACGCTTGGTTAATTATTTGCAGGTCATACTACAGATGCGGATACAGTGACGAGCACAGGTGCCCAGCAAAGAAACTTGTGCAGCAGCAAAACAACAGCAACCCTCCCGTGTTCATGGTCACCCTGATCAAAGACCACACATGCAGTAGTTTGTTCCCCGCTGATGATCAACCACACAGCACCTCAAACAGTGCTACTGCTAACTCACAAGTGCTCGACTTCACCAAAGCATCGCTCTCTTCAGCTGTTGGTGTCTCGAGGTTGAAGAAAGAGGAAGATGCAGGAATGTCGGTGACCGTGCCTAGCTACACGTATGATGAGCTGGCTTCTTATTCCTCGCTGCCGTTGCTCTCGCCGAAGGAGTGGGAGATGGAGATGGAGATCAAGTCACTTTTTCGTCATCACTCGGGAGGTGGTACTTAGGTAGCTAGTTATTCTATGAAACTTATTGCCTTTCGCTAGCTAGATCACTTTGTTGCGCCCAAATAACTAACTGAACCTGAATAATTTGCATGATTGCGCACGATGGTTTATGTATGATCAAGTGTTGTAGTGTTAGAAGTATGAGTGTATGACAGCCACTAGTGCAAAACAGGGACTAAAGCCCCCCCCTAGTCCCGGTTCAACACGGCCCGGGACCAAAGGCCCACCACGTGGCACGAGCCGGCGCCGGGGGCTGGGGGACCTTTAGTCCCGGTTGGTAACACCAATCGGGACTAAAAGGATTAGGGGTTTATGAATTATGGTTTATTTTTCCTTTCAATTTTGTGTTTTCCATTTAATTCTTTTTCGTTTGAAACATATTTTACGCTACTACATGCTCTACACGTTATGCATATATATATAAATAGAATTTCTCGTAGAACTGATCATATATATAACATGGCTATTCGGTAATTAGGATATAACGTCCATTTTTTTGTGAGGATGGAATATAACGTCCATACGAAAACTTGAGACTCAATGTAAATGTTTTAAGAAATTAGAAGGTATCATACACCCACAAATGTTTAAGACTTTTAAGAAAATTATAAGGTATCATATATGATACCTATACATATGTGGGTATATGTTTTTTTCATCGAGCCCAATGTATCGTGTATCTTCGTCAGTTCTTTAAACATAGAGGAGAGTATGTGATACTTATGATAAATATATGCCACAAAAATATGCCTATACAATAATTAGGATATAATGTCCACTTTTATGCCGGGTTAGAATGTAACGTCCATATGGAAACTTAACTCAATGTAAAAGTTTTAAGGAAGTTCGAAGGTATCATATATGCAAGTATAATGTCCTGGGTACGTACATACATATGAAGTGGAACTAGTGTTCCATACTCACAAATATTTCTTGGGTATATCGATTTTGGCTATGTAATTTTTGAGTATGTCACACTTTAATTATCATCTTGATGTATATCATTTTTGGGAGAAATATTTCTTAGGTATATCATTTCTCTTTATCATACCTTGGGTATATCATTTTTGGGATGTATATTTCTTTAGTATATCATTTCCATCTACCGTACCTTGGGTATATCAAGCATTTCGTCTCTATTACGGTATATATTTTTATTTTGAAAAGATTCAAAGGAGGATCATACATGGAAGGGAAGTTATGGATGCATGTATTGTTTGGAAACAAATGCATGCGTGCTAGTATCACATATGGAATATCTTGCATGCAAAATTTCATAGGTTTGAATCCACGAGGCATTAATGAAAAACCAGCTAGGTGCCCAGGCACCTAGGTGCCCCAAACATTTTACCTATATATATATATATATATATATATATATATATATATATATATATATATATACACACACACATACAATTTGGTATATACAATTTCTCTTACAATTTGCGGATCATTACATGGAGGCATTAGGTGTAATGATATTCTCCTTTGGGATTTATGACCTCGTCGAGCAAAAATCCCGCTATTTCCTCTTGAATTGCTCGTATGCGATCCGTTGGTAGGAGCCTGTCCCGCATCTCTGACATCTTTAAAGGAAGGAGATCAATATGAATGTATTAGTTGTGTGTATATATATTAGATAATGATATAAAAATTGTGAATAGTGTTCTGCCAAACGTACCCAAAGTTATCTATCATCTTTGTTCCTTTCGGACATCATAATGTGAATGTTCTCGCAAACGTAGTATGCGCATAAATTATTCCCCGGCGCCTGGCGCAGGCACTTTACGAGAATAAAAGTCAATTAGATAATAATTAATCAAGCATGATAATGGTATTGAAACTAGAATTAAAGAGATGCACGGACGTAGCTAGCTAGTACTACTTAATTACCTTGGGTCGCACCCATTTCAGTTGTTGTTTCCATTCGCCTTCAACCTCTTTGATGAACTTTTGCCAAGCCCTGCCCGCCGGCAAAGAAAATGAATAAAGGAGTTATTAATTAGTTGATATCAGGAAATGAACTAAAGAGGCCGACATAGTGCGAGAATGATTGAAATTACCTGTCAACCATCTCCCTCACGATTGTGTATTCGGATGTTTCTTTATATAGTGAGTCCAGTATTTGAACTTTTCCCTCATCAACTTCAATGATTAGCATGATCCAGTGGAAACTGCATGCACACACGTTTGTATAACTAAGCGGGCATGTGCATAATTCATTAACTACACTACTTATCAACATCTAGTAAGTAAAAACAGAATTTGTAGTACAAGACAGTGTCACTCACCCGAAGTTGTAAGGAAGTAGTATTTCTGGTTGGGTGTTTAGTCGCTTCAAAAACTGTAGCAAGCTTTTCTTTGTGTCTTTTCTCGACCATTCTTGTGACCATGTCTCTTGATTAATGGTATTTGGATCAATGAACCCAATGCCATAGTGTCCATCTCTTTTCATTTCATACATCTTCATTCTGCATAATACCACAGAAAAGAATATAGTGAGGATAATTACAGGTAATGAACGAGCACAGCTAGCTAGAGACTTAAATTACAGAAAGAAATCACTTACAGACAATAGCAACTGATGATAGATTTGTTGAGTGCGTCTTGATTCAATAACTGAAATATTTCTTCAAACTCAACCCACAAATCTTTTGCATGGAAGTAATGCTCTTCCTTGACTTTCACCATGAGGGACTCTCGCCCGTTCGCTACTTCTCTCGGGTACCACTCATGCAATTGATACATTCTCGTTGATAGAAGCGGGATCTCCTCAGGCTTGACCAGAGGTTGCCCGCGGACAAATTTCCATTTTAATTCCTCCTCTGTAAACGTTTGGAATTCCTCGATGCCTATGAGTTGTTGAACAGTGACACTGGCCTCTATAGCCTGTCTTCTATGATCGTCGGTTATTACCAGTTGATCGGCGGTACTCCCATGTGGTTGTACAATGAGCGGGAGGATCGATTGCACTGCCTGTTCTCCCAGCTGGGGAACAGTTTTCCCGCTTTTTTGCCAACTGCTTGGCTCGAGCTCGAGCTCGACTCCTTATCTTTTTGTGCACGATATAACTTCTTGATAGAGCGCACATAGTCTGAGTCCCTATGCTTCATAGCCGGTTGAGCATTATCAATAAAGTGTTGTATGACTTTCTCAGGTAATTTCTCCTTTGGTGGCGCGGGGGGGGGGGGGGGGGGGGTTGGTGCAAAATGGGCCTTCACTTGGGCATCCACTATGGCCGCGTTTTCCTCCTCAGTATAGTCGTAGGGCAACTTCGGAAGAGGATTGAGGCTTGGACCATATTTGAATTTCTTGTCTGTTGTACCGCTAGCCGCCGTAGCTGCGGGGCCTCTCTTCCGCTGTTGCTGAGGCGGCGGAGCCCACTGAGGTGGCGGAGACGGCTGACGCGGTGCCTGACTTGGAGGAGGAGGAGTTGGCTGACGCGGTGCCGGACTTGGAGGCGGAGGAGTCGGCTGACGCGGTGCCGGACTTGGAGGAGGAGGAGTCGACTGACGCGGCGCCGGACTTGGAGGAGCAGGAGTCGACTGTCACGGCGCCGGACTTGGAGGAGGAGGAGGAGTCGGCTGACGCGGTGGCGGACTTGTTGCAGCAGGAGTCGGTGGCCTTGGAAAGACGATGCAATCCTTTTTCCATAGAATGATACGATGTATGACCTCTCCTAGTGTGCGCTCCTCGTCACCTCCAGGAATGTCAAGCTCTAGCTCATAATATCCTGACATCACTTCATCAACCCCGACACGAGCATAGCCAGCTGGAATCAGACTGCAATGGAACGTTGCTTCAGGGGGATTTGTTAAAGCATAGCCGTCCGCCACCTTCATGGATATGTTCTTCACTTTCATGTGTAGCTCACAAGTAGTCCTATCTTTGATATCATCCACAAGGTATCTAGCCAGCAGTGCATCATCGGCCTGGGTGGAACCCACGCTGCTTCTCGGCATAGATGGGACGGTGCTATCCAATGTTGGATCTGTTTGCTGCTGCAGCTGAGACGCCCTTTCCTGGCTAAGTGAGTCGATCTGCTCCTGCTGCCGCCTGAAAGCGCGTTCCAACTCCGCGTGCTTTGATTCTACCAGTTGAAGGCGGTCTGCTTCCTCCTTCCTCTTCTCCTCCTCCAGCTTCCTCTTCTCCTCCTCTTGCTGCCTCTTTCTCGCATGGCTTCTGTAATCGGCGTTCCAACCCACAAACCCCTCAAACCACAGAACAACGCCTTTGCCTCGTGTTCTTTCCGGGTGTTCAGGATTCTTCAGGGCACGCGTAAGCTTGTCATTCTCTCTGTTGGGCGTGAACACCCCCATTCGAGCCTGTTCTATTGCAAGAAGTAAACCGTCGGAGGCTTCTTTAAGACTTGCCCGCTCCAAAACCAGCCCTGTCTTTGGGTCCAACTTCCCCCCATGCGCATAAAACCAAGTCCTGCACCTTTCGGGCCAGCTCAATGTAACTGGAGTGACCCCTGCAGCAATCATCTCTTGCTCAGCGATATCCCACTTAGGTCGGGCCACCTCGTAGCCACCTGGCCCCAGATTATGGTGCCACTTCTTTTTCGCAACATTAATCTTGTTTTTTCTCGACCGTTCATGAGCTGTTTTCGATTCCTTGAACTTCACGAAAGCGTCCCAGTGATCTCTTGCCTTCTCCAGTGTTCCCTTGAATTTTGGAGTCTGCTTTCCTTCTTTGACGTACGCGGCCCATATATTTTTCTTGTGGTTCTTGAATGCTATCGCCATCTTCTTAAGAGCACTCTTCTTGACTTTCTCCAGATCTGCATCTGTCAAACGATCTGGTAGAGTGAAATGTGACATGAGCGATTCCCAAAGCAGATCTTTTGCTCTTTCGGAGACAAAAGTAACATCTGGATCTCCCTTTGTTGGCTTTTTCCATTATTGAACGGAGATCGGGATTTGGTCCCTGACAATAACTCCGCATTGACGAATGAACTTGTTCGCATTTTTCTTAGGCTCAAGCGGTTCGCCATTTGGTTTGATGGCATCGATGTTGTACTTTACGCCAGCCTGCAACTTCATGGTCGGGCCTCGAACTGTATGATAACCCACAAGTATAGGGGATCGCAACAGTTTTCGAGGGTAGAGTATTCAACCCAAATTTATTGATTCGACACAAGGGGAGCCAAAGAATATTTGCAAGTATTAGCAGCTGAGTTGTCAATTCAACCACACCTGGAGATTAATTATCTGCAGCAAAGTGATCAGTAGCAAAGTAGTATGATAGTTTTGATGGTAGTAGCAACAGCAATAGTAACAGTAACAGTGATAGCAGTGATTTTGTAGCAAGTGCAATAGTGACAGCAGTAGTAGTAACTTAGCAAGAACAATATGTAGGAAAATCGTAGGCATTGGATCGGTAATTTGTTGGATGATATTCATCATGTGACAGTCATAACCTAGGGTGATACGGCACTAGCTCCAGTTCATAAATATAATGTAGGCATGTATTCCGTAAATAGTCTTACATGCTTATGGAAAGAACTTGCATGACATATTTTGTCCTACCCTCCTGTGGCAGCGGGGTCCATATTGGAAACTAAGGGATATTAAGGCCTCCTTTTAATAGAGAACCGGAACAAAGCATTAACACACGGTGAATACATGAACTCCTCAAACTACGGTCATCACCGGGAGTGGTCCCGACTATTGTCACTCCGGGGCTGCCGGATCATAACATGTAGTAGGTGACTATAACTTGCACGATCGGATCTAGAACATGGATATAATGGTGATAACATAAACGGTTTAGATCTGAAATCATGGCACCCGGGCCCAAAGTGACAAGCATTAAGCATGGCAAAGTCATAGCAACATCAATCTCAGAACATAATGGATACTAGGGATCAAGCCCTAACAAAACTAACTCGATTACATGATGAATCTCATCCAACTCCTCACCGACCAGCGAGCCTACGAAGGAATTACTCACTCCCGGTGGGGAGCATCATGGAATTAGCGATGGAGAAGGGTTGGTGATGACGAAGATCGAAGACCCCCCTCTCCGGAGTCGCAAAAGGACTACAGATCTGGCCTCCAGATAAAGAACAGGAGGTGGCGGCGGCTCCGTCTCGCGAAACGCGATAATTCTTTCTCCCCGATTTTTTTCTGAAAAAATAGGATTTTATAGCGTCGGTTTTAGGGTCTGCGGGGCCACCAGGTGGGGACAACCCACCTGGGCGTGCCTGGAGGGGGTGGCGCACCCTGGTAGGTTGTGCCCACCAGGTGCCCCCCTCCGGTGGTTCTTGGCTCCAGTATTTTTCTTTTATTGTATAAAAATTCCTCGCAAAGTTTCGTTCCATTCCGAGAACTTTTATTTCTGCACAAAAACAACACCGTACCATGGTAGTTCTGCTGAAAACAGCGTCAGTCCGGGTTAGTTTCATTCAAATCATGCAAATTAGAGTCCAAAACAAGAGGAAAAGCATTAGGAAAAGTAGATACGACGGGGACGTATCAAATCCCCCAAGCTTAAACCTTTGCTTGTCCTCAAGCAATTCAGTTGATAAACTGAAAGTGAAAAAGAAAAACTTTTATGAACTCTTTTGCTCTTGTTTGCATAAATAAGCTTAAGTAGCACCCAGGTTTTCAGCAAAGATTATAACTAACCATGTCAATAATAACTCTTAAAAATTACATTAACTCATAACAATGACATAATCAGCTAGCGAGCAATAATAAGATATCTCGAACAACAGCACATTATTAAAACAGCCATGATATAATATGACAATAGTGATATCTCGCTAGCACTTTCTGAGACTGCAAAACATAAATGCAGAGCACCTCCAAAGTCCGAGCGGCGACTAAACATTGTAATTCATGGTAGAAAAGATCCAGTCATGATGCACCCAATATTAGTTACACACAATGCATAAGCATGACAGCAGTGCTCTCAGGTTCTGGCGCTTATTTGAGAAGGTGATGACACAACATAAAAGTAAATAGATAGTCCCTTTGCAGAGGGAAGCAGTGATTTGCAGAGGTGCCAGAGCTCAAGTTTTAAAAACAGAGGTAAATGAAATTTTGAGAGATGCACCCTTCTTGTTTACTTCGCGACCATCAGTTATCAATATCTTCCATCCTAAACACATTAGTGGCGGTTCCCAAGCGATAAAAGTAAAGGTTTACTCCCCCTCCACCAACATTCACACTCCACGGCTTGTCCGAAACAACAGGTGCCATCCATACCAACAACAGTCCCGGGGGAGTTTTGTTTAATTATTTGCATTTTGAGTTCAGGACTGGGAATCCCTATTACCGCCCCTCTCATGCAAGGACGAGTGAATAAACACTCATCATGAGAATAACCCGCTTAGCATGGAAGATACCAACTACCTCCTGTCGCTCTATGAACAATCCAGGCACACAAAAAGGATATTTATTTGAAGTTTTTAGAGGTGGCACATGCAAATTTACTTAGGACGGCAGGGTAATACCACATATAGGTAGGTATGGTGGACTCATCTGGAATAACTTGGGTTCAAGGTTTTTGATGTACAAGCAGAATTCCCACTTAGTACAGGCGAAGGCTAGCAAATAGGTTGAGAAGCGGCCAGCTAGAGAGCAACAACGGTCATGAACATGCATTATGCATAAGTAACATTGGATACTAGCATGAGTAGGATATGAACACCATGAACATAAATATCATAGAGGCTCTGTTGGTTTTGATTCAACTACATGCATGAACATGTGCCAAGTCAAGCCACTCGAACATTCAGAGGAGGATACCATATCATCATACTACATCACAATCATTTTAACGCAATGTTGACATCCAAGATAAATCATTATCCACTCCTAGCTACTTATGCATGGCATGAGAAACTATAATCTCTAATTATCATTGCAAACATGTTTGATCATAATAGGCTGAATCATGGATACTAGGTTAAACATATTTACAAAAACAGAACAAGTCGAGTTCATACCCGTTTCTCTCTGCCACGGCCAGTTCATCAAATATCGTCATTATTGCCTTTCACTTGCACGACCGAACGATTTGAAAATAATAATAGTGCAAGAGTTCCGTGGACTAAGCTGGAATCTGCAAACATTTTATTCAAAAGGATAAGACAAAGTAAAATGTGCTCTTTGTTAGATCAACAATAATGCATATGAGAGCCACTCAACATTTTCATCGTGGTCTTCTCCTCGGTATGACTCGATAAAAAGGAAAAAAGAAATTCAGAAAAACTCACTGAAATATTTTTGGAGTTTTTGGTTTTTCGTAAACAAGCAAATAAAAAGGGAAAAGCAAAAACGAGAAAAACTATTTACACGGGAAAGCTCCCAACAAGTAAAAGAAGAACAAAGAAATCTTTTTGGGTTTTCTTTTTAGTACTACAACAATTTAAACTAGGAAGAAAAATAAAAAAGAAGCAAGAAATATATTTTTGGATTTTCTCAAAGTTTTTCAAACACACAAGAAGAAAATAAGAAAATAAATCTAACATGGATAGTACAATGAAAAAGTGTGAACACCGACAACTGGAATGAAATGTGTGAACATGAATGTAATGTCGGTAGAAATACGTACTCCCCCAAGCTTAGGCTTTTGGCCTAACTTGGTAATCTTCAGTAGCCTGCATAATGGTCGGAGTGATAACTCACGGAGGCTCTTGGTGCGGATGCAGCCTGCCGTGCGGCCACCACTGCCGCGTTATGAGCTCGGGTCTCGCTCTCGAGAACATAATATCTTCCCCTACTGTGAACATTAAAGAGAGCAGGTGCAGGCAAATATGTGTCCACAACAGAATCCTTATTAAACAGCAATTTATAAGTGAAATTATGGGGTTCACCTCTAAGGATCTTATGACGTTTCATAGCTTCAAAGTCTAGGTATTGCGTGGGTAAAATAGGATCATAGAGCAAAGGTGAAACCCCTAGCTCTCTTGCTAAGCGTGTGGCAAAATATCCACCATAAAAATATCCACTACCAGCGTTGTGTTGCAACCTACGTGCAACAATCGCTCCAAGATTATAACTTTTGTCACCGGTGAGAGCGGTGCGAATGAGGCTCAAGTCTGGAGCACAAAGTGTACTGCAATCTTGTTTGCCTACAATGCATTTTCCATTGAATAATGCGAAATACTGGATTGCGGGAAAATGAATGCTCTTTATTCTACCTTGCGTCACTCCCCTATTTTCACCATAACAAAGACTAGTCAAGAATATCTCAAACTCAGACCTTGGTGGTTCATTAAGCGAAGCCCAAAATGGGATTTTACAGTGGTGAGCAAATCTCTCTAAAGAAATGGTAAATGGATTTTCATATAATTTAAATGACACCCTAGACTCACGGGGATGGAATTTAAATCCTTTGACAAATGATTCAGCGAGTGTGAGGTGTTGGTTGCACTTATCTGAAATGTAAGGACCGAGCTCGGCATTGTGGACATATTGCTCAAATTCTTCCTTAATGCCCACGCTCACCATATAATCATCGCATGGCCATAAGCATGTTTTGGTGGCGGCATCTCGTATAGAACTTTCACTTAGCTCAACATAAGACCGACGAGCGGAGCTGCTACTAGAAGATGCCTCCGAGGACCTCCGCCTCGAAGAACTCCTTCCAAAGAAGTTCATAATATTCGCGTACAATTTTCTAAAAAAATTTGTGTCACAAATTTTCGTCAACAAAACTTTGTAAGATTGAAAACAACTATTCATAGAGATGCATAGAGGCCATAACAAGCATTCAAACTACTTAGAACTCTAAGAATTCAACATGCAAGCACATCTACAATAGCACCAAGAGTAGCTAATTATTCAAAATATAAACCACTAAAGCAAAAACTAATTGGACTAACGGAGGAGTCACATACCAAGCAACAATCCCCCGAAACAGTTTCGGAAACGGAGCTTCAAGCAAAGAGATCGAAATCCGCGGGTTTGAGAGTAAGAACACGAGATAGAGAGCAAAGGTGATTTTTTTTCTGGAGGTAGGTGGTGATGTGGGATGAAGAGATAAGTGAGGGGGCCCACGTGGGGACCACAACCCACCAGGGCGCGCCTGGGGGTCCTGGCACGCCCAGGTGGGTTGTGCCCACCTGGTGCACCTTCCTCTGATATTATTTGCACCAAAAATTCTTAAATATTCAGAAAAAAATCGTATTAAATTTTCAGAGCATTCTGAGAACTTTTATTTTTGGGTCATTTTTTTATTGCACGGAAAACTCAGAAAACAGACAAAACATGGCATTTTATTTTATTTAACTAATAAAAATAGAAAACAAAAGGTAGGGACAGAAAGTAGTGCTCACTAAACTCATCAACTTCATACCTCTCAAAAATGATCCATTAATAAGGTTGATCAGGTCTTATTAACAACCACTTTCGATTAGCATGAAACCGAAGAACTTTCGTAAAACACTAAGTTACCTCAACGGGGATATGAATGTCCCAACAATAAGCATTTCATATTTCTTTTTAACAGTAGGTAGAGGTAGTTGAAAACTTTCAATAGTGATTGTCGGAGATTTTTCAATAACATTAATACCATTCACTTGGAATTGTTTCTTCGGAAAGTGCACCGTATGCTCATTACCATTGATATGAAAAGTGACCTTGCTTTTATTGCAATCAATAACAGCCCCTGCAGTATTCAAAAAGGGTCTACCAAGGATAATCGACATGTTGTCGTCCTCGGGCATCTCAAGTATAACAAAGTCAGTCAAAATAGTAACATTAGCAACAACAACGGGCACATCCTCACAAATACCGATAGGTATGGTAGTTGATTTGTCAGCCATTTGCAAAGATATTTCAGTAGGTGTGAGTTTATTCAAATCAAGTCTTTTATATAAAGAGAAAGGCATAACACTAACACTAGCTCCCAAATCACGTAAAGCAGTTTTCACATAATTTCTCTTAATGGAGCAAGGTATAGTTGGTATTCCCGGATCACCAAGTTTTTTAGGTACTCCATCTTTAAAAGTATAATTAGCAAGCATGCTGGAGATTTCAGCCTCCGGTATTTTTCTCTTATTGGTGATGATGTCTTTCATGTACTTTGCATAAGGAGGCATTTTTAAGATATCAGTCAAGCGAGTACGCAAAAAGACTGGCCTCAGCATTTCAGCAAAGCGTTCAAATTCTTCATCATCTTTCTTTTTAGTTGACTTAGGTGGAAAGGGAATAGGTTTTTGAAACCATGTCTCTCTTTCCTTACCATGTTTCCTAGCAACAAAGTCTCTTTTATAATGTCTTTTATTCTTGGGTTGTGGGTTATCAAGATCAACTGTTGGTTCTATCTCAACATCTTTGTCTGGTTCTTTATTATTTGGTTGGGTATCTTCATGAACCTCGTCATTATCTTTTTCATTATCAGAAGGTGAGTGTTCACTACCAGATTGAGTTTCAGCATCAGAGATAGAAACTTCATTATAATTATCAGGAGGTTTTTCTACTTCAGGTTCACTAGAGGCATGCAAAGTCCTATCATTTTTCTTCTTCTTTTTCTTTTTAGAAGGACTACGTGCATCAGTGTCAAATCTTTGAGAGTCTTCTTCAATTCTTTTTTGGTGTCCCTCAGGATAAAGTGGTTCCTGAGTCATCCTACCTCCCCTAGTCATTACTCTAACAGCGTGATCATTGATATTATTCATTTCATCTAACAACTCTCATTGAGATTTAGCAACTTGTTCTAACTGAGTTTGAACCATAGAAGCATGCTTTCCTACACCTCTAACATCATTTGAGATTCTAAATAACAAGTCACTCAAGCGAGTAATCATATCAAAATTGTATTTCAACTATTTCATAACATTTGCATTGAAGTGATCTTGCTTTCTAATGTAATTATCAAACTCATAAAGGCATTGGCTAGGATGTTTATTATAAGGAATATCACCTTCATCGAACTTTAGTAAAGAATTTACCTCTAGTACCTTAGGTGGTGGCGGTGTATCAAGCCCATGTATTTCTTCAATAGGTGGTAAATTTTTAACATCATCTGCTTTAATACCTTTTTCCTTCATAGATTTCTTTGCCTCTTGCATATCTTCGGGACTGAGATATAAGATACCCCTCTTCTTTGGAGTGGGTTTAAGCGGTGGTTCAGGAAGAGTCCAATCATCATAATTTTTCAATATGTTATTCAATAGTTCTTCAGCTTGCCCAATATTTCGTTCCCTGAAAACACAACCAGCACAACTATCTAGGAAGTCCCTAGAAGCATCGGTTAGTCCGTTATAGAAGATATCAAGTATTTCATTTTTCTTAAGAGGATGATCAGGCAAAGCATTAAGCAATTGGAGAAGCCTCCCCCAAGCTTGTGGGAGACTCTCTTCTTCAATTTGCACAAAGTTAAATATTTCCTGCAAGGCAGCTTGTTTCTTATGAGCAGGGAAATATTTTTCAGAGAAGTAGTAAATCATATCCTGGGGACTACGCACACAACCAGGAGCAAGAGTATTGTACCAAGCTTTAGCATCACCCTTTAATGAGAACGGAAATAATTTGAGGATATAATAGTAGCGAATTTTCTCATCATGAGCAAAAAGGGTGGCTATATCATTCAACCTAGTATGATGTGCCACAACAGTTTCAGTTTCATAACCATGGAAAGGATCAGATTCAACCAAAGTAATTAACTCTGGGTCGACAGAGAATTCATAATCCTTATCATCAACACAAATAGGTGAAGTAGCAAACTTAGGATCACGTTTCATTCTAGCATTCAAAGATCTTTCTTTATACTTGCTTAATAATTTTGCTAGATCTTCTCTATCCTTACAAGCAAGAATATCTCTAGTTGCCTCCTCACCCACAACATAACCTTCCGGTACCTTAGGCAATTCATATCTAGGAGGGCTAGCTCTAACAGGTGTTTCAAGATTTTCAGTTTCAAGCTCATCATCAGTTTCAACAATATCATGCTGTCTTACTCTAGCAATTTGTTCATCAAGAAATTCACCTGGTGGCACATTATCATCAAGCAAGATACTAGCATCATCATGAGTAGCATTCATCGCAGAAGTAGCATCATCAATAACTTGCGACATATCAGAATTGATAGCATGTGGTGGTGTTGCAAGTCTACTTATAACAGAAGGTGAATCTAGTGCAGAGCTGGATGGCAGTTCCTTACCTCCCCTCGCCTTAGAGGGAAAAATCTTAGTCTTAGCATCCTTCAGATTCTTCATAGTGATAATTTGATAATAATCCCAAGTGACTCAACAAATATAGCTATGGTCCCCGGCAACGGCGCCAGAAAAAGGTCTTGATAACCCACAAGTATAGGGGATCGCAATAGTTTTCGAGGGTAGAGTATTCAACCCAAATTTATTGATTTAACACAAGGGGAGCCAAAGAATATTTGCAAGTATTAGCAGCTGAGTTGTCAATTCAACCACACCTAGAGATTAATTATCTGCAGCAAAGTAGTATGATAGTTTTGATGGTAGTAGCAACAGCAATAGTAACAGTAACAGTGATAGCAGTGATTTTGTAGCAAGTGCAATAGTGACAGCAGTAGTAGTAACTTAGCAAGAACAATATGTAGGAAAATCGTAGGCATTGGATTGGTAATTTGTTGGATGATATTCATCATGTGACAGTCATAACCTAGGGTGATACGGCACTAGCTCCAATTCATAAATATAATGTAGGCATGTATTCC
Organism: Thinopyrum elongatum; assembly: GCA_011799875.1. Lineage (NCBI taxonomy): Eukaryota > Viridiplantae > Streptophyta > Magnoliopsida > Poales > Poaceae > Thinopyrum > Thinopyrum elongatum. The sequence continues at coordinate 412,786,894 of CM022297.1, read as the reverse complement.
TTAAATAGTCATACGTGCTTATGGAAAGAACTTGCATGACATCTTTTGTCCTACCCTCCCGTGGCAGCGGGGTCCATATTGGAAACTAAGGGATATTAAGGCCTCCTTTTAATAGAGAACCGGAACAAAGCATTAACACACGGTGAATACATGAACTCCTCAAACTACGGTCATCACCGGGAGTGGTCCTGACTATTGTCACTCCGGGGTTGCCAGATCATAACATGTAGTAGGTGACTATAACTTGCAAGATCGGATCTAGAACATGGATATAATGGTGATAACATAAACGGTTCAGATCTGAAATCATGGCACCTGGGCCCAAAGTGACAAGCATTAAGCATGGCAAAGTCATAGCAACATCAATCTCAGAACATAATGGATACTAGGGATCAAGCCCTAACAAAACTAACTCGATTACATGACGAATCTCATCCAACTCCTCACCGACCAGCGAGCCTACGAAGGAATTACTCACTCCCGGTGGGGAGCATCATGGAATTGGCGATGGAGAAGGGTTGGTGATGACGAAGATCGAAGATCCCCCTCTCCGGAGCCCCAAACGGACTCCAGATCTGGCCTCCCGATAAAGAACAGGAGGTGGCGGCGGCTCCGTATCGCGAAACACGATAATTCTTTCTCCCCGGTTTTTTCAGGAAAAATAGGATTTTATAGCGTCGGTTTCAGGGTCTGCGAGGCCACCAGGTGGGGACAACCCACCTGGGCACACCTGGAGGGGCTGGCGCGCCCTGGTGGGTTGTGCCCACCCAGGTGCCCCCCTCCGGTGGTTCTTGGCTCCAGTATTTTTCTTTTATTGTATAAAAATTCCTCGCAAAGTTTCGTTCCATTCCGAGAACTTTTATTTCTGCACAAAAACAACATCATGGTAGTTCTGCTGAAAATAGCGTCAGACCGGGTTAGTTTCATTCAAATCATGCAAATTAGAGTCCAAAACAAGAGGAAAAGCGTTAGGAAAAGTAGATACGACGGAGATGTATCACTGTCCTGCTGCTTGTAGAAGATTTGCTCGATCCGGAGGGCTAAAAGAAGAAAGATCGATTCGTTTATATATATATATATATATATATATATATATATATATATATATATATATATATATATATATATATATATAAATCAATTAATACATGTAATGATCACCGGATGGCTTATATAATAAATATACCTCGCCGGTCTTTGTTATTTGAAGAACATTTCCTTCGTCATCATTGTTGTGGCCTTCATCTATTCGTTCGTCTTCATCAAACATCATACCCTCACCCGAATTGTTCAGATATTACGAGCCATCATCATCTGGGCTCGAGGAGCGTATGATGTCGAACAGAGTCTCTTCTCCTTCCCTGCCGGTATTGTCCATAGTTTTTATTTAACTAATCCACAAGAAAGATAAAACAATTTATTATTCAAATTAGAATACATGCAATCAATAAGGAAAAACTGAATCATAGTAGATAGTATGCATCTCGAATAATATCACTAATATATACATCTCGAATAATCCAGATAATTAATATGCATCATCGAATATAATCTCGAATACATTGTCTCGAATATTATCGAATAATATAATCTCAAATACATCATCTCGAATATTATCTCGAATACATCACTAGCTAATACAGATCGAATATTATCGAATAATCTAGTTCACTCGCGGTTCCTGAGGCGCGGGCGGTGGATACCCAAAGAGAAGGAACCATCACAGGATCATAGCTAGCTCGGGTGAGATCCCTGAAGAACCTGCCAGGTATTGAAGAACCTGACATCCAACGCAGCCATGTAGCGACGGGCGTGCTCGTCCTCCTCCCTGACACGGCGACGTACCACCTCCGGCGGGGCTGGCTGCCTCCGTAGCGAAAGTGGCCCATGCGAACGCAACCAAAGAAGCTCCGGGTCGACGACGGGAGCCCGGTTCCTCACCAAGCTGCGCGTCCCGGAAGGTAGCACCTCCTAGTGCCAGCCCGGCAGAGCCCAGTCCCGGACATGGCGCCTCTGAAGCAGGACGTCATCGCGAACGAGTCGACGACGAGGATGCGGGCCGGGCATCGTAGACGTCGAGAACAAATTCTATGCAAATTTAACATTTTTTAAATGCTTGATTGTGATTTTTGTAATTCTTTTTCACTTGATTTTACAAATACATGACAAACTTTTGCAAATACAACATTAAGATATATATTAACATTAAAATATTATTAATACATGGTCAACTTTTTTCTATGCAACTTTTTTCTATAAATATAAAAAACTAGTGAAAAAAAACTAAAATACATATATATATACATACATTGTATAAAAAAACATTCATGCATACATTGTAAATTCCACAGTTCATCTACAATACATATATATACATACATTGTATAAAAAAACTAGTGAAAAAAAAACTAAAATATCTAAAACATCTAAAACATTCATGCATATATACATTGTATAAAAAACTAGTGAAAAAAAATCACCGCGGGGGGCGCGAGCTCACAGCGGGCAGCGGGCGAGGTTGAGGCCGGCGGGCGCGGGCGGCGTGGGCGGCGCGTCGGGGGCGGCGACGGCGCCGGGGCAGGCGGCGCGGCGAGGAGCTCGGGGAGGACGGCGCGGGCGACGTCGAGGCTCGGGGAGGAGGGCGCGGTCAGCATCGGGGATCGGGGAGGAGGCGCCGGCGTCGGGGAAGGCGACGAGCTCCGGCGTCGAGGGAGAGGCGAGACGGCGGCGCGCGGCAGCCTGGCGGCGTCCTGGTTCGGCGTCGACAATGGGAATGGAGAGGGCATAGTTGAAAACTCGTAAGTGTTTCTTATATACGAGGCAGCTTTAGTCCCGGTTGGAGCCACCAACCGGGACTAAAGGGTGAATTTTGGTCAGGCCAAGTGGCGGGAAGCCAGGCCATTAGTCCCGGTTGGTGGCTCCAACCACGACTAAAGGGGGGCCTTTAGTCGCGGTTGGAGCCACCAACCGCGACTAAATGTGTTGTGCTGGCAGGTGAGGTGCGCGTCGATGTTTAGTCCCACCTAGCCAAGCAAAGGGGGCTCGGAGAGGTTTATAAGCCTCGCCGCTGCAACCGTGTTGAACTCCTCTCTAAGTAGGCCTTTGTGGGCCTACCGTACCTGTGCTGCCCTGTGGGGTCTACTGGGTCGCGCGGGCCTGCATCCTGGCCCAACTAGAGGTTGGGTTTCTAGTCGTATGCAGGCCGTGGCGGCCCAGTAGGCGGGCATTTTTTATTTATTTTCCAGTTTTTTTGTTTTCTGCTTTATTTATTTTCTTTTGTTTCTGAGTTGTTTTTTGCTTTATTTAGAGCTTCTGAGTGAATCTTTTTGCTTTAGGTAAAAAGAATTATAAACTTTCTGTTAGTGCCAGTAGTTTTCAAATTTGAATAGTTTAAAATTGAATTATTTGAAATTTGTGTGAATCACTAGTTTGTGAATAACTTTACTTTAAAAATAGATTTTTCAGTGTATCTTTTTTCTGCTGTTTAATATTAGTGTGTTTTATCATTATATTCAATTTGGTAGTTCTTAGGTTATTTAAAAAAATGAAATGCCTTTGTAACAGATGAGTTTCGTCCGAAACCCTGATACTTCGAAAGAGATTGTCCATTTTGTACACGAAGTGCATCCATTTTTTGCTGTAACCCTCTCAACTTTTTAGCACATGCTATGTGGATGAAATGATGATACCATGCCAACTTTCAACCTTTTCAGAGTTCATTTTGTAGTGATTTTCAATTTCAGGGTCGTTTAGCTCAAAAAAATCAGTAAATGCATGAAAACTAGCAAATGAAGTCAGAAAGGGTTGAAAATTAATGACGTAGCTTTGAATGGAGCATATTGAACGCACAAAAAGTTTGGAGTTGAAATAAGTAAAAAAAAATGAAATGCCTTTGTAACAGATGAGTTTTCGTCCGAAACCCTGATACTTCGAAAGAGATTGTCCATTTTGTACACGAAGTGCATCCAGTTTTTGCCGTAACCCTCTCAACTTTTTAGCACATGCTATGTGGGTGAAATGATGATACCATGCCAACTTTCAACCTTTTCAGAGTTCATTTGTAGTGCTTTTCAATTTCAGGGTCGTTTAGCTCAAAAATCAGTAAATGCATGAAAAATAGTAAATGAAGTCAGAAAGGGTTGAAAATTGATGACGTGGCTTTGAATGGTGCATACTGAATGCACAAGAAGTCTGGAGTTAAAATAAGTTTAAAAAATTAAATGCCTTTGTAACAGATGAGTTTTCGTCTGAAACCCTGATACTTCGAAAGAGATTGTCCATTTTGTACACGAAGTGCATCCAGTTTTTGCCATAACCCTCTCAACTTTTTAGCACATGCTATGTGGGTGAAATGATGATACCATGACAACTTTCAACCTTTTCAGAGTTCATTTGTAGTGCTTTTCAATTTTAGGGTCGTTTAGCTCAAAAAAATCAGTAAATGCATGAAAAATAGCAAATGAAGTCAGAAAGGGTTGAAAATTAATGACGTGGCTTTGAATGGTGCATACTGAACGCACAAAAATTATGAAGTTGAAATAAGTTTTAAAAAATGAATGCCTTTGTAACAGATGAGTTTTCGTCCGAAACCCTGATACTTCGAAAGAGATTGTCTATTTTGTACACGAAATGCATCCAGTTTTTGCCGTAACCCTCTCAACTATTTAGCACATGCTATGTGGGTGAAATGATGATACCATGCCAACTTTCAACCTTTTCAGAGTTCATTTGTAGTGCTTTTCAATTTCAAGGTCGTTTAGCTCAAAAAATCAGTAAATGCATGAAAAATAGCAAATGAAGTCAGAAAGGGTTGAAAATTGATGATGTGGCTTTGAATGGTGCATACTGAATGCACAAAAAGTCTGGAGTTGAAATAAGTTTTAAAAAATGAAATGCCTTTGTTACAGATGAGTTTTTGTCCCAAAGCCTGATACTTCGAAAGAGATTGTCCATTTTATATAGCAAATGAAGTCCTATATAATGCATAAAATAATTTGTTTGCACATAATATTTCTTCGCGTTTCAAGTGCCAAAACACATAAGTACCCACAAAGACTCCCTCCGGTTTGTCCGAAGTGGGACTTTCTAGATATATAAGTGCGAAAACTCACTAGAGAAGAAAGTGATGACAGTGAAGCCGGTCACATCCCAGAGTGGGATCTTTGGGTATAAAACTTTTTCTTCGAGTGTGTCCCTTTGTGCCGTAACCATGGACAATCTTCATCATTTAACTGGATGCTCGGGTCAATATTCACTGTGAATGGAGCAATTTCATGAAACTTTTCATAATCTTCTGACATGTCTGTCTTGTCGTCCACTCCCACTATGTTTCTTTTCCCTAAAAGAACTATCTGGCGCTTTGGCTCATCGTATGATGTATTCACTTCCTTATCTTTTCTTTTTCTCGGCTTGGTAGACATGTCCTTCACATAGAAAACCTGCGCCACATCATTGGCTAGGATGAATGGTTCGTCTGCGTACGCAAGATTGTTGAGATCCACTGTTGTCATTCCGTACTGCGGGTCTTCCTTTACCCCGCCTCCTGTCAGATTGACCCATTTGCACCGAAACAAAGGGACCTTCAAACCACGTCCATAGTCAAGTTCCCATATCTCCTCTATGTAACCATAATATGTGTCCTTTGGCCTATTGGTGTTTACTGCATCAAAGCGGACACCACTATTTTGGTTGGTGCTCTTTTTATATTGGGCGATCGTGTAAAATGTATTCTCATTTATCTCGTACCCTTTGAAAGTTAATATATTCGAAGATGGTAACTGGGACAGCAAGTACAGCTCATCTTCAACAGCATCGTCATGCATGAGACGTGTCTGCAACCAACCGGCGAAAGTCCCCGTTTGTTCATGTGTAATCTGGTCGTCAGACTGCTCCGGGAATTTGGAGCATAGAATATTCTTGTGTTCCTCGATATACGGAGCCACCAAGGAGGAATTTTGTAGAACTGTGTAGTGTGCTTGCGCCCAAGAATGCCCGTCCATACATATTATTGCTTTCGGTCCTAGCGTGCCTTTTCCACCAAGTCTGCCCTCATGCCGCGATTCAGGAACACCAATCGGCTTAAGGTCAGGAATAAAGTCAACACAAAACTCAATGACCTCCTCATTTTCATGGCCCTTGGAGATGCTTCCTTCTGGCCTAGCATGGTTATGAACATATTTCTTTAAGACTCCCATGAACCTCTCAAAGGGGAACATATTGTGTAGAAATACAGGACCCAGAATGGCAATCTCTTCGACTAGGTGAACTAGGACGTGCGTCATGATATTGAAGAAGGATGGTGGGAACACCAACTCGAAACTGACAAGACATTGCACCAAATCATTCTCTAACCTTGGTATGATTTCTGGATCGATTACCTTCTGAGAGATTGCATTGAGGAATGCACATAGCTTCACAATGGCTAATCGAACGTTTTCCGATGGAAGCCCCCTCAATGCAACCGGAAGCAGTTGCGTCATAATCATGTGGCAGTCATGAGACTTTAGGTTCTGGAACTTTTTCTTTGCCATATTTATTATTCCCTTTATATTCGACGAGAAGCCAGACGGGGCCTTCATACTGAGCAGCCATTCAAACAAGATTTCCTTCTCTTCTTTGGTAAGAGCGTAGCTGGCATGACCCTAATGTATGCCGTCTTTTCCGTGCATACATTGCTGGTCATCCCGTGCCTCCGGTGTATCTTTTGTCTTCCCATACACACCCAAGAAGCCTAGCAGGTTCATGCAAAGATTCTTCGTCATGTGCATCACGTCGATTGCAGAGCGGACCTCTAGGTCTTTCCAATAGGGTAGGTCCCAAAATATAGATTTCTTCTTCCACATGGGTGCGCATCCGTCAGTGTCATTCGGAACAGATTGTCCGCCAGGACCCTTTCCAAAGATTACTTTTAAATCCTTGACCATATCAAGTATATCATCACCAGTACGGTGGCGAGGCTTCTTCCGGTGATCTGCCTCACCTTTGAAATGCTTGCCTTTCTTTCGACAGGGATGCCTGCTCGGAAGAAATCGACGATGTCCCAGGTACACATTCTTCTTGCATTTATCCAAATATATACTGTCGGTATCATCTAAACAGTGCGTGCATGCATGGTATCCCTTGTTTGTCTGTCATGAAAGGTTACTGAGAACAGGCCAATCATTGATGGTTACAAACAGCAACACATGTAGGTCAAATTCCTCCTGTTTGTACTCATCCCACACATGTACACCTTTTTCATTCCACGGATGTAAGAGTTCTTCAACTAATGGCCTTAGGTACACATCAATGTCATTGCCGGGTTGCTTAGGGCCTTGGATGAGCACTGGCATCATAATGAACTTCCGCTTCATGCACAACCAAGGAGGAATCTTATAGATACATAGAGTCACAGGCCAGGTGCTATGGTTGCTGCTCTGCTCCCCAAAAGGATTAATGCCATCTGCACTTAAACCAAACCATACATTCCTTGCGTCATCTGCAAAGTCCTTCCACTTTCTCTCGATTTTTCTCCACTACGATCCGTCAGCGGGTACTCTCAACTTCCCGTCTTTCTTACGGTCTTCTTTGTGCCATCGCATCAACTTGGCATGCTCTTTGTTTTGGAACAAACGTTTCAACCATGGTATTATAGGAGCATACCACATCACCTTGGCAGGAATCTTCTTCCTGGAGCGCTCACCCTCAACATCACCAGGGTCATCGCGGCTGATCTTATAGCGCAATACACAGCATACCGGGCATGCATTCAAATCCTCGTACTCACCGCGGTAGAGGATGCAGTCATTAGGGCATGCATGTATCTTCTGCACCTCTAATCCTCGAGGGTAGATAGCCTTCTTTGCTTCGTACGTACTGTCGGGCAATTTGTTGTCCTTTAGAAGCATCTTCTTTAACTTTATCAGCAACTTTTCAAATCCCTTGTCAGATACACCATTCTCTGCCTTCCATTGCAGCAATTCCAGTGTGGTGCCTAGTTTTTTCTTGTCATCTTCGCAATTTGGGTACAACAATTTCTTGTGATCCTCTAACATGCGCTGGAAATTCAGCTTCTCCTTTTCACTTGCGCAGTTTCTCTTTGCATCGGCAATGGCCCGACCAAGATCATCAGCGGGCTCATCTGATGCCTCTTCTTCAGCTTCTTCTGGCATTGCCGGCTCAGCTTCTTCCCCCATTGTTATACCATCATATTCAGGGAACCCATGGCCAGGATAGCTGTCGTCATCCTCTTCTTCTTCATTCTCTTCCATTAGGACCCCTCTTTCTCCATGCTTGGTCCAACAGTTATAGCCGGACATGAAACCGGACTCAAACAGGTGGACGCGAATGGTTCTGGAGTTAGAGTAATTTCGATCATTCTTACAGATAGCACATGGACAATACATAAAACCATCCGCCCGCTTGTTTGCCTCAGCCGCAACCAGAAAAGTACGCACGCCATTAATGAACTGTGGAGAGCATCGGTCATCGTACATCCATTGCCGGCTCATCTTCATTACACAACACCAAAAAGAGCAAATTAATACAAGTTCATACATAAAGTTCATACACACTTATTCTCATAAAACAACATACAAACTCTCTAGCTAAAGCATTTAAATGCAACAACAAATACGATCAAGATCGCAACTAAGGTAACAATTGATCCAACAACATAGTGATACCAAGCCTCTTGATTAACGGCATATTTTTTAAAATTTTCTAATCTTCAAGCGCATTGCATCCATCTTGATCTTGTGATCATCGATGACATCGGCAACATACAACTCCAGTTTCATCTTCTCTTCTTCAATTCTTTTCAATTTTTCTTTCAAATACTCATTTTCTTTTTCAACTAAATTTAACTTCTCGACAAGAGGGTCAGTTGCAATTTCCGGTTCACATACCTCCTAGATAAAAAAATCTATGTCAACTTGATGGACATAATTGTCATAAACACGAAATGCAACAAATAGTTATAAAAGAGAATATACCACATCCGAATCATAAACCGGACGAGGGCCGACGGGGACGGATATCAAAACCATGCCACTATGTATAACAAACAATGTACGGGTAAGAAAATTATACAAGTAACTATCTAAATCACACAAACATGATTTTCTTTTTATAAAAAGGATCAGAACAAGAGGCTCACCAAGGTGGTGCCGGTGATGGGACGGTCCGGGCGATCGACGGTGGTTAGGACGGGGACGGGAAGGCACTAAGTAAACCACACCTACACATGCAAACTAAGAAGTTAATTTGAGCTCAAATTGCATATAAATCAAATAAACTACCACATATATAAATACTCCCAAACTAAAATCCACAAATCACTATACTTATAGAGCATTGCAAGAGCTAACTCAGCAATGAGAGATGAAAGGAAAAAGTTGCTAACCTTTGTGAACACTTGGATGGATGGGGTGCCTTCAAATCTTGACAAATTTCTGCAAAAATGGAGGATGAGCTCGAGCAAGAGGGGAAGAACAGAGAGGAGAGGAAAGGGGAAGAACAGAGAGCTCGGGCTGGACAAAGGGTTTATATAGGAGCATCTTTAGTCCCGGTTGGCTATACAAACTGGGACTAAAGGTGCACCTCTAGTCCCGGTTTGTGTCACGAACCGGGACTAAAGGGGCTCGTGGGGCCCCAGCCTGACACCACCCCTTTAGTCCCGGTTCGTGTCACAAACCGGTACTATAGGTTCAACACGAACCGGGACTAATGATGCCCGCCCCCCTAGCCGTTGGAACCGGGACTAATGGTCACATTAGTAGCGGTCCGTTTCCAAACCGGGACTAATGGGGCTCACGTAAAGTCATTTTTCTACTAGTGAGCACAAGTACAAGAGATATTTTTTTGACATGTATAACAGACTTGCGCTTAATAACCTTTGGAGTGCAACAGGCCTGCGGCCATATGGTTAGTTGCCTATCTTTTCATGCTAATTGTAATTATAATTAATTAGCTTTTCATGTTGTGTTCGTCCAGTCTTCTATGTGGAATATTAGCTAGAAGCTGCCCCCTTTATTCCGAAGGAACACAAATGTATGAGAAGTGTGCTAAGAGGAACGCTACCAGAGCCGCCATATCGGCGCAGCCGGCATAATGACCGCCATCATGGAGATTGTAGCCACCTCCCCTCCCTCGCAGTAGTGCGGCCTTTGATTGCTTTTGGTAGTCCCCATCCTCTGCCGATGATGGCATGGATTGAAGGAAATATGCCCTAGAGGCAATAATAAAGTTATTATTTTATTTCCTTATGTCATGATAAATGTTTATTATTCATGCTAGAATTGTATTAACCGGAAACTTGATGCATGTGTGAATACATAGACAAAATAGAGTGTCACTAGTATGCCTCTACTTGACTAGCTCGTTAATCAAAGATGGTTATGTTTCCTAACCATAGACATGAGTTGTCATTTGATTAACGGGATCACATCATTAGGAGAATGATGTGATTGACTTGACCCATTCCGTTAGCTTAGCACTTGATCGTTTAGTATGTTGCTATTGCTTTCTTCATGACTTATACATGTTCCTATGACTATGAGATTATACAACTCCCGTTTACCGGAGGAACACTTTGTGTGCTACCAAACGTCACAACATAACTGGGTGATTATAAAGGTGCTCTACAGGTGTCTCCGAAGGTACTTGTTGAGTTGGCGTATTTCGAGATTAGGATTTGTCACTCCGATTGTCGGAGAGGTATCTCTGGGCCCACTTGGTAATGCACATCACTATAAGCCTTGCAAGCATTGTAACTAATGAGTTAGTTGCGGGATGATGTATTACGGAACGTGTAAAGAGACTTGCCGGTAACGAGATTGAACTAGGTATTGAGATACCGACGATCGAATCTCGGGCAAGTAACATACCGATGACAAAGGGAACAACGTATGTTGTTATGCGGTTTGACCGATAAAGATCTTCATAGAATATGTGGGAGCCAATATGAGCATCCAGGTTCCGCTATTGGTTATTGACCGGAGACGTGTCTCGGTCATGTCTACATAGTTCTCGAACACGTAGGGTCCGCACGCTTAAAGTTCGGTGACGATCGGTATTATGAGTTTATGTGATTTGATGACCGAAGTTTGTTCGGAGTCCCGGATGAGATCGGGGACATGACGAGGAGTCTCGAAATTGTCGAGAGGTAAAGATCGATATATTGGAAGGCTATATTCGGACATCGGAAAGGTTCCGAGTGATTCGGGTATTTTTCGGAGTACCGGAGAGTTACGGGAATTCGTATTAGGCCTTAATGGGCCATACGGGAAAGGAGAGAAAGGCCTCAAGGGTGGCTGCGCCCCTTCCCCATGGACTGGTCCGAATTGGACTAGGGAAAGGGGGCGCCCCCTTCCTTCCTTCTCCTTCTCCCTTCCCCTTTTCCTATTCCATGTGGGAGGTGGAATCCTACTAGGACTAGGGAGTCCTAGTAGGACTCCACACCTTGGGTGCGCCCTGTGAGGGCCGGCCTCCTCCTCCCTCCATCCTTTATATACGTGGCCAGGGGGCACCCCATAGACACAACAATTGATCATTGATCTCTTAGCCGTGTGCGGTGCCCCCCTCCACCATAATCCACCTCGATCATATCGTAGCGGTGCTTAGGCGAAGCCCTGCGTCGGTAGCATCATCATCGCCGTCACCACGCCGTCGTGCTGAAAAAACTCTCCTGTGAAGCTTTGCTGGATCGGAGCTCACGGGACGTCATCGAGTTGAACGTGTGCTGAACTCGGAAGTGCCGTGCGTTGGGTACTTGGATCGGTTGGATCGTGAAGACGTACGACTACATCAACCGCGTTGTGCTAACGCTTCCGCTTTCGGTCTACGAGGGTACATGGACACACTCTCCCCTCTCATTGCTATGCATCACCATGATCCTGCGTGTGCGTAGGAAATTTTTTGAAATTACTACGTTCCCCAACAGTGGCATCCGAGCCTGGTTTTATGCGTAGATGTTATATGCACGAGTAGAACACAAGTGAGTTGTGGGCGATACAAGTCATACTGCTTACCAGCATGTCACACTTTGGTTCGGCGGTATTGTTGGATGAAGCAGCCCGGACCGACATTACGCGTACGCTTACGCGAGACTGGTTTTACCGCCGTGCTTTGCACACAGGTGACTAGCGGGTGTCAGTTTCTCCAACTTTAGTTGAACCAAGTGTGGCTACGCCCGGTCCTTGTGAAGGTTAGAACAGCACTAACTTGACGAACTATCGTTGTGGTTTTGATGCGTAGGTAAGAACGGTTCTTGCTCAGCCCGTAGCAGCCACGTAAAACTTGCAACAACAAAGTAGAGGACGTCTAACTTGTTTTTGCAGGGCATGTTGTGATATGGTCAAGACATGATGCTATATTTTATTGTATGAGATGATCATGTTTTGTAACTGAGTTATCGGCAACTGGCAGGAGCCATATGGTTGTCGCTTTATTGTATGCAATGCAATCACCCTGTAATTGCTTTACTTTATCACTAAGCGGTAGCGATAGTCGTAGAAGCAATAGTTGGCGAGACGACAACGATGCTACGATGGAGATCAAGGTGTCGCGTCAGTGACGATGGTGATCATGACGGTGCTTCGAAGATGGAGATCACAAGCACAAGATGATGATGGCCATATCATATCACTTATATTGATTGCATGTGATGTTTATCCTTTATGCATCTTATTTTGCTTTGTTTGACGGTAGCATTATAAGATGATCTCTCACTAAATTTCAAGGTAAAAGTGTTCTCCCTGAGTATGCACCGTTGCCAAAGTTCGTCGTGCCGAGACACCACGTGATGATCGGGTGTGATAAGCTCAACGTTCATCTACAACAGGTGCAAGCCAGTTTTGCACACGCAGAATACTCGGGTTAAACTTGACGAGCCTAGCATATGCAGATATGGCCTCGGAACACTGAGACCGAAAGGTCGAGCGTGAATCATATAGTAGATATGATCAACATAGTGATGTTCACCATTGAAAACTACTCCATTTCACGTGATGATCGGTTATGGTTTAGTTGATTTGGATCACGTGATCACTTAGATGATTAGAGAGATGTCTATCTAAGTGGGAGTTCTTGAGTAATATGATTAATTGAACTTTAATTTATCATGAACTTAGTCCTGGTAGTATTTGCAAATTATGTTGTAGATCAATAGCTCGCGTATAGCTCCCCTATTTTATTTTTGATATGTTCCTAGAGAAAACTAAGTTGAAAGATGATAGTAGCAATGATGCGGACTGGTTCCGTGATCTGAGGATTATCCTCATTGCTGCACAGAAGAATTATGTCCTTGATGCACCGCTAGGTGACAGACCTATTGCAGGAGCAGATGCAAACGTTATGAACGTTTAGCAAGCTCGATGTGATGACTACTTGATAGTTTAGTGCGCCATGATTTACGGCTTAGAATCGGGACTTCAAAAACGTTTTGAACGCCACGAAGCATATGAGATGTTCCAAAGAGATGAAATTGGTATTTCAGACTCATGCCCGTGTTGAGAGGTATGAGACCTCTGACAAGTACTTTGCCTACAAGATGGAGGAGAATAGCTCAATCAGTGAGCATGTGCTCAGAATGTCTGAGTACTATAGTTGCTTGAATCAAGTGGGAGTTGATCTTCCGGATAAGATAGTAATTGACAGAATTCTCTAGTCACTATCACCAAGTTACTGGAACTTCGTGATGAACTATAATACGCAAGGGATGACAAAAACGATTCCCGAGCTCTTCGTGATGCTGAAATCAACGAAGGTAGAAATCAAGAAAGAACATCAAGTGTTGATGGTTAACAAGACCACTAGTTTCAAGAAAAGGGCAAAGGAAAGAAGGGGAACTTCAAGAAGAATAGCAAGCAAGTTGCTACTCCCGGGAAGAAGCCCAAGTCTGGACCTAAGCCTGAAACTGAGTGCTTCTACTGCAAAGGGACTGATCACTGGAAGTGGAACTGCCCCAAGTATTTGGAGGATAAGAAGGATGGCAAAGTGAACAAAAGTATATTTGATATACATGTTATTGATGTGTATTTTACTAGTGTTCATAGTAGCCCCTGGGTATTTGATACTGGTTCAGTTGCTAACATTAGTAACTCGAAACAGGAGTTGCAAAATGAACAGAGACTAGTTAATGACGAGGTGACGATGTGTGTTGGAAGTGATTCCGAGGTTGATAAGATCACCATCGCACACTCCCTCTATTTTCGGGATTAGTGTTGAACCTAAATAAATGTTATTTGGTGTTTGCGTTGAGCATGAATATGATTGGATCATGTTTATTGCAATACGGTTATTCATTTAAGTCAGAGAATAATTGTTGTTCTGTTTACATGAATAAAAACCTTCTATGGTCATACACCCAATGTAAATGGTTTATTGAATCTAGATCGTAGTGATATACATATTCATAATATTGAAGCCAAAAGATGCAAAGTTAGTAATGATAGTGCAACTTATTTGTGGCACTGCCGTTTAGGTCATATTGGTGTAAAGCGCATGAAGAAACTCCATACTGATGGACTTTTGGAATCACTTGATTATGAATCATTTGATGCTTGCGAACCATGCCTCATGGGCAAGATGACTAAAACTCCGTTCTCCGGAACAATGGAGCGAGCTACGGACTTATTGGAAATAATACATACCGATGTATGCGGTCCGATGAGTATTGAGGCTCGCGGCGGGTATCGTTATTTTCTAACCTTCACAGATGATTTGAGCAGATATGGGTATATCTACTTAATGAAACACAAGTCTGAAACCTTTGAAAAGTTCAAAGAATTTCAGAGTGAAGTAGAAAATCATCGTAACAAGAAAATAAAGTTTCTACGATCTGATCACGGAGGCAAATATTTGAGTTACGAGTTTGGTCTTCATTTAAAATGTGGAATAGTTTCGCAACTCATGCCACCTGGAACACCACAGCGTAATGGTGTGTCCGAACGTCGTAACCATACTTTATTAGATATGGTGCGATCTATGATGTCTCTTACCGATTTACCACTATCGTTTTGGGGTTATGCATTAGAGACAGCTGCATTCACGTTTAATAGGGCACCATCTAAATCCGTTGAGACGACACCGTATGAACTGTGGTTTGGTAGGATACCTAAGCTGTCGTTTCTTAAAGTTTGGGGCTGCGATGCTTATGTGAAAAAGCTTCAGCCTGATAAGCTCGAACCCAAATCGGAGAAGTGCGTCTTCATAGGATACCCAAAAGAAACTGTTGGGTACACCTTCTATCACAGATCCGAAGGCAAGATATTTGTTGCTAAGAATGGATCCTTTCTAGAGAAGGAGTTTCTCTCGAAAGAAGTGAGTGGGAGGAAAGTAGAACTTGATGAGGTAGTGGTACCTTCTCTTGAATTGGAAAGTAGTTCATCACAGAAATCAGTTCTAGTGATGCCTACACCAATTAGTGAGGAAGCTAATGATGATGATCATGAAACTTCAGATCAAGTTACTACAGAACCTCGTAGGTTAACCAGAGTACGTTCCGCTCCAGAGTGGTACGGTAATCCTGTTCTGGAAGTCATGTTACTAGACCATGACGAACCTACGAACTATGAGGAAGCGATGATGAGCCCAGATTCCGCAAAATGGCTTGAGGCCATGAAATCTGAGACGGGATCCATGTATGAGAACAAAGTATAGACTTTGGTTGACTTGCCCGATGATCGGCAAGTCATTGAGAATAAATGGATCTTCAAGAGGAAGACAGACGCTGATAGTAGTGTTTCTATCTACAAAGCTCGAATTGTCGCAAAAGGTTTTCGACAAGTTCAAGGTGTTGACTACGATGAGAGTTTCTCACTCGTATCTATGCTTAAGTCTGTCCGAATCATGTTAGCAATTGCTGCATTTTATGAAATCTGGCAAATGGATAAACAAAACTGCATTCCTTAATGGATTTATTAAAGAAGAGTTGTATATGATGCAACAAGAAGGTTTTGTCAATCCTATAGGTGCTAACAAAATATGCAAGCTCCAGCGATCCATCTATGGACTGGTGCAAGCATCTCGGAGTTGGAATATACGCTTTGATAAATTGATCAAAGCATATAGTTTTATACAGACTTGCGGTGAAGCCTGTATTTACAAGAAAGTGAGTGGGAGCACTACAACATTTCTGATAAGTATATGTGAATGACATATTGTTGATCAGAAATAATGTAGAATTATTCTGCAAAGCATAAAGGAGGGTTTGAAAGGAGTTTTTCAAAGAAAGACCTCGGTGAAGCTGCTTACATATTGAGCATCAAGATCTATAGAGATAGATCAAGACGCTTGATAAGTTTTTTCAATGAGTACATACCTTGACAAGATTTTGAAGTAGTTCAAAATGGAACAGTCAAAGAAAGAGTTCTTGCCTATGTTACAAGGTGTGAAATTGAGTAAGACTCAAAGCCCGACCACGGCAGAAGATAGAAAGAGAATGAAAGTCATTCCCTATGCCTCAGCCATAGGTTCTATAAAGTATGCCATACTATGTACCAGATCTATTGTATACCCTACACTGATTTTGGCAAGGGAGTACAATAGTGATCTAGGAGTAGATCACTGAACAGCAGTCAAAATTATCCTTAGTGGAATAAGGATATGTTTCTCGATTATGGAGGTGACAAAAGGTTCGTCGTAAAGGGTTACGTCGATACAAGTTTTGGCACTGATCCAGATGACTCTAAGTCTTAATCTGGATACATATTGAAAGTGGGAGCAATTAGCTAAAGTAGCTCCGTGCAGAGCATTGTAGACATAGAAATTTGCAAAATACATACGGATCTGAATGTGGCAGACCCATTGACTAAACTTCTCTCACAAGCAAAACTTGATCACACCTTAGTACTCTTTGGGTGTTAAACACATGGCGATGTGAACTAGATTATTGACTCTAGTAAACCCTTTGAGTGTTGGTCACATAGCGACGTGAACTATGGGTGTTAATCACATGGTGATGTGAACTATTGGTGTTAAATCACATGGCAATGTGAACTAGATTATTGACTCTAGTGCAAGTGGGAGACTGAAGGAAATATGCCCTAGAGGCAATAATAAAGTTATTATTTTATTTCCTTATGTCATGATAAATGTTTACTATTCATGCTAGAATTGTATTAACCGGAAACTTGATACATGTGTGAATACATAGACAAAATAGAGTGTCACTAGTATGCCTCTACTTGACTAGCTCGTTAACCAAAGATGGTTATGTTTCCTAACCATAGACATGAGTTGTCATTTGATTAACGGGATCACATCATTAGGAGAATGATCTGATTGACTTGACCCATTTCGTTAGCTTAGCACTTGATCGTTTAGTATGTTGCTATTGCTTTCTTCATACTTATACATGTTCCTATGACTATGAGATTATGCAACTCCCGTTTACCGGAGGAACACTTTGTGTGCTACCAAACGTCACAACGTAACTGGGTGATTATAAAGGTGCTCTACAGGTGTCTCCGAAGGTACTTGTTGAGTTGGCGTATTTCGAGATTAGGATTTGTCACTCCGATTGTCGGAGAGGTATCTCTGGGCCCACTCGGTAATGCACATCACTATAAGCCTTGCAAGCATTGTAACTAATGAGTTAGTTGCGGGATGATGTATTACGGAACGAGTAAAGAGACTTGCCGGTAACGAGATTGAACTAGGTATTGAGATACCGATGATCGAATCTCGGGCAAGTAACATACCGATGACAAAGGGAACAACGTATGTTGTTATGCGGTTTGACCGATAAAGATCTTCGTAGAATATGTGGGAGCCAATATAAGCATCCAGGTTCCGCTATTGGTTATTGACCGGAGACGTGTCTCGGTCATGTCTACATAGTTCTCGAACCCGTAGGGTCCGCACGCTTAAAGTTCGGTGACGATCGGTATTATGAGTTTATGTGATTTAATGACCGAAGTTTGTTCGGAGTCCCGGATGAGATCGGGGACATGATGAGGAGTCTCGAAATGGTCGAGAGGTAAAGATCGATATATTGGAAGGCTATATTCGGACATCGGAAAGGTTCCGAGTGATTCGGGTATTTTTTGGAGTACCGGAGAGTTACGGGAATTCGTATTGGGCCTTAATGGGCCATACGGGAAAGGAGAGAAAGGCCTCAAGGGTGGCTGCGCCCCTTCCCCATGGACTGGTCCGAATTGGACTAGGGAAAGGGGACGCCCCCTTCCTTCCTTCTCCTTCTCCCTTCCCCTTTTCCTATTCCATGTGGGAGGTGGAATCCTACTAGGACTAGGGAGTCCTAGTAGGACTCCACACCTTGGGCGCGCCCTATGAGGGCCGGCCTCCTCCTCCCTCCATCCTTTATATACGTGGCCAGGGGGCACCCCATAGACACAATAATTGATCATTGATCTCTTAGCCGTGTGCGGTGCCCCCCTCCACCATAATCCACCTCGATCATATCGTAGCGGTGCTTAGGCGAAGCCCTGCGTCGGTAGCATCATCATCGCCGTCACCACGCTGTCGTGCTGATGAAACTCTCCTGTGAAGCTTTGCTGGATCGGAGCTCACGAGACGTCATCGAGTTGAACGTGTACTGAACTCGGAGGTGCCATGCGTTCGGTACTTGGATCGGTCGGATCGTGAAGACGTACGACTACATCAACCGCGTTGTGCTAATGCTTCTGCTTTCGGTCTACGAGGGTACGTGGACACACTCTCCCCTCTCGTTGCTATGCATCACCATGATCCTGCGTGTGCGTAGGAAATTTTTTGAAATTACTACGTTCCCCAACATGGATGGTGCCTCGACTAACGCATCTAATTTCATTGGTTTGGAGTCAGAGCCCGCAACTTGTGCACTTCCTATGCCTCCGATGGCCGGCTGCCGCCGTCTAGGGTAGCACCTCATTGGAAGTGCATCTAATCCCCTTGGTGGGTTTTGGTAATTAATGTCAACACATCCCAATGAACTAACATTTTATCAAGCTTATCTCAGGGAAGTTCCTTGTGGGTGAAACAAAGGAAACTAAAGGTGACACCCCTCCCCACCCTCCCCCCCCCCACACACACACACAAATTACCATGAAGACAAGTATTGGCCAAATCTAGGATCCTCCATTTTCATTTTAGTGGTCCAAGGTCACATTGAGTCCATAGGCATGTTGATACTATCAAAAGGGGATGAGGAAGTTATGATGAGTTTTCTTCTCGATGTGTTTGAAGATCAAACTCTAAATTTTCTCAAAAGCCTTTAACCGCTCAACTATATCTACCTAACTTTCATACGTTCGGAGCTGCCATGCTCTTCTAGTTAGAACCATGAGTTGTTCATCTAGATATAGAAGTAACAAACCCTAGAGTTTTGGAGCTACCAACCATTCCACTCGGAACAACCAATCCATTTGGAAAACCTTCTGTTGTCCGCTCAGAATTTCCTAACACCCCTCACTCGAATTTCCGTAGAGGCTACAGAGAGTGTGGCACTGCCAAGGTATTTGCCTCGAAGCCTCCAAAGGCTATCCACTCGGACTGGCCAAGCTATCTGAAAGTTACCATTTTTTGTACAGGCCAGATTCTCCGAGCTAAGCCATTTGAAGCTTCTGAGCTGTTTTAAAAAGTTATAACGGTTAGATTCCTTGTTTGTCCTATTTATATCCCCACCTATCCCACATGTTGAGCCAAAGCAAACTCCACTCATATTCTATGTTGTGAGAGATAACTCCACTCCTTGTGCTGATTTCAAAGGGCTTTCTACTCCAACCATTAAGCCTCCTCTTTGAGATATAATCTTCCTCTTTGCTTTCCACTGCTATTTGTCCAATCCAAAGGCCAAATCTTGAGGGAGTTTGAGTGTGGAGGAGATTATCATTTGAAGCACAAGAGCAACAGATTCATCACCAAGCAGCCTCATCTTAGTAATTTTGGAGGGTGTGTGATACGTCCCCATCGTATCTACTTTTCCAAACTCTTTTGCCCTTGTTTTGGACTCTAATTTGCATGATTTGAATGGAACTAACCCGGACTGATGTTGTTTTTAGCAGAATTGCCATGGTGTTATTTTTGTGCAGAAATAAAAGTTCTCGGAATGACCTGAAACTTCACGGAGATCATTTTTGGAATTAATAAAAAATATTGGCGAAAGAATCAACTTAAGGGGGCCCACACCATGTCCACAAGGGTGGAGGGCGCGGCCACCCCCCCCAGGGCGTGCCATCCATCCTTGTGGGCCCCCTGGACCGCCACCGACCTCAACTCCAACTCCATATATTCACGTTCGGGGAGAAAAAAATAAGAAAGAAGGATTCATCGCGTTTTAAGATACTGAGCCGCCGCCACCTCCTGTTCTTCCTCGGGAGGGCAGATCTGGAGTCCGTTCAGGGCTCCGGAGAGGGGAAATCGTCGCCGTCGTCATCATCAACCATCCTCCATCACCAATTTCATGATGCTCACCGCCGTGCGTGAGTAATTCCATCGTAGGCTTGTTGGATGGTGATGGGTTGGATGAGATTTACCATGTAATCGAGTTAGTTTTGTTAGGGTTTGATCCTTAGTATCCACTATGTTCTAAGATTGATGTTGCTATGACTTTGCTATGCCTAATGCTTGTCACTAGGGCCCGAGTGCCATGATTTCATATCTGAACCTATTATGTTTTCATGAATATATTTGTGTTCTTGATCATATCTTGCAAGTAATAGTCACCTACTACGTGTTATGATCCGGCAACCCCGCAGTGACAATAGTCGGGACACTTCCCGGTGATGACCGTAGTTTGAGGAGTTCATGTATTCACTAAGTGCTAATGCTCTGGTCTGGTTCTCTATTAAAAGGAGGCCTTAATATCCCTTAGTTTCCAATAGGACCGCGCTACCACGGGAGGGTAGGACAAAAGATGTCATGCAAGTTCTTTTCCATAAGCACGTATGACTATATTCGGAATACATGCCTACATTATATTGATGAATTGGAGCTAGTTCTATGTCACCCTATGTTATAACTATTGCATGATGAATGCCATCCGACATAATTATCCATCATTGATCCATTGCCTACGAGCTTTTCACATATTGATCTTTGCTTCGTTACTTTTCCGTTGCCACTGTTACGATTGCTACAAAACTGCTATTGTTACTTTTGCCACCATTACCGTTACTTCCATACTACTTTGCTACTAAATACTTTGCTGCAGATATTAAGTCTTTCAGGTGTGGTTGAATTGACAACTCAACTGCTAATACTTGAGAATATTCTTTGGCTCCCCTTGTGTCGAATCAATAAATTTGAGTTGAATACTCTACCCTCGAAAACTGTTGCGATCCCCTATACTTGTGGGTTATCAAGACCTTTTTCTGGTGCCGTTGCCGGGGAGCATAGCTCTATTCTCTGAGTCACTTGGGATTTATATCTGTTGATCACTATGAGGAATTTGAAAGATACTAGAACCAAGATTTTTCCCTCTACTACGAGGGGAGGTAAGGAACTGCCATCTAGCTCTGCACTTGATTCACCTTCTGTTTTGAGTAAGCTTGCGACACCTACACCTGCTAGTAATTCTGATATGTCGCAAGTAATTGACGATTCCACTTCTGCTATGCATGATGCTAATGATGATACTACTGCTTTGCTTGATAATACTGTGCCACTAGGTGAATTTCTTGATGAACAACTTGCTAGGGTTAGAGAAAATATTATTGAAACTGAAGATTATGATTCTCCCCCTAGATATGAATTACCTGTTGTACCTGAGGGTTATATTATGTATGAAGAAACTGCTAGAGACTTTCTTGCTTGCAATGATAGAGAAGATCTTAAGAAACTGTTAGCTAAGCTGAAAGAAAAATCCTTGAATGCTAGAATGAAATATGATCCCAATTTTGCTACTTCACCTATTTTTGTTACTGATAAGGATTATGAATTCTCTGTCGATCCTGAGTTAATTACTTTGGTTGAATCTGATCCCTTCTATGGTTATGAATCTGAAACAGTTGTGGCACATCTTACTAAATTGAATGATATAGCCACCCTATTTGCTCATGAGGAAAAAATTCGCTATTACTATATTCTTAAGTTGTTTCCTTTCTCATTAAAGGGTGATGCTAAGTTATGGTTTAATTCTCTTGCTCCTGGTTGTGTGCGTAGTCCCCAGGATATGATATATTACTTCTCTCAAAAATATTTCCCTGCTCATAAGAAACAAGCTGTCTTACAGGAAATATTTAACTTTGCGCAAATTGAAGAAGAGAGTCTCCCACAAGCTTGGGGGAGGCTTCTCCAGTTACTTAATGCTTTGCCTGATCATCCTCTCAAGAAAAATGAAATACTTGATATCTTTTATAATGGACTAACCGATGCTTCTAGGGACCACCTAGATAGTTGTGCTGGTTGTATTTTCAGGGAACGAACTATTAAGCAAGATGAATTGCTATTGAATAATATATTGAGTAATGATAATGATTGGACACTTCCTAAACCAACTCCAAAGCCAACTCCGAAGAAAAGAGGTATTCTATTTCTCAGTCCTGGAGATATGCAAGAGGCAAAGAAATCTATGAAAGAAAAAGGTATTAAAGCTGAAGATGTTAAGAATCTACCGCCTATTGAAGAAATACACGATCTTGATAACCCGACACAGGTAGTAGAGGTAAACTCTCTTTATAGATTTGATGAAGGTGATATTCCTCATAATAAGTCTGCTAGTCAATGCTTGGATGAGTTTGATAATTTTATTGTTAAACAAGAAAACTTCAATGCTTATGTTAGTAGACAATTAAAACGTAATGCCTACGTGCTTGACCACTTGGGTGATTATATGAGTAGAACTGTTAATGATCTTAAGATTATTAGTAAACTTGCTTCCATGGTCACAAGTCAAGTAGAACAAGTACTTAAAGCACAGGATGATCTGCTTAATGAGTTGAATAGTAAGAACAATGATAATGCTGTTAGGGTTATGACTAGAGGTGGTAAAATGACTCAGGAACCTTTGTATCCTGAGGGCCATCCTAAGAGAGTTGAGCAAGATTCTCAGAGAATTAATACTGATGCATCTAGTCCTAGTAATAAAAAGAAAAAAAACTGATAGGACTGCATACTTCTAGTGAACCTGTTATAGACACACCTGAGAATCCAAATGATATTTGTATTTCTGATGCTGAGACACAATCTGGTGATGAACATGAACCTAGTGATAATGTTAATGATGATGTTCATGTTGATGCTCAACCTAGTAATGATAATGATGTAGAGATTGAACCTGTTGTTGCTCTTGATAACCCACAATCAAAGAATCAACGTTATGATAAGAGAGACTTTGTTGCTAGGAAACATGGTAAAGAAAGAGAACCATGGGTTCAGAAACCCATGCCCTTTCCTCCTAAGCCATCCAAGAAAAAGGATGATGAGGATTTTGAGCGCTTTACTGAAATGATTAGACCTATCTTTTTGCGTATGCGTTTAACTGATATGCTTAAAATGCCTCCTTATGCTAAGTACATGAAAGATATTGTTACAAATAAAAGAAAGATACTGGAAGCTGAAATTTCCACCATGCTTGCTAATTACACTTTTAAGGGTGGAATACCAAAGAAACTTGGAGATCCAGGAGTACCAACTATACCATGCTCCATTAAAAGAAACTATGTTAAAACTGCTTTATGTGATCTTGGAGCCGGTGTTAGTGTTATGCCTTTCTCTTTATATCGTAGACTTGAATTGAATAAGTTGACACCTACTGAAATCTCTTTGCAAATGGCTGATAAATCAACTGCTATACCCATCGGTATTTGTGAGGATGTGCCTGTTGTGGTTGCAAACGTTACTATCTTAACGGACTTTGTTATTCTTGATATTCCCAAGGACGACAGTATGTCGATCATCCTTGGTAGACCCTTTTTGAATACTGCAGGGGCTATTATTGATTGCAATAAAGGCAATGTCACTTTTCATGTTAATGGTAATGAGCATACGGTACACTTTCCGAAGAAACAACCTCAAGTTCATAGTATCAATTCTATTGGAAAAATTTCAACTATTACTATTGGAGGTTTTGAATTCCCTCTTCCTACTGTCAAAAAGAAATATGATATTCTTATTGTTGGGGACATGCATATCCCCGTTGAGGTAACCTAGTGTTATTCGAAAATTCTTCGGTTTCATGTCATTCGGAAGAAGTTTGTTAATAAGACTTGATCAACCTTGTTAACGGATTCCTTTTGATGGGCATGAGATGGATGAATTTAGAAGGCACAACTCTCTGCACCCATTTTTTACTTTCTGTTATTTAGAATGAATAAAGTAAAAATAGTATTTTCCGTCTATTTTCTGAATTATCCGTGAAATAAAAAATGTCCCAAAAATAAAAGTTCTCCAAATGCCCTGAAAATTTAGTATGATTTTTTATAGAATATTTGAGAATTTCTGGCACTGAAAACACACCAGGGGGACCCACCACCTGTCCACAAGGACGGAGGGCCCGCCCTCCCATCCTTGTGGGTCCCACGTGGCCCCCCTCCACTTATTCCAGCACCCATCCACTTCGTCTTCCTCCAGAAAAAATCATCCCGTAGCTCAACCTTGTGTTTTTGCTCATTTTGCTGCCATTTTCGATCTCCTTGTGTAAAGTTCCATTTGCAAAACTGTTTTTGGGGGATTGTTCTTCGGTATGTGACTCCTCCAATGGTCCAATTAGTTTTTGTTCTAGTGCTTTATTTATTGTAAATTTTTGCTGTTGTGGTGACCTTGTTCTTGAGCTTGCATGTCAAATTTATATGGTCCAAAGTAGTTTTGATGCATGATATAGCCTCTAGGCACTTGTAGGAGTAGTCGCTATCAGTTTTGTTGAGTTTGGTTCACTTTTATTTTGAATTACTAAAAATTGCAGAAATTTTTCAGAGGAAGAAAAATTTCTAGGAAAATGTACCAAGGTGGTTCTTCAAAGGAAGCAAGCACCGAGGCTCGCGATATAGGAGCCAGACCTTGAACCACGAAGGGAAGCCCAAGTGCGGCCTTGTGAATGGTCGTCGGATGAATTCATGGTTCGTGCAGGCTTCAAGGATGAATTTGATGCATATGTACGGAATGCTGATCTTGAGGACTTCGTGTCAGACAAGTGCCAACAATACTATTATCTCATCAATTCCTTTGTGCGGAGGTTTGAATTTTCATCTAAGCGCAATACCCATACTGTTTTATTTGATCTTTATGATGAATCATATACCATGGACCTTGAAGATTTTAATACTGCTTGCAAAATCCCACAGTGGGGCCTTCTTAGTGAGCCCCACAAATCTGAATATAATGATTTCCTTGCTAGCATCACTGTGGGAGAAACTAGAAATATCACACAAGCTACCATAGGGAGCATTCACTTTCCTGCCATACATTATTTTGCTCTCTTTTTAGGTAGATGCATTAACGATAAGCATGAGCATAGCCACCTTTGCGTTCCAGATCTTAGTGTCCTCAAGTGTGCGGTGTTAGGTGATAAGCGTTATAACTTGGGGGCTATTATTGCGAGGAGATTACATCATAATGCTAAAGAGGGAGATTTATTTGGTGGGATTTATGCAACTCGCTTAGCTAATTTTCTTGGAGTACCCACAAGGGAGAATGGCATGGAGTTGCCACCTGCTTTTCTTGATTATGATGCTTTAGTGCGTTATCAGTTTCTTGAGAGGAACGAATAGTCCCTCCAGTACCGACTAATCTTTGACAGACGGCATGCCGTCCATATTACCCTTCCTGCTCCTGCCTTCTTTAACTTTCAGGTAAATGGGAGATATTTTATAACTAGAGAGGAGGCGAACGAGTATGAGAGGACAGCGGAGGCTACTCGCCTCCAGGAGGCAGCCCGCCAAGCAGCGGCTGCCGCAGCACAATATGACCCCAACTATGACTTTGGATATCATCCGGGCCAGTGGTGGCCTTAGACCAACTTAGGCCAAAAGCCTAAGCTTGGGGGAGTACGTATTTCTCACCGACATTACATTCATGTTCACACACTCATTCTAGTTGTCGGTGTTCATACTTTTTCATTGTATTATCCATGTTAGGTTATTTCTTTTTCTCGCTTTCTTCTTGAGTATTTGAAAACCTTTGAGAAAAAAAATTAGTTGTAGCTTAGTTTACCTTCCATGCTTAGTTGTAGTATAAAAGAAAACCCAAAAAGATTTCTCGTTCTTCTTTTACTTGTTGGGAGCTTTCCCGTGTAAATAGTTTTTCTCGTTCTTGTTTTACTTTCTTCAGAAAAACAAAAACTCCAAAAACATTTCAGTGTGTTTCGTTGAAATTCTTTTCTTTTCTTTGGGGATCGAGGAGAGAAGACCACGATGAAAATGTTGAGTGGCTCTCATATGCATTATTGTTGATCTAACAAAGAGCCCATATTACCTTGTCTTCTCCTTTGAATAAATGTCTGCAGATTCCAGCTTAGTCCAATGCACGTGCACTATTATTATTATTCACATCGTTCGGTCGTGCAAATGAAAGGCAATAATGATGATATATGATGAAATGATTGAGATGAGGAAAAGCTGGTATGAACTCAACCTATCTTGTTTTTGTAAATATGATTAGTTCATCGTTCTTGATTCAGCTTATTATGAATGAAACATGTTTGCAATGACAATTAGAGATTATAGTTACTCATGACATGCTTAATTAGCTAGGGGTTTATAATGGTTTACCTTGCGTGCCAACATGCTTTTAAAATGGTTGTGATGTAGTATGATAGGATGGTATCCTTCTTTGAATGATTCGAGTGGCTTGACTTGGCACATGTTCACGCATGTAGTTGAAACAAAATCAACATAGCCTTCATGATATTTATGTTCATGGTGATTTATATCCTACTCATGCTTGCATTCAATGTTGGTTAATCTCAATGCATGTTTATGACTGTTGTCGCTCTCTAGTTGGTCGCTTCCCAGTCTTTTTCTAGCCTTCACTTGTACTAAGCGGGAATACTGCTTGTGCATCCACTTCCATAAACCCAAAGTTATTCCATATGAGTCCACCATACCTTCCTACATGCGGTATTTACCTGCCGTTCCAAGTAAATTTGCATGTGCCAAACTCTAAACCTTCAAATGATAATCTGTTTTTTATGCCCGAATCACTCATGTAGCAACTAGAGCTGTCAATATCTTCCATGCTAGGTGGGTTATTCTCATGATGAGTGGACTCCGCTCATCATTCACGAGAAAATGGCTGGTAATCAGGATGCCCAGTCCCATGCTCAAATCAAATCAAAATAAATTAAAACAAAACTCCCCCAGGATTGTTGATTGTATGGACAGTACCCGTTGTTTCGGACCAACCGTGGAGTGTGCTTGTTGGTGGAGGGGGAGTAAAAACTTTACCATTCTGTTTGGGAACCGCCTATAATGTATGTAGCATGGAAGATATTGAGATCTCTTGGTTGTTATGTTGACAATGAAAGTATACCGCTCAAAATTATATTCATCTCTGTTTTAAAAACTCGAGCTTTGGCACCTCTGCAAATCCCTGCTTCCCTCTGCGAAGGGCCTATCTATTTACTTTTATGTTGAGTCATCATTCTCTTATAAAAAGCACCAGTTAGAGAGCACCACTGTCATTTGTATGTTTGGTTATTAATTGATATTGAGTATGACTGTGACTGGATCTCTTTTATCATGAATTACAATGTCTAGTCAGTCCTTGATCTTCAGGGGTGCTCTGTATTTATGTTTTGCGGTCTCAGAAAGGGCTAGCGAGATACCATCTTGTTATATCATATCGTGATTGTTTTGGAAAAGTGTTGTCATCCGAGATTTATTATTATTGCTCGCTAGTTGATTGTGCTATTGATATGAGTAAACATGAGACCTAAATGTTATTGTGAATATGGTTAGTTCATAATCTTTGCTGAAAACCTGAATGTTGGCTTTACATATTTGCAACAACAATATCAAACAGAGTTTGTAAAAGTTTTTCTTTATCACTTTCAGTTTGTCAACTGAATTGCTTGAGGACAAGCAATGGGTTAAGCTTGGGGGAGTTGATACGTCTCCATCGTATCTACTTTTCCAAACTCTTTTGCCCTTGTTTTGGACTCTAATTTGCATGATTTGAATGGAACTAACCCGGACTGGCGCTGTTTTCAGCAGAATTGCCATGGTGTTATATTTGTGCAGAAATAAAAGTTGTCGGAATGACCTGAAACTTCATGGAGATCATTTTTTGAATTAATAAAAAATATTGGCGAAAGAATCAACTAAAGGGGGCCCACACCCTGTCCACAAGGGTGGAGGGCGTGGCCACCCCCCCAGGGCGTGCCATCCGTCCTTGTGGGCCCCCTGGACTTCCACCGACCTCAACTCCAACTCCATATGTTCACGTTCGGGGAGAAAAAAATAAGAGAGAAGGATTCATCGTGTTTTACGATACGGAGCCGCCGCCACCTCCTGTTCTTCCTTGGGAGGGCAGATCTGGAGTCCGTTCAGGGCTCCGGAGAGGGGAAATCGTCGCCGTCGTCATCATCAACCATCCTCCATCACCAATTTCATGATACTAACCGCCGTGCGTGATTAATTCCATCGTAGGCTTGCTGGACGGTGATGGGTTGGATGAGATTTACCATGTAATCGAGTTAGTTTTGTTAGGGTTTGATCCCTAGTATCCACTATGTTCTAAGATTGATGTTGCTATGACTTTGCTATGCCTAATGCTTGTCACTAGGGCCCGAGTGCCATGATTTCAGATCTGAACCTATTATGTTTTCATGAATATATTTGTGTTCTTGATCCTATATTGGAAGTTATAGTCACCTACTACGTGTTATGATCCGGCAACCCCGGAGTGACAATAGTCGGGACACTTCCCGGTGATGACCGTAGTTTGAGGAGTTCATGTATTCACTAAGTGCTAATGCTTTGGTCCGCTTCTCTATTAAAAGGAGGCCTTAATCTCTACTCCTAATGGAGCAGTTGGTAGCCTGGTACACCGGTTTTATTTTCGTCCGGTTTTATTTCCTCCCACCTCGCACCACCCCGTACCACTGTTTTTTTATTTTTTTTGTCTATCTACAAAAGATCACACAACGAAAAAAACCAATTCACCACAGATCTCCTCTTGTCCCAGACGAGATCACAAGTCGCTACTCCTTGTCTCCGCACGAGACGCAGCCGCAGACGCCGCCGCCGATTCGGGGAGACGACGCCGGCGACCACGACTGCCATCACGGATCACCAGTACGCCGCCGTCTTGGATATGTCGCGGAACACCAGGATGCAGCCGTCGCGGATCAGGAACACCAGGATGCGGCTGTCGCGGATCACCAGGTCGCCGTCGGGCCACCGCTGCCGAGGTGCGCCATCACCACAATCGAGGTCTGAGAGGGGCATGACCCCAGGGAGATCTTCGCCGGGGTTGCCGCTACCGCCGCCGACGTCACCTGCCCAAGGTGAGATCCCAGCGCATGTCTCCTCCTCTCCTTGTAGCGCTATGCTCTGTCACGAGGCCGGCGGGCGGGTCGATCGACGGAGAGAAGAGGTACGGTGCCGTCGATCCGTCCTACCTGTGGACTCACTGGATGCGTCTTGTTGGAGTGAGCGGTCATGAGATTCGATCTGGTTGCTCTGTCTTTCAAGGTGGATTCGGGGTCAGTAGGTTGGGATGAATCGACCGTTGTTGGATTTGTTAACTCGCAAGTGTGCCATAGCTCTGTTTCGTGGCTAAAGAGCACTTGACGCCTGAATACTCGCTGACTGGACGCTGCCATGTCGTCTTCCCTGCTTCTAGCACCTAAATGTTTTTAGAACATTGACTCAGAATACTCAGTGACTGGACGTTGCCACGTCGTCTGCCCTGCTTCCAGCACCTGATTGTTTGCTCCCTTTTTTGCTCCCCTGTCCCGTTATTAATGCAAGAACTCCTGTGTGTTGTGCAGATGAATGTTGACAAGCTAAAGAAGATGGCCGGTGCCCTGCACCGGAGGCAAGGGCAGCGTGCACATCTGCTTTCTGTGTTAACCTTGTTACTATCATCCATAGGTAGTGTCATTGGTTTTGCTACAAGAAGTAGCATTTCCAGGTATCCATTTTACCTGTGTCCATTTTACCTGTGTAAATAGTTTGATTCAGACCTGAAATGTTTCCTTAGAATCAATAATTTGTGGGCCCTGGGAACCATTACTGATATCCTGTGTAGAAATGCCAAATTTGAAGCATGCTTCGCAATGCATACTAATTATCATCCAAGCATGCTATTGTCACATTTCTAAATTGATCCTTCAGTGTGCCATTTAGTGTACGCATATCATCTTAGAGTACAAAAATAAGAAACCTTTCTCCGCTTGTTATACTTAGTTTTCCTTCCACAGATGACAGGAAGAAGAAGGCAGTTCACAAGACCACGACCACTGATGACAAGAGACTTCAAAGCACTTTGAAAAGAGTAGGGGTCAACACCATTCCTGGTATTGAAGAGGCCAACATTTAAAAGGGTGACGTAGTTATCCAATTTCAAAACCCGAAAGGTGAAATGTTGACATGCTGAACCATTACTTCTGTAGAACTAAGGATCCACTCATAAATTTCTTCTAACAATGGCATTTCTTGATTTCTTGCAGTGCAAGCTTCACCTTGTGCGCTGGCCTCCCAAACGACAACTTCTCCGTCAGTCGGCGTGAAGATAGGGGCCGCACCAGTGTGGTGCAAGTCCTCCAGTTCACCTGGCGGCGCACCAACCCGCGTTGCGCGACACCAAGTGTCCTCATGGCACAAGTTAGGATGCACAACAACCATGGGATAGAAGAAGAAACGAGTGGATTTGACTGTCATCAGGGATGGGACCTCAAGCTCGTAGGCATAAAAGATTTTTTGCAGTATAGCACCCAATTGATTCACCCATGATAATAAAGCTTAGAAAAGAGAGCACGACCCAGTAGCTGGCTGTGCAGCAGGAGATGATATGACTTCAGTTCTTCTTCACATAAACATCTTGATCCTTATTTTTTCTTCATACGGCCAACCATTGGCCAGGTTCTACTATTTTGAAGTAACTGAATTTGTCTTATTTCATTTCATTAGTACTGCTGGGCTGCTGTCAGTTATTGTTCAGAAGCCTGATCGTATATTGATGGTGCACTTTGGCTTTCTTTATCCCGATTTAAGATGTTCTTATGGTGCTACACAAATGTATATAGGTTATTACAATGTATGT
This sequence comes from Thinopyrum elongatum, assembly GCA_011799875.1. Taxonomy (NCBI): domain Eukaryota; kingdom Viridiplantae; phylum Streptophyta; class Magnoliopsida; order Poales; family Poaceae; genus Thinopyrum; species Thinopyrum elongatum. The sequence goes on along the minus strand of CM022297.1, from coordinate 412,755,772 downwards.
TCGAGTAGCCTGATTGTTCAGTATTGAATAGTAATTGTTGCCATTTTAGAAAATTTATACATCTAATTTTTCCAATGGTATATGTTCATTGCAGGGTGATATGGAGGAACCAAAAGACCCAGATGCATCACTTCATTAAAAATTTAGGGAGGAAACTTGTTTGGCATATGACGAAATTTTGTTAAAGGTAAGTTGACTCTTTCTCTCGCTTACCTTGTTCTTTTGGTCTGGGTTACTTCTCTAACATTTAAAAAACCACTACTGTCAGGTTTTAGCTATCCTATGAGTAAATCTCAATCAGCGTTTCCGTATACATGGCTGGGATAAACATTATCATAAATAGGTTCATCTCTAGATGTGAGAGGGCCAAGTTTCTATAGTATCGTCAAATGAAAGCTTCAAAAGTAAAATTTTTTGACATGTGATGTTATTTTCATTGCTTTAAAAATACTTAATAATTGATCCAATATGCTCTGGGTAATAATTTACCGAGCAGAGCATTCCGCTAATCCTATTTTAGGCATGGCTAGAGTGTGTTACAACTGAACAATTTATTGTGCTTTTCCTAATACTTGGAGATCTGGATGCACATGAACAACGAGCGCATGTTATCCTACACAAGTTACGCCACATGTTACCCTGATGCATGACAAAAGTGTAGCCTTGATCTCAAGGTTGTGCTTGCAATTAACATCTACTTTAATAGTAACATATTCTAGAGCTTATCCTTTTTTTATGATTTTTATTAAAAGTATATCCTATTCATTTTGGGTGATCCTCTTTGTTAAAGATGGAGATTGAGCTGTGGGGCTGTTGCCTCACAGTAATCAGTCAAGAAAAAAAGATGGGGATTGAAAGGAAGGATAATCTTTATCTTTAGTATCTTCATGGATCCATTATCTGTAACCAGTAAGGATTATTCATAGCTTAAGATGACCAATTTGTTTTCTTTAACAAGTAAGGATTTTTAATTATTGCTAATGTCTTTTATCTCCCTATACATCGCCTTTCTGATGATTTGCGACATAATGGGGTATACATATTCTGATGGTTTATCTAGCAGTATGTGATTTCTTGACATTTTCCCAACAATTTCACTTTAGTTTTCTTCTTTGCTTTTAGGTATTTGTGTGATTGATAATAACTACATACATAATAATGCAAGGACACAATATATTTTTGCATTTTCAAGGCTAGCACATGGAGCGGCAAAAGGGAAGAAGAGCTACCATGGTAACTCGAGGATGGAGGGGAATTAGTGTAGAATAAGCCTGCACTCTACAAGAAAATACATAGGATAATTAGGAAACAAGGTACTGAAAAAAAAAAGAAAATATAGAGACCAAATACTTGAGGGACTGAAATTAACGAAAAGCTAAGCCTTTTCTTTTTAGATGAACAAACAGCTAAGCGCAGTTAAGGAGCGATCTCCAGCAGCTCCCCGCTCACTAGCGGAGTCAAAGATTGTCTGCTGAAAGACGGACAAGTGATCATGTTCTATCATTGTTGAAAGGAGTAGTGAGTGCTGATGTACGTATATTTTTTGTTCAATTTAATGGAAGTGCAAATTTGTATACACTTTACTGGCATTATTTATTGGATTTTATCATATTTAATATATTGGATTTTATATTGTGTTCTGATGTAACATGTCTGCACGTGTTGTATATCTGGTGGAGTTTGGTCATGTAGAGAGAAAGGATTATGATGAAAGCTATTGTCTTCTTGCAAGATGCAAATGGACGAGGAAACTGAGAGCACGTTTGCTATTCGGTAGTTGCTTGAAATCAATTGTAGCGCAAGTCAATTTCTAGAGAATAAATAGATGAGGGGTAGATTTGATTTATAGAGATAAATGGATGAGGGGTAGAGTACCAAGTTTGAGACGGGAAGGCCAACCGACATCCTGATGAGGGATCATCAAGAACAAGCTGGAGCATGCGACGACGTGGCTGACCACAACGTCACAAGTGGAGACGAGGTGGAGGCATGATGGTTCCGGGTGTCACGTGGGTTGTCGGCGCCCGAGAAAGTGTGTGTGTGCACGCGCGCGCGTGTGTGTGTGTTAGGGGGGAGGGTAGAAGGATGGGCTCCGGTGTGCCATCAGTATGACAGAGCTATCGACTAGGGCAGGGCGGTGACATGTGGTTTGGGTGGGTCTGAGGAGGGTTCAACACGAGCAAGGAAGAAAGAAAGAAGAAGAAGATCGCTCTAAAATCAAGTGACACTTTAGAAATTATCATGTAACTTCATCGGCAAAATTATCATGTTGAAACCGTGTTTGGTGGTTGCTACGACCCGTGAACACGAGAGCCCCCATGGTGACCACAACTAGACAATAATGCGAATGGTGATGCGGATACTGGAACTAACAAACGATTTTGCTAGAACCGGCTACTACCTAAGCTGCAACTAGGTTGCAGAATGTTGGAACCTTCGCCGATGAAGTTGCCACCGCAGACGATTTTCTAGATGCTTGAAGAGGCAAAGGATTTTGCTGCATCCACGTCGTGACCGCGGGTGAAAGAGCTGCCACCACTGCCGACGGTGTTGTGACAATGGACAACATAGCTACAATCATCGTCGGTAGTTCTATGGTGGCGGCGGGGGGGGCGTTTCTCCTGTGCGTGCTGCAATGACTTCATCGACATTTTCCGTATCTGAAATGGCCAACACGACGTAGCAGGAAGGGAGGAAGAGGGAAGAGTTGCGGTGACGATGAGGGTGGCGAGGTGCAACATGCGGAGAGGTCGGTGGCCCGTGAGGGGCCGCGGCCCACACTGGACGCTTGCATGAGGGGAGAGTTGTTGACACAGTGCGGGAGACGTCTCGCGAAGGGAGGAGAGGGTGAAAAAGGGTGGATCTCGACCGTTTGGATATGCTCAGTCTAACGACTGGTATGCATGCTTGAACAATAGTACTTATGTTACGTGGGGAGTAATGTAGGATGAAGTGAAACATGGCGGACATGGCATCATGGCAGAGCCGGCGGAGAGATGTCAGGGGTGATGTTGAGGCTGTCTGTGGAAGAAATGACCAAATGGGGTTCCTTAGCGCTAGCGAGGAGGCTGACGGGTTCCGTGGAGCAATGCAATGTTGCAGCAACAACGTATTGGGTTCCATTTTTCTGATGGAGAAGAACTGATGAACGACGTATGCGCGATTCGTTTGTTCATTCATTTGATCCTTTCGTTTGTTCATTCATTTGATCCTTCCTTATTCCATTCAACTCAGATTCATTTACTTTTGGACTTGTCCATGGTTTGATGGATCGAGAAATTTAGTGACAATAATTGCAATGAGGAATATCATATATCCATAATCTCAGATTTTTTCCCAGTAAAACATGATCATGATGAACCAGGAAGATTTTTAAAATGCCCGTGGCAACGCACGGGCATTCTACTAGTATCCCTTAGTTTCTAATAGGACCCCGCTGCCACGGGAGGGTAGGACAAAAGATGTCATGCAAGTTCTTTTCCATAAGCACGTATGACTATATTCGGAATACATGCCTACATTATATTGATGAATTGGAGCTAGTGCTGTGTCACCCTATGTTATAACTGTTGCATGATGAATGTCATCCGACATAATTATCCATCATTGATCCATTGCCTATGAGCTTTTCACATATTGATCTTTGCTTTGTTACTTTTCCGTTGCCACTGTTACGATTGCTACAAAACTGCTACTATTACTTTTGCCACCATTACCGTTACTTCCATACTACTTTGCTACTAAATACTTTGCTACAGATATTAAGTCTTTCAGGTGTGGTTGAATTGACAACTCAGCTGCTAATACTTGAGAATATTCTTTGGCTCCCCTTGTGTCGAATCAATAAATTTGGGTTGAATACTCTACCCTCGAAAACTGTTGTGATCCCCTATACTTGTGGGTTATCAGTGTGCACCTCCTAGATCGGCTACGTGCTTGCAGTAATCAAGCTTGTGAAGAAATCAAAAAGTTTGTATGAGCCTGGAGATCACCTACTTCATGAAGATCTATCCTTAATGAGACTAGTCCTTTGTGGGCGTCAGCCATGGTGTAGTAGGTTGGTTGCTCTTTCGTGAACCCTTCATGGGTGATTGTCCTTCGTGGACTTGTTCCTTAAGTGGAACTTCGCAACCAGGGTCCTTGTGATCTGAGATCCTTCATGAATTGAAGCCTCCATCAATGTGGATGTAAGACAGCGCCAACTATACAGACCACGGAAACAATCTTCATCAAGCCAACCCGTGTTTGCATCTCTCTAAATCTACCTTTTTACTTAGACTTGCATGTCTTTGCTTTCTATTGATATTTGTGTAGACTTGCATGTGTAGGTGATTGCAAAATTACTAGAAAAACATATCTTGCCAAGGAAACTAAAATTTAGGAAAAGAGTCACTTTTTCTTAGTAGTGTATTTAACACCCCACCCCCCAGACATACTTAATTGATACTACACTTATCCACCCTGCCGGTGAAGAGTCTGACACAGAGATGGCAAACCCTATGTTGCCGCGTGCAAGTCCCCACACACCCACCCTCACTCCCCACCTCCCACCCCCCCCCCCCCCCCAAAAAAAAAACGGCACGAAGAATAGGACGAAGGGACGCAGCACTGGCCCGCGATTCGTCCCGGCTGTGGGCGAAACTAGGGCTCCTTACTAGTCCTACAACAAAACAAAAATGATGGTGAGGTAGAAAAACTATCATTTCCCTAGTATTCAGCTTTTGCTCGATTGGATGGGAAGTGACTGTGGAAAAATATTGGCAAATCAGCAATTTAGTGATGATATTGGGGGGTGACCCTCAACGATGAATTATTTCTTGATAGTATGATGGGTGATTCCAGGACAAATGATACTGATATTGAGGATGCATCATTTCGCATTTTGATCATGCGTTCGGCCGAGATACGGAATGTGATTATTTCGAGGCCTTTGGCTCATTGAAGAAGATATAGCAGCTCGGGGAACCGACTTTAAGGCGATGAGGACATTGTGCTTATCATGGCATGGGAAGATACCTCTCTCAACGCGGCCAACATGAAAGATCTATCGAGCGCAAAATATTGGAAGCGCATCGAGAACAAATCTTCCCCTCAAATCTCTCACAAACCGATGGGGTAAGACTCAAGAGATTTGTAACCGTTGTCGGGTTGCTTGGAGCAAGTGAAGCACACTCCTCCTACGGTTGCATCATTGACCAATATGCGAGCAACCTTGTTGTTTTTTGCTACCACATTTCCATTACCTTGAGCATTCTCATCAATTTGAGCATTTGTTTGTTTTAGTATAACATATCCCAAGAAAGGTCCAAACGAATGGCCAAATCGAGAGGAAAATCGTTTGGCCTCCAACATTGTTGGAATTTGTTGGAAGCCCATAAGAAGTGGAAGTCGAGAAATGAAGACGGTAGTCTAGAAACTGGGAAGTTCAGTAATTCCTCTCCAGATATAGACGTCCTAGAGAGGAATCGTAAAAGATGCCTAGAAGTTCCACTCCAGCATCTAGAATGGCCGGCCCGATGGGAGGAAGAGAGGAAAGGAGAAGCTCAAGAGGGAAGGAGATGTAGTAGCGATCAAGAAAAATATCAACTTTTGATGCGAAGAGGAAACGACTTAGCCAAAAAGAGGAAGCAAGAAAAACTAGAGATAGAGAAAAAGAAGAACCAAGAGAAGAAGGCAAGATGGGATGCTATGCAAGAGAGAAGACGGCGTCATGAAGAGATCGAGGCGCATATGCTTGAATTTCATATGGACATGGAGGCGTGTAAGCTCAAAGTTTAGGAGGATCGGATGACAATTGAACGAATGGCCGAGCTGAATCAATTCATCATGTTGGATCCGAGCCAAATGGATCCGGTGGCGTGCGAATTTTGGGAGAAGGCATGAATGGTCATTATACATTCCAGGAACCTTGAAGGAGGGGACAATGCACACGCCGGAGGAGGAGAGGACAATGAGAACATAGTAGGAGAAGAGAACGAGGCAAACGCTTGGAACATGTGATTTGTACATGTTGTTGGTTTAATGCTTTTGTTCATGCAGCTTTTAAAGAAATATGTACATGTTTGCTTGATGTGCTAAACGTTTAAATTTGGAGGAAATCGAAGTGTTTGACTGAGAAAAGAGAAAAAATGGAGGTTGAGATAAGACGACTCTGAGTTTGGTGTCGCCTGCTCAGCCTCCAAATGCATATGGAGTGTGCGGCATATGCATTATGGTGACGGAGATATGACAACTCTGTTAGAGTTGGTCTAGTGGATCATATTATAATTCCATCGAAGAAGTGTTCGCAAAGAAATGGATAGACACAAGTGGTTGCAATTAACTTGATTTGAAAAGACGCAACAGAACAATTCATTTGCAAACTAACTTGGATCTGTTAGCAGGAAACTAAGAGCATCTTACAAGGAGCAACAATATAAATAAACTCCCCACAAAAAAAAAAAACTAGAACAGCCATACTAGTCGGCATGGACAATGATTAGCTAAAGTACGTGCTTATCCTCAGCTAATGTTGATGTCATAAACGGTGTTTTGAGCACTGTGTCGCGACATGACATAATTAATGGCTTCCACACAAAATAAATAAAATGATGCCCGAACGGTGCTTTCCGTGTAGTCTTACCAACATCTAGTCATAAGTCATGTGCACACAGCACACACTAGCCAGCCAGCTATGGCACCAGCTGAATTCACAACTGCAAGTTGTTGATGGTCCATCCAAGGCTGCATTGAGATAAAATTCGGTGCTTTTAAAATCACTGCGAATGATGTAATTGACACGTTTTTAGACAACTGCGGCCCGCACATTAGATACTCCTTGAGGCTGTCAAGTTGTCATCGTTCATCAGGAAAAACTCAAAGTTGATCGTTCGATACAGAGGGAGGTCAGTGGAGCCTCCTTTTTTCCATATTTAAAAAAATATTAACCACATTTTTGGGAGATCTAGAGCTAGATTTGTGTCCACAAAATAAAACTGTTACGTCACGCCAAAAAACAAACTACAAGTGTTAAATTTAATAAATAAAAAATATACTCAAGTTTACTTTGGACGGAGTAAAGGAGAATTTGCAGCAGCTTAATGTTGCTGATGCCAAGTTGCCAACTGTGTTACAGCAGAATGGGGCAAAGTCAACTTCTGTTCCGGACGATGGTTGGCTTAAATAGAAGTTTTAGACAATAAAATTAGCTTAAACTATGGCTCCTTCAGTTGCATGAAATGGCCAGCATGAAGTATTCCGAAAGAAACATGCCAGCTGATGCTGATGGGCGGGTGGCAGGGTGGGTGCCATATATAGATATGCACGTAGCTCCTCTTGTCTTTTCTGAAGTTCTCAATTGACCGGTCAAGATTTGCGTTGTCGACGCTTTGTTAATTTGCTACTAGTAAAACAAGTAAATCTAGTCACGCTAAGCACCTAAATTCCGGTGCCATTTGATTGTATCGATGTGGTGTGTGAGTGTGAACTCTCGTGTTGGTCCCCTGCAAAGACTCTCGTTAGTTTTAGCTCAGCGACGCGCCATGCAACGCGGCGCATGATCGAAGCGATCGCGCGTGGCACGTGCGGTCAATTGCTCTCACTTCGCGATCGAGCTCGAGATCCATCCAACCGAGCTCAGCCGCGCGTATAAATGCACCACCTTTCCCATTCCACCTCGGGCAAAGCAATTAGCTAGATCGTGGCTTCCTTCTATATCGAGGCAGATCCAGAGTCGCGTAGAGACAAAAGTAGAAAGATCTCAGTTGCAAAGGGGAAGTAGTGGTAGTCGATCTAGTAGATTCTAATAGAGGCCATGGCGGCACTTGTCACTCCGGCTGCTTCAGTGGTGTCCGAGCTGGTGGTGCGGGGCCGGGAGTCCGCCGCCGTCCTCGAGGCCTTGCTCCAGGGGGGCTCGCCGCAGGAGCCCGGCGGGATCCGGGAGCTCGCCACGGAGATCCTTCTCTGCTGCGACCGCGCCCTCGCCGCACTCCACGGCCGCGGCGGCGTGAACGCGATCGCGCTCGCCAGCAGGAAGCGCAAGTCGTCGGAGCCCGACGGCGCAGCCGCTCAGGCGAGGCCGAAAAGAAGGTAAGCTAGCTGTACTTCCTCCGTTCCAAAATATAACGTGCTCATGCTTTTCGAGGTTCAACTTTGATCATAAATTTAATCAACGAGACCGACTGCGACGGGAGCAAAAATTATATAATTGAAAACTTCTTTTGAATACGAATTCATCGGTATAATTTTTGTCCCGCCGTAGTAGGTCTCGTTGGTTAAATTTATGTTCAAAGTTGAAGCACGAAAACCGAGGACGCTTGGAACGAAGGGAGTAGTAATGATGTAGTCTTGCGCCGGCGTTACGGTTTCAATTCAGGCGAGCAACGACTTAACAAGATCGCTTCGTTTTCCCAGGATGCGCGCGATCAGCAGATCAACGGCGACGAGAGTCGAGAAGCGGTCGACGGCGGAGGACGGATTCATATGGAGGAAGTACGGGCAGAAGGAGATCACGCACAGCAAGCACCCGAGGCTCTACTTCAGGTGCTCCTACAAGCACGACATCGGCTGCCCGGCGACGAGGCAGGTCCAGCAGTCGGACGACGACCTCTCCCTCTACGTCATCACCTACTTCGGCGACCACACCTGCTGCCAAGGCGACGGAGTCGCCGCCGCAGAGGAAGAGGACGTCAAGATGCAGCCGTTCGTCATCAACTTCGGGTCGGCCACAGCGAGCACCTCACGCTCGCCGCACCCTGTATGCTTGCCGGAGGGAGGAGAGGCAGACGGCCTACGACTGAAGGTGACCAAAGTTCAGACCCCAAATTCGTTAGGCTCGCAGCCAACGGGCCCGGCGGCGGCAGAGCTGAGCTCGTCACCCGACGTTTCCTGTCCTTCCCCAGCATGGGATCCTTTATCCAGCTGCTTGGAGTGGGATCAATTCGCCGAGAGCTCATTCGATTTCGTTGGTGAATTCATCAATTGTGATGGCATTGCTTTGTACCAATAGCATGGTTAATTTTCTCGTGTGATGCACCATAGATGCCCGACTTAATTTTGTGAGGGGTGTATTTCTTCTATACTATGATGTTTGTTGGGATGAACATGAGCGTGAAAGCAAGTGTGGATGCATATTTTTGTGGTAACTGTATTCACCTTTAATTTTTCGCCTGCCTGAAACCTTCTTTAGCTTCACTCAGTTTTGTTGCCACGGTGCTCCATTGTGTCTCCTTCCATTTCAGTCGAGGCAAAGGCGAGGTGGAGCCATGGTGAAATGCTTGACAGAGAGACGATGACGGAGGTCGATCGCGCTCTACAATGGCTAGGGTTCAGGGGTGGGTATTGCCCATGGAGAAGAACCCGTCCCGCCTCAACTTAGAGAGATGATCGGTGGGAAGGCGGTGCGTCTACACGAATGACTACAAGACAGAAGTACGGCTAGAGTGGGTTGGCACCGATGGGCGGATCAATGAGTAGGATGGAGTAGACGATGATGAACCATGTGAGTCTGCGATTGTTTACGGTGGTTGTGATTCTGAGTGCAACTGTAGCTATCGGAGACAGGTGAGGAGGACATGGGAGGCAACAGATTGGAGCTCAATAATGGTGGTGGAAGGGGTACAAAGTCAAAGGGAGGAGGGAAGCACGGAGTTAGATTCTAGAGAAAGAGAAATGAAAAAACCCGGTGTTAGTTACAACAGTTCTAATGGTAAAAAATATATGAACAATGCTATACACATGACAATTTCCTACGATGCAGCAGATCAAGCCGTCGATGCATAGAGCAAAACTGGACAGCATTGTTCAACCATGCATCGTACAAAGTTCCGAGACCAACTGTGGTGCACACAGTATATTTTAGCTAAAACCCCTCTCCATTTGAGGCAACAACTAAAATAGTGAAATTTTGCGCAATCCACGGAACATCCAATAATTCAACTCCGATGAGATCAAGCGATCTGACGGCCATTCATATCCACATTATATAATCCCCATCTGCATCTATGGATAGATCATGCATAAGACAAGTTGCCACTACTATATTATGATCGTTTTTTTAGGAGGGGGAGGAGGTATTAAGTATGGTCGTTGTCCTAGAATTTTGGAGCCAACTGCATCAGGTGAAGCCGGATACACCCTTGCAGGAATACTGCTATCTCAGGGCACTGAAGGAATTCATGGCCATTATGTTTGGTTTTTTTTTTTTTTTGAGGGATCATGGCCATTATGTTATTGTGATGGAGACAATGGAGTATAGATATCGACTAGAGGCTAACGCTTCGCCGCGCCGTTCTTCACTCGTGAAATTAACTTCTTTTTATATCTATAGATTATTGTGATCAGTTTTTTGTTTTGATTTTATCTGTGTTGGCTTTATGTTCTAATTTTTTATTGGTGATGTTTCTTTTGTTCGTATATCGTGTTGGGTTGATGTTGGAGTTTTTTTTTTCAAGTGAAGAGAGGAATTATTTGATGTGTGATTGTGAAATCTTTGCATATTTTAGCCTTGGAGTCAGCCCGGTGGTGATTGTTTGAGCCTCTTGGGGGTTCTTATTTCATGCTAAACCCATGAAATTGCTATTGTGACCCTCACATTGGTCAGCACACGAAGCTCTTGCTCGCTCAACTTAAAAATATCCACACATTTCATCAATATTAACGAATTGTAGAATTTTAAAATATGTTTATGTTTTTAAAGCACACAAATTTTAATAAGTGCTAATGAATTAAAACATGAAAAAAATAAGAGAATTAAAACAACACACTTACATGTGGGGCCCTAGTGACCCCACAACCCTCAAAGCACCACAGCGCTTCAATTTTATTTGAAAAGGTTAGTTAAATTAAATAATATTTCAGAAACTTTAAAAATATTATGACTTTTAGAAAAAATGAATTTTAGAAACATTCATGAATTTAAAATATATTCATGGTTTTAAAAATGTTGGTAAAATGAAAAGTTTTAAAATGTTAAAAATATTCACAAATTTAAATGACCATGGACTTAAAAATATCCACAAATTTAATCAATATTAACAAATTTGAAGAATTTTAAAATATATTTATGTTTTTAAAGTACACAAATTTTAATAAATGCTCATGAATTTAAAAGTTAAAAAAATAAAAAAGAAGAAGAAATAAAACTAAACAACACAATTACGCGTGGGGCCCTAGTGACCCCCACAACCCTCGAAGCACCACAACACTTCAATTCGAATGAGCTTAGTATCTCTAAGGGCATCTCCAACGGCAACCCGCAAAAACCCTTCCGCATCCGTCCGCGGACATGAATGCGGGAGGTCGACATTGAACGCTAGCCGCGTACATTTCAAACTATTTTTCAACAAACCAAATGAAATTCATGCAAACACGGCGGGATTTCGTACAAACATGATGGATTTCATACAAACACGGCGGATTTAACTATATTTCGAACATTTAGAACAAAAAAAAAAGACCCGCCCCTAAACCTATCCTACGGCGGCGGTGGCCGGCATCCAAGCCTGTGTCGTTCTCCTTCCGCCTTATCCATGAGCACCGGCGATAAGACCGATGAAGTGAAGGTGCGGTCTCCGACGAGGAAGAGTAGAACACGGGAGACGGACCGGCCACATAGGAGACCAGGCCCCGCCGCCTCCCATGGCCTACTCATCCTTGGAGGAGTCTGCGCCTTGTCCGTCGCAGGTGGACGTGAGGTCCACGAGGGAAATGGTGGCGCCTTCACTACTAGGGAAATGCTTATAGGTAGGACATCAGTAGTAGCGCTGGAAAATAACAAGCGTTGCTGCTAATTAGCAGTAGCGCTGTTCTGGGGCAGCGCTACAAATAACGCTTTAGCAGTAGCGCTTGTAACGGAAAAAGCGCTACTACTGAGTGGGACCCAACGAGCCCACCGACGCTAGCTGTAGTAGCAGCGCTGTCCAGAATACAGCGCTACTACTAAGATTTTAGCAGTAGCGCTTTATTTGACAGCACCGCTACTGCTAATGGGCCCCATTTAATAGTAGCGCTTGTCTACCAACCAGCGCTACTACTATGGGCACCTTATCCACCCCGCGTACGTCCTCACTCTTCGCTCACACTCTCTCACTCGCTCCCTCTGCCACCGCGCGTCATCGCCGCCGTCGCCGCCAATACCCGCCGTCACTCCTCTCTCCTCCCTCCGGCGCAGGCTAGGTATCTGCCTCCCTCCCTCCTCCTCTCGTCGCCGCCGTCACCCGCCATCCTCTCTCCTCCCTCCGGCGGCCCTCCTCTCTACTCCCTCCTCCCGCCGCCGCCCGATGCCCTCCTCCCACCTCCTCCGACCGCCCTGCGCCCTCCTCCCTCCTCCCACTGCCCTCCTCTCTCCTCCCTCCCCCCGCCGCCCGATGCCCTCTTGCTCACTCCTCCTCCTCCTCCTCCTCCCACCTCTCTTTGTATAAAAATTTAGGTATAGAAATTTTTAGTTAAAGAATTTAGTAATAGAAATTTTTAGGTACAGAAATGCATTAATGCTATATTAGATTTTGTTTTTTAGTAAATGTAGGTTTTTTGAATAGAATAGGAAAAAATCAGTAAATGTAGGTCATTTGAATAGAATAGGAAATTTTTAGTAAATTTTGTTCTTTTGAATAGAATAGAAAATTAATAAATGTAGAATAGAACAGAAAATTAGAAAAAATTCAGTAAATGTAGGTCTTTTGAATACAATTGATTTTTTTATTCGTTCGATGTTGGTCTTTTGAACCCATTATCTTTAAGTATTATAGGTATCAAATAAAATATGAAAATGCCCATGTCGATGATTAGAACTAGGTTTTACAAATTTTGTTTTTGTTTTAGACATATGATTTTAATAATGTTTTTGTTTATATTTTGTTTTTGTAGAAATCAAGGAGCCCCTGCATCATCCCGGCCGCCGTCGTCCCCGTCACCGACCCCCTCCGACCTCGAGGTGAGACCAGCCAAATCCCCATATAGATAGATTGATGGATGGATGGATAGCTGTGACAATGTGATGACCAGCCAAACACCTCCAAGTGGCCTATGTTTTGCAGGAATGTCCATTAATTTCCATTCCGGCAAATTTCAGGCGCTCGATATGTCCTTTCTAGCAAAGGTCATGCTGGATTATTCCGTGAATTTTGGCATGACTTGTGCTAGAATATGTAGGAAATATCGAGTCGCCCGTATTTTCTAGAAAGATAATTAAACGACATTTCGGGTTGACTTTAAGTCTGTCGAGGCTCCATACATGACAGTCAAAAAATGAGTGAGGAAGAATCCCGACTGTTGTCGTGGGGGTCGTTTCTCCTTCTTCTCCTTGTGCTAGACCTTTGTTATGCACTAGGGGAAGGAGGAGTAACGACCATCACCGACGGTCAAAAAATCAGTGAGGGAGTGTCCACCATATATGAGAGAGGACGAAGAATTCCGACTGTTGTCGTGGGGGTCGTTTCTCCTTCTTCTCCTTGTGCTAGACCTTTGTTATGCACTAGGGGAAGGAGGAGTAACGACCATCACCGACGGTCGAAAAATCAGTGAGGGAGTGTCCACCATATACACCACATGAGATGAGATGACAGTTTTCAAGAAAAGACTCGACAGACCGACAGTCAACCCGTGATGAATAATAATGATCTACTTTAGTTTTTGTAGTACATATATTGAATTTTACAAGTTTAATTTTTGAATTATGGACATAGGAAATGTCTGACGACGACGATAGGCTCCCGGAGTGCGACTACTGCGGTGATGACTGGGGTCTGTGCGACAGGCCTCACCTGGTAGACGGTCGATGCTTCAGTGTTAAGCTCGATGAGACCTTCGGTGTTGAAACGTTACCCAACGACAAGTCTTTTTTGTAAGTAAGCATGACTTATGCTTCTTCAACGTGTAATTTTCATCTTTTACAATTCGACTAGCTTATCCCATGACATGCAAGACGCTATGTCTTGGAGCATCTGGATTTCTAAGATCATGAAAATATGGAGACAAAGATAGTTCATCTCAGGACCTATCATGGTTATGATTTTGCTGTAAAGCTATACAATTCGGAGAGCGTATCCCATTTTGGTTGCTCAAATTGGGAAGCACTGTGCAAGGCATATGATTTTCAGGAGGGTATGTATGTCACATTCGATCTTGGTGATCATGACGATGGCATTTGGGTCCTTGTTGATACGCTTCCATTTCTACCTCTATGTGAGTTTCTCAAACATATTTATTAAGTAATTTATATTGTTTATTTCAAAATAGTTGACAGCTTATTTCCATTAACAATTTATTTTCATTTTTCAAAAAATGTATGGAAGATGGTAGACAGAATCTACTACACTGATGGCGCAGAATTAACTTATCAAGAGAAAGATCATCTTATCTCATTTATTAATGATGTTGAGAATTACAATATCAATTATCAAACTCCTCCACATTATGGTCAATATGTGTCACTAGTGCACGTGTTGAACTACGGTAACATCCATGGAGATGGCATGGTAAGATTTTTTACTATTACGACATCCGTGCATCTTTTGCATAAATTCTTCTAAAGCTAAACTACATTGCTAACTACGAAGTTATTACTATGTTTTTCAACAGAAAATCCCGAAGGATTGTGTGCCTGATCTGATGTTTCCGAAAGGTCGCCTTGATGTTATTAGCTTATGGCCAGGTCATCCTAGGCTTCACTGCTGTTCATACCGGATTTCTAAAACCGATGAAGACATGACAATCAAAGATTGGAAAAAAATATATGGACAATCGTAGGGAGCTACTTGGAAGCAACATTGTGCGAAGCACAAGAATTGGAGACAGGATAATCTCCATTCTCCATAATGGAGCGTCAGGGCCTATCTTGTTTTATGTTATTTTACCTTAGAGAGGGTAGTAGGTCCTAACTAATACTCATGATCATGTGCTAAGAACAATTAAGTAGGGTTGGTTAGATGACTATGATGATGATGAGTATGACTTGTTATTATGATAACGAGTAGAAGTTGTATGATGATGATGAGTAGGACTTGTTATTACGATAACAATGATGAGTTATTTATTATTATGATGATGCATGATGCTAAGTTGTTATATGAGCATGATGAGTTATTATATATATCATCAATGGGTGAAATGAATATGGATTAGATTCAAGTGAAGGCAACATGTGGTACACATATCGAATGTACTAGGGTCATAAAATCATATGATGAAAGTACTTTATATAAAACCTATACAAATACAGCGATAATAAGCTGCATTCTTAAAAATACAGGAAAATTTAGCAGTAGCGCTTTTCACAAGAAACGCTACTGCTACTTACTATTATCAGTAGCGTTGTTCCAGAACCAGCGCTACTGCTAACTAGGTATAGCAGTAGTACTGGAAAACCAGCGCTACTGCTACCAGTTAGCTGTAGCGCCTTAGTGGTAGCGCTTATACAAGCGCTACTGATAGCTATAAATCCAGCGCTACCACTAGGGTTATCCCTAGTAGTGCTTGGCTGTCGT
Source organism: Thinopyrum elongatum (assembly GCA_011799875.1). Taxonomy (NCBI): domain Eukaryota; kingdom Viridiplantae; phylum Streptophyta; class Magnoliopsida; order Poales; family Poaceae; genus Thinopyrum; species Thinopyrum elongatum. The sequence continues at coordinate 412,740,311 of CM022297.1, read as the reverse complement.
CGTCCCACCGGGCCGGCTGATGGTTCGTCGGCGGCACGTAGGAGGCGCAGCTGGCTATGTCCTCGTTCGCGATCGCCTGCAGTTCGCGTCCGCGGCTGCCGCTTCCTGGCGAGCGGCAGCTTGAACACGGACGACATCGTAGATGGCACACTGCTCCGCAATGAAATTTGGGTTCGTCACGGCCTCCTCGCTCGCGCGCTCGCCATAGATCTGGCCCTCCACCAGCCGGTGCTGCTCCAGGAGAAACAGGTTGTACCGTTGTTCCTCCTGCGCCTGCCGAAACACCGACAAAGGCGCCGGCGCAGGTTGCACCTGTGCCATTGCGGCGTTGAACTACGCATGCGTGAAGCCGGCGTACGCTAGAGGCGCGAGAGCTGGGGCGGTGTCGTCGGAGCCCGTCACCATCGTGGTCTCGTCCTCGTCGTCAGAGACCTCGGGCGAGCTGGCGGGCAAGCCAGCCTTGATCCGCCTGGCATGGCGGCTATGCCAGGCGGCGGCAAGGGTGGCCACCGCGTGCTTCATCTCTAGCGAAAGACTGTCCCAAAGTGCTTTCCCGCTGACGGTCATGGCGGATGTAGTGCAAGGGAGGAGGATCTGGAGGGGCTTGTGTTGTGGTGTGGAGTTAGCCGGGTGTGGCCGCCTTTATATAGCGGATTCCGGTGAGGAAAGGCGTCCGGGTGCGTCAATGCGCGGCGCCAGAGTGGGTTTCTCGGCCGGTGAGCCTGCTTAATGGCGGCAGACGAACAAACAACGACATTGAATGGGCGCGGTAGATATCTGTCTCGTCTCGTCCAGTCAGGCGTCTCCGCCATTAAACAGACGCGGACACCAGAGACGCGTCGCGGGCGCTCTCGGCTGGCGCGCCGCTTCAGTGGCGGAGGCAGTGAGAGGTCACGTCCGCCCTGAGCCTTCTTCAATGTTGAGCGGCGCGCTCTACAGCGGCATGAATGCGGGCAGCTGGCGCCGGGCGGGAGCATCTGCGGGAGGGGAAGGGGTTTTTGGTGGGCCGGGCCGGTCAAAACGGCCTTACGATCGGTCCGGACTCCCGCAAACCTCCCCACAGTTGTCTCCGGTTTACAGGAGAAATCACGTCCAGACTATCCTGCGGACCGATACATGTCGACGTTAGATGGCTTCCGCGATCTGAACAACACGGCCCGAATGGTTACGGGAGCCTCAGAGCTGCCCTAAAAATGCTTATGTGTAGGTGTTCACATCAACAACCTCCGTGCGACCCATGAGGCGACGGCATGCATACGAGTATGAGATCAAAGCGTTGAACTTGAACCATGCATGTGAATGCTTGCATGAGGTGGTGTCCGCAAATGCAGAAGTAAAAAGGTAGCGTTACAGCATCTTCAATGCAAACGGACACTATATTTGTTTACGAAGGAATCATCCATCCAACTCTGTTCGCATTACATTTCAGAACATGGCTATAGAACGTCCATGTGCTCGTTGCACGTCGTGAGCACACCTACCAAAAAAGAGAAGTCTTGACTTTATTCGAAAAAGCATGTGTTCTTCGTCCCCCATCGCTCGCTTAGTCTGCAGATCCCAGCCAAAAAATATAAGATTATGTCCCATGTGCATTTATTAGTGGTTTCAAACATTTAAAAAGCCATAAATTTTGATTCGAGCATCAAAATTCACATCCGTTTTCAGCGTTGGGTTTCTTTTGACAAGCTCTTCAAAACTAGATCTCATATGGGTAGGTTTCGACGTGTTTTTTTCACGAGCAACTTTGAATGCTATAGAGGCAACTTTAGTATTATAAGAAAGCAACTTCTTGTTAGTTTGTGAGTGTGACTGTCTTTGAGCGGAAACCCTTCTAAGCCGGCCACCATGAGTACTGAGTTGACTAGTTTCATCTCTAAGTTCTCTACTATAACTAGGAGTATACTAATACTGTGCTTCAGAGATAGACAACTTGAGCAACAATGATGGACAACTTAGTATTATAGGCAACTAATTAACGATGACATGCAACTAGGAATCATCGCCGTGCAACTGTAGCAATGCAGATCAGCATACAATACCCACAATAAGAAACTAACTAGCAATGACAACACCTCAGCATCAAAGGTAGATGACTTCATATGACCATAGGCAATTTAGAAGCAACAAAATACGAGCATCAAAGGTAGGAAACTTAGAAGTAGCAGTGAGAAAGGTAGAAGAGTGTTAAACAAAATAAAGTATGACACAAAATATGGTGAAGTTGCCTATTTGTAGCACTAAAATTGCCTCTAGTAGAAAGGAAGTTGCTTATGAAAAGTGATGTGATGTTACATACCTCTGTTTCAAAGTTATTTACTGTTGCTAATTAGTTGCCTATTATTGCTATTAGTTGCTTTTAAATGGAGTGAAGTTGCCCAGCTCATTTTTTTCTAACATCAATCCTATATAGTCCACATATGCTATAGGCAACTTCATAACCATGGTAGACATCTTAGGAGAAATATTTACAATGCATTTAGAAAATATGGATATATGATTATAGGACCGTGTATGCAGAATATATGTGGTATGCACCTTCATAACGCAAGGTGCCTCCTTTAGTGATGAAAGTTGCCTCCATGTAATGCCAAAGTTGTCTAGCATGATTTCTAAGTTGTCTAAGAGATATACTTGCTAGGTAAATTCATTATGCACATGGTGCAATAAAGTTGCTTCAGTTTAGCACGAAAGTTGGCTCATTTATCATCAAAGTTGCTTGTTTAAAAAAATCATCGAAACATGTTCATATGGGAACTAGTTTCGAAGAGTTCGTCGCGAGAAACCTAAAGGTGAAAACGGATCTTCGTTCTGACACGCGGTTCGAAAGTTGTAGCTTTTTAAAAGAATAGGAACGGAATAAAATGAGATGGCATCAACACATGCATGCAAACTCGTGTCATCACATGCGTTAATATTTCCTCTATGTGACTCAGCGGGCCACGTCCTAACAAAAAAATGCTGGTTCCTATGTCTCCCTTACAGACCATCTTTCAATCGAACGGGTTGGAAGAGCAAGCTCTCGGAATCGTCAAATAGTGCAGCTGCACTTTTAAGTATTTAGGTACATTTAAAAGCAAATAAGAACAAACCGGTAGAATTTTCATGCAAAACAGGTGATTTTTATTTAAACCGAACCACATTCGTTATATTTTTGACATATTTCATTAAAGAAAAGCGTCTGGACTCTAACCTAGTCTAAATCTTCACCTATGCCCGTCCTTCAAGTCCTTGTTGTTCCCCGCCGTGTCCATGTCCGACGGCCTTGAGCCCTAGAAAATGAAGGTGTGATCGCCGGCGAGGAAGAGTAGGACATCTAACATGGACTAGCCCACATGGGACACGAGGCGCTGCCGTCTCCCATGCCCTACTCCTCGTCGGAGTCAGCGACTTGGCTGTTATTGGTGGAGGTGAGGTCGACAATGGATGTGGACGGGCCGCGACAACAACGCACTCGTGCCGGAGACCCCATCCGCGACCGCCAGTGTTGCGAGCGCCACCTGCACGGCGGCCTGCACGTCCGACTCCGCCGCGCAAGCGTTGCACGCGGCCTCATAGAGCGCCTGCTGCTCCTCGACGAAGTTGGAGTTCCCCACGGCCATATGGCCGCCACAGCCTCCGCGCTCGTGAAGTAGATTTGGGCCTCCACCAGCAGGTAATGCGCAAGGAGGGAGAGGATGTACAGTTTGTCCTCCTACGCCTGATGGAACTCCGATGCTGGTTTCGGCGCCGACCGCTCCTCCGCCATGACGACGTCAAAGTGTGCATGCGCCTACTCCATGGTCATCCCAGCATGGACCGGCATGGGTAGGGGCTCCGGTTCTTCGTCGGAGGTCTCATTCATCGTCGGGTCATCGTCGAAGACCTCCGGCGAGCTCGCCGGCAAGCCATCTTGTATCCGTCGGCCACGGCAGGCCTGCCATCCGCCCGCAAGGTCGGCCACCTCGTGCTTCTGCTACGTCGAATGGCTCTTCCACATCGCCCTAGAGCTCGCGGTCATGGCGGAGGTGGTGCAAGGAGGAGGACTAAAACCGGACATGTTTGTGGTGCGGGTGGTGTCAGGCGAGGGAGCATTTAAATAGCAGGTGCCGACAAGGCCAAGTGGCGGGCAGTGTCAATGCGGGCGTCGCAGTGTGTTTCTCGCCCGTTGTGCCTGTTTAATGCCGACAAGCGAACTAACGGCCGGTCGGTTTGGGTGCGGCAGATAGTCGTCCAGTCCTATCCAGTCACGACGCTCCGGCGTTAAGCAGACGCGGGGACCGAGACGTGGCACGGGAGGCACTCTCGGCCGACGCGCCACTTCAATGCCGGCTACAGTGAGAGGTTGCCAGTCGTAGTGAGAGGTCGCGCCTGCTCTGGACCGGCATGAATCCGGCTCTGGAGCTCTGGACCATCATGAATGTGTGGCGACCACTTTGCATGGGAGAGGGCTCGGGCGACGACGCAGAAGAGGGTTTTCGGTGGGCCTGGGGTGTCCGAGGCGTACGTGCTAGCTATCTGGATGCCCGCAACCCCTGGTATGCTTCCGGTTTATGGAAAACCAGACGTCCAAACCGGTCTACGGACCGATGAGATACCACGTTGGATGGTAAAATGTGTCTGAATCACTCGGTCCAGACAGATGCGACCGGTTTAAGGGAGTCCGCATTCTGAGATACCCTTAGATAGGGAGAGAAGGGCTCAAAGTCCAGCCTATGCGAATTAGTACATGGAGTATCTTGACGAAGGATCGATCAGCAGTTGCCTCCGCCGGGAGCCGGCTCCTCTGACATACACAAGGAAAGGCAGAGAAGCACAGTGCTCCTTTGTGTAGAAAAAAGAAGGCAAGTCAGAGAGGTGGTGCTCGCACTGTAGATAATCTGCTGTAGATGATTAGTGTCGGTAATTACTGTAGTTAACCACTGTGCCACCTTGCTTTTAGTGCGGCTGTGGCGAAGTAAAGTCAGGGAGGTGTAGCTCTACCTGACTTCCCTTGCAATGTCAGAGGATCTCGTTCCCTCCGCCGGTACTCCATGTCAGGCCAAAAAGACACAATGAAATATCTTTCCACCTTAAACCATCGCCATGGCCGTCAGGGGGTTGTCACTGTCTCGGCGTGGATCTAATCGCTGCTAACTCCACTTCGACGCGAGTCACATTGCAGCATCTACCGTACTATCGCAACAGCTGCCCAGTGCTATCCAAAGGCACATCCCCAAACATCCAATAATTCAACTCCGCTGGGACTAAGCTATCCAAAGGCCATTCATATCAACTTTGGTCAAGCCCACTATCTTGAGAATATATATAATCCACATTTGTATATGTAGCCGATCATGATCCCTTTTTAGGGGTGATAAATATGATCGTTGTCCCTGGAGATTAGGAACCAACCACGCCCCGTGAAGCCCTGGATACAGCCCTGAGGGAATAATGCTTTACCTCACGACTCTGAAATAAGCACTAAGAAATTCATGATCATTTTGTTATTGTGATGAAGAGATAGACAGTGGAATATTACTATCCATGCATATGTGTAAGTGTTCACGTCAACACCCTCCGTGCAAGCCATGAGGAGGTGACGGCATGCATACGACAATGAGATCGAAGCGGTTGAACTTGAACCAATGTGTGAATGCTTGCATGAGGGGGGTGCCTAGAAATGTATAGTAAATAAAACAGCGTTAGGTGGGGAGGAGGGGTCAACTCAAGCCGATGTGAATCAGTACATGCATGGAGTAGGTTATATATTTGCTGGCGTGATCAAACCGAAAGGAGTACACGCAGTCGATCTGCAAGTAGGCACTTGAAAGTCTTGGCGTGTGTAATTCGGATACCTCCAATCAAGCATGGGCTGCACAGTGTCAGGCTTCTACAAACGCAATTGTACTGCCATGATAGTTGATGAATAGATCGAAAGTTTTTTTCGAAAAAAGAAATAAGTCATTGAGGCTAAGAAATATACAGACATTTTCAGGGGCTTGAAAAATGCAACAAAATTACCCCTTTTTTTTAGGTCCTATACATCTTGGAGACGTCCCGCGCGAAATGAAGTGGGGCTTGGAGTTGCGCTCCCATTACTTGGCCTCCAGCCCGGCGAAACGGAGAGCTTGAGCGAGCAGCGGGAGAAACAGGGGAACGGGCGGGGTTTCCATATTAGTCGTGGGTATTGGAGGGTTGCTTTTCTCCCAGGTTTAAGAACAAGAGCATGTCGGCCCGGTAAAGAAATGGGAGTACACGCATGGGCCAGAAGACGTACGCACATCAGTACCCCTCTCCCGGGAGATCACGCCTTGGCCGCAAACAATTGTGTGGGGAGTGATCACACGGGAGATCATGTCGATTTGCCCTCGGTGTGGATGGCGGAGGTCAAACTATACATTTGGTATGGCGAAACCAATTGCATAAAGAGAAGGTTCGATGACATAAATGTTTAATCAGTTAATACCAGACGTGTCTTCAGCCATCATACTTTAATTTGATAGTTTTTTAGATATCTTTCTCCATTCGGGTTTATTGGGTCTCATTGTATTTTGGGTCAAACTTCGACCATCTATATAATTAACAAAATATGTGGTATATGTTACAAAAAAGGGCCATTTACATTTGTGTCCCTCACTCGAACCACCTACTCAGATTTGCCCTTAATTTCGAAGCATGCTCAAATTTACCCCTCTGTCGTTAGGCGACCTTATAGAAATGCCCTTCTGTACCGTTTCCGTTAGGTCAAAGGCCTTTGACCATCTACCGGACGTTTCCTGGGCATTTTGCCCCTGCCTCCATGTGTCACTTATATGTGGGACCCACTCAGAGAAAAAATAAAAATAAAAAATGCTTTCTCTCGCCCCCTCCATCTCTCACTTACATGTGGGACCCACTAAAAAATAAGAACAAAATCCTATCCACCCTCTCACTCACTTACAGTGGGACCCACTGAAGAAAAATAAAAGGAAAAAACCATCGGCGTTCAGCCGCCGGCGAGCATACGCCACGGCAGAGGGCTTGGGAGCCCTGTTCCGGCGACCAAAGCGGCTGGAGATTCTTCCTACGCGTTCATGGGCCCTCTCCGCGTCGAATGGAGGTGGATGGGCGAGCGGGGGTGACTGGAGGGTCAACCATGGCCGAGGGCAGCGGCAACGCCTGGCGTAGCTTGGTGGCGGGTGGCTACAAGGCACAGGGAAGATGGGATAGAAGTGCATCGGCATCTACGGGGATCCTCGAGCATGCCAGGCAGAAAAATTTGGCCGGGGGATGCCTGCAATGACGTGCTCATCGGCCATGGCGGTCGGCTGTGCTCAAGCTCGCCGGACGACGGCTAGAGGAAGGATTAAGGTGAAAAGGAGAGGGCTACGGTAGCTTAGCTCACCGCGGTTCTCATGGTACTGTTAGATGTTTCCGGGAAGGTCGAAGCGCGACAAATCGAAGCCGGTGTTTGGTGACTGCACACGAGATTGATGGCGTTGATTCGTTCGGCTCGCCGAAGATGAGGCCATGATTGTTGGAGAAGAAGCTCCTGAGAACACGGCGGTTCCAATTGACAAGCTGGTAGGTCTCTCGGAACTCGTTGGCCACGGGCACGGCGAACGGCGGCGAGCGGTGGCTCTCGAGCAGTTTTAGAGGAGAGACATGGGTGTCGGGAGAGAGGCCTAGGGCGACGGGCGTGTACTAGGGATGTCCCTGCGGTGTCGGCTGCAAGGGGATTAGCTCCGGCGCAAGCTGGAGGTGGCCTCAAGTGCGCGCGCGGGAGACACGCCCTTGGGCTCGGCAGAGGAAGAAGAAGACCAGCCACTGGGCTGGGCTAGCTAGGCCGTCCTGGGCCAAAAGGTAAGAGCGCACCCTCTGTGTTCTTTTTTACCTTTTGTATTATTTTTTCCATGGGCAAAACTATCAAAGAAACGGTCAGATAGCGGTCAAACCCATTTGACCGGATGAAAACGGAACGGACGGACATTTCTGTAAGGTTACTTAACGGTAGAGTGGCAAATTTGAGCATGCTTCGAAATTAGGGACAAATCTGATTAGTGGGTTCGAGTTAAGGTCACAAATGTAAAAGACCCTACAAAAAATTATATTATTGTATTCGTATGTGAAATAAATTTCCGATAGTACAATTGTTATGACATATAGTTTATATTTTATATTCAAAATTTATAATAGGATTTTTACTCAAAATAAGATAGGTCTAATAAACCGAGACAGATGAAATAGTTTGCTAAGTTGTGCCCCATGCTGCAAGCATGCAAGTATCCATCAATCGATCAATTTCTCCATCCTTTTTTTTTCCCTTAATTCACGTTGTGTACTGAATCGATGTGTTGCCTGGTGTTGCCCACAATCACTTTTTTTAAGAGAATGGCCTGGGAGCGCCGCCGAACCAAACTGGCGCTCACTGCGGCGCTTTGGTGGGCCGGCCCACAAACACGCAGCAGCAGCCAAAAAAAAACTTGAAAATCTGGTTGAGCTCAAGATTCGAACTCGCGACGCTAAACAGCAGTACGTGCTTCACTAACCACTAGACCCACATCACATTTCTGAATCATAATACCGCATAAACTTTAAGGACAACTGCAGCCGCGCTGTCCCAAATATTACAAGTTCACAGATCAAAAACAATTCACGAATTTCTTTCAAAATGAAAAGGTTCACGAGTTCAAAAAAACTTACGAAAATTGAAAAAGGTTCATAAATTTGAAACAGTCCACTAATTACAGAAAAGTTAACAAATTTTAAAAAGTTCACCAGTTTGAAAAAACGTTCACGAATAAAAAAAGTTCATGAAAATTTTGAAAAAGTTCACCAAATACAAAATAGTTCAAGCAAATTGAAAAAAGTTCATCAATTTTGAAAAAAGTTCATCGATTTTCATAAAAGTTCACAAATTTTGAAAAAAAAGTTCATTGATTTTGATAAAAGTTCATCGAATAAGAAAAGAGTTCATCGAATATGAAAAAGGTTCATCAAATTTGAAAAAAAGTTAATTGAAATTTGAAAAATAATTCATCAACTTTTAGAGAAAAGTTCATCAATTTCGTAGAAAAAGTTCATCAAACCAGGAAAAAAAGGAAAAAAGGAAAGGAAAAGTAGAACTAATAAAAGAACGAGAAAATTGAAAAATATCAGACGAGGTTGAGTGGCGGGTTGGTTAGCGCATTGCGCCTCGACACAGGAGGTCAGTTGTTCGACCCACCCTGAAACGCACTTCTTTTGCTGCTTTTGGAAACAGAAGAAAAACAACCTACAGACTGAAACAAGTAAATGGGCCAGCCCACCTAACGGGGCTGCAGGCGCCGGTTAGGAAAATTGCCCTTAACCGGCGCCTGCAGCGCCAAATAGGGTTTGCCCATTCGGCGCCCGTTACGCGTGTTGGCACTCACAGACGACGGTACTGGGCTGTGGCCCAAAAACATTCGTGAACAGGTATGTCGCGTATGCTGGGACTCAAACTACCGTCGCCAGCGTCAATACCAATCACGTTAACCACCCAGCCAAACTCAGTTAGTCGATTGCTAAAGGAAACAATATTATTTGACATTCTTTCAGTAAAAACTTAAAACACACAGCAGTATTATATACCCGCTATAAATTTTTTAAATAATAGAAAAGGTTGTACCAATTGAAAAAAGTTCGCAAAAATGGAAAATAGTTCATGAATTTGAAAATTTTCACCGAATTTGACAAAAGTTCATCAAATTTAGAAGAAGTTCATCGGATTTGAAAAAAAAATCATGTATTAGAAAAAATTTCATCAATTTTACAGAAAGTTCATAAAATTTAGAAAAAAAAAGATCATTGATTTAGAAAAAAGTTCATCAATTTTTGAGAAAATTCATCGAATTGAAAAACAGTTCATCGATTTTGAAAAAAGTTCATCAATTTGAAAAAAAATTCTTAGATTTTGGAAAAAGTTCATTGAATTTTAAAAAAAAGTTCATTGGTATGGGACAAGTTCATCGAAAAATGAAAACATTCAAAAAAAATATGAAAAGTTCTTCGATTTTGAAGAAAAGTTCATCAATTTGAAAACAAGTTCATAGAAAAAGTTCATCAATTTGAAAAATATGTTTACAACATTGAATTGTTTTCATCGATTTGAAAAATAAGGAAGAATAAAAAAAGAAAAAGGAAAGGAAGAGTAGAAGTAATAAAAGAATGAGAAAGATGAATAATATCAGATGAAGTAAGTTAAAAAAAACAATATCAGATGAAGTTGTTTGGTCGGGTGGTTAGTGCGTTGCGCCCTAAAACAGGAGGTCACCGGATCGACTCTTCTCGCACGCACTTATTTTGTGTTTTTGGAAACAGAAGAAAAAAACCTACAGATAAATGGGCCAGCCCAGTTAACGCGGCTGCAGGCACCGGTTAGGAAAATTGCCTTTAACCGGCGCCTGCAGCGAGGCGCCAAATTGCTGAATGGGAGCACCGCCGAAAGCACCTGGCGCCAGCGGCAGCTCCTGGTGGGCCGGCCCACGAACAACCACGCATAAAAAATTGTATTTATTGTGTGAAAAACATCTTAAAATGTGGCTGTCTGTGAATCGAACTCGCGACCTCACAGTTGTCTTCCGAGTTTAGCCAACCGGTACACCTACTGGCTGCTAGTGATTCACTTCAGCGTGACTTTATTTAAGAACCAGCGTAGCAGCGCTACTTATCTCGCTTAGATTTTTTTAATTATTTGAAAACATTGATGAAAAATGTGAATGTATGGAAAAATGTAAAAAAAATTGGAAAGTTGACGAACATGCATAAAAAAGTTGGCCAATGTAAAAGAGTTTCATGTATTCAAATAATTTCACGAATTCAAAAACAAAAGTTCATGAAATGGAAAAAGAAGTGCACAATTTTTTTTTAAAAGTTCACAACAATGAAAAACGACCATGAGTTTCAAAAACACTCACGGATTTGAAAAAAGTTCATCAAATTTGAAAAAAAGTTAACTAAATTTGGATAAAAGTTCATCAACATTTCAAAAAAAAATAATCGAATTTGAGAAAAGAGTTCATAAAATTTGAAAATTCTTCATCAAATTTGAAAAAAGTTCATCGGATTTGAAAACGTGTACATCGAATTTGAAAAAAGGTTCATCAGATTTGAGAAAAGTTCATCAAATTTGAGAAAATTTCATTGGATTTGAAAATAGTTCATTAATTTTGACAAAATTTCATTGAATTGAAAATAGTACTTCAAATTTGAAAAAAAAAGTTCATTGAATTGAAAAAAGTTCATCGAATTTGAAAAAAAAAATCATCATTCGTTAAAAATAGTTCGCTAAAAATAGAAAAAAGTTCATAGATTTCGAAAAGAAAAGTTCATCAAATTTGAAAAGAAAAACACCATCGATTTGAAAAAAGTTCACTCATTTAACAAAAGAATAAAAAAGAAAAAATCGATGAGGGATAAACCAGGAAGAAGAAGAAAGAAAAAACAGAAAATGAAAATGTAAAAAAGGGAAACAAAAAATAGTAAAAGGAAAAAGAAAAAAAAGGAAGCAAGGAATGAAAGAAGTAAAGAGTTAAAGCTTAGCAGATCCTGCTTCCTGGCGCGGTGGTTGTACGAATGAAGGCATGAGTGAGGTCGCCGGTTCGATCCTTAGTAGCGCGTTCGTCTTTTTGCGTACGAAAATACACAGTAATGGGCCGGCCCAGCGCGGGGTGCTGCAGGCGCCCGTTTGTAAATTTGCATATAACGGACGACTGCAGCGCTAAATAGGAAACACCTTGCCGAATGGCCCACCATCACTTAACCATCCACGTTCTATTGTTTTGCTAAAGAAAAAATGGCCCAAGGCCCAGTTCGTAAAATAGATAACGTTCCGTCTTTCTTGCTCGGGGAGACACCCAAGTACAGATGGAAGAACAGCTTTGCTCCAATCGCGGCGACTTGGGGCAGATCGGGAGAGGTGCTTGCACTCACTTGGGATGGGGGCCCCTTGGTCCCGGGGCCGCCGCCCCTCCCGCCGCCCCCTCAGGGCCGGGCGGCCGAGTGCCATTCACTGCTGCTGAAAATTGTGCAGCGGAGACCCTCGCTGTGTTGCCGAGTGCTAGTGGTAGCCGGCCAAATTCGAAGTCAGCATAGTGTACATTGTCTGTTACTAGACTCGATTGTAATCTCAGGCTGACAGGCTCAATATGGTATAGTACTCAGCCTAGTTCGCCAGAGCCCAACGAGCACTCGGCGCAAAGCAGAGTGCCATGGGGAACTCACAAGGAGATCTAAGGTTGGGCACAGCTACACATGTTAAAGACTTCGGGATTTTTATGATTTTTCCTAAATGACAGTGCCAAGTTCCTGAATGGCGCATAGTTCTGAAACTTCAACCATATCTTCCCCGCCAGCACCACACACAACTACAACGAGGATTTGCAGCTCAGCACGACAGTGCAGCGCTAAGCCAGGGTCGACACCATGGTCGGTGGAGTCGAGAATAGAGATGCTCGCACCCAGTGCCATGATGTCTGTCGCCGACAAGAAGTGGTTGTACTGGCTCGGTTTTTATAGAAAAAAGACCCAAAATCATCAAAGAACTCATGAGACTTCAGTCAACTAAGAGAGGAGCCAACCCCGGTCCTTGTAACAGATCTGATTCACAGCTATTCAAAATAACATGAAATGAATACAAGTGAAGCACAGATGCACGAGGAAGGGAGCATGCCCTATACAGACGTAAAATAACTGGGCAAAGGGGGGAAAAGGAAAAAGCAATCCTTGTGCTACGAGTGGTGACTCGGCAGTCGGCACTAACCACTGCTTCTGCATACCTCTCACTTGAAATTATTTCATCACAAAGGTCTATCAAGCATGTGTGAGGCGCGTTAATGGCAGCCATTAGGGGTTTCAACTTAGCTGCCCCAACGTACACGCTACACTGCACAGAATCAGTGAGTAATAGAACCCATAACACGTTGTTGTTTAGACTTCAGGACTCGGGAGAGTAGTATTCAACACAAAAACTGCTATGGGGGAAAAAGAATAATATACTCTCCGAAAGAATAGCGAGGGTGTGTTTGGTCATGTAACTAGAGCTATGGTATTACAGCCAAAAAAGCGCAATTTGTACCACTAGTTCGTGCGTGGATCAGCTTGGAAACAAAATTACTAGTGGAACACTATTGTACAAACCGTATTAATACAAGCAAGCAAGCATATGATTTTCCAGGATTAGGGTCACCTTGTCAAGCGTGGATCCATCGAGTTTCAGGTTAAGGTGGATACTGTATTTGCTGTGAGCCATTCAGATGAACTTATCTTCTCTCGTTTCACAGGAAGGAAAAGGACAAGTCCTTCAACATTATGTTGTAGCTTAGTCATCCCAATCTACATCCCATCCGTCCTTGCTGTCAGTTGGAGATCTATTGGTTGGAGATCTCAGAGAAAGACCATTTGCCGAGATGCTTCCAGCAGGCCCTTTTTCTGAAGGTTTTGCAGGTGCTTCCTCGTCATCCCAGTCGTCATCCCATCCATCTTCCCAGCCATCTCCTGTGCTTGTAGTGTTGTTTGCACCTGATGAGTCAGGAGCCTGAGATCCCATCTCAAGCTGCTGATATGGGACCCCACCATCGCGCTTTGTCCCTGCAAACTTGCAACAAGCAAAGACGGCCCCAACCAAGACAAGCGTGAAAACACCAAAATAGGCTCCATAGATTGGCTTCACGGTCGTTGCATAAGATGCAAGCTGCTGAAATTGCTGTTGCCAATCATAAACTGGCTGCCTGATGCGCAAGACACAATGCTCAGTCCCAACATTTAGCGTAACCTCTCCACCATTTGGACTGCTATAGCTTATGTTAACCTGGCAATATGAATTGATAATAAGTTTAGAAAGGCCATACAAATAAAGAATAACAGTTAAATTGACTGAACCACCAGCACGCCAAGAAGATAACACATACTGCTTGTTAAACCAATGAAAGTTGCATACCCTTTTAGATTCACCCTTGCTGAGAGGTGGCAACGTCTGCGTTATACTTATATCTGATGTTGTTTTGACGTCAACGGTTACGATATTCTGCCCTGTATTCTGGACTATAAAAAATTGTCCACTTGAAGCTGCGAGAAGAAATAAACATGAAGCTTTCTCAAGACTCATGGCATTGAAGGTCATAATAGATAGTCCATAGTATGATGTAAACCAATTTGTAACTGTGAGAGAAAACAAACATAACGCTTCTTCAGATTCATTAAAGTAAAAGCCAAGCTAGATAGACCATACTATGAAGCTAGGAGGAATGCTACCACGCGCAAACCAAATTGTCTGTCAAAGTACCAGATGTTATTCTCTGGAGATTCTTAGCCTGTACATAAAATACTGAATTCACTAAAAGGTAACCAGTATGCCCTGACGAGACTGTCCACTAAAGGCACTAAGCCACTAGCTGATGTACATAGTTACTTAGTACTCCCTCCATTCCTAAATATAAGTATTTTAGAGATTCCAATAAGGGACTACATACGGAGCAAAATGAGTGAATCTACGCTCTAAAATATGTCTATATACATCCGTATGTAGTTTGTATTAAAATCTCTAAAAAGACTTATAATTAGAAACGGAGGGAGTATTAAACAAAGCCCTCTGATCTTTTATGCAGCAAAAAAAAAAAGCTCCTTCAAGCACAATATACCGTGTCAGTACTTCACCGTCTAACTATATTTCCAAATGGGCCATAGTTACGGAATCATAACACGGAAGGCCATGCCACTTAAGTTTCAACATGGACAATGCATTAAGAAGATGAAAATTGTACAATACCAAAAGATATGTCAGTATTACTTGCGCTGTATATAGATTCCATAGACTGCGGTGTCAAAAGTAGTTATCTGTTCTAAATAAAAGCACATGGAATGAGTTTCAACAACTTTCTATGTTCTCAGTAAAATTTGATTTGCAGAGGTTCCCTCTGTCTTTGCACTTGAAGGCCAATGTCCAGGGTTAATCTTAAGCACTAGCTACAGCTCAAGCCAACGCTCATAAGAATGACTGAAGCATCAATGTCCAAGTTACAAGAAACCTTTATGCATCATCGTTCATCACACTAGGTGACATGGAGATTGGAGCCGGAAACAACTATATCATGGACATATATTTAGGAATAAGTAAGTCGGTGACTTGAAGCTTCAAGTTTCGACATGACTAGTAATGTTACCTGTCTTAGACACCGGAAGGCAAGCAAACAATTCTCCTTCAATTGAACATGTGTCTACTGGATCCTTACACTCCTCAGCCACCTCTTTTGATTCAGTTGTGGGCTTCTTGTTTCCTGAACCTCCTCCAGTTGATTTAGGGCTGCCGGGAGGGGGGCTCTCGTTGCGCCCATTCTTCGCTGGCACAGGCTGTGCAGAGACCTCCGCTTCACTCCCTTTCTGCCCCTTACTCTCTGGCACACCTGATGGTGGCGATGGAGAATCCTTTGGTGTTTGTGTCGTTTCCGGCGGCGGTGGTGTTTGCGTTGTTTCTGGCGGTGGCGGTGTTTGCGTTGTTTCCGCCGGTGGTGTTTTCTGGTGCTGTTTATCTGTCTCAGGATTCCCCACCGGAGTTGATGGTTGTCCCGGTTCTTTCGAGGCGGCAGATCCACCTGTAGCTACGTTAGGTCCAGGCGCTCCCTGGAGAAGAGATCAAGACAAGCACTAAATCAAAGCCCGTCCATATTCTCCGAAGAACGCAACCCATTCGACAAGACAATAAATACAAGCTAGCTAGCTCAAACAAGTGCAATCAGCAATCCTCACCTCGCCGGAGCCGGGCTTCTCGCCCTGCAAAACCCTAGCCGCCGCGGGGTCCGGGAGCAGGGCGAGAGCTAGGAGGAGCGCCGTGAGCGCCGCGAATCCGAAGGATCCCATCGAAATTTTCGGACGAAATTCCAGGAGCAGAGGGGAGGCCTCAGGCGGTCCGCTGTCGAGTCCGGCGGCGCGGGGCCGGCGCGGATCGCATCGGCCGCGGCGGGGGGTCCGGGGGGCTCGGGATCTGGAGGCCGCGCGTCGATCGAGATCTCTGTGGCCTGTGGAGCTCGGGCGCTTCCGTCGATGCACGCGCGGCGCGGAGGGGACGAGGAGGAGATGGAATTGGAAGTTTCGCAGGTCGGAACGGGACCCGGAGGAGGAGGCTTGGGCGGCCGCGCACCCGCTCGCGCGCAGGTGCTCTGGTCGCGGTTGACTCGAGATTCGGTGGTGAATTTGGACCGGTATGGGAAAGTTTCGCCAGAGATTTTTCTCTCAAAATAGGACGAACCCCTTTTTTTGCGAATGGAAATAGGACCAACCCATTTTCACACATGCAAAATGGGGCAACTTGTTGAAACTTTGCCTCGACTTTTTTGTTGTTTGAAATTTTGAAAGGAAAACGATTCGTTCTGGGCGACCGGTCACGCGTGCAACGTCCCATCAGAGCGCGGTTTTCGTCCACTGATTACTTGCCACGTCCTGCGCGGGCCCCACCCCATCGCGGTGTGTCGTGCTTATCCTCTCGGGATAGCTTGTTGTTACTCTCTGTCTGGCTCCGGGCCCTAGTCGCCGACTAGGGCGGAGCCATGCCCCGGGCACCCATGACCCAAGCCCGGGGCATGGCTTTTCTTTCTAGCTATCACATACCTATATTTTTGTATGAGCCCTAGGCTTAGCCCATCAAGGCATCAGCAGTGTATAGGGCTCAACTGCCTCTAACCTAGGCCCCACACCCTCCCTCGAAACAAAGCCCAAAATCATGCAATGTATAGCATTCGTTGTTGCCTTTAAAGATCGGACCTACAGCAGAATAAACAAATAAGTATGTTGAAGTCTTGTTGATGCTTCTGAGAGAGATCAAGCCACAACCAAATACAGACATGTGGGGTCACATGAGTTGTTTATTACTTAGAGGCTGCCTCCAAGGCTAGCGACGAGGCTAAGCGCAAAAGCTTTAGAGGCGGACATTTGCAGTGTATGGAGGCGGCTAAAAATCCTTAGGCTAAAAAAGACTACATTGTGGATGCTCTCACACACAGCCCAGGCCAGCTCCACTACTCCTAACAACGCCTGGGCCACGACCTAATCAAGCTTGTCCGCACGCACGCACCGTCGAGGTCGATGCACGAAGGCGACGTACACCTGGCAATTCGCAGCTGGCAACTTCGCCCCGCTCCATGGTCATGCACCCGCTCCCTAGCTGGTCGTAATGAAAGTATCATAAGTGGTATCATGTATGCCAACTAGACTTTTTGAATGATGTGGCATACAATTAAATGAGAAAAGAGAGGTTATGGTATCATATTATGATACCGTATCATATTAAATATTGTACTACTTTGTGTCATGCATGACAATTAATAAGACAACCTAAGATACTAACTTATGATACTATGCATTACAAAAATAGTATCATACACTAATATCATATGCATGATACTAGTATATGATACTCCCCGTTACGACCAGCCTTGCCTTCCCCTGCCCAGCTTTCGCCCGCAATTCTGCCTAGCCCCGGGCCCTAGTCGGTGACTGCCATGTTTCTCACTTTGGTAGGGTGGTGCTAAATTGCTACTCCAACTGGATGTGTGTGGCGGCGACCCTGCTCCGGCCTCTCCCACCCATGACAGCCTGCATTTGTCTGCCACATCTACTCTGCTAGGACTACTCCTAGGTAATTTCAGCAAACAGGTTAGGTATTTTTCTTACCTGAGAGAGAGGCTGGGAGCCTAAGAATTATTCGGTGGCTTGATTCAGTCTTGTCATGTTGAACTGAATTGATCCTACTTCTGGGAAAGCAAGCAGCCCTCTTCTCTGTATTTGTGTTGTGGAAAAGCAAGTTATTCTCTCCTCAGCCTTTTCTTATGAAATAGATTTTTGATGCACTTCCGCCGTTGATCAGGTTATGGGAAAAAAAGTAAACAATTGATTTTGTACTCTCTTGTATCTTGTATTATTATCTTTAGTTTTATCATGGTTTACCTATTTTGTTGGATCGTTAAACATTGAAATTATACTCTAGATTTATTAAGCAATTGAGCTTTATTTTGCATATTTTTGCATGAAGTATTTCTTTTTTTAAATGCATGAGCTATTTTTGGGTGGCTATTAGTGCCGAAGTTTATCCATGTTATAAAAAAAACTGTACCGGGGTTTGGTTCAATCCTGGCTCCACCACTTCTCCCAACCGCTCATCACACATCTTCTCCTTCGGAAATCACAATGTCTAGCTCCTCTATCCTCTCCTGCCATGCTCGCATGCCCTACCTCGCGCTCGTCGTTGTTGTGCCCGTCTCCATCCTCCCACGTCATGGCTCGGGGGGCACTTGAGCTACAAGCTACTTGCCGATTTTCTAAAAGGCCAAGGTGCCACAGGCTACAACCCGCGATGAGCGAGGCTGGCTGCCTGCACCTCCGACTTAAAGCATGGTTAATAGTATAGTCAACAGCCGGCTATATGTTTTTGCCATGTCACCTATAACCAATCTTATAGCCCACTCATACAATAGTGAGACATACTAGTATGGTATGGTATTAATATGTAGCCCACATCTTTCTCTCACAAGGAGTGTTGGAGCTCGTGCTATAGCCGGCTACAAGTCTGTAGCCCGCTTTACCTCTCTCTCCTCTCATCTCCCCTCCAACTAGACTAAAATATGATGTGGCATCTCTTATAGTCCGCCATGTCATCCTATTGTACTTGCTCTTAGGGAGCCGTCGCGAGAATAGAGTTATCGGGACCAGCACCCAGCGTCTGTCGGGAGGAATAGGGGTCGAAGGTGACGACCTGGAGCTATTAGATTCCTGTTCGGCCACCTGCGGTGCGACGAGCTGGCATGGTCAGGCGTAGGGCTGGAGGAGTCCCGACGGCCCACCAGGGAGGGCGCGGATGACGACTGACTGAGGGTGACGCGGATGACGAGCTCCTCGTCTGACTCCGTCATGAGAACAAATGTGGTTGGCTTCGGCGGAGGAGCCGTTGCCGGAGATGAACATGGTGGTGATAGACGGTGACCATAAACATCACTCGGGTTCAAAAAAGAAAGTGTAAATTGTTTGTACTTAAATGTGCAGTCAGCTTCTTAAGTAGTATATATGCTTAGAGATACTGCGCTTGAAAACTATAACACCATAAATACTAATGCAGTAGCATTGAATTGACAATAAACAATCAAAACTATAGCAGCATAAACACTAATTCCAGTAGCATTGAATTGACAATCAACATAATACCTTGCGTAGTTTGCAATTGCACAAACATCGAGATCACATGATACATCTAGGTGGTAGTATGCGACAGAGGGAGTATGTGTTTATTTGTGGGTGGGGGGGGGGGGGGGGGGGGGGGGGGGGGGGGGGGGGGGGGGCCCTCACTAAGCTCCACCGCTAGCCTAGGTTGTTCAATCCCAGTGCCAGGATGTTCGGCTTGATGATGAATGGGTTGTTACCACGAGGTCTCCATTCTCCAACACCATGTAGTCGACGATCTTCCGGTCCACAGAGCCAGCGCCTACCGTGAGGTGCCATGGCACGTCGTTGCTGATGGACGATAGGTCCGGGCCCTTGTTGCCGGTAGAGGAGACGACCAGGATGCCCTTGGCCATGGTGCAGAGCGCGACGATGGTCACAACGTCCTCGGTCCTCATAGTACAATGGTGATGGGAAATTTTGGTGGTTGATGGAGGCGGAGATAACGTCGACGTCGCCACTCAGCGTCGCCAGAAAATCCTTTGAGTATGGCTGAGTAAGGGCACCCGTAGCGATTGCAGACCTTGTAGATTGCGAGGTGCGAGTATGGAGAAGTCCCAACGGCCTGCCCGCCATGGCAGTATGAGATGTCCGCAGCAAAGTTGCCAACCGTGTTCGAGGCCGCATGCGTGCCGTGGCTGCTCTCATCCACGGGGCCGAAGTTTTCTTCCAGGAAGGACTTGACGCGAATAATTTTGTTGTTGCAGTGGAAACAGTGTCGAAAATGTCCAAATGCACAGGCTCTGTCACGGTTTGGATGGGTCCATATTGTTGGATGCTGATGTGGTGCACGTGCACAAAACGCCTCCAGTTCGATTTCGGTTTGTGGGAATTGGAACAATCGGAAGGGCTAAAACTCAGTCGACTAATTTTTATTCAAGTCTCAGTCGAAACGTCCTGTTCATTGAATCTGTTGATGCTTCAAGATTCCCCTATGCTGCTTGTCACGTTTAAATCAGCCTATTAGGGACGCGGCCAGCCTGTTTCTTTTTTTGTCTGTTGGGCTGCAGTTGGAAACAGACCGGATGGTTGTGGTCTTGTTTTTCTTTAGGATCGGTTGCCTTGTTTTTTCTACTAGATCAGCATGTGCGTCCTATCTTTTTTCTAAATATTTTTTTTGAACATCAGTACAGACGCAAGCGCTCATACATACGCGCATACACTCATCCCTATGAACGCACACACGCACACTCTACCCCCAGTGACGGACCCAGGAATTGAAGTTAGCCGGGGCGAACATTGTTGGAAATACAAGTCTACTTAATCAAAATTCATGACATTCAACTACCAAAAACATAAAAAGGTCTTTGAAACAATTAATATGGATTCTTCCCTTGATGTCACAATACATTTCCACAATCTCAAGCGAGTCCTACAAAATTAGGAGCTCAAGTGTGATAACTATTGTATATTTTCTACCCGCAAAAAAAAGTTATTGTATATTTTCATAAGATGGCAGTATACATCTAACATGTAGTTGTACAAAGAACACGAGGTTGTAAGGTAGATGGCCTCTACGTTTCCGCAAAGTATAAAAATGTGCTATAGTCTGCTTATCACTGATTTTGACAGTAGGAGACCAATCCATTCAGTACTGCTCAGCTGGATCGATTTTTGGTGTCCGGCAGCATGCGTTCGATCACTTGGGCCTTAAATGCAATTGTGCAAATGCTACAGACTAGCCCAAACGTTGCAGCCCAGCCCAAACGCCTTTCTCTCCCTCATACCCTCACCCAGCCCTTGCCACGAAGAAAACAAGCCGCCTCCATCAAAACTGCTCGCCGCCGCCATGAAATCAGCTGGCCACCGGACGATAGGTAGGCGGAGGTCGCTGCTCCGCCGGCGGGGACCCGGGGCGGCCGCCCCAGCTCGCCCCAATGGTGGATCCGCCACTGCCTACCCCTATGAGCACCTCCGAGAGGCTGAGCCGACATATCATCTTGAGATTTACGAAGTCACCGTAGGCGCCTCGTCGTCGACGGGAACGTCTCCTCCCACTGAAAGCGCATCGCCGGAAATCCTGAAATAAATCCAGGAATAATGCGAGCACCAGGATTTGAACCCTGGTGGGCTGGGGATACCACTGTCCCTCTAACCATCCAACCACAGGTTGGTTCGCTTTTTCCTACATATTTTAGCACGTGATAATCAATGCACTATTTTTCTCCACGGTTTCTTTTTCCGTGCATGTATAGTTGTGGGTCAAGATTTTGTCATATAAGATTTGCTAATGCGATAAACCATTTAATCTATGTGCCAAGATTCGTGCAAATTTGTGTTGCATTTCCTTTTTCAGTCGAAATGTTGTCTATTACAGTATTATTTTTAAATGGATTGCGCTCATTCATTTTAGATTTCTAGGTTATTTTTACCTTTTGAATTTTATTATTTTTTGTTTGTTTTTTGTTTCTTTTTAAATTCTTACTTATTTCCCTTCTTCTCTTTTTTTTTTGCGTTCTGTTTTTCTCTCATAAATCATTCTTTGAACTATGTTTGCGTGTTTTTATTATTTGCCTTTCATTAATTCTTAATTTTTTCATTTACTTTTATCATTTAGTAAATTAGAATACGTGTGTAACTATGCTTTATTTATTCTTTTTTTTCCAGCCTTGAATGAAAAATTTTGATTGTAACTTGCATGCCCATCTATCCATGCACAACTACACGCGTCTCACCTCACATGCAATTGCTGAAGGTCTTACCTTTGCGTATTTTTCCCTTTTTATTCTTTTTTCATCAGGAAAGGGTAGTTGCAAGTCTGCCAATAGGCAAGTAACTATAAGTGTTCCCCCCGGCGGCAACTGCATGTCTTTGATGCGAGTGTAATTCAGTGATGTGTTTGTTAGGGGAGGGGGTTAGATGTATATCTTCCAATAGACACGCAACTGGAAGTGTTCCCCTTGACTACAACTGCATGTCTTCAATGCGACTACAACTGAGTGGCATTTTATCGGGGAAGGGAGGGGCAGTTGTATGTTTGTCACTAGTCATGCAACTACAAGTGTCATTCTCGACTGCAAATCTGTGGTCTTTGGGGGAGGAGGGGTAAGGCAGTTGCATGTCTCTCACTAGACACACAACTCCAAGAGTCATCGTGGACTACAATTGCATGTCTTCTATATGACTGTAACTTACTAGTCTTTCGTGTGTGTTTTACTATTTTTTATTTTTAAGTGCTTTCAAGTGCTTTTTTCATCTGTGTTCCTTTGGTGATGTTGATTTCCCTGAATTTGTATTTTCACTCTTTAATTGTTTTATATTGGTATTTTTAAAATTTATTCTTGCTAACGACACATTTTTTTGCTACCATTTAAAAAAAATCTTATTAAAGAATTTTTTTTAATTCAAAATATTTGTTGTCTGATCTACACAATCACCTTGAACTACAACTGCATGTATTCAAAGTGACTGCAACTCAGTGGTGTTTGGTTGGAGGAGGGACAGTTGCATCTCTACTACTAGGCATGCAACTGCAAGTGTCGCTCCCGACTGCAGCACTATGTTGTTTTATCTAGGGGGTTGCATATCGGTGACTAGGCATGCAACTACAAGTGTCCCCCCCTAACTGTAACTCCATGTCTTCAACGCGACTGCAACTATGTGTTTTTTCGTGGGGGGAGGTCAGTTGCATATCTGCCATTAGGCATGTAGCTGCAAGTGTCGCCTCGACCACAACTCTGCGGTCTTTCATCGGGAGGAGGGGAGTTGCATGTCTGCCACTAGGCACATAACGACAAGTGTCAGACCCAACTGCAATTGCATCTCTTCAATGTGACTGCAACTTAGTAGTTTTTTATCCGGGAAGGAGGCAGATGCATGTCTGTCACTAGGCATGCAACTACGCTTGTCTGCAAAAAAAATGACTACAAGTGTGGGCAGTTGCATGTCTGCCACTAGGCATGCAAATGCAAGTGTCGTCAACTACTACAACTCCATGTCTTCAACGTGACTGCAATTTGATGGTGTTTTTGTTAGAGGACGAGGCAGTTGCATGTTTGACACCAACACGGAACTGCAAAGTGCCATCCCCGATTGCAATTGCATGTCTTCAACGTGACTGTAACTTGGTCGTCTTTGTCGGGGGAGTGGGTAGTTGCATGTCTGCCACCAACAAGCAAGTGCAAGTGCCTCCCCCCCTCCCCGACTGCAATTGCATGTCGTCAATGCGGCTACAACTTAGTGATGTTTTGATGGGTGAGAGTGATAATTGCATGTGTGCCACCAACATGCAACTGCAAGTGTCGCCCCCGACTGCAATTGCATGTCTTTAACACAACTGCAACTTGGTGGTGTTTTGTCGGAGGGAGGGGCAGTTGCATGTCTACCACCAATAAGCAACTACAAGTACCGCTCCCGACTGCATTTGCATGTCTTCAATGGGATTGCAACTCTTTGGTGGTTTGTTGGGAGGAACAGTTGCATGTCTGTCACTAGGGATGCAACTGCAAGTGACATTCTCGATTGCAACTATATGTCTTCAATTCGACTGTAACTCTGTGATGTTTTTGTCGGGTAAGGGGTAATTGCATGTCTGGTACTAGGCATTCAACTACAACTGTCAGCCCCGACTGCAACTGCATATCTTCAACGCGACTTTAACTCTATGGTATTTTTGTCGGGAGAGACAGTTGCAAGTCTGTCACTAGGCTTGCAACTGCATTTATTGCCTTGACTGCAATTGCATGTCTTCAAGTCGATTGCAACTTTGTGACGTTTTCTTAGGGACTGAGGCAATTGCATGTCTACCACTAGGCATGTAACTATAAATGCCGCACCGACTGCAACAACATGTCTTCAATGTGACTGCAAGTCGCTGGGTTTTCTTAGGGAAGGGGGCAGTAGCATGTCTGCCACTAGGCATGCAATTGCAAGTGTTGCCCTAGCTGCAACTGCAAATCTTCAATGGTTTTGCAACTCTATGGTGTATTTCTGGGGAGAGGGTAGTTGCATCTCCGCCACTAGGGATGCAATTGCAAGTGTCACCCTTGACTGCAACTGCAAATATTCAATGGGTCTGCAACTCTATGGTGTATTTCTGGGGAGAGGGTAGTTGCATGTCCGCCACTAGGGATGCAATTGCAAGTGTCACCCCCGGTTGCAACTGCATGTCTTTAACACGACTACAAACTCGGTGGTGTTTTGTGGAGGGTCAATTGCATGTTTGCCACTGGGCATGCAACTGCAAGTGTCGCCTTAGCTGCAACTGCAAATCTTCAATGGGTCTGCAACTCTATGGTGTATTTCTAGGGAGAGGGTAGTTGCAAGATCGCCACTAGGGGTGCAACTGCAAGTGTCACCCCCGACTGCAACTGCATGTCTTTAACACGACTACAAACTCGATGGTGTTTTGTGGCGGGTCAATTGCATGTTTGCCACTAGGCATGCAACTGCAAGTGTCTCCCCTGGCTCTGTGATATTTTATCGTGAAAAAGGGTAGTTACATGTTTACCACTAGACCCGTAACTGGAAGTGTTGCCCCCAACAACAATTGCATTCGTTCAAATGTCAGCTGACTAAGACTTAATTAAGTCTCAATCGACTGTGTCATATCCACACTCTATTATTAATTTTGTTTCATTTATTTTCTATTCACTACTCTTTATTTTTATCTTTTTATTTTTCTCTAAAAAGAGGTTTTTGAAAAAAAAACATGCCACAACAACCTAGTTTCATGTCTGCACCTTATCTTGTTAGTGTACCATTTATCAATATTTGGATGATAGAAAAATGACAAATAGATGAGTAAAACAATGCTCGGCCACACCCAACCCAAGAAAGAAAATACTAGCTAAAAATAAACATTTTTTAATTGCAAAAGCAATATTTTTAAATGATATTTTTTGAAAATTTTCTAGTTGCATGATGTTTTTTGAAATAACAATTAATATTAGAAAAATACATGAACAAATTTATTTCTAAATATGACAACAATTGTTACATTTTTGGAAAAAAAATAGAATAATAAAAATGTAAGTAAAAATGAAAATAAAAAAATAAAAAATAAAAACCAGACAAAACTGATAGAAACTGCATTAAAAAAATTGCATGTACAACAGTTTTTTTTTATTTTGAGGCGTACCTACAGCAGCTTTTTCAGCTTTTTTTTGGAGGGAGCAGCTTTTTCAGCTAATATAGCCGACTGCGCCTAGTTGATGAGCAGCAGCACCGAAGAAAAATACTTCCAGAAATCGCTGGCCCAACGTTGCTTAGAAGCGCACAAGGACATGACCAACCCACAAAGCAACAAACGATGGGGAAATGGGCTGGACAATAATAAACAATAAAGGGATGATTTGTTCCAGAAAAAGAGAAATAAAAATAAATGGATGACATCACCCGACAGAGACTTCGTGAAGTCTAAGTCGACTGAGACCTAGACAGACCCAACACTTGAAACAAACCTAAAAATTTGTTGACTATCACTGGATCGCAAAAAAAAAAAGCCTAGACTGTTCGCTATAGACATTTGCGGACGGTTTGGTGATTGCCCTGAGAAGACTAGTCCTATGTTGGCAATCGAGCAGATTGCTTGCAGCGGCCGTCTGCAACTGCAACCTTACATATGATGCGTTTGCAAAAACAAAAGCAAAAGGAATTTTCTCTGTTGGGTAGTTAAAGCGACAGAGCTAGAATCTCGTACAACGCAATTGTGGTGAAGCACAGTGCAAAGTTCCGTTCCCTTTTTTTGTCAATAAGGCAACGTGTTGTTCGGTTGTGTTGTTCCTTGCGTACAGTACAGGTCCCCGAAGCACACAGTGAAGGAGGCAGTGAGTGGATCTACAGTGATGTGATCTTCATCGGAGGCCGTAGATGGCGACGACATTGCGACGCACCCTTTGATTTACACGAGCCGTACGGAGCAAGAAGCATTTCCGGGTCCGGCGACGATCCTTGCCGTCGCTCCGACGCCAGGCTCGGGCCAACTTTCGCTCAGAATAATGCGCTGCATGCGAGGACCACACCGGCCTACGAGCATCGGAGCGTGCGTGCCTAAATACAGCGAGTGGCATTGCGTGCCATGATACTGGTATAGTTCTACCATGGATACCTCCATAGAATTCGTCGGCGACGGCGACGACGGCGGGGCCGTCCTGGCGCGGTATAGCCTGGACGTGAGCGCCGGCTGCGGCGGCCGGCGCAGCACGCTGCTGGATGAGTACGAGCGACTCGCGTTCGAGGCGCAGCTCAAGAGCGCCATCCTGCGCCGGTGCTACTCCGAGCCGAGCCCCGCCAGGTTCGTAGACCCGGCCGACGGCGCCACGCCGGCGCCGGCTCTGGCAGGGACGGAGGGAGAGGTCCGGAGGGAGGACCCGGCGGCAGGCAGGAGGTCGTGGCGACTCCACGAGGCGGTGGCCCGGTGGCTCGAGTCGTTGAAGCCGGTGTTCTGCTGGCTCTGGAGCGTGCTGGAGCGGCGCCGGTGGAAGGAGCGGGACGCGCCACGAGGCCCGCCTGCCACGCTGCCACGGGTGCAATTGCTCGACTACCTATGTTAAGTTAGTTATTCCGCCGTTTTGCTTCTGAATGTTTATGTTCGCGTGCGACTTTTGAAATTTGTTTGATCTGTAAATTATAAGCCGGTAACTGTAAAGAGCTCCATCATTTGCTTGTCCTAACTCGATAACTCCTAGATGGTGCCACATATGCTCGCGTGAGGATCTTATCTTACCTGATCGAGCTAGACCGTCCAATCAACACGATGTATACGTGATGATTCATGGTTGGGTGGTCAGATAGAGTAATGGAGTAACCAATCACGTATCCAGAAATAAGAATGACAGGAGCTCCCGAGCCTCCTCAGAGCTCAGACGAATCCGGCCGTTCGTTGCCTTCGCTTGATGGATTTTCGGCCGTCGGATCTCGCTCTGGGAAGATATGGGCCGTAGGATCGAAGTGAAAACACTGTCGCAATGAACAGTCTGCTCTCCACCGAAAAGATCTCGTGCCACCGCCGTAATTCCCATACCCCGCCGAGGGCATTTTCGGAATTTCTCCACAAGGTATAAAAGCCCAACGCTCCCCAATCAGCTTCCTCTCCTCTTCACGCGAGGGAGAGCTGCCGCCGCCGCCGGCGCCGTCCCCGCGCCCCCTTGCCGTGGTGCGCCCTCTCCCCATCACCACCGGCCCCAACCCTCTCTCAATCCCCTCACCTTCTCTCCTGTGTGGATTAGCCCCTCACCGGATCGAATCCTCTGAGCCGGCGGTCTGCAGGGCCGGGCGGGAGCGGCACGTCCCCGTCGGCGTGTCGGTGGTGACGGCCCCGCGGATCGAGGCTGACCCCCAACGGCGCTGGCGTTGCGTTGAGCTGGTGCGCGCTTCTGTTCGAGGGACAGCGTGGTTCAGCGACGACGAGATGCTCGTCCATCTCCTCCTCATCGACCAAATCGTCCAGGATTCCTCATCCACCGCCGCGCCCAAGGTGAGCACGGATCCTGCCTCCAGAACATTCTTCGAATTCGCGTCCATTATGGGTTTCTGCTCGTGCGCCTCACCGATTCCCTCGAGGTTTCGACGCCCCCCGCAATGAATTCTCTTCCTCATGGTTCGTGGGTTCAAGTTTCACAGATGATTGGTTTGCTATCTTGTGTGATTGCAAGTTTTCTTATAGATAGCTTGGTACAGATTCATAAAATTAGTTGCTTTGTTCTGGATAGTTAGGTGTATATGTTACCATTGGCTAGAGAGACTCATTCATAGGAAACGGTCTAGAACCTCTCATGGATAATCCTTAGTTGCCTTGCTGAGGTTCAGTGTGGACTGTGGAGGCTGCGTAGTGAGTTCTGGGCTAAGCGTTGTCAAGCAGGATGGTGCCTCGAGCTTGACATACCAAAGTTGCAGTTTTTTAATATGCAGCGACACATGGGCGGGCTATAAGGGTAGTTAGATTGATCTTTAAGCATAGACATTTTTATCAAAGATGATTTTGTTGAGAAAGTAAAATAATTGTGTTGTTATATTATGATCTCCAGTGTAAGATCAAAACAAGAAAACATATGTTTTACTTTTTCAGTAATGTAACTTCTGATTATTTTTTACACGACTCCTGTTGGGGGTTTGGTTGTAGTTTCAGTGCGCCATCTACTCGGCTCCTACTCCAATGTTGCTGAGTTCAGGTCACAACATTGTGATCTCCTTTTTCTTCGAGAAGAATCCATCCAATGCTCTGATCTAGAAAAGGCAACAAAAGTAGTTTCATTCGTCCATGGATGCTTGGTCCGGCCTCTCGAGAAAGGGCTATACTATATATGCTGCAATATGCACTTGCCGCCCTGTACGAATTCAAGGTCAAATTTCTCCTCTCTACTCAATTAATTTACCATGTTTTGTTTTAGCCTCTTCTGACTTTAATCAGTGTTATTTTTCTGCTCTCCAGCAATCAACACTCTGATTATTCCGTCTGTACACAATTGCCTTTGCTTTCTCAACCATGGGTACAATTTCTCTCATCTTTTCTGGAGATCCCACACTATTCCTTCGGAGCAGGAAGTGCACTTTTGAAAGGTGTTAGCATGCTTCATAATTGCCTATGCACCTGGTACCTATATGATGTTAGCATCAGTTGCTCATGTGACTGCCATGGGAGTCTCTCTTATCAGTTTACTCATAGTGTTCAATCCAATTTGGGAATTTAAAATCAAGGGTATTGTTCTGTTAGTGGCATTCTGCAAGAGAAAGGGGATATGGTACGGGGTAGTCATCATGGCAAACCCAATTGCAGCCTTATTGTCTGTGATATTCGTGTCCCTTATTCTACTTCTACTACTGGACTTGTCGTTGGTCTCGATGAGTCATCTGGTGGCAAAGTGGAACCACCAGCACAACCACCGACACCATTCATGTATGTACATTTTTCTATTTTCCTTTTAGTGCAGGCAATGTATTTACATGCAAAACATGAGACGGTGGGGTTTCATTCTGTATCCCCAATACTATGCACAATCATATATGTACATTGTTCTATCTATTCCTTTTAGTACAGTTTATACCTTAGAAGGACGTGGCATGTGGAATGGAAAGGAAGTGGCTTGAAGATAATATCATGTTTCTCTTTTCACTTAAAACAGTGCAGCATGTAACAAGTGCATTTTTAATTTTAGTTTGGGTACTAATGCACTGACATGCATCTCTTCTGTTTACTAATGCACTGATGTTCATCTCTTTTGCTATTTGCACTGCAAGATTTAATAAAAGTTATCTTTGGACGGTTCACATTTTAATAGAGAAACAACTAGAGTGACATTGTGGGTGCGTGGAGGTGGTTTCATCCTCATCGACGGTGGAGGTGGTTTCCATTCCTGTTTTGGGCGACCAATGCGTGCAGACTTTGTATAGAATATCTTGTCACCTGAAAGGTATAGGCTGAGATGATCGTTTTATTTGCAGACAAGATCAAGGACTGGACCAACGCTGTCTTCGCACATGAACCAGTGTGGGCCAATGGCACCGGTAAAGTAGCATCACCGGCTTAGGAAGTAAGTTCCTCTGTTTAGGTGTATTGATGTTTCTGAACTAGCAGGCACAATTCATCTCATGACCGCTGGGCTGTCGTCTTTACTTTCCTGAAATTTGTGACCAAGTGGTTAAAGCCTGAAACTGAAGCTTGGTCTTTCTCAAAATTTACCATGGTGTAATTTTATGCTACAATCAAGCATTGGATAGAAAATAAACATGTTATCAAGATAATATATCAGTTTTAGAAATACATATTGATCGACTATACCAGCGTTTCTTTTTACTGAATTTCTTTTTGCTGTTTTTCTATCTATATCACTCATTTTGTTGACATGTTTATTCAAATGTGCCTAATGTTTCTTTGCTTTTCCTGGTTTCTCAAAACTAACAAATGATGTTCTCTGATAAATTAGGAGGCTGATGGTGGTAGCTTGCTGAACTCTTATTTTGGAAAAAATCTGTAGATGTTCACATAAACCTGAAGTATGCTCTGTTTTTCTCATATAAATGATAAACAACCACGGCACCGGCACCGGCAACCATGTGCTTCTTCTCCATGGAAATGGACATGGAGCTCCAAACCACAGAATGAGAATGCAAGGTCCCTCTTCTACCCCCCTCCCCCTCTGCTTGCTTGTTTTGATTTGGCAGCTCCCCTCCCTCCCTCACCCCCTGATGCACGCAGACACAAGCAAGGGAACACCATCGCTTCACTCCTCCGGGTCGCCACTGCTCCAACCCTACTGGACGCCATGGAAGGTATCTCTCTGCTCCCTCTCCCTCTCATGCTATGCTCTTCTTGTCCACGCCCATCCAATTTTCTTACTGCAACTTTCGTGACTCCATTGTTGTATGAATCAATTGTTTATCGTATGAATTTTTCTTACTGCAACTTTTAGGCAGATTTGTCGTATGAATTATGCAGAGAGAGAGGGGGGGGAGAGGGAGGGAGAGAGAGAGATTGATATGAAGTGATTGTTCATGATGTGAGGTATGACTGAATGTCTCCATTGTGTTTATATCATAGGTTATACCCTCCGCTTTATCATAGGGGTGTGTCCTGGTAGAGTGAAAACAAATCCCTCCACTTTATCCCGTTGTTAGTTTAAACAAGAGAATTCTGATTCAGATCCTATATTGCATAAATGTACTGTTAGTGTGATTTAACTTCTCCATTTGTTTCATCAACCAAGAAAGCATGCTGACATTCTCGATAAGCTAATTTGATTAGCATGCAGTCTTATTGTGCTCTTCCTTCAAAGGAATATATAATTGATCTTCAAAATCTATACCACTGAATATTTATGCAGCTTACACTGTTCTTTGCTGAAAACTTGAGCTAGATCGATTAAAATTCCACCTATCTAGAAGCTATTTCAAACAGTCGTGTGCTCTTTCAATTGTTCTAGATGAAAAATAAATCAATTGTTATAATCTGTACGCGTCTTGGGCTATCCTATTTTCTGATTTACTTTTTTTTATTCAAAATGAACTTGACCATTTCGAACTGAACCCACATGCTTTGATTTAAGGATTCATTTTCGTTTCGGGCTAATTTGCTCCATATGTTTGGACTTCTTCATATTGGTTTTGTACACTTTCGAGAAACAGTTCAGAATTAGCCTACTGAAGTTTTTGAAGCACATTATTTTTTACCAATCTGTTTGACATATCTAAGACGAGATTCATTTAGATATTTGTGGCTATTTTCTTTCTAATATATACACAAATCACTTTGTATTTTCAGCGATAGAGTTGGGTGTTGAAAGAAATGACTTGAAATAGTTACTTATTGGTGATGTCTTATTCACCATGCTTTATGCAAATTCTAGACTTTCAGTACAATAATTTGCAATTGAACTAAAAAATACTGTGTTATAAATACCTTGATGTGTTTGGCATCAACAAATACACAACACTCATACAACATAGCATCTATAGCACTGTAGTCTTTTCGGCATTTTAAAAAGAGTTATCGACCTTCTCTTATAACTGAACTGAGAAATCCACCGTTCTAAAAAACTGAATTATTCCTTGCCTAGCCATTGTAGTACTTCCATTTTTAGATTAACCAAAGTATTCATTGTCCAGGCGTTATAATACTCTGATTTTGGCTTACCATGATTTTGAAAAAATATTACGCTGCCAAGCTTGGCCTAAGTGATTTGTGATATCAAATCTGGCTTGCATAGTTTATACCAAGGCATCATTTTTTCAGGTGGTATAACAGCTATACACAACTTAATTTCTTGTGAGTATATATTTTCACAGTACGTTAAAACAGGAGAAAGAGTTTTTGGTTTAATGTTACTAAGATGTCTGTCTAAACAAGTTAGTACTATCTCGAAGTAGTTGTTGGCCAATTACACATTCCGCCCAGTTTATGCACACTGCATTTTTTCTTACACCACCTTTTTTATTGTGAGAGAATGCATCTATGTAGGATTGATGCTTGATAGGTCCATTATTATAGCAAATACCAAAGCTGGCTTTTAAGTTTTGCACTTCAGATTTCTCCCAACATAAAGTATTCACGTGAAAACATATTAGTAATGATTAGCCCAATATATCAGTTATTTAAATGTGTTGTATTAAACCATTCCTATACATGTATGTAATTCCACTGTCAGGTAGTTTTTTTTTCATTTACTCATCGATATTTGGTTCAGACATCACATGGTATAACAAGCTATAACTAATTAATTTTGACTTGGTACACTCAAACTGGCAAGTGTCGATCCTTGATATT
Source organism: Thinopyrum elongatum (assembly GCA_011799875.1). Lineage (NCBI taxonomy): Eukaryota > Viridiplantae > Streptophyta > Magnoliopsida > Poales > Poaceae > Thinopyrum > Thinopyrum elongatum. The sequence continues at coordinate 412,707,955 of CM022297.1, read as the reverse complement.
TGGTAAATGCTGTTTTTTGGAACAATTTTTGATCTTCAACTTGCTAAAGAGAGGCTTCCAGCAGCAGTCATGATTAGTTCGAACTGAAGACAGTCCAAGAACTCTGCTGTGTTGATTACTATGATCATTAGGTCATTTATCAGTATGTCATCCTTTAACTGATCTTTTGATTACGCCCACTGCCATATTATGTAACTGAATCTATCTCTTTTCCTTTCGTGGTGGAATTGGATGTTCCTCCTATTTAATAGAAATGGATACATTTTTACTCTTTTTGCAATAGTAAGGGATTAAGTTTGCTCATCTCATTTGTCGTCGCATCATCCCTTTCCTCTAGGTTGACCGCAGTGCGCAGTGGTGGCGCTCACGTCTGCATCATCCGCATCCGTTGTGCGTGCTCCCGTCCGTGTTGCTGAGGGACGCCTGCCCCTGCTGCAAGGACTGACACTGTGGTTATGGAAGACGCTACAGATAAATCAGGTCATCTCATCCGGACATTATGACAAAAATTTCTATACCCTGCTTGTTGTCGTAACAATTGCACAAGGTCAGGGTTTTATGACATCTGACTTCACGTGAGTTGCTTCAGGGTATGTTGTCTTTTGTTGCTTAAAATTTTGTGCTACCCGGGAGGAACTGATGAGTTCAGAATATACTTATCCAAATATTTCAGCCCGACGTCGACTTTGCTACATTATCTCGATTTGTGTTGCATGCCACTTTGAACTTCCACCTAGGTAGTCTCAGTAATTACTTCTCTTCCTATCAGTTATGAACTGCAACATCTCAAGTTAAGCTATGAATATACAATTTTACCTTAACGTAAATAAAATATTTACATGCTTATATCCATGTGCATATATCATTTTAGTTGCCTATGCAATATGCATACACTATTTGAACCGTGTCAATCTTCAACTTAATTATTCATTTCCAGTTGCCCACCGCTTATGCAGGCAATGCGTGGCAAGCCGTGCTTTACATTGGTTCAACCAGCCCTCTCATCAAGTATTATGTTTGCGGGATGAATAAGACACTGGTCACTCCTGGACTAAGGATGGTAAGGACCTTAAATATGCGACTTCTTACAAGTAGAGTATCGTAGTACCCGACTGTGATCAATTGACACTACAAGAAACTTGTTAATACATGACAGATTTCTGGTGATGTTCTCAGAAATCGTCACGAATAATGACGGTTTTCTCTTATCCGTCACGGAGAGCGTCATGGATCAGCAAGATGTGACTGCCCTCCGAAAAAGGTAGCCCATTTATGATGGACATCGATGGGCCGTCACGGAAACCGTCACACATCAACATGCTGGTCTAGTCTATTTCTTTTTTTATGCACCATCCGGACCGTCATCGATGGCTCCCGCTGATGTGTGGTGTATAGTTGCTTGGTTGGCCCATATGTCAGTTGAATGTGTAGCCAAAAATAAAAGAAGCTCAAAATAAAAGGAGGACGCGCCAGAAATTTCGAGAGCGCGCGTGGGCATCGAAAGTTTAAGAGGCCGACGCAGCCCGTGGCAAAATTTTGGAGCCAGCCTATTTAAGTCACAGTCCATGCCCTTCTAACCCTAATCCCCAATCTCTCCTCCGTTCCCTCAGCCGCCACAACTGCCCCCACTCCTGATTCCGGTGATTCCGGCGGCTATCGCCGGCGCGGTGCACACCGCCGAGCTCTCCTCGGTCGTCTCCATCCTCCCCTCCGGCAAGATTTTCCCTTCCCGACCTCTACCGCTCTCCCAGAACCCACACCCGTGCTAGGGTTTCGGCCTCCGGCATCGCCTTCGTCGTCGGCGCATCTCCGGCGACTCTTCTCGGTCGTCTATAGCGCCCCCACGGGCGCCCTCTCTTTCTGATGGTCCACGTCCAGCAGGGCGGCGCGGAGGAGCTACTCCCGCAGGATCCACGGACGCGGCGCACCCTGCAGACGCCGGTCCCGGGCTAGGGCGGGCACGGCGGCCTTGTCTTGCTCATCGGCGGTGGCGGCGAACGCCGGTGCTCTCTCTCCTCCTCGACCTCCAAGGAGGAGCGCCGGTGTAGCACAAGCACGCCCAGCCCCTGAATCCCCCTTCTTCGCTCATCCAGCGGCGTACATGATGTGCTCCTCCTTGATGCGGCCGTCCCCAACAAGCTCTCTTCGCCGGAAGAGGTGGAGCAGCAAGTCCAGCGCCCCCTTGGCCTCCTATCCTGCAACGCTGTTCACCGGCTGCGTTCTGCCCTCCTAGCGTGGTGAGCTTCTCCCATCTCCCCCCTTTACGCCCAAATCTGAATGATACTTGCAATGTGAATACGGATCATGTTTTTGTTCAGTTTAGAGGTGGATTCAATTGCTGAGATGAACATGTGAGCTTGATTAGTTGCTGATTGTTTTGTGGATCTGTTGCACTTTTACACATAATTTAATCAGGGCAAACTAATGCTAATCCATATAGTATGATATAGCTATTTTTTCTAACTTACTGCTTTGGTACATATCTTTTGGGACTTAATTTGGAAACTTGAGCCTGTTAGATATAAATTCATCCGTGACTCTATCTCGCCAGAATGCACTTGTTTTGCAGATGTGTGTATGTAGTACTTGAGAAAAAACTTAATTATTAATTGAGGACTAGTTTGGCAGCACAGTTTTTCTAAAACTGTGGTAATTCGAAACCTCAGTTTTTCAAGGCGTGGCCAATCAATACTATGGTTTCTCAAAACTGCAGTTTTTCTCGGTTTTGCCAAAACCAGCAGTTCGTTTGGTAAATGTAGTTTTACTGTAGTTTTGACCTGACTGCACCTAACTGAGCTACACTCAAGGAACTGATCTGCCTGCAAAAACGGCCGCTCAATGCATGCAGCCATGCCTTGCACACAAGTCCTCTCGGCCTCTCCAGGATGCTAGGTGCTGTAGCAGTCTACAGAGTACAACTACCTCCTGTATTGACAAGCAACCATGCCATACCATACGATCATGTAACCTGAAATGCCTAGTAATCAGTTAGACTACTACGACAATGGCTGGAAGAACATAGACTCACAAACCAGCGAAATGCAAGCTAATCACCCAACCTTAAATGCCTAGTAATCAGATTAATAATCAGGAGAGAGTTTGCACCTCATTTAATAGATAATAAACAGAGGAGGAGTGGGAGGCCTTCGATTTCTCTCGGCTCAGTTAAGAAAAAAGTGGTCGGGACCTCTTTTTTAGATACTACAAAAATACCACAGTATAAGAGATACCATGGTATCTTAAAGTGAAGTATTTCTTTCATCCAAACACCCCAAAGTATTTGATACCAAGGTTATTTCAGAAACCACAGTATTTTGTAAAAACTGCAAAAATACTTTGCATCCAAACGCACCCTGAAACACTTTCTGATTATTAACTGGGAATAACTATAAATTTGAACGTCATAAAAAATGAGTAAATATCAAGAAACCTCACACGTTGTCCGAATGTGCAAGCCGTTTATCTGGATTATGTATCATTCTAAGTAATCGTGTATACGTACCACAGTATCCATGTATTAGTCTGTTTGATTTCATAGATATACACATATGAAAAGGAAAATAATATATCTGGATTTCAACTTAGTTTTGACATGTTTAACTTGCATGGATTTAAAAATTGTAGTTAACCGCGTCTGCAGGTATGTTGATGTGACTTTTCTGGTCAGTTCGAGTGTTGAGAGTTGCAAAATTGGAATTAACCTTCTCTGACATGATGCCCAAAAACCTCCTTTTAATGCTACAGGAATAGCTCCAGAGTTGATGAAAGGTAGAAGTATGGCTAACCGGATGTTTATGCTGGTGTGTGAATTAAAAAGAACTGATAGATGCTAAAAATTCATATATGTAGGTCAGATTGTCTTACAAATATATGTAGGTCACTGTAATAGTATTTTCTTATTGAAAAGGGAGAAAAGGTACTATGTGATAAGTAGTCCAGAACTAAAAAATTGCCAGTTATTGTGTATTGCATATATCTTTTCGTTTGGATGCCAAAATTTATCTTCTTTGTGGCTCAATTAACTTCCCTTTTTTCTGTTCAAGTCATTTTGAACTTGATTACTACCAATGATAGATAGTAGTATGGAATGGGAAACAATGATTTACTGTAATTACATTGTCTTCACTTAGAGTTATCTTTTAATGTCACCAGCAACTGTTTCTATGTTACCTTGCAGATTCACTCAATAGAAGACACTTGAAATATTGTAGGTTAGATTGTCTTACAAATATATGTAGACCACTGTAATAGTATTTTCTTATTGAAAAGGGAGAAAAAGTATTACGTGATAAGTAGGCTAGAACTAAAACATTGCCAGTCATTGTGTATTGCATATATCTTTTTGTTTGGATGCCAAAATTTATCTTCTTTGTGGCTCGATTAACTTCCCTTTTTTTATGTTCAAGCCATTTTGAATGAGATTACTACCAATGACAGATCGTATGGAAGGGGAAACAACGATTTACTGTAATTACATTGTCTTCACTTAGAGTTGTCTTTTAATGTCACCAGCAACTATTTCTATGTTGCCTCGCAGATTCACTCAATAGAAGACACTTGAAATATTGTGCAAATAATTAGCTAGCATTGTGAAAATCTGTGCGTTATTTAGTTAAGATATGACATATCAATGCTAATATGTTAGGACATCCTAATTCTGTAGTTCCTAGAAATCATGTGTCACTGTATTGAATCCCTAGATGATCTCCTTAGACTAACATGCCAACGTTAATCTTAGATATGGTGAACTATAAATTTATAATGATCAAAACTGTTTGTATTGATGATAACTAACGAGTGTACCAAGCATTTGATTGTTTGGGAGCGAAGTATGAATATTGAATGCTATACAGTCAGAATGTGTTATACTAACTTTTTAGGTTATTTTAAGCTAAATATGTAAAGGCAAGTAATGCTCATAACATATTGAAGTGTTATACTACACAATATTTGTTGTATCTATAGTCGAACTATTTTTATGTGTGTAATAATACATACAAAAACTGACTTCTACTTGATCCAATCCTTTATTAGAAGTAGTATCGTACAAATGTCTTTTCAGCTAGGTTAATTGTAAGCCACATATGCCAAATCTTTTTCCTGTGGCATATCATATCAGATAAGACACATATTCCATTAAGACATAATCATCATGGAATTGGTATATTTCTTTTTTACCTATTGAGAAACAATGCCTATAAATTTTCATTAATGTGCAATATTCAGACGGGCTACATTTCTTATCGAGTTTAGTGTAGTGATAGTCTAAAATAAGCACAACGGAGTTTACTACCAACTCTATTGATCTATGTATGCTCACCAGTTGTTTCTTTTCACACTTTCTGTGCCACCAGTTGTTTCTTTTCACACTTTTTTTAATTTGTTGCACTACTTTGCATCCTGGGAGTGAAACAATATAAAACTTTATAATGTGTAGTAAGCTACTTGTCGTTTAACGTACTGACTGAAAATAATGCGACATATTTTTCATCATGTGGCAGATGTTGGTTATGGGAGCATTTTCAACAACAAAGACACGCGTTTTGACAACATTGGCGTGGACGGGTGGATTTGCTGCTATAAATGCTGGATGACCCCTGGTTGGTGTGTAGCGTCCTGATAAGAGTGGCCTTGCTTGATGGTGGCGGTGTTGGCTGTAGAGTAGCATGGTGCTCTATGAGACATGCTTGTAAAATTAATGTTTTTTGGGTCTTTTCTTTTCGCTCCTGTATAGGTGTATTTTTGGATATGTTGTCGTAATTTTCTTTTTGTAATGACATGAGCATATATGATTTGTCAAATTCATATTGGCTTACAATTTTCATGAAAAATGAGTGATGCGTGAATCTCCTGGCATGAAATTAGTGGGCTTTGAAATTAATGGGCTTCAATTATAGTTGGGTTGATATTATATGGGCTCCCACTTTTGGACCAGGCTGAAATTTAGTGGGCCAAAACTTAGATGGGCTGGTTACTACATGGGCTGCCACGTCAGATCCATGTCATATGATGATGTGGCGCAGAAGTTAACGCCGTTATGAGCACTGTAGTTAGGTGTCATCCATGACGGTCAAGATCCGTCATGATCGGTGACGGTTTTCGATGATCCGTCAAGGAGTGTACAGTGGTCAAATTATGACGCGATATACATGACGGAATTTATTTCCGTCACATATAGTCTTGCATGACAGTTTTGCATAGGTCTATGACGGACTGAAACTGTCATCTATTAACAGGATTCTTGTAGTGTGATGTTTCCTTTTCCAGTACTTCTCCTGCCACTTAACAAAAAAAAAATCTGAAGAACCATCTCAATGAACCAGTCGAGGACATGATGGTCAGTCTCAGTGCTGGAGATGTTACGAGACAGGTTTGGCGCATAAGAGGAACACAAAAAAAGCAATTTGTCAGACTTTGTCAAGGCGGGAGGGATCAGAGAGTATCAAATGTGTTTCTTCGCCTTCAAAATTGAAAGGGGGAAACCATCGCTCACTCTCCATAATAAGTTTTAAAAAGCTAAGGTAGAAAATCACAAGTCTATACAGAAATCATTCTATGCCATGTATTTCCCGGACTATTTTCATCGGGTTCATGTGAATGGAGCTACTTTTTAGTATGACTAATAACTATAGCTTCGTAGATTTAACATCTATATTGTCATTGTGTCTGCCTTTTTCTTCTTTATTATGTTCCAACTCTTAGTAATTGCTCTCATGTTCACGCTCTTAGTACTGAGCTTAATGTCAAGTGATTACCTTTTGTTGTCCCTTGAACTCAATAAATTTGATGTTGCCTTATAATCTCATGACGATGTTGAAACTCGATGATGACTTGCTTCTGTTAGAAGTGAATGTTTTCTCTTTCTTCTACCTGATTACCATATCATTGGGACCGGCACTCTCGCGCCAAGGCGCGATACCGATCTAGTGTACATGGAGGCAGATTCCATTGGACATACTTCAGAGGTCACTACATCCGAGGCCACCAACGACACCCCCACGTCGCCAACCCTAGGCGACACGGGGGGCGATTCCCCGCCGCCGGCCCTAGGCGTCCGCGTTCCTCTCCTCCCTCCTGCCGCCGCCTGAGGCCACGCCGGCGCAGCCTGGCCAGTGACGGCGGCGGCAAGGCCTTTCCCCCTCGCGCGATGGTGGTGTCCTCCTCGAGGCGGCGGCGGCTCATGGGTCGGCGGTTCACTGGCGGCAAGGCGCAGCAGGTGATCGGCGGCAAGTGCGTCGACGGTGACTGCGCAGGCGCCCTCTCCGTGGCTGAGGAGCACCTGTGGCGGCGGCCCAGATCGCGGCCCTTGCCATGCCCAGATGGGTTTCGGTGGGCCGGCAGATCTGGAGGTCGGCTACAGGAGGGCGTGGTGGGTCTGGCGACGCCGGCCTTGGCATCGTGGTGGTGCCGTGGCCGGTCAGGCGGCGGCGGTCTGGATTCTTCGTCCACTCCCCATCAGAGATGGCTACGGCCCGTGCACAAGATGCTTGATGGAGGACCTTCGAATGGATCCGGGTGAAAAACTGCTTTTGGCTAGAGGTCAAAGCCGGCGGTGGCGGCGCTATTTGCGGCGTTCCTTTCTTGAAATCATCGCCGAGGAGAAGTTTAAGGCCACCATCTGCTACCTCTGGGGGAAACCCTAGATCTCTAGATCAGATGACGGCGGTGCTCTTGTGTCGTTTCCCTCTTGGGGGCGTCATTCTTGGAGGTGTACACGGGTTCGAGGGACCAGTGGACGGATTCTTTGGTGGAGCGGTGCGTCATCTCACTCATTGATGGCGGCGGATCTCGGCGGCATGGCGCTGTGGTGACTCGGCGTCCGATGCGCGGAGGTGGACTCGCGCAGGAGGGTGTCGCGGTCTGATGTCGTGGTGGCGTCGACGGCAGTTAGACCGTGCAAGGTACATGCAGCAGTACAGCTCTAAAGATGGATTGGTGGCAGGTGGCTGCGGCGGCCTCATACCCGGCAGGCGTCCTGGTTGAGGAGTGCGCCGGACCGGTGGGTGCCCCATACCCGGCAGGCGTCCTGGATGGGACCTCAGGTCTTAGATGTTAGGTTTGGCTGCGAGGTCTGTTTGGTATTAGGCCCAGACTATCAGCATCCCTTCATCATTTGGATAGGAATAGCGACAGATGTTGCCTAGACGGTGACTTTAGTCCTGCTGTTGTATTACTTTGTAATGTCTTGTGTGAACAATTAATAAAGTGGCTGCATGCATCGTCCAGATGCAGAGGCCGGGGGTCCTCCTCCATTTCTAAAAAAAAAATAAAAAATCACGTTTGTACATGTGCATATGTTGCCGCGGAAGTGGCCTCCTTTTCTTCCTTTCGCTACGGAAGTGGTAACTCCTGAGATAGTTGTAGTCGGCAAAGGCAGAACGGGACGGGTGAAACTGATGGGGAACTTGTTCAGCTAACCCGCGTAGCGCATCCGAGTGGTTGAACTGAACGTCAGTCGTCCTCGATCCGTCGGCGTCAGGGGCCAACCCCACTAGCCCGGGCGAGGATGCCTGAATCGCGTGCGCGCTGGGTGACGACGACGGACGGAGCTGGCGTCCGTGCCGCTGGACGTGGCGATCGCGGGGGTGTGGTTGGCGCGACGGAGTTATCCCGGCGGTTGCGCGCGCCGATCGATCGCCGTCGAGTGCGGGCTAAGGCACGCCGTTGGGACGCACGCACGCACGTTGCAATTGCGCAGGTGGTTGGTTCGCGCGCGGATCCGCAGTTCGGCACACGGTCACGCGTCGACGTGTCGCGTCCTGGCGCCGGGCAATCGGCCGACGCCGACGTCTGCGTCCCCGGCGCGCCGAAAAGGGGACGGGCGCCCATGCCGCCGACGGTGGCGGAAAGGAGGACACGGGGGCAAATTGATGCAGCAAAACTTTTTACTCATGGTATGCCAGATTGTCAGTACAGTGTTCTACGCCGTCGCATATTTACATGTGCAGTTGAGCTTGGGCATGCAGAGCTGTGCTACCTTGTTGTGCTGTGCCGGCAGACAATGGCATGCTTCGTTGCGCGACGGATGAGCTCACACGATGACCACGGCGATCATTTCCGTGCTCGCGGGCCGCTGGCTTTGGGCGGCGCCGCCGGTGACGCCCTTCGTGGGCGCGCCCTCGATGACCGGCTGCCGGCAGGTGGGGCAGGACCCGTGGGACACCAGCCAGGCGTCGACGCACCGGACGTGGAACCCGTGCGCGCACCGCGGCAGCACGCGCACCTTCTCGCCGTCCACGAACTCGCCGAGGCAGATGGCGCACACGTCGTCGATGACCTCCCCGGACCCGTACACCTCCACGGGGAGGCTCCTGAGCACGCGCCTCTTGATGCCGCTGCCTCCGCGGCTGGCACCCCGCGCCGTCGCCCCGCCCTCGCGGGCAGCGGCTGCCGCGGCCCCGCGGCCCACGTACCGGAGCGCGCACCGCGCCAGCGAGTTGAGCCCGATGGCGAAGAGCAGAGCGAAGAAGAGCGCGGCGAGGATGATCACCACGTTGGTGTCGAAGGGCGAGTCTGGCGCCGCCGGCGGCGCCGCGTCTCCGTCGTGTCCGTGGGCGTGCTCGTGGAGAGCAGCCAGCCCCGCGGCGGCGATGCTCGACGTGGGCGCCTCCGAATCAGGACGACCCATGGTTAAAGAAGTTGATCAGAGAGAGGGAGATCGGTGATGATGCCACCCAGCTCGATCGATCAAAGATGAGTTCGCCCGGCCGCCGTTTCAAGATATTGGAACTGGATTGATGCCTGTGGTAGCTGCTATTCGTGTCCGTCTGTCACACTCTGCTTTGGTCCTGGGGTATATATAAGAGGGCGCGCTCCGATGGATTGATGCCTGTGGTAGCTGCTATTCGTGTCTGTCTGTCACACTCTGCTCTGGTCCTGGGGTATATATAAGAGGGCGCGCTCCGATGCGCACCACCGTTCTTGGGGGAGCGTGTACTTTGAAAAAGGGCGCTCCCCGGCCAAGTTGCGCCCTGCAGGCTGCAGCTAGGCAGCTGAGCTGCTGCAGGGATAGGGACGCACGCGTGAGTGCGGCCGCACCCGCACGTACGCTCGCCTTTTGGTCGCCTTGGAGTTGGAGGCAAAGCGGGGCTAGGAAGGAGGGAAAGAACCTCGGGTTGCGAAAATTGACTTCTGAGCACGGGTGCAACGGGGCACTTTATTTTGGAGTTCAAAAAACCACGTTTTTACGGTTCGAATTTTTTCAAATTTTTGTGTGAATGAACGTATAGCAATGCAGTATATCAGGCCAAAATTTCAGCAACATACATACTTGCATGTAGAAGATACAAAAAAGACAAAATACATGAAAATTAGGGGATTGTTTTTGGGATAATTAGATTTATGCCCCTAGTTGTGTCCCACTCGGCTGTTTTACCCCTAATTTTCAAAAGTCAGCGGTTCTGTCCAAGTCACTTCGCTCCTCTTATGCTTTTGCCCTTTGACCGTTTGACCGCCAGTTTGAAAACTTCATAACTAATTCATACTAAATCAGAAAAATATGAATAAGATACCAAAATGTTCAGAAAAACATCACATATATGTCAGTGTCATTTGCATTCATGAAAAAAGTGTTGAAAAGTGCCCATTCGAGTTTTAGCTCTTATGATACCACCATGAACAGTAAAATCTAAAAAATTTAAAAAAATCCAAAAAAAATTGGTGGCAAAGAATGACAAATATTTTAAGTGCTTGCCAAGTTTCACCAGGGAATGACATTCGTGGATGTCGTGGCAAAAAAACGATCAACACTCCAAAATAGATTTTTTTTTGGCATGACTTCCACGAATGTCGTTCCCTGATGAAACTTGGCAAGCATATAAAATATTTGTCATTCTTTGCCATCAATTTTTTTGGATTTTTTATATTTTACTATTCATGGTGGTATCATAAGAGTAAAAACTCGGATGAGCAATTTTCAACACTTTTTTCATAAATGCAAATGACACTGACATATAGGTGATGTTTTTCTAACCATTTTGGTACCTTATTCACATTTTTATAATTTAGTATGAATTAGTTATGAAGTTTTCAAACTGACGGTCAAACGGTCAAAGGGCAAAAGCATAAGAGGAGCGAAGTGACTTAGACAGAACCGGTGATTTTTGAAAATTAGGGGTAGAACAGCCGAGTGAGACACAACTAGGGGCATAAATCTGATTGTCCCATTGTTTTTTGGTGTTTTTGGGCAGAAATTTTGTCTTTTTTGTGCAACACGTAATACAACGTATTATTGAACGAAAATTCACACGTACTTAGACCACATGCATGCATATTCATGTAAAGAAAATAAAAAAATTCAAATCTTTTAAGCATCTTTTTGGAGCAGTTCAAAATAAAGTGCTCCGTTGCCCCATGTTCTGAAAATCCATTTTAGAAATAAGCACACAATTAGACATCACATAAGGTATATCACATCTAATTGACATATACGAAGCATTCTAATTCCATAACCAAGAGTTACATCCATGCATGATATTTGTATAAAAAAAGGAATAATACGGTAGAAATTTGGATCGCTGTGACGTAATTTCAAAAAGCACAGAAAATTTTGGCCTGTTGAAGCTTAGGGGAGCAAAATGAATTCAAATATAACGCTATAGCGCGAAATAGCTATATTTTCAGTTTACCGTAAAAATGGATATCTTAGCGGGAGGGCCTTCCAAAAGGGCGCTGCTACGCGTCCGTCGGCAGATGTATTGAAATTATCTGCCACCTGGACAGCCGTTGGATCCCTGAGCCGTTAGCCATCTGATCTAGTGTGCGCGTCCCGTATGCCTCCCTCATTATTCCAGCAACATTGCAGAAACAAGACAACAAACTTGCCCCCGGCCCCGACAGAGTTGCGCCCAGCGCGGCGCCGCCGCCAACCCGCCCCCAAAATCAGCCCGCCGCCGGCGTGCAGGAGCTAAATCGAACTCTCTGCAAGACCATGGCGCACCATATTACGCGTCAGATGCTTGGATCAGACGCAAATCGAGCTCACCGAGGGGCCCTACTTGGAGAACAGGCGCGGCCTCTACTCCAGCATGACGGCGACGAGCTCCCACGCTGGGCACTGCTTTGACGATTTCTTCAACTGAAGCTATGTTTCTGAAATATGCGTCGTGTTGCAATGCTTGGCCTCGTACGCTCTAACATCGTGCGCTCCTCCAACGCTTTCTGCAACCGGAGCTATGTTTCTGAAGCAAGACCCCTGTTGCAGAAGAAAAAAAATCTTCACTGCCGAACCATTTTTTTTTCTGAAACGAGACCTCTGTTACAGAAACTTTCTAAAACTAGACCCCGTTGCTGAAAAAAAACCTTCACCACCGAATTATTTTTTCTTTATATCTGAAACAAGATCTCTGTTGCAGAAACCTTCTGAAACAATACGGTTGTTGCAAAAAAAAATGGCTGCACAGGAGTTGTGGCCAGCGTGAGCGCTCGATCAAGATTGATCCGACGGCTACGCAGGCGGCGGACACTGCGCGTGCATCCGCCGGCTGAAGGATAGAGTTTTCCCTTCCAAAAGGAATAATGATGCTTTAATGGAGCTATCAAACTTTTCTTTGAACCGGTAAATGCAGCTTGGACGTCGGCTGTTGCTTCATAGGGAGGCCAGCAGAACGCACACAACAAAACAACGAAGTAATAATGTACATCACTACCGAACTGCTTGCTAGACAAAAGAAAGGAAGTAAGTTTCGCGAGGGGGTTAAGGCGATCACCGTACCCTAGCCGCCTTCTTCTCTCACTGCTGGCAGGGCACATCGCCGGGCAAAGCCCGTGCGACACTGGCGCCAGCGGGAAGGCCCGGTTCAGGGTGGCTTATTGGGGATGTTTTGGAGGTCATGGAGGGTTATTTTCGTTCGAGAAGGACATGAAGGCTCGAGTGGAGGTCTTCGTCAGACGATGCTCGACAACACCCGTGGTGAAGTCGGTGGCGACCGGACGAATCTAGCATGGTGAGCTTCTACGGCAGCCCGGCCTTGCTATCCCACCGGAAAAGACAGTATCAGCGCATATCCTGGACTTGGCATACACCAGCGTGCGTAATTTGTCTCGGATTTTCTTCAGGAATCTTCGTGTTTAGTTTGGGAGGGTGTGGTGGGGGCACTTTCCCCGTTTAGGAATAATCTCTTCCCCGCGCTATCTCTGTTCCGCTCGTGTACTTATCACCGACGGAGGGCATGTTGTTTTGCGTCTCCGACGAGTCTTCTAGGATCCGCCCGGTTTAGGTTTTCGATGGATCCGTCTAGATTTAGACGACTTTCGTGGTCTTCAAAGTTTCTACAGACCTTATCGGCATCCTCCTGGAACCGCGATTTCCTTCATAGACGATCATAGCCGCCGACATCTCCTGGTCTGCATCAACAACTTCCCGGCCGCTTCTCTTATAAGCTTCAGGCTTTCAAAAAGTTTGCTCCGTCAAGGTAGAGGCCCAGAGGTGGCACAGAGCTATGCTCATGGCGCGCCGCCGGTGGATGCAGAAGAAAGAAGATTTCAACACCCTCAAAGCTTTCGCTATATTTTTTTTCTGTGGGAGTGTGTTTGTAAGGCCACGTGAATCTTAGTATATGGCCATGTGCCATTCTGAAAAAAGGAACAATGCATCAGTACTAGCTGTGCCCAAACTTGGTAGTAACAACTACTCCCTGACCTAAAATGACGACACTTATTTTCACTAGTAGAAAACAGCGTACTAGTCCCGGTTCCAGAGGGCCTTTAGTCCCGGTTCTGGAACTGGGACAAAACTGTCGGGACTAATGCCCAAAACCTTTAGTCCCGGTTTGCTTACGAACCGGGACCAAAGGAGCTCCACGTGGCCGCTGTTGGGTGCCTAGGGAGGAGGACCTTTAGTCCCGGTTGGTAACACCGACCGGGACTAAAAGGTAGCCACGCGTCAGCAGCTCCCAGGCGCTGGGTTTTTTTTTGAAAGGGGGGTTTAGGGGTTTTGAAGGGTTAATTTAGGTGTTTCATATTGTGTTAGCTATAGCTACTACATATAGAGAGAAGTGACCTCTCTTTCTCCGTGCTTGATCGACGGTAGCTACTACATACAGAAAGAACTCGACGCTAGCTAGTAAGCAAATGAAGAAACCATTAATTACACAACATCGTGATCATGAACATATATAGAGAGAAGTGACCTCTCTTTCTCCGTGCTTGGTCGAACAACAAGTTTTCGTATATCTATCTGACGCTACTACATATATACAATATAACATCTCTTACGATCCCTGACATCATCTACCGAAAATCAGCTTGAATTTCCACATGGTATTCTCCGTCTTTATGTATGACGTGGTCAAGAAAGAATCCCGCCAATTCCTCTTGAATTGCTCGTATGCGATCATGTGGTAGGAGTTCATCCCGCATCTGCCACATCTAATTTAAAGAAGGGGGTCAATACATATATATGAATGAAACTCAACACAATTGATGGTAATAAAATAAAATTGTAAATATTGTTTACGTACTTCAAATTGTTTGTCAGAGTAGCCCCGCTCAGAGGTCGAGTGGCGCATGAACTCGCAAACGTAGTATCCACATAAATCAGTCCCGGGTGCCTGCAACAAGCACTTTACGAGAATAGAGTTCAATCAAACTGATGATCAAGCATGATAATGGTATTGATGAAACTAGAATCAATGAGAGATGCGCGCAACTAGATAGTACTACTTACTTTGGGGTGTGTAAATCGCAGCTCGTTCCTCAGACCCGGAACCATTCCGGTGAACTTTTTCCAAACCCTGCCAGGCAAAGAAAATGATTACTTGATATCAGGAAATGAACGAAAGTTGCCGATATGGTGCGATAATGATTGAACTTACTTCTGGAGCATTGCAATCATGTCCTCATAATCCTTGGGATCTTTACGTCTCGAGTCTAAGACAGTTACTACTGCCCCGTCAAGCTTAACCTCGAGTAGAATAAAGTGGAAGCTGCGCACGCATAACTCATCAATTATATTACTTAACCTCGAGTAAGCGAAACCGAATATGCACAAGACAGTAACACTCACTTGAAATTGTAAGGAAAGAGCATTTTCCCTTTGTTTTGATGTCGAAGGAACGATTGTAGCAAGTTTTCCTCAGTATCTTCGACTCTGCTTTTTACCGACCATTCATTTACGGTATTTGGGCTAATGAACCCAATGTCATAGATTTGTCTTTTCTTGCATTCGACGATATTCAATCTGCATAATATAGTGAGGATAGTTATATATACATGCAATGAACGAGCTGAGCTAGAGACTTAATTACAGAAGTAATACTTACAGACAGTAGCAAGTCATGAGTTGTTTGTCAAGGGCTTGTTGATTGAATAACTGAAATAATTCCACAAATTCAACAGGCATCACCTCAACTCCAATGAGGTCGTGCTCATCTTTAATTCTCAGCATCAAACTATCGGTCCCATTCTTCCTGCAGCTTTTCAAGTACCACTCGTGCAATCTTCGCATCATCATTGTTAGATGAGGATGATCAGGTTTGACGAGAGGCTTCCCGTTCTCATATCTAAAGATCTCTACTGCCTCTAACGTTTCAAACTGTACATCATCGCCCACGTAATCACCAAGATTGGTACCGGGTAGTAGCCCCGGATGATTAGCGATATCGCTAGACACCTTGAGCGGGGGGGCACGATTGCTTCTCCTGTTCGCCGAGCTGGGGCTTTTTTTCCCACTTCTTCGTTTTGCTAGCCTTGCAGCACTGGTAGTACTTTCCGACCGCCGCGCTTCACCATATGTTATTCCAATACATCGATCATAGTTGGATTGCGGCGGAGACGGTGGTGGTCGCTTAAGGGCATCCAGAGCGCGCTTCGCTTTCACCGGATCTACCGTTTCCTTCGGAGGTGGAGGTTTCCGTTCAAAATGGGCCTGCACTTCGGCTTCCACGATGTCATCGGTTTCCTCGCCAGTCCTCTCATATGGTAACTTTGGAAGAGCATTGAGGCTTGGACCAGATTTGAATTTCTTCCCGCCTCTTGTACTGCTAGCCGCCGGAGCGGCGGCGTCTCTCTTCCGCCATTGTTGAGGCGGCGGAGTCCGCTGACGCGCCGGAGGAGGCAGAGGAGGAGGCGGAGTGCGCTGACGCATCGGAGGAGGCGGAGTCCGCTGACGCACTGGAGATAGCTCACGCGTCAAAGACGACTCAGGCACCTGATCAGACGGCTGAGCTGGACTATGAGGAGTCTGCTGAGGGGCCTCAACTGGCTAAGTCTGCTGAGGCGTCCAGTTTGGAAGCTTGATGTACTCCTTTTTCCATAGACAGGTACTCCTTAAAGCATTTTCCAGATGAATATCCCCTTCACCAGTAGGGTAGTCAAGCTCCAGCTCCTCAAATCCCTCCATTATTTCATCCACCGTCACAATAGCATAGCCATGTGGAATCGGACGACAATGAAAAGTTCCCTCAGCTCGAGGAGGTACAACAGAGCCGACCGCCGCCTTCAAGGTCAGGTTCTGGCATTTCGTCATTAGCACACAATGTTCTGCCTCCGTGATACTATCCACGGAGTAGCGAGGAGCCGTGAAATCAGGCTGAACGAGCTCCGTGGAAGCCACGCTGCTTCTCCGCTGAGATGGTGGGGTAGCTTCTGGGGCAGCGTCGAAGGAAGGATCTTCGTGCCGCTGAGATGGTTGGCCGCTAGCTCGCTAGCTCTCAAGTTCCTCTAGTTTCGCTAATCTTGCACTGAGCTTCTGCATTTCGCTTGCTTCCTATTTCTTCTTTCTCTCTCGGCTTCTATAACCATCGCTGTCGGGAAACCCATGCACCCACGGAACGGAGCCTGATGTGCCTCGTGTTCGTCCAGGGTGTTCAGGATTCCCGAGGGCCTCTGTCAGCTCGTCCTTCTCTCTGTCGGGAATGAACGTCCCTTCCTGCGCTGCCTTGATTGCTGTCTCAAGCTTCTTGATGGGTATTGCAAGTTGATCGTTCGTCCAACGACACTTCCCTGATTCTGGGTCCAAAGTTCCCCCAACCCCGAAGAACCAAGTCCTTGCCCGATCTGGCCAGTGCAATGTCGCTAGTTGGACCCTTTTAGCAAGCAGGTCTTGCTCAGCTTTGTCCCACAATGGCCAGGCTTTGCTGTAGCTACCTGACCCCGTGGTATGGTGATAAAGCTTCTTTGCAGCATTTTGCTTGTTTGCCACTGTCCTTTGCATACCCTTGTCCGATTTCTTGTAGGCCACAAATGCGGGCCAGTGATCTCCTATCTTCTCGTATCGACCGATGAATTCTGGAGTCTCGTTTTTCTCGACAAACTTTTTGTTCAACTCTTTCTTTCAGTTGTTGAATAGTGCTGCCATCTTCTTAAGAGCAAACGCCTTGACCTTTCGCTCTATAACTGGGTTATTCGGATCCCCCTCTAGCGGTAGGCTGAAATTTGTCATCAGCGAGGTCCAAAGATCATCTTTCAGTCTATCCTGGACATAAGAAACTTCTGGGTCCTTCTTCTTATTCCATTGTTGGATGCTGATCGGGACGCAGTCCCTAACAACAACTCCGCACTGATGTACAAATGCGTCCATGGTCCGCTTGGGAGCAATCGGTTGGCCATCTTTCGTGACTTCTGTGATCGTGAACCTTTCTTCCTGGCGCAACCTTTTCTTCGGGCCTCGTCTCCTTACGGAAGTTTGGCTCGATCCGGAGGGCTAAAAGAAGAAAGAAGTGTTAATATATGTACATACCAGAATAATTAATGCATCAAGTCAGCACAGGCTTAATTAATATATATATATATACCTCACCGGACTTTGCAGCAGTTAAGGCTCCCTCCTCCGTTCAGTCACCGGAGCCGTGATCATGATCTCCTTCCTCTGCCGTTCGGTCATCGGAGCCGTCATAATTTCCTTCCTCCTCCAATGTTGGATCACCGGAGCCGTCATCCTCTCCTTCCTGACCATCGGTGTCGTTGAGAAACGACAAGGGATCACCTCCATCGCGGATTATATCCCCCAACAACTCTTCTTGTTCCAAGTCTCTGTCCATAGTTTCTGCAAATATTACAACATGGCAATATACAAACATGAGAGATGGATTAGTGGCAAACATGGACTTAATATCACAACAAGGAATCATATGCATATGAGCAATGGATTTGTGGTAAACATCGTCGAGGACTCCTCCCCCCTTATCGGGGTTATGTTTTAACGCCCCCCCCCTCATGTCGAAGTTATCGGGGTTATGTTTTAACGACCCCCCTCATGTCAAGTTATCAGGGTTATGTTTTAGCGACCCCCCATGTTTTATAGCGACCCCCGCCCCCCTCATGTCGAAGTTATCGGGGTTATGTTTTAACGACCCCCGCCCCCCTCATGTTGAAGTTATCGGGGTTATGTTTTAACGACCCCCGCCCCCCTGATTCGAAGTTATCGGGGTTATGTTTTAACACCCCCCCTCCCTCATGTCGAAGTTATCGGGGTATGTTTTAATGACCCCCGCCCCCCTCATGTCGAAGTTATCGGGGTTATGTTTTAACGACCCCCGCCCCCCTCATGTCGAAGTTATCGGGGTTATGTTTTAACACCCCCGCCCCCCCTCATGTCGAAGTTATCTGGGTTATGTTTTAACGACCCCGCCCCCCCTCATGTCGAAGTTATCGGGGTTATGTTTTAACGACCCCCCTTCATGTCGAAGTTATCGGGGTTATGTTTTAACGACCCCCCCCCCCTCATGTCGAAGTTATCGTGGTATGTGTTAAAAATTGACTTTCAAACTTAATATGAGTTTTAGCAAAGTTGCCTCTCCCCGATTTAGCAAACTTAATATGAACAAAAATTTCTATGAACAATTTTTTTTCTATGTACAAAAAAAATCATGAACATTTAGTAAAGTTGCCTCTCCCCGATTTAGGCATAATAAAACTTAGTAAACTTAATATGAACAAAAAAACTTTCTATGAACAAAAAAAGCATACATCAATGGACAAATAAAATTCTATGAACAAAAAAAATTCATACATCAATGCATACATCCATGGATCATCCATACATCTGCATATACATACATACATCAATGGACAAAAAAAATCTATGAAAAAAAGATGAGCAGGGGTGGCGCGCGCGGCAAGCAGAGTAGCTGGGGCGGCGGCGGAGGCGGCGGGGCAGGGCAGGGGCGCGGGGGAAGGGGGCTCACAGCTGGGGGCGGCGTCGGGGTAGGGGCAGGGGCACGGTGGCGTCGGGGGAGGGCAGGGGCGCGGGGAGCAGCGCCGGCGTCAGGGCAGGGCGCGCGTCGGGGCAGAGGGCGTCGGCAAGGGCGGCGACGGTGAGGTGGAGCAGCCTGACGGCGAGCTCGGGCAGCCTGGCGGCGTCGATGTGCTTGGCGTCGTCGGGGGCAACTGCTGATGAAATCTGAAAAATTCCTAAGTGTTGCTTATATACACAAAGCATTGGTCCCGGTTGGTGGCACCAACCGGGACGAAAGACCACCTTTCGTCCCGGTTGGTGCCACCAACCGGGACTAAAGGTCTATTTTCAGCAGCCCAAAGGGCGGAAAGCAGAGACCTTTAGTCCCGGCTGGTGGAACGAACCGGGACTAAAGGGTGGCATTGGTCCCGGTTGGTGGCCCAAACCGGGACCAAAGGCACCCTTTCGTCCCGGTTCGAGCCACCAACCGGGACCAATAGCCTGGCACAGCGGTGTGGTGGGAGTTTAGTCCCACCTCGCTAGTTGAGAGAGGGCAGGACTAGTTTATAAGGCGCGCTGCGGCTGAGCTTTCGAGCTCCTCTCTAATGCAGGCAGTACTTGCCTAAACTTTGTCACTGCCATGTTGGGCCTGTTGGGCCCGCGGGCCTGCATCCTGGCCCATGTACAGATGGGTTTCTAGGCGTATGCAGGCCGTGGTGGCCCAGTAGGCGGCATTTTTTTAATTATTTATGTCATTTTAGTTTGCAGTTAAAGTTTGTAACATAAAATACTTTATGAAAATTCTTTTTGCTATTAAAGTTTTTAACAAAAAATACTTTGATAATTTTAGTCCAAATATGAGTAGGTTGAACAGAACTAGATGGACAACTTTGGTGTTCCGTCTTGCAGATATCTCCAACCATGTTTACGGGACATGTCCTGGTCAGTAGTCAGTCCCAAGTCAATATGGAGAAGGAATGCACTGTCTCTCCGTGCTATGCAAGCAGGGCGGATATACAGATGGCAAGAAGTAGAGAATGCTTCAGTGCCAAAGGCAATGGCAACGGGGAAGGAATCGATCAGGTTCTTAGAATAGAAAGGAATCGGTCGGATAATTGTCCACAAAAGGAATCAAGTGATCCGTGAGAATTACCGGGGTAAGGTTTTAACAACTGGTTCCACATGAGAGTCCTTCGAGAAAGGACGGAAGGCAAGTACCTCAGATTAAGGAAACACTTGAATAACCCAAATATAAAATTTAGAGGGATTACGATTTTCAAAGACAGAAGTGACAATTAGTTCACCTGGTCAGAGGGACGAGTGATTTGTACATGCTTAGCTGGACAATCTATCAATACTTGATTGGCCGAGAACTAGCTCATGTTCGGAATGGTGATTGAGCAGGAAGGAAAATTTCTAAGAATCGACGGATGATAGGGACTATTCTCATTCATATTGAATCCACTGATTCGGAACGTCAATGACAAAGAATGCTAATGGATATTGCGAGACATATGGATTTAACCATAATGCAGACAGACAAGACCTTCGGGAGCACTAGGCTGCAGACGATCTTCGGGAGATCGAATTGCACTTCAAAGAATTTTGTGAGACATATGAACAACTGGGGATGAACGAATCCCCGATAAGTGTGAGGAATTATCCACAGTACGAAAGAAGCTGCATGGCAGTAGGCTCAAAGGATTCCCGAATTAACGAGGAATATTACGGGGTATCTCGCACATAAGTGATAACTGGGAATGAAGATTCAAATGACAAGGATGGTTATTTATCCACGGGGGTTTGTCGGTGGTCAGGAATTGCAAAGATAGTGGGCACAAGGTCTCGGTTAACGTCGAGGAGTATCTTCAGAATCTTCTGATGAAGCAGACGATCATCTGTAGTGAAAGGGGCTCTCCGGGAGGAAATGGTTACGAGATCCTAATGCCAGAGTTAGTAAAATATTTAACCCGAATAGAAGAGAGATCAGAGTCCCAGAGTAAAGACGAGGAATAAAAGATCCTAATACCACTCAGTTGGCGACGTGGGCCCGTAAGCCACACAGCCAAGTTAGTAAAACAGTCTTTGACGGCTAGACTCAACTTCGGCCAAAGAGGTGGAAAGGGGGACTCCTAGAGGCAGTCGGCTCTGATACCAACCTGTGACGACCCCGGCTTAATCGTGCACTAACCATACACGCAAATGCACACGATCAAGCCTAAGGACTCACTTGAAGATATCACAACACAACTCTAAAACATAAATAAAGTCATACAAGCTTAATATAACAAGCCAGGGCCTCGAGGGCTCGAATACATAGCTCGATGGCATACAAGCGTCAGTGGAAGCATTAGATATCTGGGTACAGATATATTACAGAAAGAGAGATAAGCCTTCACAGAGGCGGGGCAAAAAAAACTATGATCGAAAGGCGTGGGCCTCCTGCCCTGGACCCTCCGAATCCTACTCCTGGTCGCCGGTCGGCTCCTCGTAGTAGTAGTACTCTCCGGGCTGGTAGTAGTAGTGGTCGTCGACGGGGACAACTGGCTCCGGGGCTCCGTCGTCTGGATGCGACAAAGGAATAAAGGGGGAAAAAGGAAAATAAAGCAAACGTGAGTACTCATCCGAAGTACTCAGCAAGCAAGGATCTACACTACATATGCAACATTTTCAAAGGAGGGCTGTATATGTGGACTGGGCTGCAGAAATACCAGAATAGAGGGGGAAAGCCTAGTCCTATCGAAGACTAGCATCTTCAACAGCCTTGCAGCATAAGAATAGAGCAGAATAACATAATGTAAAGTATAGTAGTAATGTCATCAACCTCGGCCAGAGATTCTTCCTCAACTCCCTGCGAGAAAGCAATCCCAGAGCCATACTATCCATTTCATCTCAAGTCATGTTCTAGTTGTACCGACCGGGATACAACTCCGAGTGTCCGTTACCGTAGGACAGGCTATCGATAGAAGTTTCTTCCCTGCAGGGGTGCACCAAGTTACCCACCACGCTCGCTTAACTCCGGCCGGACACACTTTTCCGGGTCATGCCCGGCCTCGGCTAAGCAACACGCCGCAACCCGACCAAATACTTAACAGAGAGGTCAGCACGCCGGTCTAACCTATGCCCCCAGGGGTCTTGGGCCTTTGCCCCGGGAACTCCTGCGCGTTGCGTGGGCGGCCGGAAGTAGACCTAGCAACCCCTTAATACAAGCGCGGTTGCGTAACCAGTCCAATCCAGCGCGCGCCGCTCAGTCGCTGACGTCTATTAAGCTTCGGCTAAAGTATACGACGCAGAACGCCCATACTATGCCCACGTGATGGTTAGTGCTATCAGGCCAGAGGCCCCTCGGATCAAATATCCAAACCATTTGTGGATTAGGAGCGCGCGGTAACGAGCAGAGACTCATGATCGATGTGACCCCGTCGCCCCGTCTCAAGGACTTGCGGCAAGGGCTAAGATTGCCCGGCCACGCCTCGTAGTTATCTCGCGGGCACCTCTCAGGTCAACCCGACTCCACATCACTTCGCATTCATGCTCGCGCGGGTACCCCTCAGGGCCGACCCGTCTTTAGTATCATGGTTCAAAGTCAAGTCATAATATCCAAAGTAGCTGTGTGTCTGACACCGAAGGGAACCCTCAGGAATCACCCTCGATGGAATTCCCGCTTGATGTTATCATCAAGGTGAACGAAGGAGGAATCACCCTCGAGGTCCACACTTGAGATGTTGCACGACGGCGTCGGTATCGGGGGTGGTGTAGGAGGAATCACCCTTGCTTACCACGACCGAGTAACTAACCTACAAGGTTATCATCTGAAGTGCTGTTGAGGTATCACCCTCGGCACTCGATAGTAAGCCAGTAGTGTCGAGCAACATAGGGGGAAGTGACGTGCGGTGCCTGGGTCTGATCTTCGATCCCGATAATCGGGTCTTCAGATTATCCAGCGGGGCAGTCGGGACAAGTGGGTCTCTGATGAGGCTCTACCCATCCTATACTAAACAATTTAGGAGAACAGGCAGGTATCAAAAGTAGGCTACAATAAAACAGGCTATACAGCAGATATAGGACAACAGTAGCAGCAGTACTTCTAATGCAAGCATAAGAGAGAAGAGAGTGGGCGATATCGGAATGCTCAAAATGGGGGTGCTTGCCTGTTTGCTCTGTGGCAAGGGCAAGGTCGTCTGTGGTGTCGTCGGGGACGTAGTCGTACTCCGGAGCTGCGTCTGCCTAGGGAGCTACGTCAACGTCGGGGTCTACCGAAAGAGAAGAGGGGGAAGAAACAAGTAAATATAATGCAAACAGAAGCAACACAGGGTATGCTACGACTATGATGCAGTGCAGGGTTGCCTAAAGATGCATCTAAACCATTTGGTTACTTTTAGGATTAACCGGGGATTTATTAATCAGCATGTGTGCACTATTCATCTACCGTAAACGGGCTCGGAGTTACGAGTTCTTCTATGTAGGGGGTTCCGGCAGGGAAACAGACGGCACGATCAGACTCGTCTCGTCGTTCTGAGCAACTTTCATGTTTTAACTTTTTCGATCCGAGCTACGGATTAATTTATACGAATTTCTAAAGAATTTTGCATTTTCTGAAATTATTTAAAATAATATAATTTAACAGAAAAGGAATATGACGTCATGCTGGCATCAGCATCGCGTCAGCGGTCAGCGGGCCGGCTGACCAGTCAACGGGGCCCACTGGCCAGTGACTGGACCAGTCCAGTCAGCATTGACTGGTCAAAGGGCCCGGGTGGGTCCCACATGTCACTGGCTGGGGCTAGCCCAGTCAGCAGTAGACTAGTCAACTGGGGTCAACGGGGCCCACCTGTCGGTGTGATAGCCTCTAACTAATGGGTTGATTATTTTAACTAACTGGGTTATTAAGCTACGGGTCCCACACGTCATAGGCTTAGGGTTGGACTAATAGGGTCATTAGTGGCTAATTAACTGGGTTGACCGGCGGCTAACTCCGGCGTTGATCCGGCGCGGCGGAGGAGCTCCGGCCGGCCGTTTCCGGTGGCGGATGGACGCGTGGGTGGTACCGCTGGAAAGCCAGAGCTCGCGCGGTTCGAATGGTGGTCGCGGGGTGGCCGAAGATGCACCGTAGCGGCGGCGGCCGAAGTTGGGCGGGCACGGGGTTAACTCGACGGGCGCTAACGCGACAAATTGGTGGCACGGGCGGCATCGGGGCGATGTCCTGAGCACGACTGAGTGCTTGCCCGGTTCTGAAACGAACGGCAGCAGCATCGATGATGACCGCAGCGGCGGCGTAGTTTTGCCGGAGCATAAACGAAGACGACGACGGTGCCATGACTACGGATTGGAAGCGGCTAGAAAGGGAAAACGCGTGGATGCTCACCGAGGAGCACATGAAAGGCTCGGTGTCAATTTAGTAGCAGCAGAGGCAGAGCATTCATCGGCGAAGCTCCGGCGACAGAGGAAGAAGAAGGGGGTCGATCCGTTCGATGCGGGGTCGCCCGGCCTGATCTGGTCCTCGCAGCCGACGTGAACGATGATGGGGTAGCTGGTGGACTCGCTAGTTCGGCGCGGGGACGCCGGTGGCCACGGGAACAGCGAGGTCCATGGCGGCGATGACGTGGCTGTGATCTGGATCGAGAGGAAAGGGAGCGAAGGGAGAGAGCGAGGGGATCTGGGGGGGGGGGGGGGGGGGGGGGGATATGGGTTCGAGGGGGACGAGGGCAGGGCGCGGCTTTATCCGCCGGAGAGGGTCGTGGATGGCTGACGCGTGCGGCGGCATTGATCGGAGCGGCTCCGGCGCCGACACGGGGAAGAGGACGGCTGTAGCGGTGGTTTGGGCTGGGCCGCGCTGGGCTTCGACAGGTAAGTGGCCTCTGGCCTTTTCTTTTTCTCTGTTTTTTTTCTATTTTTCTTTTTATTAATAAGCAGAGAGAGAGAGAAGGACTTATTTAGGCATCCTAATCACTTAGGAAAAATATGGGAAAGGTCCCAATAATTCCCTGGTGATTTTAGATACTGCCACAAAAGGTTTGGGGACTTTTAGTACTGATTTGAATTTCTCAAAAATGAATATGGCATTTCATAGGGCTGTTTATTACTGTTTGAGGTTGCTAGAGTTACTCAACTAATTTTATTAATGTGGATTACAATTTTATAATTACATCTGAAATATTTGCAACATTACATACATTTTAATTTTGTTGTTTGAGGAAATATTTATTTGACTTGCATTTCAAATTTGAATTGAGTTGGATTATTTCCTAGTTGCAATTTATTTAGATTGATCATGATGACATGGCAAGTTAAGTAGCTTAACTAGGGTGAGGTAACCTGGGGATGTTACAAATCTCCTCCACTACAAGAAATCTCGTCCCGAGATTTAAGTGGGGAAGTAAGGGTAACTTGCAGAAGAACTGACCTTTGTAGTGTGGAATATCTGACGAACAATTCAGGGAATGTGGCAGAAGTATCTCTCGAGTTGAAACTTAGGAAACGTCGAGAGCAAAGTATGAAGGTACAATAAGAAGTATCAATCGAATGGACATTCGATCGATACCTGATCGAAGTGTGAACAGGGGTTCAGGGTATCGGGAGTAGATCATCTCTCAAGTGGTGGCTCGGGATAACACACAAAGTCAAGGGCAAAGGATGCTTCAGAATCAAGGATGCTACAGGAGAGTCAGGTTCCGATCCTGTGGAACTGTGGGGGTGTCGATCAAAAGTAAGAAGAACGGTGACATCTTAATGGTCACGACATCATGGTATGTCAGAGGATAGTCTGTTGGTTATGTCGGTAATATCAGCGGTACCAAGGGCGAGGGACGAAGAGAACCATTTTCCTGCTCGCAAGAACAAGGCGGACCAATAAGGCAAAGTTCTCGTCCATCGGTGGTTACCGGAATGTCACGAACAATAATAATAGGGTCTCACTGACAAGGGTGTGCACCGAGGTGTTTACATAAGCTGGGAATTATTCCCGCTTACATCATATAAATCACAGGAAGGTTAAACAAAACAATGAAAAGGAAATGTGAGTATCAGATTAAACAGAACAATGGAAAGCAAAATGTGTTTGCACACCAGGATTGGGAGTACATTTTTTTCCAAGGAAAAGCGAAGCATGATGTACATGATAGGACAGCAAGTTCAAAAGTATTTAGACAAAGGGGCGAGGGAAAATCACGCTATTACCCATGCATCGGTGTTTGGATAATGGATCAAGGCTTTTAATGTTCAAGTTGGTGTTTGGATTACCGCAGTCATGCTTCTAGGCAGCAAGGATGTGGTGTTTCAAGTAGGGGTTGGATCGAAAGATCACAAGAGATACAAAGGGACACTTCCAAGATTATCTCGGAACGTAAGGATTAACCAAACACCACCAGGTCTGTGTTGGCAGGAAGTCAAGGATGTCATCGATGATATCTCAAATCATCGAGGGGCAGGAATGGTATTTCTAGACATGAACTCAATTGATATCCTGGAAGAGCTCAGAATGTTGATGATGATCACGACACATTTGTCGAAAGATTTAAAGAAGATGAAATCAATCGGCGATGACATCTTAGCCAAAGGGGGAATGAAGCGAAAGGTTATTGAAGCCATGGATTCGACACAAGCTCGAAATCAAGCTTGTTGTTCGAGGTGAAATGACAAGATGAGGAAGATCGACGTAAGCTTAGCTCATCGCCGGAAGTTGCTCCGGGCATAAGGACCAGGTAGCACAGTTAAAAGTTGGCGCGATAAAAATATAGCCGATCAGGCTAGGAATGATGTGATGGGGTATTAAACTTCCCAGTAACAGGTACTAGGGGTAATACCGGAAGGTAAGTCAGAGTAAAGGTTGGACGGGTGAAATGATCTGCAGAGGACAAGTATTTAACTTATCCGGGAAATGGAATCAAGGAGGAAATATGGTCGGAACCACGATTGCAAAGGATCAATTCGTAGATTCAAGATGAACTTGTACCAAGGAAATAATTATTTTTACGAGCAGCTTCCATGATAAGTTCTACATCGGGTCCATGGGCATGAACACAAAGGTTCAAGGTCGACTCCCACTTCTTCAATGAACAACTTCTCATTCACTGCTCTCTGTTAAGAATGTTTAGAGTTTGAAAGTTTAACTGGTGGAACAACAGAAGGTATGGCACATGAAGCCTTGTGGGTTCTCACAGCTAGCGAAGGCATAGACTCAACCCATAGGGGCATTTTACGGATCTATACCCCACGCTTATAGAAGCAACAAACAAAATTTCATAATTGAATATGGACAAAAAGAATTACATGATACCGCATTGCCGAAGGCAATTGCAACAGGGAAAGAATTCTCAAAGATAGAAGATGAAGGACATTGTCGGATAATAATCCAACAAAAGAGCAGGTGGTCAGCAAAGGATCTGACGTGAGCAGCGGTACTTAACCAAAAAAAGAAAGGATGTGAAGGCATCAGATTATAGAAACATCGGATCAATCCGATGTTTAAGTACAAAGGAGTTATGGTTCAGAAACGAAGGATCAGAAGTAAAAGCTCTGTCCAAATATGAGTAGGTTGAACAGAACTAGATGGACAACTTTGGTGTTCCGTCTTGTAGATATCTCCAACCATGTTTACGGGACATGTCCTGGTCAGTAGTCAGTCCCAAGTCAATATGGAGAAGGAATGCACTGTCTCTCCGTGCCATGCAAGCAGGGCGGATATACAGATGGCAAGAAGTAGAGAATGCTTCAGTGCCAAAGGCAATGGCAACGGGGAAGGAATCGATCAGGTTCTTAGAATAGAAAGGAATCGGTCGGATAATTGTCCACAAAAGGAATCAAGTAATCTGTGAGAATTACCAGGGTAAGGTTTTAACAACTGGTTCCACATGAGAGTCCTTTGAGAAAGGACGGAAGGCAAGTACCTCAGATTAAGGAAACACTTGAATAACCCAAATATAAAATTTAGAGGGATTACGATTTTCAAAGACAGAAGTGACAATTAGTTCACCTGGTCAGAGGGACGAGTGATTTGTACATGCTTAGCTGGACAATCTATCAATACTTGATTGGCCGAGAACCAGCTCATGTTCGGAATGGTGATTGAGCAGGAAGGAAAATTTCTAAGAATCGACGGATGATAGGGACTATTCTCATTCATATTGAATCCACTGATTCGGAACGTCAATGACAAAGAATGCTAATGGATATTGCGAGACATATGGATTTAACCATAATGCAGACAGACAAGACCTTCGGGAGCACTAGGCTGCAGAGGATCTTCGGGAGATCGAATTGCACTTCAAAGAATTTTGTGAGACATATGAACAACTGGGATTAACGAATCCCCGATAAGTGTGAGGAATTATCCACAGTGCGAAAGAAGCTGCAGGGTAGTAGGCTCAAAGGATTCCCGGATTAACGAGGAATATTACGGGGTATCTCGCACATAAGTGAGTAACTGGGAATGAAGATTCAAACGACAAGGATGGTTATTTATCCACGGGGGTTTGTCGGTGGTCAGGAATTGCAAAGATAGTGGGCACAAGGTCTCGGTTAACATCGAGGAGTATCTTCAGAATCTTCTGATGAAGCAGACGATCATCTGTAGTGAAAGGGGCTCTCCGGGAGGAAATGGTTACGAGATCCTAATGCCAGAGTTAGTAAAATCTTTAACCCGAATAGAAGAGAGATCAGAGTCCCAGAGTAAAGACGAGGAATAAAAGATCCTAATACCACCCAGTTGGCGACGTGGGCCCGTAAGCCACACAGCCAAGTTAGTAAAACAGTCTTTGACGGCTAGACTCAACTTCGGCTAAAGAGTTGGAAAGGGGGACTCCTAGAGGCAGTCAGCTCTGATACCAACCTGTGATGACCCCGGCTTAATCATGCACTAACCATACACGCAAATGCACACGATCAAGCCTAAGGACTCACTTGAAGATATCACAACACAACTCTAAAACATAAATAAAGTCATACAAGATTAATATTACAAGCCAGGGCCTCGAGGTCTCGAATACATAGCTCGATGGCATACAAGCGGCAGCGGAAGCATTAGATATCTGGGTACAGATATATTACAGAAAGAGAGATAAGCCTTCACAGAGGCGGGGCAAAAAAAAACTACGATCGAAAGGCGTGGGCCTCCTGCCCTGGACCCTCCGAATCGTACTCCTGGTCGTCGGTCGGCTCCTCGTAGTAGTAGTACTCTCCGGGCTGGTGGTAGTAGTGGTCGTCGACGGGTACAACTGGCTCCGGGGCTCCGTCGTCTGGATGCGACAAAGGAATAAAGGGGGAAAAAGGAAAATAAAGCAAACGTGAGTACTCATCCAAAGTACTCAGCAAGCAAGGATCTATACTACATATGCAACATTTTCAAAGGAGGGATGTATATGTGGACTGGGCTGCAGAAATGCCAGAATAGAGGGGGAAAGCCTAGTCCTATCGAAGACTAGCATCTTCAACAACCTTGCAGCATAAGAAGAGAGCAGAATAACATAATGTAAAGTATAGTAGTAATGTCATCAACCTCGGCCAGAGATTCTTCCTCAACTCCCTGCGAGAAAGCAATCCCAGAGCCATACTATCCATTTCATCTCAAGTCATGTTCTAGTTGTACCGATCGGGATACAACTCCGAGTGTCCGTTACCGTAGGACAGGCTATCGATAGAAGTTTCTTCCCTGCAGGGGTGCACCAAGTTACCCACCACGCTCGCTTAACTCCGGCCGGACACACTTTTCCGGGTCATGCCCGGCCTCGGCTAAGCAACACGCCGCAACCCGACCAAATACTTAACAGAGAGGTCAGCACGCCGGTCTAACCTATGCCCCCAGGGGTCTTGGGCCTTCGCCCCGGGAACTCCTGCGTGTTGCGTGGGCGGCCGGAAGCAGACCTAGCAACCCCTTAATACAAGCGCGGTTGCGTAACCAGTCCAATCCAGCGCGCGCCGCTCAGTCGCTGACGTCTATTAAGCTTCGGCTGAAGTATACGACGCAGAACGCCCATACTATGCCCACGTGATGGTTAGTGCTATCAGGCCAGAGGCCCCTCGGATCAAATATCCAAACCATTAGTGGATTAGGAGCGCGAGGTAACGAGCAGAGACTCACGATCGATGTGACCCCATCGCCCCGTCTCAAGGACTTGCGGCAAGGGCTAAGAATGCCCGGCCACGCCTCGTAGTTATCTCGCGGGCACCTCTCAGGTCAACCCGACTCCACATTACTTCGCATTCATGCTCGCGCGGGTACCCCTCAGGGCCGATCCGGCTTTAGTATCATGGTTCAAAGTCAAGTCATAATATCCAAAGTAGCTGTGTGTCTGACACCGAAGGGAACCCTCAGGAATCACCCTCGATGGAATTCCCGCTCGATGTTATCATCAAGGTGAACGAAGGAGGAATCACCCTCGAGGTCCACACTTGAGATGTTGCACGACGGCGTCGGTATCGGGGGTGGTGTAGGAGGAATCACCCTCGCTTACCACGACCGAGTAACTAACCTACAAGGTTATCATCTGAAGTGCTGTTGAGGTATCACCCTCGGCACTCGATAGTAAGCCAGTAGTGTTGAGCAACATAGGGGGAAGTGACGTGCGGTGCCCGGGTCTGATCTTCGATCCCGATAATCGGGTCTTCTGATTATCCAGCGGGGCAGTCGAGACAAGTGGGTCTCTGATGAGGCTCTACCCATCCTATACTAAACAGTTTAGGAGAACAGGCAGGTATCAAAAGTAGGCTACAATAAAACAGGCTATGCAGCAGATATATGACAACAGTAGCAGCAGTACTTCTAATGCAAGCATAAGAGAGAAGAGAGTGGGCGATATCAGAATGCTCAAAATGGGGGTGCTTGCCTGTTTGCTCTGCGGCAAGGGCAAGGTCGTCTGTGGTGTCGTCGGGGACGTAGTCGTACTCCGGAGCTGCGTCTGCCTCGGGAGCTACGTCAACGTCGGGGTCTACCGAGAGAGAAGAGGGGGAAGAAAAGTAAATATAATGCAAACAGATGCAACACAGGGTATGCTACGACTATGATGCAGTGCAGGGTTGCCTAAAGATGCATCTAAACCATTTGGTTACTTTTAGGATTAACCAGGGATTTATTAATCGGCATGTGTGCACTATTCATCTACCGTAAACGGGCTTGGAGTTATGAGTTCTTCTACGTGGGGGGTTCCGACAGGGAAACAGACGGCACGATTAGACTCGTCTCGTCGTTCTGAGCAACTTTCATGTTTTAACTTTTTCGATCCGAGCTATGGATTAATTTCTACGAATTTCTAAAGAATTTTGCATTTTCTGAAATTATTTAAAATAACATAATTTAACAGAAAAGGAATATGACGTCATGCTGGAGTCAGCATCGCGTCAGCGGTCAGCGGACCGACTGACCAGTCAACGGGGCCCACTGGCCAGTGACTGGACCAGTCCAGTCAGCATTGACTGGTCAAAGGGCCCGGGTGGGTCCCACATGTCACTGGCTGGGGCTAGCCCAGTCAGCAGTTGACTAGTCAACTGGGGTCAACGGGGCCCACCTGTCGGTGTGATAGCCTCTAACTAATGGGTTGATTATTTTAACTAACTGGGTTATTAAGCTACGGGTCCCACATGTCATAGGCTTAGGGTTGGACTAATAGGGTCATTAGTGGCTAATTAACTGGGTTGACCAGCTGCTAACTCCGGCGTTGATCCGGCGCGGCGGAGGAGCTCTGGCCGGCCGTTTTCGGTGGCGGATGGACGCGTGGGTGGTACCGCTGGAAAGCTAGAGCTCGCGCGGTTCGAATGGTGGTCGTGGGGTGGCCGAAGATGCACCGTAGCGGCGGCGGC
Organism: Thinopyrum elongatum; assembly: GCA_011799875.1. Classification (NCBI taxonomy): domain Eukaryota; kingdom Viridiplantae; phylum Streptophyta; class Magnoliopsida; order Poales; family Poaceae; genus Thinopyrum; species Thinopyrum elongatum. Next base: position 412,676,052 of record CM022297.1, on the reverse strand, counting down.
AGCGAGCTGGGCGGCGGCCGGAGTTGGGCGGGCACGGGGTTAACTCTACGGGCGCTAACGCGACGAATTGGTGGCACGGGCGGCATCGGGGCGATGTCCTGAGCACGACTGAGTGCTTGCCCGGTTCTGAAACGAACGACAGCAGCAACGATGATGACCGCAGCGGCGGCGCAGTTTTGCCAGAGCATAAACGAAGACGGCGACGGTGCCATGACTACGGATTGGAAGCGGCTAGAAAGGGAAAACGCGTGGATGCTCACCGAGGAGCACATGAAAGGCTCGGTGTCAATTTAGTAGCAGCAGAGGCAGAGCATTCGTCGGCGAAGCTTCGGCGACAGAGGAAGAAGAAGGGGGTCAATCCGTTCGATGCGGGGTCGCCCGACCTGATCTGGTCCTCGCAGCCGACGTGAACGATGATGGGGTTGCTGGTGGACTCGCTAGTTCGGCGCGGGGACGCCGGTGGCCACGGGAACAGCGAGGTCCATGGCGGCGACGACACGGCTGTGATCTGGATCGAGTGGAAAGGGAGCGAAGGGAGAGTCCATGCAAGCATCCTGATCTCCCCTCCTTCCTCTTCCCTTCTCATCTTCTTCTCGTCTCTTTCCTTACCCCCCCCCTCTTCTTATCCACCAGAGAGAGAGGGATATGGTGGGGGGGGGGGGGGCTATAGGGTTGGAGGGGGGACGAGGGCAGGGCGCGGCCTTATCCGCCGGAGAGGGCCGCGGATGGCTGACGCGTGCGGCGGCGTTGATCGAAGCGGCTCCGGTGCCGACACGGGGAAGAGGACGGCTGTAGCGGTGGTTTGGGCTGGGCCGCGCTGGGCTTCGACAGGTAAGTGGCCTCTGGCCTTTTCTTTTTCTCTGTTTTTTTTCTGTTTTTCTTTTTATTAATAAGCAGAGAGAGAGAAGGACTTATTTAGGCATCCTAATCACTTAGGAAAAATATGGGAAAGGTCCCAATAATTCCCTGGTGATTTTAGATACTGCCACAAAAAGTTTGGAGACTTTTAGTACTGATTTGAATTTCTCAAAAATGAATATGGCATTTAATAGGGCTGTTTATTACTGTTTGAGGTTGCTAGAGTTACTCAACTAATTTTATTAATGTGGATTACAATTTTATAATTGCATCTGAAATATTTGCAACATTATGTACATTTTAATTTTGTTGTTTGAGGAAATATTTATTTGACTTGCATTTTAAATTTGAATTGAGTTGGATTATTTCCTAGTTGCAATTTATTTAGATTGATCATGATGACATGGCAAGTTAAGTAGCTTAACTAGGGTGAGGTAACCTGGGGATGTTACATGTAACTGCAGTGATATTCTAGATGAAAGCCATCATCAAAATAGTTCTGGAGAGAAAGTCTTCACTTTTTCTTCGCGTGTGTCCCTTGCTTATTGTGCCGTAACCATGGATAATGTTTATCGTTTAACAGGGTGCTTGGGTCAGCCTTCACTTTGAATGGAGGAATTTCATGAAACTTTTCATAATCTTCAGACATGTCTGTCTTGCCCTCCACTCCCACGATGTCTCTTCTCCCTGAAAGAACTATGTGGCGCTTTGGCTCATCGTATGATGTATTCGCTTCCTTATCTTTTCTTTTTCTCGGTTTGGTAGACATGTCCTTCACATAGAAAACCTGTGCCACATCATTGGCTTGGACGAATGGTTCGTCTGTGTACCCAAAATTGTTGAGATCCACTGTTGTCATGCCGTACTGCGGGTCTACCTGTACCCTGCCTCCTAACAGATTGACCCATTTGCACCGAAACAAAGGGACCTTAAAATCATGTCCACAGTCAAGTTCCCATATGTCCACTATGTAACCATAACATGTGTCCTTTCCCCTGTTGGTTGCTGCATCAAAGCGGACACCACTATTTTGGTTGGTGCTCTTTTGATCTTGGGCGATCGTGTAAAATGTATTCCCATTTATCTCGTACCCTTTGTAAGTCAATACAGTCGAAGATGGTCCCCTGGCCAATGAGTACAGCTCATCTCCAACAATCTTGTCACCCATGAGATGTGTTTGCAACCAACTGCCGAAAGTCCTGATGTGTTCACATGTAATTCAATCGTCACACTGCTCCGGGTGTTTGGAGCGCAGAATATTTTTGTGTTCATTGACATACGGGGTCACCAAGGTAGAATTCTGTAGAACTGTGTAGTGTGCTTGACCCCAAGAATGCCCGTCACTACATATTATTGAGTCCGCTCCTAGCATGCCTTTTCCAGTCAGTCTCCCCTCATACCGCGATTGAGGGAGACCAATCGGCTTAAGGTCAGGAATGAAGTCAACACAAAACCCAATGACCTCCTCTGTTTGATGGCCCGTAGAGATGCTTCCTTCTGGCCTAGCACGGTTATGAACATATTTCTTTAATACTCGCATGAACCTCTCAAAGGGGAACATATTGTGTAGAAATACAAGGCCCAGAATGGCAATCTCGTCGACTAGATGAACCAGGACGTGCGTCATGATATTGAAGAAGGATGGTGGAAACACCAGCTCGAAACTGATAAGACATTGCACCAAATCATTCTTTAACCTTGGTAGGATTTCTGGATCGATTACCTTCTGAGAGATTGCATTGAGGAATGCACATAGCTTCACAATGGCTAATCGAACGTTTTCCAGTAGAAGCCCCCTCAATGCAACCAGAAGCAGTTGCGTCATAATCACGTGACAGTCATGAGACTTTAGGTTCTGAAACTTTTTCTTTGGGATATTTATTATTCCCTTTGTGTTGGACGAGAAGCCAGACGGGACCTTCATGCTGAGCAGGCATTCAAAGAAGATTTCCTTCTCTTCTTTGGTAAGAGCGTAGCTGGCAGGACCTTGATACTGCTTTGGATGCATGCCATCTTTTTCGTGCACATGTTGCTGGTCCTCCCGTGCCTCCGGTGTATCTGTTGTCTTCCCATACACGCCCAAGAAGCCTAGCAGGTTCACGCAAAGATTCTTCGTCACGTGCATCACGTCGATTGCAGAGCGGACCTCTAGGTCTTTCCAATAGGGTAGGTCCCAAATATAGATTTCTTCTTTCACATGGGTGCGCGTCCCTCAGCGTCATTCGGAACAGATAGTCCGCCAGGACCCTTTCCAAAGATTACTTGTAAATCATTGACCATATCAAGTATGTGATCACCAGTACGGAGGGTGGGCTTCTTCTGGTGATCTGTCTCACCTTTGAAATGCTTGCTTTTCTTTCGACATTGATGGTTGGTCGGAAGATATCGACGATGTCCCAGGTACACATTCTTCCTGTATTTGTCCAAATATATAATTTCGGTGTCATCTAAATAGTGCGTGCATGCGTGGTATCCCTTGTTTGTCTGTCCTGAAATGTTACTGAGAGCAGGCCAATCATTGATGGTTACAAACAGCAACGCATGTACATCAAATTCCTCCTGTTTGTGCTCATTCCACACACGTACACCTTTTCCATTCCACAGCTGTAAAAGTTCTTCAACTAATGGCATTAGGTACACATCAATGTCGTTGCTGGGTTGCTTAGGGCCTTGGATGAGCACTGGCATCATAATGAACTTCCGCTTCATGCACAACCAAGGAGGAAGGTTATAGATACATAGAGTCACGGGCCAGGTGCTATGATTGCTGCTCTGCTCCCCAAAAGGATTAATGCCATCTGTGCTTAAACCAAACCATACGTTCCTTGTGTCACCTGCAAAGTCCTCCCACCTTCTCTTGATTTTTCTCCACTGCGACCCGTCAGCGGGTGCTCTCAACTTCCCGTATTTCTTACGGTCCTCTTTGTGCGATCGCATCAACTTGGCATGCTCTTTGTTTCTGAACAGACGTTTTAACCGTGGTATTATAGGAGCATACCACATCACCTTGGCAGGAACCCTCTTCCTGGGGCGCTCGCCCTCAACATCACCAGGGTCATCTCATCTGATCTTATACCGCAATGCATCACATACCGGGCATGCGTTCAATTCCTCGTACTCACCGCGGTAGAGGATGCATCATTAGGGCATGCATGTATCTTCTGCACCTCCAATCCTAGAGGGCATAGAACATTCTTTGCTTCGTACGTACTGTCGGGCAATTCGTTATCCTTTGGAAGCTTCTTCTTCAATATTTTCAGTAGCTTCCCAAATCCGTTGTCAGATACACCATTGTCTGCCTTCCATTGCAGCAATTCCAGTGTGGTACCGAGCTTTGTGTTGTCATCTTCGCAATTTGGGTACAACCCTTTTTTGTGATCCTCTAACATGCGATCGAACTTCAACTTCTCCCTTTCACTTTGGCATTGTCTCTTTGCATCAACAATGACCCGGCGAAGATCATCATCGGGCACATCGTCTGGTTCCTTTTGATCTTCAACTTTCCCCGTTGCAGTATAACCGTATTCAGGGGGCGGATAGTTGTCATCATCCTCTTCTTCTTCGTTGTCTTCCATCATAACCCCTCTTTCTCCGTGCTTGGTCTAAACATTATAGTGTGGCATGAAACCCTTCTCAAGCAGGTGGACGTGAAGGGTTTTCGAGTCAGAGTAATTCTTCGTATTCCCACAGATAGGGCATGGACAATACATAAAACCATTATGCTTGTTTGCCTCAGCCACTTCGAGAAAATTATGCAGGCCCTCAATGTACACGGAGGTGCGTCTGTCACCATACATCCATTGCCGGTTCATCTGCGTGCATTATATAATTAAGTGTATCAAAAACCATTACAGAACATCATGAATAGAGAGGTGACCAAATTAATACAAGTTCATCATCACATTAAAACCAAAGTACAATAGTGATCAAATGTTATTACTGAAAAAATAAATACATAAAGTTCATACATAGTTCTCAATGAACAACATGTAGCTCTCTAGAGTATCTAATTAAAATATACATTGAAACTATGTAAAATATTTCAATGCAACAACAAATGCGATCATAATCGAAACTAAGGTAACAATTGATCTAACGGCATAATGATACCAAGCCTCAGTATCAATGGCATATTTTTTTAATCTTTCTAATCTTCAAGCGCATTTCATCCATCTTGATCTTGTGATCATCGACGACATCCGCAACATGCAACTCCAATTCCATCTTCTCCTCCTCAATTCTTTTCACTTTTTTCTTCAAGTAATTGTTTTCTTTTTCAACTAAATTTAACCTCTCGACAAGAGGGTCGGTTGGAATTTCCGGTTCACATACCTCCTAGATAAAAACATCTATGTCACGTTGGTCGGCATAATTGTCATAAACACTAAATGAAACAAATAGTTATAAAAGATAATATACCACATCCAAATCATAGACAGGACGAGGGCCGACGGGGGCGGATACCAAAACCATGGCACTATATAATAACAAATAATAATAAAAGTAAGAAAATTATACAAGTACCTATCTAAATCTTACAAGTAAGAATTTTTTTCGTTTAGAAAGAAGATAAGAACAAGAGGCTCACCACGGTGGTGCCGGCGATGAGATCGGCGCGGGTGATCGACGGCGGTGAGTACGGGGACGGGACGGGACGGACCGCCAAACCTAGACAAATCTTGAGGAAAATGGAGCTTGGAGGTCGAGCTTGGAGAGGAGAAAGCTTAAGTGTGGCTCGGACATTTCATCGAACACCTCATGTGCATGCATAGAAGGGAGACAGAGCAGCGCATGCACACACCTCCCACACGGCCAAAAAACAGAGGAGTGAGCGGGCAGGGGCGAGGGTATATATAGGTATCTCTTTAGTCCCGGTTGGTGGCTAGAACCGGGACAGAAGCCTGATCTTTAGTCCCGATTCCAGCCACCAACCGGGAGTAAATGGCAGCGCCAGGAGCGAGGCCCTTTGGTCCCTCTGAAATCGGGACCAAAGGGGTCAGACGAACCGGGACTAATGGCCCCCGAGGCCCGGCCAGCACCCTGGCCTCACGAACCGGGACTAATGCACCCATTGATCCCGGTTCGTAGGAGAACCGGGATTAATGTCCTTTTCTGACCTGAACCAAAGCCCTGTTTTCTACTAGCGTTTGGACTGTAGATAGCAAAATAATTTGATAAAAATACATTGGGTAACACCCGAAGATCCTATCTGGTAGCGAAAGATCACGTCCACTAGCGCTAGTGGCGTGGCGACTGTGAGGCACGGCCCCACTGCATGTTAGAAATAGCACAAGTGTTCATATACGTTGTACGCGTCCCTACTGCCTGTTAAAATAGAGGTACTGAAAACCGCAACCTTTTCATCACATTAAAGATCTAAATGTCAAGATAAAAAAAGATTTAAATGTCGAAGGTATTGCTCTAATGAACTTCCCCGTGTCTCCCACGTATGTCTGGATCAGACTGTGTAGACTCTGGACACAAAAGATCATCCAACGGGCTTCTGTATTTTCTATTGTACCATGGCTTATATAGGTGTGTGCATGTTATTTGTGTTTATCACCCAATGTTGTTGTGGGGAACGTGAACGACCTCGAATTTTTCTGTTCAATTGCCAAACATTATTTTCAATATTGTTGTGGTTGTCTGCATCTGAAGATACAAAAGGCCGGGCGTTTCATCTATATGTCAGTGACCCAAAGGCAGGTGCCTTTAAGGCACCGAAGCTGCGTCCCTACGATACAACGAGAAAGTGCGGGTGTACGTGTCGTGCGAGTCCTCACCATATGCTAGAGAAAAATAGACCAAAAGTGTGCGCTTTGTTTTCGTGGCTACAGAAGGATCTGCCACGACATCCTACTTGGCATCGTGACTGGCATCCATCTGAATTCCCTTTGAGTTTCTTGGTATGGTCGGCAACTCGGCATCCATGTGGGGAGTTTATTATCGTACACTTTGTACCTCAGAGTGCTTAAGATGGGAAGTGGCTAGTGCGTGCACGGTGCGCGCGCTAAAGCAAGATAGTGATAGATAGTAGCGGTAGTGCCCTGTTTATTTTATGTGCACTTTCTAGGTATCTTGTATCCAAGGTTTTGGAAGCAAGTGGGCATGGAGGTATCGGAGACTGATTTGGTTGTGTATATGTTAATATATTTTTCTACAAACTTATTGAAAGTATATAAAGTTTGACTTTAGACAAACCTAATATGCGGAGTAAATAAAAAGGGAGGGAGTACATAGCAGATTGGCTTGATATATTATTTTTATTGGACAATGTGATGTATAATTGGTGTATCTTGTCATAAGTTCCATGTACTTTTTTTTGAACCGAGTAGTTCCCTCGGTAATCCTTGGCACATAAATATGTTTTCTTCATCACAAGAAATCCTACAAAGGCATGGAAAATCCATGCATGACCATGGCAGTCCGGGCTGCAGCCCACTAGAGGGTGGCAGGGTGGAAGGTGACAGTGGAATACTTATCAGTGCAGCAGTACAAAGGCTCCCAGTCGAGGTGGCTGTGGACTCCACACATGCGTTGAGAAGCCAGAAGAAAAGTGTAAGCAAATATCTGACTTTAACATACTTACTTGTTTTTAAATGATTCACAAGAGAGTTGTTTGAATTACCATTTTTTTGTAAAGATACACCTAACAAATATCATCCTTCTAACATATCATTCCTAGTTGCTAGTGTCATGCATTTGGCGTCTTACAATGAACGTAGGCGAAGGACATGTTTCTTTGGATTGTGCATCAGTGAATTTGTATGAGATAGTTTCTTATACATGTTCCATTTGTACCATTCTAAATATACTGAATCTACCTTGATGATTCCCTTAATATCCAACTCTCTATTGCTGCTTCTTCAACAACATCACAACCAATATTATTTGAAGCATGTGAAAGCATGGCAACCGACACATCTTCCATGATGAACTTGACCTGCCAACCTGATGGCATTCCTAACCGAGAAGGAATTTAACCTCAATGTTATAGTGCCTTCGAGCTATTGTAGTTTTTTGTTCTTGCTTTCTTGGTGCCTTGGTCACCCGCCATTCTCACCTTGTGGGTCCTTTTAAGTAGAAAAAAATGTGGCGTCATTTTAATGGTGTAGTAAGGTTCCTTGACGGTCCCATGTACCAAGGGTACATCAGCTTACCGAAAGTCGGCCACCAATCTGTACATCGGCTTAGGCCCGCGACCTCACAACTTGTACTACATGACTGTAAACCGAGTCAGGCCCATATAACCCTACCCATCGTCGACGTACATAAGAGGAGGTAGGGGCGAAAATGCATACGAACTCTTGGGTGCCATGGACCCTATATGAATAGTAAAATTGAAAAAATACTAGGAGAAATTAAAAAATTCTGAAATTTTGGGGTATCAAACCTGGCTGTTCATTCTACTCATGTACGAAGTTTTGTGAAGAAATGAAATCTATGGCATTGCGGTGCGGCCTGGCCTAGGGGCCTGATCCGGCAGATAGGGGCCATGGTGGAGGACACCGAGGTGATGGCACCGGGGACATGTGAGTGGATCCGCAAGGTAGCTACAACGGCAATGATTTTTGTGGCTACAACATCGGTTGGATATGAAAACCGCCTTATGTCCAAGCGTCCCTTTTCTCTTCTGTCGATGAGGATCGAAGGAGGTGCGGCACAAACCGGAAGCAGAACGACGCAGTCCTAAATTTGCATTTGGCGTCTTCTCCGGTGGTGTGGCCGGGTTTTGGGCTCTCTCAGCACAAATATTTGGCTTGTGAGATGTCGTCAGACAGCAGAAAAGTTGCTGCCAGTGATGAATTCGACAACAAGTATGCGTGTACTCGGGGTGAACCCATGATCTTCTCATTCACTAGATCAGGAAATGTTGTCGTGCGAGCGAAGCACCTTTGTTGAAAGTGTTGGCTCCAAGCTTGACTTCAAGGATGAAAATTGCATGTTAGACCTTTAGTTGAACTCGTCAACGTCGGTACATATACCGAAATCTCTTCTTGAATTGGGTTTGTGGTAGGATTGTAGAGATCCTGTCCTGAGGTCGATCATTTTGAATGGCCTTGTTTTTCCATAAAGCCGAGATTCCTAGGCTTCGCATATAATATAGTTAAATAACTAAAAATATATGGATGTGTGCATTTTTGATAGCGTACGCCAAGTGTTATCTTCCTTTCCGAAAATAAATATGTTAGTGTAGCATTTTCGCCGTCAAATATTTACGGTGAGCAAATGAGCACTTGATATGTTTGATCATATACTCGATGCGGCAACAAGCTACATGCAGCACGAGCATTGAAACCGTCGTGGGATGATTCTCAAGAGCTTGAGCATGCAGAATTCTGCTCCCTTGTGGTGCGGTACCGGCAATGGCATGCTTCGTTGCGCGATGAACTCACACGATGACCACGGTGATCATGTCGGTCTCCGCGGGACACTGGTTATGGCCAATGCCGCCGCTGCCGCCCTTGGCGGGCGCGCCCTCGATGACCGGCTGCCGGCAGGTGGGGCAGGAGCCGTGGGACACCAGCCAGGCGTCGACGCACCGGACTTGGAACCCGTGAGCGCACCGCGGCAGCACGCGCACCTTCTCGCCGTCCACGAACTCGCCGAGGCAGATGGCGCACACGTCGTCGATGATCTCCCCGGACCCGTACACCTCCACGGGGAGGCTCCTCAGCACGCGCCTCTTGATGCCGCTGCCTCCGCGGCAGGCACCCCGCCCCGTCGCCCCGCCCTCGCCGGCGGCGGCTGCCGCGGCACCGCGGCCCACGTACCGGAGCGCGCGCCGCGCCAGCGAGTTGAGCCCGATGGCGAAGAGCAGCGCGAAGAAGAGCGATGAGTTCGCCGGGCCCCCGTTGCAAGGTATTGGAACTGGATTGATGCCTGTGGTACCCCCGTTGCGCGGATGTGTACTTTGAAAAAGGGCAAAGCGGGGCTACCCAAGGAAGGATCTCCTTCGCGCGGGCTTTCCTTGCGTGCATGGAACAAACGAACCTGGGGTTGGGGGTATCTCTGGACTGGTCAGCGAACTCGCCGTGCGACGGCGAACAAACGCCGTACTGCAGTTTTAATGAGGCGAAGAGGGCGTCGCAACCGCCCGTTCGTCACCTTGAAGGTTTTTCAGGGTGATTTATATTGTCGCGACGATGGCAAATTCAGTTTGTAAGTACGGGCGATTTTCTGGTAAAAAAATGAACCGAGGCAAATTTGCCATGTCTATCAACTAAACTTGCCATCCTCGACGAACATAATTTTTATGAAAAACATTCAATTTGTCATGTATAAAAATTTGATGTTCGTTAGATATTCGGGTTCTAGTTTTAAATAACGGGCTTGAACCGGTAAATGCAGCTTGGTCGGCTATCGCATCAGAGAGCTTAGCGGAATGCACACAACAAAACGACGAAATAATACCATACATCACTATTGAACTGCTTGCTAGACAAAAAAGGAAGCAACTTTTCACGAGGGTGCTAAGGTGGTCGCCGTACCCTAGCTGCCTTCTTGTCTCACCACCGCCATGGCACATCGTCGGGCAAGGCCTGCACGGCGCCAGCGCCGGCACCAACAGGGAGGCCCCGTTCAAGGGCGGCTTATTGGTGGATGTTTTGGAGGTCTTGGAGGGTTGTTGTGGTTGGAGAAGAAGATGAAGGCTCGAGTGAAGGTCTTCGTCAGACGATGGTCGGCTGCAGCTGTGGTGCAGCCGGTGGCGGGCAGACGAATCTAGCGCGATGAGCTTCTATGGTGGCCCGGGCTTGCTAGGCCACCGAAGAAGATGGTGTCGGCGCATGGCCCTGGACTTGGCGTACACCAGCGTTGATAATTTGTCTCAGATTTTCTTCAGGGGATCTTCATGTTAAGTTTGGGACGGTGTGGTGGCAGCACTTTCCCAATCTAGGAATAATCTCTTCCCCGCGCTATCTCTATTCCGATGGTGTGCTTATCACCGAAGGAGGGCGTGTTGTTTTGTGTCTCCGATCTTCCAGGATTTGGCCGGTATAAGATTCCAATGCATCCGTCTAGATTTAGCTGGCTTTCGTGGTCTTCAAAGTTTCTACAAACCTTGTCAGTGTCCTTTTCTCCAGAACCGCGAGCTTCACAGATAGTAGCCGGCGACGTTTCCTGGTTTGCATCAACAACTTCCCAGTCGCTACTTTTACTAGCTTTTGGGTTTCAAATTTTTTTTTCCTGTCAAGATAGAGGCCCAGAGGCGACATAGTAGATCTATGCTCATGCCGCGCAACTGGTGGGTGCAGAAGAAAGAAAATTTCAACACCCTCAAAGCTTTCACTATAATTTTATTTTTCTGGGGAGTGTGTTTGTAAGGTCACGTGAATCTTAGTATATGGCCTTGGGCCATTCCAGAAAAAAAAACCAATGCATTACTACTAGCCGTGCCCGGCCTTGGTAGTAATAACTACTCCCTGCACTGAGACGACGACACTTATTTTGTATCGAAGATAGTAAAATAATTTGATGACAAGGCATTGGATAACCCCGAAAGATCCTATCTGATAGCAAAAGATCAGGCCCCCCGCGTTAGTGCCGCGGGGACCGTGGGGCGCGACCCCGCTGCATAGTAGAAATAGCACAAGTGTTCATATACGTTGTAAGCGTTCCTACTGCCGTTAAAATGGAGCGCGCTGAAAACCACAACTTTTTCCTCAAATTAAAGATCTAAATGTCAAGATTGAAAAAAAGATATAAATGTTGAAGGTATTGCTCTAATGAACTCCCCCTATCTCCCACATATGTCTGGATTAGACCGTGTAGACTCTGGCAACAAAAGATCATCCAACGGGCTTATGTATTTTCTATTGTACCATAGCTTATGTTAGATATACGACGGGCAAATAAACACGATGAAGAACGAAAAACAAGCAGGAGACACGAGATTTAATGTGGAAAACCCCTCCAACACGAAGGGGAAAAAACCACGGGCGCCAGCCAGCCAAACTTCACTATATCGTGGGTGGTTATAAACGCCGGAGATTTACAACTGATCAACTTATCCCGTGCGGCGGCTTACAAGAGGTATATATAACATAGGTGACCTAGGTCAATACTGATCCCTGCGATGGGCCTCGCTCCGCTCGCTCGTCAGAAGTTAGCCTTTCTCTTTATACTTGAATTTGGAGCATAACATAACAGCATATATAGGTGTGTGCATCTTCTTTGTGTGTTATTACCCAATGTTGTTTGTGGGGAACGCGAAGGATCTCGAATTTTTCTTTTCACTATCCATGCCTAACAGTATTTTCAATAGTGCTGTCGTTGTCTGCATCTGAAGATACAAAAGGCCGGGCGTTTCATCTTATTTTAAGAAGAATAAAAAAACATTCCACTACAGAGAAAAAACTAGTATCATGTTTAGGAATTTTGATTGAAATCCGCTTTATGGGTGCTTTAGTTATAAATACTACTTTTCTTATTTTGATGATCTACAACGCAGAAAAGATAAATTGGCTCTGGAATTGTTAAATTTTGATACAGGAAACCGCCTGCAAAAAAATACTACTCCTCCTCCACTACTACTCACCTGTAACCAGGTTAGATTCTTGGTGATAACATAAATAAATCCGATTTCACGGAAATCACTTCTTCGAGCTCGAGAAAAATCAACTATCGTAGTGAAAGTTCACGACTGCAAGCCCTAGTGACACAAGTGTGCGAATACATGGTACGCGTCCCTACCGTGTCGTCAACAACGGAGCAAAAGCGCGCTCTTATCTACGATACAACGAGAAAGTGCGGGTGTACGTGTCGTGCGAGTCCTCACCATTTGCTAGAGAAAAATAGACCAAAAGTGTGCGCTTTGTTTTCGTGGCTACAGAAGGATCTGCCACGACATCCTACCTGGCATCATGACTGGCATCGATCTAAATTTCCCTTTGAGTCTCCTGGTATGGTCGGCAAGTCGGCATCCATGCATGTGGGGAGTTTATTATCGTACACTTCGTACCTCAGAGTGCTTAAGATGGGAAGTGGCCAGCGCGTGCACGGTGCGCGCGCTAAAGCAAGACAGTGATAGATAGTTAGTAGCGGTAGTGCCCTGTTTATTTTACGTGCACTTTCTGGCACCAGTAGAAAAATGCCCATTTGTCCCGGTTCATAAGGCCCATTTGTCCCGGCCCGAACCGGGACTAAAGGGTCGGGACTAAAGTCCAACACCTTTAGTCCCGGTTCTTATACGAACCGGGACAGATGGGGCTCCACGTGGCCGCTGCGGCGAGCCCAGAGAGGAAGGCCTTTAGTCCCGGTTGGTAACACCAACCGGGACCAAAAATCATCCACGTGTCAGCAGCTCAGGAGCTGGGGTTTTTGTTTTTTTTTTTAAGGGGGGGGGAGGGGTTTAGGGGTTTTGTAGGGTTAATTTAGGGGTTTCATATATTGTGTTAGCTAGCTAATAGAGAGAAGTGTCATCTCTTATCTCCGTGCTTGGTCGACGCTACGTACTATACGTATAGAGAGGACTCGACACGCTAGCTAGTAAGCAAAAGAAGGAAACCATTAAGTACACAAGATCATCATGAACATATACAGAGAGAAGTGATCGACCTCCTCCTTCTCCGAGAGATTGGTCGAACAACAAGTTTTCGTATATCTATCCGACGCTACTAGCTACATATATACAATATAAGATCCCTAACATCTGATGTCAAGCTCCACATTGTATTCTCCGGCTGGATTGATGACGTGGTCAAGAAAGAATCCAGCCAATTCCTCTTGAATTGCCTTTAAGCGATCTTGTGGTAGGAGTTCATCCCGCATCTGCCAAATCTAATTTGAAGAAGGGGGTCAATACATATATATGAATGAAACTCAACACAAATGATGGTAATAAAATAAAATTGTGAATATTATTGCTTACGCACTTCATATTGTTTTTCAGAGTAGCCCCGCTTAGAGGTCGTTGCGTTGTAGATGTACTCGCAAACGTAGTATCCACAAAAATTATTCCCGCCTTCCTGCCACAACCACTTTACGAGAAATAGAGGTCAATCAAACTGATAATCAAGCATTATAAATGGTATTGATGAAATTAGCTAGAATCAATGGGAGATGCGCGGAACTAGCTAGTAGTACTTACTTTCGGGTGTATAAATCGCAGATCCCCGGCAGTCCCGGAATTTCTGCGGTGAACACTTTCCAAACCCTGCGAGACAAAGAAAATAATTACTTGATATCAGGAAATGAACAAAGTTGCCGATATGGTGCGATAATGATCGATTGAACTTACTTCTGGAGCATTTCAGTCATGGCCGCATACTCCTTGGGATCTTTTCGTCTTGAGTCTAAGACGGTTACTAGTCCCTGCTCAAGCTTAATCTCTAGGAGAATAAAGTGGAAGCTGCGCACGCATGCATAACTCATCAATTACATTACTATAACCTCGAGTAATAATGGAAACCGAATATGCAGAAGACAGTAACACTCACTTGAAGTTGTAAGGAAAGAGTATTTTATCTTTATTTTGATTTTTAAGCAACGATTGTAGCAAGTTGGCCTCGGTTTCTTTCGGATTATATGTAACCGTCCATTCATCTATGAGATTTGTGTTAATGAACCCAATATCATAGATTTGTGCATTTCTGCATTCGATGATCTTCAATCTGCATAATATAGTGAGGATAATTATATAAACATGCAATGAAAGAGCTGAGCTATATATAGAGACTTAATTACAGAAGTATAGTACTTACACACAGTAGCAAGTGATGATTATTTTATCGAGGTCCTTTTGATTGAAAAACTGGAAGAACTCCTCAAATGGAACAAACAACAGATTAATTCCAACGAGGTCGTGCTCCTCTTTAACTCTCAGCGTCAAAATATCCTTCCCAGACTTGCAGGTGTCCATGTACCAATTATGGAATCTTCGCATCATCGTTGTTAGAGGAGGATCACCAGGTCTGACGAGAGGCTTCCCGTACTGGTATTTGTGTTCGTCCACCAGCATTGTATCCAAATGTGCATCGTCGGGCAGGTAATCACCAGGATTGGTACCGGGCAGCATCCCCGGCAGATTTGCGACGATATCGCTAGACACCTTGAGCGGGGGGCACGATTGGTTTGCCTGTTCGCCGAGTTGGGGAATTTTGTTCCCACTTCTTCGTTCTTGTAACCTTTTGTCAGTTGAAGTAGTTCCCGACCGGTGCGCTCCTTCCACTGCCTTTTTAAGAGCGCAGACATGGTTGTCATCCGGCGGAGGCCGTGGTGGTCGCTTCAGGTTCTTCACAGTGCGCTTCAATTTCACCGGATCCATCTTCTCCTCCGGAGGTGGATTTTTCTTTGCAAAAAAGTCCCTCACTTGGGCTTTACAGATCTCCGTGTTTTTCTCGTCGGTCATCTCGTATGGTAACTTCTCTAGAGGCGTGAGAGTCGGACCGAATCTGTATTGCCTCCCGCCTCCGGCTGTACTGCTAGACGCCGGAGCAGTCGGAGTGGCTGCGGCTGTCTTCCTTCGTTGCTTACGAGGCGTAGAAGGAGGCGGAGTGCTACGACGCGCCGGAGCAGCCGGAGCGGCGGCGGCTATCTTCCGCTGTTGCTGACGAGGCGGAGAAGGAGGCGGGCTGCTCGGACGCGCCGGCGCAGGCGGAGAAGGAGGCGGAGTGCCGCCACGCGCCGAAGCAGCCGGAGAAGGAGGCGGAGGAGGAGGCGGAGTGCCCTGACTCGCCGAAGGAGGAGGCGGAGGAGGAGGCGGAGTGCCCTGACTCGCCGGAGGAGGAGGCGGAGGCGTCCAGTTCGGAAGGTTGATTTGCTCCTTCCGCCATAGACATGGAGTCTTCAGAGCAAGACCCAGCTGAGTCTCCCCTTCACCGGTAGGGTGGTCAAGCTGGAGCTCCTCAAATCCCTCCGTTATTTCATCGACCATCACAATAGCATAGCCTTGTGGAATCGGAAGGCAGTGAAAAGTTCCGCCGGGTTGAGGAGGTGTAACAGAGCCGACAGCCGCCTTGACTTTGAGGTGCTGCCATTGCGTCATAAGGTGGCAATCTTGAGCCTCCGTGATAGCATCCACGGGGTAGCTGGGAGCCGTGAAGTCAGGCTGCTGAAGGACCTCGGTGGAAGCCACGCTGCTTCTCCGCTGAGATGGAGGGGTAGCTTCTGGGGTAGCTCCGGCAGGTCGCTGGCTCTGAACTAGTAGTGCTTGTTCCTCTAGCGCTCGTACCCTTGCATTCAGCGACTGCAGTTCCGTCTGCTCCACTTTCCTCCTCCTCTCCCGGGTTTTGTAACCGCCTGCGCTGGGAAACCCAACCCTCCACGTAACGGAGCCTGCCGTGCCTCGTGTTCATCCTGGATGCTCAGGATTCCCGAGGGCCTGTGTGAGCTCGTCCATCTCTCTGTCGGGAACGAACGTCCCTTCCTGCGCTGCGGCGATATACTTCTGAAGCTTCTTGACGGGTATTTCAAGTTGCTCCTTCGTCCAATGGCACTTCCCTGTTTCAGGGTCCAAGGTTCCCCCAACCCCGAAGAACCAAGTCCTTGAACGGTCTGGCCAGTTCAATGTCTCTGGTTCAACCCCTTTATCAAGCAGGTCCTTCTCAGCCTTGTCCCACAACGGCCGGGCTTTCAGGTAGCCACCTGACCCCATGCGATGGTAATACTCCTTCTTTGCAGCATTTTTCTTGTTTGTCGCTGACATCTTCTTACTCTTCTCCGATGTCTTGTGGGCCACAAATGCGGGCCAGTGATCTCTTATCTTCTCAAATCGGCCGGTGAATTCTGGAGTCTTCCCTTTGTCGACAAACGTTGATTTCAACTCATTCTTCCACCTCCTGAATAGATCTGCCATCTTCTTAAGAGCATGAGCCTTGACCAATGGCTCTATAACTGGCTTATCCGGATCCTCCTCTGGCGGTAGGGTGAAATTTGCCTTCAGCGCGGTCCAAAGATCATCTTTCTGTCTATCGTTGACAAAAGACACTTGAGGGTCTTCGCTCTTAGGCTTATTCCATTGGTGGATGCTGATCGGGATCATGTCCCTAACAAGAACCCCGCACTGAGCAGAAAATGCTTCCTTGGTCCGGCTGGGTTCAATCGGTTGGCCATCGCCCTTGATTGCTGTGATCGTGAACCTTTCATCATGGCGCAACCTTTTCTTCGGGCCTCGTCTCGTTACTGAAGTTTGGCTCGATCCGGAGGGCTAGAAAAGAAGAAAGAAGAGAGTTAATATGTGTACATACCAAAACAATTAATGCATCAATTAGCTAGTCAGCACAGGCTTAATTAATATATATACCTCGCCGGACTTTGCAACAGCTCCTTCCTCCGTTTGCTCATCGGAGCCATCATAATCATGTCCTTCCACCTCCATTGTTCGATCACCGGAGCCTGCTTCACCCTCTCCTTCCAGACCATCGGTGTCGTTGAGATACGACAAGATATCACCTCCGCCGAGGATTATGTCCCCCAACAACTGTTCTGCTTCGATGTCTCGGTGCTCCATAGTTTCTGCAAATATTACAACATGGCAATTAATATACAAACATGACAGATGGATATATTAGTGCAAACGTAGACCTAGCTAGCTCGACGCTTCTACGGTTTGGGGTGGCCTCGACAACTCTTCTACGGACCGCCTCTCTCATGAATGTCCGACATCCGGACCGACAAGGGATTTGACAAAATGACGCCATTCTGGATGTGCAGAAAATGGTCCATATTTTTCCTGATCTCATCTACCCTTCTATATGTCACGTTGTCTAGTGTCAAAGAATTCAAGAAAACCATGACTTCATCATTAGCCGGAAATGACAGGCGTATAATGGTACGAAGCTCTTCAAAGTTGTTTTGGAACGGAGTTCCCGATAGAATAATTCGCTTTTTGGTACAAAGTTCAGCAAAGAGCCTTCCGAATATCGCTATTTGGAAGGCCTTTGCTGAAATTCATACCAAAAGGCGAATTATTCTATCCGGAACTCCGTTCCAAAACAACTTTGAAGAGCTTCATAGCATCATACGCCTGTTACTTCCGACTAATGATGAAGCCATGGATTTCTTCAATACTTTGACAGACAATGTGACATATAGAAGAATATATATATAGATGAGATCAGAAAAAAAATTGGATCAACTTGTGCACATCCATAATGGGGGCATTCTTGATAAATCTATATATGTCAAAATTCAAACTTTGACATATGATCAAACTTTGACATATGATCAAATGTTGCATATGTCAAAATTCAAACTTTGACATATGATCAAACTTTGATATATGATCAAATGTTGCATATGTCAAAATTCAAACTTTGACATATGATCAAACTTTGATATATGTCCACCGCGATATAAAATAATACATAGACTTGTTCGCGCGAGAGGGGGTTGATCGATGTTCCCCCTCATGTCGAAGTTACCGGAGTTATCTTCTAGTGGTTTGGGTGGCCTCGAGAGTTTGTCGGGTAGGGGCGGGAGGGGGTAGGAGATCGACAACGCTTTTTTTCTAGGGTTTGGGTGGCCTCGAGAGTTGGTCGCCCGGTATATCGAGAGGGGGGTGAACATTTTACCTTAGTAACTTAGAAAAAAATGTTATCGGGGAGGGGGTACATCGACCCCCCCCCTCATGTCAAAGTTATCGGGGAGGGGATATATCGACAACGACATACATATAGCCACATACATATAAAAAAATGTTATCGGGGAAGGGGTATATCGACCCCCCCCTCATGTTGAAGTTATCGGGGAGGGGGTATATCGAGAGGGGGGTGAACATTTACCCTTAGTACTTGAAAAAATGTTATCGGGGAGGGGTATATCCACCCCCCCCTCATGTCAAAGTTATCGGGGAGGGCTATATCGACAACGACATACATATAGCCCACTACATATAAAAAAATGTTATCGGGGAAGGGGTATTTCGACCCCCCCCCTCATGTTGAAGTTATCGGGAGGGGGTATATCGAGAGGGGGGTGAACATTTTACCTTAGTAACTTAGAAAAAAATGTTATGGGGAGGGGTATATCGACCCCCCCCCCCATGTCAAAGTTATCGGGAGGGGCTATATCGACAACGACATACATGTCACATACATATAAAAAATGTTATCGGGGAAGGGGTATATCGACCCTCCCCCCTCATGTTGAAGTTATCGGGGAGGGGGTATATCGACAACGACATAACATACAAGGAAAAAAATGTTATCGGGGAGGGGGTATATCGACAACGACATACATACATGGAAAAAAATGTATTCCATCTATACATACATAGCCACATACATATATACATGGAAAAAAATGCTATGAAAAAAATACATAATAACAAAAATTAATACACATATGAACAAAAAAATACTATATGAACAAAAGAATGCTCTGAACAAAAAAATTAATACATATATGAACATCCATACATACATAGAGCCACATCATACATATATACATTATATATATATGAACAAAAAATTCATCATATAAATATGAAAAAAAATCATCATATACACAGAGCCGGGCGGCGGTGGCTCACAGCGGGGGCGGCCGGCAGGGCGACGGCGGGGGCGCGAGGGCATCGACGGTGGGGGGCGGGGGGGCGGGCCGGGACGCAGGGCGCGGCCGGGCGCGCTCGGGGGTGGCGGACGCGACGGCGACGTGGGGGGCGGCCGGGCGCAGGGGCGCGTCCCAGGCGCGCTCGGGGCGGCACGGCGACGGCGTGGGCGGCGGACGGCATCGGCTGGGCTCGGGGGCGGGGCAGGGGCACGGGCGATGGCGACGGCGTCGGGGCATCTGCGGCGTCGGGGAACTGCGATGAAACTGAAAATTTTCACAAGTCTTGCTTATATACCGAAGCATTGGTCCCGGTTCGTGACACCAACCGGGACTAATGACCCCTTTAGTCCCGTTGGTGCCACCAACCGGGACCAAAGGTCTTTTCTTTCAGCAGCCCAAAGGGCGGGAAGCAGGGACCTTTGGTCCCGGTTGGTGGCACAACCGGGACTAAAGGCGTGCATTGGTCCCGGTTGGTGCCACGAACCGGTACCAATGCACCCCTTTGTCCCGTTTGGTGCCACCAACCGGGACAAAAAGCCTTGTGCTGCTCGCGTCGCGGCCAAAAGTTTAGTCCCACCTCGCTAGTTGAGAGAGCTCGAGAGTGGTTTATAAGCGCTGCTGCGCCCACTCTCTCGAGCTCCTCTCAACTGCAGGCTTTCGGGCCTAAACTCGCACTATGTGCCTGTGGGCCTACTGCGCCTGCTGCGGGCCTGAATCCTGGCCCATGGTTGGGTTTCTAGTCGTATTCAGGCCGTGGTGGCCTAGTAGGCGGCACTTTTTTTATTTTTATTTTGTTTTCTTTGTTGCTTTTTTTATTTTATTTTGTTTCTACTTATTTATTAAAGTTTATTTTGTTTCTACTTATTTATTTTATTTTGTTTCTACTTATTTATTTTATTTTATTTTTTGCTTTTTTATTTATTTTATGAAAATTCTTTTTCTTTTAATGTTTTGAAGAGAAAATACTTTGATAATTTTAGTTGCATAAATTTTATATAATTTTAGTTTCAATAATACAAGAGGTTTAAAAAGTTGAAAAGCACTTCAAATGAACTCTGAAGAGGTTGAAAATGAGCATGATATCATCATTTCACCCACATAGCATGTGCTAAAACTCTAAAGAGGTTGAAAATGGACAATCTCTTTCGAAGTATCAGGGTTTCGGACAAAAACTCACCTGTTACAAAGGGATTTCATTTTTTTGAACTAATTTGAACTCCAGACTTTTTGTGTGCTCAAAATGAACCATTCAAAGCCATGTCATCAATTTTCAACCCTTTCTGACTTCATCTGTCTTCACTTTTTCTTCGCTTGTGTCCTTTGCTTATTGCGCCGTAACCATGGATATTCTTCATCGCTTAACAGGGTGCTTGGGTC
This sequence comes from Thinopyrum elongatum, assembly GCA_011799875.1. Lineage (NCBI taxonomy): Eukaryota > Viridiplantae > Streptophyta > Magnoliopsida > Poales > Poaceae > Thinopyrum > Thinopyrum elongatum. The sequence continues at coordinate 412,655,325 of CM022297.1, read as the reverse complement.
AGCCTTTACTTTGAAGGGAGGAATTTCATGAAACTTTTCATAATCTTCAGACATGTCTGTCTTACCCTCCACTCCCACGATGTCTCTTTTCCCTGAAAGAACTATGTGGCGCTTTGGCTCATCGTATGATGTATTCGCTTCCTTATCTTTTCTTTTTCTCGGTTTGGTAGACATGTCCTTCACATAGAAAACCTGCGCCACATCATTGGCCAGGACGAATGGTTCGTCTGTGTACCCAAGATTGTTCAGATCCACTGTTGTCATTCCGTAATGTGGCTCTACCTGTACCCCGCCTCCTGACAGATTGACCCATTTGCACTTAAACAAAGGGACCTTAAAATCATGTCCGTAGTCAAGTTCCCATATGTCCACTATGTAACCATAATATGTGTTCTTTGCCCTCTTGGTTGCTGCATCAAAGCGGACACCACTATTTTGGTTAGTGCTCTTTTGATCTTGGGCGATCGTGTAGAATGTATTCCCATTTATCTCGTATCCTTTGTAAGTCAATACAGTCGAAGATGGTCCCCTGGACAACGAGTACAACTCATCAGAAATAGTGTTGTCACCTCTGAGATGTGTTTCCAACCAACTGCCGAAAGTCCTGATGTGTTCACATGTAATCCAGTCGTCACACTGCTCCGGGTGTTTGGAGCGCAGAATGTTCTTGTGTTCATCGACATACGGGGTCACCAAGGTAGAGTTCTGTAGAACTGTGTAGTGTGCTTAAGACCAAGAATGCCCGTCCCTACATATTATTGAGTCCCCTCCTAGCGTGCCTTTTCCAGTCAGTCTCCCCTCATACCGCGATTGAGGGAGACCAATCTTCTTAAGGTCAGGAATGAAGTCAACACAAAACCCAATGACATCCTCTGTTTGATGGCCCATGGAGATGCTTCCTTCTGGCCTAGCGCGGTTACGGACATATTTCTTTAGGACTCCCATGAACCTCTCAAAGGGGAACATATTGTGTAGAAATACGGGCCTAGAACGACAATCTCGTCGACTAGATGAACTAGGACGTGCGTCATGATATTGAAGAAGGATGGTGGGAACACCAGCTCGAAACTGACAAGACATTGCGCCACATCACTCCTTAGCCTTGGTATGATTTCTGGATCGATCACCTTCTGAGAGATTGCATTAAGGAATGCACATAGCTTCACAATGGCTAATCGAACGTTTTCCGGTAGAAGCCCCCTCAATGCAACCGGAAGCAGTTGCGTCATAATCACGTGGCAGTCATGAGACTTTAGGTTCTGAAACTTTTTTTCTGCCATATTTATTATTCCCTTTATATTCGACGAGAAGCCAGACGGGACCTTCATACTGAGCAGGCATTCAAAGAAGATTTCCTTCTCTTCTTTGGTAAGAGCGTAGCTGGCAGGACCTTCATACTGCTTTGGAGGCATGCCGTCTTTTTCGTGCCAACGTTGCAGGTCCTCCCGTGCTTCCGGTGTATCTTTTGTCTTTCCATACACGCCCAAGAAGCCTAACAGGTTCACGCAAAGGTTCTTTGTCACGTGCATCACGTCGATTGAAGAGCGGACCTCTAGGTCTTTCCAGTAGGGTAGGTACCAAAATATAGATTTCTTCTTCCACATGGGAGCGCGTCCCTCAGCGTCATTCGGAACAGATAGTCCGCCGGGACCCTTTCCAAAGATTACGTGTAAATCATTGACCATAGCAAGTACGTGATCACCGGTACACATGGCGGGCTTCTTCCGGTGATCTGCCTCGCCTTTGAAATGCTTGCCTTTCTTTCGACATTGATGGTTGGTCGGAAGAAATCGACGCTGCCCCAGGTACATATTCTTCCTGCATTTGTCCAGGTATATACTTTTGGTGTCAGCTAAACAGTGCGTGCATGCGTGGTATCCCTTGTTTGTCTGTCCTGAAAGGTTACTGAGAGCAGGCCAATCATTGATGGTTACAAACAGCAACGCATGCAGGTCAAATTCCTCCTGTCTATGCTCATCCCACACACGTACTCCGTTTCCATTCCACAGCTGTAAAATTTCTTCAACTAATGGCCTTAGGTACGCATCAATGTCGTTGCCGGGTTGCTTAGGGCCTTGGATGAGTACTGGCATCGTAATGAACTTCCGCTTCATGCACAGCCAAGGAGGAAGGTTATAGATACATAGAGTCACGGGCCAGGTGTTGTGATTGCTGCTCTGCTCCCCGAAAGGATTAATGCCATCCGCGCTTAAACCAAACCATACGTTCCTTGGGTCACCTGCAAACTCAGTCCGGTACTTTCTCTCGATTTTTCTCCACTGCGACCCATCAGCGGGTGCTCTCAACTTCCCGTCTTTCTTACGGTCCTCTCTGTGCCATCGCATCAACTTGGCATGCTCTTTGTTTCTGAACAGACGTTTCAACCGTGGTATTATAGGAGCATACCACATCACCTTGGCAGGAACCCTCTTCCTGGGGGGCTCGCCATCAACATCACCAGGGTCATCTCGTCTGATCTTATACCGCAATGCACCACATACCGGGCATGCGTTCAAATCCTCGTACGCACCGCGGTACAGGATGCAGTCATTAGGGCATGCATGTATCTTCTGCACCTCCAATCCTAGAGGGCATACGACCTTCTTTGCTGCGTACGTACTGTCGGGCAATTCGTTATACTTTGGAAGCTTCTTCTTCAATATTTTCAGTAGCTTCTCAAATCCTTTGTCAGGCACAGCATTCTCTGCCTTCCACTGCAGCAATTCCAGTACGGTACCGAGCTTTGTGTTGCCATCTTCGCAATTGGGGTATAACCCTTTTTGGTGATCCTCTAACATGCGATCGAATTTCAGCTTCTCCTTTTCACTTTCGCACTGTCTCCTTGCATCAACAATGACCCGGTGGAGATCATCATCGGGCACATCGTCTGGTTCCTCTTGATCTTCAGCTTCCCCCGTTGCAGCATCATCGTATTCAGGGGGCACATAGTTGTCATCGTCCTCTTCTTCTTCGCTGTCTTCCATCATAACCCCTATTTCTCCGTGCCTGGTCCAAACATTATAGTGTGGCATGAAACCCTTATAAAGCAGGTGGGTGTGAAGGATTTTCCGGTCAGAGTAAGACTTCATATTCCCACATATAGGGCATGGACAACACATAAAACCATTCTGCTTGTTTGCCTCAGCCACTTCGAGAAAATTATACGCCCTTAATGTACTCGGAGGTGCGTCTGTCACCGTACATCCATTGCCGGTTCATCTGCGTGCATTATATATAATTAAGTGTGTCAAAAACCATTACAAAACATCATGAACAGATAAGTGACCAAATTAATAGAAGCTCATCATCACATTAAAACCAAAGTACATACATAGTTCTCATTGAACAACATATAGCTCTTCAGAGCATCTAATTAAACCATACATTATTGAAACTATGTAAAACATTTCAATGCAACAACAAATGCGATCATAATCGCAACCAAGCTAACAATTGATCCAACGGCATAATGATACCAAGCCTTGGTATGAATGGCATATTTTCTATACTTTCTAATCTTGAAGCGCATTGCATCCATCTTGATCTTGTGATCATCGACGATATCCGCAACATGCAACTCCAATATCATCTTCTCCTCCTCAATTTTTTTCAATTTTTCCTTCAAGTAATTGTTTTCTTCTTCAACTAAATTTAACCTCTCGACAATAGGGTCGGTTGGAATTTCCGGTTCATATACCTCCTAGATAAAAAAAATCTATGTCACGTTGGTCGGCATAATTGTCATAAACAACAAATGAACCAAATAGTTATAAAATATAATATATACCACATCCGAATCATAGACATGACGAGGGCCGACGGGGGCGGATACCAAAACCATCGCACTATATAATAACAAACAATAATAAAAGTAAGAAAATTATACAAGTATCTATGTAAATCATACAAGTAAGAATTTTTTTCTTTTAGAAAGAAGATAAGAACAAGAGGCTCACCACGGTTATGCCGGCGACGAGATCGGCGCGGGCGATCGACGGCGGTGAAGACGGGGACGGGACGTGACGGACCGCTAAACCTAGACAAATCTTGAGGAAAATGGAGCTTGAAGGTCGAGTTTGGAGAGGAGAAAGCTTAAGTAGTGTTGGTCGGGCATTTCATCGAACACCTCATGTGCATAGGAGGTGAGCTAGAGCACCACAAACACCTCCCCTCGCCGGTCAGAAAAAACAGAGCAGTGGAGTGCTCTGCTCGCGGGCGAGGGGTATATATAGGCACAACATTGGTCCCGGTTCGTGGCTGGAACCGGGACCAAAGGTCGTGGTTGGAACCGGGACTAAAGGCCACCCTTTGGTCCCGGTTCCAGACACGAACCGGGACCAATGAACCGGGACCAAAGGGTCCAGACGAACCGGGACCAATGCCCCACGAGCCTCGGCCGGCCCCCTGGACGCACGAACCGGGACGTATGCCCCCATGTGTCCCGGTTCCTGACTGAACCGGGACTAATGGACTGGGCTGGCCTGGACCAAAGCCGTGTTTTCTACTAGTGTAGGTATCTTGCGTCCAAGGTTTTGGAAGCAAGTGGGCATGTAGGTATCGGAGACTGATTGGCAGTGTCACTTTCAGCATTCGCTTTAGCCGAGAGATTAGAGAGATACTAGTAACTAGTTTTGTAAACAATTAAGAGCAGAGGGAATTTTTTAGGTTATCGGCTTCGTAAAATTTGGGCCAAGCTGTTAAGAATCAGAGCGAGAAGAAAAAAGTGCACCAAAGCAAGTAGTCTGTCGCCCTCGGAGTATTAAATGGCAATGTTAGTATGGAAATACTCTTGAGTAGAAGTTGTTCGGGTATGCACACACTCGCTAATACTTCCTCCGTTCCAAATTAGTTGACTCAGATTTGTCTAGATACGAATATATCTAGACATGTTTTAGTGTTAGATACATCCGTATCTAGATAAATCCAAGTCAACTAATTTGAAACCGAGAGAGTATCTTCCATGCCATAAAGGTGCACAAGCAAATATCTCCCCTTTGCAAATATCTTGCTCTAAACATGTCGAGTTTTTTTTAACTGAGTCAGAACGGAGTTAGTATCTTCATGCCTCAAATATCACCCCTTTAACAGTTTAACACACTTGTTATTAGGCGCTTCAGAAGAAGAGTTGTTCACGCTAACCTTCTGTTAAAGTTGCACGAGCTAATGTCTTCCCTGCGCAAATATCCTGTTTTGAGCAAATACTAGTTCTTAACGATACTTAGGAGAGTTGTTTGACTTACCTTTTCAATAAATATCACCCTTCTAAGCTATCACACCCATTGGCCAACATATCCTAATGTATTTGAGCATTTGGTGCCCCAGGTGAATGGGGATGGTGGACATTGTTCTACCTCTATATATGTACTCCCTCCATTTTTATTTACTCCTCATATTAGTTTTGAGTGAAGTCAAACTTTATAAAGTTTGACCAAGTTTGTAGAAAACAACATGAACATTTATAGTAACCAACTTTTATGATGTGAAAATATATGCAATGATGAATTCAATGCTATTGATTTGATGGTGTATATGTTAATATATTTTTCTATAAACTTGTTGAAAGTATATAAATTTTGACTTTAGACAAACCTAATACGCGGAGTGATTGAAAATGGAGGGAGTACATAGCAGATTGGTTTTGGACAGATGTATAACTAGTGTATATTGTCATAAGTTCCATGTACTTTTTTTTGAACCGAGTTCCCTGTACTTGGGTAATCCTTGGCACATAAATATGTTTTCTTCGTCACAAGAATTCCATGCCTTTGTAGGATACTTATCAGCATGACCATGGCAGTCTGGGCTGCAGCCCACTAGAAGGTGGCAGGGTGGAAAGTGACAGTGGGATACTTATCAGTGCAGCCGTACTAAGGCTCCGGGTCGAGGTGGCAGTGGCATCCACACATGCGTTGAGAAGTCAGAGGAAAAGTGTAAGCAAATATCTGACTTTAGCAGACTTGTTTTTAAATGATTCACAAGAGAGTTGTTTGAGAGCAACTCCAATCGGCTGACCCAAACGGACGGCGATTTTGTCCGCTTTTTGTCCGTCTGGGTCGGCCCGACAGACACCCATGTCCGTTTTTGTGTTTGGGTCGGCACTTACGTCCAATGCTGTCCCAACCCATATTGGAGGCCGCGTGAAAAAATAAATACCGCAAATATTTTGAAAATAAAAAACATTAATTAAACATTAATGCCGGCCACAAAGGCCGGCGACAGTCCAGGAGTCCACTTTACATTAAATAAAAACATTTAATAAAAATAAAAACTAGGAGGAAGCGCGCTGCCCTAGGCGTCCTCGTCGTCGTCGTCGGGGCCGGTGAGGTCAATGAGCGTCGGCACCGGGCCAGCCCAGGGGAACGCCGTCTCCCAGGCTGTGGCGACGTCCCCCGCTGCCGGTTGGGCTGCCCCACCGCGGGCACGACACTCCTTCTCTCGGTGCTCCTCCTCTGCGTCGCGCTCCAACTGCTTGAGCCGCTCCTCCGCCAGCCGGCACTGCCGCCATTGCTTGAGGTAGATCTGCTCCTGCGCCAGCGTCGCTATTGAGCCACAAGTATAGGGGATCAATCATAGTCCTTTCGATAAGTAAGAGTGTCGAACCCAATAAGGAGCAGAAGTAAATGACAAGCGGTTTTTGGCAAGGTATTTTCTGCAAGCACTGAAATTATCAGTAACAGATAGTTTGGTAGCAAGATAATTTGTAACGAGCAATAAGTAGCAATAGTAGTAAAGGTGCAGAAAGGTAGCCCAATCCTTTTTGTAGCAAAGGACATGCCGGAAGTTTCTCTTATAATAAGTAAAGCGCTCTTGAGGAAATACGGGAATTTCATCTAGTCACTTTCATCATGTTTGTTTGATTCGCGTTCGTTACTTTGATAATTTGATATGTGGGTAGATCGGTGCTTGGGTGCTGTTCTTAATTGAACAAGTCTCCCACTTATGATTAACCCCTCTCGCAAGCATCCACAACTATGAAAGAAGAATTAAGATAAATCTAATCATAGCATGAAACATGTGGATCCAAATCAGCCATTTACGGAATAACGCATAAACTAGGGTTTAAGCTTCTATCACTCTAGCAACCCATCATCTAATTACTACTCCAGAATGCATTCCCTTATGCCCAAATATGGTGAAGTGTAATATAGTAGACGTTCACATAACACCACTAAGGGAAACAACAACATACATATTATCAAAATATCAAACGAATACCAAATTCATATGATTACTTGTGACAAGACTTCTTCCATGTCCTCAAGAACAAAAGTAATTAGTTGATAACCCACAAGTATAGGGGATGGCAACAGTTTTCGAGGATAGAGTATTCAACCCAAATTTATTGATTCGGCACAAGGGAGCGAAAGAATATTTGTAAGTATTAGCAGTTGAGTTGTCAATTCAACCACACATGAAGAACTAAATATCTGCAGCAGAGTGATCAGTAGCACAGTAGTATGGTAATTTGATAGCAACGGCAACGATAGCAACAGTAACGGTAAGAGTAGCGATAGCAGTTTTATAGTGATTGTAGCAGCAACAACAAAAACAATAGTAACTTAGCAAGGTCAATATGTGAAAGTCGTAGGCATTGGATCAGTGATGGATAATTATGTTGGATGGCATTCATCATGCAACAATTATAACCTAGGGCGACACAGAACTAGCTCCAATTCATCAATGTAATGTAGGCATGTATTCCGTATATAGTCATACTGAAGAAAATATGCCCTAGAGGCAATAATAAAGTTGTTATTTTATATTTCCTTATTCATGATAAAGGTTTATTATTCATGCTAGAATTGTATTGATCGAAAACTTAAATACATGTGTGAATATATAAACAAATACCGTGTCCCTAGTAAGCCTCTACTATATTTGATCGTTGATCAAAGATGGTTAAGGTTTTCTAACCATAGACATGTGTTGTCATTTGATAACGGGATCACATCATTAGGAGAATGATGTGATGGACAAGACCCATCCGTTAGCTTAGCATATTGATCGTTCAGTTTATTTCTATTGCTTTCTTCATGTCAAATACATATTCCTTCTACTATGAGATTATGCAACTCCCGGATACCGGAGGAATACCTTGTGTGCTATCAAACGTCACAACATAACTTGGTGATCATAAAGATGCTCTACAGGTATCTTCGAAGGTGTTTGTTGAGTTGGCATAGATCGAGATTAGGATTTGTCACTCCGACTATCGGAGAGGTATCTCTGGGCCCTCTCGGTAATACACATCATAAGAAGCCTTGCAAGCAAATGACTAATGAGTTAGTTACGAGATGATGTATTACCGAACGAGTAAAGAGACTTGCCGGTAATGAGATTGAACTAGGTATAGAGATACCGACGATCGAATCTCGGGCAAGTAACATATCGATGGACAAAGGGAATTACGTATGTTGTCATAACGGTTCGACCGATAAAGATCTTCGTAGAATATGTAGGAGCCAATATGGGCATCCAGGTTCCGCTATTGGTTATTGACCGGAGAGGTGTCTCAGTCATGTCTACATAGTTCTCGAACCCGTAGGGTCCGCACGCTTAACGTTCGTTGATGATATAGTGTTATATGAGTTATATGATTTGGTGACCGAATGTTGTTTGGAGTCCTGGATGAGATCACAGACATGATGAGGAGCTTCGGAATGATCCAGAGGTAAAGATTGATATATAGGACGATGGTGTTCGGACACCGGAAGAGTTTCGGAGTGCACCGGGGCACCGGAAGGGGTTCCGGACACCCCCGGGAAGTGTATGGGCATAATGGGCCAAAGGGGGGGGGGACAAACCAGCCCACTAGGGGGCTGGCGTGCCCCTCTCCTTGGCTAGCCAGCCCTAGGGGAAGGAAAGGGGAGGGGTGGCCCCTTCTGCCTTTCCCTCCTCGTGAGAGAAAGGAAAGAGGGGGGGGGGGGGGGGGGGCGGGCGCCACCTCCCCCTGCCTTCCTCCCGCACTCAAATAAGGAGGGGGGGGGGCGGCTTGGGGAAGTCCCCAAGTAGGATTTGGCCCTACTTGGGGCGCCCCTGGCCTCTCCCCTCTCCCCCACCTATATATATGTGGGACGGGGGCACCACACATAACCACGACAATCTCTTAGCCGTGTGCGGCGCCCCCTCCACCGTTTACACCCTCGGTCATTTTTTCGTAGTGCTTAGGCAAAGCCTTGCGGAGATAGCATCACCATCACCGTCACCACGCCGTCGTGTTGCCGGAACACATCCACTACTTTGCCGTCTTGATGGATCAAGAAGGCGAGGACGTCACCGAGCGGAACGTGTGCTGAACGCGGAGGTGCCGTACGTTCGGTACTCGATCGGTTGGAGCGCGAAGAAGTTCGAATACATCAACCGCGTTAAAAAACGCTTCCGCTTATGGTCTATGAGGGTACGTAGACACACTCTCCCCCTTCGTTGCTATGCATCTCCATGGATAGATCTTGCGTGTGCGAAGAATTTTTTTTGTTTTCCATGCAACGTTTCCCAACAGTGGCATCATGAGCCAGGTCTATGCGTACATGATATGCACGAGTAGAACACAATGAGTTGTGGGCGGTGATAGTCATACTGCTTACCACCAATGTCCTATTTTGATTCGGCGGTATTGTTGGATGAAGCAGCTCGGACCAACCTTACATGTCCACGTACATGAGACCGGCTCCACTGACTGACATGCAACTAGTTTTGCATAAAGGTGGCTGGCGGGTGTCTGTTTCTCCTACTTTAGTTGAATCGAATTTGACTACGGCAGGTCCTTCACTAGTAGAAAACAGGGCACTAGTCCCGTTTCCAGAGGGCCTTTAGTCCCGGTTCTGCAACCGGGACAAAACGATCGGGACTAATGCCCATAACTTTGGCTTAAGAACTGGGACTAAAGCAGCTCCACGTGGCCGCTGTGGGGCGCCCAGGCAGGAGGACCTTTAGTCCCGGTTGGTAACACCAACCGGGACTAAAAGGCAGCCACGTGTCAGCAGCTCGCAGGCGCTGGGGTTTTTTTGAAAGGGGGGGGGGTTGGGGTTTTGGAGGGTTTAGGGGTTTCATATTGTGTTAGCTAGCTACTACATATAGAGAGAAGTGACCTCTCTTTCTCCGTGCTTGGTCGACGGTAGCTACTACATGCATATAGAGAGAACTCGACGCTAGCTAGTAAGCAAATGAAGGAACCATTAATTACACAACATCGTCATGAACATATATAGAGAGAAGTGACCTCTCTTTCTTCGTGCTTGGTCGAACAACAAGTTTTCGTATATCTATCCGATGCTATTACATATACACAATATAACATTTCTTACAATCGCTAACATCATCTACCTAAGATCCATTTCCAATTCCATATGGTATTCACCGTCTTTAGGTATGACGTGGTCAAGAAAGAATCCCGCCAATTCCTCTTGAATTGCTCATATGCGATCATGTGGTAGGAGTTCATCCCGCATCCTCCAGATCTAATTTAAAGAAGGGGTGAAACTCAACACAAATGATGGTAATAAAAAAGAATTGTGAATATTGTTTACGTACTTCAAATTGTTCGTCAGAGAAGCCCCGCTCAAGGGTCGAGTTGCGAATGAACTCGCAAACGTAGTATCCACATAAATCAGTCCCGGGTGCCTGCCACAAGCACTTTACGAGAATAGAGTTCAATCAAACTCATAATCAAGCATGATAATGGTATTGATGAAACTAGAATCAATGAGAGATGCATGATGGAACTAGCTAGAACTACTTACTCTGGGCTGTGTAAATTTCAGCTCCTTCTTCAGACCTGGGACCATTCCGGTGAATGTTTTCCAAACCCTGCCCGGCAAAGAAAATAATTACTTGATATCAGGAACTGAACGAAAGTTGCCGATCGATATGGTGCGATAATGATTGAACTTACCTCTAGAGCATTTCACTCATGTCCGCCCACTCCTTTTGATCTTTACGTCTCGAGTCTAAGGCAGTTACTACTGCCGTGTCAAGCTTTATGGATAGTAGAATAAAGTGGAACCTGCGCACGCATAACTCATCAATTACACTTAACCTCGAGTAAGAGAAACCGAATATGCACAAGACAGTAACACTCACTGGAAGTTGTAAAGGAAAGAGTATTTCCCTTTTGTTTTGATGTCGAAGGAACACTTTTAGCAAGTTTTTCTCAGTTTCTTCGGCTCTCTTTTTTACCGACCATTCATTTACGGTATTTGGGCTAATGAACCCTATGTCATAGATTTGTCCTCTTTTGCATTCAACGATCTTCAATCTGCATAATATATATAGTGAGGATGATTATATATACATACAATGAACGAGCTGAGCTAGAGACTTAATTACAGAAATAATACTTACAGACAGTAGCAAGTCATGAGTTGTTTGTCGAGGGCCTGTTGATTGAATAACTGAAATAATTCCACAAATTCAACAGGCATCAGGTCGACTCCAATGAAGTCATGCTCATCTTTAATTCCCAGCATCAGACTGTCGGTCCCAGACTTCCTGCAGGTTTCCAAGTACCATTCATGCAATCTTCGCATCATCGTTGGTAGATGCGAGAGCTGATCACGTTTGACGAGAGGCTTCCCGTGCTCGTATCTAAATTGCTCTACTACCTCAGCCGTTTCAAATTGTACATCATCACCCACGTAATCACCAAGAGTGGTACCGGGCAGTAGCCCCGGATGATTAGCGACGATATCGCTAGACACCTTGAGCGGGGGGCACGATTGCTTCTCTTGTTCGCCGACATGGGGAATTTTTCCCACTTCTTCGTCTTGCAGCACTTGTAGTACTTCCCGACCGCCGCGCTTCATCATGTGTCTTTTCAATACAGTGGTCATAGTTGGATTGCGGCGGCGGAGGCGGTGGTGGTCGCTTAAGGGCATCCAGAGTGCGCTTCGCTTTCACCGGATCTACTGTTTCCTTCGGAGGTGGACGTTTCCGTTCAAAATGGGCCCTCACTTTGGCATCCACGATGTCCTTGGTTTCCTCATCAGTCCTCTCATATGGTAACTTTGGAAGAGGCTTGAGGCTTGGACCAAATTTGAAATTCTTCCCACCTGTTGTACTGCTAGCCGCCAGAGCGACGGCGGCTCTCTTCCGCCGTTGCTGAGGTAGCGGAGTCTGCTGACGCGCCGAAGGAGGTGGAGGAGGAGGCGGAGTCCGCTGACGCGCCGGAGGAGGCGGAGGAGGAAGAGGACTCTATTGAGGGGCCTCCTCCGTCGGAGACGGCGGCTGAGGCGGCGGAGACAGCTCACACACCGGAGACGACTCAGGCAGCTGAGCTGGACTGTGAGGAGTCTGCTGAGGGGCCTCATCTGGCTGAGTCTACTGAGGCGGCATCCAGTTTGGAAGCTTGATGTTCTCCTTTCTCCATAGACAGGTAGTCCTTAAGGCATTTTCCAGAAGAATCTCCCCTTCACCTGTAGGGTACTCAAGCTCCAGCCCCTCAAATCCCTCCATTATTTCATCCACCGTGACAATAGCATAGCCATGTGGAATCGGACGGCAATGGAAAGTTCCCTCAGCTCGAGGAGGTACGACAGAGCCGACCGCCGCCTTCAAGTAAAGGTTCTGGCATTTCGCCATTAGCACACAATGTTCAGCCTCCGTGATACTATCCATGGGGTAGCGATGAGCCGTGATATTAGGCTGAACGAGCTCTGTGGAAGCCACGCTGCTTCTCCGCTGAGATGGTGGGGTAGCTTCGGGGGCAGTGTCAAAGGAAGGATCTTCGTGCCGCTGAGATGGTTGGCCGGTAGCTCGCTGGCTCTCAAGTTCCTCTAGTTTCGCTAATATTGCATTGATCTTCTGCATTTCGCTTGCTTCCTCTTGCTTCTTTCTCTGTCGGGTTCTATAACCACCGCTGTCGGGAAACCCATGCACCCACGGAACGGAGCCTAAAGTGCCTCGTGTTCGTCCAGGGTGTTCAGGATTCCTGAGGGCCTCTGTCAGCTCGTCCTTCTCTCTGTCGGGCCGGAATGTCCCTTCCTGCGCTGCCTTGATTGCTTCCTGAAGCTTCATGATGTGTATTGCAAGTTGATTGTTCATCCAAACACACTTCCCTGATTCTGGGTCCAAAGTTCCCCCAACCCCGAAGAACCAAGCAAGCAGGTCTTGCTCAGCTTTGTCCCACAACGGCCGGCCTTTGCTGTAGCCACCTGACCCCGTGGTATGGTGATAGTTCTTCTTTGCACCATTTTGCTTGTTTGTCAGTGACCTTTGCTTACCCTTGTCTGATTTCTTGTAGGCCACAAATGCGGGCCAGCTTCTCATATCGACCGATGAATTCTGGAGTCTCGTATTTCTCGACAAATTTTTTGTTCAACTCTTTCTTCCATTTGTTGAATAGCTCTGCCATCTTCTTAAGAGCAAACGCCTTGACCTTTCGCTCTATAACTGGGTTATTCGGATCCTCCTCTGGCGGTAGGCTGAAATTTGTCATCAGCGAGGTCCAAAGATCATCTTTCAGTCTATCTTGGACATAAGAAACTTCAGGGTCCTTCTTCTTATTCTATTCTTGGATGCTGATCTGGACGCTGTCCCTAACAACAACTCCGCACTGATGTACAAATGTGTCCTTGGCCCGCTTGGGAGCAATAGGTTGGCCATCTCGAGCGACTTCTGTGATCATGAACCTTTCATCCTGGCATAACCTTTTCTTCGGGCCTCGTCTCCTTGCCGAAGTTTGGCTCGGTCCGGAGGGCTAAAAGAAGAAAGAAGTGTTAATATATGTACATACAAAACAATTAATGCATCAAGTCAGCACAGGCTTAATTTATATATATATATATATATATATATATATATACACCTCGCCGGACTTTGCATCAGTTAAGGCTCCCGCCTTCGTCCGGTCACCGGAGCCGTGATCATGATCTCCTTCCTCCGCCATTCGGTCACCGGAGCCGTCATGATCTCCTTCCTCCTCCATTGTTGGATCACCGGAGCCGTCATCCTCTCCTTCCTGACCATCGGTGTCATTGAGAAATGATAAGGGATCACCTCCGTCGTGGATTATATCCCCTAATAACTCTTCTTTTTCTAAGTGTCTGTCCATAGTTTCTGCAAATATTACAACATGGCAATATACAAACATGAGAGATAGATTAGTGACAAACATGGACTTAATATCACAACAAGGAATCATATGCATAAGAGCAATGGATTAGTGACAAACATCATCGAGGACTCCTCCCCCTCGTGTCTGATGAGTCATCCTATATATCTTTCGAGAGAGGATACTTTGCGGACCGCCTCTCTCATGCCTGTCCGACGTCCCCCCTTATGTCAAAGTTATTGGGGTTATGTTTTAAGGACCCGGCCCCCCTCATGTCGAAGTTATCGGGGTTATGTTTTAACGACCCGCCCCCCTCATGTCGAAGTTATCGGGGTTATGTTTTAACGACCCCCCTCATGTCGAAGTAATCGGGGTTATGTTTTAACGACCCCCCCTCATGTCGAAGGTGTAGAATGGAAGAATGGATAGAATGGAAGATTTTAGCTATCACATTGAGTATATATATATATATATATAAACCTAGTAAAACTCCCGAGAGAGTTAGGGGTGTTCTAACGCGGCACTACACGATATAGGTGAAGGGGGATAACATCCAGGAATGTTTTCCCGAAGTCTGCATTTTCGGACAGATGAACCGGAGGGGGACGGTTCCAGGTTCGCTATGCTAGCTGCTTCTCCTCTCTCATGGTCATCGATTTTCATATATAAATTATTTTCATCGGAGTTACGGTTAATTTTCTACTTTGTTAGATGATTGCCATCCTTACATATGAACATATAAATAATTTTAAGAAAAACAATTCTATGAACATAAAAAAATCTAACTTTGTTACAAACATATGAACATAAAAAACTCTATGTTACATCAATCCATCCATCCATCCATACATATGAACATACAAAAAAAAATTAAGCAAAAAAATTCTATGAACATTAAAAATTCTAACTTTGTTACAAACATATGAACATATACATCAATCCATCCATCCAACCATACATATGAACATATGAACATATTTGAACTTTGTTAAAAAATGCAAGGGCAGGGGCAGGGGCGGCGGCAGCGCTGGGCAGGGGCAGGGGCAGGGCGGCGGCGGTGGTGGGGGTAGCGTAGGGCATGGGCGGCGGCGGTAGTGCAGGGGAAAGGGGGCGAGCTCACTAGGGGTGGCGCGTCGAGACAGGGAGCGGCGGCATCGGGGCAGGGCTCGGCGGCGTCGGGGCAGGGCTGGACGGTGACGGGAGCGACGACGACGAGGAGCAGCCTGGGGGCGTCGGGGAGAAGAAGAACTGAGCTTTTGAGAAACTGCTAAGTGCTGCTTATATAGACAAAGCATTGGTCCCGGTTGGTGGCACCAACCGGGACCAAAGGTCAATTTCAGCAGCCCAAAGGGCGGGAAGCAGAGACCCTTTGGTCCCGGTTGGAGGGCTGGTGCTGCCGCAGCCACATGTTTAGTCCCACCTCGCTAGTTGAGAGGCGTGTGCACTGGTTTATAAGCCCCGCTGCGGCAGTGCTATCGAACTCCTCTCTATTGCAGGCAGTACATGCCTAAACTATGTCAATGCCCTGTTGGGCCTGCTGGGCCCGCGGGCCTGCATCCTGGCCCATGTACAGATGGGTTTCTAGTCGTATGCAGGTCGTGGTGGCCTAGTAGGCGGCATTTTTTTAATGAAAATTCTTTTTAGTTAATATTTTAGTTCATTATTTTTAGTTCATTATTTTTAGTTAATATTTTAGTTGATTCTTTTTAGTTCATTCTTTTTAGTTAATATTTTAGTTGATTCTTTTTAGTTGGTTCTTTTTAGTTCATTCTTTTTAGTTAATATTTTAGTTGAATCTTTTTAGTTGATTCTTTTTAATTAATGTTTTAGTTGATTCCTTTTAGTTCATTCTTTTTAGTTGATTCTTTTTAGTTCATTCTTTTTAGCTAATATTTTAGTTGATTCTTTTTAGTTGATTCTTTTTAACAAATAAATACTTTGATAATTTTAGTAATATTATTTTTGATTCTTTTTAGTGATTATTTTGCTATTGAAGAATATTATATTTAATTGATTCTTTTTAGTTCATTCTTTTTGCTATTACAGTTTTATAAAAGCTTTTTAGTTCATTCTTTTTGCTATTAGTTCATTCTTTGAGCTAAATGGCCCTGAAATTAAAAAGCACTACAAATGAACTCTGAAAGGGTTGAAAGTTGGCATGGTATCATCATTTCACCCACATAACATGTGCTAAAAAGTTGAGAGGGTTATGGAAAAAAATGGATGCACCTCGTGTACAAAATGAACAATCTCTTTCGAAGTATCACAGTTTCGGACGAAAACTCATCTGTTACAAAGGGATTTCATGTTTTTGAACTTATTTGAACTCCAGACTTTTTGTGTGTTCAACATGCACCATTCAAAGCCACATCATCAATTTTCAACCCTTTCTGACTTCATTTGCTATTTTTCATGCATTTACTGTTTTTTAGCTAAATGGCCCTGAAATTGAAAATCACTACAAATGAACTCTGAAAAGGTTGAAAGTTGGCATGGTATCATCATTTCACCCACATAGCATGTGCTAAAAAGTTGAGAGGGTTACGGCAAAAACTGGATGCACTTCGTGTACAAAATGGACAATCTCTTTCGAAGTATCACGGTTTCGGATGAAAACTCATCTGTTACAAAGGCATTTCATTTTTTTAAACTTATTTCAACTCCAGACTTTTTGTGCGTTCAACATGCACCATTCAAAGCCACATCATCAATTTTCAACCCTTTCTGACTTCATTTGCTATTTTTCATGCATTTACTGATTTTTTTAGCTAAATGACCCTGAAATTGAAAAGCACTACAAATGAACTCTAAAAAGGTTGAAAGTTGGCATGGTATCATCATTTCAACCACATAGCATGTGATAAAAAGTTGAGAGGGTTACGAAAAAAACTGGATGCACTTCGTGTACAAACTGGACAATCTATTTCGAAGTATCAGGGTTTCGGACGAAAACTCATCTTCTTCAAAGGGATTTCATTTCTTCGCGTAATCAAATCCATCATCAGAATAGTTGTGGAGAGAAAGTCTTCACTTTTTCTTCGCGTGTGTCCCTTGCTTATTGCGCCGTAACCATGGATAATCTTCATCGTTTAACAGGGTGCTTGGGTCAGCCTTCACTTTGAAGGGAGGAAAATTTCATGAAACTTTTCGTAATCTTCAGACATGTCTGTCTTGCCCTCCACTCCCACGATGTCTCTTTTCCCTGAAAGAACTATGTGGCGCTTTGTCTCATCGTATGATGTATTCGCTTCCTTATCTTTTCTTTTTCTCGGTTTGGTAGACATGTCCTTCACATAGAAAACCTGCGCCACATCATTGGCTAGGACGAATGGTTTGTCTGTGTACCCAAGATTGTTCAGATCCACTGTTGTCATTCCGTACTGTGGGTCTACCTGTACCCCGCCTCCTGACAGATTGACCCATTTGCACCGAAATAAAGGGACCTTAAAATCATGTCCATAGTCAAGTTCCAATATGTCCACTATGTAACCATAATATGTATCCTTTCCCCTCTTGGTTGCTGCATCAAAGCGGACACCACTGATTTGGTTGGTGCTCTTTTGATCTTGGGCGATCATGTAAAATGTATTCCCATTTATCCCGTACCCTTTGTAAGTCAATACAGTCGAAGATGATCCCCTGGCCAACGAGTACAACTCATCTCCAACAATGTTGTCACCCATGAGATGTGTTTGCAACCAACTGCCGAAAGTCCTGATGTGTTCACATGTAATCCAGTCGTCACACTGCTCCGGGTGTTTGGAGCGCAGAATATTCTTGTGTTCATTGACATACGGGGTCACCAAGGTAGAATTCTGTAGAACTGTGTAGTGTGCTTGAGCCCAAGAATGCCCGTCCCTACATATTTTTGAGTCTGCTCCTAGCGTGCCTTTTCTAGTCAGTCTCCCCTCATACCGCGATTGAGGGAGGCCAATCGGCTTAAGGTCAGGAATGAAGTCAACACAAAACCCAATGACCTCCTCTATTTGATGGCTCGTGGAGATGCTTCCTTCTGGCCTAGCACGGTTACGAACATATTTCTTTAAGACTCCCATGAACCTCTCAAAGGGGAACATATTGTGTAGAAATACAGGGCCCAGAATGGCAATCTCGTCGACTAGATGAACTAGGACGTGCGTCATGATATTGAAGAAGGATGGTGGGAACACCAGCTCGAAACTGACAAGACATTGCACCAAATCATTCTTTAACCTTGTTAGGATTTATGGATTGATTACCTTCTAAGGGATTGCATTGAGGAATGCACATAGCTTCACAATGGCTAATCGAACATTTTCCGGTAGAAGCCCCCTCAATGCAACCGGAAGTAGTTGCGTCATAATCACGTGGCAGTCATGATACTTTAGGTTCTGGAACTTTTTCTTTGCCATATTTATTATTCCCTTTATATTCGACGAGAAGCCAGACGGGACCTTCATACTGAGCAGGCATTCAAATAAGATTTCCTTCTCTTCTTTGGTAAGAGCGTAGCTGGCAGGACCTTGATACTGCTTTGGATACATGTCGTCTTTTTCGTGCACACGTTGCTGGTCCTCCCGTGCCTCCGGTGTATGTTTTGTCTTCCCATACACGCGCAAGAAGCCTAGCAGGTTCACGCAAAGATTCTTCATCACGTGCATCACGTCGATTGCAGAGCGAACCTCTAGGTCTTTCCAATAGGGTAGGTCCCAAAATATAGATTTCTTCTTCCGCATGGGTGCGCGTCCCTTAGCGTCATTCGGAACAGATAGTCCGCCAGGACCCTTTCCAAAGATTACTTGTAAATCATTGACCATATCAAGTATGTGATCACCAGTACGGAGGGCGGGCTTCTTCCGGTGATCTGCCTCACCTTTGAAATGCTTGCCTTTCTTTCGACATTGATGGTTGGTCGGAAGAAATCGATGATGTCCCAGGTACACATTCTTCCTGCATTTGTCCAAATATATACTTTTGGTGTCATCTAAACAGTGCGTGCATGCATGGTATCCCTTGTTTGTCTGTCCTGAAAGGTTACTGAGAGCAGGCCAATCATTGATGGTTACAAACAACACCACATGTGGGCCAAATTCCTCCTGTTTGTGCTCATCCCACACACGTACACCTTTTCCATTCCACAGCTGTAAAAGTTCTTCAACTAATGGCCTTAGGTACACATCAATGTCGTTGCCGGGTTGCTTAGGGCCTTGGATGAGCACTGGCATCATAATGAACTTCCGTTTCATGCACAACCAAGGAGGAAGGTTATAGATACATAGAGTCACGGGCCAGGTGCTATGATTGCTGCTCTGCTCCCCAAAAGGATTAATGCCATCTGTGCTTAAACCAAACCATACGTTCCTTGCGTCACCTGCAAAGTCCCCCCACCTTCTCTCGATTTTTCTCCACTGCAACCCGTCAGCGGGTGCTCTAAACTTCCCGTCTTTCTTACGGTCCTCTTTGTGCCATCGCATCAACTTGGCATGCTCTTTGTTTCTGAATAGACGTTTCAGCCGTGGTATTATAGGAGCATACCACATCACCTTGGCAGGAACCCTCTTCCTGGGGTGCTCGCCCTCAACATCACCAGGGTCATCTCATCTGATCTTATACCGCAATGCACTACATACCGGGCATGCGTTCAAATCCTCGTACTCACCGCGGTAGAGGATGCAGTCATTAGGTCATGCATGTATCTTCTGCACCTCGAATCCTAAAGGGCATAGAACCTTCTTTGCTTCGTACGTACTGTCGGGCAATTCGTTATCCTTTGGAAGCTTCTTCTTCATTATTTTCAGTAGCTTCCCAAATCCGTTGTCAGATACACCATTGTCTGCCTTCCATTGCAGCAATTCCAGTGTGGTACCGAGCTTTGTGTTGTCATCTTTGCAATTTGGGTACAACCCTTTTTTGTGATCCTCTAACATGCGATCGAACTTCAACTTCTCCCTTTCACTTTGGCATTGTCTCTTTGCATCAACAATGACCCGACAAAGATCATCATCGGGCACATCGTCTGGTTCTTCTTGATTTTCAGCTTCCCCCGTTGTAGTATCACCGTATTCAGGGGGATAGTTGTCATCATCCTCTTCTTCTTCGTTGTCTTCCATCATAACCCATCTTTCTCCGTGCTTGGCCCAAACATTATAGTGTGGCATGAAACCCTTCTCAAGCAGGTAGATATGAAGGGTTTTCGAGTCAGAGTAATCCTTCGTATTCCCACAGATAGGGCATGGACAATACATAAAACCATTCTGCTTGTTTGCCTCAGCCACTTCAAGAAAATCATGCAGGCCCTCAATGTACTCGGAGGTGCGTCGGTCACCGTACATCCATTGCCGGTTCATCTGCGTGCATTATATAATTAAGTGTATCAAAAACCATTACAGCACATCATGAATAGAGAAGTGACCAAATTAATACAAGTTCATCATCACATTAAAACCAAAGTACAGTAGTGATCTAATGTTATTACTGAAAAAATAAATACATAAAGTACATACATAGTACTCATAGAACAACATACAGCTCTCTAGAGCATCTAATTAAAACATACATTGAAACTAACATACAACTATTTAAAACATTTAAATGCAACAACAAATGTGATCATAATCGCAACAAAGGTAACAATTGATCCAACAGTATAATGATACCAAGCCTCATTATCAATGGCATATTTTTTTATCTTTCTAATCTTGAAGCGCATTGCATCCATCTTGATCTTGTGATCATCGACGACATCGGCAACATGCAACTCCAATTCCATCTTCTCCTCCTCAATTCTTTTCACTTTTTTCTTCAAGTAATTGTTTTCTTTTTCAACTAAATTTAACCTCTCGACAAGAGGGTCGGTTGGAATTTCCGGTTCACATACCTCCTAGATAAAAACATCTATGTCACGTTGGTCGGCATAATTGTCATAAACACTAAATGAAACAAATAGTTATAAAAGATAATATACCACATCCGAATCATAGACCGGACGAGGGCCGACGGGGGCGGATACCAAAACCATGGCACTATATAATAACAAACATTAATAAAAGTAAGAAATTTATACAAGTATATCTATCTAAATCATACAAGTAAGAATTTTTTCTTTTAAAAAGAAGATAAGAACAAGAGGCTCACCACGGTGGTGCCGGCGACGAGGTCGGCGCGGGCGATCGAGGACGGTGAGGACGGGGACGGGACGGCACCCTACACATATGCAGACTCTAAGAAGTTAATTTGAGCTCAAATTGTGCATCTAAATCAAAAGAACTCCCACATACACTCCTACACTGAAACCCAAAAACCAGTCTACTTCTAGAGCATGTGAAATGAGCTAAACTAGCAGTGAGAGATGAAAGGATGAAGTAGCTAACCTTTTAGAACGCTTGTGTAGTTGATGCATCGCCAAACCTAGACAAATCTTTGGGAAAATGGAGCTTGGAGGTCGAGCTTGGAGAGGAGAAAGCTTAAGTGTGGCTCGGGCATTTCATTGAACACCTCATGTGCATGCATAGAAGAGAGAACAGAGCAGCGCATGCACACACCTCCCACACGGCCAAAAAACAGAGGGGAGGGTGGGTAGGGGTATATATAGGCATCTCTTTAGTCCCGGTTGGTGGCTAGAACCAGGACAGAATACTGACCTTTGGTCCCGGTTCCAGCCACCAACCGGGACTAAAGGGGCTACGCCAGGAGCGAGGCCCTTTGGTCCCGGTTCGTGTCTGGAACCGGGACCAAAGGGGTCAGACGAACTGGGACCCTGGCCCGGCCGGCGCCCTGGCCTCATGAACCGGGACTGATGCACCCATTGGTCCCGGTTCATAACAGAACCGGGATTAAAGCTCTTATCTCACCTGGACCAAAGCCCTGTTTTCTACTAGTGCTTGAAGAAGGTTAAAATAGCAAACTTGATAATCACCGTTGTGGTTTTTGCCGTAGGTAAGAGCAGTTCTTGCTAGAAGCCCGTAGCAGCCACGTAAAACTTGCAACAACAATGTAGAGGACGTCTAACTTGTTTTTGTAGGGCATGTTGTGATGTGATATGGTCAAGACGTGATATGATATACGTTGTTGTATGAGATGATCATGTTTTGTAATATCGACAACCGGCAGGAGCCTTTGGGTTGTCTCTTGATTATTGTATGAAATGCAAACGCCATGTAATTGCTTTACTTCATCGCTGTGCGTTAGCAATAGTTGGCAAGGCGACCCTGACGCAACGATGGAGATCAAGGTGTCGAGCCGGTGACGATGGAGATCATGACAATGCTTTGGAGATGAAGATCAAAAGCACAAGATGATGATGGCCATATCATGTCACATATTTTGATTGCATGTGATGTTTATCCTGTATGCATCTTACTTTGCTTAGAACGGCGGTAGCATTATAAGATGATCCCTTCACTAAATTTCAAGATAAAAGTGTTCTCCCCGAGTATGCACCATTGCAAAATTTCGTTGTTTCAAACACCTCGTGATGATCGGGTGTGATAGACTCTACGTTCACATACAACGGATGTAAGACAATTTTGCACATGCAGAATACTTGGGTTAAACTTGACGAGCCTAGCATGTACATACATGGTCTCGGAACACTGGAGACCGAAAGGTTGAACATGAGTCATATAGTAGATATGATCAACATAGAGATGTTCACCATTGATGACTACCCCATCTCACGTGATGATCGAACATGGGTTAGTTGATTTGGATCATGTATCACTTAGATAACTTGAGGGATGTTTATTTAAGTGGGAGTTCATTAGTAATTTGATTAATTGAACTTAAATTTATCATGAACTTAGCCTTAATAGTTTTTGCGTATCTATGTTGTAGATCAACTATATAGCTCCCCTATATTTTTGATATGTTCCTATAGAAAACTAAGTTGAAAGATGATAGTAGCAATGATGCGGACTAGGTTCGTGATCTGAGGATTATCCTCATTGCTGCTCAGAAGAATTATGTCCTTGATGCACCGCTAGGTGACAGACCTGCTGCAGGAGCTGATGCGGATGTTATGAACGTCTGGCAGGCTTGATCGGATGACTACTTAATAGTTTAGTGCACCATGCTTTACGGCTTAGAACCGGGACTTCAAAAATGTTTTGAACGCCACGGAGCATATGAGATATTTCAAGAGCTGAAATTGGTATTTCATAGTCATGCCCGTGTCGAGAGGTATGAGACCTCTGGCAAGTACTTTGCCTACAAGATGGAGGAGAATAGCTCAGCCAGTGAGCATGTGCTCGGAATGTCTGGGTACTACAATCGCTTGAATCAAATAGGAGTTAATCTTTCACATAGGATAGTGATTGACAGAGTTCTCTAGTCACTATCACCAAGCTACTAGAACTTCGTGATGAACTATAATATGCAAGGGATGACGAAAACAATTCCCGAGCTCTTCACGATGCTGAAATCGGCAAAGGTAGAAATCAAGAAAGAGCATCAAGTGTTGATGGTTAACAAGACCACTAGTTTCCAGAAAAAGGGCAAGGGAAAGAAAGGGAACTTCAAGAAGAATGGCAAGCAAGTTGCCGCTCCCGTGAAGAAGCCCAAATCTGGACCCAAGCCTGAAACTGAGTGCTTCTATTGCAAAGGAAATGGTCACTGGAAGCGGAACTGCCCCAAATACTTAGCGGATAAGAAGGATGACAAAGTGAACAAAGGTATATTTGATATACATGTTATTGATGTGTACCTTACTGGTGCTCGTAGTAGCCCTTGGGTATTTGATACTGGTTCAGTTGCTGTGATTAGTAACTCGAAACAGGAGTTGCAGAATAAACGGAGACTAGTTAAGGGCGAGGTAACGATGTGTGTTGGAAGTGTTTCCAAGATTGATATGATCAGCATTGCACACTCCCTCTACCTCCGGGATTAGTGTTGAGCCTAAATAAATATTATTTGGTGTTTGCGTTGAGCATGAACATGATTAGATCGTGTTTATTGCAATACGGTTATTCATTTAAGTCAGAGAATAATTGTTGTTCTGTTTACATGAATAAAACCTTCTATGGTCATACACCCAATGTAAATGGTTTATTGAATCTCGATCGTAGTGATACACATATTCATAATATTGATGCCAAAAGATGCAAAGTTGATAATGATAGTGCAACATACCTGTGGCACTGCCGTTTAGGTCATATGGGTGTAAAGCACATGAAGAAACTCCATACGAATGGACTTTTGGAATCACTTGATTATGAATCATTTGATACTTGCGAACCATGCCTCATGGGCAAGATGACTAAAACTCCATTCTCCGGAACAATGGAGCGAGCTAATGACATATTGGAAATAATACATACCGATGTATGCGGTCCGATGAGTGTTGAGGCATGCGGCGGGTATCGTTATTTTCTAACCTTTACTGATGATTTGAGTAGGTATGGGTATATCTACTTGATGAAACACAAGTCTGAAACATTTGAGAAGTTCAAAGAATTTCAGAGTGAAGTAGAGAATCATCGTAACAAGAAAATAAAGTTTCTACGATTTGATCGTAGAGGTGAATATTTGAGTTACGAGTTTGGCCTTCATTTAAAACAATGTGGAATTGTTTCACAACTCACGCCACTTGGAACACCACAGCGTAATGGTGTGTCCGAACATCGTAACTGTACTTTATTAGATATGGTGCGTTCTATGATGTCTCTTACCGTTTTGCCTTTATCATTTTGGGGTTATGCATTAGAGAGCCGCATTCACATTAAATAGGGCACCGTCTAAATCCGTTGAAATGACACCGTATGAACTGTGGTTTGGCAAGAAACCTAAGCTGTCGTTTCTTAAAAGTTTGGGGATACGACGCTTATGTCAAAAGGCTTCAGCGTGATAAGCTCGAACCCAAAGCGGAGAAGTGCGTCTTCATAGGATACCCGAAAGAAACTATTGGGTATACCTTCTACCACAGATCCAAAGGCAAGATCTTTGTTGCTAAGAATGAGTCCTTTCTAGAGAAGGAGTTTTTCTTGAAAGAAGTGAGTGGGAGGAAAGTGGAACTTGATGAGGTAATTGTACCTTCTCTCGAATTGGAAAGTAGTACATCAGAGAAAGCCATTCCCGTGATGCCTACACCAACCAGAGAGGAAGCAAATGATGATGATCATGAAACTTCAGATCAATTTACTACTAAACCTCGTAGGTCGACCAGAACACGTTCCACACCAGAGTCGTACGGTAATCCTGTCTTGGAAGTCATGTTATTAGACCAAGGCGAACCTACGAACTATGATGAGCCCAGACTCTGACAGATGACTTGAAGCCATGAAATCTGAGATAGGATCGATGTATGAGAACAAAGTATGGACTTTGGTGGGCTTGCCCGATGATCGGCAAGCCATAGAAAATAAATGGATCTTCAAGAAGAAGACTGACGCTGATGGTAATGTTACTCTCTACAAAGCTTGACTTGTTGCGAAAGGTTTTTGACAAGTTCAAGGGGTTGACTACGATGAGACTTTCTCACCCGTAGAGATGCTTAAGTCTGTCCGAATCATGTTAGCAATTGCCGCATTTTATGATTATGAAATCTGGTAAATGGACGTCAAAACTGCATTCCTTAATGGATTTCTTAAAGAAGAGTTGTATATGATGCAACCAGAAGGTTTTGTCGATCCTAAAGGTGCTAACAAAGTGTGCAAGCTCCAGTGATCCATCTATGGACTGGTGCAAGCATCTCGGAGTTGGAATATACGCTTCGATGAGGTGATCAAAGCATATGGTTTTATACAGACTTACGGTGAAGCCTGTATTTACAAGAAAGTGAGTGGGAGCTCTATAGCATTTCTGATATTATTTGTGGATGACATATTGCTGATTGGAAATGATATAGAATTTTGGATAGCATAAAAGGATACTTGAATAATAATTTTTTAATGAAAGACCTCAGTGAAGCTACTTACATATTAGGCATCAAGATCTATAGGGATAGATCGAGACGCTTAATAGGAATTTCACAATGTACATACCTTGGCAAAGTTTTGAAGAAGTTCAAAATAGATCAGGCAAAGAAAGAGTTCTTGCCTGTGTTGCAAGGTGTGAAGTTGAGTAAGACTCAAAGCCCGACCACGGCAGAAAATAGAGAGAGAATGAAAGTCATTCCCTATGCCTCAGCCATAGGTTCTATCATCTATGCTATGCTGTGTACCAGACCTGATGTGTCCCTTGCCATAAGTTTGGCAGGGAGGTACCAAAGTAATCCAGGAGTGGATCACTGGACAACAGTCAAGAACATCCTGAAGTACCTGAAAAGGACAAAGGATATGTTTCTCATTTATGGAGGTGACGAAGAGCTCGTCGTAAATGGTTACGTCGATGCTAGCTTCGACACTGATCCGGATGACTCTAAGTCACAAACCAGATACGTATTTATATTGAATGGTGGAGCTGTCAGTTGGTGCAGTTCCAAGCAGAGCGTCATGGCGGGATCTACGTGTGAAGCGGAGTACATAGCTACTTCGGAAGCAGCACATGAAGGAATCTGGATGAAGAGTTCATATCCGATCTGGGTGTAATACCCAGTGCATCGGGTCCACTGAAAATCTTTTGAGATAACACTGGAGCAATTGCCTTGGCGAAGGAATCCAGGTTTCACAAGAGAACCAAACACATCAAGAGACGCTTCAACTCCATTCGTTAAAAGGTCAAGGATGGAGACATAGAGATTTGCAAAATACATACGGATCTGAATGTGGCAGACCCATTGACTAAGCCTCTTCCACGAGCAAAACATGATCAGCACCAAGACTCCATGGGTGTTAGATTCATTACAATGTAATCTAGACTATTGACTCTACTGCAAGTGGGAGACTGAAGGAAATATGCCCTAGAGGCAATAATAAAGTTGTTATTTTATATTTCCTTATTCATGATAAAGGTTTATTATTCATGCTATAATTGTATTGATCAGAAACTTAAATACATGTGTGAATACATAAACAAATACCGTGTCCCTAGTAAGCCTCTACTAGACTAGCTCGTTGGTCAAAGATGGTTAAGGTTTCCTAACCATAGACATGTGTTGTTATTTGATAACAGGATCACATCATTAGGAGAATGATGTGATGGAAAAGACCCATCCGTTAGCTTAGCATATTGATCGTTCAGTTTATTGCTATTGCTTTCTTCATGTCAAATGCATATTGCTTCGACTATGAGATTATGCAACTCCCGGATACCGGAGGAATACCTTGTGTTCTATCAAACATCACAACGTAACTGGGTGATCATAAAGATGCTCTACAGGTATCTCCAAAGGTGTTTGTTGAGTTGGCATAGATCGAGATTAGGATTTGTCACTCCGAGTATCGGAGAGGTATCTCTGGGCCCTCTCGGTAATACACATCATAATAAGCCTTGCAAGCAAATGACTAATGAGTTAGTTATGAGATGATGTATTACGAAATGAGTAAAGAGACTTGCCGGTAACGAGATTGAACTAGGTGTGGAGATACCGACGATCAAATCTCGGGCAAGTAACATACCGATGGACAAAGGGAATTACGTATGTTGGCATAACGGTTCGACCGACAAAGATCTTCGTAGAATATGTAGGAGCCAATATGGGCATCCAGGTTCTGCTATTGGTTGAGAACACTTGATGTATGTCTTGCGATGGGATATCTGTGGTGACAATGGGATGTTCTATTGATTCACTTGATGTATGTTTTGGCACTCAACTCGCGGATTCCCGAGGTGACATTGGGGTAATCTATGCATAGAGGTTGATGCACGTTTTCGTCCTACGTTCTCCGATAGAAACTTCGGAGTGACTCTTTGTTGCACGTTGAGGGATTGTTATATGATTCAATTATGCTATCATTGTTGAGAGAATTTGCACTAGTGAAAGTAAGAACCCTAGGCCTTGTTTCCAAGCATTGCAATACCGTTTTTGTTCACTTTTGTTACTAGTTACCTTGTTGTTTTTATATTTTCTGATTACAAAAACCTATATCTACTATCCATATTACACTTGTATCACCATCTCTTCGCCGAACTAGTGCACCTATACAATTTACCATTGTATTGGGTGTGTTGGGGACACAAGAGACTCTTTGTTATTTGGTTGCAGGGTTGTTTGAGAGATACCATCTTCATCCTACGCCTCCCACGGATTGATAAACCTTAGGTCATCCACTTGAGGGAAATTTGCTACTGTCCTATAGAACTCTGTGCTTGGAGGCCCAACACGAGTCTACAAGAAGAAGGTTGCGTAGTAGACATCAAGCTCTTTTCTGGCGCCGTTGCCGGGGAGGTGAGTGCTTGAAGGTATATCTTTAAATCTTGCAATCGAATCTTTTATTTCTTGTTTTATCACTAGTTTGGTTTATAAAAGAAAACTACAAAAAATGGAATTGAGGTTGCCACATATAATTCATCTTTATAATGTCTTTCTTGAAAACGATGGATCGGAAAATTGTGCCAAAGTGTTAGAAGAAGAAGTCAATAAAATGTTTGGCACTAAATCTTTAATGATGAGCATGATTGCAATGTTGTTAGTATGAATTATTTGAATATCCATGATGCTAACGATATGCAAAGCCATAAGCTTGGGGATGCTATGTTTGATGAAGATGATATTTTTTGTCCCCCAAGCTTTGATGAGCAAATTTATTATGATGATAGCATGCCTCCTCTTTATGATGGTTATAATTATGAAAGTGGGTTTTTAAGAGTGTCAACTCTAGGAAGTAATGATCCCACTATTTTGGAGGGTGTTGAATCTTATTACAATATTGATAAAAGTGGATTTGGAGAGGTCATGACTTTATTTAGTGATGAATCCACTATTTTGGAAGAGGTTTCAATTGATTATGAGAACAAAGTTGCTATCTATGATGATTATTGTGATGACATGTATGCTATACAGAATAATGATAACCATGAAACTTTTCATCATGATTTTAATTTTCAATTGGATTATGCCTCACATGATAGTTATTTTGTTGAGTTTGCTCCCACTACTTTTCATGAGAATAAATTTGCTTATATGGGGAGTAGTAAAATTTATATGCTTGTAGATCATGAAAAGAATGCTTTATGTGATAGTTATATTGTTGAATTCATTCATGATGCTACTGAAAATTACTATGAGAGATGAACATATGCTTTTACATATTGCGATAATATCAAGTTTCCTCTCTATGTGTTGAAAGTTTTGAAGTCATGCTTGTTTTGCCTTCCTATGCTAGTTGATTCTTGTACCCATAAATTTTTTTCTCACAAAATCCCTATGCATAGGAAGTGGGTTAGACTTAAATGTGCTAGTCATATGCTTCATGATGCTCTCTTTGTGTTTCAATTCTTATCTTCTATGTGAGCATCATTGAAATCATCAATGCCTAGCTAAAAAGGCATTAAAGAAAAGCGCTTGTTGGGAGACAACCCAACATTTACCCTACTGTTTTTGTGTGTTCACATGATTAGGCTCCTGTAGTAATCATGTTTTATAGGTTTTGTTTCAATAAAGTGCCAAGTAAAGCCTTTGGGATAGTGTGGATGATAGTTGACTTGATTCTGTGCAAAAACAGAAACTTTTGCGTTCGGTACATAAATTTCTATCTTTTACTGGAATGTAGAAAAATTCTGAATTTCTTATAGTTGATGGGTATATAAATTTTCTACGTTGTCCTAATTTTTCAGAATCTTTTGAGTTCATAAGTATGACCTTAATTCAGATCTTTACGTACTGTTCTGTTTTTGACAGATTCTGTTTTCGATGCATAGTTTGCTTGCTTTATGGTTTCTATGTATTATATTGCTTAATATAAATTGTGGAAATGATAAGTTACAGTAGGAATTATGAGAGAACAATTATGAATCTTGTCTTTGACAGTACCCAAGTGAATGATTTGTTTTATTATACTAACGGAGCTTACGAGTTTTCTGTTGAGTTTTGTGTTGTGAAGTTTTTATGTTTTGGGTAAAGTTTTGATGGACTACGGAATAAGGAGTGGCAAGAGCTTAAGCTTGGGGATGCCCAAGGCACCCCAAGGTAATATTAAAGGACAACCAAGCATCTAAGCTTGGGGATGCCCCGGCTGGCATCCCCTCTTTCGTCTTCAATCCATCGGTAAATTTACTTGAGGCTATATTTTTATTCACCACATGATATGTGTTTTGCTTGGAGCGTCTTGTATGATATGAGTCTTTGCCTTTTAGTTTGCCACAATCATCCTTGCTGTACACACCTTTTGAGAGGGACACACATTAATCATGAATTTATTAGAATACCCTTTGTGCTTCACTTATATCTTTTGAGCTAGGCAGTTTGCTCTAGTGCTTCACTTATATCTTTTAGAGCACGGCGGTGGTTTTATTTTATAGAAATTGTTGAACTCTCATGCTTCACTTATATTATTTGAGAGTCTCTAAACAGCATGGTAATTTGCTTAGGTTATGAATTTAGTCCTAATATGATGGGCATCCAAGAGGGATATAATAAAAACTTTCATATAAAGAGCGTTGAATACTATGAGAAGTTTGATTCCTTGCATTTGTTTTGAGATATAAATATGGTAATATTAGAGTCATGCTAGTGAGTAATTTTGGATTGGTAGAAATTCTTGTGTTAAAGTTTGTGATTCCCGTAGCATGCACGTATGGTGAACCGTTATGTGATGAAGTCGGAGCATGATTTATTTTTTGATTGTCTTCCTTATGAGTGGCGGTCGTAGACGAGCGATGGTATTTTCCTACAATCAATCCCCCTAGGAGCATGCGTGTAGTACTTTGTTTCGATAGCTAATAGACTTTTGCAATAAGTATGTGAGTTCTTTATGACTAATGTTGAGTCCATGGATTATACGCAGTCTCACCCTTCCACCATTGCTAGCCTCTCTAGTACCGCGCAATTCTCGCCGGTGCATTAAACCCAGCATATATCTTCCTCAAAACAGCCACCATACCTACCTATTATGGCATTTCCATAGCCATTCCGAGATATATTGCCATGCAACTTCCACCGTTCCGTTTATTATGACACGCACCATCATTGCCATTTTGCTTTGCATGATCATGTAGTTGGCATAGTATTTGTGGCAAAGCCACCGTTCATATTTTTTATACATGTCACTCTTGATCATTGCACATCCTGGTACACCATCGGAGGCATTCATATAGAGTCATATTTTGTTATAGAATCGAGTTGTAATTCTTGAGTTGTAAGTAAATAAAAGTGTGATGATCATCATTATTAGAGCATTGTCCCATGTGAGGAAAAGGATGATGGAGACTATGATTCCCCCACAAGTCGGGATGAGGATCCAAACAAAAATTAAAAAAAGAGGCCAAAGAGCCCAAACAAAAAAAAACAAAAAAAGAGGCCAAAGAGCCCAAAATAAAAGAAAATGAGAGAAAAAGAGAGAAGGGGCAATGCTACTATCCTTTTACCACACTTGTGCTTTAAAGTAGCACCATGATCTTCATGATAGAGAGTCTCCTATTTTGTCACTTTCATATACTAGTGAGAATTTTTCATTATAGAACTTGGCTTGTATATTCCAATGATGGGCTTCCTCAAATTGCTCTATGTCTTCGTGAGCAAGCGAGTTGGATGCACACCCACTTAGTTTTCTTTTGAGCTTTCATACACTTAGAGCTCTAGTGCATCCGTTGCATGGCAATCCCTACTCACTCACATTGATATCTATTGATGGGCATCTTCATAGCCCATTGATACGCCTAGTTGATGTGAGACTATCTCCTTCTTTTTGTCTTCTCCACAACCACCATATTCTATTTCACCTATAGTGCTATATCCATGGCTCACGCTCATGTATTGTGTGAAAGTTGAAAAAGTTTGAGAACATAAAAAGTATGAAACAATTGCTTGGCTTGTCATCGGGGTTGTACATGATTTAATACTTTGTGTGATGAAGATGGAGCATAGCCAGACTATATGATTTTGTAGGGATAACTTTCTTTTACCATGTTATTTTGAGAAGACATGATTGCTTTATTAGTATGCTTGAAGTATTATTATTTTTATGTCAATATTAAATTTTTGTTTTGAATCTTATGGATCTGAATATTCATGCCACAATAAAGAAGATTATATGGATAAATATGTTAGGTAGCATTCCACATCAAAAATTCTGTTTTTATCATTTACCTACTCGAGGACGAGCAGGAATTAAGCTTGGGGATGCTTGATACGTCTCCAACGTATCTGTAATTTTTGATTGTTCCATGATATTATATTATGTGTTTTGGATGTTTTATATGCATTTATGCTATTTTATATCATTTTTGGGACTAACCTATTAACCTAGAGCCCAGTGCTAGTTTCTGTTTTTTTCCTTGTTTGTGAGTTTTACAGAAAAGGAATATCAAACGGAGTCCAAATGGAATAAAAATTTACGGTGATCATTTATGGACCAGAAGAGACCTACGGAGCACCCGAGCTGTGCGAGGGGGTGACCGAGGAGGCCACAAGCCAGGGGGCGCCCCCCTAGGGCTTGTGGGTCCCTCAGGTGTCCCCCTAACTTGTTTCCAACACCAAGTACTCTGATATATACCGTAACCTTCAGAAAGAAACCTAGATTGGAAGTTCCGCCGCCGCAAGCCTCTGTAGCCACGAAAAACCAATCAGGACCCCGTTCCGGCACCCTGCCGGAGGGGGAAATCACCGCCGGAGGCCATCTTCATCATCCCGACGGCCACTATGATGAGGAGGGAGTAATTCACCCTCGGGGCTGCGGGTATGTACCAGTAGCTATGTGTTTGATCTCTCTCTCTCTCTCTCATGTTCTTGATTTGGCATGATCTTGATGTACCGCGAGCTTTGTTAATATATTTGGATCTTATGGTGTTCTTCCCTCTCTACCTTCTTGTGATGAATTGAGTCTTGCTCTTTGAGGTTTCGTTATGTCGGATTGAGTATTGGATTTGAGAACACTTGATGTATGTCTTGCGATGGGATATCTGTGGTGACAATGGGATGTTCTATTGATTCACTTGATGTATGTTTCAGCACTCAACTCGCGGATTCCCGAGGTGACATTGGGGTAATCTATGCATAGGGGTTGATGCACGTTTTCGTCCTACGTTCTCCGATAGAAACTTTGGAGTGACTCTTTGTTGCATGTTGAGGGATTGTTATATGATTCAATTATGCTATCATTGTTGAGAGAATTTGCACTAGTGAAAGTATGAATCCTAGGCCTTGTTTCCAAGCATTGCAATACCGTTTTTGCTCACTTTTGTTACTAGTT
The DNA here is from genome assembly GCA_011799875.1 of Thinopyrum elongatum. Classification (NCBI taxonomy): domain Eukaryota; kingdom Viridiplantae; phylum Streptophyta; class Magnoliopsida; order Poales; family Poaceae; genus Thinopyrum; species Thinopyrum elongatum. The sequence continues at coordinate 412,622,079 of CM022297.1, read as the reverse complement.
ATCTTGCTGTTTTTATATTTTCAGATTACAAAAACCTATATCTACTATCCATATTACACTTGTATCACCATCTCTTCGCCGAACTAGTGCACCTATACAATTTACCATTGTATTGGGTGTGTTGGGGACACAAGAGACTCTTTGTTATTTGTTTGCAGGGTTGTTTGAGAGAGACCATCTTCATCCTACGCCTCCCACGGATTGATAAACCTTAGGTCATCCACTTGAGGGAAATTTGCTACTATCCTACAAAACTCTGCGCTTGGAGGCCCAACACGAGTCTACAAGGAAAAGGTTGCATAGTTGACATCACTGGATCAAGAAGGCGAGGACGTCACCGAGCTGAACGTGTGCTGAACGCGAAAGTGCCGTACGTTCGGTACTCGATCGGTTGGAGGGCAAAGAAGTTTGACTACATCAACCGCGTTAACAAACGGTTCCACTTACGGTCTACGAGGGTACGTAGACACACTCTCCCCCTTCGTTGCTATGCATCTCCATGGATAGATCTTGCATGTGCGTAGATTTTTTTTATGCAACGTTTCCCAACACATACGTGCTTATGATAAGAACTTGCATGACATCTTTTGTCCTACCCTTCCGTGGCAGCGGGGTCCATAAGAAAACTAAGGGATATTAAGGCCTCTTTTTAATAGAGAACCGAAACAAAGCATTAACACATAATGAATACATGAACTCCTCAAACAACGGTAATCACCGGAAAGAATCCCAATAATTGTCACCTTGGGGTATGCGGATCATAACACGTAATAGGTGCGTATAACTTGCAAGATAGGATCAAGAGCACAAATATATTCATGAAAATAGAAAGGGTTTAGATCTGAAATCATGGCACTCGGGTCCTAGTGACAAGCATTAAGCTAGCAAAGTCATAGCAACATCGATCTCAGAACATTGTGGATACTAGAGATCAAGCCCTAACAAAACTAACTCGATTACATGATAAATCTCATCCAACCCATCACCGTCCAGCAAGCCTACGAAGAAATTACTCACTCCCGGCGATGAGCATCATGAAATTGGTGATCGAGGAAGGTTGATGATGATGACGGCGTCGAGTTCCACCCGCCGGAGCCTTGAACGGACTCCAGATCAGCCCTCCCGATGAAGAACAGGAGGTGACGGCGGCTCCGTATCGTGAAACACGATGAAACTTCTTATCTTATTTTTTCTCGGGAATTATGAATTTATAGTGTCGAGATTAAGGTCAGGGGAGCCTCGTGGGCCACACATGCAACCAGGGCGCGCCCTGGTGCCTTGTGGGCAGCAGGTGGCCCCCCTCCGGTGGGTCTTGGCTCCAGTATTTTGTATATATTCCATAAAAAATCTTTAAAAAGTTCCGTATAATTTTGAGAAATTTTATTTCTGCACAAAAACAACATCATGATAGTTCTGCTAAAAACAGCGCTAGTCCGAGTTAGTTTCATTCAAATCATACAAATTAGATTTCAAAACAAGAGCAAAAGTGTTTGAAAAAGTGAATACGACGGAGACGTATCAAATCCCCCAAACTTAACTCATTGCTTGTCCTCAAGCAATTCAGTTGACAAACTGAAAGTGATAAAGAAAAAATTTTACGAACTCTCTTGTTCTTGTATCCGTACATAAGCTTAAATAACACCCAGGTTTTCAGCAAAGATCGTAAATAACCATGCAAATGATAACTCTTAGAAATTATATATTCACTCATATCAATGGCATAATCAACTAGCGAGCAATAATAATATATCTCAAATGGCAACACTTTGTCAAAACAATCATGATATAATATGACAATATGGTATCTCGCTAGCCCTTTCTGAGATCGCAAAACATAAATGTAGAGCACCTCCAAAGTTCTAGCAGCGACTAAACATTGTGATTCATGGTAGAAGAGATACAGTCATGATGCACACAATATTAATTATAAACAATGCATAAGAATGACAATAGTGCTCTCGCTTGTTTGAAAAGGTGATGACTCAATGATAAAAGTAAAATAATATAAAAGTAAATAGTTAGTCCCTTCGCAGAGGGAAGTAGGGATTTGTAGAGGTGCCACAGCTCAAAGCTTAAATCAGAGATAAATATAATTTTGGGAGGCATGCCTTTCCTGTCAATGTCATTACCGAGAGTTTTCAATATCTTCCATGCTAAACACATTAGCGGGGGTTCCCAAGGGGTAAAGTAAAGTTTACTCCCCCTCCAGCAACAAACACAAGCCATGGCTAGCCGAATCCTTGGATGTGCTCCATACCAACAACTTTCCGGGGGAGTTTGTTTCATTATTTTGCGATTTGATCATGGGACTAGGCATCCCGATTACCAGCCCCTCTTGTGTAAGGACAAGTGAATAAACACTCACCGTGAGAATAATCTGCTTAGCATGGAAGAAACTGACCTCCCCCCGTCGCTTCATGAGCGGTACGTGCACATAAAACAGATGTTCATTTGAATACTTAGAGGTGGCACATGTAGATTTATTTGGAACGACAGGGTAATACCGCATATAGGTAGATAAAGTGGACTCATCTGGAATATGGTTTAGGGATTTGGATGCACAAGCGGTATTCCCGCTTAGTACAGGCGAAGGCTAGCAAATGGGTTGAGAAGTGATCAACTAGAGAGCGAAACGGTCATAAACATGCATTTTGAATAATTAACATTGAATAATAGCACGAGTAGGATATAAACACCATGAACATAAATATCGTGGAGGCTATGTTAGTTTTGAATCAACTACATGCATAAACATGTGCCAAGTCAAGCCACTTGAAACATTCAGAGAAGGATACCATACCATCATACTACATCATAGCAATTTTAATGCATGTTGACAACCAAGATAAATCATTATCCACTCCTAACTACTGATATGAGCAACTATAATCTCTAATTTTCATCACAAACATGTTACTCATAATATGCTGAATCATAGATACTGAGTTAAACATATTTACAAAAACAAAAATAAGTTGAGTTCATACTCGCTTTTTCTTGCCACAGTCACTTCATCAAATATCATCATTGTTGCCTTTTACTTGCACGACCGAATGATATGAAAATAATAATAGTGCAAGAGTGCCGTGGACTAAGCTGGAATCTACAAACATCTATTATATAATTATAAGACAAGAGGCAAACAAGACATTACGTTCATCCACACAGATTAAATTATCTTGACCACTAATTTTAGATATCAAGGGCTGAGATTAAAGATATAAACGTTACATACAAATATATTGTTACGTAGAAACAATTGAACCTGTCACGCACAATACTATGTTTCAATCTTAACCAAAAGTCGTGGACAGGAAAAGCCATCGGAGTACATTAGATTGACATGAAAAGGTAAATGAATTTTAAAGAGTAAGCAGAGTCTCAGAGATAATAAGACTCCTACATTGATCCAGCGCACGTGCATAGAGAAGTCATACCCAATTATGAGTTGCACAAAGTATGGATACCTAATGACTCTCCTGGTCTCGAAAAAAGAAATCTCCTAATCAACCGTGCATGTGTAGCTAGGCTTTCGACTTCTGAAAGAAACAAGCCAAGCACCATGACCACCGCATGCTCTGCGCGATCACCGGCGCACCGACGCTGAGCCTGCCGCAAAGGAAGTGGCAGGCTACGGTTTCGAACGGCGTAACTTGGGCATGAAGAGGAATATGAAAAGGTTCGTGTATTTAGCTACTCGCTAGATCGATGTTCAGCTAGGGCACGACGGTGTGTGAGGGACTGCGACGACGACGGCGGAAACGGCAACACACACATACGTATGCATGTGTGTGCCAAAATCAACGACGGAGGGACGTGTCGCGGGACATGAACGCAACAACATGGTCGAGTGGCCGCTTACTCGCGGTTGTGGTGGCACGATCAAATCGACTTATGGGGTGAACGTGATCAAGTGCTTTGGCTGACCACAATAGAAACATGCACATACGGATGCATGCGTGTGCATGCGAACAGGTGCACGAGTCGATCTCTTTCTTGCCTACGCTAATTGTTTCTTTTTTTTTCTTTTTTTGAGGGAACGCTAATTGATTCTTCATCGGTACTAGCTACAACATGGGAAAGTACCAGCTAGGATACAGATATTTCATGTATGCATGCATTTGTGAGATATAATGTTTTTCTTGTATGATGCATTTATTTAAATTTTGTAGATGGGATATGCATCCAAAATGCCAAACGAAGACCGAGCTCCATGGAGGCCTTTATTTGAAAACTTCAAAATTGAAACTTTTCAGTTTCAAAAAATTCTGAAAATAAACAATTATATCTAGATACATAATGTATATGCGTGCAAATTTTCAGGTCGAAATACATCAAAATGTGAGCTACAAAAAAATGACAAATCTGGGGCTTTTTAGCATAATACTGTTCATCCTCAAAGTCCATGATTTTTTTTTGTGCAGCTCGCAATTCAAGGTATTTCATCCTGAAATTTTTCACACCTACACTTTACATCCTCTAATACATGTGTTTTTTTTCAGAATTTTTTAAAACTGATTTTTTTAATTTTGAATTTTTCAAAATAAAGGGCTCCGTGGAGCTCGATCTCCAAAATGCCCTACTCGGATATGCATGATACATATGTATAAGATAACATGGTTGTGAAGTAACTTCGTATATCATACATGTGTTGGCCTTTTTTGTCACAGAATCCACTCGATTGAGAATATCATGGCTTCGATCTACTATAATAAAGATCTACCAAATTTATAATTAGAGAATTTCCTCATAGATTTCCTGAAAAAGTTCAGTTGTTTGGGATAAGTCTTATTTGTTGGATAAAGAGTGCATTTCATTTTTAAGAAACTCCATGTGAAATCCGTAGCTAGCCAAAATTTAAAATAAATCTATTACACATATTAATAGTTGAATTTATAAAATACACTAACGCAGAATCTATCCCTAATAATAAAGCACGGATTGACTCCGTGGGTTCACCGTCGCGGTAATTTTGCAAAAAGTCCCCCGTTTCTGAGAATTCAACCCGCAGTCCATACACAAAAGAAAAAACGGTTCGCTGGAAAACAAAAAAACAGAACAACCGTTCGCATCTGCCTCCTCGACCCCTCACCCGTGCCCAAGCCACGCCATCCTCGCGCTGTCGCCGTCGCCGCCGCTGCCACACCTCCGCCATCTCGCCGCCGCGGCCGCACCTCTGCCCCCCTCCATAATTGCGAGGAGAGGCGTGGAGGAGAGGCGAAACCGGCGGCGGCCTTGCAAGGGCCTGCGGTGGCGCGATCGGCAAGGACCTGCCGAATCTCGCCGGATCCGGTGGGAAGTGGCGCTCAAGCGGTGGATCTGCAAGGAAGGCGGCCGGAGCTCGGAGCACGACGGTTGGCGGGCGCGGCATGGCATCGGGTAACTGTGAGGGAAGAGAGAGATGAGCTGAGAGAAAAGGGAGCACGTGAGGAAGGAGATGGGAGGCCGGAGGGAGAGAGAAGGGAGCGGTGAGGTGTGGCGGTTGTCCTGCTGCTGCTCGCCGGTGGCTCGCCGGCCATCTGCGAGCCGGAATTGCGGCCCCACGCGAGGGAAAGATCATCGTTGCTGCAACCACGGCAGGACGCCCACCATACGCGTACCTTACAAGCAGCAGCAGCCTCACTTCGCCTTGGACGACATGGCGATTACAAAATATTCAGTCATCCCCCTTGCCGTCTACCTGTTGGACACTTGGACCTACTCATGTGTTTGAGGTAATGCTTAAATAAAATAGCTATGCAAATTGTTATTTCTTTTCAGATGAATGTGGAGATTTGGTAATGCTTAAAGAAAAGATCTACTCTATGGTTGTTTCTCTGCAGATGATTGTGCAGAAAAGCTGAAAACGGGATATAATTCTATGTGAGAGATGACCGCTATAGGTACTTAATTTTGGTCTCAAGTAATGATAGCTAATGTTGTGTGCAGATTTCTTTCTACAAGATGTGGGTGTAAATTCTTATTGTTGCAATGATACAGTAGCAGTGGCGCAAGGTCGACATAATATGTCCTCTGTCCGCATTTTAATTATTTATATTAATATTTCTGGTTATCACTGTAGGAGTTGCAATGAATTTGATGAGGGAAGTCTGCAATGCAGACTGTGCTAAGTGTGCCCGCTCCAGATTTTATCGACAGTAAATGGTCCACTGCTATTGACAGGTGCCTTCTTGCACTCTTCTGACCCAGATTTGGCATGTTTATCATTTTCTACTATCATCGCGTAGTTGCACAAAAATACGTAAGAGCATGGCTAAAAACTCACAGAGAGGCACAACTTTGAAATGGTTTTATTTAAACAATGAAACAATGTTTTTTGACTGAAAATCTATAGTATATTTTGATTATGGGGACACAGCTGAAATGTATACACCAAGAAAACATAATTCTCTTTAGTTGAATTTTAAATTCATGTTTTGGAAATTAAATTCATTTCAAATTTCATGATTTCGGCTAGAATGATTAAGGCTACGCCCCTGCGGATGCCAAAGGTTGAGACACTGTTTTAATGATAGTGCAAATTGATTGATGATGCAGCGCAAGTAGTACAAGTTTATCATGTCCACTGCCCATCCATGAATTGTTTTATCATTGTTATTCCCGTTGCAATACACGGGCACATAGTAGGAGGAATATGTGTGCGTTGGTGGGTGCTGGAGGGCCATCCCCTTGAGGACGTGGACAAGGTGCGTGTGGTGCACAACGCTACCTCATGTCTTACCACGTCGACCAACCAATGACCATCATCGGACATGCTCTTCTCCTGGACGCCGCTGGGAAGAAGCCTGTCTCTATTGATCCGTTTGCGCCCGTCACTAATACACATGGAGTCAGAGTGAGAGTTTTTCATGGGTGTGACACAAACTACTCGATTTTAAACTAATTTTCGTGCATATCAATGTAGCAAAGTATGTGTGTTTCAGAAATTTTATTTTTTATTTTTTAAAGTATGCCAGTGCTTTTTTCTATTGTTTAGGTAGATTCCAGCACTGAGTGTTTACCTATTTTTTTATTTTCTGCATGTTATGAGAATGTTGCGTCTAATAAGTTTAAAATTGTCATTTTAGCTTCCCCTCAAATTAGTTTTGTCATTTTAGCTATCATTCATTGCAATTATAGAACACATAAAAGGAGTATAAGCAGTGACATATGCCAACATGGATGGACCGTGTGGATGGGGCACTTGAGTCATATTCATTTTAGGATGTGATTTTTTTTCTCCCGTTGCAACGCACGGGCCTTTTTGCTATACATAAATAAATATAGAAATTTTATTCTATTATAAAAATAATTTTTATGTTGTGATGGAGGAACAGTGTGAAAGTAACATGACAAACATGTATCAGTTTGTTGGATGTATTAAGATGGATGGGCTCAATAGTATACAAACATATGCACGTCAACACAAAGAAAATGGCCACTAAGATGGCATGCATGCATTAATTTCATTGATGATTTCAAGCCGGTCAGCAATGACAAAGTAGTGATAATACATTTTTAAAGAACAAAATAATATAAGCATGTACACAAATGACGTGCAAAGCAAGAAAATACCATGTATGAAATTAGGAAGCATAACTATATTGTGGTTACAATTCTATGTAAAGCACAAACCATACATCCACATAATGAGTCATTTAAATATATGGAAATGAATATAAGTTGACGGAAGTGGATACGATAAACAAAAGGACAAGCCATGATTAATTTAATGGATAATATTTTTAGTCGTTTCTAATAAATATATAGTTTCTAATAAATATATAGTGAAGTTGCACTGCCTTAGAAGCCTGGCAGGCAGCATAGGACATTAGATTAAAAATGGACATGCACGGGAGCATATAAAAGAACTAATATTAGGAGAAAAAAATCAATGTGAAGGGCCTTATAATATTTGGATGGAAAGGTACACCCCATTGATGTGGAGTGCAAGATAGGAATTCGTAAACCAGTCAACGCTTTTCATGCAGACACATTTATGAGTACCATTTATCTTATATTTTGACTTAGAAATGTCCTTGGCTACAATCCAATGCACTAAAATATAAAGACTTTTCTGCAAAAACAGTACACAATCATATTTCTCAATTCAAACATGTTGGTACTATACTTTTTATGTCTATTTGATATTTAGACTGTATATTAGTACTACAATATCAGTGAGTTAACCCAAATATTAATTGATAATAGGGACAAATAAGAAAAATAATATAAAATATAAAAATATAGAGAAAATCTAGCAGCGGAATTACGCGGGCCACCCAGCCAGTTTTATTCAAAAGAGAAGACAAGGTAATATGGACTCTTTGTTAGATCAACAATAATGCATATGAGAGCCACTAAACATTTTCATCGTGGTCTTCCCCTTACGATGACTCAACAATAAGAATAGAAATTCAGAGAAACACACAGAAATATTTTTTGGAGTTTTTAGTTTTTCTTGAAGAAAGCAAATTAACGAAGGAAAAAAAAATAAGAAAAACTATTTACACGGGAAAGCTCCCAACAAGTAAAAGAAGAAACGAGAAATCTTTTTGGATTTTATTTTAATTCTACAACTAATTAAACAACAAAGAAAAAGCGAAAGAAGCGAGAAATATTTTTGGTTTTTCTCAAAGTTTTTCAAACACACAAGAATAAAGGAAAAATAAAATTAACATGGATTATCAATGAAAGAGGATGAACACCGACGACTGGAATGAAATGTGTGAATATGAATGTAATGTCGGTGAGAAATACGTACTCCCCCAAGTTTAGGCTTTTGCCTAGCTTGGTAATCACCATCACTGGTCTGGATAATAATTGAAGTGGTAGCTCGTGGATGCTCTCCGTGCAGCCTCCTCAGCCAGACGAGCGGCTTCTACTGCTGCATTGTACTCACGTGCCTCGCTCTCATAGATGAAATATCTCTGTTTACCCTGAAAATTAAAGAGAGCAGGTGCAGGCAAAATAACAGAGACAATACGATCTTTATGGAATATTAGGTTATAGTCATAGTTCTGAGCTCCATCCTTAATAAAATTGTGGCGTCGCATTGCCTCAAAGTTTAAATATTTGTTAGGTAATATAGGATCATTGGGCCTAGGTGAGACTCCTAGCCTTGCAGCTACCCGAGAGGCATAAATTCCTCCATAAAAATGACCACTACACGCGTTGCGCTGAAGTCTCAATGCAACAATTGCCCCAAGATTATATTGTTTGAGGCCCATTAAAGCAGTATGAATAAGGCTCAAGTCAGGGGCGCAAAGTGCACTACAGTCTTGTTTACCTACGATGCATTTGCCGTTAAACAACGCAAAGTAACGAATAGAGGGGAACTGAAAACTTTTTATTCTAGCATGTGTAACTCCTCTATCCTCACCACTGCAGAGACTACTCAGGAACATTTCATAATAAGATTTTTGTGGTTCATCTAGCGAACCCCAATATGGAATTTTGCATGCATCACATAATTCTTCTAGAGGCATTCCATAGGCTCTATCATATAGGTGAAATGAACTCTAGAGGTGCGGGGATGCATGATACTCCAACTCTTGGGTGAATGAATAAGTGAGATTGTAGTGTTGGGGTCGCTTATGTGCTAGGAAGGCGGTGAGCTCAGTGTTTTGAATATATTGATCAAATTCTTCTTTAATCCTCGTGCCTATCATGAACTCATTGCATGGCCACTGACATGATTTGGTATCGGTGATCCGCACCGAGCTTGCCCTTGGTTCAACATACGCCTGTCGTATCGAGCTCTCGCTCGACGACCCCTCCGAGGACCTACTCCTCTAAGAACTCCTCCTAAGGAAGTTCATTTTTCCTATGAACAAAATTCTGAAATTTTTGGGACACAAAATGATATCAATAAAACTTCACAACATTGATAGCAACTACTCATATGGATGTTTAGAGACTATATCAAGCATTCAAACTACTAGGAACTCAAAGAATTCAACATGCAAGCTCATTTTCAGTAGCACCAAGAGCAGCTAATCATGCAAAATATAATCCACTAAAGAAAAAACTAATTGGAGCAATGAACGAGTCACATACCAATGGCAATCACCCAAAACAGTTTTGGAAATGGAGCTCCGAGCAAAGAGATGGAAAATCTTAGGTATGGGAGCAAGAACTCGAGAGAGAGAGAGAGCTACCAGAAATGTTTTCTAGAGTTAAGGGATGAAGTGAGTTGAAGGAATAAGTGAGGGGGTCCCTGTGGGGCCCACAAGCCACCAGGACGCGCCCAGGGGGGTGGCTGCGCCCTGGTGCCTTGTGGGCACCTTGGGCATCCCCCTGAGTTGTGTTCAGTGCCAGAAATTCTTATATATTCCAGAAAAAATCATGTTAAATTTTTATGTAATTCTGAGCACTTTTTTGGGCTATTTTTTATTGCACGGATAATTCAGAAAACAGGATAATCATGGCATTTTATTGTATTTAACTAGGAATAACAGAAAACAAATAGTAGGTACAGAAAGTTGTGTTTAGTAAATTCATCGACTAGATGCCCCTCAGAAAGAATCCATTAATAAGGTTGATCAAGTCTTATTAACAAACCATTTTCGAATGACATGAGACCGAAGAATCATTGTATAACACTAAGTTACCTCAACGGGGATATGCATCTCCCCTATAATAAGAGTCTCATATTTCTTTTTAACAGAAGGAATAGGGAATTGAAAACTTCCAATAGTAATTGTCGAGGCCTTTTCAATAACATTAATACCATTCACTTGGAATTTTTTCTTCAGAAAGTGCACCGTATGCTCATTACCATTAATATGAAAAGTGATCTTGCTTTTGTTGCAGTCAATAACAGCCCCTGCAGTATTCAAGAAATGTCTACCAAAGATAATTGACATGTTGTCGTCCTCGTGCATATCAAGTATAACAAAATCTGTTAAGATAGTAACGTTTGCAACTACAACAAGCACATCCTCAAAAATACCGATAGGTATGGCAGTTGATTTTTAACCATTTGCAATGATATTTCAGTAGGTATTAGTTTATTCAAATCAAGTCTTCTATATAAAGAGAAAGGCATAACACTGTAACACCGGCTCCCAAATCACATAAAGTAGTTTTAACATAATTTATTTTGATGGAGCATGGCGTAGTAGGTATTCCTAGATCTCCTAGCTTTTTAGGTACTCCATCCTTAAAAGAATAATTTGCAAGCATGATGGAGATTTCAGCTTCAGGTATCTTTCTCTTATTAGTGACAATATCCTTCATGTATTTAGCATATGGGTCCATCTTTAAAATATCAGTCAAACGAGTACGCAAAAAGACTGGCCTAAGCATTTCAGCAAAGTGTTCAAATTCTTCCTCATATTTGTTCTTAGATGGTTTAGTTGGGAAAGGAATGGGTTTCTGAACCCATGGTTCTCTTTCTTTACCATGTTTTCTAGCAATGAAATCCCTTTTATCATAACGTTTGTTTTTAGGAGGTGGGTTATCAAGATCAACAGCAGTTTCTGTTTCCACATCATTGTCTGGTTGAGCATCTACATGAATATCATCATTATCATTGTCATTATCACTAGGTGAATGTTCATTACCAGATTGTGTCTCAGCATCAGAAATAGAAACATGATTACGATTCTCAGAATGTTTTTCTACTTCAGATTTACTAGAAGCATACAAAGTCCTATCATTTTTCTTTTCTTTTTCTTCTGAGATGGACTAGGTGCATCTATATTAATTCTTTGAGAATCTTGTTCAATTCTTTTAGGGTGACCTTCATGATATAGAGGTTCCTGAGTCATTTTACCTCCTCTAGTCATTACTCTAACAACATGATCATTAATATTATTATTCATCTCATTGAGTAAATTATTTTGAGACTTAGCAACTTGTTCTAACTGAGTTTGAACCATGGATGCATGTTTTCCTAAGCCTTCAACATCATTAGCAATTCTAAACATCAAGTCACTCAAACAATCTATCATGTACGCATTACGTTTCAATTGTTTCATAACATGCGCATTAAAATTTCCTTGCTTAACAATGTAATTATCAAATTCATCCAGGCATTGACTAGCGGACTTATTATAAGGAATATCACCTTCATCAAATCTCATAAGGGAATTTACCTCTAGTACCTATGTCTGGGTGTCTAGACCATGTATTTCTTCAATAGGAGGTAAATTCTTAACATCTTAAGCTTTAATACCCTTTTCTCTCATAGATTTCTTTTCCTCTTGCATATCTTCAGGACTGAGAAATATAATACCCCTCTTCTTCAGAGTTGGTTTAGGTGGTGGTTCAGAAGTGTCCAATCATTATCATTCCACAATATATTATTAAATAATTCTTCAGCTTGTTCAACAGTTCTTTCCCTGAAAACACAACCAGCACAACTATCTAGGTAGTTCCTAGAAGCATCGGTTAGTCCATTATAAAAGATATCAAGTATTTCATTTTTCTTAAGAGATTGATCAGGCAAAGCATTAAGTAATTGGAGAAGCCTCCCCCAAGCTCGAGGGAGATTCTCTTCTTCAATTTGCACAAAGTTAAATATTTCTTGTAAGGCAGCTTATTTCTTATGAGCAGGAAAATATTTTTCAGAGAAGTAATATATCATATCCTAGGGACTACATACACAACCAGGAGTAAGAGTATTAAATCATATCTTAGCATCACCCTTTATTGAGAAAGGAAACTACTTAAGGATATAGTAATAGCAAATTTTTTCCTCATGAGCAAACATGGTGGCTATATCATTCAGTTTAGTGAGATGTGCTACAACAGTTTCATTTTCATAACCATGAAAATGATTAGATTGAACCAAAGTAATTATCTCAGGATCGACAGAGAATTCATAATCCTTATCGGTAACAAAGATAGATCAAGTGAAAACTTAGGATCATATTTCATTCTAGCATTCAGAGTTTTTTCTTTCAGCTTAACCAATAATTTCTTAAGATCCTCTCTATCATTACAAGTAAGAAGTTCTCTAGTTATCTCCTCACCCACAACATAACCCTAGGGTATCTTAGGCATTTCAATTCTTGTTAGGCCTAAAAGGTGAATTATAATTTTCAATTTCAGTAATTTCATCAGTTCCAACATTCTCAATTTCAGCACTTCCAAATTCTTTAGCTTTAGCAAGCTGTTCATCAAGAAATTCACCTAGTGGCATATTTTGATTAAGCAGAGTACTAGCATCATTCATAGCAGAAGTAGCATCATCAATTATTTGCGACATATCAGAATTAGTAGTAGGTGGTGGTGTCGCAAGCTTACTTAAAATAAAAGGTGAATCAAGTGCAGAGCTAGATGGCAGTTCCTTACCTTCTCTTGTCTTAGAGGGAACGATCTTGGTTCTATCATCCTTAAGATTCTTCATAGTGATCAACAGATATAAATCCCAAGTGACTCAGCAAATAGATCTATGCTCCCCGGCAATGACGCGAGGAAAAGGTGTTGATAACCCACAAGTATAGGGGATAGCAACAGTTTTCGAGGGTAGAGTATTCAACCCAAATTTATTGATTCGACACAAGGGGAGCCGAAGAATATTTGCAAGTATTAGCAGTTGAGTTGTCAATTCAGCCACACCTGGAGAACTAAATATTTGCAGCAGAGTGATCAGTAGCACAGTAGTATGGTAATTTGATAGCAACGGTAACAATAGCAATAGTAACGCTAACAGTAACGATAGCAGTTTTATAGTGATTGTAGCAGCAGCAACAACAACAATAGTAACTTAGCAAGATCAATATGCGAAAGTCGTAAGCATTGGATCAATGATGGATAATTATGTTGGATGGCATTCATCATGTAACAGTTATAACATAGGGCGACACAGAACTAGCTCCAGTTCATCAATGTAATGTAGGCATGTATTCCTTATAAAGTCATACGTGCTTATGATAAGAACTTGCATGGCATCTTTTGTCCTACCCTCCCGTGGCAGCGGGGTCCAAAAGAAACTAACGGTTATTAAGGCCTCCTTTTAGTAGAGAACTGGAACAAAGCATTAACACATAGTGAATACATGAACTCTTCAAACTACGGTAATCACTAGAAAGAATCACAATTATTGTCACCTTGGGGTATGCAGATCATAACACGTAATAGGTGCGTATAACTTGCAAGATAGGATCAAGAACACAAATATATTCATGAAAACATAAAGAGTTCAAATCTAAAATCATGGCACTTGGGCCCTAGTGACAAGCATTAAGCATAGCAAAGTCATAGCAACATCAATCTCAGAACATAGTGGATACTAGGGAGCAAGCCCTAACAAAACTAACTCGATTACATGATAAATCTCATCCAACCCATCACCGTCCAGCAAGCCTACGAAGGAATTACTCACTCCCAATGGTGAGCATCATGAAATTGGTGATGGAGGATGGTTGATGATGACGACGGCGTCGAATCCCCCTCTTCGGAGCCCAGAACGGACTTCAGATTAGCCCTCCCGATGAAGAACAGGAGGTGGCGGCAGAGGATGGCTAGGGGCCCCACAAGCCACCAGGGCGCGCCCAGGGGGGTGGGTTCACCCTGGTGCCTTGTGGGCACCTGGGTGGCCCCCTCTGGTATTTCTTTCTTCCACTATTTTTTATATATTCCAAAATAATTCTCTGTGAAATTTTAGCTCATTTGGAAATGTGGAGAATAGGTATCTTTGACATAACTTTTTCAGGTCCAGAATTCCAACTGCCAGCATTCTCCCTCTTCATGTAAATCTTGCAAATTAAGAGGGAAAAGGCTTTAGAATTGCTCCACAAAGTATTATATTGATCAAAAACATTATAAATAACAGTAGGAAAACATGATGCAAAATGGACGTATCAACTCCCCCAAGCTTAGACCCCGCTTGTCCTCAAGCGAAAGCCTATATCGATAATCATGACCACATGTTTAGAGAGAGAGGTGTCGATAAAAATAAAATACGGACATAGAAGCATCATGATCATTTTTATAACAACAATATATTATCATAAAACTTCTCATGAGCAAGTAACAATTCATCCCAACAACAAAGTATAAAGCATAAACTTTCTTGAAAACTAACAAACTATGTTCTCAGTCAACAAGGCAATTACAATTCATCATATTTTCTGGAAGGATCTTATGTAAGAACTTTCATCTAGCAAGTCCACATACTCAACTATCATTTAGTCTTCCATGATTGCTCACACTCACGACATATATATGGAGCAAAAGTTTCAGTCAGACACATAGAAAGATAGGGGCTTATAATTTTGCTTCCCAACTTATTTACCACAAGGGTAATGTCAACAATAATAACTCATGATTAGTCATATCCAACTAGATATATATGCCTAGATCTTCCCCCACCACATGATTCTTGCAAAAGAGAAAAATAAAAAGGAATAGAGGAGAACACTATTGACTCTTGCATTAAAAGTAAATACATAAAAGTAAAGGGTAGGCCCTTCGCAGAGGGAAGCATAAGTTGTCATGCGCCTTTCGTTTTTGGATGTGCAAGCTCTTAATGTAAAGGAACATCAATTTATATTGCCCCTTGTGAAAGAAACCTTTATTATGCAATCCGTCGCTTTTTTTCTTTGCCATCACAATATCGTACAAAGATTATTTTACCTTACAATAAAAGATCATACATATTAAGGAGCATTTTTTATTGCTTTATGCACCGATGACAACTTACTTGAAGGACCTTATTCAATCCATAGGTAGGTATAGTGGACTCTCATGAAATGAAACTGGGTTTAAGGTTTTTGGATGGACAAGTAGTATCTCTACTTGGTGCAGATTTTTGGCTAGCACCACATGTTGGAGGATCCATAACAATATAACTTCTATGTGAATATAAGCAAACATAACTCATTACATTGTCTTCCTTGTCCAACGTAAACAAATTGACATAAAATATTTAATGGGGGCTCACAATCATAAAAGATGTCCAAGAAATATATTTATATGTGAATCTTCTCTTCCCTTATTAATCTTTCATGAATTGCATCATTAACCAATACTATTTTTGTTAACTTCCAATAAATTTTACCACATATACTTTTATTTATGTAAAGTCATTACTTTCCATAAGACTAGCATATGATATTTTCATTGCTAAGATTGAAACATAAAAGTAAAGATGCAAAACTCAAACTACTCTTTATTATATAACTCTCAACTCGATTACATAGATAGATAGATCACGAAACTAGCACTCGAAAATAGATCATACTAAACTTTTATTCTACTAAATCACGAAATAACTAAGGATCGAACTAAGATAGGTAAAGATAATAAAAGTGACAGTGATATGGTACCGGAGCACCTCCCCCAAGCTTGGCACAAGCCAAGGGGAGTGCCCAAACCCGTGTACTCAAGTTTCTTTGTTCGGTGATGATGGTGGTGATGAAGTAGTGGGCTTGTCCTTCAGCTTACGCTTGAGAATAAAATTCTCCTCCCTCAGCATATTGACCTCTTTCTCAAGCTCCAATACTCTTTCACATAATGCATTCTTGCTTTCCTGTAGAAGACGAAATGAGATAGATTGAAACTTAGATTCATTTACTGTATTTGGGAGGCTTGACTTCTTGAATTCCATGTGCATATCCCCTGGTTGAGGCAGGGAAGCTTCATCTTCCTCTAAGCTCATGGCCCCAGTCGTCTTTAAATCATCATCTCACTCCTCCTTCGTAGACCAACCAGAGGGATCAATGTCTCCATAGATCCTTGAGAAAGTTTATTTGGTGGAAGATTATATGTTCAAATCTATTATGCTATTTAATATCCCTCTGATCTTGGGCATGATTATATCGGCGCGTCGCGGGGGCGGACACGGCGTTCATCACGGGCAGAGCAGAGCGAAGCCAGCGTGGCCACCAGGTGCGATCTAGAGAACCGATGGGCGGTGGTGCGCGATTTGGAGGCGAGGTGACGGCGTTGACCAGAACGCCGTCGCAGATCCTCATTGTGCCGCTGGAAGAGGAGCATGTCGAGGATCCCCACTTCTCCATGGATCTGCGACGGAGATGCTCGAGGACGAACTTCTTCTGGGACGCCATGGAGATCGTCAAGGTGGGCCCCCACTCCCGCTCCCCCCTGTCTTGATATGCTAGACAATGCGTTTCTTGTTTTCTATCATGGTTCTCTGCATTTTTAAACGCCTATGAATAGGTTGCGCTTTAGATCCCGAGTTCGCGGCACCGTACCACCTTGACACACAGACTGAGCTTTCTTCTTCATCAACAAACACACTACAGTAACACCATGCACTCTTACTCTATCGTCACACAGAACGTTCTCCATTGGCATGTCGTATATGAGTCTCATTTCTGATTGAAATACGTTCATACCCGAAGCTGTGGAATTGGTCATATTTCTTTTCTGAGAGATACACTATGTCTGATGCCATCGACATCATACGGTGCTTTTATTTTCATTTCCATAATCGTATTAGAATTCTTGGGCTTTGGAATCTGTTTATATCAGATAATATTCAGCTGCGATCCTAATTTCTTTTTGCACTCAAACTGTAAACGCTGCAGCATGAAGAAATGACATGGATAATAGCTGGATGGGCCATAGGTTCCATATGTCTGGACAGCAATCTAGACAAAGTTATGGAGCTATTTGAGCTCAGCTATTTGAAGACTAACACACTGATGTCCTGCAGCTTGATATGCTACAAGAGGAGAATGAAAGTGTTCTAGAAAAGGTAATGCCAAAATCAGTGCAATGCTTTGCTCTTTTCTATGACGGGCTTATCTAAGTTTATTCTGAATCTGGAATAATAGTTACTGCATGTTGAAGAAAGATGTGAGGAAGCAGAACCTAGAGCCAAGGAGCTTGAGAAACAGGTGAAATTAGGACCCAATAAAATTCTTATGATGTGTTTTACATTTTGATCTGTTTGCTCATCTGTGAACCGTCTTTTGAGTCTATTTCAACTATGGACTTCAGAAATATTGGAATAAATCGATCCTTCTATGTTAAGAAAATACACGTTTTCCTTGCAAAATGAGCTCTATGCACCTTATGTTTTCTAATATCATAATTTACTAATATTTCCATGAAATATACGAAGGTAGCTGCTCTCGGAGACGGGGTATCATTAGAAGCTCGACTCTTGAGCAGGTTTGTTCCATGCCTGAATATGCCAATTTCACAAGTCCAGAACTGGGCATAGCATACATTTACATATGCTAGCAGGAAGGAAGCTACACTTAAACAATGGAAGGTTAGTTATTCTTCTGTTTTACTCATGGGTTGCTGGCAAGTCATCTTTTCATTCTGTTTTATTTATCCATGATTTTGATGTGTATGGTGAAATTGCCTCTATAATGTCATCCATTATTCAAACAAGAGGACGAATCCTCTGCAGAACTCCAATGCCATAGTAAACAATTTGTTGTCTGATGGTGTGTTGATTTCGTTTGGCAGGTCACCGGATTGGAGTTTAGCGAGCTCTAATCGGCTTGCTTCAGGGGGGTAATTAGGGGTGGGGGGGGGGGGGTTGACAATTGCATCTGGGATCTCATAAAACCCCGTGAGCCAGGCATCTTCTCTCATGCCGCGCCCACGCCACCTGCGCTCTTCCCCCTTCTGAACCTGCAGCAGTGACCTCTTGAACGCTGCTTGGTAACTTAAATGAAACCGCAATGGTTCGCTAATGCTGGGATCCTCGACGGTGATCAGCAACTGAATCCTGGTAATCATCGGTGCTTCTCTCCCACGGACGACTTCCTTCTATCTGGGCCATCATTTTACATTGCTCCTCTTCTTGTTTGTTTGGATAGAGCGAGGCTTTCATGTCTTTTTTACCTATATGATATGCCTTACAATAATTTTGATCAGTATGCTATTAGATTTCTACAGCTGAACAAAGTGTATCTACGCTACTGTGGCGGGACGTCGTTTTCTGGGGATGTAGAAGGTGAAGTGCAGGCTATTCTGAATCCAGGTACATTGTCATCATTTTTGTTGCTTGGAGTAATGGTCTGTTGGTGATGATGTAGGATGGAAGCCAACTTTCCTTCGGAGGATTGTGCATCTATGAAGTGGTTATTGATGAACTCATGGAAAAGGGCTCGCCAATGCTACACAGGTCATGCCTAATTTATTTAGTTCAGATTGTATTTCTACGCATTCCAGGCCCTCCTTACGAGCTATTCTGCTGGTGGTCTAGCCACAATACTGCATTGTAAACTAAAGTACCTTGTCGATGCAGGTTTTTTTCTTGATGTGTAAGACTCTTGAAAGTAGATGTAATTCACTAGCATGGTACGTGAACTAAAGTGCTACCACTTTCTGTTCGGGAGAACACTAGTAGAAAACAGGGCTTTGGTTGAGGCCAGAAAAGAGCATTAATCCCGATTGCATTACGAACCGGGACTAATGTGAGCATTAGTCCCGGTTCGAGCGGCTAGGGCGCCGTGCAGGCATTAGTCCCGGTTCAAATGGGACCTTTAGTCCCAGTTGGAGCCACAAACCGGGACTAAAGTGTGCGATGCCCTTTAGTCCCGGTTCGTGGCTCCAACCGGGACTAAAGGGGTTCTGAAATTTGTTTTTTTTTTTCATTTGTTTTTTGTTTTTAGTTTCTGTTTTAAATTGCTTATATCTTTTAGGATATTTTATGTTTTTGAGTGATTCTTTTTGCATTAGATTCAAAATTTTGTCTAGTTTCTATTTGTTCCATTAGTTTTCAAATTTGAATGATTTAAATTTGAATTTGTTCAAATTTGCTTCAAACCCTAGATTGTGAATAATTTGAGTTTAAAAATAGTTTTAAATTTAATTCTTTTTGCTCCTAGTCACATGTTAGATTGTTGTCACAGTAAGATTTATTTTGTTATTTTTAGAATAATTTAAATTAAGATTTTAATTAAAACAGTACTTTTTTGCTTATATAGTTGTTTTAGTCCTTTAATTATTGTTTTCAATTATTTTTAGTTAGTTCTTTCTGTAGATTTTAACATGTTGTAGTATGCTTCTGTTAGACAACAGTAGATAAATTTTTATAATTAATTAATATTCATTTTGCTACTGTTTTGTATTAATAGTTGTTTAGCCTTTAATAATAGTTGATGGAATTAGTTTTGCTATATTAAAAAGTAATTCTTTTTGCCACTTTAATAGAACGTGACTCTGGCTTGGTTAACCTTAGTTGTGACTTTGGCTGGGACGGTGCTTGCAAATGTAGTCGACGGTAGGATTGGGTGGACACCATCCCGGACTAAAGGGGTTCAGCAATTTTCAAACTCTACCCCCCCCCCCCCCCCCACCGCGTGTATCGCCATTTCAGTTTTGAAAAAAACAAAAGAAAATGATAAAAACTTCAAAAGTTAAAATTCTTCGAGATGTAATGTTACTACATCTACATAGGCCGTTTTGCAATTTTTAGAATCCTCAAATTCTGAAAGGAAAAATAGTTATCCTCAAATTTATGTTTTTTTGAATTTTTGGTCAAACTGTGGTCAAACTACTTATTCAAGAAATATTAGTGTTACTAAATAAATTTTTTTTAGAATAATAGTTTCAAACTCAAACAGTGCTTCACGCTCAAGTTCAACTCCTAAGGGTTAATAGGATTGACAGCTTACTATTGTCAGGAAAACAAGCAAGTGCAGACTTAGAAACTAGGGGGAATAGAACTCGGAAGTTAAGCGTGCTTAGGCTGGGGTAGTGAGAGAATGGGTGACCAGCCAGAAAGTTAGACGATTTGGAATGAGTGGTCCATACTTGAGCAGTGATGAGGGGTGATTAGAGATTAAATTGTCAAATAATTCAGAAATTTGAAAATCGGAAAAAAAAATCCAAATTTTTTTTTCAAAATTTTCTTTTTCAAAAAATTCAGAAAAACAAAATTTAAAAAAAAAATTCTTTAGTCCCGGTTTGTGTTACCAACCGGGACTAAAGGTGGAGCTCCAGACAGCGGCCACGTGGAGCTCCTTTAGTCCCAGTTCGTAAGCGAACCGGGACAAAAGGTTTTGGACTTTAGTCCCGACCCTTTAGTCCCGGTTCCAGAACCGGGACTAAAGGCCCGTTTTTTACTAGTGGAAAGGTCCTTTTGGTCTGTCTATGATGGTGTTGTTCAGCTCTAGGTTAGCTGTTGGACATGCTTCAAACTTTAAAAGCCATTTATTATGTTATAATCAATTCTTCCAATCACCTTCTTATCCTTTGTGTACTTATGTAAAAACATGACTACTAGACCAAGCTATGTACAACTCCGTTTTTTCATGTGGTTACTGATTAATCTGTGTCAACACTCACGAGAACATTGCAAAAAAAAGTTCTGGCCCATGTAATTTATGCCACTTTTTAGGCACATTTACTGGTACTGAAATTTGCATGAAGTTACAAGCTCTCTCCTTTTAAAAAAATCCATCGGAATTTACACTGCGAACATACTGAATAGCATCGATTAATGTTTCACCCATGGGATCGATAGCTCAAACAAGGGCTTTCATTTTTAGGCTGGGAAGGGTTGTACTGGTTAATGTGCATAGCTTATATGACAGCATCATAAGAATCATGACACTCTTTTTAGGCTGAGAAGGGTTGTATTGGTGATTCTGTTGTTCTATTAGATGATCACACCTTGGCGTTATTTCCTACTGGGTCTATAATGGAAACCAATTGATCTCCACCCTTTAATTTGTTTGATAGTTGAATTCAAGTTAGTACAAGCACCTGTCTGTTAATAGTATGTTTTATGTTTTACAGAAGCATCGAGTGGATTTGAATGCCATTATCTAGGATAACTGTTAATTTGAATGGAGTAGTTATTATGTAAGTGCACCATCTACAGTTTTATGCCAAGGAAAGGGTGGTAGAAGCCAGCAGTAAAGAATATGCACGGAGTGATGTCATTTATGCTATGAACCATGATTTTGGGGGCTCACCGCAGATCATCTGTAAGAAGAGCTCCGTTCAAGAACTAAGGTTATGCTTCACCAAGGATTTGTAGGCCAGTTATCTTTTGTCCTTGGACAGGTCTCCTCATATTTCATTTTTATTTGCGTGAACACAACTTCACTGCTTGACAAATAATGCTGTCACAACCGTTCTGAATGATGTCCAACACTCAGGCCGTTAGGAATCCTCAATGTTTGCCGTGAAGACTATTTAATGCTGTCACAATAGTTGCAGTTACATTTTCTAAAATCTGAAGCATGTTAACTTTGGAATATGCTCTAAATCCTGATGACAAAATAGGAAGTTGAATTTTTATTAGAATGGAATGGAATTGCATAGTTGTGTGTATAAGATTTTGGTGTTGTTTTAGTTTTTCTGGTTGTATATTGCCTTCCCCAAGGGTTGCTTGTTGGACTCTTCTATCTTTTCTCAAACAAAAAAAAATGTGTTTGTAGTCTGTATGCTGTCTAGCTTATGGTTTCTTCTAAATGTTATTAGAACTGAAGATGCTTTCTCTTATTGTGTCATACGTAATCAGGTGTTGAATAGATTCCACAATTGATTGATTTTCAATATCTATCTGCAAAGAACTAATATAGGTGGCATATCTGAGTCCCTCACCATGGCATGGACATGGCGGTCCTACCGGAGCAAGGTGCGGACGAGCCATGAGCAGCCGTCACTGCTCGTCTTGATCTCGCCTCACATCTCCTCTAGGCGAGTGTGCTGGACGCGTAGGAGGGGAGCAAAAACTACTTGTGCACATCGGGAAAGCAACTAAGCTGCAGGAAAGCCGAGGAAGCATTGGTTGCTGTCAGATGTGTGGAAGCCTACTTGAGACCTCTGGGTTGCTTGGCGAGATGTTAAAGGACACCAAGCAAGGATTTCTACATATATATATATAATTTGTATCTCAGGTTCTTTAGATTGTGAGTGTGTAAATCTTTGAACCTGAGTGCGTATTAATTAAGCAAAATGAGACCAAATTCATATGCGGCACTTCGTTGCCTTATTTACTTGCTGGTGATTGCATAAAAAATTGTGAGGCATTTAATCTGCTCATGAGCTAATGTTCACATACATAACGTTAGTGGTCAGACTATGTGCTGGGAGCGCACATGACCGCCTCAGTGGTGCCACCAGGTGGCGCCCCAACCTCTAGTCTTGCATCCAAGGTTTTGGAGGCAAGTGGGCATGGAGGTATCGTAGAGTGATTGGCCATGTGACATTCAGGACCCGCTTTAGCCGAGAGATTAGGAAGATGCTAATTAGTTTTGTAAACTAGCATCAAGAAAGTGAATTGTTTAGGTTATCCACCATGTAAAGTTGCACCAAGCTGTTAAGCCTCGGAGCGACGAGTAAAAAAGTGCACCAAAGTAAATAGTATGTTGCCCTCAGTGTATTAAACAACTATATTTTTAACATATTGAATACTACTAGCAGTTTAGAGCAGATTTGTTCGGGTATGCACACACTCGCTAATATCTTCCTTGTCATAAAGTTGCGCAAGCAAGTATCTCCCTTTTGCAAATATCTTGCTCTAAACATGCCGTTCTTTTTAAAAAGAGTCAGAACTGAGTTAATATCTGTGTCAAATATCTCCCCTTTAACAGTTTAACATACTTGTTTTTAAGCGCTTCGGAAGAAGAGTTGTTCACGCTAACCTTCTGCTAAACCTGCACCAGTTCTTAACGATACTTAGGAGAGATGTTTGACTCAACTTTTCAATAAATATCACCCTTCTAAGCTATCACACCCATTGGCCAACATATGTTAATGTATTTTAGCATTTGGTGCAACCAGTGAATGGAGATGGTCGACATGGTTCTATCTTTATGTACGTAGCAGATTAGCTTG
Source organism: Thinopyrum elongatum (assembly GCA_011799875.1). NCBI lineage: Eukaryota > Viridiplantae > Streptophyta > Magnoliopsida > Poales > Poaceae > Thinopyrum > Thinopyrum elongatum. The sequence goes on along the minus strand of CM022297.1, from coordinate 412,598,367 downwards.
AGATATTATTCTTGCTAGAATGCATGATTTACTTATGTGACATGGTTGCATGGCTAGGAAAAATAGATAGTAGGTTGTAGCTATTTAGAAAAGGAAGATTAGACAATGTAATGTATAATTCGTTGTATCTTGTTGTAATTTCCCTCTATTTTGGTAATCCTCGGCACATAAATATGTTTTCTTCATCACAAGAACTCCTAGAAAGGCATGGAAATCCATGAATGGCCATGACAGCCTGGGCTGCAGCCCACTTGAGGGTGGCGAGGTGGAAGGTGACAATGGAATACTTATCAGGACAGCGGTACAAAGGCTCCCAGTCCAAGTGGTAGTGGCCTCCAGACATGCGGTGAGAAGCCCAAAGAAATTATAAGCAAATATCTGGCTTTAGCATATATAGTTACCTGTTTTTAAACGATTCCCAAGGGAGTTGTTTGACTTATCATTTCGTAAAGATACACCTATCAAATATAGTCCTTCTAACATATCATTCCTAGTGGCTAGTGTCATGCATTCGACGCCTTAAAATGAATGGAAACGAAGGACATGTTTCTTCTGATATGTTGACTCTGGCAGGTTGTGCATCAGTGAATTTGTATGAGATAGTTTCTTATGTATGTTCTAGTTGTGCCTTCCGTAACATTTCAAATCTACCTCGTTGTTTACCTTAGTCTCTAACTCTTCATTACTGCTTCTTCAACAACATCGCAACCAACACCATCTGAAGCATTTGAAAGGATACCAACCGATGCATCTTCCATGGTGAGCTTGCCCCGCCAACCAGATGGCACTCCTAACCGGGGAGGAATTTAACCTCCGAGTCATGGTGGACTTTGAGCTACAATGAGAATACTTTTTCGTTCTTGTCTTCTGGGTGCCTTCGTCGCCCGTCATTCTCACCTTGTGGGTTCTTTTAATACGACAAAAATTGACTTAGTTTTAGTGGCACAGTATGGCTCATGCCCTTAACAACCATTAGTTTTGAACTATGCAGGAGTGCTACCAGCTCGCGTAGCCTCGCCGTTGTACCGCCTCCAACCGCTGGTTCAGAGGAAGCGGCGTCCGTAACACCAGGAGGAGGTTCAGCAAGAGGAGTTATGGTGGTAGTCGCCGAAAAGCGGGGGTAGGACCCCACATGGCTTTGGTTGCGGCAAGGTAGGTGACTAATGCAGAGCGGCATGAAGAGTAAGAGCGCACCAATGAATTCATGGCCAACGCCATAGAGGAGACACTCAACCTCGGCTAGCGCCTCTGTTGACTCGCCAAAGACCGACGTTGCACCCACCTGGGGATGTCTTCGCTTAGGAAGTATGTGGGCGGGGTGCGCGTGGCGTTTCCCAACCTGAAGGACACGCTGGAGATGTTCGCCCTCTAGAAATGTGAGGTCATCGATGTGGCAAGATCTAGCACGTGGAGGCGTGGTTTCGACTCTAGTGGCATGTGAAGATCCTTATGGCGATTCCCCGCGCGGGGGGGGGGGGGGGGGGGGGGGGGGGGGGGGGGTTGTGCTGCTTAGATCTAGAAGTGCGGCTTTGCTAGGGGCCTGATCCCGACGACAGGGGCCATGATGGAGGACACCAAGGTGAAGGCATCGGCTGAGTGGATCCATGAGGTAGTTGCAATGATGGTGATTTGTGAGGTGGTTGCAACGGTGGTGAGATATGAAAACCACAATGCGTTCAAGTGTCCCTCTCTTTCCTATCGATCAGGATCGAGTGAGGTGTATCATAGACTGTAAGGAGGAAAGGTCCTTGTCCACTAGTGTGGCCAGGTTTCCATCTCTCTCAGCGTGAAGATCCAACTTGTGAAACATCGCTAGACAATAGAGGCTACTGTTAGTGAAAAAATCGACGACAAGTATGTTTGTACTCCTGGTGAAAACCCGCGATCTTCCCTTTTGCTATTTCGGGTACTATTGGCATGCGACGACATGTTCTTGTTCAAGGTGTTGGTTCGAAGCTTGACTTCAGTGATTTTTTTTAAAGATCCAGCAACTTGCCAGCATTCATATATTAAGCAGGGAGCAGGCGGTAAAAATATTCATGATCAAAGTTGATCATGGTGGATTACAAGAGATGGTGAAAGAATTCACCCTGAGAGCAATTCTACTTCTCACCCCGGATCCCCTAGTGGGGTCTCTAAACATTTAGCACCAGCTAGCTTCCAGGAGTCCATGTCACGATGAATTGCCGCCACAATGCCGCTGAGTGGGGGGATGCGGACGTTTGGTCTATGGGGACATCTACACCCTATATGCAAAAAAAAAATATAGTAATTCAACAAAAAGTCAAAAAAAATCTGATTTTTTTTTGAAATAAACTTGACCTTCCATTGTACTTGTGAGAAAAATTTCACAAAAAGAAAATCCCCCTTTGACTTCTTTCCAAAAAAGACAAATTTTTGGCCAAAATAGTGTGAATAGTGACCTATAGTAGCAAATAAATTTTGTCTTTTTCGCTATGAAGTCAACGTTGATTTTTTCATGAAAATTTACTAGTGCAAAAGTAAGTCAAGTTTATTCTAAAAAAAGTCTGAACTATTTTGACTTTTTGTCTAATTATTAAGAAAATCCCCATATATGGTGTATATACAACCAGGAACCAAAGTGTATTTCCCCTGAGTGGGGTGAGTTGTTGTCTGAAAGAGCGATCTTGAAGGCTTTGCGCAGGAGTAGCATAGTTTTTCTTTTGTTCAGTCCTATGTTATATTTTTCGTGGTAGAATTGTGGAGGTCATATTGCGAGGGCGATAATTTTGGATGGCCTCAGGTATTCCCCTTTTATGTAAGTCGTTTCGTTCCGCATCAATCCTAGGCTTCACATACTTAAATACCCAACAAGATTTGCATATGCAGATTGCAAACCTGCTTGAGCAGGAGGAGTTATACTGGCTTCGGAGGGGACGGGCTGACTGGTTATGCCTTGGTGATCGAAAAACGGACTTTTTCCATAGGGCGGCCACCGGATGCCGCAAGCGAAATTTTATTAAAGCCTCAAAACTGAATCGGGAGATTGGGTGCAAGATCAAGAACTTGAAACCCACGCAACAACTTACTTCTCGAACCTATTTATTGCAGAAGTGTTCGAACCCAACCAAGATATGGTTAACAAGGTAAAGCCTCGTGTGACACAGGAAATGAATGAGTAGTTGAACAAGCTGTACCCAAGAGAGGAAGTAAAGAATGCTATGTATAATATTGGTGACTTGAAAGCACCAGGCCCAGATGGCCTCCATGCAGTATTCTACAAGAGGTTTTGGCACATCATTGGGGAGGATCTCATTGATGAAGTACTTCCGGCGGTAAACACAAGAAAAATTCCTAATGGATGGAATATTACCACCATTGTGCTCATCCCCAAGGTTGAGAATCCGGAGGTCATTACTCAGTTCCAGCCGATCAACCTTTGTAATGTGGTATATAACGTTATTTCTAAGTTGCTAGCGAACCGCCTCAAGTTTATTCCGACAAAGATCATATCACCTAATCAGAGTGCTTTTGTTCCCGGGCGACTCATCACAGATAATTTTTTGGTGGCTTTTGAATGCTACCATGCTATAAAGAAGAAGAGTTCAAGCAAGTATGGTACTTGTGCGGTGAAGCTTGATATGCACAAGGCCTATGATAGGGTCGAATGGAATTTCTTGGAAAGGATTCTTCTTAGAGTGGGTTTCAATGCATCTTGGGTAGATTTGATAATGGAGTGTGTTAGATCAGTGAAATACCAAGTTCGAATTAACAATTCTTTTTCTGATTATTTTGCACCAACAAGGGGCCTCCGGTAGGGTGACCCCTTATCACCCTATCTATTCCTCCTTTGTGCTGAAGGATTATCTAGCCTGATTACATATGAAGAAGAGGCCGGTAATTTGGTGGGGGTCAAGGTATGCTGCAACGCTCCATCGGTTTCCCACCTTCTTTTCGTGGATGATTCCCTTATTTTAATGAGGGCAGATGCTACAAATGCAATCAGTCTTAGGCGAGCTTTGGATGATTATTGTGCTTCTTCTGGCCAGCTAGTAAGTGATGCAAAATCGAGTATATTTTTCAGTCCTTGTACCCCTTTTGAGGTTAGGGCCGAGGTGTGCACATCACTTAACATATTAGCCGATGTGATCATAGACAAGTATTTGGGACTGCCCCCCATAGCGGGTGTCGATAGGACAGATTGTTTTCAGCATCTTATTGACAGGGTCCTAAGAAGGATTCATGGATGGAAGGAGAAATTGCTATCTTATGGGGGAAAAGAAGTGTTGTTAAAATCTATTGTTCAAGCCATCCCATCATATGCAATGTCTGCTTTCAAATTACCCAAACAAGTATGCAACGGGATAACTTCTGCTATGTCCCAATACTGATGGGGAGATGAAGATCAGAAGAAGCATATGCACTGGTTTGCATGGTGGAAAATGTGTCCCCAAAAAAACGAGGAGGTATGGGCTTCAGAGATTTACACTGTTTTAGTATGGCTATGTTAGCGAAGCAATGTTGGAGACTCTTATCAGAACCAGATTCTCTCTGTGCTAAAGTTCTGGGAGCAAAATATTTCCCCGATGGAGATATCCTAAATTGCAAACTAAAAAAGGGGAGCTCCTACACTTGGAAAAGTCTGTGGGGAGGAATCCAGACTTCTAAAAAAGGACACATTTGGCGGGTCGGTGATGGCTCTCAGATAAATATATGGGATGATCCCTGGGTTCCGAGTAGCCCTAACAGGAAAGTTATGACCCGGAGAGGTAATATCATTGTCATCAAAGTGTCTGAACTTATTGATGATGAAAGTAGGAAGTGAGATGAACAACTTATCAAAGATATTTTTTGGCCCATTGATGCTCAACGAATATTAAAAGTTCCATTGGCCATTGGTATGATGGAAGACTTTGTGTTGGCACCTTAATAGGAATGGGATCTTCTCTGTCAGATCGGCGTACCATCAAGAATGGGATCACCAACATGGATGAAAGTTGAGGCAAACAAACTCTGTCTCCTCAAATAATAGTCCACTTTGGGGGATCATTTGGAAGTTAAGTGTGCCATTGAAAGTAAAACATTTCTGCTGGAAAGCGCTGCTGGGTGCAATTCCATGCATGGGGGTGCTTGCAAATAGACACATCAGCACATCCTCCCAATGTCCTATATGCGGCTTGGACTGTGAGAGCGTGAAGCATGCACTCTTCACCTGCCCACGTGCACAGGAGGTGTGGCGCATCTTGGGTCTTAAGGATTTTATCAACAGCCTGGGACAGCTTGACCGACAGGACACCTCACTAATGGTTCATGTCCTCCTTGCGCCAAGCACCCAAGGCCCGGTCCTAACTGATGTCGGCCGGAATGATCTGGTTGCTACTGCGACATGGTATCTTTGGTGGGAACGGCGTCGCTTTACACACAGCGAGCCACTCTAGGAACCAGCGCGATCAGCACTGGCCATCTCTACGCTAGTGAAGAATTTTTCACGATCCAGCAAAGGTAGCCAACGCATCATGAGGCATGGATGGATGAAACCGAAGGAAGGTTATGTCAAGTTAGATGTCGATGGTGCGTTTGACAACGATAGTGGTACTGGTGGGACTGGGGCAGTAATCCGAGATGTCAATGGCTTCTTCATCGCCGCGTCGAGCAACGACCTGCAATGGGTAGAAGACGCGGCTACCGCGGAGGCTCGAGCTCTCAAGGATGGCCTGACTTTGGCGGGTACCATTGGCTGCCATAACGTGATTCTTGAAGCTGATTGTATGGAGATGATCGACGTAATGCTCAATGGGGGTAACTCGTAGGGCAGGCAGCGACCATCTATGAAGAATGTTCTTTCCTTAGTCGAAAATTTTCTTCTATTACTTTTAATCATTGTCCTAGAGAGGCCAATATGGCGGCAGACGTTTTGGCTAGCAAGGCGGAGTGTGATCGATCCATTGTTTGGCAATCGGAGCCTCCAAATTTTCTTGTCGATGTTTTGGCAAACGATGTATCCATATTTCAGCATGAAATATAAAACGCCATGATGGCGTATTACCATAAAAAATACTCAAATACCCAATAATATAGGTTTAACAAATAACCAATAATATAAGGCTGTGTGCATATTTGATGGAGAGACGAGGTGTTATCCTCCCCTTTTCCAAAAGAAAAATGTTATATGGTGTTTTCGCCGTCAAATATTTACAGTGAGCAAATGAGCAGTTCAAATGTTCGGTCATATACTCGATGCGACCACGAGCTACATGCTAGCGCCTGACATCTTAGGTCTTGTATAGTGGTAGATGCTTAGGAAGGTGCTTAAAAAAAATAAACCGGGTTTTTCTAAAGCACCAATGCCTATTTGTAAAGGAGAGACGCCTAATTAAATGTCTACCCTATACAAATAAACACCGATGCTTGAGAAAAGCCTGATTTATTTATCTAAACACCTTCCCTAGGCGCCTTGCATTGTATGCGGCCTTAGAAGCATTGCAACCATCGCCGGATGATTCTACAAGAGCTTCCGCATGCAGAACAGTGCTCCTTTGTCATGGTAATTGGTACCGGCAATGGCAATGCTTCGTTGCACGATAAATCTCACCTCACACGATGACCACAGTGATCGTGTTGTTCTCTGCGGGGCACTGGCTACCGCCAACGCCGCCGTTGCCGCCCTTCGCGGGAGAGCCGTCGATCACCGGCCGCCTGCACGTCGGACACGAGCTGTGTGACACCAGCCATGCGTCGACGCACCGGACGTGGAACCCGTGCCCGCACTGCGGCAGCACGCGCACCTTCTCGCCGTCGACGAACTCGCCGAGGCATATGGCGCATACGTCGTCGATGTCCTCCCCGGAACCGTACACCTCCACGGGGAGGCTCCTGAGCACGCGCCTCTTGATGCCGCCGCCGCCGCTGCAGGCTACCCGGGCCGTGGTCCCGCCCTCGCCGGCGGCGACCGCGGCTCCGCGCCCCACGTACCGGAGCGCGCACCGCGCTAGCGAGTTGAGCCCGATGGCGAACAGAAGCGCGAAGAAGAGCGCGGCAAGGATGGTCACCACGTTGGTGTCGAAGGCCGAGCCTGCACCCGTCGGTGCCGCCGCGGCTCCCCCGTGTCCGTGGGCGTGGTCGTGGAGAGCAGCCAGCCCCGCGGCGATGCTCGACATCGGCGCATCTGAATCAGGACGACCCATCGTTGATGAAGTTGATCAGAGAGAGACGTCCACCCAACGCTGGATGTTTCAAGCTATTCGAAGTCGATTGATGCCTGTGCTAAGCAAGGTGCTATTCGTGTTCGTCTGTCACTCTCTGCTCTGCTCGTGGAGTATATATAAGAGCGCGCGGTCACCGTGCCTGCCATTGTTCTGTGGGGTGGTGTTGCACGAGTGTACTTTGTAGAAAGGCGCTCCCCGGCCGAGCCAAGTTGCACCCTGCAGCTAGGCAGCTGAGTTGTTTGTTGCAGGGATAGGGACACGCGCGGCTGAGGGGCTAGTGCGGACGCACGAACACCTTTTGGTCGCTCTGGAGGCAAAGCGGGCAGCAAGATATTTGGATGGACGGCGAACTCGCCGTGCGCGGGCGAACAGACGCTCTACTTGCAAAGCTTCCGTCTTGGCGGGTGTGTGCGCCGTCCTTCTCACAACAAGAAAAAAAAATGAGGTGGAAGTGCGGAACTAGGAGCCGCCCGGCCAAATCATCAGCTTCAGACTAATCACCTACACGAAACTTCATACTGAGATAAGATTAGAGGAAGACGTAAGCTTTTCGGATTATTTTTTTATGTTCACGCGGTGGTATTTAGTACACTGCATCGCTTCTTTTCGACAAAGGGAATATATGAATATAGTGAAAATACCGATTTCGCACGGTCTTTATACTAACAAGATGTCTAAGGACATCAAGGATACACACAGCAAAAAAAAAAAACAGAAGAAAAAAGGCCCGTCATGGTGATGAATCACTAGCCTCAGCAGCACTCTAACCACCACCGAAGACAACATCCGGAATATAAAAGAGGTTCTCCAAAAGCAATGCCTCTAAAAAGAAAACAATGCACAAGCATAGTCGTTGCCGGGTCTAAGATCATGATTTTTCACCCTGGAGAAAGTCTAAGTTCACACAAAAACAATATCTTCAACGCTGTATCGCTTCTAGCCGTGCTCAACCTTGGTAACAACATAAAAAAAAATTGGATGATGACGCATCAGATAAGTCTCGATGATCCTATCTCTGACAGTGAAAGCTCAGCGTTAGTGGCACGACTGTGGGTGTACGTGGTGCGCGACCCCACAGCGTGTTAAAAATGGACAAGTATGCCAACTCAAAAAAGAGCCAAGGAGTGAAAAGGAGCGAGCGCATATGCGCACCTTCTCTTAGTACATTCAAGATTAAAATGTCATGAGTATTCCCTTCATCCCATATTACAGTACGTCTTAAACTTTGTTTCGATACACCCCTTCCTAGAAAAGTTTACGAATTTCGATTCAGATTAAAGATGACGATTAGAAGGTAACCCTTCAATCAAAGATGAAACACTCTTGTAGGTGCTAATAAATTTTTGCACTGTGATAACATCCTAGGAGCACTCTACAAAAAAAAGGAGCTCGAATTTCTTCGCAGCTTTGGACATTTTTTAGCTCCATTTTTGTGTTCTTGTTACGATCTTCTCAGATGTCATCTCTAAGAAAAAAAATTGTAAGCACCTAGAAGAGTCTTTCATCTCTAACAAGTAAATTTTTCAAATTTTTTTGAATTTTTAAATATTTTTTCAAATTCACTATTCACTCGGGTGCATCTCGGGGGCAGATGCAGCCGAGCTCCGCAACGCCGCTCTCGCTCTTATCTACGTACGTATGTCAGAAGGGTGTGAGTGTACATGGTGCAAGAGACAAAAATAAAAGGCATGTTAATCAAAGTCGAATAAATTGGTTCCCAGCCACTCTGCAAAGTTGTGAACTTAAAGAGATACACTTGCAGAACAGAAGGTTCACTTGGAGCAATGACAGGGAAAACCCTACAATGTGCAAACTTGACTCATTTTTCTGCAAAGCCGGGGGGACACCACTTTCAACACTCATTTGCTACACACCCTCTCGTCATCTCTGTCCGATCATTGTCCACTCCTTCTCGCCGATGACAAGGGGCCGCGGAGACCGCAAAATTTTAAGTTTGAATTTTTTTGGATCTCTATGCCCAGTTTCATGGAAGTGCTAAATAAGGCTTGGAACGAGCCTCTCGAACACATCTAGCCATATCAAGTCTTGTTCCATAAGCTCAAGAAGGTGGCTCTCCGACTCTCCGAATGGAGTAGGGGCCTTTTCTAGAAAGCAAAAGTTCACCTTCATGCCGCTCTATTGGTGATTCTCTGCCTCGACATTGCTCAAGAGAATCGGCAACTCTCCCCCGATGAGAGTGACCTTAGGGCTAGGCTAAAGAGGAGAGTAATTAGCTTGGCCGTGCTCGAGAGAGCTCGAAAAAAAAGCAATGTGCGAGAATTGCTAACCTCAAGGACGGCGACGCCAACACTAAGTTCTTCCATCTTCGGATTAATGCTAGAAGGAGGAAGAATCATATCCATAGGCTAAAGCATGACCAAGGTTGGATCACCGAGCATGACGCTAAAGAGAAGCTCATTCTGGATCACTTCTCTGAAGTGATGAAAAAAGGGAGCGCAAGCGACAAGGACCTCAATTGAGATGAGCTCAAGTTTGAGGTGCATGACTTGCACGGCCTCGACTCACCCATCACCAAGGAGAAGATGCGGGAGGCAATCAATGACATGTCAAGTGATAAGGCACCGGGCCTGGACGGCTTCATGGGCGCTTTCTTTAAGAAGTGTTGGCACATCATGAAGCTGGACATGATGAGGGTGGTACACCACTTTGACGCCCTTCACACATCAAATCTTTATTGGCTCAACTCTGGAAATGTGGTCCTTCTGCCCAAAAAAGAGGGCGCCGAGGGATTGCAGACTATAGGTCCATCAGTCTCATTCATGTCATTGCCAAGATTATCGCAAAAAGTCTCTCAATCCGTCTTGCTCCATACATGAACAATCTGGTCTCCAACACCCAAAGCGCATTCCTAAAGTGGAGAAGCATTCACGACAATTTTATGTGTATCCGAAACTTGGCCCACATGCTTCACAAAGGCAACACCCCGTCTCTACTGTTCAAGCTTGACATCCGCAAGGCCTTCGACTCGGTCAGATGGGAATACATCCTTGATCTCCTAAAACGGAGGGGTCCCCCCCCCCCAAGTTTTGGGATTGGATAGCGGCCCTTCTATGCACATCATCTTCGAGGATCCTGCTGAATGGTTTGGCTGGTCACCCCATCAAACATGGTCGGGGCCTTCGACAAGGGGATCCCCTATCCCCACTCCTTTTTGTCATTGCAATTGATATGCTCCAACAATTGCTTGAGTTGGCAACCCAAAAAGGGCTTCTACACAAAGTTCGGGGGAAAGAGGTCATGGTGAGAACTTCACTCTATGCAGACGATGCAACCGTTTTCATGGCCCCAATTAAAAAAGATATTGACAACCTCTCAGTCATCTTGCGAGGATTCAGGGAGGTCACCGGGCTATGCACCAATTTCCACAAGAGCTCCGTTGTGCCCATTCGATGCAATCACCTCAACCTGGAGCACACCCTTCAAAGCTTGACGGCAAAAAGGGTGTCCTTCCCCTTAAGATATTTGGGTCTTCCTCTGTCTGTCTGTAAGCTCAAGGTGGACTTGCCATTCCTTATGGACAAGGTACCGAGCAAGTTGGTTACCTATGAAGGCCAAAATATCACCACCATCCCTTGTCAAGTCCGTCATCACCTCACAAGCGATCTACTTCATCACGCCGTTGGTTATACCGCCGAGCATTCTTCAAAATATCAACAAACTTGAGCGGGCTTTCCTTTGGTCCGGGTTGGATAAGACGACGGGTGCGAAATGCAAGGTGAATTGGGAGATTGTTTGCCGCCCTCGCGAATATGGGGTCCTCAACACCGGAAAAATAGCGAGGGCCTTGCGATTGAGATGACCATGGTTTGAATGGACGGTGCCACACAAGATGTGGGTGGGATTGGGAAACCCATGTGACGAGGAGGACCTTGACTTGTTCTATGCGTCTACAACCATCACCATGGGGAATGGTGCTGAAACACCTTTTTGGGATTCTCCTTGGCTTCATGGATGCAAGCCCAAAGACGTTGCTCCGCTCATTTTCGAGGCCTCCTCGAGGAAGAATTGAAAGGTGCGTGAGGCCCTAAAAAATAATGCGTGGATCCTCAAGATCAACACCTCCACGGTTGTATCCGTTGAACACATCCGGCAATTCTTCACCCTATGGGCGCTTGTGAATGATGTCCATCTTGATGAACACACCAAAGATACCATTGTGTGGAAGCACACGACTAGTGGGCACTACTCTGCGGCCTCCGCCTACAAGGCCCAATTCCTAGGCTTGGTCCTCTCTCCCATGGATCAAATGGTTTGGAAGGCTTGGGCGCTGCCAAAGGCTAAATTCTTTGCTTGGTTGGCTATCCAAGATAGAATTTGGACCGCGGATAGACTAGCAAAAAGGGGATGGCCAAACTGTGGGCTTTGCACTCTTTGCAAGAGAGAGAAAGAAAGTGGACCGCATCTCTTCTTCAAATGCCGCTACACCATTCGGCTATGGAACTCGGTCATCGCGAAATTCGGCCTTCAACACATGGACAGTTCTATGTGGCAGCTTGAGGATTCGGTAGAGGAGTGGTGGACAAATAGAACCGGCACTGGAGTCCCCAATAGGAAGGCTATGGCCTCTCTTACCATGCTCGTGTCATGGACCATTTGGAACGAGAGGAATGCCTGTGTTTTCCGGCACAAGAGCGCTCCGCCACCAATCTTGCTAAACAATATCGTTTGCGAGACAAACCTTTGGGTCACCGCCAGAACAAAGAAATTAAGGTCTATCATTTTGTGCGAGTAATCAGTCATGTTGTGTAAGAGTGACTTCTATAACAAACTCTCTTCTTGTCTTAATTAATAGATAAGGCAAATCTTTTGCCTTCGTTTCAAAAATAATAATACATGGTGCGCATCCTCACCATGTCCCATTTTTTTTAGCAAAAGCGCATGCTTTGTTTCTGTGGATACGAAAGGATCTGCCATGGTATCGTACATGGCGCCGTGATTTTTTTTTTTTGAAAAGGAGGATGTACCCCCGGCCTCTCCATCTGGACGATACATGCAGCCATATTATTAATTATTCACAAAGACCATACAAGGTGATACATCAATAAGCCTGAAGCCGCCATCTTGGCAACGTTGTTGCTACTCCTATCCCCTTGATGAAGGTGTACCGAATGTCCGGGCCTAATACCAAACAGACATCACACCAAAGCTTAACATCTAAAGCCGAGTGTCCCATCCAAGCCACTACCTGGATTGGGTCCCACACCGGTCTGGCACACTCCCAGTGAGCACCGCACGCTGCAAGGGCCGTCACCTCCATCTTCCATCGGTCCATTCACAGCGCAGAACTGATGCACCGGCCTTACCAGGCCTCTCTGCCATCAACGCCACCATGACGCCAGACAGTTTCCTCCTCCTGCGCGAGTCCATCTCCGCGCATCAGACGCCGAGTCTCCACTGCGCCATGCCACGAGACCCACCGTCGACGATACGGTTGACGCCACACCGCTCCACCTACATGCCATCTCGCGTCGACTCCGAACTACCAGCAACTCCACCACCCTGGGCAGTCCCCGGCAGACGCCTTCAGGAAGGAACACGACAGAAAAAGTGTCATCGTCGTCCAAACAGAGGAACAGAGGCTTTCGCCTGCGCTCATGGCAGAGGTGGGGGGCGTATGATCCACACCGAACCCTCCAGGAAGGGAATCGGCGCCGAGGGCGTCGACTTTGGTGCGGCCGCCACGCCGGCCTGGAGTTTCCCCCGGATCCATGCCCACCCGCCAGATCCATCCAGGCAGTATTGGCGTCGACCGTAGTCGCTACCATAGCCAGCACGAATCGGAGTAGATCGAGTTGGAGACGACGTCTCCCATGGAACTCCGGTCGGCCATCGAGGACCGCTGTAGCGCCGCCGCCTCCACGTCGCCCACGCAGCCGTGGAAGGCCCCCCATCTGCACCCGCGGGTGCCACCCGCCAGGCAGGCCGCACCGCGCGCCACCGATCGAGGCCGCCGCCCCGAGATCCCTGCGCCGCCCGAGACACCGGCGGGCAGATCTGAAACAGATCGACCACCAGCCATCATAGGAGCGCCCCGAACGGCCCCCCACGCGACAACCAGGGGGAGTCACGAGCGCGTGGTGCAGCTCCTGCCGTCGCCTCCTGAGTCCTCGCCGGCGCGCCCCGCCGCCAACGCGCCGCCAACCGCTGCCGAACGCCACTCGCGCCAGGTCCGGCCGCTGCGGGGAGGAGAGGTCCCGCCGCCGCCAACCGGGCTTTGCCTGACGGCGCGCCCCGGCGGCGGCGGGCAGGAGAGGTGGGAGAGGGAGTCGAGGACTTGGCGGCGCTAGGGTTCCCCCTTGGTCGCCGCGCGGGGGCGACCCAGGGGAGAGAGCTGAGATTAAACAAATTCCTCTCCCACCGTGACTGAAGTTGATCTGGTTTTCTTGGTATAGTCGGCATCCATGTGGGAGTTTATTATCGTACACACTTTGCGGCGGGGCGAGCTTTTTTTTTGTGAGAGAATTTTCCAATCTATTCATCAATCATGGCAGTACAGAGAACACAGGAAGTAATAAACATTACAACTAGGTCTATGGACCACCTAGCGATGACTACAAGCACTGGAGCGAGCCGAAGGCGCGCCGCCGTCATCGCCCCTTCATCACCGGAGTCGGGCAAACCTTGTTGTAGTAGACAGTCGGAAAGTCATCGTGCTAAGGCCCCAAAAGACCAACACACCAGAGCAGCAACCATCGCCGATGAAGAGAGTTGTAGATCGGAAAGATCAAACCTGAAACGACACGAACGAAAACTGGATCCAAATAGATCCACCGAAGACCAGCACCGACCGAATCCCAAGAGATCCGACGGAGACACACCTCCACACATCCTCCGACAACGCTATTCGCACCATCGGGACGGGGATAGGACGTTAGAGACATTATTGCTACCGAGGGACATCGCCGCCGCCACACAGCCCCAACCAAGACGTTCAGCCTAGCAAAAACTAGAACGCGGTCCCTCCCGCCGGCGGGTGGCCGAGATCCTCTGCACCTCCACGGACCAAAGGCCATCGGAGGCGGGGCGGATCCGCGGCGGCGGGGCGAGCTTTTAAGATGACAAGTAGCTTAGCTGCTAATGGGCGCACGAGCGAAAGCAACAGTGATTGATAGCTAGTAGCAGTAGTGCTGTGTTTATTTTACATGCACTTTGTAGGTATCTTGCATCCAAGGTTTTGGAAGCAAGTGCGCATGGAGCCATGTCGGTACCGTAAACTGATTAGCAATGTCACTTTCAGGCTCCCCTTTAGCCGAGTGATTAGAGAGATAGTAACTAGTTAAAAACAGAGCGAGAAGTTTAGGGTTATGTGTCCCATAAAGTTGTGCCAAGCAGTTAAACCTCAGAGCGACGAGGAAAAAAAAGTGCACCAAAGCAAATAGCACGTTGCTCTCAGGCACAGTCAAATATACTAGTAAATTACTAGTAGGACAGAGTTGTTCGAATGCACAAGCAAATATCTTCCAGGTCATAAAGGTATAGAAGCAAAAAATCTTCCTTTGCAAATATCTTGATCCACGCTGTTCTTTTGAAAGCGATTCAGAGCAGAGTTAACATCTTCATCTTTTTCTTTTTTCTTTTTTGGAAAAGGAGGCTTGCCCTCGGCCTCTGCATCTGAGCGATGCATGCAGCCATATTATTAAAAATCTCAAAGAAAAAAAAAGTATTGAAAGTATTACAGCTCGCAAATGGAGCAAAACAACATAAAAGAACTCAAAATTACAACCGGTGATAGATACAGGACTAGGGCCCTAAACTCCTATCATGTTATGCGACCGCCGTCCAAATTGGTTGAATATAGCCCGTGCTATCATCTCTCATTGGTTGCATCCAGTAACCAGTGGCTCCTTGGAGTCCATAGGAGTGAGTAAGGACCACGTACGGATCCATGCGGTAGCTCTGAAGATGACCTGCAAGAAGGTTAAAATATTTTGTCTGTTAAAAATCATATCATTCCTGCAGTTTCATATAGCCCACATTAGTGCGCATATTCCAATTCGAATACGAGCCGCACATTCCACCCCAGCTAACCACGTCCCAAATAATGATTCGATGCTAACTGGAGGGACGATGTTGAAGGCTATATGAATCGTTCGCCACAGTAATTTGGCGAGAGGGCAATCTATGAATAGATGTTGTATTGTTTCATCATGATCACAGAAACAATATCGTGAACTGCCTACCCATCGTCGCTTTAACAAATTATCTTTGGTGAGGATCACTTGCTTGTGGAAAAACCACATAAAGATTTTAATACGCAAGGGAACCTTAACTTTCCAGATATGAATAGATCTCGGGATTGGGCCAGAATTAATGAGATCCAACTAAAAAGATTTGATCGTGAACACTCCGTTTCTAGCTAACTTCCATTGTACTGAGTCAGGTTGGTCGGATAATTGAACATCCATCAATCTCCCTACAAATGTATCCATGAATTCCATCGCTCCCCAACTAAAGATCGCCTAAACTTGATATTCAAAGGAACCGATTGTAATACTGTGCCTACATAATCTTCCTTACGTTGCACAATATTATAAAGGCTTGGATATTGTATGGCTAATGGCGTCTCCCCTAGCCATGTATCCTCCCAAAATCTTGTTGTCATCCTGTTACCAACAAGAAATTTGGTCCTACGAAAGAACAAGTCTTTCGTTCTCATAAGCCCTTCCAGAATGGCGAATCTGTCGGCCTCGCGGTGACTTGTGCTAGAGTTTTCGATTGTAGATATTTGTTGTGTAATATTTGTGCCCACATACCGTCGTTCTCTACTGATAGCCTATAAAGTCATTTGCTCATAAGGCATTTATTCTTGATTTCCAGGTTCTCAATACCGAGACCTCCCTGATCCTTGGGTCGGCATAAGATATCCCAACGTGCTAGGCGATATTTCTTCTTGGCCTCATCTGACTGCCAGAAGAATCGAGATCGAAAAAAGTCTAGTCTCTTCCGTACCCCTTTGGGTACCTCAAAGAAGGATAGCAGGAACATTGGCATACTAGTGAATACTGAGTTAATGAGTACTAGTCGACCGCCATACGACATTAGCTTTCCCTTCCAACAGCTAAGCTTCTTTTCAATTCGATCTTCGATGCATTTCCACTCCTTGTTGGAAAGTTCCGATGGTGAATTGGTATGCCCAATTAACTAAAGGGCAAAGAACCTAATTGACAACCGAACAATTGTCTATATGTGTCTTGCTCTTCTTTAGCCCGACCAAAGCAGAACAGTTCGCTTTTGTTGAAGTTGATTTTTAGCCCCGACAATTGTTCGAAGAGACATAGAACTAATTTCATGTTCCGAGCTTTTGCAATGTCATGTTCCATGAAAAGAATAGTGTCATCCGCATATTGTAAAATGGAAACTCCCCCATCCACTAGATGAGGAACTAATCCATCTACTAGGCCATTCTCTTTGGCCCTGCTGATAAGAACGGTCAACATATCCGCCACTATATTAAATAAGAGGGGAGACATCGAATCCCCTTGTCTCAAGCATTTATGAGTCTGAAAATAGTGACCGATATCATCGTTAACCTTAATGCCGACACTACCTTTTTGGACAAGAGAACCCACTTGGTTCTGCCAGGTCTCATTAAAACCTTTCATGCGCATTGCTTGCTGAAGAAAAGGCCACTTAACTTTATCGTATGCCTTTTTGAAATCCTCTTTGAAGATAACCCCATCTAGCTTCTTCGAATGAATTTCATGGAGCGTTTCATGGAGAACGACAACCCCTTCTAGGATGTGCCTCCCAGGCATGAAGGCCGTCTGACTAGGTTGCACCACCGAATGGGCGATCCATGTCAGTCTATTAGTCCCTACTTTCGTGAATATTTTGAAACTCACATTCAGAAGACAGATCATCCTAAAATGCTCGATATGAATCACTCCTTCTTTCTTTGGCAATAACGTAATCATACCAAAGTTAAGATGGAATAGTTCTAGCTGCCCATTAAAATAATCATGAAACATAGGCATAAGATCGTCCTTAATAATATGCCAACATTTCTTATAAAACTCCGCAGGGAACCCATCTGGTCCCGGTGCTTTGTTCGGTTTCATTTGTGATATCCCATCTAGAACCTTCTTTTCAGTGAAAGGCGCAGTTAGGATCTCATTTTCCTCTGTCATAAGCTGAGGGATATCTCCAATAATAGACTCATTCAGGGAAACTGTGCTCTCTGCCGGAGGTCCGAATAGTTGTTTATAGTAATTGGAGATATACGATTTAAGGTTCTCATGACCCACTAGGTTCCTTCATCCTGCTCAAGCTGGATGATTTTCTTCTTTCTATGTTTTCCATTCGCAATCATATGAAAGAATTGTGTATTGTCATCCCCGTGGACAACCTTGAGAACCTTAGCCCGCAATGCCCATTTGAGCTCCTCTTCTCTAAGAAGAGCTCGTAGGCGTTGCTCCGCTTCGGATTTCGTGGCCTGCTCGGCCACATCCAGCAGGGTCACCTCTGCTTTTAGGTCCAGTGCATCTATTAATTGGATAAGTCTTTCTTTCTCTTGTTTGTAAATCCCACTCTCGTTTCTGGCCCAACCCCTTAAAAATTGTCTTAGATGTCTAATCTTGTTTTGCCATCTCTCTACGCTTGTTCGTCCAGCAACAGGCTTTGCCCATTCTCGTGCAACAATGGCCAAGAAATTCTCTTTTTCGAACTAACTCAGTTCGAAAGAGAAAGTGTTCTTGTTACCAATATGTGTTGCATCTCCCGAGTCAACAAGCAACGGTGTGTGGTCTGAAATTGCCCTCTGCATCGCATGGACCGACACCAATGGGTATTTCTGTTCCCATTCAACACTAGCGAGCACCCTATCCAACTTCTCATAAGTCGGAGTAGGTAACGTATTAGCCCATGTATATTGTCTACCTGTGAGTTCAATCTCCCTCAGACCGAGACTCTCGATAATCATGTTAAACATGAGGGACCACCGTCCATCAAAATTATTGTTATTCTACTCATCTCACCTTCTTATAATATTGAAATCTCCTCCAACTAAGATAGGGAGAGTTTCATCCCCACATATCCATACTAAGTCAGCTAGGAAATCGGGTTTGAGTTCGGGTTGGGCTGCTCCATATACCGCAACGAGAGACCAACGGAAACCTCTAACTTTGATCTCACCCGAAACTTAACCGCAAAGTCCCCCCTGACCACATTGAGTACCTCTAGCGTTTCACACCTAACCCCCAGCAATATCCCACTGGATCTTCCTCTAGGGGGTAGACAGTGCCAGTCAAAATCAATTCCACCAGACAGAGTTCCGAGAAACTGTGAGGTGAAATTATCTCTGCCTGTTTCGAGAAGTGCAATAAAGTCGAGCTTTTGTTCTATCGATGTCTCTGCAAGGAACCTTCTTTTAGCCAAGTCAACCAGACCTCTGCTATTCCAAAAGATTCCCTTCATAGATCATCATGGAATTTCTTTTTAAGCTTAACCCTAGCACTCCTCTGAACAGCCGAAGTCGGATACACCTTCCTCTGAACAGCCGAAGTCGGATACACCTTCCTCTTCCAGGATCGTTTGGGCTTGTCCCCCGCACCCAACGTATCTATATTATTATGAAGACTAGGGAGAATACCGTCCGCCGGTGAAGGCTCTACACTGTCCTTAGTGTCCGACCCTTCTAATTCCCCTTCGGCCTCCGATGTAGGCATTAAATCATTACATAAGTTTTCAAGGGCTGATATTCCTAATTGTTTCATATCTTCATTATTCATGGGTTTAACAGCCGCTAGGTTACGAATAATTTCAGAAGCCCGCTCCACTTCTAAGTCTAAAAGGTCATTAATAGACTTCGCAACTTCCTTTTCATTCGAACCCAAATAAACTCCTATGTTGTTGGCCTTATCGATAATTTGATGTTCGGAGAAATGCATAATAGAGCAACTTTTATTAAAGGACATACCTGTAGTTGCCTTGACATCGCGAAGCTTGGCCGCCCTCATGGCACGCTCTAACTGCAGGTCATCAGCATCTGGTTGTTCCTGAATCCGGCTGCTGACACGCCTGCCAGCCGTCACCGGGTCCATGATCCCACCAAAGGCGATGATCTCGTCCATAGACCTCTCCAGGGGTGCATGATCCCCACCGATACGCCCACCCGTCGTAGCTGGTGAAGAAGGGGTGGGCGCGGTAGGAGCACCACCAGCAGGCACTGAGGGAATAGGTGAGCGCAGAGCCTCCTGCTCGGCTGCCCCACTCCTCGTCAGCCCGCCAAGGGTACTGGGGAGTACCACGGTAGGGGGGGACCTAAGGGCCTCCTGCCCACGCCCCTCCCCTACCTCGGCCCCCATCTTGCTGCCTGAAGCCCCGGCAGCCTCAAACGCCGCAGAGGTGCCCGTCCTCTCCACCGAGACAGCGCCCCGGGTGGTCGCCGTGGGAGAGATGAGAGCCTCCTGCCCACACCCCTCCCCGACCTTGGCGCCAACCCTGACACACGTGTCACCTGCAGACGCAACGACCACCAGCTCACACGCCCTGTCCACCGGGCGACGGCTCCCTGAGTAGCCACCATGAGAGAAGGGAGAGCCTCCTGCCCGCCCCTCCCACCTGTAGCCGTCGTACGCGGCGAAACTCTTTCAGGCCCGAAAATCTCCCTCGACGGTGTGAGAGGTGTCGGCGATCCATAATCACGAGTCATCGGTGGCGGCAGCTGAAGCTCCGCCGGATCATCAGTCTCTACTCTGTTGCTCCATAGTCGACTAGGAGCAAAATATGAATCAAAAGAACCAAAACGCCGAACTAGCATCATCTTGGAGTTCGGAACTTTAATAGTTTCGGAACAAGAGTTGTTCAAGCCGACCATCTAAAGCTACACCTGCTAATATCTTATTTTGAGCAAAAAATGCTACTAATCATATGAATAGAGACATTTAAAAATTAGAGTAGCAAAAAATGCACAGGCAGTTAAACATCTATCCTATGTATCTTCTTTTGAGTAGTTTCTTAACGATACATAGCATAGTTGTTTGACTTACCTTTCTGATAAAGATGCACCCGGTAAATATCCCACCTCTAATCATGGGCCTGCATATGCTGATGCATTTTAGCATTTGGTGCCACCAATGAATGGAGATGGTGGACATGGTTCCACCTCTATGAACGTAGCGGATTGTGCATTGCCACTGCATCACATGGCGTAAGATATTATTCTTATTAGACATTGTGATATATAGTCAGTTGTATCTTACTGTCATTCCCCTTCACTTTGGTAATCTTTGCATAGAAATATGTTTACTTCATATCAAGATATGGCAAATTCATGCATGGGCATGGCAGTCTGGGCTGCAGCTCACTAGCCCATAGTGGTAAGTGACAGTGAGATACATATCATATGAGTACAGCAGTACAAAGGCTCCCAGTCCAGGTCGTGAGTGCCCTCCACATATGCCTTGAGAAGTTGAGGGAAAGAGTAAGCAAACATGTTGCTTTAGCCTACTTGTTTTTAAACGGTTCACAAGACGAAAATTCGCAGGGGCACGTAAGTGCGGGGGCACTCACCTGCCAAGCCATGCCGTCTGCTCGATTTGCCTAATGATTTATTAAGTAGTTGAATCCCGCACGAGGGACAGTGAAAAAGAAAATCCCTCAAAAAGCTTTAAGTTTCAACAATGAAACTTATCGTTTTTGCATTAAAAAATGCCCAGCTTCAACAAGTTTCAGACATATAATTTTATGCAATTTTTGCTCTGTGTCATAGACACAAAATAGTTGATTTTTATCGGTCGTAGACTCAAACATTGAAACTTAACATTTTTTTCAAAAGTCATCAAAATATATTCAAAATGAATCTCATTTGAAAGCGCTGGTTGCGAGAAACACAAATATGAAAACAGAACTTAATTTAAAAAATCATTTAAAAAATATAGAACTGCAAAAATCGAAAGCCAAAATTAAAAGCTAGCACCAGGACCTGAGTGCCCCTACACTTGCATGCCGTAAATCCTCGTCCGTTCACAATAGGGTAGTTCAATTTATCTTTCTCGTAAAGATACATCTAACAAATATCATAATTCAAACATATCATTTCCTTTTGTGGTATAATAATTCTTGTGCTTTCTTTTAAAAAGAACTATATAGAAGAGTTGCATGTGATCTCATTAATAAAGAATATGTGAGCCTCTCATTATCATTTAGTGTTAAACGCCCCGGCGTCGCTCTAGTCAGGGTGACACGGGAGGCACCCAACTTGACGCGTCGCCGACCCTCCCGACGTCCTGCTACTTGCGGCCGCTGGCTGCCGCAGTGACAACGGGACTCACTCTCCTGCTCCTCATGTGGTGACAGGCTTCCCTAGTAGCGTAGTTTCACTGCCACTGAATGTGACATCTAGGAGGCCAGGCGAGCTGTCCGACTCTCTCTCTCTATATATATATATATACACATACATACATAAACACTATTATGATCACGGGATCAGAATATTATTATGATCACAACCTGAACTTCCTGAGTTACACAACCTAAACTTCCCTCTGTAGGAACCCGACCTTCGGGCTATCTTCGCAACCGTGTCTCCCCTCGCGAATTATTTTGGTCAGTCGTGTTCTATGTGATGTAAATGTAATCTGCAAACGGTTTTTAGCAACTAAATGCCCGTTTTAAATAGGAATCTCGCTCATTGGCGGATTTTGCTATCGGGTCGTGATGAACATGCGTCTGTTGCGATTTTATTGCCTGAGTTGTTCGACCTGAACTTCCCCCAGTGCTAGGTTGAACTTCTGCAAATATTGCCCAAATGGGGCTTGCAATATACCGTTGGAAAGCTATGGACACGAGTATCATGACCCAAGTTAAATTACTGGCAAAATGTAAGCGGTTTAAAGCAATTTTGAAAACCGTTTTTTCTTCATACAAAAAACATGAATCGTATTTTCGATCGCATTTCTAAACCGTTTATCGAAATGAGGCAAATAATATGGCGTTGGAAAGCTGCTGCAAAACCGCTCCTTCCACATGTTGAAAGTTTTCTCTAATTCCCTATGGTTAAAGAGTAATTTGGAAAATCATAAAATTTCGCAAACCGAACAGCCGAGTTCGTATTTTCGATGCCACTTCTAAACGGCTAATCCAATTGAGGCAAATGATATGGCGTTGGGAAGCTTATGAAAATGCACTACTTTTTCATGTTGAAAGTTTTTTCTAATTTTGAACGGTTTATAAGTAATTTAGAAAACGGTACAAGTTCCACCGAGTTCGTATTTTCAAGCTAATTTTTTAGCCATACGTTCGAATGCAGCAAATGATATGGCGTTGGAAAGCTTGAGGAAATGCGAAATTTTTGGTATATATTGTTTCTCCCAATTCCTTACGGTTTTAAGTCAATTTTGAAAATTGCTAAAAATATTTTTTGGCCGTAATTTCTACAAACTTTATCGGAATGGGGCAAATAATATGCCGTTGAAAAGCTACGGAAAATGCGAAACTTTTTCATGTGGATGGTTTTCTCTGATTCCTAGCCGTTTTCAAGTAATTTTGAAAACAGCGAGATCATGCGTTATGCCGTTATCGCGAAACAGATTCTTCGAAAATGCACCGCGTGAAGAACTTGAACTTCTCGGCATGTCTACTTGAACTTCACTCTGTTTTTCATGTGCTTTTTTTGCACGTAGCTCTCCATCCACTCACCGGAATTAAGCAAGTGATATACTGAGGGAAAGCTGCTGTAAACACGCAACTTTTTCGTGTTGATCATTTTTTCATACTCGCGACGATTTTAAAAGTTTTTCATATGAAATTCATTCGGTGTAGTAGTTGAACTTCCTGTTGTTTTCACGTTGAACTTCTGTGACATATTTTTGTTTGTAATTTTCTCATCCATTCGTCAGTGTTACACAAATGATATTCCTTTTGTACAAACCTCTCTCACAATATTTTTTTTAACTTTCTCCGACCGAGGACTTGAACTTATAACAACAACAAAAATTGGACCTTGCCTTTTAATTCATTTTTCTCATATTAAACACACACCATGTAGTAAATGAACTTTTTCCATTTTTTAATTTGAATTTTTTATTTTATTTTTGAAATCAAATTGCTCCCAAATAATAACTGATCTTCTTTGTGGATTGAGAGAATTATTTTAAAACGAAAAAAAACAATTTCTTTTTTGTGTTTTCGAACATGGAAATACAAGGTGAACCTCTCTCGCAAGAATTTTTGAACTTCCCTGGAAAGAGCACTTGAACTTCTTTCAACAAACCTTTTAAGCTTTTATTTTTCTATACTTTTTATTCGCACCTGAAATGCATTCCTCGCAGTACTTGAACTTCTCGTTGTTTTCACTATGAACTTCTGTCGCATTTTTGTGTATACGTTGAATTACACGCAATTGAAGGTCGGACGTCATTTTTTGCCATTTTAAAACATGTAATTGGAGGTCGGACGACCCGCAATATAAATTATGAACCGTGCACGGAGGTGCACGTGAACTTCTTGCAACAAATCTGAGTTTTTTATATACTTTGAACTTCTCTGTTATTTTAATTTCAACTTCTTAGTCATATTCTTAGAAAGGAAATATGTTTTTAAATAAGCATCAAACATTTTTTTTGTAAATTGCACTTCATAGTTTTATTTTTCTTTAGAGATGGTAATAATTTGAGTTTCCCGTATACATCGAACTACTCCTCTATTTTAATTTGAACTTCGTCATTTTTATTCTTTACTAACAAGGAAAATCTGAGTTTCTTTATAAATATCGAACTTCTCTATTTTGTAATTCGGACTTCTTGGTTTATTTCTTTTAGCATCAAAATATGCTAGCTTTGTGATAAATATTGGACCCCCTCCACATTTTTTTAAATTTTGATTTATTTGTAAAAACATAGACACAAACAGGAGAGAGAATTATGTGTGCATAAAGTGGGTAGTAATTTCCAACTTTCCCTCGTCGAGCACTTGAGCTTCTAGCAAGAATTGTATTTCAGTTTTCTGAGTTGATTTTAAAAATGCGAAAATGGCATTGGTTTTTGTTTTTGTTTTTCGAACATGTAAATCTTAGGTTTTAATAAACTCCAAACATCCATGTTATTTTAATTCGAACCTCACGTTGGTTTTATTTTCTATTAGCGGTTAGAATCCGAGTTTTCAATAAACATTGAACCGCTCCATTACTTTAATTTGAACTTCTAGGTTTCTTTTAGAAATGGGGGAAATCCATTTACTAATTAAATTTTCTAAACTTTTTTTTGTTATTTTAATTTGATCTTCCGTTGTGGAAACCTGTTGAACAAGAGGAACTTTTTGAATTTTTCCCGGTATGTGCACTTGAACTTCTAGCAACAAAATTTTTGGACTTCGCCTTTTTACTCCTATTTTCTCATACGAAACACACACCATGCAGTACGTGAACTTTCGTCTGTTGTCAATTTGAACTTCTCTCTATTTCACTTTAGTAACGAAAAAAATCTGAGTTTTTTATAGACATCGAACCGCTCTAACTTTTTTATTCTCATCTGAAACGCATTCCGTGTAGTAGTTGAACTTCCCGCTTTTTTCATTTGAACTTCTGTCACGTATTTTTGTTCGTAATTTCTCACCCATTCATTGGAGTTACACAAATGATATACCTTTTTAGAAACCTGTTGAAAAGATGCAACTTTATCTAATACAGTAATTTTTTTGTTTTGAACAACATACACGGATTTTTAACCGTTTATTATGAAACAGAGCATACGGTATACCCTTGGAAAGTTGTTGAATAGGAGAAACTTTTTTCACATAGAGCATTTTATTTCAAATTTGTAATGGATTAATAGAATTATTTTAAAACATAAAAAAACATTTTTATGTGTGTGTTTTGAACATGTAAATACATGGCGAACCTTTCTCACAAGAATTTTTGAACTTTCTCTGGCCGAGGACTTGAACTTCTAGCAACAAAAATTTTGGACATTACATTTTCATTAAATTTTTTCTCATATGAAACACACTCCATGTAGTACGTGAACTTCTGGTTGTTATCACTTTTGAACTGCTCTCGGCTTTTTTGCCCTAACTCCTAAAAACACCCATCAAAATTGAGCATGTAAATCCAAGTATTTTATAATCTCTGAACTTCTCTGCTTTTTTAATTTGAACTTCTTAGTTTTATTCATAGAAAATAAAAATGATTTTTATGTAAACATTGTACAACTTTTTTTAAATTAAACTTCATACTTTAATTTTGCATAGAAACTGGAAAATTTGAGTTTTGTGCATACATCGAACTACTCCATTTTCTAATTTGAAATTCTTGATTTTCTTTTTAAAATCGAATTGCTCCAAAAAATAATCTTAAAATGCCAAAAACGACTCTACCCTTTAGCAATGAAAAAATTGAATTTTTATAGACATCAAACGGATCTCTTTTTTCAATTTTTGAACCTCTTTGTTTATTTCTAGAAATGGGAAAATTTGTAGTTTCTTTAGTAAATATCAAACTTGTTCGTTATTTCAAGCCGAACTTCTTGGTTTATTCGTTAGTAACGGGAAACATTTGAGTTTTTGTAAAAATATCAAACTGCTCTGTTTTTTTAAATTGAACTATTCTGTTTTTTAAAATTGAACTTCTTGGTTGTTTCAATTTGGACTTCTTGGTGTTATTCATTTGTAACGGAAAAAATCCTTTTTTTGTAATAAACATCGAACCGCTCAATTTTAAATTCAGTTTTGTAAAAAACATCACGCATAGTTGAATTGCAACTCAACTTTTTTATTTTTGCACTTTTGCATTTTTTTAAAGTAGTAGTTCATGGGTTTTATTTTATTTTGATAACTAGATCTTTTTTTTTACTTTTTTTTTCCTTTGCATTTAATATTTGAACTTCGGGTGTCCATATTTTGAACTTCAAACCATAGTTCTTTAAAATTTTAACTTCTTTTTTTCTTTCAGGAAATGGTATTGCTGCTCTTAGAAGTCCAAGAATGCATCAATAGTTGAAGGCACATAACATCATACAACTTGTGTGCACCAAAAGAGAGAAACAGAATACTTACACAATGTCCATACACATAACAGAGGAAGTTGTATTTAAAGAATTAGAACTTCAACAACACAACACTCCATATTGCTTAGTAACAGAAGAGATCATAAGATTCAGATAACAGAATGTGTCTCAGAATTTATCTAATAAATTTCCAAAGGAGCTAAGAAATGAAAAACAGGGGGAAACCCCTTCCTGATTGTACTGAAAATAAATTTTCTTAACCTTAAATCCCATTCACTCTGAACTTCACTACCCTCAAAACCTGCTATGTGATCCGCCGCTGCAATTTTTAACAAGCACAATGTGACGCACGTCAATCATCCAAGACGGCAGGAGGAAGCAGCGGGATGGAGGAAGGTCACCTGTAGCAGGAGGGGGGAAGGTCACCTGTTGTAGGAGGAGGAAGGTCACCTGCAGCAAGAGGAGGGAGGGGCGATGGTCGTCCCGCAGGTGGTGCCTGAAGTGGGGGCGTGTCAGTTGAACCGCCCGAGGTGGCGGCGAGTGCTGCGGCGGTTGGGCCCCACCGGGAGGAGGCTGTGTGGTGGTGGCGTTCGAAAGAAGGTGCGGATCCCGTCCAAGCTCTGCCCGCCAGCGACGGCGTAGGGAATGTGGTGGCGGAGTGCTGAGGGCGACGCGCTGGGTGGGGCGGCGGGTCGGCGGGGGTTGGGAGGTGGAGGTCGTGGAGCTGGTGGACCTCTGTTGGATCTCCGGCGGTGGCGGTTGTGGCGCTGAGCCGCGCACAGCCATGGCGGGAATGCGGCGACGGGACCCCGGAGGCGCGCGGGGAAGGGGCGCGGTGGTGGGGTCTCCGGGGAGGGGGCGCGGCGGCGGGGTTCTCCGGGAAGGCGCGCGGCGGCGGGGTTCTCCGGGAAGGCGCACGGCGGCGTGGGGATCCGAGGAGGGGGTTGGCGGTGGGGGATTCAGGGGTGTGGGGCGGTGGTCAAGATCGCGTTGGGGCGCCGGTTGGGTCGTGGGGTGGTGGGAGGTCGGGTGTTTTTTTTTCAGCCGGCACGGGAGGATCCAATCGGGCCCTTATAAGGCCGATCGTGATCAGAATAACTATTCTGATCCTGGGATCAGAATAGTGCTACTATATATATATATATTTATTTATTTATATATATATGCTTGCAGGTGGCGGCTTCCGCCAGTGGCACTAGGGTGTTGGTGTGCTCTGTCCGCCCCGACGGCATCCGAAACCAGATCGGGTAGTGAGAGCCGAAAAATCCTGATCTAGATGTTGCGGCATTGTGTGGGTTGGCGGGCTCCGTGTGGTGTCATCATTGGGTGTGAGTAGTTGTGGCTGTGGAAGACTTGGTGGTCAACTAGCTTTGGGTAGGGGAGTGCGCATCAGTGTGGAGCAAACTTCATCCCCGGTCATTGGCCAGAGTCAACAATAGCAACATCCAAGGACATCGTCACTTTACGAAGGTGTTATCATCATGTTGTGCTCCTCTCCTCATTTCGAAGTGCTTTCAAAGGGGGGAAAACCTCAGATCTACCTTGGATCGAATGATGACATCACCTTGTGTCGGTCTTCTCCTTGGGGGCTTCGTCTTTTGAGTTGACGTCAACTAAAGATACTAGTGGTTGGCATCTTGTCGACATGGTGGTGTTGCTACTCGTGTGGCGATGATGATGGTGGCGAGTGGAGTTGGATCATGAATCATCCTTCTGATGTTGATGGCTTAGTGTGCTAGTTGGGTGCACCTACGCTTGTTTCTCACTTTGAGAAGGAAGTTGGAGTTCTATGCGGAGGTGTCATTGTGGCAACTGGCAACGATGACTCCATGTCGGGGATTTCAGCGGACGATGCTCTCCGGTTGATAAGTTGTGATACGTCTCCAACGTATCTATAATTTTTTATTGTTCCATGCTGTTATATTATTCTTAGATGTTTTACAATCATTTCATAGCAACATTATATCATTTTTTGGGACTAACCAACTGACATAGTGCCCAGTGCCAGTTGCTGTTTTTTGCTTGTTTTTTACTTCGCAGAATATCAGCACCAAACGAAGTCCAAACGCAGCAAAACTTTTTGGAGAATTTTTATGGACCAGAAGGAACAACTTGGGCCAAAGAAGTACTAGAGGGGTGCCCCCGATGGGGGCACAACCCACCTGGGCGCGCCCGGGGGCCCAGGCGCGCCCTAGTGGGTTGTGCCCACCTCGGTGGCCTCCCGCACCGCCTCTTTGCTCTATAAATACCCCAAAAATCCAAATACCCTAGGGGAGTCGACGAAACACAATTCCAGCCGCCGCAAGTTCTAGAACCACGAGATCCAATCTAGACACCATCACGGATGGGTTCATCATCCTTATTGGTGCCTCTCCGATGATGCGTGAGTAGTTCATTGTAGACCTACGGGTCCGTATGCAGTAGCTAGATGGCTTCTTCTCTCTTTTTGATTCTCAATACAATGGTCTCTTGGAGATCTATTTGATGTAACTCCCTTAAAATTGGCAAGATTACTCAAGTCACTAAGAACAAGGGTGCAACTTCCAACAATAACAAAGAAGATCTTAAGATGATTAGTATTCACCCCGACTTTGTTGAAGTTGTGAGAAACCCTACTTGCAAAAATGAATTCTTCAATCTTATTCCTAGGAGTATTGTTATTGAAAATTTATATGCTAAATATTTGAAAAAAATTGGTTGTGTGATTGAGGAATTGGAAACTAAAGATGATAATACTTGAATCTATGCATTATGCCTAGCTAGGGGCATAAAATGATAGCGCTTGTTGGGAGGCAACCCAATGAATAAAATTTATTTTTACCTTTTTCTTTCTGTTCCTAAGTGTTTGCACAATTATGCCTCTGTTATGATTATGTTTTTTATGTTTCAATTAGTGTTTGTGCCAAGTAAATCTTTGGGATAGCTTTGGTGATAGTTGATTTGATCCTGTTGAAAAACAGAAACTTTTGCTTCCAGTAATAGAATTATTTTAATTCATAGAAGCTACGAAAAATTCTGAATATTTTACACAAGATTGATATACTAATTTCCTCTGTTGTCCTAATGTTTCAGAATTTTTGGAGGTATAGAAGTATGAGAACAATTGGCATCTTTACAGACTATTCTGTTTTTGACAGATTCTGTTTTCTTTGTATTGTGTGCTTATTTTGATGAATCTATGGATTGTATCGGGGGGTATAAGCCATGGTAAAGTTATAATACAGTAGATATAATGCAATAATAAAATATGAATGGGTTTGCTACAGTACTTAAGTAAAGATTGGTTTTCTTATACTAACGGATCTCACGAAGGTTTTGTTAAGTTTTGTGTGATTGAAGTTTTCTAGTTTTGGGTGAGATCACGATGGATGAAGGAATAAGGAGTAAGAAGAGTTTAAGCTTGGGGATGACTCATGGCACCCCAAGATAATATCCAAGGAGAAACAAGCATTTAAGCTTGGGGATGCCCCGAGTGGCATCCCCTCTTTCTTTTAACGACCATCGGTATTTAATTGGAGCTATATTTTTATTCGTCACATATCATGATTTTTGCTTGGAGCAACTTGTATTATATGAGTCTTTGCTTGTTTTGATTTTTAGTTTGTCACAAGTATCCTTGCTGGACACACCTATTTGAGAGAGCCAAAATTATGCTATGATTTGTTAGAATTGCTCTCTATGCTTCACTTAAAAAATTTTGAGCTATGAAATTGCTCTAGTGCTTCACTTATATGTTTTTGAGCACGGTGTGCTTTAATATTTTTGAAGAAATTCTCTCATGCTTCACTTATATTATTTTGAGAGATGAAAATTTTATGCTCATATTCTTCACTTAAATTTGTTTGAGCTTATCAAAAGCAACATATGAAACTAGTCCCAAAGTGATAGATATTCAAGAAGGATATAATAAAAACTTTCATGAAGATCATTGGACAAAATACACTTGATTCTTTGTAATATTTTTGAGATATGATGATAGTGATATCTGAGTCATGTTGGTGAGTAATTATGCTTTAGTAAGAATATTGGTGTTAAGGTTTGTGATTCCCTATGCAAGCACGAAAGTCAATAGTTATGCAATGAAATTACATCCTACTTGTGGTGTATTATTCGGTGTTAGTTATGCTTAATGTTCGCTTACGTGATTTTTTGTTTCTTGGTTGGTTGCTTCTCAATCTTTTTGCTAGCCTCCACTTGTACTAAGTAGAAATACTACTTGTGCATCGAAAATCCTTAAACCCAGTTTTGCCATATGAGTCAACCATACCTACCTATATGCGGTATTCCCGTGTCATTCTAAGCAAATTTGTATGTGCCATCTCTAATTTTCACAATAAATTTCCTTTTTGTGTGCTCGTACCACTCATGAAGCGGAAGGGGGTGGCCAATATTTTCCATGCTAGATGTGTTATTCTCAAGATGAGTGTTTATTCACTTGTCATTTCACGAGAGTACGGCGGTAATAGGGATGCCCAGTCCCGAAATGAAAAAGAAATTTACTTTATGTTGTCAAATAATAAATTCGTTGGAAAGTGTTGGAATGGAAGGCATCCGTGGATACGGCTAGCCATGGATTGTGAAAGAATGGTGGAAAAAGGAATAAACTTTATTTTCTGTTTGGGAAATGCCTGTGATATATCTAGCATGGAAAGTGTTGGGAATTACTCGGTCGTTTTCGTTGACGGGAAAAGTATGCCTCCCAAAAATTTTATCTCTTAATTTAAGCTTTGAGCTCTGGCACCTCTACAAATCGCTACTTCCCTCTGCGAAGGGCCTTTCTATTTACTTTATGCAATTTTTATTTTTATTTGAGTCTCCATCTTCTCTTATAAAGCACCAACTAAGGGGCACTATGATCGTACTTGAGCATTGGATGTAGCTAATATGCTAGTGTGTTTCATGAATGGATCAATGATTGAGCATGATGGGCTAGGGATAACTTGCTTTAGTATTGATATTTTGAAAGACATGGTTGCTTGTTGATATGCTTGAGTATTGAAATCTTCATGTCAAAACTAGACTATTGCTTTGAATCATATAAAAGTCCATATGTCCATGCTAAAAAAGAAATGAATATGTGATGAACATGTTAGGCAGCATTCCACATAAAAAATTCTGTTTTTATCATTTACCTACTCGAGGACGAGCAGGAATTAAGCTTGTAGATGCTGATACGTCTCCAACGTATCTATATTTTTTGATTGTTCCATGCTGTTATATTATCATTCTTGGATGTTTTACAATCATTTTATAGCAACTTTATATCATTTTTTGGGAGTAACCTATTGACATAGTGCCCAGTGCCAGTTGCTGTTTTTTGCTTGTTTTTTACTTCGCAGAATATCAGTATCAAACGGAGTCCAAACGCAGCGAAACTTTTTGGAGGATTTTTATGGACCAGATGGAACAATTTGGGCCAAACAAGTACCAGAGGGGTGCCCCGAGGGGGGCACAACCCACCTGGGCGCGCCTGGGGGCCTAGGCGCGCCCTGGTGGGTTGTGCCCACCTCGGTGTCCTCCCGCACAGCCTCTTTGCTCTATAAATACCCCAAAAATCCAAAAACACTAGGGGAGTCGACGAAACACAATTCCAGCCGCCGCAAGTTCCAGAACCACGAGATCCAATCTAGACACCATCATGGAGGGGTTCATCATCCTCATTGGTGCCTCTCCGATGATGCGTGAGTAGTTCATTGTAGACCTATGGTTCCGTAGGCAGTAGCTAGATGGCTTCTTCTCTATTTTTGATTCTCAATACAATGGTCTCTTGGAGATCTATTTGATGTAACTCTTTTTTTGCGGTGTGTTTGTTGGGATCCGATGAACTTTGAGTTTATGATCAGATCTATATATCCATAGAAGTTATTTGAGTTTCTTTGATCTCTTATATGCATGATTACTTATAGCCTCGTATTTCTTCTTCAAATCTTTGGTTTAGTTAGGCCGACTAGATCGATTTTTCTTGCCATGGGAAGAGGTGCTTTGTCATGGGTTCGATCGTACGGTGTTCTTTCCCAGTGACAGAAGGGGCAGCAAGACACGTATGTATCACTACTAGGAAAAGGCCTAATAATGGCGCACCAGTTTTGCCTACTAATGGCGCACTAGTGGTGCGCCATTAGTATCACGCCACTAGTATTTTTTACTAATGGCGGACCACTGGTGCGCCATTAGTATCTGGTATACTAATGGCGCACCACGTAGTGCGCCATTAGTATAGAACACCATGCGCCATTAGTATGCCTCCCAGGGGGCCATATTTAACCATGTGCTTTGGCATACTAATGGCGCACTGCGGGGTGATGCGCCATTAGTATCCTTTGGCATACTAATGGTGCACTCTGTAGTGATGCGCCATTAGTATCCTTTGGCATACTAATGGCGCACCTTGAGGTGATGCGCCATTAGTATGAATATTAGGTTTTTTTTTTTTACTTTTCTGATTTTTGCACAGGTTACAAAATATATTATTGGACAGAATATAGACAGCAGCACACAGCAACAGCAGATTCATCGAATAGAATAGAAGATTAGTCTCCGAATACAATTCATCATATTAGTCTCCGAATTCAAAAGACCGAACAAAGATAAAACATTACAAGTCTCGAGACCGCGAGTATCGAGTTTGTCTTCACATTACAAGTCGATATCGATCATCTAAACTACCATCACATAGAAGAGAGCTGCGGTCATCACGATGAGCATCATCGCGATGAAACTGGTCTTCATCCGGTTCCTCCAACGCTCCCTCCTCTCTCCCGCTAGATAGCGGGCGTATCTAGATTCCGCCTCCGCCCTAGTGGTGTACCCTTTGTAACTGTTACCGCTGAAATGGTGAACCTGTCTCCGACACTCCTCCCAGTCGTCGTAGACTCCGGGAACCTTACCCTTGTACACGACATACGACGGCATCTCTATGCACAAGCCAAACAACAGACAATACATAAGCAATATATAAGTATGCAACAAAAGGATCGGAAGAGAAAAGCAAGACATTAATAGCATGATTCATGGTCCTACTAATAAATAGCATCGATTACATCTAAGTTGAACGACTGTCCAAACCAAAGATACATACAATTCATTAAAGTTTATTTACAACATGAGCCAATCAATGTTTCAGAACTACACATCACTACTTTCAACTCGACTCATGGGACAGGAGCGTGGATGAAGCCGCCGTCTGTCGTGATGGTCATGAAATCGCGGGTGTTGTCAGCCTGCATTTGTAGCGTTCCGTCTATCTCACTGTTGGACGGTTGATATCTGAGGAAGAACTGCCCCGAGGTATGAAGGACATCTTGATGGATGATGTCGGCAAACTCCGACTGGATGCGAAAGAATTCTTGTCTGATGTCCGCGTCCTGGATTGCCGACAAGCTCGTGGCCCAATCTTTGAGATTATCTGGTAGCAGAAGGTGATGATGGTCCCTTACGATCGCCCGCATGTGATGGAGGGCGTCGTAGGCATCCTTCTGACCGCCAGGCGGCTGCTTGACGCAGCAGAACGTCGTATTGTGGGCGAACACGTGCTTGCCGTACTTACGAACTGCCCTGGTGAAGGTGCCTCTAGATTTGGCGTAGCCGGGGAGAACATCATCAAGAACTTTCTTGATATTTCTATAGTCTATCTTGGAGTCACGGTTCGGGTCGAAATGCGTGGCCATGGAATATTTCGGGATTAAGAGGATGAGTGTGCAATGTGTGTCACTGCACAGAACACGGAATGTTAGAAAAAAAAAAAGAACGATCGAAATCTAAGAAATCATATGTTACGGGGCGGTTAAGGGATGACTTACTCGGGAAAGTAAGCCACAAGGAAGTATCCTTATCTGGGTTTGCCAGAATGACGCCTTCGAGGTGTGAACTCGCGACTTGGCGGTCCCCAGCGCTGCTCAAGAGCTTGGCACGCATGTAGAAGGGGTCGACTATCACGATGTCCGGGGTCTTGTCTCTAATGATCCGCATCTCCATACTCAGCGAAAACAGCCGAACGAAGGTGTAGTGCAGCGGATGAAGGTTAAACATAGCAAAGATGTCATCAAACCGCAGGACGATCGTACCCCCGATGTCGCCATCCACAAAGCCCTTGCCCTCTGGCACCTTGGCCACGAAAACCGGGTATGCCACATCATTCTCTCTGAGACGCTGCTTCTCCAAAGGAAGAACACTGTCGTGCAGACTCCGCATAGCACCGGTTGCAGCATTGAGCAAATTTGTCGGTAGCATCGCCCTACCCGCCACATGCACCCTCCTCGAGATATCCTTAGGTGAAGGTGGCCCGTCCTGAGCACGGATCGTACTTGGTGCCGGCTGGCTCGCATCGGTGCCCTTTTTAGTCTTTCGTTTCCGGCTCTTCTTCTTGATCTGCTGTAATGGGACCGAGTTCTGCTCACAGACCGCCTTCTTGAGCGTGTTGGGGCTGATAATATTTCGCACCTCAGCTATCTGAGGCTCGGTGAAGGCGGCAGCTGGAGGCGTCTCCTGAGAACTGAACGCCAGACGACGCCTATTGCAACTGGGTTTCTCCGTCGTACCAGCTAGATCGCCGTCGTCTTGGTTGGGTTCTTGAGAAGGAGGCCCGCAGAACTCGTCACCGTACCCATGTTCGGCAAAGTACTTATCGACGTTGGTAAATGTACCGTCGTCGTTGTCGTCGTCGTCCGGATCCTGTGCCATATGCATGTCCGGATCCTGTGCCATAGGGATGTCCGGCATGTCCGGTAGCATTGCGGCGTTCTTGCCATGGCTTGGCGCCGGCACGACTGGCGGTCTTGTCTGTGGGGTGGTGTCCCCTGCCCCCAAACGAATCTGGCTCTTCGGCCAAAGCAGGGGCCAGCTTACACAGGCGCTAAGGGTCATCTCATCTTCTTCGTCGGCCCCAGCGGGTCGAATCGGAGGTAACAGCTCGTCGCAGCCTGGCAGCACCCGAACCACTTCAACCCTATACACTGTGGGTGGCATCGGATTACCGTGGAACACGGGGTTGCCCGGTTGAACGATTCTGCCCTTGGCGACATCGACCAACTCGCCGCCCACGAAGTGCAGGAGAGTGCAAGGAACGTCGGCGGCGCCCTGCGAAAACATGTAGGGCGTCAGGGATGCCCAGTCAAAGGCAAGGAGATGAAGTCATCGGCCGAGAGGCTTAGTTACCGTGATGCCGTCGAGCTCGGCTAATGTCGAGGCACCGCCAACGGCGGGCGTGCAACTGACGGAGGGGCCGCTTGCTGGCAAGGTGCCGGCCGACGTACACCCGGGTGCATTAAGCTCCAATGCCCGTGCCGGCGCCGGAGACACGAATACCGCCTCCACCGGAGACACCAATGGCGCCGCCTGCGCGCTGTGCGAGTTGCTGGCCGTGAAGCTGGGAACCGGGGGAGGCCCCTGTTGGCCGCCCGCAATCCATGTCGTCAGCCCATGAATCAACGTAGGCACCATGGCGTTGAGCTTCGTTCCCAGTTGTTGTTCCACTTGCTCTTGGACAAGCTCCGGAATCCGTGCCACTTGTGCCTTGAATGCTTCAACCTCGCGCGACTGGCTTTCCGAGCTGGTCTTTTTCTCCTTTCGCCCACCAGCGGTATAGTATGACGACCATTTTGTGGACAAGCCTTTGCCGGCCACACGACCAGCTGACGTCGGCTTACTGAGCTTATCCTTGTTTTTCATTACGTTCAACGCCCTATTCATAGGGGTGTCGAAAGGGGAGCTCTGAGACGACCTCGTGCTACTGCTTTCTTTGTCCTGCGGAAGGAACGTGAACCATTTAGAAATATTGGGGATTAATTAGAATGCAACCATATGGAGCTAATTACGTGGGGCTGTATTCCTTACCAGAACAAGCTCAAGCTCCTTGGTCTTCGGATCCGTGGTAAGCTCCTTTGTTACCGGGTCCTCCTTGTACCGGGCCCTGAGAAAGTTCCTGGTCTGCTTGTCACTGTATTTCTCGAAGCGGGGCGGTAGGCCTTGCTCGGCACGCTCCGTGTCCTCCTTGTCCCATATAGGCTCCGCCACTCTGTAACCGCCGGGACCGAGTTGGTGGACCCCTAAGTTCAACTGCCGCATTTCTTTCCCCCACTGACTTGATTCGGAGGTTGCGGGGCTCTCGCACTTGATCTTGAACTCCTTGTAGTCATCTTCGCTCATCAAAGGATATTTCGCCTTGATCTTGTCATAACTATCACCTTTATCAATCATTGCCTTCATCGTGCTTCTCCAAGTAGACAGGGCCGTGCTCATCTTCGTGAGGGCGGCACTGTTCACTTTATTCCCTGAGAGGCGTGTGTTTGCAAACTCAGCGGGGAACTTGTATTGTTCGTGCAGCTTCGTGAAGAGGAGGCTGCGCAAATTCCCTCGGTCCTTATGCCTTAGGTTCTCGGTGTTGATCGAGACGGTGCTCCGGAGAATGCACCCGAGCTGAACCGAGTACCCCTTGACTACTTGTTTGGGCGCCGTCGGATGCCCGTCGGAGTTCACTTCAGTAAATTCCTCCCTGACGGTGCCGAGCACGCTCGAGCGCCGGTCCTTCCATTGCCTCTTCGGTTGGCTGCCATCTGTGCGTGCGCCGCCATCATCAGTGGTGGCATCCTCGGCGGCGCCATCAGTGGTGTCATCCCCGACGCCACTAGTGGTTGTGTAGTCAGGATCGGTGTCTTCCGCGGCGTCCTCATAGCGGTGAGGTTGTTCCTCCATCTCCTGGGACAGCTCCCAGAATTGCTTGCCGCCCGAACCGCCGGCCTCATCGTTGTGGGCCATGTTTCGCTCTAAATAGGAAAAAAGTTTGGTTAAAAAGTTGGTTATTGTCAAGGAACAACATCATGGTCTCATCATTTAGGGTTTGTCGACACCGAGGCATCCTAAAAGCTAAGCTTTTATCATTTAGGGTTTGTCGACGCCGAGGCACCCTAAAAGCCTAAGCTTTCATCATTTAGGTTCTTATCGACACCGAGGCACCCTAAAAGCTAAGCCATGAAGGAGAATTCTAAGTTGGGCACCCTAAAGGAAAATTTCAGCATGACCTTTGCTGAAAATAGGACATATGGAGTACCCGAATTTGCCGGAATGGAAGTTAATCGACATTCCGGCAAACTCAAGGGCCTCTCGGGGTACCTGCAAAATCATCACGACACGATGGTCGGAGACAAAACCCAGCAAACTAGCACCACAATGTGCCTCTACTTTCATATGGATGAAAAGGCCACAGACCATATGGTCATCTGCTTTCATATGGACAAAAATCAGCTCAACTTATGTGAGCTTCCATTCCAGATCTAATAGGTCACCCAACAAAAAATCATCAATAGTCACCACACACTGAAGCCACCATTGCTAAAATATCAGCTTCAGGGTCCACCATTACACACTTAAATTCAGTACCACTATCACTTTTGCTAATTGCTGTTTTGGCTGCTTATTTCTCCTTGCATCTATATTTTCACTCACTTCTGGAGTAGACTGTTATGAGTTCTGGTTAGAATAATACAACTGAAAACAGAGTTTATTTCAAGGTTCAGACAGTGAATTTCTCTACCAGTATTAAGTGAATAGCATCTCACTTGTCACATCACATAATTTCCTAGTTGGAGAATACTCATTGATCAAAGTACTCTTTGTTAGATTTTCAATCCTGTATCTACAAAAAAATATTTGACAAAAAATCTATACTCGCACGTTATGTATCTTCGTAAGAAGCTATACATTCAGGCCTGCTACTACTATACTGTCAATTTCCGGAGTTGTACCATATGCCACAGCTTTTAAGAAATCAAAAACCTTGTTTAGTCTGAAAAGTTTGAAGTATTCGTTTACCAGGGACCCTATTCAGAAAATATGGTTCCTCATCGAACAAAAAAAAAGGTTTCAGACATTCTCACCTAGCAAAGTTTTAGACAGAAAAAATACAAACATGTCAAAACACTACCAGGATGTGCTCACTGCCGGAACCACCTATCTAGCCTGAAAATACTACACAAGCTCCCTACAAACAGAGACACACAAAAGATTCAGACATCTCTGTCTAATAGAAGGATCGCAATGTATGCCACCGAAATGTCGATTCACTGGCATTAAGCCTCTTAAATTTCAGAGAAAATGGCAGGCAACTCTGTCTGGATTGCAAACTGGGAGGAAGGAGGAAGGAGGAGAGGTACCTGGGCGGGTGCGGCCGGTCGCCGGAGGGGTCGGGGTCGGGGTCGGCGGCGGCAGCGGCGTCGAAGGGATGGCTCGAGGGCGTCCGAGCTTGTCCGGGTCCTCGTAGTCGAAGAAGAAGACGGCGGCGGTCCTCCTGGGCGCCTCGGTTGGTCGTGGGGAGGCCGGCGGCCACGTGCTTCGTGGGTCGGCGGTGGTCGTCGTCCTGCACCCCGTGCCCGGACTGAGGTAGAGGCGGCACAGGGCAGGGGCCGACGCGGGGAGGCTGTCGGCGACGGCGAGGTCGCGGAGGCGTCGGTGATGGCGGAGCTGCAGTGGTGGGGGGCGCGGGGGCGCGGTGCGGGCGTCGCACTTAGGGCGTCGGCGTCGTGTGTCTAGGGGGTTTGTTCGGATCACGAGGTTCCGGTTGTGTGTAGGGGAGTGGATCTTGGCGAGAGGGAGGGACGAGGGTCGGGGCTAGTTAAGCTAGGGGGGAAGCTTACTAATGGCGCACCCCCAGCGGTGCGCCATTAAATCTTTTTTTTTTGATAGCACATGGCGCACCCCCTAGCGGTGCGCCATTGAAATCATTTTTTTAGATAGCAATGGCGCACACCCGAGCGATGCGCCATTAGTATGTTTTTTATTATTATTTTTTGTTGCTATTTTTTATATTTTTTTATAAAAACAGTAATATTTTTTATAAAAACAGTAATAATTTTTTTATGAATATGAAAAAATCATCAAATTGTTATTTGAAAATATCATCAAATGGGGGTGCTCGGCGGCGCGGTGGAGCGGGGGAGGGTGCGGTGGGTCGTCGGCGCGGGAGCTAGCGGGGGAGGTCGGGGGGGGGGGGGATCAAGATCGATAGATGGAGGGGGATAGGCGATCAAGATGGAGGGGGATAGCGATCGAGATGGAGGGGGATCGAGATCGAGTGTCCTCATGAATATTCAATATTTTTGCCCATGAAATTTGAAAATATATTCATGAATTCAAAAAGTGCCCATGAAATTTAAAAATATTCATGTGTTCAAAAAGTGCCCATGAAATACAATCGAGAAATGAAGACTACGATTTAAATACAATCGATCTTAGCTAGCTATCTGTTCACAATCTTCTTGCCCTTCTTTTTCGCAAATGGAGTTCTTCTGTTGAACGGACGTCCTTTAGGTAGGGTGGTCCTGCTTCTTCTTGTGGTGTATGCTGCTACTTCATCATCGTCGTCATGTTCCATCTTTGGGTCGCCGTACTTGTCGAAGTCTTGCTCATTGGCGACTCCATCCATTCCGATGATCTTCCTTTTGCCTCTCCTCACGACAACACGACTGGGCTTTGACGGGTCGGTAATGAAGAAGCATTGGTCCACTTGGGAAGCCAGTACCCATGGCTCATTTTTCGCGGTGACGTTTGCGCCCGCGGTCTTGGATTTGGCTTCGGGTATAACCATGGTGGTGAAATACCGGTCTTCTTTTAGGACGCTCTTGGCCCATCTGACACGGAACATCGGGACCTTCTCTCCAGCGTAGCTCAGCTCCCAGATCTCCTCGATCCTTCCGTAGTATCTGTCCTTGTCGTTACCGGTGTAGGATTCCATCGTTATCCCGAAGTTCTGATAACCATCGCTCTTCATGTCCTTGTCCTCGGTGTAGAATGTGTAGCCGTTGATATCATACGCCTCATAGGTCATCAGGTTGTGCTCGGCGCCCTGTGACAAGGCGAATATGAGTTGTTCTTCCGCGGAAGAATCCTCATGTAAAGGGTACGACAGAAGCTTCTGCTTGAACCAACGCGTGAAACATGAGTTGTGCTCTTTGATTATATCTCCGTCCGTCCTCTGTTGGCCTCGGTCATTGTACGTCTTCTCAATAAAGGTTTTGTGCTCTACCACCCAAGGATCGACCACGTCTATGTGTTGTAGCGCGACTAGGTTTGCTCTTTCAAAGTCGGCGAGTCGACCCTCGAAGTCGACATGCATTTCGCGGCGACCCTCACGGTGACCCCATCCAGCGAGCCTGCCGAGGTGCCTGTTGACGGGCAGACCAACGGGGTTCTCGATGCCTAGATAATTCGTGCAGTAGGAGATGCACTCTTCGGTCAGAAAGCCCCTGGCTATGCTTCCCTCTGGACGTGACATGTTGCGAACGTATCATTTGATGACACCATTCATCCTTTCGAACGGCATCATGCTGTGCAGGAACGTCGGCCCGAGTTGGATGATATCCTCCATGATATGGACCAGCAGATGCACCATAACGTCGAAGAATGCGGGCGGGAAGTACATCTCAAGCTCGCATAGTATCACCACGATCTCTTCCTGTAGCCTTCTGAGTTGCCTCACGCCAACCGACTTCCGAGAGATGACGTCGAAAAAGTTGCATAGGCCAAATAGCGTTTCACGGACGTGCGCGTCCATGATCCCACGGATTGCAACTGGAAGTATCTGCGTCATCAGCACGTGACAGTCGTGAGACTTCATCCCGCTGAACTTCTGCTTCGCTGGGTCTAGGTATCTGCTTATCTTCCCCGCGTAACCGTAAGGAAGTTTTACTCCTACGAGGCAGGTGAAAAACTGCTCGATCTCCTCCTGACTTAGAGTGAAGCACGCGGGAGGGTAGTCATTTCCGATCTTCTTGGCGTTTTTGCCTTTGCGACGACTTTCTGTGTCCTGCTTCGCCTCATCATCATCATCATTAGCGTGAAGCTCCTGCCTGATGCCCATTGATTTCAAGTCTGCCCTTGCTTTCGGCCCATCTTTGGTCCTCTCTGGTATGTTGAGCAAGGTACCAAGCAGACTCTCGCACACGTTCTTCGTGATATGCATGGCATCAAGGCTGTGAGGCACACGGTGGATCTTCCAGTACGGCAAGTCCCAGAAAACAGACCTCGTTTTCCATACCTTCAGCAGCGGCTCTGGCGCCTTTCGCTTCTTTCCCGGCTCTGGCGCCTTTTGCTTCTTTCCCGGCAGTGGGCAATCTTTCCAATTTTTCAACAGCTCGTCTATTTCCTCGCCGCTCCTCGTACGCGGGCGTCTTCGGGGTTCGGTTTCACCATCGAACAGATCCTTGCGTTTCCTCCACGGGTCATCGTCGCGAAGCCACCTTCGATGTCCCATGAACACGGTTTTCAAAGACCCGGGATCTCTATCTAGCTGGAGATACGTTGTGTCATCCATGCACCTGACGCATCCAGAAAATCCATGGACCACCTGCCCCGCGAGATATCCGTAACCGAGATAGTCGTGCACCGTCGTGAGCAGTGCGGCTCTCATAGGGAAATATTCTTTCTCTGCGGCGTCCCACGTATTGGCTGGCGTTTTCCATAGCGTGTCTAGCTCCTCTTTCAGCAGCCCCAGATACAGATTGATGTCGTTCCTTGGTTGTTTCGGCCCTTCAATTAGCATACTCATGTGAATGTACTTCCTCTTCATGCACAACCAGGGGGGAAGGTTGTACATCCACACAAACACAGGCCAGGTGCTATGTGTGCTTCTCTGGCTGCCAAACGGATTGACTCCATCGGTGCTCACGCCCAGCACGATGTTCCTTGGATCCTTCCCAAATTCTGGGTGTTCGTAGTTCAACGCTTGCCACTGGCTCCCATCCTTAGGGTGACTCAGCATCTTGTCTTTTTTATTTATCTCCGGATCATTTGCATCATCTTCTCGCTTCTTCTCCTCCCTATCTGTGTGCCAACGCAGGAGCTTTGCTACCTTAGGGTCCGCGAAATACCGCTGCAGACGAGGAGTGATCGGAAAGTACCACACCACTTTTCAAGGAGCTTTCTTCCTCTTCTTGTATCGAGTGACGCCGCACACCGTACATATGGTAGACTCCGCGTGCTCGCCCCGATAAATGATGCAATTGTTCATGCACACATGGTATTTCACGTGCGGTAAATCCAGAGGACACACGACTTTCTTCGCCTCCTCGAAACTGGTCGGGCACTTGTTCCCCTTGGGAAGACGTTCGTGCCAGAATGACATGTTCTCGTCGAAGCATGCGTCGGTCATTTTGTGTTTTACCTTCATCTCCAGAGCCATGAGCGTTACTTTCAGGCGGGTATCCTCGGGTCTGCATCCTTCATACAATGGAGTAACCACGTCTATCTCCAGTTGATCCAGCTTGGCTTTCTCTCGGGCGGCAGCTCTTGCGTTATCCGTCTGCTTGAGAAGCAGCTCTTGAATATGAGGGTCCTGCACCCAGCCCATCGATGGTCCATCGTCGTCTGCTCCGCCGGCATCTTCATCTTCATGATCATGCCCTTCGTCTTCTCTGGCATCTTCCTCATCATCATGTCCGGCATCTTCTGCATGATGACTGTGTACAGCATCACCGTCGTGATCATGTCCTGGAGATTCTTCATCTTCTCGCCCGCCCGAGCCGCGGTGGTTGTCTTGCTGCCCTTCCTCATTTCTTGCCCGGCCCCCATGGACGACTTCATAGTCATCTTCATCACCTTGCCACCGATAGCCATCCATGAAACCACGCAAGAGCAGGTGGTCCCGCACCTGCCCGGAATCCGGGTCCGCAATAAGGCTCTTCAGCTTGCATCTTCGACACGGACATCTTATCTCCGTCTCGTTCTTTTGAAGCATCTCGGCCTTCGCGGAGCTCAAAAACCTATTCACGATGCCTTCGGTCATCGTGCGGACCATGGTCGCCTGCGGGGTAGAGCAAAACGATATTTTAGAACCAAGAAAAAATTTGGCATGACTTTCCCTAAAAATAGGACCAAAAAGAATGCATAGTGCCAAAATTCTCGCCGAAACGGAAATGAATCAACATTCCGGCAAAATATTGGCAACTATCGCATTTCAAATACCGGTACCTGCAAACACAAACATATATGCAACACCACAAACATATGCAACACCACGAACAAACATAGATCTAGCTAGGCCACAAAAAGTGCATGTGCACGTTGTTGGAGCGAGCTAGGGAGAAAAAAAGTAGATCTACAACATGAAGATAGCTTTCCCCTTACTTACCTATCAAAAAAAGGTAATTTCACCACTTAATTTTGATGAATCTATGGTGCAAATGAGGTGAGGAGGAGGAGGCAGCTGACAAGCTTGGAGAAGGAGGTGGAGGGAATGAAGTGGGGAAAGTGAGTGTGTAGGTGTGGCTGTCCAAAATATCTATCTGGTCCCAGGTTACTAATGGCGCACCACACAGCCATGCGCCATTAGTAACACAACATACTAATGGCGCACCTGCTGGCCGTGCGCCATTAGTAGTTTTGCAAAAAAGTAAAAAAAGTATATATATACTAATGGCGCACCGCGGCATAGTGCGCCATTACTAGTTTAAACTAGTAATGGCGCACTTTGCCACGGTGCGCCATTAGTAGTTTTGCAAAAAAAAAGAATAAAAAAAAATACAGTACTGGCGCAC
Source organism: Thinopyrum elongatum (assembly GCA_011799875.1). NCBI lineage: Eukaryota > Viridiplantae > Streptophyta > Magnoliopsida > Poales > Poaceae > Thinopyrum > Thinopyrum elongatum. The sequence goes on along the minus strand of CM022297.1, from coordinate 412,554,720 downwards.
TCTGTGGCTAGTGCGCCATTACTAGTTAGAACTAGTAATGGCGCACTTTGCCTGGATGCGCCATTAGTATGTTTGGAAAAATGAAAAAAAATTGTTACTAGTGGCGCACCTTGTGTCTGGTGCGCCATTAGTGTCATCCACACTAATGGCGCATCACCACATGGTGCGCCATTAGTATATAGTAGTGGCGCACCACTTCTCTGGTGCGCCATTAGTGCCAATTTCATCTATAGCCCTTTTCCTAGTAGTGTATCGTTGCTATTAAGGATAACAAGATGGGGGCTATTCCTACATGAATAGATCTCGTCTACATCATGTCATCGTTCTTATTGGATTACTCCGTTTCTCCATGAACTTAATACACTAGATGCATGCTGGATAGCTGTCGATGTGTGGAGTAATAGTAGTAGATGCAAGCAGGAGTCGGTCTACTAATCTTGGACGTGATGCCTATATAATGATCATTGCTTGGATATCGTCATAATTATTCGATGTTTTATCAATTGCCCAACAGTAATTTGTTTACCCACCGTATGCTATTTTCTCGATAGAAGCCACTAGTGAAATCTACGGCCCCGGGTCTATTTTCTCATCATATATTTTCAGATCTATATTGCTATTTGCCTTTTTCATTATTTGCATATTTTATTTTCAGATCTATATTACCAAAAACCAAAAATACCTCGTTGAATTTTATTTACCTTTATTTTATTTGCATCTACCAATCTATCTCTTTACCAATCTTTTACCCGAGAGGGATTGACAACCCCTCTTACGCGTCGGGTTGCAAGTATTTGTTCTTTGTGTGCAGGTACCGTTTACATAGTGTTGCTTGGTTCTCCTACTGGTTCGATAACCTTGGTTTCATAACTGAGGGAAATACCTACTGTAGCTGTGCTGCATCATCCCTTCCTCTTCGGGGAAATACTGACGCGGACACGAGCCATCATGTTGTACTAGGTTCATGCGAGTCATGCGACTTTCTCCTTCAAAATTGAAGTTGTCTTGTCTCGACGCTCGGTCGACTATTTGGCAATGCTTTCTTGGTTGATGTAACCTCTCCACAGTTGGTAAGTTGGTGCTTGTCTGAAGTGAAGTTGGGGTCGTCTGACCAGGCGTGGCATGATGTATGATGTCAGTAACACTTTCTATTGGAACCGGTGATATGGTTGAGTTGTTGTTATTCCAAGATCTTGTTAGTATCCAGGTCGTGTGCAAGCACGCTATGTTTGGCTTGTAATCTAGGTTTTTGCCTTATTTTTAGGTGGTTTCCGCGTAATAGTCAGTCAACTCTCTTCTTTTTAATGAATGAAAATGACAAATCTTTCCCTCATTTGAAAACAAAGTAAGAAAATTGAGGCAATGCCAAAGAAAATTTTGACTCATACAATACCAGAAAGGCACAACCCAAAAATGAGAAACTAAACGACCTAATGATCGCCAACCCAAGAGCGGCGAAACACGATCAAACCCAACCTAGCGAAGAGCAAAAGTACATCTCTCAATGTGAAAGCGCGAGCATCCACTGCAAGAGAGCGAACATCAGTCAGCTATAGCCTGACTCAGAGCACGACAGCCATGATGACAACGACTTTAACTGAAGAACAAACAACACATGGACAAAACAGTCACCAGCCTCGAGCTGACAATACTTGCTCGAGCAAAGGCACAATGTTACCATGGTGTGTCTAATATTTTTCTCACGACTGAGTCTGTCCAATTTTGGTGTCCCAATAAACGTATAAATGCATCTCCAACATCGACCTGTAAATTTGATACAGCTTCCATCCACAGACATGGGGGCAGTCCATGGACACAGATGCGGGAGCCGGCCATCTAACAATGCCCGCATACATCTGACCCTAATTTTTTTAAAGTCATATATAGTCTGAAATAGTTCAATTTTTCAAATGCAGCAGTAGTTCTAATTAAAAAAGTTCAAATATTACGCTCCAAGATTGTTGTCCCCATTAACCGCACACAAATGCTCAATCAGATCTTACTCCAGTTGCTCGTGAGTTGCTCGATGCCGAATTTGTTGATGCATTTGAACAAACTCTTCAAATGTGGTCGGATTTTGGTCGGGAAGTTTGATAGGATCACCCATGTTCTCAAAATCAAGATCTGTGGTAGCATCCCCACCCCCATCCTCCATGATCATGTTGTGCATGATTATCAACAGGTCGTCACCTCCCATAACGTCTCCGGATCCCATTGTTTAGGAGGTCCATGAACAACTACAAAATGTGCCTGCTGAACTCCAAAAGCCCTCTCAACATCCTTTCTAGCAGCTTCTTGTCTTTGGGCAAAGTGAGACTTTTTCTGACCAACTGGGTTAGAGATGGTGTTCATAAAGGTACCACAGGGAGGATAGATACCGTCAACCAGATGGTAGCCCATGTTGTACTCATTGTTGAGGAACGTTTTATGGGAAAAAAATCTACGCACACGCAATATCTATCCATGGAGATGCATAGCTACGAGAGGGGAGAGCATCTTCATACCCTTGAAGATCGCTAAGCGGAAGCGTTTATCAACGCGGTTGATGTAGTCGTACATCTTCACGATCCGTCGTGATCAAGTACCGAACGTACGACACCTCCGCGTTCAGCACACGTTCATCTCAATGACGTCCTCACCTTCTTGATCCAGCAAGAGGGGCGAGGTAGTAGATGAGTTCCGGCAGCACGACGGCGTGGTGACGGTGTTGGTGAAGAACAATCTCCGCAGGGCTTCGCCAAGCACAATGAAAACTATGACGGAGGATAAACTAGAGGGGCAGGGTTGCCGGCACATGGCTTGGTGTATTTTGATGTGTTCCAGGTGCTAGACCTGCCCCTCTATTTATATGTTGAGCCCTGGGGTCGAAACTTGGAGAAAGAGCCTCTTCAAAGTCGGTTTTGCCCGGAAGGCAAGAGTCCTTCTCGGACTCCAGGACCGGACGCCAGGGTTCCCGACGCCTGGACCCAGACGCCAGGGTCCCTGGCGTCTAGCCCCCTGGCCTCTGCAAAACTTCCTTTTGCACCTTCCAAAAACCTCGTGGGCTTTACCCCATGGCCCAAATAAAGTGTTCTCGTACCCGAACATTTCGGGAAACATCCGAAACCCCTTCCGGTGAATTCCGGAACCTTTCTGGAAGCCAAACACTATTATCCCATATATCAATATTTAACTCCGGACCATTCCAGAGCTCCTCGTCATGTCCGTGATCTCATCGGGACTCCGAACAACATTCGGTTACCAACATACACAACTCATATAATACTATATCGTCAACGAATGTTAAGCGTGCGGACCCTACGGGTTCGAGAACTATGTAGACATGACCGAGACACCTCTCCAGTCAATAACCAATAGCAGAACCTGGATGCCCATATTGGCCCCTACATGTTCTACGAAGATCTTTATCGATCGAACCTTATGGCAACATACGTAATTCCCTTTGCCTGTCGGTATGTTACTTGCTCGAGATTCGATCGTCGGTATCTTCATACCTAGTTCAATCTCGTTACTGGCAAGTCTCTTTACTCGTTCCATAATACATCATCCCGTAACTAACTCCTTAGTAACTTTGCTTGCAAGCTTCTTGTGATGTGTATTACCGAGAGGGCCCAGAGATACCTCTCAGATACACGGAGTGACAAATCCCAATCTCGATTCATGCCAACTCAACAGACACCTTTGGAGATACCTGTACATCATCTTTATGATCACCCAGTTACGTTGTGACATTTGATAGCACACAAGGCATTCCTTCGATATCCGGGAGTTGCATGATCTCATGGTCGAAGAAACATGTATTTGACATTAAGAAAGCAGTAGCAATAAACTCAACGATCATATGCTATGCTAACGGTTGGGTGTTGTCCATCACATCATTCTCCTAATGATGTGATCCCGTTATCAAATGACAACTCATGTCTATGGTTAGGAAACCTTAACTATCTTTTGATCAACGAGCTAGTCTAGTAGAGGCTCACTAGGGACACGGTATTTGTTTATATATCCACACATGTATTTAAGTTTCCGATCAATACAATTCTAGCATGAATAATAAACCTTTATCATGATTAAGGAAATATAATAATAACCATTTTATTATTGCCTCTAGGGCATATTTCCATCAGTCTCCCACTTGCACTAGAGTCAATAATCTAGTTCACATCGCCATGTGATTAACACCTATAGTTCACATCGCCATGTGACTAACACCCAAAGAGTTTACTAGAGTCAATAATCTAGTTCACATTGCCATGTGATTAACACCCAAAGAGTTCTAAGGTGTGATCACGTTTTGCTTGTGAGAGAAGTTTAGACAACGGGTCTGCAACATTTAGATCCGTGTGTACTTTGCAAACAACTATGTCTACAATGCTCTGCATAGAGGTACTCTAGCTAACTGTTCCCACATTCAACACGTATCCAGATTGAGACTCAGAGTCATCCAGATCAGTGTTAAAGCTTGCATCGATGTAACCCTTTACGACGAACCCTTTATCACCTCCACAACCGAGAGACATTTCCTTAGTCCTCTTTAGGTGCCTAAGGATAATTTTGACCACTGTCCAGTGATCCACGCCTGGATCACTATTGTACCCCCTTGCCAAACTCATGGCAAGGCACACAACTGGTCTGGTACACAACATGGCATACTTTATAGAACCTATGCCTGAGGCATAGGGAATGACTTTCATTCTCTCTCTATCTTCTGCCGTGGTCGGGCTTTGAGTCTTACTCAACTTCACACCTTGTAACACAGGCAAGAACCCTTTCTTTGACTGATCCATTTTGAACTTCTTCAAAACTTTGTCAAGGTATGTTCTTTGTGAAAGTCCTATTAAGTGTCTCGATCTATCCCTATAGATCTTGATGCCCAATATATAAGCAGCTTCACCGAGGTATTTTATTGAAAAATTCTTATTCAAGTATCCTTTTATGCTATCCAGAAATTCTATATCATTTCCAATCAACAATATGTCATCCACATATAATATCAGAAATGCTACTGAGCTCCCACTCACTTTCTTGTAAATACAGGCTTCACCGTAAGTCTGTATAAAACCATATGCTTTGATCACCTCATCAAAGTATGTATTCCAACTCCGAGATGCTTGCACCAGTCCATAGATGGATCGCTGGAGCTTGCACACTTTGTTAGAACCCTTAGGGTCGACAAAACCTTCTGGTTGCATCATAGACAACTCTTCTTTAAGAAACCCGTTAAGGAATGCAGTTTTGACGTCTATTTAACAGATTTCATAATCATAAAATGCGGCAATTGCTAACATGATTCTGATAGACTTAAGCATTGCTACGGGTGAGAAAGTCTCATCGTAGTCAACCCCTTGAACTTGTTGAAAACCTTTCGCGACAAGTCGAGCTTTGTAGACAGTGATATTACCATCAATGTCTGTCTTCCTCAAGATCCATTTATTCTCAATGGCTTGCCGATCATTAGGCAAGTCCACCAAAGTCCACACTTTGTTCTCATACATGGATCCTATCTCAGATTTCATGGCCTCTAGCCATTTGTCGGAATCTGGGCTCATCATAGATTGTTCATAGTTCGTAGGTTCGCCATTGTCTAACAACATGACTTCCAGGACAGGACTACCGTACCACTCTGGTGCGGTACGTGCTCCGGTCAACCTACGAGGTTCAGTAGTAACTTGATCCGAAGTTTCATGATCATTATCATTAGCTTCCTCTTCGGTTGGTGTAGGCATCACGGGAACATTTTTCTCTGATGTGCTATTTTCCAATTCGAGAGAAGGTACAACTACCTCATCAAGTTCTACTTTCCTCCCACTCACTTCTTTCGAGAGAAACTCCTTCTGTAGAAAGGACCCATTCTTGGCAACAAAGATCTTGCCATCGGATCTATGGTAGAAGGTATACCAATAGTTTCTTTAGGGTATCCTATGAAGATGCACTTCTCCGCTTTGGGTTCGAGCTTATCAGGCTGAAGCCTTTTGACATAAGCGTCACATCCCCAAACTTTAAGAAACGACAGCTTAGGTTTCTTGCCAAACCATAGTTCATATGGTGTCGTCTCAACGGATTTAGACGGTGCCCTATTTAACGTGAATGCGGTTGTCTTTAATGCATAACCCCAAAACGATAGTGGCAAATCGGTGAGAGACATCATAGAACACACCATATCTAATAAAGTACGATTACGATGTTCGGACACACCATTACGCTGTGGTGTTCCAGGTGGCGTGAGTTGTGAAACTATTCCACATTGTTTTAAATGAAGGCCAAACTCGTAACTCAAATATTCGCCTCCGCGATCAGATCGTAGAAACTTTATTTTCTTGTTACGATGATTCTCCACTTCACTCTGAAATTGTTTGAACTTTTCAAATGTTTCAGACTTGTGTTTCATCAAGTAGATATACCCATACCTACTCAAATCATCTGTGAAGGTGAGAAAAATAACGATACCTGCCGCGTGCCTCAACGCTTATCGGACCGCATACATCAGTATGTCTTATTTTCAATAAGTCATTAGCTCACTCCATTGTTCTGGAGAACGGAGTTTTAGTCATCTTGCCCATGAGGCATGGTTCGCAAGTATCAAATGATTCATAATCAAGTGATTCCAAAAGTCCATCCGCATGGAGTTTCTTCATGCGCTTTGCACCAATATGACCTAAACGGCAGTGCCACAAGTATGTTGCACTATCATTATCTACTTTGCATCTTTTGGCATCAATATTATGAATATATGTATCACTACGATCGAGATTCAATAAACCATTCACATTGGGTGTATAACCATAGAAAGGTTTTATTCATGTAAACAGAACATCAATTCTGACTTAGATGAATAACCGTATTGCAATAAACATGATGTAATCATATTCATGCTCAACGCAAACACCAAATAACATTTATTTAGGTTCAACGATAATCCCGAAGGTATAGGGAGTGTGCGATGGTGATCGTATCAACCTTGGAATCACTTCCAACACACATCGTCACCTCGCACTTAACTAGTCTCTGTTTATTCTGCAACTCTTGTTTTGAGTTACTAATCTTAGCAACTGAACCAGTATCAAATACACAGGGGCTACTACGAACACTAGTAAGGTACACATCAATAACATGTATATCAAATATACCTTTGTTCACTTTGCCATCCTTCTAATCCGCCAAATATTTGGGGTAGTTCCGCTTCGAGTGACCATTTCCTTTGCAGTAGAAGCACTCAATTTCAGGCTTGGGTCCAGCTTTAGGCTTCTTCATGGGAGCGGCAACTTGCTTGCCATTCTTCTTGAAGTTCCCTTTCTTTCCCTTGCCCTTTTTCTTGAAACTAGTGGTCTTGTTAACCATCAACACTTGATGCTTCTTCTTGATTTCGACCTCCAGTGATTTCAGTATCGCGAAGAGCTCAGAAATCGTTTTAGTCATTCCTTGCATATTATAGTTCATCACAAAGCTCTAGTAGCTTGGTGATAGTGACTAGAGAACTCTGTCAATCACTATCTTATCAGGAAGATTAACTCCCACTTGATTCAAGCGATTGTAGTACCTAGACATTCTGAGCACACGCTCACTAGCTGAGCTATTCTCCTCCATCTTGTAGGCAAAGTACTTGTCAGAGCTCTCATACCTCTCAACACGGGCATAAGTCTGAAATACAAATTTCAGCGCTTGGAACATCTCATATGTTCCATGGCGTTCAAAACATCTTTGGAGCCCCGATTCTAAGCCGTAAAGCATGGCGCACTAAACTATCAAGTAGTCATCAGATCGAGCTTGCAAAATGTTCATAACGTCTGCATCAGCTCCTGCAGAAGGTCTGTCACCTAGCGGTGCATCAAGGACATAATTCTCCTGTGCAGCAATGAGGATAATTCTCAGATCATGGACCCAGTCCGTATTATCGCTACCATCATCTTTCAACTTGGTTTTCTCTAGGAACGCATCAAAACAGGGGAGCTACATCGCGAGCTATTGATCTATGACATAATTTGCAAAGACATTTTGACTATGTTCATGATAAATTTTAGTTCAATTAATCAAATTAGTAATGAACTCCCACTTAAATCAACATCTCTCAAGTTGTCTAAGTGATACATGATCCAAATCAACTAAACCATGTCCAATCATCACGTGAGATGGAGTAGTCTTCAATGGTGAACATCTCTATGTTGATCATATCTACTATATGACTCACGTTCGACCTTTCGGTCTCCAGTGTTCCGAGACCATGTTTGTACATGCTAGGCTCGTCAAGTTTAACCCAAGTATTCTGCATGTGCAAAACTGTCTTACACCCGTTGTATGTGAACGTAGAGTCTATCACACCCGATCATCACGTGGTGCTTCGAAGCGACGAACTTTGGCAACGGTGCATACTCAGGGAGAACACTTTTATCTTGAAATTAAGTGAAGGGATCATCTTATAATGCTCCCGCCGTTCTAAGCAAAATAAGATGCATAAAGGATAAACATCACATGCAATCAAAATATGTGACATGATATGGCCATCATCATCTTGTGCTTTTAATCTCAATCTCCAAAGCATCGTCATGATCTCCATCGTCACCGGCTTGACACCTTGATCTCCATCGTTGCGTCGGGGCTGTCTCGCCAACTATTGCTTCTACAACTATTGCTAATGCCTAGCGATAAAGTAAAACAATTACATGGCGCTTGCATTTCATACAATAATTAAGAGACAACGCTAAGGCTCCCGCCGGTTGTCGATATTACAAAACATGATCATCTCATACATCAACATATATCACATCACGTCTTGACCATATCACATCATAACATGCCCTGCAAAAACAAGTTAGACGTCCTCTACTTTGTTGTTGCAAGTTTTACGTGGCTGCTACGGGCTTCTAGCAAGAACCGTTCTTAACTACGCAAAAACCACAATGGTGATTTATCAAGTTTGTTGTTTTAACCTTCTTCAAGGACCAGCCGTAGTCAAACTTGATTCAACTAAAGTAGGAGAAACAGACACCCGCGAGGCACCTTTATGCAAAACAAGTTGCATGTCTGTCGGTGCAACCGGTCTCATGTACATGGACATGTAAGGTTGGTCTGGGCCGCTTCATCCCACAATACCGCCGAATCAAAATAAGATGTTGGTGGTAAGCAGTATGACCATCACCGCCCACAACTCCTTTGTGTTCTACTCGTGCATATCATCTACGCATAGACCTGGCTCGGATGCCACTGTTGGGGAACGTTGCAGGGAAAACAAAAAATTTCTACGCACACGCAAGATCTATCCATGGAGATGCATAGCTACGAGAGGGGGGAGCATCTTCATACCCTTGAAGATCGCTAAGCGGAAGCGTTTATCAACGCGGTTGGTGTAGTCGTACACCTTCACGATCCGTCCCGATCAAGTACCGAACGTACGGCACCTCCGCGTTCAGCACACGTTCAGCTCGATGACGTCCTCGCCTTCTTGATCCGGCAAGAGGGGCGAAGTAGTAGATGAGTTCCGGCAGCACGACGGCATGGTGACGGTGTTGGTGAAGAACAATCTCCGCAGGGCTTCGCCAAGCACAATGGAAACTATGACGGAGGATAAACTAGAGGGGCGGGGTTGCCGGCACCCGGCTTGGTGTATTTTGATGTGTTCCGGGTGCTAGTCCTGCCCCTCTATTTATTTGTTGAGCCCTGGGGTCAAAACTTGGAGAAAGAACCTCCTCAAAGTTGGTTTTGCCCGAAAGGCAAGAGTCCTTCTCGGACTCCAGGACCAGACGCCAGGGTTCCCGGCGTCTGGACCCAGACGCTAGGGTCCCTGGCGTCTGGCCCCCTGGCCTCCGCAAAACTTCCTTTTGCACCTTCCAAAAACCTCGTGGGCTTTACCCCTTGGCCCAAATAAAGTTTTCTCGTACCAGAACATTTCAGGAAACATCCGAAACTCCTTCCAGTGAATTCCGGAACCTTTCTGGAAGCCAAACACTATTATCCCATATATCAAACTTTACCTCCGGACCATTCCGGAGCACCTCGTCATGTCCGTGATCTCATCCGAGAATCCGAACAATATTCGGTTACCAACATACATAACTCATATAATACTATATCATCAACGAACGTTAAGCGTGCGGACCCTATGTGTCGGGGATATACCCCGCGGTATGAACCGGCCGGATATATGACCCGGCCGGACTTGGCGATTCACCGGAGACCCGCCCTGAATTGGCGACTCACTGGAGACCCGCCCTGACTTGGCGACTCACTGATGACCCGGCCAAGCCAGGTGACTCATTGGTGACCCGACAGGCGGGTCAGAGGAGCGACAAGACCCGGAGGCCCAGAAGGCGGTTCATGGAAGACCGGCTTGTGTTATGGTGGGCCGGCTTAAGAGGAAGGAATATTCTCCTACAAGGAAGCAAGACCCGGACTTGTATCCGGCTTGTAATAGAGGATAGACTAGTCATAATCCTGGTAGGACTCCACATGTAACCCGCCCCTTCAACTTATATAAGGAGGGGCAGGGCACCCCAAGAGGGACAGGTTTACAAGTTAAGACAGACAAGTCAATAGCTCTCAAGATAGAGGTAGCGAAAGAGCACCCTTGTAATCGTGAGCACCATGATCAATATCAATGAAGCATGACGTAGGCTTTTACCTCCACCATGAGGGGCTGAACCTGGGTAAAACCTCGTGTGCTTCTCGTTCCCACTCAACCCCTCTCAAGCTACCACATAGATGCGTTGGCTCACGACTAAGTCCTGTCACTAAGGACATCTGCCGTGACAAATCCACGACACTAAGGACATCTACCGTGCCAAATCCACGATAGTTGGCGCCCATCGTGGGGCCTGCGTACGGTGGTGTTGAGTTCTTGGAGGGATCTCTCCCAGGGATCGAGAAATTTGCAATTTTCTGGATGAGCCGGTTTGGAAGGGGTCACAACCGGTCCGTCGCCGTCGTCTCCCTGCCGAGAGCCGTCGAGGCTGCGTTGAGCCGCCCGGGCCATGTTGAGTCGACGGTCTGCCTGAGCCGCCTCTGCGGCGTTGAGCCGCCCGGGCCATGTTGAGCTGCCTCTGCTGCGTTGAGCCGCCCGGGCCATGTTGAGCCGCCTCTGCTGCGTTGAACAGATCATTTATCATCCGAACAAATCAGGTGATATCCATCTAAGTCTATTTTATTAGCGCATATTGTTTGTGTCAAAAAACAATCACTTTGGTCCGCAATATATCTTGTGCAGGGCAATGATTCATTAAAAAGGCGGTGCCATGATATGCCTATGGAGTGTGTGTTAGCATCATCATGCGCTGGTGACCGCACCCGCTTGTTATTGAACGAGTGTGTGCAAGCCGCCGCCCGTGCGGCTCGATCTACATCAATTAATTGGGACCGCACCTGCGATTGACTCGCCATCCGCATGGCTTACCACGCCTGCGATTGACTCGCCCGTCCGTGCACCGATGGGGTTAACTCACCTGTCCGCACCGGCTTATAATGTCGCGGCCGGCTCATCTGTCTACTCCCGCGGCCGACTTGCCCGTGATTGATTTCAGCTTCACCATCGTGATCATTAACGCGGTGGATAATTTCTGGCCTAACGCATCAGGTGAAATCCATCCAGTATATTTTTATACGACTCTGGTTTGCAATCTCTTTATCGCAGGACAATTGTCTACTGCAAAAGTGACCGTCATGTCACGGAGTTTGCTAAATGATTTATGCTGGAAATATACATTGAGTATTGCGAGGATTGTCAATTCGCCTCAAGCCTCTGGTTTACATCAAATTTCAGCATTCCGCTGCTCAAAATTATATGGCGGTTTATATCACGGCTGAGTATGAAGAATCTCAAGCCAAACTCCTCGAGTCGTCTTAAGACTCGGGTGCTACAATGACATGACTCGGCAGAATTGGCCGGTTTCAGTGAATTCAAGAACTCCGGGTCATTGCAGGGAAAAATAGCCCGGCCCCGGAGGCTACTGCCCTATTGGTGAAAATTTAAAGGCCGTCAGAAAAATTCCGGCTTAAAAAGTGTCTGGCAATTACAAAATTCTGGTTTAATAGAAAATTTCCGGTTTAAAATGAAGAATTCTGGTTTAAAATCCGGCTCAAGGGAAATCTGTCTCCCACGAAGCTTTGAAGCTCTCAATATCCGGTTTAAAATTCCGGTTCAAAAAGAATCCATCTCTCGCAAGTTCGAGTTCTCAGGAAAAATTAAAGGTTGCCAAAGAGAACTTGCTGCCATGATGCGCGGTTCAAACATGGGTATCCTGCCTTATTGGCTTATCATATTATGGGTCACTTGGGGGCTTGCTGCTCACTGAGCATAGCTATGACTACCCTATTGATCTGGCTTGCACGCCTTGTTACAAATTACTTGCGGGCTTCCACTCACTGAGCATAGCTGTGATTACCCTCTTGATCCGGCTTACATGCCTTGTTAAAAATTACTTGGGGGCTTCCTGCTCGCTGAGCATAGCTTTGACTACCCTACTGATCTGGCTTGTATGCCTTGATTGCAAATAACTTGGGGGCTTCCTACTCATTGATCATAGCTATGACTACCCTACTGATCCGGCTTGTATGCCTTGATTGCAAATAACTTGGGGGTTTTCTTCCCAAGTTGGATTGTTACCAAAGAGAACTTGCTATAATGTGCAGTTCAAACATAGGTAACCTGCCTTGATGGCTTGTTAAAGGTCACTTGGGGGCTTCCTGTTCAATGAACATAGCTATATTCACTCTTTTGATCGGCTTGAACGCCAGGTGTATTCACCAAAAATCCGGGTTATCCTGCCTTTGTATGTCTGCCACTCCGCCCAGGTAATCCTGGAATGACTCGCCGTACTCTTGACAGTCAATCTTATAAAGACCCTGAACTTGTCAAAGTTAAAACGGCGATTGGTCATGTGAGGCCCGGCTTACAGGTTTGAATAAAGGATTAACTCAGTGGCTGTGCGGCCCTTGAACATCACTTGATATTGAGGTTTGGCAGCCTATGAAAGCCTTGTTTTTTCTGATTTGTTAATTTTTATGAACATTGTTTGGGTTCATATCTTTGTACCATATTGGTAAGTGGTTTAAAATTGATTCAGGCCATGTAGCCTTAATCCTCATGACTCATATTTGAGTATATCCGGAGTTTTGATAACCCGGCCTGGCTTTGGACAATAAGTCGCCAGTATGCTTTGATTGTGCACTTGGAGTTCTGTGCTCTAAGTCTTTTGGGCTATTACCCTTGCTGCATATGGCGTTGTAAGCCGGCAATTTGAACCGATTTCATAGGCCTTGTAGCCTTGATTATATGACTCATCATTGAGCATCTTTGGGTTTGATAACCCGCCCTGATAGCAGACTTTAAGTCGCCAGGGTATTTTGCCTTGAGCAATCAAAATGATGATATTTCATGACTCCGGGTTGATACTGGACCCGGATTATAATTATCAAGGTATCACCATGGTATCAATCTACAGGTGTGTCTTTCAATAATGGTATGAATATTTTGGGTTTGGTAAACCACCCTGGCTTTGACGTTAAGTCGCCAATATATTTTGGTTGCGCAATTGGAATTATGCGCTTATAAATCATTAGATTATTACCCTCACTGGATGTGGCGATGTAAGCTGGCAATTTGAGCCAATTTTCCAGGTATATTTTTAAATTGTGGGATGAATATGAGAGGTTTGATAACCCGCCCTGGCTTTGGACGTTAAGTCGCCAGTATATCTTGGATTGCGCCATTGAATCATGCGCTTATAAATCATTGGATTGTTACCTTCATTGGATATGGTGACGTAAGCCGGCAGTATGAGCTAATTCTACAGGTATGTTTTCCTGGTTATATAAACATGCGAGGTTTGATAACCCGCCCTGGCTTTTGACGTTAAGTCGCCAGTATATTTTGGCTTTGATGGCCTTAATTCTAGTCTTTTCCATGATTGCATAAGACTATATTATGTTTGGGATGTTACCCGCCCTGGTTTTTGATGTTAAGTCGCCAGGGCATATGTTGTTTAAACTTTGTGTAGGACATGCAGAGCTTTACACATAAGTGTGAATACTGCTATTGTTCATACGAATCATTGCGTTTAAACTCATCATTTGGCCATCTGAAGATATTGCCGGATTATCCAGCTCCGGGTTATATTGATCAATATTGATTTTATTGAGGCTATGAGTCGCCAAAGTGATCTTTTTAAAAACTGGACATGACTATGAGCCGCCATGGATGGGGTTATCAATTCCTGATTTTTTACAAAGGCTACAAGCCGTCGGGTTACAAAAATCCTGGAGTATAATGGATGCGCATTAAGTCGCCATCGGCCAAGAGCCACTGAGTATTTAACTCTGGATTTACTTGTCAACAGACAAGATCTTGTGATTGAGGTTTTCATACCGGATTATATTGTTCAAATCTTGAATAGCCAAATATGGCTGGATTTTCGTTATGGTTGTCATAACCAGTATTGAATGATTGAGGTTTTTTTCAACCGTGTTATATTATCCAATAGCCAACAAGGCTGGATTTTTATTATGGTTATGAATAACCAGTATTATGATTGAGGTTTTCAAAAGCCGTTTCATAGCAATGGCTATTTTTCCTTCATCCAAAAATACCGGCTGGCAGGAGAGAGCATGGTTCAATATTGATATGCAAGAGTTTCAGCAATATTATCTGGACAATGGATATGATTTTATTTACAACGGAAGGAATAGTCCTGAGTCGCTGCAGGCTGACGACCTGGCACTTGGGGCCTACATTATTCACATCATGATTATGTCTAATATGGAAGTCCGATGTTGCTGCAAGCATGCACCATGACACTTGGGGGCTAATGCAAGGTCATTTTTTACTCGCCTCATTGAAGACCCGACTCATCACATTGTAATGAGCCGGCCCTTGGGGGCTACCAATTGCTCCTGTAAAAAATTCAAAGTACACAAGCCTTAATCCATTATATTGAAGGGTCCACTGCTCAGTTGGTAGAGAACAAGGCTCTTAACCTTATGGTCGTGGGTTCGAGTCCCACGGTGGGGGTTACATCATATGATGTTATTTTCAATGAAGTATATATAAAGTCCCAGCTCAGTATTATCTTACTGAGCCGGCCCTTGGGGGCTACACGTTGCTGCTCAAATCTGCATGATCATATCTACAAAGTCCCTGCTCATTATTGCATAATGACCCGGCACTTGGGGGCTACACATGGGAAGTACAAAATGTTCAATTTATGATTGATGACTTACATGAACAATCCGGATTTCTCCAAAGTTGCAGCATTTATATTGAAGCAAGTCTTAAGCTGTTACTACACTCCCTTCTTAAGACTTGGGGGCTACAGGTGATATGCATATAAGGGAGGTACACTTTCAAGCTTGGTGTTAGCAACAATTATGACCCGGTGTCATCAATATTTACAAACCGGCAATTTTGGCAATCATAACTCAGCAAGCTCTACATCTTTAAGCTGCTGAAATTCAGATTGACTATGAAGCTGGTTTATTGACCCGGATTTTTCCAGAAGAAGGAAATGACAAGGACTTAAGGATGATCAGGCATCGGCTCAGAATTATTTTAATCTAGAGCACAACCTGTCAAATTTGTTCTTGTGTTTATTTTGCAGGATCAGTTTAACATGGATAAATCCAAATTAAACTGGGGGCTAATGTCGGGGATATACCCCGCGGTATGAACCGGCCGGATATATGACCTGGCTAGACTTGGTGATTCACCGGAGACCCGCCCTGAATTGGCGACTCACTGGAGACCCGCCCTGACTTGGCGACTCACTGATGACCCGGCCAAGCTAGGTTACTCATTGGTGACCCGGCAGGCGGGTCAGAGGAGCGACAAGACCCGGAGGCCCAGAAGGCGGTTCATGGAAGACCGGCTTGTGTTATGGTGGGCCGGCTTAAGAGGAAGGAATATTCTCCTACAAGGAAGCAAGACCCGGACTTATATCCGGCTTGTAATAGAGGATAGACTAGTCATAATCCTGGTAGGACTCCACATGTAACCCGCCCCTTCAACTTATATAAGGAGGGGCAGGGCACCCCAAGAGGGACAGGTTTTACAAGTTAAGACAGACAAGTCAATAGCTCTCAAGATAGAGGTAGCGAAAGAGCACCCTTGTAATCGTGAGCACCATGATCAATATCAATGAAGCAGGACGTAGGCTTTTACCTCCACCATGAGGGGCCGAACCTGGGTAAAACCTCGTGTCTTCTCATTCCCACTCAACCCCTCTCAAGCTACCACATAGATGCGTTGGCCTCATGACTAAGTCCTGACACTAAGGACATATGCCGTGACAAATCCATGACACTAAGGACATCTGCCGTGACAAATCCACGACACTACGGGTTCGAGTACTATGTAGACATGACCGAGACACCTCTCCGGTCAATAACCAATAGTGGAACCTAGATGCCCATATTGGCTCCTACATATTCTACGAAGATCTTTATCGGTCGAACCTTATGACAAAATACGTAATTCCCTTTGTCTGTCGGTATGTTACTTGCCCGAGATTCGATCGTCGGTATCTTCATACCTAGTTCAATCTCGTTACTGGCAAATCTCTTTACTCGTTCCGTAATACATCATCCCGTAACTAACTCCTTAGTCACTTTGCTTGCAAGCTTATTGTGATGTGTATTACCGAGAGGGCCCAGAGATACCTCTCCGATACACGGAGTGACAAATCCCAATCTCGATTCATTCCAACTCAACAGACACCTTAGGAGATACCTATACAGCATCTTTATGATCACCCAGTTACGTTGTGACGTTTGATAGCACACAAGGCATTCCTCCGGTATTCGGGAGTTGCATGATCTCATGGTCGAAGAAACATGTATTTGACATTAAGAAAGCAGTAGCAATAAACTCAACGATCATATGCTATGCTAACGGTTGGGTGTTGTCCATCACATCATCCTCCTAATGATGTGATCCCGTTATCAAATGACAACTCATCTCTATGGTTAGGAAACCTTAACTATCTTTTGATCAACGAGCTAGTCTAGTAGAGGCTCACTAGGGACACGGTATTTGTTTATATATCCACACATGTATTTAAGTTTCTGGTCAATACAATTCTAGCATGAATAATAAACCTTTATCATGATTAAGGAAATATAATAATAACCATTTTATTATTGCCTCTAGGGCATTTCCATCACTCATGCCCATCGACAGTATAGTCGCAAGGAGAAGATTTTCCTTCAGTCAGCCTACCAAATAATGGTGATCGCTGCAGCACATTGATGTCATTGTGAGACCCGGGCATGCCAAAGAAAGCGTGTCAAATCCAAAGATCATGTGATGCAACTACTTCAAGAATGATGGTGGGCATCTTAACATGACCCTGTGTAACACCCTGTTTGTTAAGCTACAGTAATCCCATGTTGATAGTGCCATGTCATCACTCTTACTGTTGCTAATCCTCATTTGCATTCAAACACAATTCAAATTTCAAATTCAAATTAAAGTCAAAGTTCAAATTTCTCAAACATGAAAACTAAAATGATCAAATTGTTGCAAATAATCCCTGAATATTTGTCATGTTGAAACCCATATTTTATAAAGTATTTAAATGCCCAAAAATATGTAACATAGGGGCTAAAACAATTATTTAAATGCTTTTTAAATATTAAAAAATACAAACTAATTTATTTAAAGTAACAAATTAATTGTGGTAGTGGCCTAATTATGAATACTAATTAGGGACTAGGTTTATATTTTACAAAACTAAAATAAAAAGGAACTAAAGAAAAACAGATAATATAAAAAGAAAATGTAAAAGGAAAGAGAAAAGAGAAAAGGCCCCTGGCACCCCCGGGCCTCGGCCCACCCCAGCCAGCCGACCCAACTTCCCCCCACACCCAGGCGCCTCCTTCCCTGTTCCTCCGACCCGGCGCTCACCCGAGCGCGCCCCGCCTGACCACCTCGCCGGCCACGCCGACGAGGGGATAAGGCAGTCGCGGCCCCCCTCGCCTCCTCGCCTCCCCTGCCACTCCCACTTTCCCTCGCCCTCTTCGCCTCTCCCTCTCGCCCCAGATCCCCTTTTCCTCCACCTCAACGCCGCGCTGTCGCTGCCGCGCTGCTGCAACGCCGCGGCCACCACGTCTTCCTCAACGCCTCTCTGTACCAGATCAGTCCGCCGGCCTCCGCTATGCCCTCCCCGACCACGCGCTCGAGTCGAGGCCCCCGGCAGCACCGCCCCGACCATGTCTTCTTCCTCGGCTCCGACGAGCACCGTCGCCGCATTTCGCTGCCCCTGCCGCTACTAATCCCCCACTAGCCATCGTGCGCCCCTCGGTGAGTTCCCGCTGCTCCTTCCCCCTCTTCAGTAGCTCGCCGCACCCCTAGCTAGCCTCCACACGCTGCCGCCGTGGAGCACGTAGCCGTGGCTACCGCTGCTCCCACGCCCGTCCGTGGTCGTAGTCGAGCTCCTGGGTTCCCAGGAGCCCAACGCACGCGCGCGCTCTTTCTCACATGCTCCGTAGGCCATTCCCGTCGTGCTCCCTAACGGTGCCGCCGCTCAACCTCATCGCCGGCGCCTTCTCCGGCATCCCCAGCTCCTCCCAGTGCCCTCAAACGACGTGGCGGGCTCTCCCCATTCGAACACGCCCGCCCGCCCTTGTTTTGGTCCCCGAACGACGAAACCTGCGGCCTCCCGTGGCCCTCCCCCGTGTTCTGTGGCGCCGGCAGCTAAATGGCGGCCGCGCGCTGATGTGGCGCCGCTGGGGCCACCCCAGGGCCTTTGAATGGTGGGCCCAGGGGCCCCGCTGACCTCCTTTGACCACGTTGACCCGGTCAACGAAGCTGACTGGGCTCACCCAGTCACTGACTTGTGGGCCCCCTGTAATTAACTAAATGACGTAATTAAAATAATTAAGTTAATTAGTTAGTTTAGTTAGACACTGGCATGTGGGCCCAGTGCCCTAATTTACTATTTTAGTTTAGATTTAAATCTGTTAACCCCCACTGTCAATGACAGGTGGGTCCCACTCCCAGCCGTTAGTTTGACCAGTCAACTGCTGGTTGACTGCTGACATCAGTGTGACATCATGCTGACGCATTAATCCTGTTTTTGAATTAATTTAAATAATAATAATTTTAGAAAATGTTTAAAACTTTGAAAATTAATATAAAATAATCTATAAATCAGATAAAAATAATTTATATATGAAAATTGCTCAGAAAAATCCAACGAAACCGAATATGCAATCTGTTCATCTGTCACACGCCCCTAGCGTGCTGAACATGGAACCGTCCCCTCTCTTCATCTGTCTGGAAAATACCAAACACCGGTAAAACCCCTCCGGATGTTTTCCCTCTCCGTCTGCAACATGTAGTACTGCGTTAGGTCACCCCTAGCCCTGCATATTGTCATATCATGCATAGTGATGCACTTGCTTGCTTTATATTTATTGTTTCTTCCCCCTCTTCTCTCCGGTAGACACCGAGACCGACGCTGCTGCCGGGTATGACTACGCCCTTGACGTCCAGCCACTTGCAGCAGAGCTTCCAGGCAAGCAAACCCCCCTTGATCATTCCGATATCGCACATTCCATTCTCTCTCATGCTTGCATTAGATTTTGCTACTGTACTTGATTGCTCCTATTCTGATGTATAGCCTGATTTTGTAACCTACTCTTGTACCTTACCTTCTTATCCTAAACTTCTTAGTATAGGTTGGTTAGTGATCCATCAGTGGCCCCTCACCTTGTCCTGTTGCCCCCGCTGGATTACCCGGTGACTCGATCAACATGATCGACGTCCAGGACCCAACACATCACCTCACCCCCTTATAGTTGTATGACTCTGCAGAGCTACTATCGAGTGCCGAGGGTGATACCTCGTAACGCACTCCTGATGATAACTCTGTAGTGTAGCTAATCGGTCGTGGTCTATCAAGGGTGATTTCTCCTTCACCACTCCCGATACGACTTTGTCGTGCAACACCTCAAGCGTGAACCTCGAGGGTGATTCCTCCTAGTTCACCTTGACAGTTACATCAAGTGGATTCCATCGAGGGTGATTCCTTGGATTCCCCTTGGTGTTTTGGACACACGGTTACTTTGACTTTACCACAGAACAATGTTGAAGTCGGGTCGGCCCTGGAGGGTACCCGCGAGTTGATGTGAAGTCAGGTTGACCTGGAGGGTACCCGCGAGATTTCTACGTGGCATGACCGGGCATTCCAGGCCCTTGCCGTAAGTCCACGAGACAGGGCGATATGGTCACATGATCATGAGTCTCTGCTCGTCACCGCACGCTCCCAAGACACTAACGAGATTGGGTATTTGGTATGAGTTGGTCGTTGACCTATACGCACTAACCACCATGCGGGAACAGATATGGGCACTCGGCATCGTATGTATCAGCCGAAGCTCTCCAGACGTTAGCGACTGAGCGGCGCGCGCCCGGGTGGTCTGCGTAAGCACCTGCCTTGTATAAGGAGGTCGCCAGGACTGATCCCGGCCGTGTTCGCAACGTGAAGGAGTGCAAAGGGCGATAGGCCCAAGACCCCTGCGCGCTTAGGGTGTAGACCGGCGAGCTGACCTCTCTGTTGAGCCTAGGTAGGGCTACGACGTGTTGACCTTCCGAGGCCGGGCATGACCCAGGAAAGTGTGTCCGGCCAGAGTGATCGAGCGTGTTGAGTAATATGGTGCACCCCTGCAGGGACATTAATATATTTGAATAGTCGTGTCCATGGTAACAGGACTACTTGGAGTTGTATTGCGATCTATAGAACTAGAACTGTATATTGGAGATAATAATTGGATATAATGGCTCCAGGATTGCTTTCTCGCAGGGAGTCAAGAAAAGATCTCTAGGCGTTAATGTTGGGGAATGTTGCATGGAAAACAAACAAAAAATCTACGCACACGCAAGATCTATCCATGGAGATGTATAGCTATGAGAGGGGGAGAGCATCTACATACCCTTGTAGTTCGCTAAGCGGAAGCGTTTATCAATGCGGTTGATGTAGTCGTACACCTTCATGATCCGTCCCGATCAAGTACCAAACGTACATCACCTCTGCGTTCAGCTCACGTTCAGCTCGATGACGTCCTCGCCTTCTCGATCCAGCAAGAGAGGCAAAGTAGTAGATGAGTTCCGGCAGCATGACGGCGCGATGACGGTGGTGATGAAACTATTTCCGCAGGGCTTCGCCAAGCACAACGGATTTAGGACGGAGGATGAACTAGAGGGAGAGGGGGCGCCGGCACACGGCTTGGTGAATCGTGGTGTCCCCCAGGGGCTAGCCCTGCTCCTCTATTTATATGTTGAGCCCTGGGGTCGTTTCTTGGAGAAAGAGCCTCCTCAAAGTCGGTTTGGAACACAAGGAAGAGTCATTCTCGTTTTCCAGTACCAGACGCCACGGTCCTCGGCGTCTGGTCCCTGATCTCCGTAAAACTTCCTTTTGCACCGACCTAAAGCCCGTGGGCCTTACCCCTTGGCCCAACCATATCATCATATATATCAATCTTGACCTCCGGACCATTTCGGAGCTCCTCATCATGTCTGTGATCTCATCCGGGACCCCGAACAACATTTGGTCACCGACATACATAACTCATATAATACTATATCGTCAACGAACGTTAAGTGTGCGGACCCTACGGGTTCGAGAATGATGTAGACATGACCGAGACGCTTCTCCGGTCAATAACCAATAGCGGGACCTGGATGCCCATATTGGTTCCTACATATTCTACGAAGATCTTTATCGGTCAAACCTTTATGACAAATACGTAATTCCCTTTGTCCGTCGGTATGTTACTTGCCCGAGATTTGATCGTCGGTATCTTCATACCTAGTTCAATCTCGGTACCGGTAAGTCTCTTTACTCGTTCCGTAATACATCATCTTGTAACTAACTCCTTAGTCACTTTGCTTGCAAGCTTCTTGTGATGCTGTATTATCGAGAGGGCCCAGAGATACCTCTCCGTCATACAGAGTGACAAATCCCAATCTCGATTCACGCCAACTCAACAGACACATTCGGAGATACCTATAGAGCATCTTTATGATCACCCAGTTATGTTGTGACGTTTGATAGCACACAAGCTATTCCTCGGCATCCGGGAGTTGCATGATCTCATGGTCGAAGGAATATGTATTTGACATTTAAGAAAGCAGTAGCAATAAATTGAACGATCATATGCCAAGCTAACGGATGGGTCTTGTCCATCACATCATTCTCCTAATGATGTGATCCCATTATCAAATGACAACTCATGTCTATAGTCAGGAAACCTTAACCATCTTTTGATCAACGAGCTAGTCTAGTAGAGGCATACTAGGGACTTGGTATTTGCTTTTGTATTCACACATGTATTTAAGTTTCCAATCAATACAATTCTAGCATGAATAATAAACCTTTATCATGATTAAGGAAATATAATAATAACCACTTTATTATTGCCTCTAGGGCATATTTCCAACAGTTCATACTACAACATGCTTGCTAATAATATGCTACTATGTACTCTTCTAAATGCTGCAAGATGCTTGAAGATGCTAGTCTTCGATATGCTAGGTTTTTCCCCTCTATTCTGGCATTCTGCAGTTCAGTCCACAGATACAGCCCCATTCCTTTGATACCGATGCATACTTAGAATAGTTCTGATGTAAGTCTTGCGAGTACTTTGGATAAGTACTCACGGTTGCTTTGCTACTTCTTTTCCCCTTTACCCATTTGCTGTGATCAGATGACGGATCCCAGGAGCCAGATGCCACCTCCAATGACTACTACAACCCCGAGGGTGCCTACTACTACGTGGAGGCCGACGACGATCAGGAGTAGTTAGGAGGCTCCCAGGCAGGAGGCCTTGCCTTTTTTTTATCATTGTTGCTTTTGTGCTAGCCTTCTTAAGGCAGGTCATGTTTACTTTATGTCTGTACTCAGACATTGTTGCTTCCGCTGGCTCGTTTGTGCTTGAGCTTATGTATTCGAGCCCTCGAGGCCCCTGGCTTGTAATATAAAGCTTGTATGACTTTATTTGTGTCTAGAGTTGTGTTGTGATATCTTCCCGTGAGTCCCTAATCTTGATCGTACACATTTTGCATGTATGATTAGTGTATGATTGAATCAGGGGCGTCACACCCTGATATTGCCCTTGTAATACTTTTGGGCAATTCTTTCATTTCCAATGCATGCAAACAAGTGATTCGAGCAAACCTGGCCACCCTCTTGCTTCCAAGATTGCCAAGAGCCTCTCGGTATCTGCCACAGTTGGTTCTCTCAGGTACCCATGTCCAAACACCCCGACCACGGCTTGCAAACCTGACCATGACATCTCCGAATGTGCTCTCGGACATCCATCCATGAGTACTCGTCCCACGAATCAGCGGTCATACCATATGCAAGCATCTGCACTGCGGCCATGCACTTCTGGTAACCAAAGAAACCAATCCTTCACACACGTCCTTCTTCAAGATGAAATAGTCATCAAAGGACCGGACGCCATGGTAGATGCGATCGATGACATTTTTATGCATCTGAAAGCTCCGACGTAAAATGTTAGCGAAGAGGGCATCGAGGGCAAAGTAGTCGTCCATCAGCGTCAAATGGTCGTGCGCCCGGTTGCGGTTGAGCACTTTATGACCCTTGATCGATCTCTTGAAATTGAAAACATGCTCCTCCGCGTCTGCAAGCACTGCTTGCATCATTGATGTCTCATCCGTGTAGTCCTCCCCATCGGAGGAGTCGGATGACTCAACATAGTGCTCGTATATGTACTCCATATCCGAATCCATTGCTTCAAATAAGAAGGGAAAAATTAGCTCGGGGAATTCACCGAACAGTTGTTGGACATGGTGAGCATCATAGGAGCGGATGGTACCTACACGGTGGTCGGAGGAGAGGTATGAAATGGTGGCAGAGGAGAAGCGGCATGGAGCGTGTGTGTATCATTGGAGGTGACAAACTCGACGAGTTCCGGTAGGGGTGTGGTGTGGCGGCCGGGGTGATGCTGCTGTGGCAAAGGCAAAAGAGAAAAACTGAAGGAGAGAAAAATGGGAAGATGGAGACACAGGGTCGGGGATGGGTTTTCGGTGGGCCGGAGGTGTCGGAGTCCTACGTGGCTCCTGTAGCTCCCCCCTGTTTTCTCGGATTTGCCGAAAAAAATACGTCCAGACCGTTGGCGAACCGATACAAGCCCGTGTTGGATGGCCCGGACCGCGCAGTTGGGACAGTTGTGGGCGTTTTGAGGGTCCGCTTTGAAGATGCCCACTGGCGGAGCTTAGTGTATTGTTGGGGGAGGGGCGGGCTGTGCCCCCCCCCCCCCCCAACCATGGACATTTTTGTGAAGAAAATATTATGTACATGGCTTAGCTGAAAGAAAAATTAGTATTTTGCCTTCTCAAATGTTCACATTTTGTGTTTGCCCCCCCCCCCCCCCCCCCCACCCCCAAGGAATTCTGGTGTAGCCCCGCTACTGAAGATGCCCTAAAGACAACGTCTCCACCCCAGCGGGCCCTTAGTCATTTGAGTCATTGATTTACGTAATTAGGAGTAAGAAGTCCATATATTAAGTATCACAGTTCCTTACAAAATGTCCATACAAAAAGATAAAATTATAATCCAATCCTTAAAAATGTCGACGTCTTCTTCCTTCTACATTCACCGGCGACGCGCCGTCAGCATAGCTCGATGCTGCCTCTAGGTCTCCGCCTCGTTGAAGCATACTTTTATAAACCAGGGGCAAACGGCCAAAAAATCGTTGATGCAGACCAGGAAACACCGGCGGGCGCAATCTATGAAGAAAACGTCAATAAGGGCCCATAAAAACTTTGAAGACCATGGAAGTCAACTGAATCTAGACGGATTTACTGCAAACCTAAATCAACCGGATACCAGAAGACACGCTGGAGACACGGTTCAACACGCGCTCCGTCGGCGATAAGCACACCAATGGAAAGCATACCAACGGAGCAGAGAAATGGCAGGGACCAACAGAACAGGAAAAGGGCGGGGAGAACATTATTTTTACACGGGGACAACCGCCGCCTCGCCGCTCCAAACAAAGCACGAATACTTCCTAATGAAAACGTGAAAAAAATAGTCTAAAGAAAAACTTAAAAAATCACAATTGGCGCTGCACGACAGGCCCGGCGGGTATGATGTTGAGCTTGCTGCTGTTCAGAGTCGTGCACCAACGCCCTCTTCTCCAGTGACCTGCGCAAGCTAAGCCGCCGTTGAAGCCGACTTCACCAACGCCGCTCACCACATTACGCGGATCACTCGAACACGCATAGGCTAGGATTTCGTAGTCGCCTATGCAGAGAGCATATCGTGTGCTCCGAAGGGTTGAGTACTCCGACTGCTCCACGGACAACAGAGTCATTGGATTAAATACGTAGGTACAGGATAGAATCTGGATGCCCATCTTACAAAGTTTGCAGAATGCACCCCATATAAGAACAGAATAACGGTAATGTTCCAATAACCTAGCTCCAAGAGATGGGCCGCCCAGTTTTGGAACAGAAAGTAGACGCACATCATGTACCTAGGTAGCTGATCGTTTCAAGCTGCTTTTAGCTTCACCCAACAAATATGACAGCAAACTCCATAGTACAGATAGGACCATGTATTTTCCAAGATGAGATAACAAAATAAACACAACACAAGCATTCAACAAACAGATTTAGCAAGGTAAAGGTAATTCAAACAAAATGAAAAATTAGCAAGTCCATGAACCAAAGTCTGAACTAATAAAATCTGCACCAGAAATGTGAAGACGACAACATCAAGTGTATTAACCATCTTTGTCAAATTAGAAGGCAGCGCATTAACAAACATCTCAACATTTTATAGTTCATAGTATGACGGTAATATAATGAATATTTTGTGACCAGCACTCATGGCAATACACATAAATCGACCATGAAGCACATAACTAGAGTTGCAATCCAAATATTATTTACAGCCCAAGGTACAACTGATTAGCAGGTACAAATATATTGCACAAACATATTCAACTAGGTGCACAAGTTGTAGCAGAAGTCTACACCAATGGAAATAGGTTCACATATCACATGAACGAAGGCATTTCTCATCCAATCTCCAATGCAGAGTAAACGATATCATCCCCATGGGTTGGGTTGTGCTGCAAAATATCAACCAAAGCAAACTTGGAATACATGTATAAGTTGAAGAAAATGAAGTACAAAAACACCTTTGTTTTAGCAGCTGACAAACAAGTCGCTTCCCAATTAGAAGCACTTCAGGTTGCTGCAGAAATATTTTTCTTTTCTTTTTGAACGATAAAATGAGAGCTGTTACATTCATTGTAAAGAAGAAGATGATACAAGGACCCAAATTGCTCGGTTTATTAAAGGGAAACCGGGAGAAAACCTGAACAACGGCAAGCCACACCTAGCAACCTAGGCTTAAATCACCACAATACATACAAGACCAAGGCAAGCAGGTCATTTTTCTGGTAGATAATCTGACTCTGGCGAAGGCAGCAACGTGAAGAAACATTATTCTTTCCCCTGGGCATCAGGAGATCAGAAACCAGCTAGCAATTTTCTTTGTTACAACGGAAAACACGCAAATACAAATTTATCACATACCAAGTAACTTTAACTCTGTGGCTCACAACCGTGCTTCAAAAATAAGTAGATTAGATGAGGTAGTGAGAAAATATATGGAATGTTGTAGGTTAACACATATAGGTGATCGGTGTCCATGCTTTCAAAGCTAGGCAATATAAATGTTAAGGATTGTCAAATCCGGAATGCAAAATGTGCTTGATAATGAACATAAGGCGTCGTTGGTGCTGCCTCTTGTCCAAAACAAAAGGAAGATCAAAGAGCTAACATTTATTTCACTAAACAAAAACGTTGTTGTATTAGTTTTAATACAAATACTGAACAAACAAAGATGGAACTTTAAGAATTTAGTGAGGCACATATTTCTACTGTTAATGGATCTCGGTCTTGTGCCAATAAGCACTTCGGCGGGTACTTGAACAGGTAGATAAAATTGCTTTGTACTCATCTCAGGCATAGGTCGTTGACATTTTATATACCTAATTGCTCGGTCTAAGAAAATACAACAAGTTGTTTAAGTGACTACTTTTCTTGCACCTTCATACAGAGAGATATCAACACTTTTTACTCACATAGGATGAGCTACATCTCACACAATCAGCATAAAGGGGGCGATGGATTAGCACCAAAATACACTATAAAACACACAAGGTAGTAACATTCAAAAGGATGCCTAAAGGCTGGAGTTCTCTTCTTTGTCGTCGGCAGATGGTGGGGCTAGGCGTCAACGGGCGGATCTGGCGCCGGGTGTGGGGAGGGGGTGGCGCCAAGCTGCAGAATGGCGGCGTTGGGATGGGGCAGGTTGTCCGCTGTACGTCGGAACATCGAGATGTCGCAGCGGAGCAGCCGGTGAGATCGCGGCGCAACACACGGCGAGGTCCACCGCCGGAGCCCCGTATCCTTATCTGTTCGTGTTCGTTCAATCTTGGGGCAGCAGCACAGGTTGGAGAGCATCACGGCTATTCTATACTTACCTAAGGTGTTTTTTGCAAAACAATTGAAGGCTGGGTTTTGGTTCCATCCCGTCCCTACAATCTGTATCCAGCGTTTGGGATGTGCTGGGTGCAGCCGGAGCACCGAACCCTCTGGAGCACAGGATATTTTCCGGCCTATGCTGCCGCCGGCCTCTCACGAAGCGGTAATTGGGAAGCAGGAGTAAGAGCATCTCCGGCCGTTTGGCCCCCCAGCGCACCCGGCGATAGCGGTTCGGCCAATGTGCCGGCGGTTTTTTCGCCCTGGGGGCGATGCAGTTTCCAATCGCGCCCCCAGGTTCGGTCCCAAGATGCACATAAATTTAAACTTGTTTTTTCCCGCTGCCAAAAAAAACGCCACAGGTTTGGTGATCATGCCGCAAAGTTCGGCGATCACCATGCACAAGTTTGGCGATCACCATGCCACAGTTCGGCGATCAAACATAACGATAGTTCGGCGCTCAAAAGGAAGGATGCATAGACAAAGAAATGCATCAAACGACGGGCTCCTCCGGCGTGGGACTGGTCGGCGTCGGCGTGGCTTCTGTGCTCGGGCTGTTCGGCGTCGGCGTGGCTTCTGTGCTCGGGTTGTTCGGCGTCGGCGTGGCTTCTGTGCTCGGGCTGCTCGGCATCGGCATGGCTTCTGTGATGGGCATCGGCGTGGCCTCACCACCCGGGTTGGCCGCCGGCGTTGGGGTCGGCGTGGGCGTAGGCGTGGTGGTCGACGGCATCTGGTTCAAGATGAGGCCGCGCTCCGCCAAGTACCACGCCTTGACCTGCTCGTCCATCGTCGACATGTCCGCCCCCATCAAGAACGCAAGGTCGGTGTTCCTCTTCTTCGCGGCGACGTTGGGCCGGAGTAGGTCGAGCTTGACGGCGCTGTTCGTTATCAACGCCGACCACTGCGCCTCGGATTTCTCCTCCCTCTTGACGGCGTGGTTCTTGGCGTCGGCGATGCACTGCTCGATCAACGATTGCAGCCGTTCGGCAGCCGGTGCGGCGTCCTTCGCCGTCTTGGCTCTCTTGTTGCCGTCAGGGCGCCCATCCGCCGCCCCCGGGGCGGGCGCGTCTGGCTTGTACGTCTCCTTGGCCTTGGCGAGGGTGCGCCGGACGTCTGTCCACTTCTCCTTGGCCTTGGCCTTGGCCAGAAGCTGGCCGACGACCCGACGCTCTGCTGGCTCCAGACAGCTTGCGGGCCATGGCCGCCGGGTGGATTCATCATCCCCGCGCGAGACGCCTCTGCCTGCTCCGCTGTAGCCGCCGCCGCCGTGGCCGCGTCCCGGGCCCTCTTGGCATTGAGCCTGTTCCGCCGGTCGGTGGTGACAGCCTCCTGGCGCTGAACCTCCGCCCTCCAGTCGGCGTTCGACATGCCCGATGGTTTTGCCGGTGGCGCCCTCGGCTTCCTCTGCTTCGGCTGGGTGGCATCGGCAGCGACAGCAACGGGAGGGGCCGAATACTTTTTCGGCGACATGGCGGATGGCGGGGAGAGGGAGGAGAATGGCGGGAGAAGAGGGGCAGAAGGGGGAAAGCAATGGGAAAATGGAGGGAAAAGTGGCTGATCGGCGGGAAAAGGCCTGTCTCTCGCCGACAGAGCGGACCCACGCGCCTTTTGGCTTCGGCCGGCGCCCCGGCGGCGCCCCCCGGGGGACTGGGTTCGGTTCGGGTTCGCCGGCTGTTATTTCGGCCCAAACCGGCGATAAGCAAGGTCCTGAGGGCGCGACTGGGCTGATTTTTCGGCGCCGACGCTAAAAAAAGAGGCCTGGAGGGCATGTTTGGGGGGGGGGGGGGGGGGGGGGAGTGGAGATGCTCTAACAATTAGCTTCACGATGAAACCTATAAATCGACCATCGATCCAATTTGTCCAGCCTATGCTCTGGCCATGCACGCTTATTTCATAGTGCACCATCCTTTACTATTCACGGCATTTAGCCCTACCGCATGTTGTAATTGTACACCGTGCTGCATCTCGTAAATCAACGTACAAGTAAAATTGCTGTTGAGATAAGAAGGCGATCAGTCACAAATCCAACGATTATTCATAGAGGGAGTACGTATGTCTCCCCCATCACACACTGGTTTACACACTACATAATGGGAGAACATATGGCGGTATTATTCGCCATCGACTATGTATTGTACACATCTGCGGGGTACGTAGGAGTACGTACGTACAGTAGAACGTTTCATAACGGGAGTATCTTGCAGCATCGCATCACGACCGTGTTCCGCACGCTATGGAGCTGCGTGCCCAATTTATACCCTGCATGCACAACACAAAAACAGCCGGGTTAAAACGAAGAACGTCTCGGAAACTTCATGTCTTGGGTTTTGGTGTCACGTACGCGTTGCAGTTGACGTTGGGCGCGATCTTGAAGGGCAGCTGGACGCCGCACCTGCCGGGCAGCCCCGCGGCGCGGCTGAGGTACGGCCCGCCCGCGGCCCCGGCGGCGACGTTCTTGAGGCAGGTGCAGGCGGCGCGGCGGTCGGGCGTGCTGCGCGCCCTGGACACGAGCGTCTTGATCCCCGAGCAGCACGCCCGCGGCACCGCCCCGCCCGACTGCACGTACCCGAGGCACGGCATCAGCGTGTTGTACACCGTGGAGCACGACAGCGCCGCGCTCGCGCCCCGCGGCGCCAGCGCCACCAGCAGCGCCGCCACGAGGAGCACCGCGCGGGCGCCCCTGTTCCCGGCAGGAGCAGCCATCGATGCCTACTGTCGAGCAAAGATTGACAAGTATGTGATCTTCAGGTGAACTGTGGTCTCAGGCAGGTGTGGCTCAGGTGGGCATGTACGTAGAGCGCATGTATATGTAGGGAGAGGCGACGACCGACGAGGTAGGGCGGTCGCTGGAACAATGGCCTAGAGGTGCGTGCCGGGAACCCGCCGGTGTGTGACAGTTGTGTTTGCTCTTGCCGTCTGGTACCGGTGCAGACCTGCAACATGGAGGTTTCCACACGCGCCATGCCTGCATTGTCATGTCACATGTGTGGACAGCAGTTGCCGTGCAAGAAGGGGGAGAACTGAAGACGAGAAGGCGACAATGCTACGAACGCTCGATCTGAACACAACGGATGTGCGGTGCGTGGACTGCGAGCCGTAGACCAGCAGGAGACTTGTCAAGGCAGACTGGGTCGTTCAAGCGAGTGGGATGGTGCGTTTGTCGCTGCCAAACAGTCATTTCTTTGGGAATTTTTTTTTTGCTTCTGTACCATCGACAACTTCTGCAATGGCTCATTTGCCAACGAACAAAGCTTCAGTGCTTATATACCAAACACATAAGTGGCCAAAATGACCGTCCTGCCCTCAATGGCAAATAAGCAAACAATTGTAGAACATGTCCAGAAAAACAATTGACAGCATTCCTCCTCTATTTTCAGCATTCCAGCAAGAATATAGTGGCTATGTAACAATTCCAGCAACAGAGTTATATACTCAAGAAAATTCACATCATTTAGATGAGATCCAGCAAACACCATATTAAATCTCACACAATCATTACCAAGTTCACACTACTAGGAGAAACCTTATAGATAGAAATTTAGTAGTAGCGCTGGTTATGGGTCCAGCGCTACTGCCACTTAGTAGTAGCGCTGGTTGACAACAAGCGCTACAGGTACCAAAGTAGCAGTAGCGCTGGGCCCCCTGGCAGCGCTACTGCTAAGTGGGCCATGGCCATCGGCAGGGGCTACACGTAGTAGTAGCGGTTGGCTGGAACCAGCGCTACTACTGTAGACATAGCAGTAACGCTGGGCCACCAGCCAACCGCTACCGCTAAGTCTGCACGGTGGGCCCAACTTAGCAGTAGCGCTGGTCCACGAGCCAGCGCTATTGCTAATGCTACCTTATCCTCTCCCCCGCCGGCCCGATCACTCTCCCTCCCACACTCTCATCGTCCAACCCCCGCTGCCGCCGCCCGCGGTCGTCGTCGCGCCGCCGCCGTCGTCCGGTATGTTTCCCTCCCTCCCTCCAACCCTGCCTCTCCCTCCATCCCTCGCCCTTCTCCCTCCCTGCTCCCTCCCTCCATCCCTCGCCCTTCTCCCTCCCAGCCCTCTCCCTCCCTCCGATCCCTCCTGCATTGCAGAGATAGATGGATAGATAGATGAATGGATAGATAGATAGATAGATAGATAGATAGATAGATAGATAGATGAATAGATAGATGGTTAGAACAATGGTTTTTTTGATATATTGCATAGATAGACAAATGGATGGATGGATAGATGGATGGATGGATATATTGATGGATATATAGATAGATGGATGGATGGATATATTGATGGATATATAGATAGATGGATGGATGGATAGATGTTAGGGTTAGAACTAGGGGGGTTTTAGTAAATGTATAGGTCTTTTCAATTTTTAGGGTTAGAACAAGGTTTTACAAATTTTTAGTAAGATGAGGATAATAATGTTTTTGTTTATATTTTGTTTTCGCAGAAATCAAGGAGCCCCTGCATCATCCTCGCCGTCGTCCCCGTCACCGACCCCCTCCGACCTCGAGGTGAGACTAGTGCTTGCCCAAGTGGCCTATGTTTGCAGGGAACACCTCACAGTGACCTATGTTTTGCCGGAGTGTTAATTAATTTCCATTCCGGCAAATTTCAGGCGCTCGATATATGACCTTTTTAGCAAAGTCATGCCGGATTTTTCCGTGAATTTTAGCATGACTTGTGCTAGAATATGTAGGAAATATCGAGTGGCTCGGATTTTGTAGAAAGATAATTAAATGACATTTCGGGTTGACTTTAAGTCTGTCGGGACTCCACCATATATATGAGAGAAGAAGAATGCCGACTGTTGTCGTGGGGGTCGTTCTTCCTCTTCTTTCTCGTGATAGACCTTTTGGTAATGCACGGGAAGGAAGGGAAGAACGACCATCACCGACGGTCGCAAATGTCAGAGAGGAATCAGTGAGGGAGAGTCTCCACCATATATGAGAGGACGAAGAATCTCGACTGTTGTCGTGTGGGTTGCTTCTTCTTCATTCCAAGGTGCTAGACATTTTGGTGTAATGCACTTTGGAATGACAGGAGTAGCTACCATCACCGACGGTCGCAAATGTCAGAGAGGAACAATGCCGACTGTTGTCGTGGGGGTCGCTTCTCCTTCGTTCCCGTGTGCTAGACATTTTGGTGTAATGCACTCGGGGACGAAGGGAGGAGCGAACATCACCGACGGTCGAATATATACACCACGTGAGCTGTGAGTTTTCAAGAAAAGACTCGACAGACCGATAGTCACCCCGTGATGAATAATAATGATCTAATTTAGTTTTTGTAGTACATATATTGAATTGTACAAGTTTAATCTTTGAATTATGAACATAGGAAATGTGTGACGACGATGATAGGCTCCCGGAGTGCGACTGGTGCGGCGACGACCGGGGTCTGTGTGACAGGCCTCACCTGGTAGACTGTCGGCGCTTCAGTATTAAGCTCGACGAGACCTTCGATGTTGAAATGGTACGCAACGACGACAAGTGTTTTTTTTAATTAAGCATGACTTCTGCTTCTTCAACGTGCAATTTCCGTCTTTCACAATTCGACTAGCTTATCCCATGCCATGCAAGACGCTATGTCTTGGAGAAGTTGGATTTTGAAGATCATGAAAATATGGAGACAAAGATAGTTCATCTAAGGACCCATCATGGTTATGATTTTGCTGTAAATCTATACAATTCTGAGAGCGTATCCCATTTTGGTTGCTCGAATTAGGAAGCACTGTGCAAGGCGTATGATTTTTAGGAGGGTATGTATGTCACCTTCGATCTTGGTGATCATGACGATGGCATTTGGGTCCTTGTTGATACGCTTCCACTTCTACCCCTATGTGAGTTTCTCAAACATATTTATTAAGTAATTTATATTGTTTATTTCAAAATAGTTGACAGCTTATTTCCATTATTCA
Source organism: Thinopyrum elongatum (assembly GCA_011799875.1). Lineage (NCBI taxonomy): Eukaryota > Viridiplantae > Streptophyta > Magnoliopsida > Poales > Poaceae > Thinopyrum > Thinopyrum elongatum. The sequence continues at coordinate 412,521,308 of CM022297.1, read as the reverse complement.
AAAAATGTACGGAAGATGGTAGACAGAATCTACTACACTGATGGTGCAGAATTAACTTATCAGGAGAAAGATCATCTTATCTCATTTATTAATGATGTTGAGAATTACAATATCAATTATCAAACTCCTGCACATTATGGTCAATACGTGCCACTAGTGCACGTGTTGAACTACGGTAACATCCATGGAGATGGCATGGTAAGATTTTTTACTATGACAACATCCGTGCATCTTTTGCATAAATTCTTCTAAAACTAAACTACATTGCTAACTACGAAGTTATTACTATGTTTTTCAACAGAAAATCCCGAAGGATTGTGTGCCTGATCTGATGTTTTCGAAAGGTCGCCTTGATGTTATTAGCTTACGGCCAGGTCATCCTAGGCTTCACTGCTGTTCATACCGGATTTCTAAAACCGATGAAGACATGACAATCAAAGATTGGAAAAAATGTATGGACAATCGTAGGGAGCTAATTGGAAGCAACATTGTGCGAAGCGCAAGAATTGGAGACAGGATAATCTCCATTCTCCATAATGGAGCGTCAGGGCCTATCTTGTTTTATGCTATTTTACCTTAGAGAGGGTAGTAGGTCCTAGCTAATACTCATGATCATGTGCTAAGAACAATTAAGTAGGGTTGGTTAGATGACTATAATGATGATGAGTATGACTTGTTATTATGATAACGAGTAGAAGTTGTATGATGATGATGAGTAGGACTTGTTATTATGATAACAATGATGAGTTATTTATTATTACGATGATACATGATGCTAAGTTGTTATATGAGCATGATGAGTTATTATATATATATATATATCAGTGGGTGAAATGAACGTGGATTAGATTCAAGTGGAGGCAACATGTGGTGCAAATCGAAAGTACTAACGTGGATTAGATTCAAGTGGAGGCAACATGTGGTGAACATGTCCCACATGTTGCCTCCACTTGAATCTAATCCACGTTCATTTCACCCACTGATATATATAATAACTAATCATGGTCATAAAATTATATGATGAAAGTACTGTATATAAAACCTATACAAATACTGCGACAATAAGCTGCATTTTCAAAAATACAGGAAAATTTAGCAGTAGCGCTTTTCATAAGAAACGCTACTGCTACTTACTATTATCAGTAGCGCTGGTTTCAGTAGAGCGCTACTGCTAATTAGGTATATCAGTAGCGCTGGAAAACCAGCGCTACTGCTAATAGTTAGCTGTAGCGCCTTAGTGGTAGCGCTTGTACAAGCGCTACTGATAGCTATAAATCCAGCGCTACTGCTAGGGTTATCCCTAGTAGTGTCACATCGTCCAGAACCAAAATACCACAACCGAAATATGTTGTTCACACAAGCAAGTCTCTAAATAAAATAGCATACACATGAAGAGCTGCGATACAGAATAATACACGAGATTTTAGAGAATTTCACAGTTTCAACTTTTTTTTTGCTTCGACTGGCCATTGCTTGGCTGTTAGGCGCAGCTCTCTTCTTGCTTCGAGTTCCCATTGCAGGGCTATCAGGCGCAGAAAATATGACCTTTGATCTACATCAAAAAAATTGATTACATACTATGGTACACTCACAGAATATAAGTAAATTTGGTGCGGTTTTCATACCTTCTAGATTTAGAGGTAGTCTTCGGTGATGTCGACTTGACAATATCGTCTTGAATTGCATCACTTGGACATGAAAGTAGAGCTAGTGCAGTTTCATTTTCACTTGGACACGGAAGTAGAGGTAGTGTACCATCAGTTGGTTGATCTGATGTTGTACAAATAGCTTTTGTAATGGGGTTTTTCTTTCTTTTGTCCCTGCATGAGTTTCACATATATTAGCTTAATTACGACAAGAGTAAGGTGGAACAGAAATCTCATATTGAAATAGCAAGTACCTTTTTTGCTTTGCTACTTCTGCATAGGCTTCTAGTGCTTCAGGAGCAGCAACTTTGCAGCTTTGCCATCTATGTCCATAAGCTTTGCAAATTGGACATTGGTGTTGGCCTTTCTTTCCCTTCCCCTTGCTATTCTCAACACCACTTTTGTGCCTCTGGACCTTTGGCCTCCCAGGGGCCCTCCTAAGGATTGGGGGGTTCAAGAAGAACTCTTTGTTCACACTTGGCCATTGAGACATGTCGGTTAGGCCAGGAAGAATAGGAGCATAAGCTGCAGCAAACTTGGCAACGCTGTAACAGTCATCAACGAAGTCTTCTATTTTGACCCCCTAATTCTAGTAATAAAGCTAATTGCATGTTTGCAAGGCTTCCCGGAGACTTGAAATGCCCTGCATGTGCATGTCCTATTTGCTAGTTCAGTGACGTGGCGCTTGCCACCAAGCGCAACACTCTCACTCACCTCTGTAATCATGTCATCTATTCTCTCATATTCAATGTCCAGCCCCCTACTTATGTCATTCAACTCCTTCATGACACTTGGAAGTATACGCCCACCTTGAAATTTTCAAGCTACCCTTCTCCCCTTCTCAAACTTAACAGTAATCTTTCTCCTGATCTTATCCATGAGCTGAAACAACATTAAACCTTTGTGCTTGCGGATCCAGCTGTTGAAACACTCGGCGTGGTTTTTTTTAAATCTGAAGCGAGGGTAAAATTGGGTTTTGCGAGAAAACTGACAAGAAAACTGAGACTCGGTAACGGCAGACTAACGGCCATGACAAATAAGCAATAGAATTTGTTTGTGCTTGGTACAGTAGTACTGAAGCTTTGTTGGATGGCAAATAAGCCATTGTAGATGTTGTCAATGGTACAGAAGCAATTTTCTCAAAAAAGAAAGATAACGTGGGCTGTCTTCTCTTAGTCAAAATATTTTCGCAAAAGAGTTTTACTTTGCCGTGAATTGTCCGGTTGAGAAGCACGGGACTGAAGTGGCTAGTCAACCCGACAACGGATACTCGTAAAAAAGATGGAAACAACAAATACAATTTGCACATGCGTCTCTGGTTGGGCAATCCCTATTTGGCGCTGTAGGCGTCGGTTATTAGTGTTTCTGCAAACCGACGCCTGCAGCGCACCCCTCTTTGTTGCGACTGGGCCGGCCAACGTATCTGTTTTTTCTGTTTAAAAGGCTGCACCCCTCTTTGTTGCGACTGGGCCGGCCAACGTATCTGTTTTTTCTGTTTAAAAGCTCAGAAAAGATGGTGCGCCGCAAGAGTTCGAACTCGCGATCTCCTGCTTCTCCGCCAACTACCGCAGCCACTACACCAGTGAACTACTAGTGTTTTCATAACTTTTTCCATTTTGGTGAACTTTTTTTTGCATGTTTGTAAACTTCATTTGAAATCTGTGAACATGTGTTTCAAATAATTGAAAAATCTAAATGGTACTATTAATGCACAATAAATAGCGCGTGTAGTATTTAGTTCTTTTAGATTTCGCGCTGTAAACAATCACAAACAGGTAGATGGTCGAGTGGCTGGGCTGCCTGTACAGAAGAGCGCTGACGCGAGTTCGTATCCTCTCGACAGCCATTTTGTGAGATTTTTTACATGTGCGCTCTGTTCTTTGGGCCGGCCCATGCAGACGCGGCTGTGAGCGCCGGTTGCGTTCCCAATAGGAGCTCCCCTCTGGTTGTGTGTTTTTCCAGAGGACTTGGGCTCTCACTGCAGCCGATTGGGCCGTTTATTTCAAGTTACACACAGAGCGGCTAAAAGTGACTGAGACCCCCACGGGAGCTATATCTCACTTATAGCGAGATGGTAGCTCCCCTCGCCTGAATCGCGGCGGGACCGGCCCGGTCCTGCACTGTAACAGCTCGTGTGGTTTTTCTTTCCATGTTCTTTCTTTTTGTTGAAATTCACTGTTTGAGGAGGATTTTTTTGTGTGTGTGGTTTTTTGTTTGGTTTTCACTGTTTGGGGTCAGGTTTTTCGGTTTTTTTTCATGTTTTCTTTTCTTTTTTCTTTTCCCTTCTCGTTGGATTTTTTATTTCTTAACTGGTTTCTTTTGTTTTTATTTATTTTTCTTTGTTATACTGTGGTTTATTTGTTTTTCATTGGTTATTTTTTTATATTGTTATATGTTAGTTTTCTTTTCTTTCGCGGTTTCTTCTCAGTTTCCATTGTTTTCATTTGTTGTAACACATGTCTACTTTTTTAATACACAGTATGCATTTTTTATTGCACAGGCAAGCCTTTTTTTATACACATTCAACATTTGTCAAATACACCATGTATTTTTTGCTTTTAATACATGTTTTGTATACTTTTTGTATACATGATCAAGATTTTTTGAAATACACATTGAATTTTTTAATGGTAATCAATATTTTTTCTAAAACCATGTGAACAATTTTTACATTGTACTAGCAAACATGCCCGTGCGTTGCAACGGGAGAAAAAAAATTGGCGTGCTTCGCTGCAAAGCAAACATCAATTATCATTAATCAGGTTGGACAGATAGAGGATAAGTTTGATGATGACAAAAATGATGGATCAATTAACAATAGGATTCTTTGAGGCGCTAGTTCGAAACTTGCGGAGTGAATCCTAGTCAACTAATTGGGTGAACAATCATATCTCTAAATTACCATACTGCTAATAAATTTTTCGTACACATAGTGCTTATTTTGAATTACCGACATCAGACAATTAAAATTTTGTATACTTCGTCTGATGTCCAGGCATGCATGCTTCTATCATGTGTGTTAACCGTGAAGTCCTTGTCATGTAGATGTTCTAACTTCCTATTTTGTTGCGATATATGCATGATTCTTCATCGCGATTAAATCTTTGCTTAGTCTGTTGCATCTTAATTCATGTTAGATGTAATTTGCTCTATTTTCCTTTTAGATGATTATACTAAATAAATTTAATGCTATCATACATAGAATTATTAATGTTTTTAAATCATCGTGGTAGGTTACTTTTGTTTAAATAATATTTGTGTACTGTGGTATGCCTAAACGTAATTTCAAATAAGCATGAGTTACTTATTGACGGTGCATGTGTGGCTAGTGTCATGTTTTCCGTGGATACAATTTAGGGAGCAGAAAAATATTATGACATCGTAGATCAGATTGTTGATGGATAGTGAAAAAGTATACCACATTGAAAGATTAATTATTGTACTACCATCGGACAATAAAAATGTTGTGCATGCAACACTTTCAAAGTAATTTTACCTGGATGCAATTGTTGTTGTTCCTTCATAGGATTAATGTCTTGGACAAAAGTGAATATAAGGTGGTTGTCAAGTTATCCATACCACATCCAACATGTCCATCTTTAGGGACTTCAAGCATGACATCCTTTTTCTTGTTCGCAACAATAGCTTTGTTGAGATCAACTAAAACTATTGCCATGACATGTATGTTTCTTTTTTAGTGTCAACGTTTATTACGCACTCATATGAACCGGGATCAATAGCGCATGTAGACAATATATTTTGTATTTACTTTACTGGGCATGCAAGCATATATGTTTTCACCATGTGTGCCCTAACCTGTATATATATATATATATATATATATATATATATATATATATATATATATATATATATATATATATATATGTTAGTCCAACATCGTCTAACCCTTATCCATGTACATATGGTGTTTGTTGCCTTTTCAGTTTTATCAGTATGACTTCGTGACGGACATAAACAGTAAGATTATACTTTTTTAGATGAGTCAAATTGAATCTTAAAAGAAAAAATAGTTCAAAGAATAAACATAGCACGCTGATAGACTCGGATATTTTTTTATTGGGATGTGAAGGATCCAAACTATTAAAAACAGGAAAAGACTTAGTCTAAAAAGAAAGGAAAAGACTTCCCAAAAATAAGGAAAAGGCCGGTCAACATGATCCAGAAGAAACCAGGGGTGAAGTCTGTTTTAAACCCTGAGATTGTAGAGGGCGACGTAAATGAACCCTGACGTCAAAATCCCTGAAATCGATACCCTATACTCATCGATCCCGATGATTTTAGACCCTGAATCCGTTTGGGGCATGGGGAAAATTATGATCCTGGCCGGGATCAATCGCTAGTCTCACTGACTAAGTTGGTCCACCTGTCATATTCATCATCTATCCCAATTCTTGACAGATGTGTGTACCGGTGGAGGCGGAGACGGCGCCGCCTCGCGCCCATGGTGGAGCCGGAGGAACACTAGGAGAAGACCGCCATGTACAGCGGAATCGCGTCTTGGCATGTAGCCATGTAGGCGACCATCGAGTTGTATTCCAGCTCGAGCGTCACGCCGGACTGGACACACGGTGTGCCTGTCTCGCGCTCATCATAGTCTAGTCACGGTGCCATCCCTGGTTCTCTCCAAGACCGTGGTCACGACCTGCCGCTTTTGTGCCCTCCCATCAGTTCACGAGGTCGTCAGATGAGCTGCAGTAGAGCACCAGCGCGACGGCTCTCTCGGCGGCGACGGCGAGTGTGCTCACCACATGCTCTGCTTCACCGGTGTTTGCACGGCCGAGTGCTTTGTCTCCTTCCCCTGCTGTGTGTTACCCACAACCAACAACTACAAGCCATTGGTTAGTGTGATGAATCAAAGAAGTTTCCGTCGTACACTCAACCAAAGAACCAAGGAGCTCGTTAATGTTCGTGCCATAAGCCCGTAATGCAATCCCGATCATCTCGATCAGCTCGGCTGCTACGTTTTGCACCGCCGGCCATCACCTGGAGAATAGCAAAATTAGGTAACGTGCACTCCTGCGCCTTGCACGGTGTGGGTGCGTACGAACTAGGCCGCCTACTTGCCGGACGGAGACGTGAGGAACAGCACGGGCGGGCCAGCGGTGTCCTGTACACGATCGTGCGGCCGGCAGGCATGGACAGACCGACGGACGCGTACAAGCAGACTCACCCCTGGCCGAGATCATCGCGTCGCTGCAGCACATGGAGGACCTCCTCGCGGTTGCAACCTGATGCACGCGGGCGAGCGACCACCGCGGACGCAGTCTACTTCCGACCTGCTCTCGAGTCCTCCGGCGAGAACAGACTTAGACAGCGTCGGTTGTGGGCAGTGCCATCAAGGGCGAGGCTGTAGGGCACTGCTGCGGATGATGGGAAGCCGGAGCTTGTGACTGGATCCGACATGTCTGCGGTCAGCTGGGAGCGGCGCCACTTCATACGTGCAGCGGCCAACCGCCGCCGTGCTTGCGGCCAAGCATGTAGCCGGGGACAGCTACGGTGGGCCGTGGTATGGTGCAGCAGTGGACACAGGGAACGTGTTCGAGAAAATTTCAGGGAGGAGCAAGAGGACGAAGGTGTAGGGTTGGTTTGGGGTTATAATTATCCGGGATCGACGAGCACAGGGTATAGACTTCAGGGATTTAGATGTTAGGGTTTATTTGCGTCACACTCTACAACCTTAAGATTTAAAATAAACTTTACTCAGAAACCAGCCTCGCCTCGTTGCGCTCCTCCAGCGTCGTATGGACTTGTTGCTCGCAGTCTCTCCTCAATTTCTCTAAAGCATCTGGCCAAGTTTTATCCACATCCCGGCCTGTTCCATCCCCCTGCACCTCCATAGGGACGGGTCACCCCTCCCCCCCTCGCTCCACCCACCAGGACCCCCGCTCCCCCGGCTCCAACGGCTATGGCGCGGGTATATACACCGGGAAATCCATGACGGCCATGCCGCTCGCTCAAGGCCGCCGTCGCTCTCAACCACTGACGGTTTTTTCCGTTTCTTAGATTGGCTGTCTCTCCTCCTCTAGGATTTCAATGCTCTCTCCTTCGTTCACACCGCCTATCTCTCGCTCAAGGCATCCCATGCTGATTTTTTTGGATTTCATGTGCCACTCTCATCTTGGATTGGTCTCGCTCAAGGCTGGACATCCCATGTTGATTTTTTTTGGATTTCATGTGCCTCTCTCCTCTTTGGATTAGTCGGCATGTCTCGCCCCTCTTTTTGCCTTGCTTGTTTGATCTTGCAACTCGAGAGTCGTATATAAGTTGCTAGGAATTGAACTAAAAAAGCAGGGTGGGACTATTATTTACAAAAGGAGTCCAAATTTTAGCACATGGAGCTATTTTTTAGCGGCCCATAACAAAAATTTAAATATTGGCCCGTCTGACTTATACGAAGCTGGAGACCATATACGAAACCGGAGGACGACGTACCAAACGAAACTTGAAGGTCGAGATCGGACAAAAACAGACGAAAATTATGGTCGCAAGAAGCAATAGCCCTTTTATTATTAGGTATAGATAAACATTTTCTAAAATGTCACATTTTTTTGTAATGCAGGAACATTTCTTTAAAATGTTGCATACATTTTTTTAAATAGTACGGAATATATTTTATACCCCTGGTAGCGCAGTTTCACTGCCCCTCAATGTGACATCCAGGAGCCAAGGCGAGCTGTCCGACTCTATATATGCTTGCAGGTGGTGGCCAGCACCAGTGACACTAGGGTGTTGTTGTGTTCTATCCGCCCCAACGACATCCGAAACCAGATACAGGTAGTGAGAACCGGGAAATCCTGATCTACAGGTTGCGGCATTGTGCGGGCCTGCGGGCTCCATGTGGTGTCGTCATTGGGTATGGGGTAGCTGCGGTTGTGGAAGACTTGGTGGTCAACCGGCTTCGAGTTGGGGAGTGTGCATCAATGTGGAGCAAAACTTCACCCCCGGTCATTAGACGGAGTCGACAATAGTGACATCCAAGGACATTATCACCTTTACCAAGGTGTTATCATCATGTTGTGCTTCTCTCCTCCTCTCGAAGTGCTTTCTAAGGTGGGGAGGGAACCTCCAATCTACCTTGGATCGAATGATGATGTCACTTTGCGTCAGTCTTCTCCTTGAAGGCTTCGTCTTTTGAGTTGACGTCAACAAAAGAGACCAGTGGTTGGCGGCTTGTCGACATGGTGGAGTTGCCACTCGTGTGGCGATGATGATAGTGGTGACTGGAGTTGGATCACGAATCATCCTTCTGATGTTCATGGTTCAGTGCGCTAGTTGGGTGCACCTATGCTTGTTTCTCACTTTGACAAGGAAGTTGGAGTTGTGTGCGGCGGTGCCATTGTGGCAACTGGCAATGATGACTCCATGTGGGGGGGTTCAGCGGATGATGCTCTGATGTGTTGTACTAGGTTGACGCGAGGGATGCAACTTTCTCCTTCAAAACTGAAGTTTTCTTGTCTCAACGCTCGGTCGACTATCTGGCATTGCTTTCTTGTTTGATGTAACCTCTACACGGTTCGTAAGTTGATGCTTGTCCGAAGTGAAGTTGGGGTCGTCTGACGGGGAGTGATGGATGATGTTAGTGACACTTTCTATTAGAGCCAGTGATCCGGTTGAGTTGTTGTTTATGCCAAGATCTTGTTAGTATCCAGGTCGTGTGCAAGTGCGCTATGTTTGGCTTGTAATCTAGGTTTTTGCCTGGTTTTCGGGTGGTTTTCGCGTAATTGTCAGGCAACTCTCTTCTTCTTAATGAATGGAAATGACAAATCTTTGCCTCATTTGAAAACAAAGTAAGAAAAAAAAAGAGGCAATGCCAAAGAAAAGCTTGACTCATATAATACCAGAAAGGCACAACCCAAAAATGAAAAACTAAATGACCTAATGATCGCCAACCCAAGAGCGGCGAAACACGATCAAACCCAACCTAGAGAAGAGCAAAACTACATCTCACAATGTGAAAGCACGACCATCCACTGCAAGAGAGCGAACATCAGCCAGCTATAGCCTGACTCATAACACGACAGCCATGATGACAATGACTTTGACCGAAGCACAAACAACACAAGGACCAAACCGTCCCAGCCTTGAGCCGACAACACTTGCTCGAGCAAAGGCAGAATGTTACCGTGGTGTGTCTAATATTTTTGTCACGACTCAGTGTGTCCAATTTTAGTGTCCTAATAAATGTATAGGGCATCTCCAACGCTGAGCCGCAAATTTGTTCCGGCATCCGTCCGCGGATAGGGAGACCAGTTCGTGGACACGGCGTGTTGGAAATATGCCCTAGAGGCAATAATATTTGTATTATTATATTTCCGTATTCATAATTAAAAGAGTTTAGATTCTATGCTATAACTGCTATGATCTTGGAATACGCGATTCAGTGGAAAACTCATATGCATGTGTGGAATGATAAACGGTTAAATAATAGATTCCTAGTCTTGCCTCTAGGACTAGCTCAAGTGTTGTTGGTGTTCATGTTTTCCTGATCTTAGGATATCGATTAAGTTTTAAACGATAGTCCTAAAACAACATTGAGATTATAACGTTGGAAGAACGATCATATTGAATCGACCCAAATTTGTCTGTTATGAATTGAGAAATATCGTCTATAATCAATTGTAATAACACGTAGTGTTAACATGTGATTTTGCTCCTTAGACCATGAGAGTATCGTAGTCACTTATTACCATACGATGAGCTTTGGGGTTGCTCAAACGTCACCTGTAACACGGTGATCATAATGACAACTTACAGGTTCATCAGAGAGTTTGACAAGGGATTAGATAGCTCGAGAGTGGGATTTGCTCCTCCGACGATGGAGAGATATTCTTAGGGCCCTCTCAGTGTGACGGCATTCATCCTTGTCTGGCCAGACACAGGTGACTATGTCATGGGTGAAAGATCATGGGTGTCGCCTAGAGGGGGTGAATAGGCGCTTTAAAATAATTACGGTTTAGCCTTGAACAAATGCGGAATAAAACTAGCATTTAATTTGTCAATCACAAAACATAAAACAACTAGGCTCACCTATGTGCACGAACAACTTATGCTAAGCAAGATAACCAACTAAGTGATAGCAAGATATATAACATGAAACACTATGGCTATCACAAAGTAAAGTGCATAAGTAAAGGGCTCGGGTCAGAGATAACCGAGACACGCGGAGACGATGATGTATCCCAAAGTTCACACCCTTGCGGATGATAATCTCCGTTTGGAGCGGTGTGGAGGCACAATGCTCTCCAAAATGCTACTAGGGCCACCGTAATGTCCTCATGCCCTCGCACAATGCAAGATGTCGTGATTCCAGTAAGGGGCCCTTGAGGGCGGTCACCGAACCCGTACAAATGGCAACTCTTGGGGGCAGTCACCAAACCCGTACACTTTGGCAACCCTTGGGGGCGATCTCCAGAACCATACAAATTGCTCGAGGCAATCTCCACAACCTAATTAGAGACCACGAAGCTTGCCCGGAGCTTTACACCACAATGATTGAGCTCCGAAGCACCACCAACCGTCTAGGGTGCCCAAGCACCCAAGCGGAACAAGCTCTAGGGTACCAAGCACCCAAGAGTAATAAGCTTCTCAACTTTTCACTTACACGTATCATCGTGGGGAACTCAAACCGATGCAACTAATGCAATAACAAGAACACACAAAGTGGTCAAGTCCCTCACTCCCAAATCCCACCAAAGCAACAAAAGGTATGGAGGAATATGAGAGGAAGAACAAGGAGATCACAGAGATCTCCAAGATCTAGATCCAATGGGTTCCCCTCACATAGAGGAGAAAGTGATTCGTGGAAACCTAGATCTATATCTCCTCTCTCTTTTCCCTCAAGAACTAGCAAGAATCATTGGAGGGATTGAGAGATAGCAAGCTCTAAGATGGTCAACAATGGGGGAAGAACACGAACTCAAAGGATAAGATGCAATGGGGGAGAAGACCCCCTTTTATGGGCCTCCCCAAATCCAACCGTTATGCACTATGCCCGTGCTCAAGCAGTACTACCGCTTGGGGGAGCAGTACTACCGCTTAAGCGGTAGTTCTAGGGACAGTACACGACAGTTCACAGAATAGAGGCCGGTAGTGCCGCCGGAGTGGTACTACCGCCCTACATCCGCTCTAACTAACGCTTAGGCAAAGAGGGCAACCAGAAACTAGCACAGAAGGTATTTCCTAAGCGGTACTAGGCGCGGTAGTAGAGTATGGAAGTACCACTTAAGCAGTACTACCGGGCTACTACCATGCAACTACCACTAAAGGAAAAAAGGCAACAAGAACTTTGACAAAAAGGATTTTCTAGGAGGTAGTAGCCACGGTAGAACATAGCAGAAGTACCGCCTAAGCGGTACTACCGTGGTACTGAGCGGTACAACCGCCTGAGCACAGAAAAACTGTCCTGAGACTAAAACTGCCATAACTTCTCCATACGAGCTCCGAAATGAGCAAACTCAAGCTTGTTGGATAGAAGACGACAAGTACTATCCAAGCTTGTGTGGTTATTGTAAGAAGAGGCAGTAGAAAAATGCCAATGATATAGAGATGTGAAACCTCTATGAATGAAGAACCGGCAAAAAAAACAAGATAAAAAAAATATCATAGAAGATGCATGTGAACTCTGTTTTTGATGAACTCGAGCTTGTCATGAAGATGACCATAAGCTCCAAATCTCACAAGGAGAAAACCAAACAAGAACCAAGAAAGATGATGGAAGGATGCAATGGTTTGAGCTCTCCACGAACGTTACGATCAAGCTACTCACTCGAGAGCCCCCCTGATAGTACGTCAATCGATCCTATAACCCGGTCTCCCTACTAACACCATGAGACCGATAAAATAGAAAACATATCAAGGGGAGCCCTATACCTTGCACATAGTCCACTTGAGCTAGATGATGATGATCTTGACTTCCTCAAGTTGGACCACCTTTCTTGATTGCGTTGGCTCGATGAAGACTAGTTCATTGCTCCCCCATACTCCATTATGGGTGAGCCACTCTTCGGCACAACTTCAAGGACGTGATCTCTTCATGATGCTCCACTTGAACTTGCACACCGCAACCTAACCCCGCATAGAACTCTCAGGTAGAACATGGGTTAGTACACAAAGCATAATGGACAATGCTTACCATACCATGGGATCACTTGATCCCTTTCGGTACATCTTCTACGCTTTGCGTGTTGATAACTTGATTCACACTTTGGCTTAGACTTGATCAATCTTTTATCATGTCTTATACATGACCAATCTTTGAATAATTCCTTGAATAGCACCTTGGTCATCTCATAAACTCCTTGAAACCAACACATGGACTTTAAGAAAATCCTATGGACAAATCCTTCAAATATAACTCAAGGCAACCATTAGTCCATAGAGAATGTCATCAATTACCAAAAGCACACATGGGGGCACCATGCTCTTTCAATGAGGATGCTGGAACACGAAAACGAGAAAAGAGAACAAAACCGATAACGAGGATTTCGGTAGTGAGCATGTGTTGACTCAGGAGGATACCGATGCATTCTGAATTTTGTAAAGTATCGCGAAGCAAAGGTAACATCAAATGATAACCAAAGGTTCACTTGAATATCATTCGTGTTCTCATAGGGTCGATATGGACGTCCACGATTCCACTATCGGTCATTGAACGAAGGGGTTTCGTTCATGTCTATAAGTTAACGAACCTACGGGGTCACAAGCTTAAGGAAATCATGATATACTGAGTATTAGTAGGACAGGAGTGATGAGAACATATTTGTGGAATTGTTTCATTAATATTTGGAATAGTTCCGAGAGGATCCGGAAGCGTTTTGGGGTCACGAGAAGGGTTTCGGTGAATATCGGGTAATACCGGGTATTACTGATAAATATATATAGGTGGAAAATGTTACCAGAGATGCTAAATTATATATAAAATTGCCTAGAATTATTTAGAAGAATTTTATATTTAATTAAATATCAACGGGCCTAAGAAGGACAAGTGGTGGAAGGCAACTTGGGCCACTAAGACCCAAGTGGAGGAGGCACCCCCTGCTACTTGTGAGCTGCATTGGCATTTTCCCCGAAGAGGAAGGGTGAAGCAATATAGTAGCTGATAAGTATTTCCCTCAGTGGGAACCTAGGTTATCGAACCAATAGGAGAATCACGGAAAGCCTAGTGAATAGTACCTGCACACACAAGAGCAAATAATTGCACCCAACGCTGGCAAGTGGGTTGTCAATCCCCTTGAACTCGTTACTTGCAAGGATCAAATATGGTAGTGGCAGATATATAAATTGCAAAACAAAATAAAAGATAATAAATTGCAGCAAGGTATTTTTTGTTTTTGTAATATGATAAAAGTAGACCCGGGGGCCATAGTTTTCACTAGAGGCTTCTCTCTCGAATAGATAGCATAAGGTGGGTAAACAAATTACTCTTGGGTAATTGATTGAAAAGCGCATAGTTATGATGTTATTAATGGCAATGATCATGTATATAGGCACTACGTCCGTGACAAGTAGACCGAAACGATTCTGCATCTACTACTATTACTCCACCTATCGACCGCTATCCAACATGCATCTATGGTATTAAGTTCATGACAAACAGAGTAACTGTTGGGGGGATGAACCTTGGGTAGGCTCAAGGAGACGAAACAACACTTCAAAACATCGGGGCGGCCAACGCCCCTCGTCCGGCTGCCCGTCCAACCGGCCACTCCGGCTGGCCCTCCATCGCCTGCTCCAGCCGTCTGCCCGTCCGGCTGCTCCATCCGACCTGCTACGTGAAGTCAACCACAATGTCCTGTCAGACATGACTAGAGGGCATTGTAGCCATGTCACTTCACTTCGCTCCAATAGTCCAACACTATTGACCAATAGTGGCGCACTATAGCCTACGTCATGCGTCACCTCGTACGTCCACTCAATAGTGTAGTAGGTCAAGCGGGCCACCTGATACGTCAATTTGGCATCATGTTTTTATGTTGATATTTGTTGCATTATGGGCTGTTATTTCAGTTTATGATACAATTCTTATGCCTTTTCTCTCTAATTTTACAAGATTTACATGAAGAGTGAGAATGCCGGCAGCTAGAATTCTGGACCGAAAATGAGCAAATCTGAGATACATATTTTACACAACTCCAAATGTCCTAAAAATTTACGGAGATTTTTTTGGAATATATAAAAAATATTGGGCGAAGAAACAATAGAAGGGGACCCACCAGATGGCCACAAGCCTGGGGGGCGCGCCTCCCGAGCTTGTGGGCCCCCTGGCCAGCCCGCGGTGTCCATCTTCTTCTATATGGATTGTTTTGACCTAGAAAAAATCATAAGGAAGCTTTCGGGATGAAGCGCCGCCGTCTTGAGGCGGAACCTGGGCAGAAGCAATCTAGGGCTCCGGCAGAGCGATTCTGCCGGGGAAACTTCCCTCTAGGAGGGGGAAATCAAAGCCATCGTCATCATCATCGATCCTCTCAATGTGGGAGGGTTAATCTTCATCAACATCTTCACCAACACCATCTCCTCTTGAATCCTAGTTCATCTCTTGTATTCAATCTTTCCCTCAAAACCTCAGATTGGTACCTGTGGGGTGCTAGTAGTGTTGATTACTCTTTGTAGTTGATGCTAGTTGGTTTATTTGGTGGAAGACCATATGTTCAGATCCTTAATGATATTTATTATCCCTCTGATCTTGAACATGAGCATGCTTTGTGAGTAGTTACGTTTGTTCCTGAGGACATGGGAGAAGTCTTGTTATAAGTAATCATGTGAATTTGGTATTCGTTCGATATTTTGATGAGATGTATGTTGTCTTTCCTCTAGTGGTGTTATGTGAATGTCGACTACATGACACTTCACCATGATTTGGGCCTAGGGGAAGGCATTAGGAAGTAATAAGTAGATGATGGGTTGCTAGAGTGACAGAGCTTAAACCCTAGTTTATGTGTTGCTTCTTAAGGGGCTAATTTGGATCCACATGTTTCATGCTATGGTTAGATTTATCTTAATTCTTCTTTCGTAGTTGCGGATGCTTGCGAGAGGGGTTAATAATAAGTGGGAGTCTTGTCCAAGTAAGGACAGCACCCAAGCACCAGTCCACCCACATATCAAATTATCAAATTAATGAACGCGAATCATATGAGCATGATGAAACTGGCTTGACAATAATTCCCATGTGTCCTCGAGAGCGCTTTGCTTTATATAAGAGTTCATCCAGGCTTATCCTTTGCTATAAAAGTATTGGGCCACCTTGCTGCACCTTTGTTACACTTGTTACTTGTTACCCGTTACGAATTATCTTACTACCAAACTATCTGTTACCGATAATTTCAGTGCTTGCAGAAAATACCTTGCTGAAAACCGCTTGTCTTTTCCTTATGCTCCTCGTTGGGTTCGACACTCTTACTTATCGAAAGGACTACGATTGATTCCCTATACCTGTGGGTCATCAAGACTCTTTTCTGGAGCCATTGCCGGGGAGTGAAGCGCCTTTGGTAAGTGGAATTTGGTAAGGAAACATTTATATTACGTGCTGAAATTTATTGTCACTTGTCATTATGGGAAATAATCCTTTGAGGGGCTTGTTTAGGGTATCTTCACCCCGACCGGAAGAACAAAGAGTTGCTCCTCTGCCCACTGCACCTACTGAAAATATTTATTATGAAATTCCTTCGGGTATGATAGAGAAACTGCTAGCTAATCCTTATGCAGGAGATGGAACACTGCATCCTGATATGCATCTAATCTATGTGGATGAAGTTTGTGGATTATTTAAGCTTGCAGGTTTGCCTGGAGATGAAGTCAAGAAGAAGGTCTTCCCTTTATCTTTGAAGGGAAAGGCATTGACATGGTATAGGCTATGTGATGATATTGGAGCTTCGAATTACAACCGATTGAAATTGGAATTTCATCAGAAGTTTTATCCTATGCATCTAGTTCATCGTGATCGGAATTATATATATAATTTTTGGCCTCATGAAGGAGAAAGTATCGCTCAAGCGGGGGAGGCTGAAATCAATGCTATATTCATGCCCCATTCATGGGCTCTCAAGAGAAATTATTATTCGGAATTTTTATGCTCGGCTTTCTCGTAATGATCAATCCATGCTCGATACTTCTTGTACTGGCTCTTTTATGAAAAAGACTATTGAATTCAGATGGGATCTTTTGGAAATAATTAAATGCAATGCTGAAGATTGGGAGCTTGACGAAGGTAAGGAGTCAGGTATAAAGGTTGAATTTGATTGTGTTAAATCTTTTATGGATACCGATGCTTTTCATAATTTTAGCACTAAATATGGACTTGACTCTGAGATAATAGCTTCTTTTTGTGAATCATTTGCTACTCATGTTGATCTCCCTAAGAAGAAGTGGTTTAAATATCATCCTCCCATTGAAGTAAAAATAGTAGAACCCATTGATGCTAGAGAAGAAACCACTACTTATAATGTTGATCATGTTATTCCTACTGCTTATATTGAGAAACCACCTTTTCCTGTTAGGATAAAAGAACATGCTAAAGCTTCAGTTGTGGTTCTCAAGAGTTATACAAGAACACCTACACTCTTTGAACAAATTAAAGTTGAACCTAATGTTGCTATGGTTAAAGATCTCTTGGCTGAAAATATTGATGGGCATGTTCTTTATTTCTGTGATGAAGCCACTAGAATTGCTAAACCCGATGAAAAAGATAAACATAGACCTATTGTTGGCATGCTTATTGTCTCTGTTAAAATAGGAGATCATTGTTATCATGGCTTATGTGATTTGGGTGCTAGTGTGAGTGCAATCCCATTTACTTTATATCAAGAAATTATGAATGATATTGCACCTGCTGAGATAGAAGATATTGATGTTACTATTAAGCTTGCTAATAGAGATACTATTACACCACTTGGGATTGTTAGATATGTTGAAGTCTTGTGTGGGAAAATAAATACCCTACTGATTTTCTAGTTCTTGGTTCCCCACAAGATGATTTTTGTCCCATTATATTTGGTAGACCTTTCCTGAACACTGTTAATGCTAAGATAGATTGTGAGAAAGAAACTGTTAGTGTAAGTTTTGGTGATGTGTCTCATGAGTTTAGTTTCTCCAAATTCCATAGATAACCCTGTGACAAAGAATTACCTAGTAAAGATGAAATTATTGGTCTTGCTTCTATTGTTATGCCTCCTACTGATCCTTTACAACAATATTTGCTAGACCATCAAAATGACATGCATATGAATGAAAGAAACAAAATAGATGAGATATTCTTTAAACAAATGCCTATTTTGTAACACAATTTGCCTGTTGAGACACTTGGAGATCCTCTTCCACCCAAGAGTGATCCTGTTTTTGAGCTTAAACAATTACCTGATACTTTGAAATATGCTTATATTAATGAAAAGAAGATATATCTTGTTATTATTAGTGCTAACCTTTCAGAGCATGAAGAAAATAGATTATTGAAAACTCTGAGGAAGCATCATGACACTATTGGATATACTCTTGATGATCTTAAGGGCATTAGTCCCACTCTATGTCAGCATAAAATTAATATGGAACCTGATGCTAAACCAGTTGTTGATCACCAGCTACGGTTAAATCCAAAGATGAAAGAAGTGATAAGAAATGAAATATTAAAGCTTCTGGAAGCAGGTATAATCTATCTTATTGCTGATAGTAGATGGGTAAGACCTGTTCATTGTATCCCTAAGAAGGGAGGTATTACTGTTGTTCCTAATGATAAAAATGAACTGATCCCACAAAGAATTATCACAGGTTATAGAATGGTAATTGATTTTAGAAAATTAAACAAAGCTACTAGGAAAGATCATTATCCTCTACCTTTCATTGATCAAATGCTAGAAATACTATCAAAACATACACATTTCTGCTTTCTAGATGGATACTCTGGGTTTTCCCAAATACCTGTGTCGCAAGAGGATCAAGAAGAAACTACTTTTACATGCCCTTTTGGTACTTTTCCTTATAGACGTATGCCTTTCGGTTTATGCAATGCACCTGCTGCCTTTCAAAGATGTATGACTGCTATATTCTCTGACTTTTGTGAAAAGATTGTTGAGGTTTTCATGGACGTTTTTTTCATTTACGAAACTTCTTTTGATGATTGCTTAAGCAACCTTGATCGAGTTTTGCAGAGATGTGAAGAAACTAATCTTGTCCTCAATTGGGAGAAGTGCCACTTTATGGTTAATGAAGGTATTGTCTTGGGGCATAAAATCTCCGAACTAGGTATTGAAGTTGAAAAATCTAAAGTTGATGCTATTGAAAAAATGTCGTGTCCTAAAGATATCAAAGGTACAAGAAGTTTCCTTGGTCATGCTGGTTTCTATAGGAGATTTATTAAAGACTTCTCTAAAATTTCTAGGCCTCTCACTAATCTTTTGCAAAAAGATGTTCCATTTGTTTTTTATTATGATTGTGTAGAAGCATTTGAAATACTTAAGAAAGCCTTAATCTCTGCACCTATTGTTCAATCACCTGATTGGAACCTACCCTTTGAAATTATGTGTGATGCTAGTGATTATGTTGTTGGTGTTGTTCCTGGACAAAGAGTTGATAAGAAATTAAATGTTATCCATTTTGCTAGCAAAACTCTAGACAGTGCTCAAAGAAATTATGCTACCACTGAAAAAGAATTTTTAGCAGTTGTGTTCGCTTGTGACAAATTCAGATCTTACATAGTTGATTCTAAAGTAATTGTTCACACTGATCATGCTGCTATTATGTACCTTATGGAAAAGAAAGATGCTAAACCTAGACTCATTAGGTGGGTTCTCTTGCTACAAGAATTTGATTGACATATTACCAATGTTGAGGAAATCGTTAACTGGTAGCTGCTCGCTCGGCTTAGGAGTAGTGATTAATCGGTGAATTGGCCTATTATCTGGATTAAATGGTCGACCATTAATAGGTGTAATTTTAAACTCAAATGAAGCAAATTGTGTATGGAGGAATAAACTACATTGCAAATATGAAGATAATAGCAGCGTTTTCTTTTCTCAATAGATCACAAACATGTATACAACAACAATCATCAGCAAATATCCATGTGGGTGTAAAAAATAATCAAAAACATGTATACAACATATTTTTGCTTCCACGTAATGGCACCAGACAGTCGGAAGGTGACAGCAGCCATGCATGGCGTCTGAACGGTTCGGTTGCTAGAGGTGGTAGATTACAGAGGAGGAGGGGAAGTAGCGGCGCATAGAGGGAGAAGAGGAAATGGCGACACATATGGGAGGAGGGCAAACGTTGTCGCACCGACGAGGACCTGGCCAACCGCCATCTATGTCGGGAGGGGATGAGAGGAGTGGGAGGGGGCGGGAAGAGGACTGAACCCTAGCTATTTAGGAGCGAGAGGGGGCTGGGAGGGGTCATGGGCCATATAATCGGGCTTTGTTTTCCCACGAGTTAACTGGCCAACAATGATTAATTGGCCTAACAACCGATTAATCGGTCTGACAGACCATTTAATCGGCCTGGCAAGTTAACATGATGAATAGGTGTTATTCGAGTCGGCCAACCGATGAGTAGCGATTAACTGTCCAATTAACTGATTAATCGTATGGATTCTTGAACAATGCATATTACTAATAGGAAAGGAGCTGAGAACCCCAGAGCAGACAACTTGTCTAGGTTAGAAAATGTTCTTGATGACCCACTACCTATTGATGATAGCTTTCCTGATGAACAATTAGCTGTCATAAATGCTTCTCGTAGTACCCCATGGTATGCAGACCATGCAAATTATATTGTTGCTAAATTTATACCACCTAGTTTTACATACCAAAAAAAGAAAAAAAATCTATGATTTAAGACATTACTTCTGGGATGACCCACACCTTTATAAAGGAGTAGATGGTGTTATTGGACGTTGTGTACCTGAGCATGAACAGGAACAAATCCTACGCAAGTGTCACTCCGAGGCTTACGGAGGACACCATGCTGGAGACAGAACTGCACACAAGTATTACGATCTGGTTTTTATTGGCCTACTCTCTTCAAAGATGCTCGTAAGTTTCTTGTCTTGTGATGAATGTCAAAGAATTGGTAACATTAGTAGACGTCAGGAAATGCCTATGAATTATTCACTTGTTATTGAACCATTTGATGTTTGGGGATTTGATTATATGGGACCTTTTCCTTCCTCTAATGGGTATACTCATATTTTAGTTGCTGTTGATTACGTTACTAAGTGGGTATAAGCTATTCCAACTAGTAGTGCTGATCATAACACCTCTATTAAAATGCTTAAAGAAGTTATTTTCCCGAGGTTTGGAGTCCCTAGATATTTAGTGACTGATGGTGGTTCACATGTTTATTACGGTGCTTTCCGAAAATGCTTGCTAAGTATGATGTTAACCATAGAATTGCATCTCCATATCATCCTCGGTCTAGTGGTCAAGTAGAGTTAAGTAATAGAGAAATAAAATTGATCTTGCAAAAGACTGTTAATAGATCTAGGAAGAATTGGTCTAAGAAACTTGATGATGCATTATGGGCTTATAGAACTGCTTATAAAAATCCTATGGGTATGTGTCTCCATATATAATGGTTTATGGAAAGCATGTCACCTACCTCTTTAATTAGAACATAAAGCTTATTGGGCAATTAAAGAGCTCAGCTATGATTTCAAACTTGCCGGTGAAAAGAGATTATTTGACATTAGCTCGCTTGATGAATGGAGAACCCAAGCCTATGAAAATGCCAAGTTGTTTAAAGAGATGGTTAAAAGATGGCATGACAAATTCATAAAACTTTTTAGCAGAATAGTTTGCCTGCTTACCATGCCTCCAAACCCAAGCATCCGGGCAACCGCTGTCCAAATGACAAGATTCCATCAAAGAAGAAAGTTGGTGAAACTCTTGGAAAGCTAGTTCAGATAGAGGTAAATAAAACAGCTCTTGAAAATTGTCAGTCTAAAAAGCTTCCATGACAGACAGATTTTTGTGGAGACAAAAGGAATAGAGCCTGGGAAATCTTTCCTGAAGAGGGGTGCAAGTATTTTCAATCTGCCAATGATCTGACCAAAACAGCACAGTGTCTCCTCTGTGAACAGTGATAGAGGTAACAACCCTAAACTTATCCATTAGCTTGCAGATATCTCTCCACCAGAAAGAACCACAAAGTGTTGTATCATTGGGAACCCTTTGGAAATAATAAGAGTCCCAAACCAGGTTAACCCATGGCACATCCACCCTGTTGTAGAATTTGTTGAGATGTTTTAAGAGCAGAGCATCATTTTGTAAACCAAGGTTGAGGATTCCCAAACCTCCCTTGGATTTAGGTCTACAAACAAGGGGCCAGGCAGCCAGGGAATGGCCCTTCTCCTGACCATACTTTCTCCATAAACACTGTCTCTGAATTCTTTCCAACTGCTTCAGAATACCCTGAGGTATTGACAGGCTGCAAAGGAAGTAGATAGGCAGGGAGGAAATAACTGAGTTAACCAGTTGCAGTCTGCTCCCTTGAGGCAAAAACCAAGAGCTAGCTGTGAGCCTTCTCTCCATGCAATCTACCAGAGGTAAAAGATCAATAATTTTAGGCCTAGTAGTCCCCACTGGCAAGCCCAAATATGTGAAAGGCATTGAGCCTAACTGACATCCAAAAAGAGCAGCAAGACAAGTAGCATCTGCAGCATTCACATTAATAGGATACATTAAAGATTTATGAAAGTTGATCTGTAGACCAGTTGCCTTTGAGAATGAGTAGAGCACTGATTTGAGGGTCTCCAACTGCGAGCTTTGAGCATTTATGAAGAGCAATGTGTCATCAGCATACTGAACCACTGGGAAATCAGGGTCATGGGTGAGCAGTGGCAAACTTAGAAATCCCTGATGCAACCTATCATTTATCAACGTCTGCAAAAGATCTGCAGCAATTACAAACAGTAAAGGAGAAATAGGGTCTCCTTGCTTAACCCCACACTTGCATTTAAAATGATTGCCAGGTACACCATTATGTAGTACTGAATAAGTTCCAGAAGTCAACAACTGCTTGATCCATGTAATCCATGTATTATCAAACCCTTTTGCCAACAGGATCTTCAGAATAGCCTCATGCTGAATGGAATCAAAAGCCTGGAAGAGCAAATCCCATCTTGAGGAGGGTCTGGAAGAGCTGCTGTACCATGTCGATCAAAATGTTTGCCTTGCTGGTCATAATGGACAGAGTTAACACCAAAGATATGATCCAACGCAGACACTGGAGGATTAATGATGGGCCTGAGTGTGTGCTTTGTCCAACTGGGACTCTGGAGGACAGAAACCACCTCTTTTTCCAATGCAATTTCAGTGTATGTGTGTGGAACTATCTGCAGATTGTTTGGAAGGATTCTGATGACATGGTTGAAATTGCTATGCATGCCAGAAAGGATTTCAATAAACCTTTCTTTGCAGAAGTAGTCTTTCTTGCTTGGTGGAATGTTTGGAAAGTCAGGAATGACAGGGCATTCAGGCATATCAGGCCTTCTTTTAGGGCATGGAGAAATGGTTTCATACATGATGTTACACTCCTCTCCCACAGGATCAAAAAAAGATATAGGGATGCCCTGCTTAGATGGATGGATTTCCTACCTCCTTGAGGAGGACTCTTGTATTTTCAGTTTTGTACTCCTATTTAGGTATAGCCCCGCTCTCCCTTTTGTATAGTTTTCTTTAGTTTTTTTTCTTTATTTTCTTTTCCTCATCTTGAGGATCTTTGTTTTTGTGCTCTTCTCTTTTTTTAATAAAATGCTGTGGGGTGTAAGCCCTGCAGTCCTCATGGTCAAAAAAAAAGATGGCATGACAAAAGAATACAAAAGAGGGAATTCAAGGTAGGTGGCCATGTCTTGCTATACAATTCTCGTTTAAGGTTTTTTGCAGGAAAACTTCTCTCCAAATGGGAAGGGCCTTACATTATCGAAGAAGTTTATCGTTCCGGTGCCATCAAGATCAACAATGCCGAAGGCAACAACCAAAAGGTGGTGAATGGGCAAAGAATCAAACATTATATCTCAGGTATGCCCATAAACGTTGAAACTAATATTATTAATTCCATAACACCGGAGGAGTACATAAAGGAAACCTTCCAGAACGCCCCGGAACCCTGAAAAGGAATAGGTGTGTGATACGGTAAGTAAACCGACTCCAAAAGTTTTCCAAAAGCAATTTTACTCTTTTTGGAATATTTAAAAATTAGGAAAATAAAAGGTAGTCCGAATAGTGAATGAGCAAGCGACAAGCCTGGGGGCGCGCCTCCCAAGCTTGTGCCACCTCGTGTACCTCCCGGACTGTGTTTTCTCCTAGAATACTTGTTTTGCATGGTAAAAATTCATTATATAATCTCCCAAAGGTTTTGACCACCGTATTATGACAATATCCTTCGTTCTTGTTTCGAGCTATTTCTGCAGTAGATTTAGAGCAAGATATCTTCGAAAGAATCGGTCGGGGAGAGTCGGGTCTCTCTCCCAATACCGGATCCAAGATCATAAAGCGAAGCTAATCCCTTTGGGTGGTCAATGGAGGAAGAGATGGAAGCCGACCTGAAAAGAGTGAATGCCATGGAAGAGGATCAAGAAGTCACTTCTCTCCCTCAACCTGGAGCCATGCGTGTGGAACTCGATGACTTGATCCTCCTGAATTCGGTCAAACCTCCCGGTGCTAAATTTATATTTTACAATAACTTGAAAAAGAGTGTTGCTTCTTCCTCTGCAGTAAGGATGCATCCGTGGGTGGACGCACTGGTACAGCGAGGTGCTATACAAATAGTTTTTAACCCCTTTCTGTGATGACATTTGGAGCCGTCGCCTAGTGAGTGTGTGCGATAGGGGGGTCCTTCCCACACGACCCAGAAACCGTCGGGGATAGGCCATCCGGCCACACACGCTCGGCAAAATGAGGTCATGTGCGACGGGTGAGCGATCAAATATGATTATACATATAATTGTATTAAAAAATACAATTATATAGGCCAAATCGTTTCCAGTTGTAAGTACATCCCACACAGTCAGTCCCGGCTAAACGTTTCCGTTCGTATGTACATTCCACACAGTCAATCCAAGGAATACCTTTAAGTTAGTATGCACATCCCACACAGTCAATCCAAGAAGTACGTTTCGGTTCGTATATACATCCCACACGGTCACTCTAAGGAAAACATTTCCGTTCACATGTACATCACACACAATTTTCCCCATTAAATCATTTGTGATAGCGTTGCCATTGCAGATGATATTACCAATTTTATCGTTTGTGTTATTGAATGCATCACACACGGTGCGTAGAAGAAACTGTGTGGCATAGGCTGTCCGTCCCACACACTTTTTATGTGGTAAACGTTTGCGCAAGGTGGCCTAACGCAAACAGTTTTCAAGAGGAAGTCATGTGTGATTGTTCATTGATCCAACACGTTTTATTCCTAGAAACTGTGTGCGTTGTCTGAGGTCATCGCCCATGGTGTTTTCTCAATAATCGTTTGCAATAGAAAAACCCAAGTAGCAGGCTAATTGGCCGGCCATTAGCAGGCTAATTGTCCTATTATTAATAAGCCATTTATTAATCTAATTGATATTTCATATTAAGCACACAATATATTTCATTTTTGTATTAAGGAAGCAGGATTTCATAATTGAAATACATCAGAGTACAACATCATATAGCTTCAGCACTCAGCTACCCCATTACACAACTGCACCAGCACCAAGTTTCACATGCAACATCTATAACCTTTCGAAATTAACATCATAGATGATACATAGACAGATGAATCTCATCTGGAATACTGCTGAAGCGGAAGGCGAATATTGAGCCTTCATTGATGTTGAAGGTCTTTGCAACTTTAGGCCAGTGCCTGTGGATGATTGACCGTCCATCATTTTTCCTCTTCAGGAACACTTCAATATTGAACCATGGGTGTTGTATGAATACCTTCCTCGCCTCGTGACCTTATAGGTGGTTTGAGAGGTAATCATAAGTAAACTGCTTTGGAAAGGCCTGAAAACAAGGATGTGCATAAATATCTTCTCTAGATGTGAAATGGGGCAAAGGAATAAAAAAGCCAAGGTATAATAGTTAGTACCATCTATAGTGAACTGATGTCTTCTTCATTGTGCAGACAAAGATCTTGTTATTTTTTGTCGCTAATTTCTTTATCCTAACAATCTTTCTTAGTTTCTTGACTTGATTGATATTCATGTACAACTCATTTCCCCATATCCAAAAAGGATCGAACAGTGGGTCAAAACCTCTGACAACAGGTCCTACGTGTACAAGACCAAATTATTAAAAACCTAAATATTAGAATGGTTCCTGCAATTGCACAATACTATGCTATTAGACAAAGGACCATGCATGTGCAAACCTCGATTGTAAACCTCAGTGCTTCCCATTGTTTCCCTACAACACATATAAGGTAGTTAGTGATCAGGTTAAATGAGGGTTCACATGCTATCAGTAAAATATGTTGATGAAAAATAAGCACATTGCAGATTCATCAGATTAATTTGAGCCACATGGAAAACCCATTTATCCAAACCAAGCATGATTAAGAACTAGGAAATATAGCAATTGTATATGTTTCTCATGTATTAAGTGCAGCCAAATTCGATTTATTCCTCACATGCACAACAATACAAAATTCTACCCACGACAATTGGACATCGCATTGCAGAATTGAACCAAGCAGTTAACTAAACACCACAACAAATGAACCAAACATTAACTCAGCACCACATTGCACAATATAACATACTCCTAATAGAAGATCAGACAGTTAACCAAACAAAGCATGCTTAACAACTTGGAAATATAACAATTGTATTTGTTTCTCATGTATTTAGTACAGCCAAATTCGATTTATTTCACACGTGGTATACAATAACAAAATGCACCCACAACAATTGAACATTGCATTGCAGAATTGAACCAAACAGTTATCTAAACACCACAACAAATGAACCAAACGTTAACTGAGGACCACATTGCACAATATATAACATACTAGAAGATCAGACAGTTAATCAAACCAAGCATGCTTGACAACTTGGAAATATAGCAATTGTATTTGTTTCTCATGTATTTTGAACAGATAAATTCGATTTATTTCTCACATGGAAGACAATACAAAATTGCACCCTGAAGAATTGAACATCACATTTGCAGAATTGAACCAAATAGTTAACTGAACACGACAACTAATTAACCAAACAGTTAATAAGTGAGCACCACATTGCACGACATATAGAACCTATACACTAGAGCAACAGATTGCATGGTAAAAGTAGATAGGACAATTCACTATAATTTGTTAAGGAAAGGCAGGAGCAGCACATGCAACGGGTAAACCGAGCATGCTTAACCGGCGTAGCTAGCAAATTGAACATAGGTCCTTATAGTGAGCTAATAAGACAAGCTACTCCTCATCGTTGGAGATATCGATGATGATTGGCTCCTTGGACATGAAATAGGGCGAGGCCTCCACATTGTGGGTGCCCTCGTCATAGTGGTGAGTTGCCTGAGCCGCTCCGGGCACCAACCTGCTGGCTCTCGAGTTGAGTTAAGCACAGGCATGCTGAGAAAACACCTCATAGTCTTCGTCGAAGGCACCGACGGTAGCCTTGAGAAAACACCACGAACTATCATTTAAACCGACGATGCTCCTCCAAGATCTGGGGGTCGGCACGAATGGCAGCCATCGCAACCTCATCTGCGTGTGCGGCCGCGATTTGCTTCTCCGCTACCAAATGCTCCTTGAGCTCCTGGCTATACTACGTGCACCATGGCTTAGGGTGGCGCTTATTTGGGGGAGGGGTCGGTGATTTGGGTGGAAGGTGTCGCACCAGCGGTCGGGGCATGTGGGATGTGGAAGGAGGAGGAGGATGGGGGTTGGGTGTGGATTACCTAACTGGATCGACGAGGCCGAGCAGCGTGAAGGAGGGTCACCAGCGAGGAGGCGACGCTGCAAGCAAGGAGTGAAGGTTTCAACTTGGAAAGGAAGGCAGAAAAGGGGGAAATGTGGCTTTTGGTAACGGAAAGGGGGCGGGGAGGTAGATATTTCCGCGGAAGCCGAAAATTTTGGATCGGTGCAGCGAAAAAACAGGCGCGCAAAGTGTCATCAGACACGGTCCCTTATTCAGCATTGTGTACGATATGTGAACATCACAAACGATTCATATAGCTTACCCCGTGTGTGATGAGTTGGAACATGCAAATTTTGGTCCGAACATCCTTGGTTAAAGTGGTCATCCACGTCATTGCATAATTTGGGTACACAAAGGAGCCTACAGCATACCCACACTTCTTAATCGAGCAAGTTCAGCAATTAAACAGAGCTAGCTGACCTAAACATTAACGTAACAAATTAAAGACCGGCACTCAAAATTAAACAAAGAGTACTACTCTGGCTGCCGCTCGTCGATCTCCGCCGCCTCCTCCATGTCTAGCTCGTGCCCGGCGATCTCATGGGGAAGGGGCTCCATGGCATCAATCGCACCATACTCGGCAAGCATCTCGCCATCCACGTCCGCCATCTCTTTGGAAAAGTCCGCCACGAGCTGGGCGTGGGCAGCCGCGATCTGGACTTGGACGGGCTCCATCATGGCAAGGTATGCTGCGAAGGAATTGTCACACCCTGATTTTTGGCCCTTTCTTTTTCTTTTGGATTTATTTAAATTTTTGATTTCAATTGCTTTTCTGTGGCCCTGTGGTCCTGAAACATGGGAAGAGCATCTCTTCTCAGGCTCCCAAGTGGCTTGTCATCCTCAAAACCATCTCAAGACCTTGTCATTTTCATCTTAGCCCAATCCCAATATTCTTTTTATTGGGAATATTCCTTTTTCTATTAAAGGAATAATCCTTTTTGCCCTAGGGTGTGAAACAACCTATATTTTTGTCACTCCCAAAATTCCCAAATAATTTTCATAAATTTTTTGGGTCATATATTCCACAGATAGGTCAAAATCCTTCATTGGCATCATCAAAGATAATTCACAAATATTCCTTTTCTCATTCTGCCCAAGTGGCTTTTTGAGAAGGAAGTGTCATTTATCTTTGCTTGATTGACTCCAAACTTTTTGGACACCTTTTCTTGTCCATATCATTGCCCCATGCAAAATTCAACTTAACTTGCCTAGTGAACCTTCCTCATCAAATTTCCAAAGTTCCTGTCTGAGGGAAGCCTTTGTGAAGGAAGTACTAGTTAGGGTAATCCAAATGAGTTGAAAATTTGCAAGGTCCTTCATATGATCAAATCATCACTCTCCTCAAGATTTGGGATCATGTCACACCTCTATGTGAGCTCAGCATCAATTCTTGGTTTCTGGTCAGAATTTCAGTTTGTGAAGCAACTATATTTTATATTGCTTCATTAGTGCTGAAAATTTACCAGGCCATTATATTATCCATATAAACTCTCTCCACCAAATTTGGGATCATTACATCTAGCCATTTGCCTTGTGCAATTTTTCTAAGTTTCTATCCAGATTGAAGCTCTGTGAAGCAAGTGCCATTTTGGTATTTCCAAATGGCATGAATTTTTTTACAGAAGCTTCATATGCCCAAATAACTCATCTATACCAAAATTCAGCTCAATAGAACTTGATATGTGAGTGCTACTTCATACTTTGTATTTCTGTACAGTATGGTGCATTCTACAGCAAGTACCCTCTAGGCTCGTTCGTTTGGGCTGATATTTTTCAAACACGGTCACCTTATCATGTGATCAAGCCATGCCAAAACTCCGAGTCCATACCCTAGCATGTGAGCCACACCAGGCAACAAACACTTTGTTGTTGATCTGCTTTGGAGCTAGGTGCTAATGTCTTCTTTGCCCCAGGACTGAGTTGTTTCTTCCCTTGAAATCAAGGCAGTAAGGTCCATCTACTGGACATGGTCGGACTGGCCAGAACACACCGCGTGCGCCAGTTCACGCGGTGACCACGGGGCAGACGAGCCAAATCTCGTGCTCTGCCGACCCCGCGCCCTGTAGCCACCTCTTTCGTCCTCGTCTCAACATCCCTCCATGTCTAGTAGCTCCCCCGTGAGCCTCTGCATTGCTCTGTGCCTCTGCCCCGCCCTGTTTCGCCATTGTTTGGCTGCCGTCGAGCATGCCCATGACGCTAGCTGCTCTGCCTACTCCTTGGCATTTCGGTCGAGGCCTCTAGAGCGCTCCCGAGCCCTCCCCTCGGCTATTTATAGCATCCTCGTGATCCTCCGCACCTCGCCGCACTCTCCTTTCCCCTCCTCGACCACCGGAGCTCGCGGCCCGCTCCTCCACCACTGCAGCCATCGCCGGAGCTCGTCTCCAATCCGGCTACTCGAGCCCCTCCTCCACTCTCTGACCACACCACCACCTTCCCCACTCTCCGGAGATCCTCCCCAACTACTCATCTCGTGGACGGACCGGAGCCGCCTTCCCCAAGGTCTTGGCCACCGCCCGAGCTCTCTGTCTCCGAGAGTCGTCGCGGCCACACCCCTCCCTGGCGTTCGTTCGTGACATGGATGGAAGCGGCGCACCTCGCCGAGCTCCCCGGTGGCTCCAGCTTGGCCGGAGGTGGCCGGAGCCGGCCGGGCCCCTCGCCGATGCCGCGCCCCTCCCCTGTTTCCTCTATTCCGCATGGGGGAACAGCGAGAGGAAGAGGACGATGCCAGCGGCCCCCTCCCCCTGCGCGTGGACCCCGCCTGTAAGTGGCTTAAATCCCGGGCCCAGCTCTGTAAGTGGAAGCGTCTTTTCTTAAAGTACGTCTTCCCCTTCTAGAAATGTATTCCCATTCTTCTTCGTCTAAAAATACGTTTTCTCTTTCAGAAAATGTACTCTACCCGAAGGCGCTTTCTGTTTTTTCCTCCCAGGGACTGGTTTGTAGGAGTTTTATTACAGATTGGTCCCTGATCTTCTACACCTCATATCTTTTCAACCACAACTCCTATCGACTTGAATCCAAAGCCCACTTCTTCGTCTCGTCGAGCTCTACCTGTTGGTATCATTTTCACTATGTGGTCCCACTATGAAAATGACCATGTTGCTCATTTACCACTGCTATTGTTGTTTCGGTTATGCTTGTGGATCCATGTTCATCTTCATGCTATGTTCTTATGCATCTTGTTATCATGTACTACTTGCTAGTATTGTCTTCATGTGTCATGCTTGGTAGTAGTACGTGCTGGTGATAGTAATGTTCTTCGATGCCTTATTATCGTCTGTTATGAGAGTACCTGTGATATACATGTTCATCTGCATCTGGTAAACTAAGTGCTTTATTATTGTGCATGCTAGTACTTCATATGTTAAATGGTTATACTTCCCGTCCATGTTTATGTTGATATCATGCTCATATGCATTGTTGTTTCATCATGTTATTATGACTCAGCATCTTTTGCATTCAAGTTTAACCGGACATTAATTAAACTTGAACACCTGTTGGCTAAGTCATAGTGCCAGCGAAATTGAACTGACCAGTGCAGCCACATTTGCCTTTATGGGAAGGCCCTAATGCGGCCTATTGTCGTGCTTCTCGCCGGTGCCTCCAACCAGGGAAGGTTATGGGCGCGCGCTACCCTGATCAGGTAGGCGGACATAAGCCTTGTGTGCCCATTGTTGTTGTACCCGGGTTGTCCCCGTTTGGGACTGTTTTGTTTTGCCACGACGGTGGCCGTTGAATGTCACGAGGTGACATCGGGGCCACCCATGACTTAGCCCAAAGGGGAGTTTGTCGGAGTGGCCCAGAGAGTGTCATGGCAATAGATCGGTTTTTTCGGAACGCCGTTGGTCCACCCGAATGGGAGCACGAGGCCTTGGGTTTCGTAGTGTGGGTACAGTGTACTAACCTCTGCAGAGTGTGTATAATCTATCGATAGCCGCGCCCGCGGATATGGGCCCAGTTTGTAGTAGGTCACACTATGGGTCAACAGTAATAATAATAATAACCTGCTTAATAATAACCCTGGTTTGATAAGGAAAGAAGTTGGTTGATCTTTATGTGATCGCGACAGGATCATAGTGGTATCGAGGATACCGAAGATGGTTAAGGTTTATGGTGTTATGCGATAATCAAGGGTAAAGATCAAGCTCCTTGTGGTCATGTAATGATTACTACGGTATTGTTAATACCAAGCTTGATTTGATCCTGAGGTGATCGTGTGATTACCATGATGGTAAGTGATTCATGTGGTGGTTACGAGGTAAACTCGAACAGAGTAAGTTGGTGCATGATATTGTTAACATGTTGCATGCTAGTATCGTCATATGTTCATGCCATGCTCATCCGGTATTGTTCTAGTGCTATCTTGTTCACCATGTCCATGCCATGTTGCTCTAGCTATATCATGTTCATCCTTGCTAAGTAACCTGTAATTGCCATGCTATTGTTTTTCTTGATTGCTTTGGTTGCTGTGAGCTTGCAAGTACATTCAATGTACTGACCTGGCGTGTCATGCCAGTTTGCAGGTCATGCCTTGTCTCCTTGCTTGTTTGCCGAGGATCTTGAGTTTGTGAGCTAGGATAAGGGTTCCAGCCAGAGTCCCTGCGGAGTGGAGTCCATCACCGTCGTTGCTGTTCCACTGCTAGTAGTTATTCCACTGCTATGTGTTGTTCTGTTGCTTGCATAGAGCAACCTTGGCAGGCGTAGTGTCGTCGTGCCGCTGTAATTCCCTTGTACCCCTATCGATTGTAATAAAGAGCTGATTTGTTCTATGCCAAGCAGTGTCGTATTCCATAAGACTTACCTCGATCTCTGGGCTGGAATACGGGGCGTTCCGGTCTCTCTGAGCCGAGGTGCCACAAGGCTTGGTATCAGAGCAGGTCTGGCTGTAGGATGCCCTAGTCCGCGCGAGCGTTAGAAAACGGTAATATAGAATCCAGTCGGTTTGCTGCATTTGATTGTTGCATTTGTTTGTCGCATAGCATGCATATAGACACATTATCTTGTCGCTAATGGTTAATCTTGTGAGAGTAGGTGGCATCATTTTCGATCCACTACCTGCACCCCTCCAGTTTTGCATACCTGCTCTTCGGTGTTTGGCGTCATATCTGTCCCAGCGGAGTGATGCCGAGGTACCAAGTGTTTCAGACACCATTTGTAGGTATTCCATCCATATCCTTCCGCCAGTCACCCCTATTGTTTCGGTGATAGCCATGTTTCTATCCCGAATCGTGTCATCCCACTCGCTGCTTCGGCAACCCTTACTGGTCTTTGCTATCAGAAAAGGGGCAATGCCAGCAAGCCCAATTTTCCACCACTATCCAACCCAGTCACCCCATTCTTTGGACGTGTATGGTTCCCTTCCGTACGCTTGATGATGGTGTGGCCGTGACCTCCACATTCCGCCACATGATCACCAAGTCTGTCCTCACCTCCGTGTCCGCCCAGATGCGACCGGTGTTAAGCCAGCGCTTGGTGTAACCTTGTTTACACCAACTCCTTCCACACTTGGATTCACTTTCGTGCACACCGCCACAGCATATTAGACCATAAAACCGGAGTTTTCGCGAGATCTGTGTGCTTAAGTATGCATGCATATTATTGTTGTGAGTAACAGTAATGGGTGATGTTGCTTGAATATAATATTATCTGTATGCCTTGTGTGCTTTTGTTTCATTCGTTTCTTTTGTTTATTTCTTTGGGCCCTTGGTGTTGCATTATTTTCCCCTTATTGAAGTTGCTCATCAACCGACACCGGACCCGAAGAATCAGTAAGGAGACAAATATTTGAGAGCTCAGCAACATTATGGAATTCTCAGCCGATTGCATTATATTGGGAATATATGGTCTAAATGCAAAGGATATCCTGACTGGATTATCAGCTTCACGTCTACCTCAGTGTGCAAAATTTTCACAGTAATAATGATGAAATCATACGGAAAGCCAGTGGTGTGCAAGACCAATGGTATATTATCAGTCAAAGGTATGCTTCATATACAAGGATTGATTCTATTATGAGTACAATGTTGAAACGTGCTATACTCGAAAGCCAGCCAAAATATGCCATGTACCCAACACTCAGCAAGGAGGATACTCGAACAACCCCTTTCATACAAGTGACTGGCAGCAGAAATATTAAAGGGTATATATATACGGCACTGAGTCAACATATTTCAGATACAAGCTTCTGGTGTAAGCAAACCAGTCTTCCCTCGCAAGCTAACAGAGAAGCTTACAATGCAAGTCTCCTCAGTCTTCCTCGGTACGCTATGTGGATGACTTCCAGCACAAGATACTCCATCTTCCTCAGTAATCCACTGCAAAAGCTTCCGGCATAAGGAACCCAGTCTTCCCCAGCAAGTCTTTAAGGGGGGAAGCTTTTGAAGTACGGTACCCAACCTTCTTTAGCAAGCTGTCTGACGAAAGCTTCGAGCACAAGCTATCCAGGCTTCCTCAGCGCGATGGCTTTCAACACAAGCTTCCTCTGTATGGCACTGGTACAAGGTATTACACAGCGAGTTGACAGCATATGGCAGTGCACCTTAAAAATTAGATCCACAACAGTTTGGTCAGGAACACGAGCCAGTCTGGACACAAGTGTCTCCCTCAGAAACCGAATTGCTCAGCTACACATGCTTTCATTGTGAGCATACAACCAAGGTCTTGCAAGTCACTTGAACGATGATGAAAATATAATCTGACAACCACATAAGTATTGTTGAAAGAAGGAAGCCAGTTATACACCTCAGTGTGACAAAGGACTATGAAGATTGATGACAACAATGAGCTCTGTACAAGTACCTGTGAACCTGGTATATGATATTGATGAGCCCTTGTCTACTTTTCTCCGGTGACGGCACCACGCCTATGTTCTGAGCTGCTTTTGGCCGTCCGGGGTGGATGCCGACTTTAATTCTCTCTATTCAACAACTGTCACGAGTTCTAAGCTGCTTTTCGGCCGTCTCGTATAACTGTTGAGTTTCTTTTTGTGACAGTGGCCCTATGCTCTGAGCTGCTTTCCAGCCGTCTTAGGGAACTGCCACTTTCTTCTTATCAACACGGTCTCATGCTCTGAGCTGCTTTTCGGCCATCTTGAGTTGTAGTTGAGTTATTTCAGTAATGTCCCAGATCTGAGTTGTAAAGACCGTTCTGGTGGCTACTGATTTATTTGCAGATTTCTTGCAAGGGTTCGGATGATGAGTTCCCTACGGTTAAAACTTGAGACACGATGAACCTGCCATTTAAACGATGTTACCATGTCAGGAGATGAGGATAAAGGTATGATAATTATTGCATGATTCACATGGATATACCGACAGTATGATTAATCAGAATGTTGAACAATATTCTCGAAGCATGTGCCCTCGCATATGGGAATCAGTTAAAGGATAGCCTGCTGGAACCTCCGTCCGTCAAGTCTCGAGATGCTCTAGTTATAAGGTCGTACACCTTTATGCTAGTCATGACAGGCGACAGTCAAATCTTTGGTACGGATCTAATACTCAAGACAGTGGAGCTAGCCAAAATGATTCAGGGATACCTGCAAGAAGTCAGATTCTGCCAGGAGAATAGTATGATTCACAACACTGTGTTGAACCTGGAGGGACATGCAACAATTTGAGCAACCCACTGCAAGGAGTAAGATACTTTATGTCCACCAAGAAAGTTGTTCACAACTCCATGGAATGTGGTCAGTGTGACACATCCATCAGAAACAACTCTCGGACTTGTGAGACGGGCATATATTGCAGTCATGATAATCTACCGCACCCCGTTAAGCCGGCAGCTATAAAAGAAATGGGAGTCAAAGTAACATATGAGGTAAGGCCTGTCAGGATTTGGATACAGTGAGCAAACCACCCCAGAGTCACGCAGTCACTCGGATGAAATTTCATGGGGACATAATATAAAGGAAAAAGGGATACCTGAGTCGGAAACGGTTTCCTTAGGTCAGAATATTCATACTTGTTCCCTGAGCAACCAAATCTCGAGGACAAGGTTTCTTTAAGGGGGGAAGGTTTGTCAGACCCTGATTTTTGGCCCTTTCTTTTTCTTTTGGATTTATTTAAATTTTTGATTTGAATTGCTTTCCTGTGTCTCTGTGGTCCTGAAACATGGGAAGAGCATCTCTTCTCAGGCTCCCAAGTGGCTTGTCATCCTCAAAACCATATCAAGACCTTGTCACTTTCATCTTAGCCCAATCCCAATATTCTTTTTATTGGGAATATACCTTTTTCTATTAAAGGAATAATCCTTTTTGCCCTAGGGTGTGAAACAACCTATATTTCTGTCACTCCCAAAATTCCCAAATAATTTTCATAAATTTTTTGGGTCATATATTCCACAGATAGGTCAAAATCCTTCATTGGCATCATCAAAGATAATTCACAAATATTCCTTTTCTCATTCTGCCCAAGTGGCTTTTTGAGAAGGAAGTGTCATTTATCTTTGCTTGATTGACTCCAAACTTTTTGGACACCTTTTCTTGTCCATATCATTGCCCCATGCAAAATTCAACTTAACTTGCCTAGTGAACCTTCCTCATCAAATTTCCAAAGTTCCTGTCTGAGGGAAGCCTTTGTGAAGGAAGTACTAGTTAGGGTAATCCAAATGAGTTGAAAATTTGCAAGGTCCTTCATATGATCAAATCATCACTCTCCTCAAGATTTGGGATCATGTCACACCTCTACGTGAGCTCAGCATCAATTCTTGGTTTCTGGTCAGAATTTCCGTTTGTGAAGCAACTATATTTTATATTGCTTCATTATTGCTGAAAATTTACCAGGCCATTATATTATCCATATAAACTCTCTCCACCAAATTTGGGATCATTACATCTAGCCATTTGCCTTGTGCAATTTTTCTAAGTTTCTGTCCAGATTGAAGCTCTGTGAAGCAAGTGCCATTTTGGTATTTCCAAATGGCATGATTTTTTTTTACAGAAGCTTCATATGCCCAAATAACTCATCTATACCAAAATTCAGCTCAATAGAACTTGATATGTGAGTGCTACTTCATACTTTGTATTTCTGTACAGTATGGTGCATTCTACAGCAAGTACCCTCTAGCCTCCTCCGTTTGGGCTGATATTTTTCAAACACGGTCACCTTATCATGTATCAAGCCATGCCAAAACTCCGAGTCCATCCCCTAGCATGTGAGCCACACCAGGCAACAAACACTTTGCTGTTGATCTGCTTTGGAGCTAGGTGCTAATCTCTTCTTTGCCCCTGGACTGAGTTGTTTCTTTCTTTGAACTCAAAGAAGTAAGGTCCATCTACTGGACATGGTCGGACTGGCCAGAATGCACCGCGTGTGCCAGTTCACGCAGTGACCACGAGGCAGACGAGCCAAATCTTGTGCTCTGCCGACCCCGCGCCCTGTAGCCACCTCTTTCGTCCTCGTCTCAACGTCCCTCCATGTCTAGTAGCTCCCCCGTGAGCCTCTGCATCGCTCTGTGCCTCTGCCCCGCCATGTTTTGCCATTGTTTGGCCGCCGTCAAGCATGCCCGTGATGCTAGCTACTCTGCCTGCTCCTTGGCATGTCGGTCGAGGCCTCTAGAGCCCTCCCGAGCCCTCCCCTCGGCTATTTATAGCATCTTCGTGATCCTCCGCACCTTGCCGCACTCTCATTTCCCCTCCTCGACCACCGGAGCTCAAGTCCCACTCCTCCACCGCTGCGGCCATCACCAGAGCTCGTCTCCAATCCGGCTGCTCGAGCCCCTACTCCACTCTCTAACCACACCACCACCTTCCCCACTCTCCGGAGATCCTCCCCAACTCCTCATCTCGTCGACGGACCGACCGGAGCCGCCTTCCCCAAGATCTTGGCCATCGTCCGAGCTCTCTGTCTCCGCGAGCCATCGCGGCCACACCCCTCCCCGGCGTCCGTTCGTGACCTGGATGGAAGCGGCGCACCTCGCCGAGCTCCCCGGTCGCTCCAGCTCGGCCGGAGGTGGCCGGGCCCCTCACCGACGCCGCGCCCCTCCCCTGTTTTCTCTGTTCTGCACGGGGGAACAGCGGGAGGAAGAGGACGACGCCAGCGGCCCCCTCCCCTTGCACGTGGACCCCGCCTGTAAGTGGCTTAAAGCCCGGGCCCAGCTTTGTAAGTGGAAGCGTCTTTTCCTAAAGTACGTCTTCCCCTTCTAGAAACGTATTCCCGTTCTTCTTCGTCTAAAAATACGTTTTCTCTTTCAGAAAACGTACTCTACCCGAAGGCGCTTTCTGTTTTTCCTCCTAGGGACTGGTTTGTAGGAGTTTTATTACAGATTGGTCCCTGATCTTCTACACCTCATATCTTTTCAACCACAACTCCGATCGAGGTGAATCCAAAGCCCACTTCTTCATCTCGTCGAGCTCTACCTGTTGGTATCATTTTCACTAGGTGGTCCCACTGTGAAAATGACCATGTTGCCCTTGCCTTTATCATTCTCATTCGAGAGAGAAGTGCTTCCTATGAATCACTCCGCGGCTTCACCGCACTTCTTCCCGGAGTCTCCATCACCCCGAGGCAAGCCACGACAACCACTTGCATGATAGCCATGCAGTAGCCATGGTTTTCTACTTGAATATTTAATAAATTGTTTGCTCATTTACCACTGCTATTGTTGTTTCGGTTATGCTTGTGGATCCATGTTCATCTTCGTGCTATGTTCTTATGCATCTTGTTATCATGTACTACTTGCTAGTATTATCTTCATATGTCATGCTTGGTAGCAGTATGTGCTGGTGATAGTAATGTTCTTCGATGCCTTATTATCGTCTATTATGAGAGTACCTGTGATATACATGTTCATCTGCATCTGGTAAACTAAGTGCTTTATTATTGTGCATGCTAGTACTTCATATGTTAAATGGCTATACTTCCCGTCCATGTTTATGTTGATATCATGCTCATATGCATTGTTGTTTCATCATGTTATTATGACTCAGCATCTTTTGCATTCAAGTTTAACCGGACATTAATTAAACTTGAATACCTGTTGTCTGAGTCATAGTGCCATCGAAATTGAACTGACCAGTGCAGCCACATTTGCCTTTATGGGAAGGCCCTAATGCGGTCTATTGTCGTGCATCTCGCCGGTGCCTCCAACTAGGGAAGGTTATAGGTGCGCGCTACCCTGATCAGGTAGGCGGACATAAGCCTTGTGTGCCCATTGTTGTTGTACCCGGGTTGTCCCCATTTGGGATAGTTTTGTTTTGCCACGTCGATGGCCGTTGGATGTCACGAGGTGACATCGGGGCCACCCATGACTTAGCCCAAAGGGGAATTTGTCGGAGTGGCCGGGAGAGTGTCATGGCAATAGATCGATTTTGTCGGAACGCCGTTGGTCCACCCGAATGGGAGCACGAGGCCTTGGGTTCCGTAGTGTGGGTACATTGTACTAACCTCTGCAGAGTGTGTATAATCTATCGATAGCCGCGCCCGTGGATATGGGCCTAGTTCGTAGTAGGTCACACTATGGGTCAACAGTAATAATAATAACCTGCTTAATAATAACCCTGGTTCGATAAGGAAAGAAGTTGGTTGATCTTTATGTGATCGCTAGAGGATCATTGTGGTATCGAGGATACCGAAGATGGTTGAGGTTTATGGTGTTATGCGAGAATCAAGGGTAAAGATCAAGCTCCATGTGGTCACGTAATGATTACTACGGTATTGTCAATACCAAGCTTGATTTGATCCTGAGGTGATCGTGTGATGACCATGGTGGTAGGTGATTCATGTGGTGGTTACGAGGTAAACCCGAACAGAGTAAGTTGGTGCATGATATTGTTAACATGTTGCATGCTAGTATCATCATATGTTCATGCCATGCTCATCTGGTATTGTTCTAATGCTATCTTGTTCACCATGTCCATGCCATGTTGCTCTAGCTGTATCATGTTCATCCTTGCTAAGTAACCTGTAATTGCCATGCTATTGTTGGTCTTGATTGCTTTGGTTGTTGTGAGCTTGCAAGTACATTCAATGTACTGACCTGGCGTGTCATGCCATTTTGCAGGTCGTGCCTTGTCTGCTTGCTTGTTTGCTGAGGATCTTGAGTTTGCGAGCTAGGATAAGCGTTCCAGCCAGAGTCCCAGCGGAGTGGAGTCCATCACCGTCGTCGCTAGTCCGCTGCTAGTAGTTATTCCGCTGCTATGTGTTGTTCTGTTGCTTGCATAGAGCAACCTTGGCAGGCGTAGTGTCGTCGTGCCGCTGTAATTCCCTTGTACCCCTATCGATTGTAATAAAGAGCTGATTTGTTCTATGCCAAGCAGTGCCGTATTCCAGAAGACTTACCTCGATCTCTAGGCTGGAATACGGGGCATTCCGGTCTCTCTGAGCCGGGGTGCCACAGGAATGGATGGCTGCTCGAACGCTCTCGACGATTGCAAACTATTCAGCCGTGGGTTGTCGACCGTTGTCTGAGAAGCTTCGTTCGATTTGTGCGGTGACCGCCACGAGCTGGGCGTGGGCGGCCTCGACATGGTCGTGGGCGGCCTCCATCAGGGCTAAGGCTGCCGCTGCGGAACGGACAGCTGCTGTGCCGCTCTCACCAGTTGCTATCCCTGAGGCAGATGTTGCTGCCACCACTTGAGAAGCAACAGCGGCCATTTGGGCTGCCTTGGCCGCCCGGTCGCAGATTGCGGCCGTGCTCACGCAGCTTGTTAGCGCGCGCATGGCGGCTGTGGCCGCGCTCTCACCGGAGTGGGCCGCCGAAGTTGCCCTCACGACGCAAGTCCATGCCCCCATCTTTCACCGGCAATGATTGAATAGTGAAATGATATTTGGGGAGCGAGCTAATGTGCTTGACACGCCGGCTATGGATTGTAGCCGACGCACCTTCTCGCGTAAGCCATATGCGTACTATACTCCGACGATGCACCAAGATATTTTGTGCTCCATCTCACACGGTTAGTGATAATAAACTGTGTGCGATCTACTTGATTTTTTGTCTTGATTTGAATTACATAATGGGGTCACAGCGGCAAAGGAGGGTGTTTGAATTGCTAGAACTTTTATCTGCAGTGAACATGCAACTATAGGTGTGTCGTCAAAAAAATTGGAATTATTCATGGTTTGTTTGGACATTTTTATACATTAACTTGGTTTCTAGGCATTTCAGGTGCACAATTCAAAATTAAACTACATGCGCATGCTCCGGTGCACCAAAATGGGTTGTAAAATCATATATATATATATATATATATATATATATATATATATATATATATATATATATATATATATATATATATATATATATGTCCATGGGTTGATGCTTATGTCCCATGCAAGAAATGGGGATGAATTTCAAACACCACGGCACCGTGGCTCTCCTGCAAATGTTGAGGTACTTGCTTTTGTAATTCTAGTCAATCCAAAACTCGTCTGAAATTCATGAACCTTGGCATACTATCATGGAATGGCATCAACATGCTGGGGTAAAAAATATTGTCCCATTTGGGGTAGGTTATGGTATAAGCTTCTCACAAACCAGAGCTTCTCACAAGAAGTCTCATGGTTCCGTTAGGGAAACGTGTAACCTTTGTGGACAAAACGATATTC
Source organism: Thinopyrum elongatum (assembly GCA_011799875.1). Lineage (NCBI taxonomy): Eukaryota > Viridiplantae > Streptophyta > Magnoliopsida > Poales > Poaceae > Thinopyrum > Thinopyrum elongatum. Next base: position 412,480,194 of record CM022297.1, on the reverse strand, counting down.
GTCGCCTCTTCTTGCTTTCAATTTTTTTTCTGGTGTCAACATAGAACAACAGGAGTGTCATGTTAAATTTTGGAATTTTTTGGGGTTTGTTTGGACATTTTTATACGTTAACTGAGTTTTCTAAGCATTTATGTGTAGAATTCAAATTTGAACTACATGCACATGCTCTAGTGCATAAAAACAGGTTGAAAAATCAAATGTGTGTCCTTGGTTGCATGCTTAGGTCACATGCAAGAAATAAGAATGAATGTCAAACACCTTCACACTGTCGCTCGGCCGCTAACATTGAGATACATGGTTTGAAAATTCTAGTAAATCGAAAACTCGTCTGAAATTCATGAAACTTGACATGACATCATTGAACGGCATCAACATGCCATGGTAAAAATATTGTCCCATTTGGTGCAGGTTTGGTTATAAGCTTCTCACAAACCAAAGCTTTCTCACAAACAAGCCTGATGGTTTTGGTAGGGAACGTGCCACCTTTGTGGACGAAATGATATCTGTTGCCGCTTCTTGCTTTCAAATTTTTTCTAGTGTCAACATAGAGCAACAGGAGTGTTGTGTTAATTTTTGGGAATTTTCGTGGTCTGCTTGGACATTTTTATACATTAACTGAGTTTTCTATGCATTTATGTGCATAATTCAAATTTGAACTACAGGCACATGCTCCAGTGCATATAAATGGGTTCAAAATTCAAATGTGTGTCCTTGGTTGCATGCTTACGTCCCATGCAAGAAATGGGAATGAATGTCAAACACCTTGCCACCGTCGCTCAGCCGCTAACATTGAGATACATGGTTTTTAAATTCTAGTAAATCAACAACGCGTCTGAAATTTATGAAACTTGACATTCTATCATGGAACGACATCAACATGCCGTGATAAAAATATTGTCCCATTTGGGGCAGGTAGTGGTATAAGCTTCTCACAAACCAGAGCTTCTCACAATAAGCCTCATGGTTATGGTAGGGAACGTTTCACCTTTCTGGACGAAACGATATCCGTTGCCTCTTGTTGATTTCACTTTTTTTTTCTAGTGTCAACATAGAACAACAGGAGTGTTGTGTTAAATTTTGAATTTTTTCGGGGTTCATTTTGACATTTTTATACATTAACTGAGTTTTCTATGCATTTATGTGCATAATTCAAATTTGAACTACAGGCACATGCTCCAGTGCATATAAATTGGTTGAAAAATCAAATCTGTGTCCTTGGTTGCATGCTTAGGTCCCATGCAAGAAATAGGAATGAATGTCAAACACCTTGCCACCGTCGCTCGGCCGCAAACATTGAGATACATGGTTTTGAAATTCTAGTAAATCCAAAACTCGTCTGAAATTCATGAAACTTGGCATGCTATCATGGAACGGCATCAACATGGTGTGGTAAAAAAATTGTCCCATTTAGGGCAGGTTTGGGTATAAGCTTCTCACATACCAGAGCTTCTGACAACAATCCTCATGGTTCCGGTAGGGAATGCGACTCCTTGGTGGATGAAATGATATTCGTTGCCTCTTCCTGTTTTCAAATTTTTTCCTAGTGGCAACATAGAGCCACAGGAGTGTCGTTTTAAAATTTGTAATTTCGGGGTTCGTTTGGACATTTTTATACATTAACTTAGTTTTCTAGGCATTTTATGTGCATAATTCAAATTTGAACTACATGCACATGCTCCAGTGCAGAAAAATGGGTTGACATATCAAATGTGTGTCCTTGGGTGCATGCTTAGGTCCCATGCAAGAAATGGGAATGAATTTCAAACACCAGGGCGCTGTTGATTGTCGGCAAAACGTTGAGATACTTTCATTTTAAATTCTAGTAAATCCAAAACTCGTCTGAAATTCATGAAACTTGGCATGCTATCATGGAATGGCACCCGACATGCTGTGGTATTTTTTGTGTCCATTTTGAGAGAAGGCACACTCGAATAACAGCCAACAAAGGCATTTTGAAACAAATAGCTGCCACTTTAACATCTCAAACGTTTTGTATAATTTAAATCATGTGAATTCTGTTAACCATTCACGTGCCGCCACGCGTCACTCTTTTAATGGCTAGGAGGTGCCGTGTGGACAGCTGATTGACTGAACGGGAGGCGTGCAAGCGCAGTCTGCTGGGCAGGCTGACTGAGAGGCGTGCAAGTTGTCCTCCAATGCGCAGGCTCACCAGGAAGCGTGCAAGCTGTACGCTGCGCAGGCTCACTAGGAAGCGAGCCCTTTGATTTACATGGCCACCCGCCTTGCTCGCATCCTCTCCATTAATGGCGCCCGAGCCGCTGTTTAATACGGGCAGCCTTACTATTCGCCTCCCATTCCCCTCCCGCAGACCTCCACCAACGCCATGGCGCAGAAGGATCATCTGCCACTAGTCTTCCAGTTTGGTGAAGTCGACTCTGAGCCGGACGAGATAGAAAATAAGGAGAATGGGGCCTCATGGACATGTCCCTAAATGAGTTGGCCGCGGCGGTTGCTGCCCCGGCGCCCGTCCTAGCTCCCATCCCCGCGCCTGTGCCAGCGACCATCCCCGTAGCATTGATGGGCTGGTCGCCGAGCACTATCGCAGAGCTAGAAGCGACGTGCGTCAGCGAGGTCTCCGAGGACCCGTGCGAGCTCGTGTACATGCCAGCGCCTGTGCCCATGCGCGCCCCTGCCCCCACCACGGCGCCGGTCCCATTCATTTGCCTGCACCCGCCGCGCCCATGCCCGTGCGTGCGCCCCCCTCGGCGGCATGGGACGCCACAGTGGACCGCTACCTCGCAACGCCACGAGTTGTCGTGCTCCCGCGCCCCACCCGTCGATCACGCGACGACATGATGTTTGATTTCCAAGTGAAGAACATTCTGTGCTGCCTTGAAGACTTCAACAATGGCGTCCTGGAGGACGACAATGACAACGACAACGCCGGCGCGGCACGCCGCCTCCGCCGCTACCGGAATTAGTATTTTTTTGGGTTTAATACCGTATCTCGATCATATGAATATAAATTCGCAGTGTGACTGAATGGAAGATATGGTTTGAACGAACGTGCTTTTTTCTCTCTGAATGTACAGACTTATCAAACAATTTTCTTTAAAAACACGTCAATGGTTTTTAAATATAAAACAACCATCGCAAATGTTTTAGATAGAACACCCGTATGCAAACCGACAGTTTCCCCAGGAAGCCAAGGGAAAATGTGCTGAGCAGGATTTGTGCAGCTCTTGATCGCAACGTTTTAGATAGAACACCCGTATGCAAACCGACAGCTTCCCCAGTAAGCCAAGGGAAAATGTGCTGAGCAGGATTTGTGCAGCTCTTCATTGCAAACATTTTAGATAGAACACCCGAATGCAAAGTGAGAGCTATGGTCTTCCCCAGTAAGCCAAGGGAAAATTCGCCGCACAGGATTTGTGCATCTCTTCAACGCAAACGGTTCAGATTGAATACGGTATGCAAAGCGAGACTTCGCCGCTAAGCCAAGAGAAAATCTGGCACGCAGGATTTGTACATCCCTTAAATGCAAACGGTTTTTTCGGAAGATCCGTGTGCAACCACGTACAGACAATTTGACAGATTTGCATCTGTCATATTGGGTATATTGCTATTTGTCAAATTGGAATGATTGACATTTGTTGATCTAGTAACATTGCCCTTTGTCAACCTTGTAACCCTGCCATTGGTCAAAATATGCAGCTAAACATCACTAGCACTATCTAATTTTGCAACTGAAATTCCGTAAGCATAGATTTCATTCATAGATTAAGCAATCGTTCTTTATACAAATAGTTCAACTTGACAGCTGAACCGACCAAACTTTTCCCCAATTGTTGCCAACCACGTACTGAAATAGCTTGTTCAACTATATATACTAGCTAATTTTAAGTACGTAGTTCAGTTCAACAACATCTATAGTCAGATGAACTGAACAAAATAGCCCCTAAATACTACTACTACATAGGGGTTTTTGTACAACTTCCGGCAGCTTCTCCTCTGCCGAGCGCGCTCAGTAAGAGGCAGAGGAGGAGGAGCCTACCGACGAGCTGGACAACTTCAATACGGTGCCTACCGCTGCTGCACCTTCAGCAACGCTCAACTCGAATGCCCTCTCTCGCTCCAGACGACCCCTCTCAAAGCGGCGGGACTCCTCGTAGATCTCCCGATTCCTCGCCTCTACAGCGGCATGTTCTGCGGCCATGGCGGTGGTAAGGCTCTTTGCGTGCTTGATGAGGTGCTCCTCCTCCTCCCACAGGAACTCGATGTAGCGGGCAAGGTCGCTGACGCACGTGCGGGCCTCCACCTCCGCCTCCCGCCTTCAGGTGGCAGTGGCGGAGCGGGTGATCACCCTGGCGGTCAACGGTGGGCTGGCGGCCATGGCTGCCGACGATGAGGTGGTGGCCACGACCACCACCTCCCGCCTTCGGGCCACGGTGGCAGAGCGGGTTATGGCCATGGTGGCCGATAGTGGGGTGGCGGCCAGGACAGCCACCTCCCGCCTTCGGGCCGCGGTGGCAGAGCGGGCGATGGCCCTGGCTTTCGACGGTGGTGTGGCGGCCACGGCGGCAGACGGTGGGGTGACGGCAACAGTGGCCGGCAACAGCTACCAATGGGCAGCGTCGGCGGAGCGTGTGGTGGGTGTTCTGCGCACACCCAACAAGGACGCCACGCGCACTACACTACACCGGGGACTGCGCCGCTGCCACGGTGTAGCCTCCCAGCTGGAGCTGTCCTTTGATGACGACGGAGTGGCTGAGCTACGATGACGGACCGGTGCCATTGGCGATTGTGGTAGAAGCAGACGACATAAGCTACAGGGAGGGAGGGGAAAATGCGACGCAGGACTCGCCGGCCGTGAGGGTTTATATAGCAGGCCGGTAAGCATTGGGATTTTGGGAGATTTCACCGAGTCGGGCAGGAAGCTTGCGTGGGAACCTGCGCGGGAATGGGCTCACTGATGATTCATTGGCACCACTTCGATCCACCGTTTGACCAAAAGAATGCCCCCGCGCACTGCTCAAGCTTGCGCCCGAAGCCGTCTGTGGCAGCGGGGTGACCAGACGTGCGAGACGAGGACGAAAGGACACGTACACATACGGTTAATAAAAAAACATCTGTGATTTAATTACCTAATACCCCCGTCCTGGTTTATAAGCCGTCTTTGTATTTTTGTGCCAAATTTTTACTTGAGATTTAACTAATAAAATACGAATGCATGTCGCCAAAGATTATATCGTTGGATTCGTATTTGAAAATAGTTTCCAATTATATAATTTTTATAACATGCGTTAACATTTTGTTAGTTAAATTTAAGGTCAAAATATGGCACATAATATAAAGGGGACTAATAGACCAAGACGGAGGTAGTAGCACGCGCCCGCTCTCTACGCAACGTCGCAACTGCCGGCCGGCTTGTAGACGACCATTCCCTGCGTGTTCAACTGCTCTATGGGTGTGGTTGCTCGGCGTTGAGGCGGCCGTGGCGCGCACTGCTCGCGTTCCACCACACGCGCTCTGCTCTCGTGTCCCTCCCGCGCTCTGCCCTCGTCCCTCCACGCGCGCTGCTAGTGTTTGGGTGATGTTTGCTTGAACTACGTCGGTATTTCCCCAAAGAGGAAGGGATGATGCAGCACAACAACGATAGGTATTTCCCTCAGTGATGAGAACAAGGTTATCGAACCAGTAGGAGAACCAAGCAACACTACGTAAACAGCACCTGCACACAAAGAACAAATACTTGCAACCCGACGTGTTAAAGGGGTTGTCAATCCCTTTCGGGTAACGGCGCCAGAAATTGGCAAACGGACGGGAGATAAATTGTAGTAGATTGGATAAATAGATCGCGAATAAAATAAAGTGAAGCAAAATATTTTTGGGTTTTTAGAAATATAGATCTGAAAATAAAAGTAGCAAATAAATAAAAAGGCAAATAGCAAAATAGATCTGAAAATATATGATGAGAAAATAGACCCGGGGGCCGTAGATTTCACTAGTGGCTTCTCTCGAGAAAAATAGCATATGGTGGGTAAACAAATTACTGTTGGGCAATTGATAGAACTTCAAATAATTACGAGGATATCTAGGCAATGATCATTATATAGGCATCACGTCCAAGATTAGTAGACCGACTCCTGCCTGCATCTACTACTATTACTCCACACATCGACCGCTATCCAGCATGCATCTAGTGTATTAAGTTCATGGAGAAACGGAGTAATGCAATAAGAACGATGACATGATCTAGACAAGATCTATTTATGTAGAAATAGACCCCATCTTGTTATCCTTAATAGCAACGATGCATACATGTCGATTCCCCATCTGTCACTGGGATCAAGCACCGTAAGATCGAACCCATCACAAAGCACCTCTTCCCATGGCAAGAAAAATCAATCTAGTTGGCCTAGCTAAACCAAAGATTCGAAGAAGAAATACGAGGCTATAAGTAATAATGCATATAAGAGATCAAAAGACTCAAATAACTTTCATGGATAAAAACATAGATCTGATCATAAACTCAAAGTTCATCGGATCCCAACAAACACACCGCAAAAAAGAGTTACATCAAATAGATCTCCAAGAGACCATTGTATTGAGAATCAAAAGAGAGAGAGAGAGAGAGAGAGGAAGCCATCTAGCTACTGCCTACGGACCCGTAGGTCTACAATGAACTACTCACGCATCATCGGAGAGGCACCAATGAGGATGATGAAACCCTCCGTGATGGTGTCTAGATTGGATCTGTGGTTTCTGGAACTTGCAGCGGCTGGAATTGATTTTCGTCGACTCCCCTAGGGTTTCTGGAATATTGGGGTATTTATAGAGCAAAGAGGCGGTGCGGGATGCGGCCGAGGTGGGCACAACCCACCTGGGCACGCCTGGGCCCCCAGGCACGCCCTGGTGGGTTGTGCTCCCCTCGGAGCCCCCCTCAGGTACCTTTTTGGCCCAACTTGTGTCTTCTGGTCCAGAAAAAATCACCAAAAGGTTTCACTGCGTTTGGACTCCGTTTGGTATTGATTTCATGTGAAGTAAAAAACAAGCAAAAAACAGCAACTGGCACTGGGCACTATGTCAATAGGTTAGTCCCAAAAAATGATATAAGGTTGCTATAAAATGATTGTAAAACATCCAAGAATGATAATATAACAGCATGGAACAATAAAAAAATTATAGATACGTTGGAGACGTATCAGCATCCCCAAGCTTAATTCCTGCTCGTCCTCGAGTAGGTAAATGATAAAAAACAGAATTTTTGATGTGGAATGCTGCCTAACATGTTCATCACATATTCTTTTCTTTGTAGCATGGACATTTGGAATTTTATATTATTCAAAGCAATAGTCTAGTTTTGACATGAAGATTTCAATACTCAAGCATATCTACAAGCAACCATGTCTTTCAAAATATCAACACTAAAACAAGTTATCCCTAGCCCATTATGCTCAATCATTGATCCATTCATGAAACACACTCGCATATTAGCTACACCCAATGCTCAAGTACGATCATAGTGCCCCTTAGTTGGTGCTTTATAAGAGAAGATGGAGACTCAAAATAAAAATTGCATAAAGTAAAAGAAAGGCCCTTCGCAGAGGGAAGTAGGGATTTGTAGAGGTGCCAGAGCTCAAAGCGAAAAAAGTAGAGATAAAACATTTTGGGTGGCATGCTTTTCCTGTCAATGAGAACGATCGAGTAGTTTCCAATACTTTCCATCCTAGATATATCATAGGCGGTTCCCAAACAGAAAATAAAGTTTATTCCTTTTTCCACCATACTTTCACTTTCCATGGCTAGCCGTATCCACGGGTGCCCTCCATACCAACACTTTCCAAGGAATTTATTATTTGACAACATAAAGTAAATTCATTTTTCATTTCGGGACTGGTCATCCCTAATTCCTTTGTCGTACTCTCATGCAATGACAAGTGAATAAACACTCATCTTGAGAATAACACATCTTGCATGGAAATATATCAGCCACCCCCTACCGTTTCATGAGCGGTACGAGCACACAAAAGAGAAATTTATTTTGAAATTAGAGATGGCACATACAAATTTGCTTAGAACGGCACGGAAATACCGCATATAGGTAGGTATAGTGGACTCATATGGCAAAATTGGTTTAAGGATTTTGGATGCACAAGTAGTGATCATACTTAGTGCAAATGAAGGCTAGCAAAAGATTGAGAAGCATCCAACCAAGAAACGAAAAATATCATAAGCAAGCATTAAGCATAACTAACACCGAATAATGCACCACAAGTAGGATGTAATTTCATTGCATAACTATTGACTTTCGTGCTTGCATAGGGAATCACAAACCTTAACACCAATATTCTTACTAAAGCATAATTACTCACCAACATGACTCAGATATCACTATCATCATATCTCAAAAATATTACAAAGAATCAAGTGTATTTTGTCCAATGATCTTCATGAAAGTTTTTATTATATCCTTCTTGAATATCTATCACTTTGGGACTAGTTTCATATGTTGCTTTTGATAAGCTCAAACAAATTTAAGTGAAGAATATGAGCATAAACCTTAACACCAATATTCTTACTAAAGCATAATTACTCATCAACATGACTCACATATTATATCAACATATCGCTAAACTATTACAAGGAATCAAGTTTATTTTGTCCAATGATCTTAAAGTTTATATTATATCCCTCTTGAATATCTATCACTTTGGGACTAATTTCATTTGTTGCTTTTGATAGCTCAAACAAATCTAAGTGAAGAACATGAGCATAAAATTTTCTTCTCTCAAAATAATTTAAGTGAAGCAAGAGAGAATTTCTAAAAAAAAAATTTACTAACTCTCAAATAAATCTAAGTGAAGCATGAGATCATTTCTTAAAAAATACTAAAGCACACCGTGCTCAAAAAGATATAAGTGAAGCACTAGAGCAATTCCATAGCTCATAAAGATTTAAGTGAAGCATAGAGAGCAATTCTAACAAGTCATAGCATAATTTTGGCTCCCTCAAATAGGTGTGTCCAGCAAGGATTCAGGACTAAAAATAAAAAGCAAAACAAGCAAAGACTCATATCATACAAGACGCTCCAAGCAAAACTCATGATATGTGACGAATAAAAATATAGCTCCAAGTAAAATACCGATGGTCGTTAGAAGAAAGAGGGGATGCCACTCGGGCATCCGCAAGCTTAGTTGCTTGCTTCTCTTTGGATAATGGCTTGGGGTGCCATGGGGCATCCCCAAGCTTAGGCTCTTCTTACTTCTTATTCCTTCATCCATCGTAATCTCACCCAAAACTTGAAAACTTCAATCACACAAAACTCAACAAAACCTTCATGAGATCCGTTAGTATAAGAAAACCAATCTTTACTTTAAGTACTGTAGAAAACCCATTCAAATTTTGTTCTTGCATAATATCTACTGTATTATAACTTTACCATGGCTCATACCCCCCCGATAAAAACCATAGATTCATCAAAATAAGCACACAATGCAAAAAAAAACAGAATCTGTCAAAAACAGAATAGTCTGTAAAGATGCGAATTGTTCTCATACTTCTGTAAATCCGAAAATTCTGAAAAATTAAGAAAACATTGGAAATATGTATATCAATCTTGTGTAAAGAAATCAGAATTTTTCATCTCTTCTGTGAATTTTCAAAATTGTTTTACTGGACGCAAAAGTTTCCGTTTTCCAACAAGATCAAATCAACTACTACCAAAGCTATCCTAAAGGCTTTACTTGGCACAAATACTAATTAAAACACAAAAACACAATCATAACAGTAGCATAATTGTGCAAACACCCAAGAACAGAATGAAAAAGACAAAAATGAATTTTATTCATTGGGTTGCCTCCCAACAAGCGCTATCATTTTACGCCCTTAGCTAGGCATAATGCAAAGATCTAAGTATTGTCATCTTTGTTTCTAGATCCATAAGATGCCCTGATGATTGATTCATATGGTGGCTTAATTCTTGTTATAGGGAAGTGTTCCATACCCTTTCTCAAAGGAAATTGGAATTTGATGTTCCCTTCTTTCATGTCAATCACGGCACCTATAGTGCGCAAAAACGGTCTACCAAGAATAATTGGACAAGACGGATTGCAATTAATATCAAGAACAATAAAATCTATGGGCACATAATTCCTATTTGAAAGAATAAGAACATCATTAATTCTTCCCATAGGCTTTTTAATAGTAGAATCTGCCAAGTGCAAATTTAAAGAACATTCTTCAATATCGGTAAGACCAAGCACATCACATAAAGATTTCGGAATTGTAGAAACACAAGCACCCAAATCACACAAAGCAAAACACTCATAATTTTTAATCTTGACTTTGATAGTAGGTTCCCATTCGTCATGTAATTTTCCAGGAATTGAAATCTCTAATTCCAACTTTTCTTCCAAAGCATTCATCATAGCATCAACATTATGTTTAGTAAAAGCTTTATTTTATTCATAGGCATGGGGTGAATTTATCATGGATTGCAATAAAGAAATACAATCAATCAAAGAGCAATTATCATAATTAAAGTCTTTGTAATCCAAAAGAGTGGGCACATCACTAGTTAAAGTATTGACCTCTCCAAACCCACTTTTATCAATTTTCTCAACAAGATTTTCACCCTCCAAATTATCGGGACGCCTTCTAGCTAAAGTTGACTCTTCTTCAGTCCCTTTTTCATCAATTTTAATTTTACTAAATAAGGAATCAATAGAAGAAACACCAATCACTTTAAGATCTTCATCATTTTTGTGAAAGCAATCACTGGAAAACACTTTTTCCAAAAATTCTCTTCTAGCTCTAAGCATAGCGGTTCTTTTCTTACTTTCATCCATAGAAACATATAAAGCTTTAATTGATTCTTCAACCTTAGGCACAAAATTTTTCATCTTGAGATTTTCTACATCATGAGAAATTCTATCAAGGCTTCTAGACAAATCATCAATCTTACTCAATTTTTCTTCCATCGTAGAGTTAAAATTCTTTTGAGCATTGATAAATTCTTTAATATTATTCTCAAAATCAGAGGTGTTCCTATTATTATTATAAGAAGGATTACCATAGGAATTACCATAATCATTAGAGGAATTACTAGGAAAAGGCCTAGGATTAAAATTACCTCTATAAGCATTGTTATTGAAATTGTTTCGAGAGATAAAATTCACATCTACGGCATCACTATTTTGCTCAATCAAAGTAGACAAAGGCACATCATTAAAATCAATAGGAGCACTTTTATTAGCAACCAATTTCATAAGAGCATCAACTTTTTCACTCAAAGAAGAAATTTCTTCAACCGAATTAACCCTTTTACTAGAAGGAGCTCTTTCGGTATGCCATTGTGAATAATTTGCCATAATATTGTCTAGCAATTTAGTAGCTTCACCCAAAGTAATTTCCATAAAATTACCACCCGTAGCGGAATCTAAAAGATTTCTAGAAACAAAATTCAATCCCGCATAAAAAAATTGTGTGATCATCCAAAGATTTAAACCATGAGTAGGACAATTTCTTAGCATCAATTTCGTTATTTCCCAAGATTGCGCAACAAGTTCATGCTCAAGTTGCTTAAAATTCATGATTTGAGTCCTAAGGGAAATAATTTTCGCGGGCGGAAAAGACATAGTAATAAAAGAATCTTTGCACTTATCCCAAGAATTGATACTATTGCGAGGCAAAGAAGAAAACCAAATTTTTGCACGATCTCGCAAAGAAAACGGGAATAATTTCAACTTCACAATATCATTGTCCACATCTTTTTTCTTTTGCATATCGCATAATTCCATGAATGTATTAAGATGGGACGCGTCATCCTTACTAGGAGTACCGGAAAATTGATTTTTCATAACAAGATTCAACAAAGCGGCATTAATATCACAAGACTCCGCACTAGTGGCAGGAGGAGCAATCGGAGTGCTAATAAAATCATTGTTGTTGGTATTGGAGAAATCACACAACTTGGTGTTCTCTTGAGTCATTGTGACTACGCAACAAGATTGCACTCAAAAACAGGTCTGATGAGAAAACGGCGAACGAAAAAGAGGGCGAATAAAACAGCAAATTTTTGTGAAGTGGGGGAGAGGAAAACAAGAGGCAAATGGCAAATAATCTAAATTGCAAGGAGATGAGATTTGTGATTAGGAACCTGGTAGATGTTGATGATGTCTCCCCGCAACGGCGCCAGAAATTCTTTTTGATGTTTGCTTGAACTACATCGGTATTTCCCCAAAAAGGAAGGGATGATGCAACACAGCAATGGTAGGTATTTCCCTCAGTGATGAGACCAAGGTTATCGAACTAGTAGGAGAACCAAGCAACACTACGAAAACAACAACTGCACACAAAGAACAAATACTTGCAACCCAACGTGTTAAAGGGGTTGTCAATCCCTTTCGGGTAACGGCGCCAGAAATTGGCAAACGGATGGGAGATAAATTATAGTAGATTGGATAAATAGATCGCATATAAAATAAAGTGAAGCAAAATATTTTTGTGTTTTTAGAAATATAGATCTGAAAATAAAAGTAGCAAATAAATAAAAAGGCAAATAGCAAAATAGATCTGAAAATATATGATGAGAAAATAGACCCGGGGGCCGTAGATTTCACTAGTGGCTTCTCTCGAGAAAAATAGCATACGGTGGGTAAACAAATTACTGTTGGGCAATTGATAGAACTTCAAATAATTATGACGATATCCAGGCAATGATCATTATATAGGCATCACGTCCAAGATTAGTAGACCAACTCCTGCCTGCATCTACTACTATTACTCCACACATCGACCGCTATCCAGCATGCATCTAGTGTATTAAGTTCATGGAGAAACGGAGTAATGCAATAAGAACGATGACATGATGTAGGCAAGATCTATTTATGTAGAAATAGACCCCATCTTGTTATCCTTAATAGCAACGATACATACGTGTCGGTTCCCCTTCTGTCACTGGGATCAAGCACCATAAGATCGAACCCATCACAAAGCACCTCTTCCCATGGCAAGAAAAATTGATCTAGTTGGCCTAACTAAACCAAAGATTCAAAGAAGAAATACGAGGCTATAAGTAATCATGCATATAAGAGATCAAAAGACTCAAATAACTTTCATGGATAAAAACATAGATCTGATCATAAACTCAAAGTTCATCGGATCCCAACAAACACACCGCAAAAAAGAGTTACATCAAATAGATCTCCAAGATACCATTGTATTGAGAATCAAAAGAGAGAGACGAAGCCATCTAGCTACTGCCTATGGACCCGTAGGTCTACAATGAACTACTCACGCATCATCGGAGAGGCACCAATGAGGATGATGAACCCCTCTGTGATGGTGTCTAGATTGGATCTGTGGTTTCTGGAACTTGCGGTGGCTGGAATTGATTTTCGTCGACTCCCCTAGGGTTTCTGGGATATTGGGGTATTTATAGAGCAAAGAGGCGGTGCAGGAGGCAGCCGAGGTGTGCACAACCCACCTGGGCGCGCCTGGGCCCCCAGGCGTGCCCTGGTGGGTTGTGCTCCCCTCAGAGCCCCCCTCGGGTACTTTCTTGGCCCAACTTGTGTCTTCCGGTCGAGAAAAAATCACCAAAAAGTTTCGCTGCGTTTGGACTCCGTTTGGTATTGATTTTATGCGAAGTAAAAAACAAGAAAAAAATAGCAACTGGCACTAGGCACTATGTCAATAGGTTAGTCCAAAAAAAAGATATAAAGTTGCTATAAAATGATTGTAAAACATCCAAGAATGATAATATAACAACATGGAACAATCAAAAATTATAGATACGTTGGAGACGTGTCATTGGGGCCGGCGCATGATCACGTACGTTCGTGCTGCCTTTATGCATGCAGTTGCGCCGGGCGTGGCGCCACGATGCAGTTACCCGCTGCAAAAAGTGCCATGCGGACGCGCCGATAATCCAGGCCGCCCGGCCCCCATTTATTCCTGCGGCCATTAACCTTCATCTCTCGCGCCACACGATACAATAAGCACACCCACAACAACACATATAGAGAGGACATCCAACGGTTCCAATGGCGCTCCCCGTGGCTCCAATGGCGCTCCCAGCGGTCGACGACGACAACGAGGGGTAGTTCACCACGCATCATGTAGTGGACACCCATGTGAGGGGGAAGGCCCTCTCGGTGGTGTACACGAACGAGCCGGTCTCGGTGGAGAGCTCCATCCGAACTATGGAGCACTTGCTTGCTGAGGACAAGTACCAAGTGGTCGGCTTCGACCTCGAGTTCACTAGCGGTCGTGCCGGGCACGATCAGAAGGTTGCCGTCGCCCAGTTGTGCATGCGACCTGACGTCCTCGTCTACCACTACCACCTGGCCACAAGGCCTTGCGAGTGTTTCTCTAGCTTTATCAACAGCTCCGACTATAGTTTTGCTACGGTGGACACTACAAACGATCTAAAAGCGCTCAAGGTTTCGGGCTTGACCTGCCAGAATCTTGTCAACATCCATGACCACTACAAGGTCTGGGGCAGCGACAACAACAAGCAAAACTCCTTGGTTGACCTCGCCTCGGCCATCATCGACCCCTACTATATGAAGATGAAGGATGAGAGCAAGAAGGACAAGAACGCCTGGCACAGTGTCTCGCATCAGAGACTGGATGAAGAACACGTCAAGTACGCGGCCAAGGACGCGTACATAAGCTACGAGATGTACAGGCAGATCGTTGACATGAGGAAGTGTCTTCTTCCTGCCCCAGACAAGGGATCGAGCCACATAGCAGTGGCAGGAGCATCACAAGAAGTAGATGACTAGACGATCGTTTCTCCTAGTTTAGAATGCATGCAATTGTTTATTGAGGTATGTGAGAATGATATCTATAGTCACTAATGTAATTGGATGTTTATTTCAGTTATATATATATATATATATATATATATATATATATATATATGTTATTCTTCTGTAGACATAGCAAATCACACGGCTTATTAGCAGCAATCGTCTGTGTTATTATTGGTCTTCGCAGACATTTCTTATTACGGACCTGTTTGCCGTGTATCACACACATCTTGTTCAGCTGAACTGTTTCTGCTGTCTTGGCTCATCGCAAATAGTTCATCCAAGTGAACTGTATGCGCTCCATCGCACACATCTTGATCTGGCTGACCGTTTCTATTGTGTTGCCTAATCACACACAGATCATCCTAGTGAACTGTATGCCGTATATCGCACACACCCTCATCTGGCTGCCCGTTTCTGTTGTTCTGCCTCATCGCAAATAGTTCTGCTGGATTAACCGTTTGCCACGCATCGCACACGCAACTCTAATCTGAATCATGTTTGATGTCACCGCCATCGCAAACATTTTGTATCTTTTTTGACGGTTTTATTACATCACCGTTTGTGATTAATGCATCGCACACAGTTTCGTCGAAGGGTCTCTGATTGGACTGTCGCGTTTGGACCAACTTGCAGTAGTGACGGTGCTTTAACTGTCACCGGAATGTTACGGAAGGAAATTATGGATCTTAAACAGCAAGTCAATAAGCTCGAGGAGGAAAATCGCATCCTGAGGGGTATCATTGCCAAGAATAACGCACCACCAACCCCAAAAGAAGGAGACTTGAGTATATGGGTATGGGCACTCCCCTTGGCTTATGCCAAGATTGGGGGAGGTGCCCCGGTATCGTATCACCATCACATCTTTATATTTATCGTTTATCTTAGTTTGATCCTTTTGGTTAAATCTTGATCTAGTAGAATAAAAGTTTTAGTATGATCTAGTCTTTGAATTTTGCTTTGTGTTCTATCTATGTAATCGAGTGCGAGAATTATATAATAAAGGTTAGTTTTGAGTTAAGGGCTTTGCTTTCTTGCTTTGATCTTGGAAAAGAAAAAGAATAAAAGAAATAAAGGTTATATAATAAGCTTATGGAGAGTGATGACTTCACATATAAGAAGTATGATGCATGAAATTTGTTGAGGATTGACAAACATAGTATTGGTCATTGTTGCAATTAATAGGAAGTAATAAGGAAAGAGAGGTTTCACATATAAATAAACTATCTTGGACGTCTTTTGTGATTGTGAGCATTCATTAAAATATTATATGATAATAAGTTGATGTTAGACAAGGAAGACAACATAATGTGTTATGTTCCTTTATATCTGAATAGAAGTTATATTGTCATGGATCCTCCAACGTGTTGAGCTTGCTTCTCATCCTATGCTAACCAAAAATTCCGCGCTAAGTACAGATACTACTTGTGCATCCATAAACCTTTAACCTAGTTTTGCCATGAGAGTCCACTATATCTACCTACGGATTGAGTAAAATCCTTCAAGTAAGTTTTCATCCGTGCAAGCAATAAAAATTGCTCTCTAAGTATGAATGATCTCTTAGTGTGAGGAAAATAAGCTTTATACGAACTTGTGATGGGGAAGAAATAAAAGCGACTGACTGCATAATAATGTTCTCTATCAGAAGCGGCAATATAAATTGACGTTCTTTTGCATTAAGATTTCGTGCATCCACATGAAAGTGCATGACAACCTCTGCTTCCTCTGCGAAGGGCCTATCTTTTATTTTTACTTTCTACCTTTATGCAAGAGTCATGGTGATCTTCACCCTTCCTTTATATTTTCTCTTTTTGGCAAGCACTATGTGTTGGGGAAAGATCCATACATACATATCCACTCGGATGTAGGGGATCATAAAATATTATTGTTGACGTTACCCTTGAGGTAAATGGTTGGGATGCGAAACTATAAGCCCCTATCTTCCTATGTGTCTGATTGAAGCTTTGATCTCATAGGTATCGCGTGAGTGTTAGCAATTATGAAAGATGAAATGATGGTTGACTATGTGAACTTGCTAAATGAGAGATCTTACATGGACTCTTTCCGATGTTATGATAAATTGCAATTGCTTCAATGACTGAGATCATAGTTTGTTAGTTTTCAATAAATTTTTTGGTTCATACTTTACCTTGTGAATGAATTATCACTTTAGCATAAGAAGTTATATGACAATACATTGCTGTTCTAAAAGATGATCATGATGCCCTCATGTCTGTATTTTATTTTATCCACAGCTCTATCTCTAAACATGTGGTCGGCTTACGCTTGAGGACAAGCAAGGTCTAAGCTTGGGGGAGTTGATACATCTATTTTGCATCATGTTTTTATGTTGATATTTATTGCATTATGGGCTGTTATTTCACTTTATGATACAATTCTTATGCCTTTTCTCTCTTATTTTACAAGGTTTACATGAAGAGGGAGAATGCCGGCAGCTGGAATTCTGGACCGGAAAGGAGAAAATCTGAGATACCTATTCTGCACAACTCCAAATGTCCGGAAACTTTACGGAGAATTGTTTCGGAATATATAAAAAATATTGGGCAAAGAAAGAACAGAAGGGGACCCACCAGGTGGCCACAAGCCTAGGGGGCGCGCCCTACCCCCAGGGCGCACCTCCCGAGCTTGTGGGTCCCCTGGCCAGCCCCCGGTGTCCATCTTCTGCTACATGGAGGGTTTTGACCTAGAAAAAAATCATAAGGAAGCTTTCGGGGCGAAGCGCCGCCGTCTCGAGGCGGAACCTGGGCAGAAGAAATCTAGGGCTCCGGCAAAGTGATTCTGCCGGGGAAACTTCCCTTCGGGAGGGGGAAATCGAAGGCATCATCATCACCATCGATCCTCTCATCATGGGAGGGTCAATCTTCATCAACATCTTCACCATCACCATCTCCTCTCAAACCCTAGTTCATCTCTTGTATTCAATCTTTCCCTCAAAACCTCAGAGTGGTACCTATGGGTTGCTAGTAGTGTTGATTACTCTTTGTAGTTGATGCTAGTTGGTTTATTTGGTGGAAGATCATATGTTCAGATCCTTAATGATATTTATTGCCCCTCTGATCTTGAACATGAGCATGCTTCATGAGTAGTTATGTTTGTTCCTGAGGACATGGGAGAAGTATTGTTATAAGTAATCATGTGAATTTGGTATTCGTTTAATATTTTGATGAGATGTATGTTGTCTTTCCTCTAGTGGTGTTATGTGAGTGTCGACTACATGACACTTCACCATGATTTGGGCCTAGGGAACCCTAGTTTATGCGTTGCTTTGTAAGGGGCTGATTTGGATCCACATGTTTCATTCTATGGTTAGATTTATCTTAATTCTTCTTTCGTAGTTGTGGATGCTTGCGAGAGGGGTTAATCATAAGTGGGAGGCTTGTCCAAGTAAGGACAACACCCAAGCACCGGTCCACCCACTTATCAAATTATCAAAGTAATGAACGCGAATCATATGAGCATGATGAAAACTAGCTTGACAATAATTCCCATGTGTCCTTGGGAGCGCTTTGCTTTATATAACAGTTCATCCAGGCTTATCCTTTGCTATAAAAAGGATTGGGCCACCTTGCTGCACCTTTGTTACACTTGTTACTTGTTACCCATTACGAATTATCTTACTACCAAACTATCTGTTACCGATAATTTCAGTGCTTGCAGAAAATACCTTGCTGAAAACCGCTTGTCATTTCCTTCTGCTCCTCGTTGGGTTCGACACTCTTACTTATCAAAAGGACTACGATTGATCCCCTATACTTGAGGGTCATCACCACCCTTGTCCCCTGGGTATCCCTTTATAAGATGCACCAGGGGAGCTCACTTGGCCAGACAAGGCATTCATGCCCACACACTCACATGCTCACTCACGCATCCATCTACCAACTCTCATCCTCACACACACATGTGGCGTAGGGAAAGGAGCACTCGCCTCCTAGTGCCTCATCCAAACACAGCTCCAGGAGCAACTCTGTACGACCATATGTATCGCATATATACACCGAACATGCAGGAGTAGGGGTGTTACCTCCACGCGAGGGCCCTGAACCTGGGTAAACCACCGCGTGCTGTTGTCCAATCCCGTCCCGGATCTCCACTATAGCCTTGATCTCACCTCTTCAAGCCATCCCATGGCATCTATCGTGATGGCGCATCCCCCACGAGAATACAACCATAGTTGGCGCCCATCGTGGGGCCTGCTGCTGCTGAAACCGCGGTCCAGGTGGGACCCTCTTTGTCACCACCGCTGCGACATTGCCGCCGTCCACGTGCCCGCGTGCTGCATTTTGCTTCGGCTGTTCTGGCTGTGTGTCATCGCTCCTCCGTGCGCTCCTCCAATGCACGCGCATGCACCCGTCCTCTATTCGCCGCCATCCCGAACACCTCTTCTCCCTCCGCTCCTTGTAGCCCCAAGCACCGCCTGCTGATCCAGGTAATGGCCACACAAACCTCAGATAATCGCCATACACACCTCAGATAATGGCCATATATTCCCCATACACGCCCAGATAATGGACATACACTACCTGTACATTGGCCAGATGCAAGATAGATAATAGTTAGATAATGGCCATACACTGCCCGTGCATTGGCCAGATGCAAGACGGACACTGCCCATACACGACACATACACATGCTCGCCCCCAACCCCGCGCTCAGCCTCCCGGGTCACCACCGCTCCGCCCCCGCGCGCTGCTCCGGCCGGCTCCACGCGTGCGTCCGCGCCCTGCTCCGTCGCAGCAAAAAACTCGACCCGCCCCGGTAGCGGCGTCCGCGGCAAAAAAACTCCCCTGAGGAGTCCATCTCCATCCTCGCCCGCACTGGCCGGCTCAGGTGCACCCGCCAACAACCTCCCCCATGGGCCTCCTGCTCCGCGCTGGCTGCCGTCTCCACCACGTTGCTCCTCGTGCCGTCTAGCGCCCACGCACGCCCCGCGAAGGCTTCCCGCCGTTCCCGTTACGTGAACCTCGCGGGTCCGCACCCGTCCGACACCCCGCGTCCGGCCGCACGGGCCGAATGCTCCGCGCCCACCAACCCGGCCTCCAGCCAGCCACGCCACGCCCAGCCTACTCCGCGCTAGCTCTGCCACGCATCGCCTCCCCGCCCAGGCTCCGCTGCGCTGCCTCACCCAACTAAAAGAGTTCAAAGAAGACTCAAATAATATTCATGGATAATCCGATCATGGATCCCAACAAACACACCACAAAAAAGGATTACATCGAATAGATCTCCAAGAACATTGAGGAGAATATTGTATTGAAGATCAAAGAGAGAGAAGAAGCCATCTACCTACTAGCTATGGACCCATAGGTCTATGGTAAACTACTCACATCATCAGAGGGGAAGCAAGGTTGATGTGGAAGCCCTCTGTGGTCGATACCCCCTCCAGCAGAGTACCAAAAAAGGTCTACAGATGGGATCTCGTGAGAACAGAAAGTTGCGTCGGTGAAAAAAGTATTTTGGGTGGCTCTCTGATGTAAAGGGAATATTTGGGTATTTATAGAGCTGGAATTAGGTCAGGAGGTGCCACGAGGGGCCCACAAGCCTAGGGGACGCCCCCTAGGGCGCCCCTGCCAGGCTTGTCGCTGCCTCGTGGCACTTCAGGTCTTCTCCCAAAGCTTCTGGTGTCCCTTCTGGTCCAGAAAAAATCGTCAAAAAGTTTGGACTCCGTTTGGTACTGATTTTCTGAGAAGCCAAAAACAAGGAAAAAACCGCAACTGCCACTGGGCACTTGGTTAATAGGTTAGTCCCAGAAAATGATATATAATTGCATAATAAACATCCAAGATTTATACTATAATAGCATGGAACAATAAAAAATTATAGATACGTTGGAGACGTATCAGCCCCTGGGGGCCTGGCCCGCCACTACTGGCCATTTTGCGCCCGCCACTGCGAGGCATTCCTACAGTAGTCTGTACTTGGCGCGGGACGAGGAGCTATAATTTTGTGCCACACGGAATTTCTGAATTTGGTGCCACGGCAACGTTTTATGAAATGGTTGCCACAACAACATTTTCCAAAATTGCCACCACGACAACATTTTTGAAACGATTGCCACGGTAATGAATTATTGGCCGTCACGACACTTCAACAGAAGATTGAAGATGATCACGAAGGATTCCAAGCGCCCAGGGCTATACCGTATCATGCTTTTATGAACTACCTGAGATGTTTATCCCTTTGTTGTTTGCACCCTTTGATTGCGCAATAGTCAATTATTAGGGTGATCTCTCACAGTAAATATCAAGTTAAAAAGGGTGCTCTTCCCAGTGTTGCAACCGTCTATGACATTTTAGCATCACGGAGTATGTCATGTCCACATGAGTACAAATGGGGTGAGAGGTGTAAGACGGATATGGTCAGACCATCTATGCAGATAACACTCGGTTGTCTTGAAGTTCTGATAGAATCATTCTGAGCTCAGAGCACAAAGCATCAAAAGATGAACAAGAGTCATATGGTGATATGACCGGCAATTTCTTTCCCACAGGTGAAAATTCTCGTCATTAGTGATGCCCACATCAATGACTAAGAACTAGATTTGGATCTTGAATCACTCACTATTAGTTGTGAGAGATATTGAGTTGAGTGGGAGTGCAATTTATATTAAATATGTTTAATCACTAGTGCAAACTTAATTATGAAAATGTCTAAGTTGAATCTTGTGTTTATTGTTGTAGATCAATGGCTTGCAATATTTTAAATTTAGCACCTCTTTTTGAGAAAGATAAATTAACTGCTAATGGTGGAAACTATGAGGTTTGGATCCACACTCTGAGATTTGTTCTCAAGGGTGCTAAGAAAGAATATGTGTTGGATCAAAAAATTGGTGACTACCCAGCGCCTGGAGTGTCTCAAGATGTCATCAATGTGTTTATATCTCGCAAGAATGATTTCAGTGTCGTCAAAAGTATTATGCTATCATGCATGATCAAGTGTTACAGAAACATTATCAAGAACTCAGTCCCATCGATATTGTCGATGCACTAGAATTTCTGTTTCACAAAGACCCAACTGAAGTTCATGAGAAGACTGAGCCAATAAATGAATGCAAGATAGCTGAGAAAGTTAACAGGTTGCAGACTATTATGATAGTGTAACTGCAATGGGAGTCAATATTCCCAAAACACAAGAGAATGATTTGATGTTCTCTTTGCTTTATGATGCAATTCTCAAGAACCATGAAATTGGATTGTGGAATCAACAAAAGTTGTTGATAAACAAGAAAAAAAGTTTCAAAAGAAAAGAAACAAGGGTGGAGCTTCTCGCAAGACTATACATTTTTACTGCAAAGAGGAACGACACTGGAAAAGAAATTGCTTGAAGTATCTGGCGGATAAGAAGAACAAGTCTTCTAGTAAACGTATAAAAATTATACAAGTTAATGTTATTGATATTCCACTCACCAAAAATTCCAATTCATGGGTATTTGATACTGGATCTGTTGCTAATATTTGCAACATGATTACACGAAGGAGGGATTATGGAATGTTCGGAAGCTAAGTAGAAATGAAGTTGTGGTGCGAGTCAGGAATGGTGATGGGACCGCTGCTCAAGCCGTCGGTGTCATGTCTTTGGATTTAACTTCGGGATTGGTTTTAGAACTAAGTAATTGTTATTTTGTTCCGAAGTTATGTCAAAATATAATCTCCGGATCACGTTTGATAAATGAAGGTTATTCTTATAAATCTGAAAACAATGGTTGTTCAATATATTATTAGGATATGTTTTATGGATTTTCACCCATGATTGGTGGATTATTCATATTAGATCTTGAACGGGAAAAGGTTGTCTATAACATTATTGCTAAACGTCTTAAGAGGACTTATAATACCACTTATATGTGGCATTGTCGTCTTGGTCATATCGGAAAGAAACACATGTAGAAACTTCATAAAGATGGGGTGTTAAAATATTTTGATTTTGAATCATTTGATACAAGTGAAGCTTGTCTGACGAGTAAAATGACTAAAACGCCATTTACTGGTCATCCAGAATGGGCAATTGAATTATTGGATATAATACATAGTGATGTATGTGGTCCAATGAGTATTCCGGCGCGCGGTGGATACTTGTAATTCATAACCTTCACCGATGATTTAAGTAGATATCGATATATTTACTTGATGAAACATAAGTCTGAAACATTTGAAAAGTTCAAAGAATTCCATAACGAGGTTGAGAATCTTTGTGGCAAAAAGATAAAGTTTCTATGATCGGATCGTGGAGGGGAATATCTTAGTCATGAGTTTAGCAAACATCTAAGTGATTGCGGAATTGTCTCACAACTTACTCCTCCAGGAACTCCATAGAGAAATGGAGTATCTGAAAGGTGTAACCAACTTTATTGGACATGGTGAGGTCAATGATGTCATTTACCGATCTGCCTTTGTCATTTTCAGGATTTGCTATTGAAACATCAACATATGCACTAAATAGAGCACCATCTAAGTGTGTAGAGATGACGCCATACGAGTTATGGAATGGGAAGAACCCAATTTGTCGTATCACAAAAATTGGGGTTGCGAGAATTATGTAAAACGTTTAGAACCAAATAAGCTCGATACCAAGGTAGCCAACTATTACTTTGTAGGTTATCCCAAAGAAACAATTGGGTATTCTTTCTACCAAAAGTCAGAAGAAAAAGTGTTTGTCGCAAGGAATGGACACTTTCTCAAGAAGGAGTTTCTCGCTAAAGAAGTAAGTGGGAGGACAGTACAACTTGATGAGATTACTGAATCTCCAGAAGTGAATAGGACTAACAAAATGGAATCTGTTCCAGAAATTGTCCACATAACTGAATTAGAAGTTACTACACTAGCTGTAGAAACTCCGATTAAGATTGTAACTGAATGGTGTACGTCAGGAAGAGTTATCGAACCTCTTGAATGGTTTCATAATGAAACATTCATCTTAGAGGAAGATGAGCCTGCACTATACAAGGAAGCAATGGCGGCGCCCAGCTCAAAACAATGGCTCAAAGCCATGCAATCCGAAATGGATTCCATGTACGAGAATCAAGTTTGGAACTTGGTTGATCCTCTAGAGGGTGTAAAGCGCATACAATGTTAATGGATCTTCAAGAGGAAAACACATGCAGATGATAATCCCACCATCTACAAAGCAAGGCTAGTTGTGAAAGGGTTTTCGCAAGTAGAGAGAGTTGATTATGATAAGACTTTCTCTCCAGTAGCAACGCTTAAGTCTGTATGGATTATGATAGCTATAGCTGCATATTTTGATTACGAGATATGGCACATGGATGTCAAAACTGCTTTCCCAAATGTAAATCTAACAGAGGATGTACACATCATACAACCACAAGGTTTTGTTAATCCAAAGGATACCGGAAAGGTGTGCAAGCTTCAAAGATCAATCTATTGTTTGAAGCAAGCATCAAGGAGCTGGAATCAACGTTTTGATAAAGTTGCAAAAGAGTTTTGATGAGGAACGAAGCATGAAAATAAAAAAAAATCCTACGAACACCCAAGATCTAATCTAGGAGATGTATAGCAACAATAGGGAAGTGTTGTATACATTCCCTTGTAGACTGAAAGCGTTAACGATCTAGAGACCGTGGTTGGCGTAGTCGTACTCGTGTCGCGATCCAATCCGATCCAAGTACCGCACGTGCGGCACCTCCGTGTTTAGCACACGTACGGATCGATGGCGTCCTCTCCTTCTTGATCCAACAAGGGAGGGAGAGGAGGTAGATGAGATTTGAAACAACACGACGGCGTGGTGGTGCTGGTGGTAGCAGAACTCCGACAGGGCTTCGCTAAGCGCTGACGGAACGTGGAGGAGGAGTAACGGGAGGGAGAGGGGGCAAGCACGAGAGGGTCGGCTGCCCCCTGCACCTCCCCACTATATATAGGGGCGAGGGAGGGGCGTGGAAGCCCTAGCCCCTATCCCAAGGCAGGGGCGGCGGCCAAGGGGAGAGGAGTGCCCTCCAAGCCAAGTGGAGGCCCTCCCCTTCCCCATGGGCATGGGCCTTGTAGGGGCTGGTGCCCCTAGCCCATTAAGGCCGGGGTGCCCCCCCTACAGCCCATGCTAATGTATGGGACATGGTGGAACCCTCCGAGGACTTCCGGACCCCCCCCCCCCCCCCCCGAACCCTCTAGAACCTTCCGGTGGCTTCCCGGTACAATACCGAAAAAACCGGACTTTTTTCCGGAACCCCGACAACAACTTTCCATATATAAATCTTTATATCTGAACCATTTTGGAGCTCCTCGTGACATACTGGATCCCATCTGGGACTCTGAACAACCTTAGGATTTTCCACTATTAATATCTCAATACTACCCTAGCGCTACCGAACGTTAAGTGTGCGACCCTACAGGTTCGGAACATGCAGACATGACCGCGACTCCTCTCCGGTCAATAACCAATAGTGGAACCTAGATGCCCATATTGGTTCCTACATATTCGACGAAGATCTTTATCGGTTGAACCATGATGTCAAGGATTCGGTCAATCCCGTATGCAGTTCCTTTTGTCCGGCGATATGTTACTTGTCCGAGATTCGATCGTCGATATCTCCATACGTAGTTCAATCTCGTTACCGACAAGTCTATTTACTTGTTCTGTAATACAAGATCACGTGACTAAACTCATTATTCACATGAGGCTTCTTATGATGTTGTATTAACGAGAGGGCCCGGAGATATCTCTCCGTCACACAGAGCGATAAATCCCAGTATGGATCCATGCAACCCAACAGACACCTTCGGAGATACCTGTAGAGCACCTTTATGATCACATAGTTATGAAGTGATGTTTGATAGCACACAAGGCATTCCTCCGGTATCCGGGAGTGGCATGATCTCATGGTCTAAGTAATTGATACTTGACATGAAGAAAGCTGTAGCAAATAACCAAACGATCTGATGCTAAGCTTACGATTGGGTCTGTCCATCACATCATTCTCCTAATGATGTGATCCCATTATCAAATGACAACTCATGTCCATGGTTAGGAAACCATAACCATCTTTGATCAACAATCTAGTCTGGTAGAGGCTTACTAGGGACACGGTGTAGTTTATGTATTCACACATGTATTTAAGTTTCAGGTTAATACAATTCTAGCATGAATAATAAACATTTATCATGAACGGGAAATATGATAATAACCATTTTATTATTGCCTCTAGGGCATATTTCCAACAGTCTCCCACTTGCACTAGAGTCAATAATCTAGTTCACATTGCCATGTCATTAACACCCAATGAGTTCTGGGGTTTGATCATGTTTTGCTTGTGAGAGAGGTTTTAGTCAACGGGTCTACAACATTCAGATCCATACGTACTTTGCAAATTTGTATATCTACAATGCTCTGTATGGAGCTACTCTAGCTAACTGCTCCCACATTCCATATGTATCTGGATTGAGACTCAAAGTCATCCGGATTGGTGCCAAAGCTTGCATCGACGTAACCCTTTATGATGAACTCTTTATCACCTCCATAACCGAGAAATATTTCCTTAGTCCTCTTTAGATACCTAAGGATATTCTTGACCGATGTCCAGTGATCTACTCCTGGATCACTTTGGTACCTCCCCGCCAGACTTATGGCAAGGCATACATCAAGTCTAGTACAAAGCATGGCATATATTATAGAGCCTATGGCCGAGGCATAGGGGATGACCTTCATCCTTTCTCTTTCTTCTGCCGTGGTCGGGCTTTGAGTCTGACTCAACTTCACACCTTGCAACACAGGCAAGAACGCCTTCTATGACTGGTCCATTTTAAACTTATTCAAAATCTTGTCAAGGTATGTGCTTTGTGAAAGTCCTATCAAGCGTCTCGATCTATCTCTATAGATATTGATGTCCAATATGTAAGCCACTTCACCTAGGTCTTTCATTGAAAAACTCTTGTTCAAATAACCCTTTATGCTTTCCAGAAATTCTATATAATTTCCAATCAATAATATGCCATCCACATATAGTATTAGAAATGCTATAGAGCTCCCACTCACTTTCTTGTAAATACAAGCTTCTCCGTAAGTTTGTATAAAACCAAAAGCCTTGATCACCTCATCAAAGCATAAATTCAAACTCCGAGATGCTTGCACCAGTCCATAGATGGATCGCTGGAGCTTGCATACCTTGTTAGCATCCTTAGGATCGATAAAACCTTCTGGTTGCATCATATACAACTCTTCCTTACGGAACCTGTTAAGGAATGTCGTTTTGACGTCCATTTGCCAGATCTCATAATCATAAAATGCGGCAATAGCTAACATAATTCTAACAGACTTAAGCATTGCTATGGGTGAGAAAGTCTCATCATAGTCAACCCGTTGAACTTGTTGGGAACCCTTTGCGACAACTAGAGCTTTATAGAGGGTGACATTACCATCAGCGTCTGTCTTCTTCTTGAAGATCCATTTATTCTCATTGGCTTGCCGATCATCGAGCAAGTCCACCAAAGTCCATACTTTCTTCTCATACATGGATCCTATCTCGGATTTCATGGCCTGAAGCAATTTTTCAGAATCTGGGCTCATCATAGCTTCCTCGTAGTTCGTAGGATCGCCGTTGTCAAACAGCATGATTTCCAGGACTGGATTACCGTACCACTCTAGTGCGGAACGTACCCTGGTCGACCTACAAAGTTCAGTAGTAACTTGATTCGAAGTTTCATGATCATCATCATTTAGCTTCCTCTTCGGTTGGTGTAGGCATCACGGGAACTGCTTTACGTGATGTGCTACCTTCCAATTCGAGAGAAGTTACAATTACCTCATCAAGTTCTACTTTCCTCCCACTCACTTCTTTCGAGAGAAACTCCTTCTCTAGAAAGGACCCATTCTTGGCAACAAAGATCTTGCCCTCGGATCTGTGGTACAAGGTATACCCAGTGGTCTCTTTAGGGTATCCTATGAAGACGCACTTCTTCGTGTTGGGTTCGAGCTTATCAGGCTGAAGCCACTTGACATAAGCGTTGCATCCCCAAACTTTAAGAAATGACAACTTAGGTTTCTTGCCAAACCATAATTCATACGATGTCGTTGTCGGTGTCAAAACCGACAGACCTCGGGGTAGGGGGTCCCGAGCTTTGGATTCTTGGATCAATGGTAACAGGAACAAAGGAGACAAAGTTTTACCCAGGTCCGGGCCCTCTTGATGGAGGTAAAACCCTACATCCTGCTCTTGTTTATATTGATGGAGTATCAAGTACAAAGTTGATCTACCTCGAGATCATATGTTGTGGTCTAAACCCTAATGGTATGATGATGAATGTCATAATGATCTATCGACTAGCCTAGCCCCGGCTTATATAATGTACTGGAGGTCAAGTATAACAAGAGTCCTAGTCGAATACGTCGGTGGAGAGGAGTTCTTGCCTTGATCACCAAGTCTTGTGGAATCTTCCTCGTATATGTCATCGGCTGTCCGAATTGCCCCAATAGTGAACCGCCATGGGGGTCCTCGGCCCGATCCAGTCAGTCGGGAGACGATGTGGTGAGTACCCCCTAGTCCAAGACACCATCAGTAGCCCCCTGAACCAGTCTTCAAATTGTCGATGCTCTTGTTTCTTCTAAACTGTTCTTCATCTTTGGCCGTCGGTCTTGAAAACAAATCTTCCCATCTTCGATCTTGAAGATCGCCGAGCTGAATCCGAAGAGTTCACATGTCGGGCATCCGAGGAGCCCTTTAAGTTTTCGGCCTTTATCAATGCCTTATTATTTTTTACGCCACACCCCGGGTTTGAAGTATTTCCCATGCAGTGGTGTCCTCTTGCGTCCGAGCTCCAATGCCGGACTGCATCCGAGGTGTCTTTTTGATGCCGAGCTCCAACGCCGATCTGCATCCAAGCTCCAACGCCGGACTATATCCGAGCTCCAACGCAGGACTGTATCCGAGGTATCTTTTTGTAGCCGAGCTCTAACGTTAGTCGGCATCCGAGGTGTCATAAATTACCTCGGTCTCTGAAAAAGTTGAAGGAGTTCAGCCGAGCTTAATGCCAGAAATGCCCTCTATGGAGCCAGCCAGTTGCATCCGAGCTTTATGTCGGACTACTTCCGAGGTATCTTTTTGCAGCCGAGCTCCAACGCCGGTCTGCATCCGAACTATCATAGACTACCTCAGTTTTGAAAAATTTGAAAGAATTCACCCGAGCATAATTCAGAAACGCCCTCTAGGGAGCCAACCACTTGCATCCGAGCTTTAGGCCAGACTTCTTCCGAAGTGGTGCACCACCTCAGGCGTGGGCTGGTTGTTTGTAGATTTGATTTCCGATTGGTGCAATTTATTTGCTGGCGAGATGTATAACCAATAGCCCTCAAGGTGTGTGTTGATACGTCTCCAACGTATCTATAATTTTATATTGTTCCATGCTATTATATTATCATTCTTGGATGTTTACAATCATTTTATAGTCATTTTATATCATTTTTTCGTACTAACCTATTGACATAGTGCCCAGTGCCAGTTGCTGTTTTCTGCATGTTTTTTTCATCATGTCCATTGGTGCCTCTCCAATGATGCGTGAGTAGTTCTTTGTAGACCTACGGGTCCGTAGTTAGTAGCTAGATGGCTTTCTCTCTCTCGTTTGATTCTCAATACAATGGTCTCTTGGAGATCCATAAGATTAATAAACAAATTTATCACGTTGTCCTAATTTTTCAGAATTTTTGGAGTTACAGAAGTATTCGAAGTTTTTAGATTTCTACAGACTGTTCTATTTTTGACAGATTCTGTTTTCTTTGTGTTGTGTGCTTGTTTTGATGATTCTATGGTTTCCTTTGAAGAGTTTTCGCCATAGAAAAGTTGGAATACAGTAGATATAATGCAAAAATAAAATATGAATCGGTTTGCAACAGTACTTGTAGTAGTGATTTTCTTTCTTATACTAACGGATCTCACGAAGGTTTTGTTGAGTTTTGTGTGATTGAAGTTTTCAAGTTTTGGGTAATATTACGATGGATGAAGGAATAAGGATTAGCAAAAGGCTAATCTTGGGGATGCCCGAGGCACCCCAAGATAATATTCAAGAAGTATCAAGCAACTAAGCTTGGGGATGCCCCCGAGTGGCATCCCCTCTTTCTTCTAACGACCATCGGTATTTTACTTGGAGCTATATTTTTATTCGTCACATACTATGAGTTTTGCTTGGAGCGTCTTGTATGATATGAGTCTTTGCTTGTTTTGCTTTTTGTTTTAAGTCTTGAATCCTTGCTGGACACACTTATTTGAGAGAGCCAAAATTATGCCATGACTTGTTAGAATTGCTCTCTATGCTTCACTTAAATCTTTATGAGCTATGGAATTGCTCTAGTGCTTCACTTATATCTTTTTGAGCACGGTGTGCTTATTATTTTTGAAGAAATGGTCTCATGCTTCACTTAGATTTATTTCGGAGTTAGTAAATTTTTTTTTTTTAGAAATTCTCTCTTGCTTCACTTAAATTAATTTGAGAGAAAGAAATATTATGCTCATGATCTTCACTTATATTTGTTTGAGCTTATCAAAAGCAACACATGAAAATTAGTCCCAAAGTGATAGATATCCAAGAAGGATATAATAAAAACTTTCATGAAGATCATTGGACAAAATAAACTTGATTCCTTGTACTAGTTTTGAGATATGATGATGTGATATGTGAGTTATGTTGATGAGTAATTATGCTTTAGTAAGAATATTGGTGTTAAGGTTTGTGATTCCCTATGCATGCATGAAAGTCAATAGTTATGCAATGAAATTATATCCTACTTGTGGTGCATTATTCGGTGTTAATTATGCTTAATGCTCGCTTATGAGATTTTTTGTTTCTTGGTTGGTCGCTTCTCAATATTTTGCTAGCCTGCATTTTGCACTAAGTATGATCACTACTTGTGCATCCAAAACCCTTTAAACCAGTTTTGCCATATGAGTCCACTATATCTACCTATATGCGATATTCTTTTGCCGTTCTAAGCAAATTTGCATGTGCCATCTCTAATTTTCAAAATAAATTTCTCTTTTGTGTGCTCGTACCGCTCGCAAGGCGGTGAGGGGTGGCCGATATTTTCCATGCTAGATGTGTTATTCTCACAATGAGTGTTTATTCACTTGTCATTGCACGAGAGTAAGGCAAAGGTATTAGGGATGCCCAGTCCCAAAATGAATAAATGAATTTACTTTATGTTGTCAAATAATAAATTCCTTGGAAAGTGTTGGTATGGAGGGCACCCATGGATATGGCTAGCCATGGAAAGTGAAAGAAATGGTGGAAAAAGGAATAAACTTTATTTTCTGTTTGGGAACCGCCTATGATATATCTAGCTTGGAAAGTGTGGGGAACTCTAAGTCATTTTCGTTGGTGGGAAGAGTATACCTCCCAAAATATTTTTTATCTCTCAATTTTTGCTTTGAGCTCTGGCACCTCTACAAATCCCTACTTCCCTCCGCGAAGGGCCTTTCTTTTACTTTATGCAATTTTTATTTTGAGTCTCCATCTTCTCTTATAAAGCACCAACTAAGGGGCACTATGATCGTACTTGAGCATTGGGTGTAGCTAATATGAGAGTGTGTTTCATGAATGGATCAATGATTGAGCATAATGGGCTAGGGATAACTTATTTTAGCGTTGATATTTTGAAAGACATGGTTGCTTGTTGATATGCTTGAGTATTTAAGTTATCATGTCAAAACTAGACTATTGCTTTGAACCATATAAAAGTCCAAATGTCCATGCTATAAAGAAAAGAATATGTGATGAACATGTTAGGCAGCATTCCACATCAAAAATTCTGTTTTTATCATTCACCTACTCGAGGACGAGCAGGAATTAAGCTTGGGGATGCTGATACGTCTCCAACGTATCGATAATTTTTTATTGTTCCATGCTGTTATATTATCATTCTTGGATGTTTTACAATCATTTTATAGTCATTTTATATCATTTTTTGGTACTAACCTATTGACATGGTGCCCAGTGCCAGTTGCTGTTTCTGCATGTTTTTTTCATCGCAGGAAATCAATACCAAATGGAGTCCAAACGCAGCGAAACTTTTTGTGGATTTTTTTTGGACCAGAAGAGATCAAGTGGACCGGAGAAGCACCTGGGGGTGCTCCGAGGGGAGCACAACCCACCAAGGCGTGCCTGGAGGCCCAGGCGCGCCCAGGTGAGTTGTGCCCACCTCAGCCGCCTCCCGCACCGCCTCTTTGCTCTATAAATACCACAATATTCCAGTAACCCTAGGGGAGTCAACGAAACTCAATTCCAGCCGCCGCAAGTTCCAGAAACACCAGATCCAATCTAGACACCATCTCGGAGGGGTTCATCATGTCCATTGGTGCCTCTCCGATGATGCGTGATTAGTTCTTTGTAGACCTACGGGTCCGTAGTTAGTAGCTAGATGGCTTTCTCTCTCTCGTTTGATTCTCAATACAATGGTCTCTTGGAGATCCATATGATGTAACTCCTTTTGCGGTGTGTTTGTTGGGATCCGATGAACTTTGAGTTTATGATCAGATCTATGTTTTTATCCATGAAAGTTATTTGAGTCTTCTTTGATCTCTTATATGCATGATTTCTTATAGCCTTGTATTTCTTCTCCGATATTTGGGTTTTGTTTGGCCAACTTGATCTATTTATCTTGCAATGGGAAGAGGTGCTTTGTAATGGGTTCGATCTTACGGTGCTTGATCCCAGTGACAGAAAGGGAAACGACACATATGTATCGTTGCTATTAAGGATAACAAGATGGGGTCTATTTCTACATAAATAGATCTTGTCTACATCATGTCATCGTTCTTATTGCATTAATCCATTTCTCCATGAACTTAATACAGTAGATGCATGCTGGATAGCGGTTGATGTGTGGAGTAATAGTAGTAGATGCAGGCAGGAGTCGGTCTACTAATCTTGGACTTGATGCCTATATAATTATCATTGCCTGGATATCGTCATGAGTATTTGAAGTTCTATCAATTGCCCAACAGTAATTGTTTTCCCACCGTTTGCTATTTTTCTCGAGAGAAGCCACTCGTGAAACCTACGGCCCCCGGGTCTCTTCTTTAATATATTTGCCTTTGCGATCTATTTTTATTTGCTTTTGTTTTCAGATCTATATTTCCAAAAACCCAAAAATACCTTGCTGCACTTTATTTTATTTTGCATTTATTTGAGATCTATTTATCCAATCTATTACAACTTTCTCTCGTCCACTAGCCATTTCTGGCGCCGTTGCCCGAAAGGGATTAACAACCCCTTTAATACGTCGGGTTGCGAGTATTTGTTATTTGTGTGCAGGTGCCGTTCACGTAGTGTTGCGTGGTTCTCCTACTGGTTCGATAACCTTAGTCTCATCACTGAGGGAAATACCTACCGTCATTGTGCTGCATCATCCCTTCCTCTTTGGGGAAATACCGACATAGTTCTAGCAGACATCATGTGTCGGCCTAAAATCCGAGATGCACCTGAAGGAAAACATGAAACCACTAATCCTAGTAGCCCCTGAGACTCAGGTCGATTCATGAAATCAGTCTGAGAATCAACTCCTAGCTCGGCAGCATACGTAGGAATAGAAACGCAGTGTAATACATTAGAGGAGATGGTGATCAGCGGACGGGCCCTTGAGAGAGGGTTTTAAGAAGTCGCCATAATATATTAGCTTGATGCCGGATAAGCCCCAGATGGTACCTATTGTTGTCCGAAAACGCGTTTGGCCATAGCTCGGTTAAGCCGAACACTGCGCACTTTGAATTTTCTGCTTTGAATAGGCAATGCAGTAGCCCCCGAGCCACTAGTCGGGTTGCAACACCAGATCAGGGGATCGATGTGCCCCTTTAATATTTGTAAATGATAAGCGCGAAGCCCAGTAGCCCCCGAGCCTTAATGTGGGCACGGGTGGCCGAATAAAGGATCGATATCCGTTTGACAAAAAATTTGGTTGTGTTTAACACAAACTTCTCGGAAAGAGAATAAAGATCTCTTAAAGGAGCTAGAGCTAGCGAAAGTTGGGCTCGCCAAGGTCGGCCCCAAGGGGCTTAATATATATGAAATCAATGCCAATACGGAATTATGAGAGCATTATGTCAGCTGATTGGTTGTCTCAGCGAGATTGTGCCCCTGACTCTTTAAAAGATGGGATGCAGTAAATTGACTTACTCACGATTTATATGTAATGATTCTATGTATCCGAGTACTTTACATCATTAATTCTCGGATCCGTATTGTACAAACTTTGTTGACCGACCATCGGCTTCAACCTCCTCGACCAGTAGCCGAGGAGTGTTTTCCTACTTTATAAAGCCGTTATAAGGGCAAAGATTTATGGAAAACAAGGCAATCCGTCCATACGGTTTTATAAACAAAGGTACACAGAGAGATATGTTATATTACTATTTAACGTAAGAAACATCTTCTGGGAAAAATAGTTCCTTTATAAGTTCCTTTCCTAGGCCATCATCTTGATCATGATCACGAAACCTCACCTCCGATCAATGCGGGAGAAAAAATTCAGGATTTAGTTTGGGGAAAGTTCCCGAACTCTATAGTCTTTAATGAACCTAAATTTGCACTTCCGTCATTGCCGACCAATTATATTCTTAAGATAGCTAGCTTTCGGCTTCACCCAGTCTAAGGTACTAATCCAGATGACCCGGCAGTAATAATTACATAGTTGCTCCCTTTACCCCCTAGCCGAATAATCTGGAACGTAGGGTGTAAACACAAGAGCCAGGCAACCTAGCTTGGCCAAAATCTTAAGTCAAATTGATGCATATTTATGGCTTTATAACGATAATTACGGAAGGCAGCGCTTGCATATTGAATACAAACACTGATGATATATGTTTATTTTGACTCCGTTGCGGCCGTTTATCATTTGAAAGTGGCCGATCGTTGGCTTCTACCCCTTTGTAGATGCTACGCAGGGTGTTTCCGCGGTAACAAGACAATCCTTAGCCGACGTCTCGGTGCCCGGAGGCGGTTGCGTTAGCGGAAACAAGGCAATTAGATATGCAGGCTTTATAACTTTCACTTAGTCATATGAGCTTAAAGTTGGGAGGCCAGTTACTAGCAACCGGTTAGTGTTCGACGTCAGCGGAGGTCAAGCCATTAACTCGTCGGTCAATTTTATGAAAGGCCCATCGTTTAACATGGGGTAACCTCTATCGAGCTATAGTTTGACACAGTCATCGGATCGCTGACCAGTTTACGCCCGTTGTGACAGTCAGTTTTTGGCTTTCTCCACTGAGGTGCTTAACCATTCGAGCTGGAAGCACAATCGCAGTGGTTCTGTCTTTGCACACCTAACCGAACAAAGCGGAACGTAGGAGGCAATCATAGGAGCCGGGCAACCCAACTATTGACCGAGGACACAATTCGAAACGGATGCATATAAAGCAATATCCGAGAATGTTTTGCCGAGAAATCCTTGGAGTACCTTGGCTTTTGGTGGGTTCGGCTATAGTCACAGCCCCGCGTTGATATTGCCGAAGCTCTAAAGGTGGCCGACGTTGTACTGCGAGACTTATGCTGGAAACACACAAATAGGTTAAAAGTGCCAAAAGTGTGGAAAACCAAAAAAAACTTCAGTAAAAACTTTACGTCCGAACTAAAACAAGTTTTTGGTGCCAATCCAAAATTGGTCTTAAAAAATTTTTGTGCTTCTGTCATGCTTTAACATGACACATCCGATCTCTAAACTTCAAGTAGGTCAGCCTTCGGCTTCAACCTCCTTATCCCGAAGGCGGAGTGCTTCTCCGAGACCAGTTTAGCATACTAAACTCAAGCGGCTTTAGAGAGAAGCCAGGCTATCCGGCTATTGACCATACACTCAAGTCGAAAAAGGAGTGGTAGAAAAAGACTTTGCAATGACTGAGAAGAAAAACATTCATTATAAAAGGGCTCGTATAAATTTAAGAGCCCCCAGTTAACATGGGCAAAGAAAAGTGGTCTTTAACGAACCTCTCTTTTAACAACATATTTTAACATAAATATAATGCTTGGTCGAACCGAATAGAAAATTAAGAATTTAGGGAATTTGAGCATGAAAGCGACTTAGCTTGTTAATATCCTCGGTGTTGATGACGTGGGCCGAGCTTGTAGAGGGTCGAGGTCCCAGCCCCCAAGCCGGTCTCGAGATGTCCGAGCGAAGAGCTCGGCTTGATGAAGTGGCGACGTAGCATGGTCGATGTGTTGAGGAGAAGCCCCCGGTCCAGCTGAGCTAAAAAAGCTGGTCGGCTGGTGACGCCGAAGTCCCCGATCCAGCCGAGCTGATGAAGCTAGATGGTCGATGACGCCGAAGTCACTGGAGTAGGTTTGATGAAGAGATGGCAAAGCCCCCGGTCCAGCCGAGGTGACAAAGCAGTTTTGTAAGGTGACGTTGCAGCCCCCATGCCAGCCGAGGTGTCAAAGCTGTTAGGCATGGTTGGTTATCGGCTTGAAGAAGCAACGGCACGGTGATGCCGACGCGGGTCGAAACTTCTGACGTGGTCAATGCCGTCTTGAGAAGTGATAGCGCGGCGACGCTGGCGTGCCCGACCCGTGGAATCCGTGGGCGACGATCTTGTCTTGATGATTATTTGTCCTTCACGATGCCAAACTATTTGTCGGCTCGCCGAGGTGATGATCCAAGGTAATTGTCTTCGGCTCGATGGAGCGACGTCGCAGTCGATTCTGGCGCAGGTTGGTAGCTGTGGAGCAACGTGGTCGGGCCGATTATACATCGGCGCAATGATAAAGATAGCCTCGGAAAAGGCTCAAAATTTGTGGGCACGTGTTTGAGAATAGCACACAATACCCTAGAAATAAATTCCTTCAAAAAAGGAAATCCAATGTCCCGTTCCTGAAAAATGATGAACTTGGGTCGGATTCGTACTCGCACAGAAAATAGATCCGAAAATTGATGTGCTTATCGGGGGTTTCCTTGAGTTTGAATGGTCGGCTCGAGCTGAAATTTTGGGGGGTGGTAGATATAGGAATTCCACATCCGATCAACGGTTGGATCTTCGAAAGGACGTCCGAGCTAGACGCTGGACTCCACGCCCCAAACTCATCCAGATTCCCATCCAGATTCGACAGGGCTCCGGTATATCGGAGATCGCCGGAGATTCCTCCGTCGGAACATGACGAAATTTTACAGGGTTGTTGTAGACTCAATTCCGCACAATTCCTCTGAAGCAATCATTAAAGCGAAGCTCGAGGAGGCGGTGGCAGCAGATACAAGTTTGCTGTCTAGAAAAACAGCATGGTCGCTCGAGGGCAATGTTAACGTTGAGCCCCCGAGCTCCATGGATGATTCCTCCATGATCTTGATAGAGGTCGGAGTTGATGTTGATGAAGGCCCTCATCTGAACATGATGATTTGAGAGAGAGCACAGTCCTCGGTCGAGCCAAGGTGACTAGTCGAGCCGGCAAAGAAGACGCCGACGTCGCAGTTGATCTGCAGGCAAGCCATTGATCCTTCGTCGATCTCATAGCGGAACTCTCAATGAAAGCGCCATTGTCGGTGTCAAAACTGGCATACCTCACGGTAGGGGGTCCCGAGCTGTGGATTCTCGGATCAATGGTAATAGGAACGAAGAAGACGATGTTTTACCCAGGTCCGGGCCCTCTTGATGGAGGTAAAACCCTATGTCCTGCTCTTGTTTATATTGATGGAGTATCAAGTACAGAGTTGATCTACCTCGAGATCGTATGTTCTAGTCTAAACCCTAATGGTATGATGATGAATGTCATAATGATCTACCGACTAGCCTAGCCCCGGCTTATATAATGTACTGGAGGCCTAGGATAAGAAGAGTCCTAGTCGAATACGTCGGTGGAGAGGAGTCCTTGCCTTGATCACCAAGTCTTGTGGAATCTTTCTCGTGTATGTCATCGGCTGTCCGAACTGGCCCAATAGTGAACTGCCATGCGGGTCATCGGCCCGATCCAATTGGTCGGGAGATGACGTGGTGAGTACCCCCTAGTCTAGGACACTGTCAGTTGTCTCAACGGATTTAGATGGTGCCCAATTTAAAGTGAATGCGGCTGTCTCTAATGCATAACCCCAAAATGATAGTGACATATCGGTAAGAGACATCATAGAACACACCATATCTAATAAAGTATGATTACGTTGTTCGGACACACCATTACGTTGTGGTGTTCCAGGTGACGTGAGCTGTTAAACAATTCCACATTGCCTTAAATGCATACCAAACTCATAACTCAAATATTCACCTCCATGATCAGATTGTAGAAATTTAATTTTCTTGTTATGATGATTCTCTACTGCACTCTGAAATTCCTTGAACTTTTCAAATGTTTCAGACTTGTGTTTCATTAAGTAAATATACCCATATCTACTCAAATCATCCGTGAAGGTAAGAAAATAACGATATCCACCGCGCGCTTCAACACTCATCGGACTGCATACATCAGTATGTATTATTTCCAATAAGTCACTACCCCGCTCCATTGCTCCGGAAAACGAGGTTTTAGTCATCTTGCCCATAAGGCATGGTTCACATGTATCATTTGATTCATAATCAAGTGACTCGAAAAATCCACCGGATGGAGTTTCTTCATGCACTTTACACCAATATGACCTAAGCGGCAGTGCCACAAGTATGTGGTACTATCATCATTAACTTTGCATCTTTTGGCATCAATATTATGAATATGTGTATCCCTACAATCGAGATTCAACAAGAATAAACCATTCACAAGGGGTGCATGACCATAAAAGATATTATTCATATAAATAGAACAACCATTATTCTCTGACTTAAATGAATAACCATCTCGCAATAAATAAGATCTAGATATAATGTTCATGCTCAACGCAGGCACCAAATAACAATTATTTAGGTTTAAAACTACTCCCGAAGGTAAATGTAGAGGTAGCGTGCTGACGGCGATCACACCAACCTTGGAACCATTTCCGACTCGCATCGTCACCTCATCCTTAGCTAGTCTCCATTTATTCCGCAGCTCCTGTTTCGAGTTACAAATATTAGCAACCGAACCAGTATCGAATACCCAGGCGCTACTACGAGCACTAGTAAGGTACACATCAATAACATGTATATCAAATATACCTTTGTTGACGTTACCATCCTTCTTATCTGCCAAGTACTTGGGGCAGTTTCGCTTCTAGTGGCCCTTCCCCTTGCAATAGAAGCACTCAGTCTCGGGTTTGGGTCCAGCCTTGGGTTTCTTGACGGGAGCGACAACTGCCTTGCCATTCCTCTTGAAGTTCCCTTTCTTTCCCTTGCCCTTCTTGAAACTGGTGGTCTTATTGACCATCAACACTTGATGCTCTTTCTTGATTTTGACCTCCGCGGCCTTAAGCATTGCGAAGAGCTCAGGGATCATTTTCTCCATTCCTTGCATATTATAGTTCATCACAAAGCCCTTGTAGCTTGGTGGCAGTGATTGAAGAACTCTATCAATCGCTACTTCATCTCGAAGATTAACTCCCAATTGATTCAAGCGGTTGTAGTACCCAGACATTCTGAGTACATGCTCACTAACGGAGTTGTTCTCCTCCATCTTGCAACTAAAGAACTTGTCAGAGGTGTCATACCTCTCAACTCGGGCATGAGCCTGAAATACCAATTTCAGCTCCTAGAACATCTCATATGCTCCGTGGTGCTCAAAATGTCTTTGGAGCCCCGGTTCTAAGCCCTAAAGCATGGTGCACTGAACTATCATGTAGTCAACATTCCTGGTCTGCCAGACGTTCTTAGCATCCAGGTTTGCGGGAGCGGGTGGCACACCTAGTGGCGCTTCGAGGACATAAGACTTCTGTGCAGCAGTGAGGATAATCCTCAAGTTACGGACCTAGTCCACATAGTTGCCTCCATCATCTTTCAACTTAGCTTTCTCTAGGAACGCATTAAAATTCAAGGGAGCTACAGCGTGAGCCATTGATCTACAACATTAATTTGCAAAGACATTAAGTCTATGTTCATGATAATTGGTTCAGTTAATCAAATTACTAGTGAACTCCCACTTAAATCAAGATCCCTCAAGTTGTCTAAGTGAATACATGATCCATATCAACCAACCCATGTCCGATCATCACGTGAGATGGGGTGTTCATCAATGGTGAACATCTCCATGTTGATCATATCTACTATATGACTCATGTTCGACCTTTCGGTCTTCCGTGTTCCGAGGCCATGTCTGTACATGCTAGGCTTGTCAAGTTTAACCGAAGTATTCTGCATGTGTAAAACTGGCTTACACCCGTTGTATGCGAACGTAGAGTCAATCACACCCGATCATCACGAGGTGCTTGGAAACGACGAACTTTCGCAACGGTGCATACTTAGGGAGAACACATTTATCATGAAATTAAGTGAAGGGATCATCTTATAATGCTACCATCGTCCTATGCAAAATAAGATGCATAAAAGATAAACATCACATGCAATCAAAATATGTGACATGATATGGCCATCATCATCTTGTGCTTTTGATCTCCATCTCCAAAGCACCGGCATGATCTTCATCGTCACCGGCATGATCTTCATCGTCACCGGCATGACACCATGATCTCCATCGTCGTGTCATCACGTGATCATCTCGCCAACTATTGCTTCTACAACTACTGCTAACGCATAGCGATAAAGTAAAGCAATTACATGGCGTTGTTTGTTGACACGCAGGTCATACAATAAATTAAAGACAACCCTATGGCTCCTACCGGTTGCCGTACTCATCGGCATGCAAGTCGTGAACCTATTACAAACATGATCATCTCATACATCAACATATATCACATCACGTTTTGGCCATACCACATCACAACATGCCCTGCAAAAACAAGTTAGACGTACTCTACTTTGTTGTTGCAATTTTTACGTGGTTGCTAGGGCAAACTATAAAAACCGTTCTTATCTACGCAAAACCACAACGGTGATATACAAGTTGCCTTTTAACCTTCTACAAGGACCACCCTCGTCAAATCAGATTCAACTAAAGTGGGAGAGACAGACACCCGCAAAGCCACTTTTATACAATACAGGTTACATGTCAAATAGTGGAACCGGTCTCATGTGCGTGGACATGTAAGGTTAGTCCGAGCCGCTTCATCCCACAATACCACCGAATCCAACTAAGACAAGGGAGGTTAGAAATTTTAACATCAACACCCACAACTTCTTTGTGTTCTACTCGTGCATATACATCTACGCATAGACCTGGCTCATGATGCCACTAATGGGGAACAAAGCTTGAAAATCAAAAAACTTCCTATGAACACCCAAGATCTAATCTATGAGATGTATAGCAATGAGAGGGGAGTGGTGTCTACATACCCTTGTAGACCGAAAGCGTTAACGATCTAGAGATCATGGTTGGCGTAGTCGTACTCGCGTCGCGATCCAATCCGATCCAAGGACCGCACGTGCGGCACCTCGGTGGCGTCCCCTCCTTCTTGATCCAGCAAGGGAGGGAGAGGAGGTAGATGAGATCTAAACCAACACGACGGCGTGGTGGTGGTCGTGGCAGCGGAACTCCGGCAGGGCTTCGCCAAGCGCTGATGGAACGTGGAGGAGGAGTAACGGGAGGGAGACGGGGTAAGCATGAGAGGGCTGCCCCCTGTGCCTCCCCACTATATATAGGGGTAAGGGAGGAACATGGAAGCCCTAGCCCCCTCCCATGGTAGGGGGCCGGCGACCAAGGGGGGAGGAGTGCCCTCCAAGCCAAGTGGTGGCCCTCCCCCTTAGGGTTTTCCCTTCCCCATGCGCATGGGCCTTGTAGGGGCTAGTGCCCCTGGCCGATTAAGTCCAGGGAGCCCCCTACAGCCCATGCTACTGTATGGGACATGGTGGAACCCTCCGAGGACTTCTGGGCCCCTCCTGAACCCTCTGGAACCTTCCAGTGGCTTCCCGGTACAATACCGAAAAAACCGGACTTTTTTCCGGAACCTCGACAACAACTTTCCAGATATAAATCTTTACCTCCGGACCATTCTGGAGCTCCTCGTGACATCCTGGATCCCATCCTGGACTCCAAAAAACCTTCGAATTTTCCACTATTAATATCTCAATACTACCTTAGCGCTACCGAATGTTAAGTGTGCAACCCTACAGGTTCAGAACATGCAGACATGACCGAGACTCCTCTCCAGTCAATAACAGATAGCGGGAACTGGATTCCCATATTGGTTCCTACATATTCAACGAAGATTTTTATCGGTTGGACCACGATGTCAAGGATTCAGTCAATTCCATATGCAATTCCTCTTGTCCGGCAATATGTTACTTGTCCGAGATTCGATCGTTGGTATCTCTATACCTAGTTCAATCTCGTTGCTAACAAGTCTCTTTACTCGTTCCATAATAGAAGACGATGTGACTAAACTCATTAGTCACATGAAGCTTCTTATGATGTTGTATTACCGAGAGGGCCGAGATATATCTCTCCGTCACATGGAGCGACAAATCCCAGTCTCGATCCATGCAACCCAACAGACACCTTTGGAGATACCTGTAGAGCACCTTTATGATCACCCAGTTATGAAGTGACGTTTGATAGCACAC
The DNA here is from genome assembly GCA_011799875.1 of Thinopyrum elongatum. Lineage (NCBI taxonomy): Eukaryota > Viridiplantae > Streptophyta > Magnoliopsida > Poales > Poaceae > Thinopyrum > Thinopyrum elongatum. The sequence goes on along the minus strand of CM022297.1, from coordinate 412,437,921 downwards.
AATGCATTCCTCCGATATCCGGGAGTGGCTTGATCTCATGGTCTAAGGAATTGATACTTGACTTGAAGAAAGCTATAGAAAATAATTAAACGATCTGATGCTAAGCTTACGGTTGGGTCTGTCCATCACATCATTCTCCTAATGATGTGATCCCGTTATCAAATGACAACTCATGTCCATGGTTAGGAAACCATAACCAGCTTTGATCAACGAGCTAGTCTGGTAGAGGCTTACTAGGGACACAATGTAGTTTATGTATTCACACATTGTTGGGGATATAACCCCGCAATATGACCAGCCATACTAAAGCCGGGTCATCCAGGTGGCGGCTGATGAGCAAGACTCAAGATGGGTCATGGCGCCTAGGCGCAAGACCAGCAGGGCGACTCACAAAGCCGGCCGACTTGGGGCCCAGCATCTGAAGATGGCGGCTCGTAGCCCAGAAGTGTAAACCGCCTGGAGTTTCCTTACTTAGAAAACAAGACAAGTCAGAAGCATACTAGGTCACGGATCATAGTACGACCCGGACTCTTGTAAGCCCTGGGCCTCGACCTGTATATCAAGGTGAGTCCCTGAGGCAGATATGACTAAGTTACAATTGATCAATAGCTTGGTCAAGCGAATCCACTCCCTTGTAATCGATCCTCAAGCAGTAAGCAACAAGCAGGAAGTAGGCTATTACCTCGATCGTGAGGGGCCGAACCTGGGTAAACTCGTGTCTCTCGGTTCCGATCAACCCCGACAAGCTAATCTCTTAGTTGCGATGGCCTTACGACTAATTCCTCACACTGGGACATCTGCCATGACAAAACCACGACAGTTAGTGCCCACCATGGGGCCAGCGCATGATGGTTTCGAGTTCTTGAAGGGCTCTTTCCCAGAGATCAACAGATACGTCATCGGCAGGATGATGAAGAATCGTCGCGGCAAGCTCCACATCGACGATGATGGCTAGGGCCTCGAGGCCGACTCAATCGAGTACGGGTACCGGGTCCCCTTCAGCGAAATCCATGTCTTCATCGGCAATATCGGTGGATCTGAGCCTGAGCCGGACATCTGCACCGACCTCGTCGAACCAGCTCAGTGCATGCAACCCGCCCGATTCAAGCCGTCCAGAAGCATGTTTTCGTTGGCTTCACGCAAGGTGTGGAACTTGCGGAGAATTCCGCATCCGGATAAGAGACTCTTGTTTATTCCGATGATGAGTCCTCAACCGGGGATACGGAGTCGATTTATCCGCTTCATGACGGCGGGCTTAGGGGCTGTTCCGATGGCAACATTATTCCGGACCCCTACGAGCCGCCGTGCCGAGCCGCCATCTACATGGCGGGGACGGCGCCGGCTCTCAATTCAACGGTGATCACCGATATGTCAAGGTGAAGCCCCTCATCCAGCCGAGGCAACAGAGCAAATCGGCGGGGTAATGTCGATATCTGTGGGCCAGTTGATGTGAGCAAGTCGGCCCAGTATACACCAGCTTGAAGAAGTGACGGCGTGACTCGCCGAGGTGATGACATAATTCAGTCGACACAGATGGGACGACGACGCCTCGCCGAGGAGGCGGCGTGGCCCAATCTAAGTTGATTACCTGCACACATTAAACAGTGCAAGAAAAAGCCAATAACAAATAATAATAATTTTCCTCTACTTAATTAATTTAAGGAGGTATATAGTTAAAGAAATATGACCTGGTCGCCGAGGTTGCCTCGGTGGAGTAGTGGCGCAGAGACGTCAGCGCAGGTCAGAAATCCACTAGATGATGATGATGATGACAATGTGATGCGGCGACCATATGAGGCAGTTTTAATTTGCATGGCAGAGAGAGTCGGCGATGCGGCGAACCGAATTATAACCGGCCGTGGAAAATCTACACGGAAGAAACATGCAAACCAACAAAAATATATTCTGTGTGAAAACTGATACCATATGGGTAATTAGGGAAAACAAGACATGATGTTCTATAGGGTAACACGAGCCCGTTGAAATCCGAGGTAAATGATCGGTACTATGTTTGCATGGAGATCAAGTCGACCAATTCCCTTGCTCAACATGGCGGAGTGGCTGCCGGTCAGGTTGCTCCTTCCCTGTCGTCTAGACGGCAGCTCCAAACAGATCGCTTACAGGAGCGCCTGTTAAATTTCTTTTTATTCTAGTCCTCAATAATATTGGAACCAGTCCGGATCGCCCTGTAGCGTAGACCGGATCGCAAAACATGCAACACCATCGATAATAAAAACTAGAATGATTGCACCTGATCCGGATACAGCCATCGGATATCTAAAATATGGGCCTCGGTGTCTTCCCTATCTAGATAGGAGCATGTTGCTTAGCTGTTTTGCGGTGCTTCGACTAGTTGCTAGCAATGTCGCTTTCAGTCCTTCCGGCCTGCATATCATGTGCTAGCCTGGGTGCCATGTATCTCTCCTTAAAACTGCAGGGCTGCTCTGTTTGTGTTTGTTTGGTTGGTGATGCATGCTGGTACTCTGCCTGATGGCTTTATTTATAAAGTCGGGCATATGCCTTTTCTCTAAAAAAAATACAACCATCGGAGTAACAGAACTGCCCCGAAGTGCTATATAGTTTCACCTATGAGAGGTGACTAGGTGAGCCATCATGTTGCATCAATCAAACCTTGATGGACGTGCACAACCAGTAACACTAGTTGATTGCAGCACCGTTTGAACAAAAAGTAATAAGAGATTGCTGGATTTAAAAAAGAAAAGGACAAGAAATCTCCCTGGGCTCATCCTGCAGAGTTGAACTCTTGTCATTTCTGGTGCATTGCTCCACAGTACCAGCTCTGCGCGCCATGTCGGCGGTGTATAGACGTCGAGGTAGGTCAGAGTTCAAGAGACGACGATGTCGAGGTGTTGCGCTGACGCTATGACACTACTAGGCGAAACCTTATACACAGAATCTTAGTAGCAGCGCGGGTCAGGAAGAGGCGCTACTGATAATTAGCAGCAGCGCGGGCCCCAAATAGACGCTACTGCTACCAACTTAGCAGTAGCACAGCTCGGCAGAACCACGCTGCTACTAAAATTGACCGACCGTTCCCGCCACCCTGGGTTTAGCAGTAGCGCGCCCGCGCTAACCGTGCTACTGCTAAACTAAAAGTAGTAGCGCGCTTTTTTTGCAGGTCGCTACTGCTAATTTTGAAACTGGCCACATGGCGGGCCCCGCTTAGCAGTAGCGCGTGCGCCAAAAGAGCGCTACTACTACCTTATTAGCAGTAGCGCGTTTTACGCCCAGCGCTACTGCTAAGCCGTAGCCAAACCACCTTTTTCCTCCCCCCTCCCCCTCCCCCATCCTCTCTTCCTCACTTTCCCCTAGCTCCCACCTCCTCTCTCCCTCACTTTGCTTCTTCCTCACTACTTCTCCCCCCCATTACTCTCCTTCTTCTACCTACCTTTCTCTCTCTTTATTACTCCTAGCTAACTACACCACCTCCATTAATGCATCTCCTTTCTCTTTTTCCATCCCCCTCCACTAGTTGAACTTGTCTCCTCCCAAACTAGCTAGCTAGGTAGATGTAGCATTTAGTGAAGTGACCTATGTACCCCCTAACTAGATCTAGCCTTGTCAAGAAGAGCTTTGTCCACTTCTGATCTCCCTAACTACATCATCATCTCACCGTGCTCGATCTCGAGATAGGTGATTAAAAATTTATGCTTTTGCAAGAATGGAAATATGTGTATGTGTGTGCGATATGACATAATCGGGCGATATGATGGAAATTGTGTGTGTGGCATGAGTTGACGCCGAATTGTGCTTGTGAGTTGCCTATGTTTTGCAGAAATGTCGATTTATTTCCGTTTCGGCAAATTTCGGGCAAACTCTATATGTCCTATTTTTAAGGAAGGTCATGCTAAATTTTTGTATGACTTTGATGCATGCATGCATCTTTATAATCAATTTGTTTATTATTACCGTGCAGGCATTCATGATGGTCAGTGGAACGATGGTGGACAGGTGGTTGCGGTCGACAGTGCAGGACATGAAAGAAAATAACCTGACAGAGGTTTTATGTCCGTGTCGAAGATGCAAAGGACGAGTTTGGCTCGACCCCTATGACGATGGTCGTGTCGAAGCGCATCTGTTCATGACCGGTTTCATGGATGGCTATACTCGGTGGATAATTGAAGATGAGGATGATGATGTTGAGGACGCCGACGGGGCAGGCAATGACGACACGGGGCAAGACGAAGAGATGATCAATAATGGCGGCGGAGAAGGGGCCGGACATGGCGGCGGGGAAGAGGCCAGACATGGCGGTGGAGAAGGGGCCGGACATGGCGGCGGAGAGAACGTGGACTCCACGCCGCAGAATTCGTCGGTACTAAGTTCAATCGTTCGGGACCCTCATGTTCAAGCACTGCTTCGCAAGGAGACGAGTACTGAGAGAGCTGCTTCTAGAGAGGAGGCCAAGCTGCAGCAACTGGTGGTAGACTCGAACACTCCATTGTATCATGGTTGCAATACCGAGGTGACCCGCTTGAGTTTCACACTCGAACTCCTGAAGACGAAGGCTAAAAAGAAATGGACCGACACTAGCCTCGATGAGCTTCTCAAGTACCTAAAGGATGTTCTTCCCGCGGGGAATCTATGTCCTACTAGTGTGGATGAGGCCAAGAAGATCGTGTGCCCTCTTGATCTGCTGCACGTTAGATACCATGCATGCATCAACGATTGCATAATTTATCGGAAGGAGCACGCAGAAAAAACAAGTTGTCCGGTGTGCAATGCTTCTTGATACAAGAAGGCCGGGAAGAAATCTCCCCAGAAAGTTGTATGGTACTTACCGATCACTCCCCGTCTACAGTGGTATTTCATAGATCCCAAGGAAGCAAAGCTCATGCGCTGGTATGCGGAGAGGAAGAAGCCCGATGATGGAGATGATCCGAAGCTGAGACACGTCGTGGATGGAAGCCAGTGGAGAGCGTTCAACGGCGAATATCGGTATTTCGCATGTGATGCAAGGAACATCATGCTCGGCGCGTGTACCGATGGCATGAATCCGTTTGGCAACCAGAACACCAACCATAGCACATGGCCCGTGTTTGTATGGATGTACAACATCCCCCCTGGTTGTGCATGAAGTCGAAGTACATACACATGAGCATGCTGATTCAAGGGCCGAAACAACCGGGAAATAATATTAATCTGTATCTGGGGCTACTTCAAGAGGAGTTAGACACGTTATGGAAAACACCGGCCAAGACATGGGACGCCAATAAAGGCGAGTATTTCTATATGACAGCCGCGTTGATGACGACGGTGCATGACTATCTCGGTTACGGATATGTCACAGCCAGGTGTGCCATGGATATTGCGGATGCACGCAGTGCATGGATGATACGACGTCTCAGCAGCTAACGTCAAGGAAAGATGGCGGGTCTGGGAAAATCGTGTACATGGGGCATCGAAGATGGCTCGAGAAGGACGACCCGTGGAGAAACCGTGGAGATCTATTCAATGGTGAGGCTGAGCATCGAGGACCTCCACGTAAGCGGAGCGGCACCGAAATCGATGAGCTGTTGAAAAACTGGGAACAGTGCCCCGCGCCGGGAAAGACGATGAAAAAGGCGCCGGAGCCGCTGCTGAAGGTATGGAAGACGAGGTCTGTTTTCTGGGACTTGGAGTACTGGCACAAACTCGACACGCCTCATTGCCTTGATCAAATGCATATCTGTAAGAATGTCCTTGAGAGCTTGCTTGCGACACTGATGAACATGCCGGATAAGACCAAGGATGGGCCGAAGGCAAGAAAAGACTTGCAAGATTTGAAAATCAGGGAAGATTTGCACATGCCGCCGCGTAAAAAGTCAGAGGAGACACAGACGGAGACAGAGGCGCAGGAGAAGAAGGGCAAAAAAGTAAAGGAAGAGGATTATTGCCCCCCTTCTTGCTTCACCTTAAGTCCGGCTGAGATCGATCAATTCTTCAAGTGCCTTACCGGAATCAAAGTTAGTTCTGGTTACTATGGCAAGATAAGCAGATATCTAGACACGAATAAGAAAAGGTTCAGCGGGATGAAGTCCCATGACTGTCATGTGATGATGACGCAGATACTACCTGTTGCCCATAGAGGGATAATGGACAAGCACGTCCGTGACACGCTTATTGGTCTCTGCAACTTTTTCGACGTCATCTCTCGAAAGTCGATCAGTGTGAAGCAGCTCCGAAGGCTACAGGAAGAGATCGTTGTGATACTAAATGAGCTTGACATGTACTTCCCGCCCGCGTTCTTTGACGTCATGGTGCATCTGTGTGTCCATATTGTGGACGACATAATAGACCCGGGGCCGTCATTCCTGCACAACATGATGCCGTTTGAGAGGATGAAAGGGATCATCAAAGGATTCGTTTGTAACATGTCCCGTCCGGATGGAAGCATCGTCCAGTGCTATCTGACACAAGAGTGCATCTCTTTCTGCGAGAATTTTCTATATGGCGCAGACCGGCCGCTTGGTGTTGGTTTGCCCTTTAACAAGCACGATGGGAGGCTTGAAGGAGAAGGTCACTCCAACGGTCGCAGGGAACTGCATGTGGCCTACTCAGATCGACGCAACGACTTTGACAGAGCAAACTTGGTAGTGCTACAGCACCTAGACCAGGTAGATCCTTTCGTGGCACTGCACAAAGAAACTATCGCAAAGAAGTATCGTGACCGGGGGGTATGCAGGACGGATGCCGAAGTTACTAGAGAGCACAACTCCACTTTCCTGCATTGGTTCAAAGAGGATATTATTGCTAATCCCCCGGAAGAGGGCTCTAACGACGGATTGCTCATATACGCCTTAGCACATGGCCCCTCGCCCAACCTCGTCACCTATCAGGCATACGATATCAACGGATACACGTTCTACACGGAGGCCAAAGATATGGACAGTGATGATCAGAACTCAGGGGTGATGATGGAATGCATGACCGGCAGCGACAATGGCGCAACTGAGAGATTTTACGGAAGGGTCGAGGAGATCTGGGAGCTTGACTACTCTGGACTGCACAACGCGACGATGTTCCGTGTCAGATGGGCTAAGAACATTGAAAGAGAAAACTGGTATTTCACTACCATGACTATACCCGATGCCAAGAGCGCTACCGTGAACGCTATCGCAAAAAATGAGCCATGGGTACACGCTAAGCACGTGACACAATGCTTCTTCATAACCGACCAGTGCAATCCCAGCCATGTTGTCGTGAGGAGAGGCAAAAGGAACATCATTGGAATGGATGGAGTCACCAACGAGGAAGACTACGACCAGTACGGCAACCCAATGAGGGAAGATGACGATGATGATGAAGTATACGTCAAAAGAAGAATCAATACTACGTTACCTAAGAAAGATCGTACTCCATGGAAAAGGAAAAGTCACAACGAGGGGCTCAATTATTCTTCAACGAACAAGAAGGGAAAGAAGCTCACTCAAAAACGAAAACGTCGACGCTGAGAAACCGTTATCGGTCAAATGATGTAATATATATGTTTCTATTTTGTGTACACACTTAACCGTTATGCATGCATGGGTCAAATGATGTAATATATATGTTCCTATTTTGTATACATACTTAACCGTCAAATGATGCAATATATATCGCCTTAGTTATATACATTGTATCACCTTCCCTTCATTCCTGCTCTCGAAAAAAAGGAAAAGAAAAGAAAAAAAGAAAAGAAAAGGAAGAGAAAATAAAGGAAAAGAAAATAGGAGAAACAAAACAGAAAAACTGCTATAGGTACTGGTTGTAGCAGTAGCGCTTTTCTAAAAAAGAGCTATAGCTAGTCAACATAGCAGTAGCGCCCTTTGGGGAAACACGCTATAGCTACCGGTGATAGTAGTAGCACTGCTTGTCGAAACACGCTATAGCTAACTTAGCTATAGTGCGTTTTGAGGAAACGCGCTACTACTATGTTCACTTAACCTCCCTGGCGGGCTTCCCGCCTCTACTTCTTCCCCCAAATCCACACTCTCTCTTCTCCCCCCTCGTCGGCGCCAGAGCCCTGCCCTCGCCGCACCCCTGCCTCAAGCGCCAGAGCCCTGCCCTCGCCCTTGACCTCGCCGGAGTCCTGCCCTCGCCCCCGACCCCGGCGCTCGCCCCCGACCCCGGCTCTCGTGCCTGACCCCCCGACCCCGGCGACCTCGCCCTCGCCCCCGACCCCGGCCCCGGCGCGCCACGGCTCCCTCCTCTGCTTCCTCCCCTCCCAACATCGGTCGTCGTCGAGCCTGCCTCCTCGCCCCTGCACCCTCTGTCGTAATAAGCCCCCCACCGCTCCTCCTCTCTCTACTAATTTAGCTAGGGTTCTTCGGTTAATTTAGTTAGGGCAGTAGGTTAATTAGGTTAGGTGTTTTAGGTGTAGCTAAAAGAAAAAACAGAATTGATTATATAGGTTTCTTGCATTTTTTAGTTTAAGCAATTGTTGCTATTTAAATTTTATAGTGCTAGTTAGTTAATTGGAATTAGTATGAAACCTAGGACAGATTAGTTAAAGCAACCGTTGCTATTTAAATTTTTTAGTTTAAGCACTTGTTGCTATTTAAAAAAACATAATTAGTATGAACCCTAGTTAAAGCAAAAAAAATTAGTTTCAAATTTAGGTAGGCTGAATTTAGTTTCAAATATTGTGAAGAAAAATGACTTCTCGCATGTGATATGTGGACATGTGATTTGGACATGTCATATTTGGAATTCGGACATGTCATATTTGGAAAATGATGATTATGTTCAGGGTAAGTGATCCGAGTGGCCTATGTTTCGCCGGAATGTTGATTCATTTCCGTTCCGGTGAATTTCAGGCGCTCGATATGTCCACTTTTTAGCAAAGGTCATGCCGAAATTTCCCGTGAATTTTGGGATGACTTGTGCTAGAAAGTAGGCATATCGAGTGCCGGGATTTGTGGCAAACGGCATTCCGGCAAACCATAGACCTTTTTTTATGTCATTTCTCATTTTATTATAGTTTTAGAATTAAACGAGGAGACTTAACCATAGGAAACATGTCGAACAACGAAGAAACCGGGCCTTCTGACCAAGATGCCGACGAGATGGATTATGAGGGTGAACAACAGTACCTCGACTTTTTGTCTGCTAAGCACAGTCAAGGTTTGCAGGTCGGCCTCGATGATGGTACTGACGCCGACATCAACACCGACGGTGCCGGCACTAATGGCGGCGTCGGCACCGATGGCAGCGCCAAGACCGGCGGGGAAGGTACCGGCGGGGAAGATACCGGCGGGGAAGGTACCGGCGCCGATGCCGCTACTGAAAAGAAGAAGCAGAAGAAGTAGAGGATACGAAAACCTAACAAACTCGGCATCAGACGACTGGTGATCACAAAGATGGCCCCTGGCAAGTTTGAGCCATTAGAGCCGGAATAACCTCGCAAGTGCTATGGGAACCAAGTAGGATGCATCCTACGGGAATGCGCGAGCATCAACGACGATGACTTAAGGAGAAAAGAACATTTGAGGCAGTTGCTCCTAACAAAGTTGCACAAGAGATTCAAGTTCCCCGACCGGGATGATAGCCTAGAACAACCGTGGGATGATCCGAAGATTAAAAAGATTAACAATCACGCCATGGGCATGTTCAGCAATGATTTGGCCTCCTGGAAAGGGAGGGTGAAATGAGCTATTGAGGCTGAGGAACCCCTGTCCAAGATTCTGGAGGAAAATCCGACACTTACGGAAGAGGAGGTCGAAAAGTTCAAGGACACTTGCGCTACCGAGGCAGCCAAGGCTAAGGCTGCGAAATTCAAGAGCCTTCAGCAAAGGAACACGGGGAAGCATATGGGATAAGGAGGACGCGGAACATGAAGCCGTGCGTCTCCTAGACCCCTTCACGAAGTTCACCAACCCCTTGGAGCGTGACTTCATCAAGGCCCGCTACAAGTGGGACAAGGAAAAGAAGGTTTTTTACACGGACCAAATCATGAGGAAATTGATTAGAATACTGGTAATTATTCTTTTACCACCTTACATTTAGCTCCTGATCAAGTCGACTACACATTCGTAAATGGTTCACGTTCTTTCTGCAGGAGAAGCAACACCAGCTTGCAGCCGAAAGCCCTACTACGCCGATGAGGCCCAAGTGAGACACCCCTCTCAACCGGGCCTTGAACGAACTTAAGGGTCTCCCTTTGGGCCAGCGGCCTTAATATGGACGTGTGCATGGCGCCGGAGACGGCGCCACGTGGAAGGTGTTTTACAACGAGGGCCCGGAGGCCAAGAAGCAGAAAAAGAAGTTTAGTCAGGCGGACATCGATGAGAAGGTGAAGCTTGCGTTCGAGAAAAAAGCAACTGAGGACGCGAAAAAAGCAGCCGAGGAGAAAATTGAGTTGCTACGACAGGCAGTCGATGCAGCTGTACATGCCTGCAGAAATGATTTTGCTACTAACTTGATCCCGGCTATCATCAACTGGACGAAGGAAAATCCAGACAAGACGGTAGATGATTTTCCCATGCCTAGTTTCGTCGGGAGCAACTCGGTGAACAACACCACCGCACCATCACCTGCTCATGCAACCGGGCCTGCTCCCGCACCCGCACCCGCTCATAGCAGCCCGTCCTCAGTCTTTGGTGCACTAGGCGGACCTTCATCATTGGCTGAGCTCGATGCCCTCACGGTAATTACATGTCGCACCAACATATATCTAGAATATTCCATTTTCGTTGCCTTTGGATGTTTTACGCTGCAGACATGTTTTTGCAGGCCGACGAAACCCCGTGCACCGTACTCTACTTGATCAAAGGCCAGAAGGTGGACGTGGGAAAGGGGGTGATAACGAAGCCCTTGGAACTCACGTTCCACGGCCAGCCGATGCCCGGTGGGCACTTTAGGGTTACCTTGTCGAGTGTCAAATCGGGGCACGAGGATTTGCATCCTCCAGTACGGCTAGGTGGAGAGGACGATGAGACCCCGCTGCGGATTGGAAGCTGCAAGGGTTGGGTGCTGCTATGGCCGAAGAATCTTCTTCGTCTGGAGCCGGTCGAGAGCACACCAATAACCACACATCAACAAGCAGGTATGGACACCACCACCCCGCCTACGCAATTACCAGCGCCTATAGTGTCGGGTGAGAGCGGCGGACGACGTGATGAAGGGGGTCCAATAGTGGATGATGTAATCGCCCCCATAGAACAAAGAATGGATGATGAGATGGAGGAGGACCCAATGAGGTTCCTCAATACAGGCGCCTATGACGGTGACTTAGATATGATGAGTCAGCCATATGATGACTCGGGCTATCAGCATGCTGATGAGGATATGGATGATCTGCCCGGGCAGGAACATCCTAGTAGGGATTGCAAGAAGTCTCTCTTCATGCGATCCTCATAGGGCACGCCTGAAGATGCCGCCTCAACACAGGCTCAACTAGCCGGGGGTCGTACAGTGCTTAGCTCGACAACACTGGGGCAGGGGTTAAGGAAGGGTCTGGAAGGTCAGCCCAAGAAAAAGGAGAGGAAGAGACCGGGGAAGATAGGCTCAGCTGCCTACAAACAAGCCAGAGCACATAGCAGCCAGATGGTGCATTTTGAAGAGCGTGTACCCATCAAAGGTGCGGCCATGTTCCATGTCACGGGCGAGCCGATGCTACCGCCGAAACCGCTGGAGGCACTATCAGGGGATCTCAGGAGACTGCACGACCATGTGCAATCGACTGAGAAAAGCCTATTAGCCTCGAAGGATCCAGGATATCCGACATACGCGGCTCGTGTGCCTAAGGGAAAGTGCTACGTCGACACACGGCCCGCGGAGGTGTTCTTCCTGCGGTTTGACCATATCTTCAAGATGTTTCTGACAAGGCGGCTCGATTTTACAATCGTCCGCCTTTTTGCGCTACATATGAGCTCCGTCATGAAGAGAGAAGAAGTCTCGCAAATCTGTGTGGCGGATCCATACTACATGCACGAGTCCTTCTTGAGTCTCGACGTCTTTGAGCGTAAAACTGCTAGGGAGTACCTGAAAAACTTCATGGTACAGAATAAGGACCAGGAAATTGTCCTCCTGCCTTATCATCCAAAGTAAGTCAGTGCCGGACAACCCTTTCGTACATTTCAATCATTCCTTCTCGCTCATATGGAGAATAATTTGAGGTGTTTTTTCCCCGCAGCAACGGGCGCGCCGTACTTATCGTTATTTACCCGCGAGTCTCCCACGCCATGTATTTCGACCCTACCAGAAACTACGAGAAGAAGGACTACACCCACATAATGAATATTCTAGATGATGCTCTCCAAGGCTTCAGCTTGAGGGGTGGCCACCTGCAGATCAGGAAACAAAGGCACAAGAAGACGGGTTTCTCGCATAAAACTAACTTCTGCTGCATCCATGTCCCAAAACCAAGCAAGAACGATGGATTCTACCTCCTCCATCTCATGATGGAGTTCAGAACGGATCACCAAAAGCTTCGCATGACAAGCAGAAACGATGATCATATCCGCAAGTGGGTAGAATCTCATGGAGAAGCGGATTATAAACTTAGAGATGACTTCTTTCGCATCCAGAGGCACATTGCGATGATCATCATGAAAGAAGTCGTCGATGAGAAGGGGATGTTCCACCACGGCCCTATATCGCGAGCTGACGTCCAAACTCGCATAGGCATGCAACATTAGGACCTCACGCCATTCAAGAAGCTAGGGTCCATCCTTGATGATATGGAAGGATGGAACTTCTAGTGATTTACGATGTCGATGATGATGATATGTGTCGGTTGAACTTGTATAGTTTCTGTAGCGATGAAACTTTGTGATGTCCACGGTCCCTGCCGAACTTGCGTAACCTACTTTGTTAGTTTGGGTATGATGACCTGCGTACCTCTAGTTAATTAGTTTGCGTACGATGAAACTGCGTTCATTATTTGTTTGTTTACTATATGTTGCATCTAGTTGCTAATCCTTTCTTTTTCGTGTTGCTCAAGTATATTTTGTTGCATATATGATTGTACATTCTCTTAATGAAGATGCATCTCTAACAGGTACCTAGACTCTTGATGGTGAAGAAGCAGTGTTATGTCGTGTACAAAGGGAAGGTTCCGGGAGTGTACGACGAGTGGCCTGAGTGTCAGGCGCAAGTGGAGGGGGTCTCGGGCGCCAGCCATAAAGGCTTCAAAAGCAGACAAGAAGTAGAAACTAGTTACTTGAGGTTCACGCTAGCGCGAGAGAGGTCTCATAACCGCCGCCTCATGTCCTGCATAGTTCCGCTCTCACTCATAGGGATAGCTCTTCTTGCGTATATCATTGTTTAGATGGATGACGATGTAGTTGCAAGTATTCGAGACTTGTATCGCTATTTCTGAGATGATGACGAGAGACCACTTTGTGTTGGATGATGATGACATGATTTGATGAGACTTTTTGTATGTATATGCTATGATTACATTTGTATGTGTATGATGATGACATTTGTATGTGCTAAAGATTATTGTATAAAGTATGTTCAAATACAAAACAAATATGCAGAAAAAAATCAGAAACTAATAAAACTAGCAGCAACGCGGCTTAACCAAAAGCGTTGCAGCTATTAGTAGCAACGCGTTGCTGCAAAGCATGCTGCTGCTACCGAAGTATAGCAGTAGCGCGGCTCAACACAAAGCGCTGCAGCTATTAGCAGTAGCGCGTTGCTGCAGAGTACGCTACTGCTACGCATGTATAGCAGTAGCGCGGGACATCACGCGCTAATGATACAGGTTAGCTGTAGCACCGTATCAGTAGCGCGGGACCCCGTGCTACTGATATACCTAAAACCCGCGCTACTGCTAGGCTTTTCCCTAGTAGTGTGACGAAGTCACAATACACAGAGTAGGTTGTATCGTGCGGGCGGTTCCCACCGACCTGCGGATAAAAATCCACACTCACAATTGTGAAATAGTTAGCATACTTTGATTGTATACTAGTGGCTGGGGCGCACCCTGGTGCGCCGCTTGAGTGGAAGTTGGGGCGGTGCTGGGTGGGATGCGCCCCTTTCACTTTTCTATTTATACTGCTGAATATATTGTGCATGTATATTGTGTCTTGGGCCCATATCCTAGTTATCTTGTATAGGTTAGGTTGTGGCCCCTATCCTGTACATCATATATACGTGCCCAGTGCACCGATCAATGCAATTGTGTTGCACGGCCTAAACATTGTCTTCTACATGGTATCTATCGCAGGTCGAACCTAGCCCTACCCTAGCCACCGCCACCTCGCCCTCCTCGCGCCGCCGCCGCCGCTACCCCAGCCGCCGCCGCCACCCGCCGCCGCCGTCGGGGTTCCCTCCAGCCGCCGCCGCCGCCTGTTTCCGCCGCCCTCCTCACCCGCCGCCGCCACCCGCCACCGTCGCCGCTCTTCCCTCCAGCCACCGCCGCCGGTCGCCGCCGCCCCTCTCCCTTCTCGCTTCCGCACCCGCCTCTCCACCACCCCACCCGTGCCGCCCCATCCCACCCAGCCGCGCCACCCCACCCAGCCGCACCAACCCCAAACCCTAACCCACGCTGCCCTCGCCACCCAGCCGCGCCACCCTACCCGGCCGCCGCCGCCTCTCATGTTCCCCGCCACCACCATGAGCATCACGGGATCCTCCACCACCACCAATCCCTTCTACGGTTCGGACATCACCCTCGTTCGTGATCTGAACATCCACGAGCGCTTCCCGGTGGTCCTGGATCAATCCACCACCTCCTACTCCGCTTGGAAGCGGTACTTTTCCTTGGTGTTTCGCCAGTGCCTGCTTCACGGCCACGTCGATGGCACCGTGGACTCCAGCCTCATGGTGAACGACGAGGAGTGGATGATCCTCGACGCCACCATCATCCGCTGGTTCTACCTCACCATCTCCAAGGACCTCTTCCACACGGTGGTGGATGATGACGACGATGCCTACGCTGTCTGTACCAAGCTCAACGGCCTCTTCACCGACAACAAACTGCAGCGCAAGGTCCTCCTCCACAGCGAGTTTTATGGGTGCCAGCAGCTTGATTCGTCCATCGACGATTTTTGGATGCGCCTCAAAATGCTTGCCGATGAGCTCCATGATCTCGGTGAGACGGTCGGCGACGAGCTCCTCATCAGCACTCTCGCCGTCGGTCTCAACGAGGATTTTGGGAACGCCGCCTCCAACCTTACCCTCATCCCGGAGCCCACCTTTTCCAAGGTGGTGGCATATCTCAAGCTGGAGGAGAGGCGGATGAAGATGGCCCGGACTCGGGCGACCCACACCGCCCTCACCGTCGGCACTCGCGGGGGCTCGGCGCGGCCTCCGCCACGCCCCGCGCCGGCCTTCCCATAGGCGTCGGCCGCCCCCTTCCCGCCGCCCCCGCCTGCCGCTAACGGGGGTCGCCGCGGTGGCCGCCATTGTGGCCGCAAGCAGCAGCAGGGCAACGGGGCTCAGGGAGGAGCGGGCCGCTCCCAGCAGCAGCAGTACCAGCCGGCCCCGTGGTACGCCGGCCAGAAGCCTTGGACCAGCGTTGTGCATGCCTACTCCATGCCGGTTTCCCGTGCCCCTGCCCCGAGTATCCTCGGCGCATGGTCTCCCTCTCATCAGGCGTTTTACGCCACGCCGCAACCATACGCTGCGCCCTATAGGCCTCTCTCCTACGGACAGCCGCCGCAGCCAGGAGGGCTGCCGCCGCTACCCCTGACAGCCCCACCTCAACAGTCCGCGCTCCCGCCTGCGCCTTGGGACCCTGCTCTCTTGGCGGCCCTGCACTCAGCTCCCTCTCCGTCCACCTACACCGGCGGCGGTGACTGGTATATGGACACTGGAGCTATCGCACACATGGCTGCCCATGCCAGTAACCTCCACACCTCCTATCCTATCCACACTTCCCATCGCATCACCGTCGGCAACGGTTCCTCGCTTCCCATTACTCACATAGGACATGCATCTTTTCCATCTACTTCTACTCCATTGTCATTATCTAACATCTTAGTTTCTCCTGACCTTATTAAAAATCTTGTCTCTATGCGTTCTTTTACACGTGAAAATCATGTTACCGTTGAGTTTGACGAGTGTGGTTTTTCTGTTAAGGACGCTCGTACCCGGATGGTACTCCACCGATGTGACAGCCCCGACGAGCTCTACCCGGTCCACTCCACCGCCTCCACCACCTCCGCCGCCCCTGTTGCCCTCGCCACCAGTGTGGATCTTTGGCATGCTCGCTTGGGTCATCCCAACCCCGCCACCCTTCGTCATATACTTCGGAGTTTTTCTTTCATGTATAATAAGATCGACGATCACTCTTGTCATGCTTGTCGCCACGGCAAACATGCTCGTCTTCCTTTTAGGGCGTCTTCTCATGTTGCATCGTACCCATTTGAGTTAATTCATAGTGATGTTTGGACCTCTCCAGTTGCGAGTAATACGGGCTATCTTTATTATCTTGGTATTCTTGATGATTTTTTGCACTATGTGTGGACCTTCCCGTTGCGGCGTAAGTCCGATGTTATCTCCACTCTCGCTGCATTCTACTCCTATGTTTTCACATAGTTTGGTCATCCCATCCTTGCGTTTCAAATAGATAACAGGAAGGAGTTCGACAACTTAGCCGTTCACACTATGTGTGGACCTTCCCGTTGCGGCGTAAGTCCGATGTTATCTCCACTCTCGCTGCATTCTACTCCTATGTTTTCACGCAGTTTGGTCGTCCCATCCTTGCATTTCAAACAGATAACAGGAAGGAGTTCGACAACTTATCCGTTCGCACTCACCTCACCACACATGGCACGACTTTTCGTCTCACATGCCCGTACACTCCGCAACAAAACGATCATGCTGAGTGCGTCCTTCGCACTCTTTATGACTGCGTTCAGACACTTCTCTTTCATGCCAATGTGCCTTCGTGCTTTTGGCCTGACGCTCTCGCCACCGCATCACTCCTCATTAACATCCGCCCCTGTCGTACTCGCGGGAACTTTGCACCCCATCATCTTCTCTTAGGTGCACCACCCTCTTATGATGAGCTTCGCATCTTCGGCTGTCTCTGCTATCCTAGCATCGCCGCCACTGTGCCTCATAAGCTTACACCTCGCTCCGTCGCTTGCATCTTCCTCGGCTACCCACCTAACACTAAAGCCTACCGCTGCTATGACCCTATCTCACATCATGTATTCACCTCCCGACACGTTTACATTGATGAGAAGGTGTTTCCCTTTCAGCAGCAGGTACCTCTCGTCGCCCCGTCGCTGCTGCCCACCGGCGGCCCTTCGGCGACCCCGTCAGGTGCACGGTCTCGCTTGGTTCTTGGACCGCCTTCGGGCTTCGGCAGTCCTCGCGCCATGGGACGAAGTGCGCCTCGCGCCCCCACGCCGCCCTCGCCGTCACCGCCTGCCTCGCCGCCGGCTCCCTCCCCGGCTACCTCGGGCGCGGCCCCATCGCCGGCGCCTTCACCGGCTGCCTCGGGCGCGGCCCCGTCGCCGGCGCCCTCACCGGCCGCCTCGCCGGCCATCGCCCCGGAGTTGCCGTCTCGCCGCCTCACTCGGGCCAGAGCCGACGTTCATCGCCCGAGCCTGCGGTACTCCAGTGAGGAGTATCTCCTCGCTGCCTCCACCACCGAGCCATCATTGATTCCTGCATCCGCCTGCGAACCCCCTATGTGATCCTCACTGGCTTGCTGCAATGCAGGAAGAGTTCGACGCTCTTCAGCGAAACTGTACCTGGACACTAGTTCCCTGGCCTCCAAGCGCCAACGTCATCAGCGGCAAGTGGGTTTTTCGTCATAAGACCCGCTCGGATGGCACACTTGAGTGATATAAGGCTCACTGGGTGGTCCATGGTTTTCGGCAGTGTGCTGGCGTTGACTTCACTGAGACATTCGCACCGGTTGTCAAACCGGGCACGATCCGCATCGTCCTTCAGCTGGCGGTCTCCCGTGGCTGGCCGATTCATCAGATGGATGTCTCTAACGCCTTTCTTCATGGCCATCTTGAGGAGCAGGTTTACTGTGAGCAGCCCACCGGTTTCGTCGATGCCTCTCATCCTGGCCATGTGTGCTTGCTGTCTCGGTCTCTCTACGGTCTCAAGAGAGCACCTCGCGCCTGGTACCAGCGTATCACTGGTTTTCTTTAGACACTGGGTTTCTGTGTCACCCGCTCAGATGCCTCATTGTTTGTCTATCACCGCGGTGACACGACTGCTTATTTGCTGCTCTACGTCGACGACATCATCCTGACGGCCTCCTCCGCAGCCCTTATTCAGCAGATCACTCTCCGGCTACGTGACGAGTTTGCCATCAAGGATTTGGGCGCTCTCCATTATTTTCTTGGCATTGAGGTTGTTCGGCGACCCGACGGCTTCTTTCTTCATCAGCAGAAGTATGCGCATGAGCTACTTGAGTGTGCCGGCATGCTCAACTGTCATCCTGTTGCTACTCCTGTTGACATGAAGGCAAGGTTTCTACTCACGAAGGCTCACCCGCATCGGATGCTCCATTCGACCAATCCATCGTCGGTGCTCTCCAGTATCTGACACTCACCCGACCAGATCTGCAGTATGCTGTTCAGCAGGTGTGTCTCCATATGCACGCCCCTCATGACTCCCATTGGACACTTGTGAAATGGATTCTCCAATACATCCGTGGCACGATGTCTCTTGGACTCACTCTCACGGCGTCCACCTCTCTGGATATGGTGGCCTATTCCGATGTTGATTGGGTTGGCTGCCCTGACACACGTCGCTCCACTTCTGGCTATTGCGTCTACCTCGGTCCCTCCCTCCTCTCGTGGTCGTCCAAGCGACAACCCACAGTTTCCCGCTCCAGCGCGGAGGCCGAGTACTGAGCAGTGCCTAATGCAGTTGCCGAGTGCACCTGGCTATGACAGTTACTTCAGGAGTTGCATCATGATGTCTCCCAGGCCACAGTTGTCTACTATGACAACGTCTCTGCGGTGTATCTTTCCACCAACCCTGTTCATCATCACCGGACCAAACACATCGAGCTAGACAATCACTTTGTGCGTGAACAGGTAGCCCTTGGATGCATTCGGGTTCTCCATGTTCCGACCGCACAACAGTTCGCCGATGTGATGAATAAGGGACTGCCTACTTCCACCTTCGAGGAGTTTCATTCCAGTCTATGTGTCTCTGGCGGTGCTTCGACTGCGGGGGGTGTTGAATATATTGTGCATGTATATTGTGTCTTGGGCCCACCTCCTAGTTATCTTGTATAGTTGAGGTTTTGGCCCCCATCATGTACATCATATATACGTGCCCAATGCATCGATCAATGCAATTGTGTTGCACGGCCTAAACATTGTCTTCTACATATACCATGTAATGATATTATTTTTACTATGTACTGGTATTGCCTTACAAACTGAATTCATTAGCACACTACATTTGTATGAACAAGCGATGACACATACATTAACAGGTATAAATCATCCATTTAATGTATTCTAGCAAACATCTAGCTCTGTTAAGTCACCTTTAGGCAAACATTACTACCTCGACAATGTAACTACAGGATGCTGAGCTACTTCAACTACATTGGTGAATCCACCCTGTAAAGCTTCACAAACCTGTAAAAAAAATAACTAACGGTTAAAACTCTGAGTTGTGATATTTATCTTAGCTGATAGGAATATACACAATAAAAAGAGGAAAGAGCGCAGTGCATTCAGTGCATCATTTTTTGTTTACACAATATATATGATGACCAAATAGATACATACCGGCATACGATGAGACTACCAGTTCTTTATTGCCTCGGGAACATCCTCAAAAGCAAGTAATTGCAATTCTTTCCTTTCAAATCCACTCCTCCATATATGACCCTGGAATTACATTAGAACAGAACTCCATCAAATGGAAAGATGTATGTTTCCAGCACTGGAATGGAATATGAAAGGCACGAGCACCTCCGTCGTGGATCCATGGAGAAGAGGGGATCCTCGACGAGCTCCTCCCTCGGGGGCACGAGGAGGATCTATGACGCGTCCTGGTCAACACCGTCACCTCGCCTCCAACTAGCGCACCACCGGCCATAGGTTCTCTAGACCACGCCCGGCCACCGCACAGGCCTCGCTCTGCTCTACCTGTGACGGCCTTCGCGTCCGCCCCCATGATGTGTCCTGCAGCAACTTCCACGAGTGTTTGAAAAACAAGCTGAACATTGATGATGTGAAGTTATAACCGATGACACTAACTAATGAATAACTATCCAAGAAAGCAAAGACAAAAGTTATGCAAAGTGGACTGTAGAACACACTAAGTATTTGCATTTGATAACAACATTTCATGAAATTATGATTCAGTAGTGAGAGGCATCCTACCATGCATACCAACATGGTAATATTCATCGTTCCTCACCGTAAAACCTCATAGTGATATTTAGTTAGTTTTCAGCAATTAAGAGATCCTTATGATGAAAGCACTAATGCCAACGGCTTACTACAATCACTACAAATAAAAGACACATCCGTGACATTTTGGCCCGAACGATTTTTTTTCTGTCATGCTTATGACACTTCTATGATGATAATTGTGACAAAACCCGGTATCATCATAGATGTGGTGGGCTCCTACTTCTATGACAAAAAATCATGACAGAAAATGGGCTTTTCGTCCTGGGCGGGCCGGAGACGCAGCTGCATGACATTCTTTAGGCCGTCCATGACGGAAAAATCATGGTAGAAGCGAGGGCGAGGAAAATATCGGGGAGTTCCTGGTTACGGTGGGTGGTCTGGGTCGAGCGATGCATGGAGGTTTGCGTGTTTTCTCTCGTATACGTATGCGTGTGTGTGCGAGGCGTTGGGCTCTAACTGAACCTGAGCGAGGCGTTCGCTTACTGAACCCAAGCGATCGCACTGCTAGCTACGTTACTGAACCCGAGCGATCGATCGCTTGGCTGTTAACTGAACCCGAGCGTTTAATTCGCTGCTGACTGAACCCGAGTGATTCCTTCACTGCTTCTGCTAACTGAACCGAGTGATCGATCACTGCTGCTACTTACTGAAGCCGATCGAGCCCTCGTGCGAGACGTAGCCAGCTGGTGTTGGTTGCCTCTCGATGAATAGTGACTGTTGCTACCGTGCGTGCGGTACGTAGAACGAGTCGAGACGTGGTGAGTCGAGCCGGTTTGTTGGCTGTGGATGAACAGTTCCCGGTGGGGGTTGGATGAACAGGACCCCGTGGTAGTAGGCCATTGCCGCTGGATGAACAGGACCCCGAGGAGGCTGCCGCACCCCAGCCGGTTAGGGGTGGATGAACAGGACCCCGTGGAGGCTCTATGAACAGTAGCTGGTGGAGGCTGGATGAACAGTAGCCCCGTGGATGAACAGTAGCTGGTGGAGTCTGGAGGAGGTCGACGGTGGATGAACAGTAGCCCATGGAGGCTGGAGCGAGGCAGTAGACGATGGATGAACAGGACCCCGTTTCGACCGTAAGCGCTCCAACAGAAGTCTGTTTCCTCCGTTTTGCGGTACGCCACACCCCTCCCGATCAACAGGACCCCGTTTCGACCATAGGCACTCGAACAGAAGTCTGTTACCTCCGTTTTACGGTACGCCAGACCCTTCCCAATGAACAGGACCCCGTTTCGACCATATGCGGTCGAACAGAAGGCTCATTTCCTCCGTTCTGCGGTACGCCAAACCTTGTTTCGTCAGTTCCGTCCAAGCCGGTTAGCTCCCGATGAACACAACGTATTCCATTGCCTCTCGATGAACACGACACATTTCGTTGCCTCCCAATGAACACGACGTAGTTTCTCCGTTCTGACCCAGCCGGTTGGCTTCCGATGAACAGGACGCCGTTGCTACCGTCCGTTGCCTCTCCATGTACACGAGCCCTGGCCGTACGTATGCACGAGTACGTGTTCAAGACCCCACCCGTATGTACGTACGTGGCCGTATTTTTTGGCATCTAGTTGCACGTACATGTACATGGTTTTGACTGGACTGCCTAAACTGCTACCGCTCCTTACTCGGCCACGGTTCATCGTGGCAGACAGATCGATCGACCGGTATGTACACAGACATCGCTACGTACGCTTTGACCGGGTGGGTCCCAGCTGTCAGGGAGGATAAGGATGCACTTCCTTGCATGCGAAGATATAGCTGGTGGGTCCCAGCTGTCAGGGGGAAGAATCATTTTTTTCCCTGTAATAAGGACGCACTTCCTTGCATGCGAAGATGTAGCTGGTGGGTCCCGGCTGTCATGGGGACAAAACATTATTTTTTAGGGTAAAAAGGATGCAGTTGCATGCATGCGTCCATGGGTGTGGTGCGTCCCCATTATTAGCCTCTCCACGTACAGTCATCTTACGATGACTCTCGTTTGTTGACCACGTTGACCACACCATGCAGAGCGCACCAAGGCCGGTGGACGACGGCGAGGCCCCAGACTAGAACGCCCCGGAGATGGGGAAGACGCGGCAGTGGAGTCGCAGACGGAGAGGAGTGGGAACATTGACTGGTTCTGGTGCGGGGTGGGCCTACACTAGGCAGAGAATAACAGGAGGTGCGGAGGAGTGGAGGGATGGCCTGGCCGTCGGTGGGGTAGCGTTTCACTGCGAGGCGTGCAAGACAGCGTCGTTGGACGCCGGAGGCTGGAGCAGGCGGTCCCGGCAGCGCTGCGGGAAGAAGACGAGAGATTGAAGAAGAATGTCGGCCGTTGGATGTAAATCCAACGCCTTGCTTAGGCTTCGACATTTGTATTTTTATTTTTTGCGAAAGTGCTTAGGCTTCGACCTACTGGCCCACATGTCAGCCAGTCCATTTGGTGGGCTGGGTGAAACAATGATGTAGCGTCTGTGCAGCCTGTTTATATATTATGTTAGAATTTAAAGCCCATTTGCATTTTTCTCGAATTCCGTGGACTTGCTGGGCTGGGTGAAAATATCATGTTGGGCTGGATGGAGAAATGTTATAAAAACATAAACACATGATTGCACGTCTATTACTGCATTGGTCAGTAAAATCTTTGCAAGCTTATGTACGCAATCACCAGGAGTTAACTTGCCAAGTTATATATAAACAATTATTATTATTATTTTGTAAGAACATTCGATTTACGAAATAAAATATTATTTTAATTTGATGAGTTAATAGGACGTGGGGTATTATTATTTTTTAAGCTAGACGTCGGACAGTTGAGTTGCTTCTAGGGAAAAGTACTGGAAGAAAACTCAGATTACATCGAAAAAGAAAGTGGGAGAAAATTCAGATATAGGATTAATAAAAAAAAATAAAGAAAGTGGGAAGGTCTATACAATGGTTGGACGAACGACAGGTTTAACGGAACCTTATGTTGTTTCTATTATATATATGTAATAAAATAAGATATAAATATAAATATAAATATATATACTAATATAGAAGGGAAAACATAGGTTCAGTTTTGCATTCTTATAGAAAAATAGAACTGAGTTGTGCGTCGTCTTGAAAAAACAAACATAACTTGGGCTGCTGATGTTATTGACAAGCTAGGCTGGGAGGCCCAGAGGCCGCTTGATACCTGCTGGACCCCCAAAAAAAGTTGAAACCAACTGGATCAACTGTGTCTGCATGTCGTGGGCTGTGCATGTTAAACAACAAAACCTAGGCCATGGACCTGGTGGGCCCGGGACTGTCAGCCTCTCGACGAACAGTCGTCTCCCGATTCCTCTTGTTTTACTGACCATGTTGGGAACGACAGACGGCGGCGCCGCGGTGAGAGCACCAAGGCGGAGGACGACGTCGAGACCTCAGACTGAATGAACCGGAGCGGGAGAAGACGCGGGCGGAGGGGAGTACGAGGGTTGACTTGTTCGGGTGCAGGGTGGGCCGGTGGAGCTGCCGCCGCTGGAGAATGTGTGGGAGTAGAGGGATGGCCTAGCCAGCGCCATAGGCTATGATGGGTCACCGAGGCCTGCGCGGCAGCGCCGCCAGCCGCTGTAGGAAGAGCACGAAAGATTGAACAAAATAAAGAAATACAAATGGGTAGGTGGTTGGTCCCAGATGTCTGTGTACGAGACCTGCTGGGTCCACCTGAGAAGGGGAATATGTTGGGAGGAAGGAGATTCAAAGCACGGGAGCCCAGTGAACTAGTTACATACATAAGCAGATAGCCACTAAAAAAAGCAAACAGGTTAATGGGTTCTTAGACGAAATATTTTAGACAAAACAGATAATTACGACACACAGGCTAATGCATGAAACACTCAGATGATAAAGGTGCTTAAACAGATAAAGTAGATCATCTAGACCTTCCTGGCACTCTTGATCATGACGTTGCGGCTGTCCGTGTACTCGTCGGTTAAGGGAAGCAGACACACCCTCATGTCCAAGATCCGCATGTACATGTCGTAGCATGCGTATGCGTCCTTGGCCGCGTAGGTTATGTAGGCTAGATTTAGAGGTACCTCCCACATGTTCAGGTCCTTGGTATCATCGTCTTCTTTCATGTTGGCGTAGCAAGGGTCGATGATGGTCGCGGCGAGGTCAACCACGGAGTCCTTCTCCTGCGCATTGCCGATGATCTTGTATTGCTTCTGGATGTCGACAAGCTAGTTGCACCAGATGGCCGAATCGTCACGTTCTTCCTTCTCTCCACCGTAGCGAAGGTGCAGTCAGCGCTGCTGATGAAACGTGCGAATGCTCCAGAACCTCTGATGGCCCTACAACAGTGGTAGACGAGAACCTCATCCCGCACGCATACCTGGGCGACGGCGATCCGCTGGTCCCTGTCATGAGACGAATGGATGGGCACAAGGTCTAGTCCTGCGACCTTGTGCTTTCTCCTCCTGTAGGTACTGCTTGAACTCGGCGAGGCAGAGCTTCACCGAGTCCCGATCGTTGGTGTACATCACATTCAACTTGGTGCTGCCATGGGTCTGAACGGCGAACAGAAAGGTGAACTCCTTGCTGAAGTCCATATCTAGCAGGCTCACCCCTCGGATCGCCATTGGAGTCTCTTCAAGTGAACGAGTGGCTAGGCGGTGGCAGCAGTTCGTTTTTCAGCTCTTGGGGATCTGGATTCAACAGTAAACTGAGTGTGTACAGGCGACAACAGTTACTACCCCTCCCTTGCCCGCTGCACGCCCGGCAGAACATGCACCCTCGGCGCATTCAAACGCCTCCATTAAGAAACCTATTCCGGCCACACGTCAGTTCCCGAGCGGGTCTGTATTGGTACTGTAATAACAAGTGTTAGTGGTCACTTTACTTAAATTTAATTAGCTTTAATTAAAATTTATTCTTAAAACAAGCAAAGCATTGGCTCGTTCTATCAGTGCCACAGGATCAACATGCACAACAATTAGAATTATTATTCTCAGGACGCACACGATCAACACATTTGCCGCACTTTCACACAAACAATACCACCAAGTTTGAACAATTTGTTATGGTTGTTGTCCTCTGCATCATCATGCCATGTTTCCCAGCTTGCAAGATTCAGAACCGACAAATAAGATTCAAATATTAAGTATAACAAACATGCCTACACATCTCATTGATTCCCAGCTTGCAAGATTCAGAACCAACCCATTAGAGCCTTTTGATAAATTGAATATCAGGATTAAATCCATCTTGGCTAGCCGTGTCATACAATCCAAGAACTTAGCGAATGCTCTTGACCATCACAACATCTGTAGTTGAGTATTCCTGTTTGCACAGATAAGAAAGAGCATTATTACTATAATAGTGGCACTAGTTGAAGCAAACTTTATTTCCAAAACGAGAAAAGATTGCGATAGAATAGCTTTATTTAAAAAATACAATGTTAGCACAGTATGACAAAGCACAATCATGTTGATAAAGGACAATACTGACCTGTGTGATATGACTTTGGGAGATCAAGTTATTCTTCATGTCCCCATATCTTGCCATGAAAGCGATTCATTGACATTCATTAACACCTCAGTGTGGCAGTAGAATGAGGAGCGTCGACTCATTTCAATCACTTTTTCTGTGCAGTTCAACTAAAATTATGGCGCCCGCTAGTTAGAGAGGGGGCCCGCGCCACCTTAACAGCAGGCCTGATGGACTCAACTGGTTTAGTGCAGCTATGTGATTGATGCAGTGCACATGGACTTCATTCTGCCGGATAGGCCTTCTGCAAATTATCTACATTGGAAATGAAATGGTAGCTAAGACAGTAGCTCTATTTTTAATGTATTATTACTTCATTTTATCAGTGGCAGTAGCAGTGCCAAAACAGTAGCACAAGATCACTAGCTGGATGCAGAGTCAAAATCAACCAAAAAGGAACATACCCGATCATGGGAACCATAACTGAGAGAGGGGCCCCTACGCCGCCACGACTCGATGAGGTCAACCTGCAGCTCCATGATTCAATTCATGCAACTTTTCTGCAGTTTACCTGAAATGAAGCAAAGATTGCATCATTCAGCTAGCAAGAAGTGGTTGCTCTCATGAGCTGGCAGGTTCTTCTTTAGTAGTTGCACTAAAATTGAGCAACATTAAGATTGGTTGTCCTGCTCATGTAAGCTGCAACTATAATTTGCTTATCCTTTTGTGCAGTTCCACTAAAATAAAGTGCCATTGTGGTGACAGTGACGGCTCATCTTGCAAAGGCTAATAAAATGTTGCACGAGATTACCAGCAGAGTTTGACGGAGATTTTTGAAACTCCAATCACCATTTTGTGCAGTTCCACCAAAAGTGAGAGACATTGCCCACGTGACATTTTAGTTGAACTGCACAAGACACTCATTCAAAAAAAAGTGTTTTGTGTAGTTCACCAAAAGGTCACAATAGCAACAAGGTGAAATGGATATCCCTATCCACACAAAAAGATAGAAAGAAAATAGTTGCTGGTCAATAACAAGATATGAAACATACACGAAATGAAAAGAAGCATCCTGATTATGTTCATGGCAATCACGCAAGGACGGTAGAAATTTTAAAATGGCAGCATTGCTTCATGTTACCGGAAGCATTACGATTAACAATGACATTCGTCAAATATGGGATTACTTTAATGGTGGCATTGCTTGTTTACCAGATACAATAGATCAACAACAGCTAAAGAGTTGGTTTAAGGGCATGGGACAGTTGGGACACCAGGACACTCAGCAGCGTAAAGAAGCAACTTACTTATCATACTGGGGAAAACAGCAGGAGTACAATTTGTAACACAATTTAATTGTATCATATTACTAGAGGCATTAGATTAACAATAACACTGGTTAGACATGTCCTTACGGTAACAGTGTGATTGCTTCATTTTACATGCGCCCTTACATTAACAACAACAAAAGGTTGGTATAAGGACATGCGACAGTGGACGCATCAGCACAATGTACCTACAAGGAGGCATAAAGTGGTGATGCCGAGTTTGTTCATACTCTATGAGGGCAGCAAATCTAATCCTGGAGACCTTTTACTATGTGAGGGCAGCAAATCTATTCCTAGACATACTCTGTTGACTTATCCACCAGCCGCCACTTTCTATCCTTTTTTCAACCAATAATAGATATGTTCCTTATCCAGTTTGTACTGCCTTTTCCCTTTATTTCCCTTTTCAACCAAGAGACCGGTTGGGTATCCAGTCTCTACTACTTTCCCCCTGTTATTTCCTCTTTGAATCAAGTCCTAGATTCATGCTACGACTTTCCCCCTTTCTTCGTTGTTTGAACCAAGTCCTAGATTCGACTGCATGAAGTAGCTTTACCTCTAATAATACTAAAAATTTAGGTGGCTTTGGAAGAGCTGATGGAAGTAGAAAAAGATCCACATGCAGACACGTGGGGAGCTGGGGCAGTAGAGCAAGGCTGCTTTCGAAGGAACTTATACCTGAGGGTCGTCGGGATGGGGCTAGGAGGCCGGCGGCAGGTCGGATCTGCGCACAATATGATAGGGAGGAAGAAGGGTCGGAGGACCTCCCGAGTCGGCGCTGTGTCAGAGAGAACAGCACGGGCAGAGGATCAGGACCCACCGGCAGCTGTGGGTTTCCTCCCTCGCCACAAATGACCGTGTGAATGATGCACCTAGTCCTCTACACACACCGGCCGAAGGGATCCGGCCGGATCTGTGACCAGCGGTGAGCAGAGAGAAAATGTCGCTACCGTTGTCTTGTCTAGATCTAGAGAGGATGAGAGAATGAAGTGAGCAACCCTAGTAAAGCAAGCACTCAGGCCCCTGCCTATATATATAGTGGAGTGATTATCTTTTTCTCTCCACAACAAGCGTTTCAATTTGCGTACGTGGCATTAAAGAAAAGAAACTCTCTATTTAACGTGACTAACTGTACGACTCCTACTTACTCCTCCTTCTTGGTCACGGTGCACAACCTAAGATGACTTATTCACCTAGATGGAGGGAGTAGTATTGTTCACTTGTGCTCCCCGGCCCTTCATTCATTGAACAACCCCACGGGTGAATAAACTTACAGTACTAGTATTTATATAGAACGAACAAGCTCGAACTATTTTGGCTTTGAGATATCGATAGTACAGTTTGACCACATTGCATCAATGGGCTCAGTACTTTGAAGTAACCTATACGTATAAACACATGCATGTAATTTGTGAGGTCTGAAATGTAAATTACGCCGGCATGGTTGCATATGCTCCGAGTCGTGCATGCACTACGACCTAGATACTCTATGTCCCACATGTCGGCGAAAGCAAGCACGTGGAAATAGCCTAGGAGTACATATAGGAGGATAAATGCGTGAAAAAATATGTTCTATGAAGCGTAGCTGCGGTTCAAAAAGGAGACCTAAAGTGATGACAGGTATAGGTCGCACGCACCCAACTAGTGGTACTAGACGTACGACTACTTTTTCCTTCAAAAAAAAGAGGTACAAGTACTCAGTACTCCTATTCTATCAAGACGAGTCCCATCTGACAACAGCGTCCGTGCTACAGCTAGCTCTTCTCCCTCGTTTCTCTCTTCTAATTCTAACTCAGCCGACGCGCGGTGGGCGGGGTGGGGATTTGCCGATAGTTGGTTTGCTCAACTGCGGCCCCACCTGACAGTGAAAATGCTAAGACAACATGCGTTCCCTAGCTTGAGCGGCGTGCGGGACAGACCGTGTGGGGGTGCGACACGAATGGTTAAGGCATGCTGTACTTGTTCCACTTTCTCGTTTTGAACTAGTGACATGTAGTAACGCTCAGTTTTGAATATATAAGTTTGGTTGTCGCGCCAATATATACAGTACTCCCTCCATGTAGGTTGGGTCGCTGAAGTCAAAATTAGACACAAAACACGATGGTGACGGACCAACCTACCTCTGTCCTAGTTTATTGCTTCCCATCGTAATTTGTGCCAAATTTTGACCATAAATTTGACTAACAAAAGGTTCATGCATGTCACCAAAATTATATCATTGAAAACTATGTTCAAATACAAATCAAACGATATAATTTTTGTTGACATGCACTAACATTTTGTCAGTTAAATCTTTGGTCAAATTTAGCACAAATTACAAAAGGGACTAATAAACTAGGACCTAGGTAGTACACCAGGACGAAGACAGTGATACTACATATAATTAACGCCAAATAAGGGCAAGGGATCACACATGTCATTTACGACTGGAATAAAAATGCCATACACTAATAAAACATTAAGGCCATGAGCTGATGCAGTGCTGGTTACAGGAGGCAAGAAGAAAGATGGATCCATCGACGATGTCCACCTCCTCGACTCAGGGCGCCGGCCCATCGAACGGCGGCTAAGTAGCAGCGGCTTTTGTGGCCAGGTCCACGTGCTTCTGAACAATGGCGTTGTCGGGGCACGACACCTATGGGATCCCGAGAGACCCCTTTTACGATTCGGCGGGGGGAGAGGTACACGCAAAGAGCAGAACCGGTGACCGACGCGTGAGGTTTTTACCCAGGTTCGGGCCACTGATCAGTGTAAAACCCTACTCCTGCTTTGTGTTCTTATTGATGTTCTTGAGCCCAGCCTTCAGGAGCGCTCGCAATGAACAGTACGTTCAAAGAGCAGCTACGCATGCAGAATGGGCCAGAAGTCCTCCTCCTCCGTAGCAGTTGCCTTGGGCCTCCTTTTATATGCTCAAAGGGGTCTCCACAGTGGCAAAATGTACATACATTGAGGTGTAAAGTAGCTACAGGGTATCATACCTAACCCCTGACGGATTAGGACAAGCGCATTTAATGCACCGTGAGGTGTCCGTTTAGGTGTCCTCACTTTCTTGGGGATGGAAAAAGGGGCCATCCCATCAGCACCGCTTAAGCTCTCCTCCACTGGCGCGCCGCCACGCATCCATGGAAGGAGCCAGAATGTCAGACTCGTCACTGTGCCGAAGCGGTGGCACAGTGGCAGAACCTCGCCAGGCGCCGAAACTTGCTGGGCGCCAAGCCTTGCCGGGCGCCGATCCTTGCCGGGCGCCAAGCCTTGCCGGGCGCCGATCCTTGCCGGGTTCCTCAGGCCACCCCGGCAAGGATCTTGCCGGGGAGGCTGGTCTTCGATTTCCAGCTTTGCTTATTTGCTGATTCTCAGATCTCTGACTTGATGATTTCCTTGATGACTTAAATCGACCTCGAGCTGGTCCCGGCAAGCCTTGCCGCGAGGACGGCTACAACTGCCCGTGCACAAGTAAGGGGTACTAATGGCCCAATACTTAGTACACCGACAGGCGTCCAAAGATTCGAGCCGCTGGAAGAAGGCCAACATCTTTCTGTCCTTGCTGGCCTTGTAGTGGCCTAAGTAGACAATTTCTTCGTAGACGTGGATGTGCTGGTCGACGGTTTCTTGCATGGCGAGGCGCTGCGCGGCGAGCGCGGCCTCGAGGTGCACATTCTTCGCCGTGACCTCCGGCAGCTGCAGGGCCACCAGTGCTTCAAAGAGTTCATCACCTTGGAGGCCGATGAGGGTGGCAGGAAACATGGAGCCTGGGCGCGCGGGCTGGAGCAGTACGGCAAGGTCGTTCACGCGCTTCTTGACGGTAATGAACTTGCGGATGGAGCCGACCATCATCTCGCACATGCAAGAGGCGAAGCCGGCGTCGACGAGGGCTATGACGCCGGCGGTCGCCAGCACCGTCTGGAAACGCTGCGCGGTGCGGGGCCATGGGCCGGCATCTTGGACGATCCGGCACAGCCGACTGCCGCTCGCGTCCATTGACGCCATGGGTGCTTGTGGCTTCTGGTCACTTGGTCTTGGTCTTGGATTGGAGTGGGCAGTGTTGCGCAGAGACTAGGAGTAGATGGATTGGAGTGGTGGGGCGCCTTTATATGAGAGTCCAAACTGCATTGCTTTCACATCGTGCTGGCTCCATTCTACTTCTCCAATTACTTACCTCTGCATGCTAATTGAATGCGGAGGCATCATTGACCGTTCAACATTTCGGGAACCGCTACCATCTCCCTCGTTGGCATTCAAGCCGTATCAACGTAAATGTGTGTCAAAAAGAGACTAGTTAGTAGTAGTATACTCAATATTGTGCACTGATATGTCTCCAACGTATCTATAATTTTTTATTGTTCCATGCTATTATATTATCTATCTTGGATGTTTTATATGCATTTATATACTATTTAATATGATTTTTGGGACTAACCTATTAACCTAGAGCCCAGTGCCAGTTTCTGTTTTTTCCTTGTTTTTGAGTTTCGCAGAAAAGGAATATCAGACAGAATCCAATTGGCCTGAAAATTTACGTAGAATATTTTTGGAAAATATGAAAAATACTAGAACGAAAAGATATCGGAGAGGAGTCCCAAGGCCACCACAAGGGTGGAGGGCGCCCCCCTAGGGCGCGCCCCCCGTCCTTGTCATCGCCTCGTGGGCCCCCTTGACTTGTCCCCGACGCCAACACCTCTTATAAATCCCAAAAACCCTAGAACAAAACCTAGATCGGGAGTTCCACTGCCGCAAGCCTCTGTAGCCACGAAAAACAAATAGGGAGCCCGTTCTGGCACCCTGCCAGAGGGGGAAACCATCATCGGTGGCCATCTTCATCATCCTGGCGCTCTCCATGACGAGGAGGGAGTAGTTCACCCTCGGGGCTCAGGGTATGTACCAGTAGCTATGTGTTTGATCTCTCTCTCTTGTGTTCTTGATTTGGCACGATCTTGATGTACCGCGAGCTTTGCTATTATAGTTGGATCTTATGATGTTTCTCCCCCTCTACCTTCTTGTAATGGATTGAGTTTTCCCTTTGAAGTTATCTTATCGGATTGAGTCTTTAAGTATTTGAGAACACTTGATGTATGTCTTGCATGTGCTTATCTGTGGTGACAATGGGATATTCACGTGATCCACTTGATGTATGTTTTGGTGATCAACTTGCGGGTTCTGTGACCTTGTGAACTTATGCATAGGGGTTGGCACACGTTTTTGTCTTGACTCTCTGGTAGAAACTTTGGGGCACTCTTTGAAGTTCTTTGTGTTGGTTTGAATAGATGAATCTGAGGTTGTGTGATGCATATCATATAATCAAACCCGCGGATACTTGTGGTGACATTGGAGTATCTAGGTGACATTAGGGTTTTGGTTGGTGTGTGTCTTAAGGTGTTATTTTAGTACGAACTCTAGGGTTGTTTGTGACACTTATAGGAATAGCCCAATAGATCGATCAGAAAGAATAACTTTGAGGTGGTTTCGTACCCTACAATAATCTCTTCGTTTATTCTCCGCTATTAGTGACTTTGGAGTAACTCTTTGTTGCACGCTGAGGGATTGTTATATGATCTAATTATGTTATCATTGTTGAGAGAAGTTGCACTAGTGAAAGTATGAACCCTAGGCCTTGTTTCGAAGCAAATACCGTTTTCGTTCACTTTTGTTACTAGTTACCTTGCTGTTTTTATATTTTTAGATTACAAAAACCTATATCTACCATCCATATTGCACTTGTATCACCATCTCTTCGCCGAACTAGGGCACCTATACAATTTACCATTGTATTGGGCGTGTTGGGGACACAAGAGACTTTTTGTTATTTGGTTACAGTGTTGTTTGAGAGAGACCATCTTCATCCTACGTCTCCCACGGATTGATAAACCTTAGGTCATCCACTTGAGGGAAATTTGCTACTGTCCTACGAAACTCTGCGTTTGGAGGCCCAACACGAGTCTACAAGAAGAAGGTTGCGTAGTAGACATCAAGCTCTTTTCTGGCGCCGTTGCCAGGGAGGTGAGTGCTTGAAGGTATATCTTTAGATCTTGCAATTGAATCTTTTAGTTTCTTGTTTTATCACTAGTTTAGTCTATAAAAGAAAACTACAAAAAAATGGAATTGAGGATTCCGATAATTGTGCTCAATTGCTAGAAGAAGAAGTCTATAAAATGTTTAGCACTAATTTTTTTAATGATGAGCATGATTGCAATGTTGTTAGTGTGAATTCCTTGAATATCCATGATGCTAATGATATTCAAAGCTACAAGCTTGGGGATGCTATGTTTGATGAAGATGATATTTTTAGTCCCCCATGTTTTGATGAGAATATTTATGATGATGATAGCATGCCTCCTATTTATGATGATTATATTGATGAAAGTGGGTTTGGAAGAGTGTCAACTTTAGGAAGTAATGATCCCACTATTTTGGAGGGTGTTGAATCTTATTGCAATAATTATGAAAGTGGATTTGGAGAGGTCATGACTTTATTTAGTGATGAATCCACTATTTCGGAAGAGGTTCCAATTGATTATGAGAACAAAGTTGCTATGTATGATGATTATTGTGATGACATGTATGCTATAAATAATAATGATAACCTTGAAACTTGTCATCATGATTTTAATTTTCAATTGGATTATGCCTCACATGATAGATATTTTGTTGAATTTGCTCCCACTATTATGAATGAGAAGAATTTTGCTTATGTGGAGAGTAATAAATTTTCTATGCTTGTGGATCATGAAAAGAATGCTTTATGTGATAGTTATATTGTTGAATTCATTCATGATGCCAATGAAAATTATTATGAGAGAGGAACTTATGCTTCTACATATTGCAATAGTATCAAGTTTCCTCTCAATGTGTTGAGAATTTTGAAGTTATACTTGTTTTGCCTTCCTATGCAAGTTGATTCTTGTTCCCATAAGTTATTTGCTCACAAAATCCCTATGCATAGGAAGTGGGTTAGACTTAAATGTGCTAGTCATATTCTTCATGATGCTCTCTTTGTGTTTCAATTCTTATCTTTTATGTGAGCATCACTGAAATCATCATGCCTAGCTAAAAAGGCATTAAAGAAAAGCGCTTGTTGGGAGACAACCCAACATTTACCCCTACTGTTTTTGTGTGTTCACATGATTAAGATACTGTAGTAATCATGTTTTATAGCTTTTGTTTCAATAAAGTGCCAAGTAAAGCCTTTGGGATAGGGTGGATGATAGTTGACTTGATTCTGTGCAAAAACAGAAACTTTTGCGCCCAGTTCAGGAATTTATAAAATTCACTGGAACGTGATTTTGATCTAAATTTTGTACACAAGATTGATATACAAATTGTCTACGTTGTCCGAATTTTTCGGAATTTTTGGAGTTACAGAGGTATGGAAAGTTTCCAGATTACTACAGACTGTTCTGTTTTTAACAGATTCTATTTTCATTGTGTTGTTTGCTTATTTTGATGAATCTATGGGTAGTATCGGAGGGTATGAACCATGGAGAAGTTGGAATACAGTATATATAACACCAATATGAATTTATAATGAGTTCACAACAGTACCTAAGTGGTAATTTATTTTCTTATACTAACGGAGCTCATAAGATTTTCTGTTGAGTTTTGTGTTGTGAAGTTTTCAAGTTTTGGGGGAAGTTTCGATGGACTACGGAATAAGGAGTGGCAAGAGCCTAAGATTGGGGATGCCCAA
The DNA here is from genome assembly GCA_011799875.1 of Thinopyrum elongatum. Classification (NCBI taxonomy): domain Eukaryota; kingdom Viridiplantae; phylum Streptophyta; class Magnoliopsida; order Poales; family Poaceae; genus Thinopyrum; species Thinopyrum elongatum. The sequence continues at coordinate 412,403,197 of CM022297.1, read as the reverse complement.
GGCACCCCAAGGTAATATTTAAGGAATACCCAAGCAACTAAGCTTGGGGATGCCCCGGATGGCATCCCCTCTTTCGTCTTCGTTCATCGGTAAATTTACTTGAGGCTATATTTTTATTCACACCATGATATGTGTTTTGCTTGGAGAGTCATTTTATTTTATTTTAAATTTGCTTGATTTTATTTAGAATAAGGTTTTGTATCTTTTATTTCAATAAAAGTGTCAAGGATAGCCTTCACCATGCTCAATTTACAAGTATATGAGTTGCTGTTTCAAAACACAAAGTTTATTGCTATTGCAAAAATTACCTAGAAAAGTCAGAATGTATAAAAGCTTGAAATTTTGAGACAACATGCAATGATAAATTCTTTACAGTTTGGTAAATTTTCAGAATTTTTTGAGTTAAATAATATGGATTCTACTTAGTTCTTTACAGACTATCCTGTTTAGACAGATTGCTGTTATGTTTGCATTGTTTGAATATGTTTGCTTGTTTAATGATTCTATTTGCGGATAGAAGTTTTAAATATGCAGAGGCATTTAGTATGCAATATCAAATAATAATTTTAGTGATTTTCTACAGTAAATAATGATAAGGTTATGCGTTGATTTATATTAACTTATCTCACGAGTTCTTGTTGAGTTTTGTGTGGATGAAGTCTTTAAGATTTAGGAAACCATGATATGAGAGGAATTAAGGAGACAAAAGAGCTGAAGCTTGGGGATGCCCAAGGCATCCCTAATTAATATTTCAGGAAGTCTCAGGCATCTAAGCTTGGGGATGCCCAAGGCATCCCTAATTAATATTTCAGGAAGTCTCAAGCATCTAAGCTTGGGGATGCCCCGGTTGGCATCCCACCTTTCTTCTTCAACAATGATCGGTCAGTTTTGGTTGAGCCTAAGTTTTTGCTTCTTCACTTGATATGTGCTATCCTTGGAATGTTATTTTATTTTGTTTTGCTTGCTGTTTGAATAAAATATTAAGATCTGAAATTCTTTTATGAGAGAGTCTTCACATGGCAACATAATTATTCGACTACTCATTGATCTTCACTTATATCTTTTGGAGTAGTTTGTCGTTTGCTCTAGTGCTTCACTTATATCTTTTAGAGCACGGCGTTGGTTTTATTTTGAAGAAATTATTGAACTCTCATGCTTCACTTATATTATTTTGAGAGTCTTTAAACAGCATGGTAATTTGCTTTGGTTATAAATTTAGTCCTAATATGATAGGCATCCAAGAGGGATATAACAAAAACTTTCATATAAAGTGCATTGAATACTATGAGAAGTTTGATTCCTTATAATTGTTTTGAGATATAAAGATGGTGATATTAGAGTCATGCTAGTGAGTAATTGTGGATTGTAGAAATACTTGTGTTAAAGTTTGTGATTCCCGTAGCATGCACGTATGGTGAACCGTTATGTGATGAAGTCGGAGCATGATTTCTTTATTGATTGTCTTCCTTATGAGTGGCGGTCGGGGACGAGCGATGGTATTTTCCTACCAATCTATCCCCCTCGGAGCATGCGCGTAGTACTTCGTTTTGATAACTAATAGATTTTTGCAATAAGTATGTGAGTTCTTTATGACTAATGTTGAGTCCATGGATTATACGCACTCTCACCCATCCACCATTGCTAGCCTCTCTAGTACCGCGCAACTTTCGCTGGTGCATTACACCCACCATATACCTTCCTCAAAACAGCCACCATACCTACCTATTATGGCATTTCCATAGCCATTCCGAGATATATTGTCATGCAACTTTCCACCGTTCCGTTTACTATGACATGCATCATCATTGTCATATTGCTTTGCATGATCATGTAGTTGACATCGTATTTGTGGCAAAGCCACCGTTCATAATCTTTCATACATGTCACTCTTGATTCATTGCACATCCCGGTACACCGCCGGAGGCATTCATATAGAGTCATATTTTGTTCTAAGAATCGAGTTGTAATTCTTGAGTTGTAAGTAAATAAAAGTGTGATGATCATCATTATTAGAGCATTGTCCCAGTGAGGAAAGGATGATGGAGACCATGATTCCCCCACAAGCCGGGATGAGACTCCCGGACAAAAAATAAAAATAAAATAAATAAAAGAGGCCAAAAAAAGAGAGAAGGGGCAATGCTACTATCCTTTTACCACACTTGTGCTTCAAAGTAGCACCATGATCTTCATTGTAGAGAGTCTCCTATGTTCTCACTTTCATATACTAGTGGGAATTTTTCATTATAGAACTTGGCTTGTATATTCCAATGATGGGCTTCCTCAAATGCCCTAGGTCTTCATGAGCAAGCAAGTTGGATGCACACCCACTTAGTTTCTTTTTGAGCTTTCATAAACTTATAGCTCTAGTGCATCCGTTGCATGGCAATCCCTACTCACTCACATTGATATCTATTGATGGGCATCTCCATAGCCTATTGATACGCCTAGTTGATGTGATACTATCTCCTTATTTTTGTCTTCTCCACAACCACCATATTCTATTCCACCTATAGTGCTATATCCATGGGTCACGCTCATGTATTGCGTGAAAGTTGAAAAGGTTTGAGAACATCAAAAGTATGAAACAATTGCTTGGCTTGTCATCGGGGTTGTGCATGATTTGAATATTTTGTGTGATGAAGATGGAGCATATCCAGACTATATGATTTTGTAGGGATAGCTTTCTTTGGCCATGTTATTTTGAGAAGACATAATTGCCTTGTTACTATGCTTGAAGTATTATCGTTTTTATGTCAATATTAAACTTTTGTTTTGAATCTTATGGATCTGAATATTCTTGCCACAATAAATAAGATTACATGGATAAATATGTTAGGGAGCATTCCACATCAAAAATTCTGTTTTTATCATTTACCTACTCGAGGACGAGCAGGAATTAAGCTTGGGGATGCTTGATACGTCTCCAACATATCTATAATTTTTGATTGTTCCATGCTATTATATTATCTATCTTGGATGTTTTATATGCTATTTTATATGATTTTTGGGACTAACCTATTAAACTAGAGCCCAGTGCTAGTTTCTATTTTTTCCTTGTTTTTGAGTTTCGCAGAAAAGGAATATCAAACGGAGTCCAATTGGCCTGAAAATTTACAGAGAATATTTTTGGAAAATATGAAAAATACTGGAATGAAATGATATCGGAGAGGAGTCCCGAGGCCACCACAAGGGTGGAGGGTGCCCCCCTAGGGCGCGCGCCCCGTCCTTGTCGTCGCCTCGTGGGCCCCCTTGACTTGTCCCCGACGCCAACACCTCTTATAAATCCCAAAAACCCTAGAACAAAACCTAGATCGGGAGTTCCATCGCCGCAAGCCTCTGTAGCCACGAAAAACAAATTGGGAGCCCGTTCCGGCACCCTGCCGGATGGGGAAACCATCACCGGTGGCCATCTTCATCATCCCGGCGCTCTCCATGATGAGGAGGGATTAGTTCACCCTCGGGGCTCAGGGTATGTACCAGTAGCTATGTGTTTGATCTCTCTCTCTCTCGTGTTCTTGATTTGGCACGATCTTGATGTACCACGAGCTTTGCTATTATAGTTGGATCTTATGATGTTTTTCCCCCCTCTACCTTCTTGTAGTGGATTGAGTTTTCCCTTTAAAGGTATCTTATCGGATTGAGTCTTTAAGGATTTCAGAACACTTGATGTATATCTTGCATGTGCTTATCTGTGGTGACAATGGGATATTCACGTGATCCACTTGATGTATGTTTTGGTGATCAACTTGCGGGTTCTGTGACCTTGTGAACTTATGCATAGGGGTTGGCACATGTCTTCGTCTTGACTCTCCGGTAGAAACTTTGGGGCACTCTTTGAAGTTCTTTGTGTTGGTTTGAATAGATGAATCTGAGATTGTGTGATGCATATCGTATAATCAAACCCGCGGATACTTGTGGGTACATTGGAGTATCTAGGTGACATTAGGGTTTTGGTTGATGTGTGTCTTAAGGTGTTATTTTAGTACGAACTCTAGGGTTGTTTGTGACACTTATAGGAATAGCCCAATAGATCGATCAGAAAGAATAACTTTGAGGTGGTTTCGTACCCTACAATAATCTCTTCATTTATTCTCCGCTATTAGTGACTCTTTGTTGCACGTTGAGGGGTTGTTATATGATCTAATTATGTTATCATTGTTGAGAGAACTTGCACTAGTGAAAGTATGAACCCTAGGCCTTGTTTCGAAGCATTGTAATACCGTTTTTGCTCACTTTTGTTAGTAGTTACCTTTCTATTTTTATATTTTTAGATTACAAAAACCTATATCTACCATCCATATTGCACTTGTATCACCATCTCTTCGCCGAACTAGTGCACCTATACAATTTACCATTGTATTGGGTGTGTTGGGGACACAAGAGACTTTTTGTTATATGGTTGCAGGGTTGTTTGAGAGAGACCATCTTCATCCTACGCCTCCCACGGATTGATAAACCTTAGGTCATCCACTTGAGCGAAATTTGCTACTGTCCTACGAAACTCTGCGCTTGGAGGCCCAACACGAGTCTACAAGAAGAAGGTTGCGTAGTAGACATCATGCACCGTGACCAAGGCGGAGAGGAAAACGAGAGAACTTAATACGTATTTATTTACAGTGTAGATTCACTCATTTTGCTCCATATGTACTCATTTATGGTGTAGTAGTCACTTGTTGAAATCTCTAGAAAGACAAATATTTAGGAACGAAGGGAGTAGTCCCTCCTTTCCGGTTTACAGGGCTATACTATTAAGAGCAAGTACAATAGTGGGCTTATAGGATGCTTACATGGCAATTTTGTCTATGTGGAGGAGAGAGACATAAAAAAGTAAGGGGAGTGGGCTCTCATGCAAGAGCATGCCTATATGCGTGCTCCAAGGCAGATGCAATAAATGTGAGGAAAGAGATAGATAGAAGATGAGAGGCACATGCAATAAATGTGAGGAAAGAGATGGGGTATACTAATCTTATAGCCAACCTTATAGCTAAGCTTGTTGTATATCTAAGTGACTATATGTGTTGGCTATAAATGATATGGCAACATCTTATAGTCAGCAGTTGGCTATATTATTAACTTTTTTATGTCTCTCTCCTCCACATAGGCAAAGTTGCCATGTAAGTAGGCTATAAGCCCACTATTGTACTTGCTCTGAACTGACCGCTGCATGCCGTGCTAGGTACTACGTCCCACGTCTCTCATTGGTTGATTCCTATTCATGTCTAGAAACAAGAAACGTGGTCAGGTTTGTTTTGGGATTATTTGATTTTCGTAAGATGACTATTACTAGCAATCGCCACAATAACCGTAAGATCTGCATCCGATGGTGGCACCTATTGGACGCAAACAGCAGTAGAAAAGAATTGCCACAAAACTGTCGCACCACGCCCCACCCCTACACAAAGACTGCCACGCGAGCATTCGCAACTGCCACATTCAGGTTACGCTTGGCTCTTTGCCTCTTCGAGAAGACGAACAATGATGTTACTACTTCTACAGTATCGAATCAACTGCTGCATGTCCTTCCACCGCGTGCAGGAGGGATAGCTTGTTGTAGTAAGCAAAAGTCTCTCCTCGTATGCGAGCCACCGCGTGCATGGGTGAGGGAGAGGGCGTACTAGTAGTAAAATCAAGCTTCTCCTCGTTGTACGAGTTGACGCGACACATCATAGCACTGGCCCCACATGCTTGCCTCTAAACTTGGCTAAAAGACCCGCAGTGTACAATATATTTGCTGCAACGTCTAACATTTACCCCACCACAAATTAAAATTTATATTCCTCTCTTGACCAGATCAGCATGCAAACTACAATAACCAGGATGACAGGTAGGGCCAGAAGATTATTTTAATCAAAAAAATGCTTCGAGACGGCCTCATAGCATGGAGCCGACTCCAACGATTTTAAGCTTAGAGGCACGATACACGCTATCCTAGACTATGTTACTATACTACCTCCCCTACACATGAAACTGCCACACGAGCATTCCGGTTGCGCTTAGCTCTTTACCTCTTCGGGAAGTCAAACAATGATGGTACTACTACAGTGGAGTAGTACTAGTATGCTTCTGGCCATCTGACACTGAATGAACTGCTGCATGTCCACCGTGTGCGGGAGGGAGAGCATGTAGCAAAAGCTTCTCCTAGTCCTGCGAGCCACCACACTCATGGGCAAGGGAGAGGGCGTTGTAATCAAACTTCTCCTTGTTGTATGAGTTGACGCGACACATCAAAGCAGTGCACCCGATATATTTCAATAATTTGCGTTTACCGATGCATTAATTACAACGCATGCATGCATGTCGTGACTTTCCTTTTGATACTTGCATGTGTTGATTTAATGCACCTTGAAGTAGTATGAATATGTGATGGTAAAACTTTGTAATTCCCCGGCCCTAAAGCAAGAGATGGTGATGCACGAGGAGGGCGAGATCATGCCGACGGAACAGGACCCGGCGATGGAGCTCTCTATGGTCTCTATGGACCTCACCTTGCTCCACTGCCCCTTGTGCCTCCGCCCCTTGAAGCCTCCAGTGTATGAGGTTCGAATACACCTGGTCCATTCAGCTAATCGACCAAGGTGCAGGCTTCTTGATTGATGTGTTGTTCGATTGATTTGTGCAATGCAAGGGAGGGCACCTGGCCTGTGCGGACTGCCGCGGCGAGCGCCCTGGGAACCAGCGGCAGTGCCGGAAGTGCGAGCAATACGGCGGCTTCGACATGCAGAACACGGCGATGGACGCCGTCCTCTCCTCGGTGAGGGTGGAGTGCCCGCACGAAGGCTGTGGACTCTACGTGACTTACCACAAGCTCGCCGATCACCAGAGCGTGTGTCCGCTCGCGCCCTGCAAATGACCCGTGCCCGTCTGCGGCTACGAAGGCCCGCCGCCGGAGCTCCCCCACCACATCAGCACCGTGCATCCCATGCCCATGCATAGGATCCAGTATGGCAAGGTTCTCCAGCAGCAAGTGCCAGTGTCGGAGCCACGGCTCTTGCTGCTCACGGAGGAGGACGGCCGCACATTTTTCTTGGTCGGCGGCGTGCTCGACATCGGCGCGCCTATCGTCGTGTCGGTCGTCTCCATCAGAGCGGGGGCGTCCCCACCACCGCACTACATGGCCAAGCTGGGGTGAACGGCCCACCGTGGGAGCCCAAAGGCAGGACCGATGCCGTCAAGGTGGAAATCAAGGTGACAAGCAGCAAGGATCCCGGCGACGTTGCCGTGCAGGAGCTGACCTTCTTCACAGTTCCGCCCAAGCTGCTGGTCGGGGCTGGTTTGTCGAGGACGGTGTCCCTCCACATTCAGATTGACAAGCTCACCTCCTAAATGATTCAATAGTGCCTTCTGTTTATCGTAGTAATATGCTAATATAGGGGTTATCTCGGTCTACTTTAGCTTAAAAGATGGTGGATTTTGGTGGCGATGCAGCAATTACTTCGACATCAGATCAGCAGTTAAAGTAATTTCCAACAGTCGAACGGATATTTTGTGTCTGTTAGATATAAATATCCTTCAGGTAAGAAGTATAAGCTGCTTATATGCTTGTTTGTTGAGGAAGTGTTGCATACTTCTGCGAGTTGATGCGACACATCAAAGTAGTACTACTACTAGTAGTACTCACCCAACTGTGCACCAGGCAGACGAAGCTCGCGTCGTGTTGGTGCCGTGTGCAGCCCGCACATTAACCAAAACCTCGCGCCTCCAGCTTAGCCTCCGTGTTTTAAACTTCTCAATCTCAAGGCCAAGGAGCAAGATCCAATCAGATGGTTGAGAACACTACAATTCATAGCTACAGATGCGTGTGTGAGAGAGGACGAGTGCGTGTGTGCACCTCTTCTCTTCGTGTATAACGTACTAAACTCAGAGTACAAGTGTATGTGGGTGGCATCGACCTAGGGAGCTAGAGATGGTGCGTGTGAGAAGTCCCGAGAGACTAGGTGTGTGCATGGGAAAGAGGGAGAGAGCTGATATGTGTCGATGTAATGCGTGTGAAAAAAAGACTAGTCTATAGCTCGCCACAAGGCTATTCCTGGCGAACGCCCCAATAACTGTAAGTTATGTATCTGACGGTGCTAGTTATTGCATGTACACAGCAGTAGAAAAAGAAGTACCGTGGCATATTACAAAACTGCTACACCACGGCCGAGAACGCGTGCCCATGTTCCGCCATCCGGCAATGTGCCGCACTTCGAAACTAGAACCGCCAATAAATTTTGAGCTAGTGTCTCGTCACATTCCAAATTACTACCACACTATATTTAATTGCAAACCTGTTCACACTGATCAAAGCCTAAACGGTTTCCCACTTAGGAGCGTATTAATACTCGGTTATAAATACTCTACTCCAAGATGACTGCACATTCCTCCTCAACTCCTCATCCACAAAAACAAACAAGTCTTTCATCGTCGTTCCCTTGCGTCTGCCATGGCCCGCATGAGTTCTGGGTCGAGAGATTACTACCAGGGGGAGGCGAGCATGGAAGCGGAAGCACGAGAGATGTCCCGCCTCGCCGCCATAGCAGCTGACATGTCCCGCCGCGGCGCCATAGCAGCACAGAGGTCCCGCCGCGCTGTCGAAGCAGCACAGAGGTCCCGCCGCGCTGTCGATGCAGCAGACTAGTCTGGCCGTGCCACGGAAGCAGCAGAGATGTCCCGCCGTGCCGCGAATGCAGCAAGGAGGTCCTCCCGCGCCACGGCGGCCTGGGAAAATGTCTCGCTGGCAGGCGAGGATTCTTACAGGCGCATGCGCGCTATGTTCGATGGCCTGATGGGTCGGATCTCCGGCTGGATGAAGCTGCAGGATGAGATGAATGCCTCATTTGAAAATGCTACCGCCATCATCCAGGGAATAGGGGAGGACAAGGCGAAGCTCCGCACTGGGCGTGACCTGCTGAGAGCGAAGATCACCGGAAGGGCGAAGCAGGCGGAGGAGACCTCTGCCTTGTTGAAGAGGACGGGCGTTATCGTCAAGAAACTTACGGACGAGAATGCCATGCTCCGCATCGAGCGCGAAAGGCTGGTGGAGGAATCCGTGGATGCTGTCAAGCAGCGTATTAAGGACATGAAACTTGTGAAAGAGATCATGGACGCTCACCGCGAGAACTAGTCTCCGCGACCTGCAGCGCATCAAGAAAGAAGAGATCAGCGAGCCAGATCATTGTATGCGTCTTCCTTCTTCTTTTTCCCTTGTGTATTTCAGGCATAGCTGCATGTGGCTTTTTTCATTATCTTCCTAAATATGTAAGACAATTATTATCCACTGTCGTCGTCCTTATATATTCATCAGTCTTGCTATAAGTCGCAGTAGATGCTATATAGGTCCGTCGGATCTTACATCAAGATCCGTGCAAAATTTTCTTTTCAGATTTTCTTTTTTCTCTCTTAAATCTCAGTCGAGTGAGACATAGCCAAGCCATTAAATAGGGGCTCGGGCACCATTAATGGAGATCTTGGGAGAGAGGTGGGCGGCAGATGGAGGTCAAAGGGCTCTCCTCCCGATAAGCACGTGCAGAGGTCTGATCGCATGCCTCCCGTACTCAAATAGCTACCCCGCATGGCGCCTCCTAGCCAATAAAAAAAAGGGGACGCGTGGTGGCACGTAAATGCTAAGTAGAACGCCCACGATTTCAATAATACTTGTGTTTCCGATTGTAACGTGACAGCACTTGTTCCAAAATGACTTTGTTGATTGTTAATGTGTGCGCCTTCGCAAATCGGACAGCAAAATTACCACAGCATGTTGGTGCCATGTCATGACACCAAGCCAAGTTTCATGATTTTCATGCATGTTTTCGATTTATAGGAATTAAAAAACCAAGTTTCTCAATGTTTTCGGCCGAGCCACGACGCCTAGATGTTTGAATTTCATTCCCATTTCTTGCATGGGACCTAGAAATTTACTCGAGGACACACATGTGATTTTTCAACCAACTTTGGTGCAATGGAGTATGTGCTTGTAGTTCAAATTTGAATTATGCACATTAAATGACCAAAAACTCAATTAATGTATAAAAAAGGCCAAACGAACCCAGAATAATTCCAAAATTTAACACGACACTCATATAGTTCTATGTTGCCTCTATAAAGAAAATCTAGGGGGGCAGCGTATATCGTTTCGCACACAAAGGTGACACGTTCCCTCTCGGAACGACGAGCCTTCTTGAGAGAAGCTCTGGTTTGCAAGAAGCTTATACCAAAACTTTTTCCAATTCGGCCAATTTTTTTACCACAACATGTTAGTGCCATGACATGACACCATGCCAAGTTTCATGATTTTCAGGCGTGTTTTGGATTTACAAGAATTTAAAAATGAAGTTTCTCAATGTTCTCGGCCGAGCCACGACGCCCAGATGTTTGAATTTCATTCCCATTTCTTGCATGGGACCTAGAAATTCACCCGAGGACACACATGTTATTTTTCAACCAACTTTGGTGCACTGGAGCATGTGCTTGTAGTTCAAATTTGAATTATGCACATTAAATGACCAGAAACTCAATTAATGTATAAAAAAGGCCAAACGAACCAGGAATAATTCCAAATTTTAACACGACAGTCATATAGTTCTATGTTGCCTCTGTAAAGAAAATCAAGGGGGGCACCGTATATCATTTCGCACACAAAGGTGACACGTTCCCTCTCAGAACCACGAGCCTTCTGGAGAGAAGCTTCGGTTTGCAAGAAGCTTATACCAAAACTTGTTCCAATTCGGCCAAAAAATTTACCATAGCATGTTAGTGCCATGACATGACACCATGCCAAGTTTCATGATTTCCAGGCAAGTTTTGGATTTACGGGAATTTAAAAACCAAGTTTCTCAATGTTCTCGGCCGAGTCACGACGCCCAGATGTTTGAATTTCATTCCCATTTCTTGCATGGGACCTAGAAATTCACCCAAGGACACACATGTGATTTTTCAACCAACTTTGGTGTACCGGATCATGTGCTTGCAGTTCAAATTTGAATTATGCACATTAAATGACCAGAAACTCAATTAATGTATAAAGAAGGCCAAACGAACCCGGAATAATTCCAAAATTTAACAGGGCACTCATATAGTTCAATGTTGCCTCTGTAAAGAAAATCAGGGGGGAGGCAGCGTATATCATTTCGCACACAAAGGTGACACGTTCCCTCTCGGAACCACGAGGCTTGTTGAGAGAATCTCCGGTTTGCAAGAAGCTTATACCAAAACTTGTCCCAATTCGGCCAAAAATTATACATATGAAAACAGGGTTTAGATTATCCCGAACATCTCGCTACCTAGGCCAATGTACTGTGATTTGAATTCAACATAAAATGGATAAAATATTTGAATTGGAGATCGTATGGTACATGTAGTTCATATTGAAATATGATTACTACTATATGCATGTTTTCTGTTATCAAGATAATATTTAAATGATGGTATAACTTGACAACAATCGTATTCAAATAAGGAAAATTGATTCAAATTTAGTCCATATGGTAGACAACAATATATATATTCATAGGATGGAGTAAAATGTTCATATAAGATGGAAGATCAAAATGTAGGACTACATCCATTATAAACCGCAAGATCACCTAACGATATATTCGAATTCAACATAACGTGGATTCAAAAATTGAAATTTGAGATCCTGGCATTTGTAATCATATAAAAACGGACATGACTCTTTCTTGTGATGGGAATTGATTTGTTTTTTGTTGTTGTTGAGGGAAGTGCGAATTGATTTGGTACTGTACAGGCTAATCTTATTATCCCGATTTTATTTATATTTTTCTTGTAGTTTTTTCAATGGCATTTATAGCAATATATGAAAAGGGGACATGACTCTCTTGTGTCTTGTATGAATTGTTATTTTTTCTACACGTTAAGTTTGTTCTGCCGAACATGGAATCCGCGCCTTGTTATCCCAAAATTTTCAAGCTCGAGTATCTTTTGTCTCTTCTGCTGTGAAACTCCCGCCTCTTCAACCCACGCTGCACCTTGTTATCCTGAAATTTCGACGCACACAAAAACTCCCTCCTCATCCAAAATCGGTCCTGCAGCCCAGACACGCGAAATCCCCCTTCTACCCCTCAGCTAGAAATGCCGCCTCGACGTCGCGTGGTCAAAACCGGTGAGGGTACATTCGTAACTTACCCCACATTTCGGACAAGCGCGTCCCTAAGCGATGGCTCCCCCCTACCTTCCCCTTCGTCCCCCCCCCCCATTCGTACATCGAGGCCTCCAAAACCCACGAAACCCCATGCTCCTCCGTCGGCCTCCCGACCGCAGCCCAGCCGGAGACTCTTCCCCGACGACGTCGTCCACAGCAACAGCTCGACGTTCCTCATCCACCGCTCCAGATGAGGATCCATTGTTGATCTTGCCGTCCCGCCGAATCAGCCGCCCCGTCCTCCACCTCCAAGTAGCTGCCCTGACGTTCGCCTCGTCTATCGCGCCAGCTCCATCCCCATAGCACCGTCCTGACCTGCCCCACCGGAACCGCAGCACCCTCACCAACTCCTCCGATGAAGCCGAGGTCTACATGGCGCCACCAAGGAGGTTCTGCACTCACCGCTGCATTTTATCTTTTATTCGATCTCACGGGGCTGTCAGTGCTCGATACTGAGCAGCCATGCCGGGTCTCCATCGACGGTGCCGTCGCCGGCCACTTCCTCCACGGCGTCTCTCCCCCATGCCATCGCTTTCTTGGCGGCGACTTCCACACCAGCACTAGCTGCTGCTGCTCCGGCGCTTGCTCGCGCTGCTGCTGCTGCTGTTGCTCCGGCTCTCGATCGCATTGCGGCTCTGTTCTTGCTGTCGATCGTGCTGCTGCATTGCTCTTGCTTTCATTCGTGTTGCTGCTCTCCTCAGCTATTGCTGTCTGTCGCGCTGCTGCTCCGCTCTTGCTCTCGTTCATGCTGCTGCTCTGCTCTGCTCTTGCTCTCGCTCACGCTGTTGCTGCTGCTGCACGACCTGCGGCAGCTACAGGAGTTGCTGCTTTAGCACTCGCTCGCGATGCTGCTGCACAAGTTGCTCTCTGCTAGTGTGTTCCCTGCTCGAGCGGCTGCTGATTTAGATCACTACGTCTCTGCTACTAGTACTCGAACGCCCTAAACTTCTATTGCAATGCTCTGCTACTAGTTCAATCAGTTTCGATAGTAAAATTCAGTTTCGACTGTAAAGTTCAGTTTCTTCAGTTAAGTTCAAAGTGAACAGTATTTACAGCATCTGTCGGAGCGGCCGTTGCGCGACTGATGCATTTACATCTAGCACTTTTAGGTGATGTATTTTACATCATCTATTGCAGATGCTATTAGAGTCCCACTTCAGATTAACGTTGTCTGTCTTGTCCTGCTTTAGCCTCGCCGTCGTACACCTCATCGGAGCTGCTCCAACGATGGAACCGTCCATCACAGTGGAGCAGTACCCTCGGCGCCATCTCCAGAGGCCTCAGATCTTCTTCCCCGCCTCCGACAATAACACCAGCATCACCATCCTCCATGTCCAACCCAATGATGCTGAGGTTGACAAGGCTATGCCAAAGAGGTTGTACACTCATCGCATCACTTTGTTACTCTACATTCATGTCGATCCCTCAGGGATCCTTTGGTTCAAAGTAGTGGCAAATCTAGAAATAAATGAATTGTGGTCACAAAGTTAACAGGGAGAAAACTAAATGCTCTTTTGAACCACAATTTGAATCGGTTTAGCAAGATAGCCATTATATGATACTCATGTGGACCAAATCTAAGCTCACAAAATATTTCGAGGGCAGGCTTCAGCCTGTTGAAGACTACCTACTAGAATCGCCACTGGTTCAAAGAAAAAGTGAAGGAAAACATAGGAATTGGAAACTTTACTATGGTACTACTATTCATGCATTTGGTTAGAAGGAATGGAGCAAAGCAAAAGTGGAGGCTTTTTTCCTTTGGCGTCTCTTTCAAAGAAAAAATGTAGGAATTTTAATATCCACTTGGACGTCATTTTCAAATTAATATGCATGAAGAACAGGACAAATAGCATTACTTGCATAATAAGATTCTTATTTTACATTTTCATGTGGTTTGACTTTAATTTGACCATGTTTCTCCATTCCTGTGTTCTTCCAATTCATGTGAACCAAACACCCAGGTTGACAGAAATCCTATGTTTGCAAATGCTCTGTTTTGCATGTGCATTCCTATCCTATTCTTGTGTTTTTCCTGTCCCTACGTTTATAGAATCCTCTAATTCTAAGGAGCCCTTACAGATTTACTACATTTTCAGATAGGTGTCAAAGAAAACTCTGTGTGTTATGTCCTGTGTGGCGCCTCGCCTGATTACCACTGTAGCCAGACGGTCGCCACGCATACCAGCCCAGGAAATCACTCTGCCATGCGCGCTTACAACAAGTATCATGAACACAGGCATTTCTATTAATGGATATATGAGTCTTTACATGATATATTACAAGGGTGATGGCAGCGGAAAAGCTCTATCTAAGGCAGCATGGTCTTGGTGCGGCTCCAATCCACAGGGATCTGACTGGGTTACTCCTCTAGCTCGCGAACGCTCCGGCTCCTCGACGACGCACAACGGATCCTTATGTGAACCTGGCCATGTTAAAGGCCGCTGAGTACTTTAGAATGTACTCGCAAGCAAACCAAACTAACATATACACCAAGCAAAGCAATCCATGGCATTCAAGCATGCATTTGTTATTAGAGCAATATTAATTATCATGGCATAGCATACCTATCTGGCAATATTAATCATCAAGTCGTAACAGTTTTATCCAGCAAGATAACTACTAAAGTAAAATACATTAAAGTAAAGCATATCAAGTAAGTTATCCATACTCCGAACAATCTCAGGATTCAATCCGACGTTGAACCAAATCCAATCCAAGTCTTTTGGTCATCCGACCATCTCTTTCATAGCCATCTCATGGCTAACATATCATATTCCTGACATCATCCGATGTCCATGCATCTTCACTGGAAGTCTAATAAACTTACTCTCTTCTGGGTTGCCTCACAACCCTCAGAATACTCACGAGTCACTAAGTACTTCCGATCATAAGACGAGTTCTTCCATCATTATTATCATTGTTACGGTTGACCACCTAGTGAGGTCTGGACGGACTGTCCAATACCGTGGACGTGGCTATTCGAATAGATTTTTATACTCTGTAGAGGTTGCGCACTTTACCCACACCATGGAGCACCTGGCCTTGGGATCCCATTTGGGTGAACCAGTGTTGCTCCAATGAAACCTGCCTAACCCGTGACTCCTCTACCGTACCACTGGCAATCATTCTCCCCCAGAGTCAAGCCCTGGGTGGCCCCTGTGTCACCTCGTGACACCTGCCACCGTCGTGGCCAACTAAACTGTCCCAAACAGGGACACCGGCAAATAACTCAACTGGGCTCACAAGGTTATCACCGCCTACCGGGCCAGGGCAGCACGCGCGCATAACCTTCCCTGTTTGGTGGTACCGATAAAAGAGCACGCGACCAGACCAAGTCAAGGCCGTCCCATACCGGCAAATGTGGCTGCACGGATAAGTCTGGACAGGTGACTCTGGATCAACCGACTAGGTTTAACTGTAGCAGGTACTTAGCAAGCATGGTTGTTTATCACAACAAGTTGAGGTGGCAGCAACTATGCCTTTAAGTAAATTACTTTGAATTATCACATAGCAAACTAATGCAAGTAATGTAAATAGTAAGTGCAATCTAGCATAAGTTTAATTACTTCTATCACAGGCATAATCATTAATTAAACACGCAAGAATGACACAAAGCAATGCTTTAGGGCATATATCAGATGGTCGGCTTGCCTGGGGTCGAAGAATACTCCGGGAAAGAGTGTGGTAGCCTCGCAGGAAAATCCGCCGGAAAAGATTCCCTCTCGGAGGGGCTGAATGAAGGGTAGGAGCAAAATGGTCATTTTCAGAATGTGCAAACATTATGAAAATGATACCATCGGAACGGCCTCGATGAACTGAAGACGTGGGCATTGGTTTCACCTGAATCGGAGTTACGAGAGAAAAGTTGTGAGGGTTTGATTACCAAGGACCTTGCTGTAAATAAAATCATTACATCCAGGTCCTCAGCAGTTTTTTTCCTGAGAAAAAGAGAAGGAGCACTGTGCTCTGTGGGCTGCACAGTGCCGAATCCGGCCCAGGTCTTAGGCCGTGACCGGGCCTCTGCTGCACTGCTGCTTTGGGCCAATTTCGGTGGGAGTTCGGGCCACCACGTGGAAACGGCCGCTGCTGCCGCTATTGGGACAGCCCACTTGCCCTGCCACTTAAAAAGAAAATAGAGGGAGGCGTCGGGCCACTGATGAGCGGGGCCCGCGCTGCCTCTCTTCCATCTCCTCCTTCTTTCCCTCAGCCAGTAACAGAGGGCAGCCGGTCGCCGGCGTTGCCGCGGCATTGGTGGGAGAGGGCCCGCGGCGAGGGGCGGGATGGAAGCGGCGCTCCCTGCCGCGCTGGTGGGTACCCGTGGCGGAGGTGGGGATACCCTGTAGTGGCTGGACGGTGTGTGGAGGCGAACGGCGGCTCCGGTGAGCTTGGGATCGATGCCATGGCCTGCTCTGACGCAAAAGGAAGATGGGGAGGGTGCTGTGGTGCGGGTGAGGGTCAACTGCGGTGGCTAGGGGGAGCCACGAGGGGAAGGTGTGCCCGAATTTGAGCAGGACCACAGGTGGAGCTCGCCGGGAATTCAAGAGCTCCGGCGGGTATTCGGTCGGCCAAGGTTGCGAGGGAGGACTAGAGGGAGTGGAGAGGAGGCTGGGAGTGTGGTGATGCTTGGGGGAGAGCTCGGGCCACGGCTTTTATAGCCGGTCGAGACGTGCGGATAGGCACGGCCGCGGTGGCATGCTTATCGCCATCCTGGAGCTCCAGCGAGGTGGCAAGCGAGGGGTGGTGCCAACCTGACGACGCCAGAGAGAGGGGACGGCTCGGGGAGGAAGGAGCCAAGGGGAGAGGAAGACGACGACGGTTCACGGGGAGTACAGTGCCATGTCGTCGACCGCTGTGGCATGGAGAGGAGGACTCCAGAGACGAGAAGGTGCAGAAGAGGGGTACGTGGACGGTGCGGAGCTAGTCGGCATGCTCAGACAAGCGGGGACTGTCCGGAAGCGACCGCACAGAACAGGCCGAGCACAGAGCGCCCATTTGGCTCGACCACCGCGTGGTCACCATGGGTGCCGCATGTCCAGGGCACCGGATGGCTCTAGGACCTTGACCAGCACTCTCCTCGCTGCTCAAATAGATGAGGAAAGTGGCTAGAACCATCTGGGGGGGCTCTGGGGTGGGAGAAACTTGCAGAGTAAGATTCTGACAGCAAGGTGTTTGTAGAGATTTCTGGAGAGATCACTAAGTGAAATGAGCTGGTTCTTGGCATGGAGCAATGATCTACCAAGGTGACTACCCTGGTTAATTTTGGGTCCCTTTGGATAGGAATTGAGGGCACTTGCTGTAGAATGGACCCCATTGGTTAGAAATGCAAACTTTGATGTGGCACTCACATACTAGTTTGCATTGAGCTGAAACTTTGAGGAGGTGAATGATTTGAACATATGAAGCCACTGTAAAAGTTTCATACCATTTGGGTATACCAAAATGGTACTTGCTTCACAGAGGTTCCAAATGGACAGAAACTTGAGAAAACTGCTGGGGAAGAATGGATAGAGGGATTGAGCTGGTTTTTGGTTTCCATGAGTGATTTATCAATGTTAACCACCATGAAAAATTTCAGCTCAAATAGATCAATGGTTCAAGCACTTCCTTTGCAATTTTCCCAACTTGACAGAATCTACAAATTGATGTTGTGCTCAAAATTTGAACTATGGAACTTGGGTTCTTGATGGAAATGGTGAATATATGGATAGGAGAAGCTCCACAATTTATTTGGGATTCTACCTGGCTACCAAAATGGTAGTTCCCTTAGAAACTGCCCAAAATGCAATATTGACATTAAATAGGAAAATGCAATTTCCCTTATTTAATTATGGCCAATATTTTTGTGGGAGCTCAATATGATCGCAAAGAATATCTCCACAAGTTTTCATGAACTTTGGAGATGGATAGATAGTTTCCTGGATTTAATTCCCTTAACTGGCAGAAGAAGGAATTAATTATAAGTGAAAAATATTGCAAATGACTTGGCAATATTTTTGCATATCCAGGGTTTGTAGATAAAGGATGATCACTGGGAGAAGTTTGGGAGTCAACAGATCAAAGGAAATTGGGGTTCCTTTGTAACGGAAGAGATTAGGGTTTCCCTTCCGGCAACTCGGAAGGTAGGGTTTCGGTGGCAAAACCCTAAGAATATATCTTGGGTGGCAAGGTTGGACTGGAGAGAATCTCTGGTTGGATAGGGAAGGCAAGGTTAAATGATCATCTTCATATACCCAAGAGCTAAAGAAATCTGATAACACTGAGAAAAAAGACGCGAGTCAAATCCCACGAAGGAAAAATCCAAGAGCGAAAACCAGGGTGTTACAAACCTACCCCCCTTAAGAAAATCTCATCCTCAAGATTTCCGGGCTTACCTACTGGTGAAGGGGGACTTACCTGTGTGCGACTTGGATCCATCAGCTTTCTATTGTCTTTGTTGGCTCACTGACCTTTTAACTGCCTCTTCTGATGAACCATGTGTTGTCTTTGCACACAACTTCCTTGAATCCTTCTCTTTCCTGTCAGGTAAACCTTTTGTCTTGACAGTGCTGTTGCTGGGTGGGATAGTGGGAAATACCGACAAACAGCTCGGTTTCCTTGGCCTGTAAGTGACTGCTTCGGTTTCATTGCGATGCTTCGTACTCTGACTGTCATGGACAAGACATCCTCTGCTGGTACAAGGCTTACATGCTCGTATGGCCTTGGGTGACTTTCTTTTTGTCATGTCAGAATACTCAGTTTGGCTGCGGATTCCGTACTGACATTTCCTTTTGTCTTCGGCATTCTGACTTTGTCCTTAGGTGATCCATAATTCAAGGAACAACATGACCGAGCTATTGTTGCTATATTCCCAACTGCAATGTCGGGTATGATATCAAAGTAATCATAGACAGTAATCTCTTATTTCAATGACATTCTGAGTTGTTGATGCTGACGCGCTTTGAGCCATTCTATCTGAATGTCTTGTTTCAAACTCTGTCGCTCATGGAGATGGCTCTGTCGTATATAGCCTCTGTAGTCCTTGCTATGACCATTGAGCTGAACACAGTATCGCTATCATCCGGCGTATCTTTTGGAGTATAGCCTCTTTATCTTGGTTGATGGCCCATATTCATGATAAGTGCGGCAATCTCACTTGTAACCGCAAGTAGTGCATTGTTGTGGCCGCATATGCAAGAGTCTGTCGAGGCTTGGTAATAGCACTCTGTCCGTGAAACTGTATCTTGCTGACCGTCACGGAGGTTGTTTGTCCACCACTTTTTTTCTTGAGGATTCCTTTGATGGACCTGTCATGACCTGCGAACACGGCTCCTTGATTGTTTTCCTGGCTTGTCGGGCTTGCTCTCACTACTTGCTCTTGCATATCTCATAGGGGTTGCTGTATTCATATCCTTCTTTTCAACATGGGGCCGATGTTTCCCTGAACACAGTCATTCCCGATGAGTGGCTCGCATGAACTGATCCACTTGATTGCATGCTCACAACATATGTAGAGGTAGGATAAATCCTTTCATAATCACCGAGTTCTGAGGCAGACGGGTGTGTCTAGACTAGTTCGGGTTTCTGACAAGCTTGTTGTGGGCACAATGACGTGTTGAAGAAGGCTCAATTCCTTATGATCGAAGCTTCTGCCAAAGTAGCGTACTGAAGAAGGCTGGGTATCATACCTCAGAAGTTTTTCCCTCATGTGTCTTGCTGAGGAAGGTCAGGTGCCTTATGCCGGAAGCTTTCCGCGGTAGCACACTGTGGAGGATGGGAGTGCTGTACTCCAGAAGATTTTCTTAAGTGGCGTACCAAGGAAGATTGGCAGTCTGGTAGCTTGCGAAGGAAGGCTGGGTTCCTTATACTAGAAGCCTTTCTCTGTGTACGTAGTTGGATCTATGGCCAATTCTGGCTTCCTTCTGAAGTATCCGGAATTTTACCCATAGCGGAGCCAAACTTGATATAGGCCATACCTTGACTGCAGACATTCTGTTGTCTTGCACACCGCTTGTCCTTCTGCTGGTCTGATCATTGCTACTGCAAAGGTTGCATGACTGACGCATGCCTCATGTTGATAATTAATCCGGAATACTCTTTGTATTCAAACCAGGTGTTGCTAATAATAAGCAGTTGGCGGATAATTCCATTCGGTTCAGCTGAGCTTCCAAGCATATTAAGTTCTCATTGATTCTGGGTAACCGCGAACTTATCCATATTCCTTGCAAACCTTGTTCAAAGTGCCCAGAAAATTTTGTATATACCCCAGTGAACTTCAAGATTGCTTTGAAATTTGTACCAACGTACCAGAGTTTTGTTGCTATTCTTGGCACATCCACCTTCACGAAATATGTCTTCGGTGGGGAATAAATGATTCTTGGGTCCATTGAGAAAAGACTCGGTTCACCTCACTAACTGAAATAATCCTTGTATCGCGGACGGAATGATTTGTCCTTGCCGGTGTCCATTCCTGATAGCTCATCTGACTGTTCCTTAGGTGTGACCTGTTCGGAGGCACACTCTCTCAGGTATATTCTGGCCTTGTCTGTTGCATATAGATTATGCTTCTGACCCATCCTTCGTCCTTGACAGATCCAGTGTTGCTATTCTGAATACCAGGCAGTTGGCTTGGCTTGACTCTTGCTGAATTGGGATTATTGGGTATTATCCTAGTTGTATGCTGGTCTTCTTGACGGCACTTGAGGATTGATCCAGTCAAAGCAAAGAGACGGAACCGACAAAAACGACGAAAAACCAAAAAGCAAATAAAGCTCAAATGTTGCGGACCTTACACACATGGCCGAAGATTCACTAGTATAACTAGTATAGCGCACTCGATGCACCTCTAAGGATTTAGAAGCAAAACAACACAATGCTCCTGGTAGCAATTGGTGTCAAGCTCCTACTACTTCCTTAGGGAACATCATTGATGCATGACCATAGCCAAGATGGCTTAGTCAACGATCCTAGGGTTGTCGCGGAAAAGATAGAATTTATAGGCGTTTCCCAAAGGAAACTAGAGTTAAGAAGAGAAATGCCATGGTTAGCAAGAAAGGTACGGATATTTGGTTTACCTAGGGGTTCAAGGCTCACGGGTCGTTGCCGGGTGCGGACATTTCACATCGGAGGCAAAGGCCACGAGAGTTGTGGTCTGATGGAGCCAAAAACCTATGGGGGTTGCCTTACAATCAATAGTAGTCGTGCCTGCTTGGCAAAGATGGCTGAAATCCATCTGGGCTTCTGCTAATCAAGAGGCAATGAAGTCTGGCTAGGATAACCTATAGTCAGCCTGGCGGCTCTGATACCATCCATTGTGGCGCCCTGCATGATTACCACTGTAGCCAGACGGTCGCCACGCATACCAGCCCAGGAAATCACTCTGCCATGCGCGCTTACAACAAGTATCATGAACATAGGCATTTCTATTAATGGATATATGAGTCTTTACATGATATATTACAAGGGTGATGGCAGCGGAAAAGCTCTATCTAAGGCAGCATGGTCTTGGTGCGGCTCCAATCCACAGGGACCTGACTGGGTTACTCCTCTAGCTCGCGAACACTCCGGCTCCTCGACGACGGATGATGGATCCTTATGTGAACCTGGCCATGTTAAAGGCCGCTGAGTACTTTTGAATGTACTCGCAAGCAAACCAAACTAACATATACACCAAACAAAGCAATCCATGGCATTCAAGCACGCATTTGTTATTAGAGCAACATTAATTATCATGGCATAGCATACCTATCTGGCAATATTAATCATCAAGTCATAATAGTTTTATCCTGCAAGATAACTACTAAAGTAAAATACAGTAAAGTAAAGCATATCAAGTAAGTGATCCATACTCCGAACAATCTCAGGATTCAATCCGACGTTGAACCAAATCCAATCCAAGTCTTTCGGTCATCTGACCATCTCTTTCATAGCCATCTCATGGCTAACATATCATATTCCTGACTTCATCCGATGTCCATGCATCTTCACTGGAAGTTTAATAAACTTACTCTCTTCCGGGTTGCCTCACAACCCTCAGAATACTCACGAGTCACTGAGTACTTCCGATCATAAGACGAGTTCTTCCATCATTATTATCATTGTTACGGTTGACCACCTAGTGAGGTCTGGACGGACTGTCCAATACCGTGGACGCGGCTATTCGAATAGATTTTTACAATCTGCAGAGGTTGCGCACTTTACCCACACCATGGAGCACCTGGCCTCGAGATCCCATTCGGGTGGACCAGTGTTGCTCCAATGAAAC
Source organism: Thinopyrum elongatum (assembly GCA_011799875.1). NCBI lineage: Eukaryota > Viridiplantae > Streptophyta > Magnoliopsida > Poales > Poaceae > Thinopyrum > Thinopyrum elongatum. The sequence continues at coordinate 412,380,818 of CM022297.1, read as the reverse complement.
CTGCCTAACCCGTGACTCCTCTACCGTACTACAGGCAATCATTCTCCCCCGGAGTCAAGCCCTGGGTGGCCCCTGTGTCACCTCGTGACACCTGCCATCGTCGTGGCCAACTAAACTGTCCCAAACAGGGACGCCGGCAAATAACTCAACTGGGCTCACAAGGTTATCGCCGCCTACCGGGGTAGGGCAGCACACGCGCATAACCTTCCCTGTTTGGTGGTACCGATAAAAGAGCACGCGATCAGACCAAGTCAAGGCCGTCCCATACCGGCAAATGTGGCTGCACGGATAAGTCCGGACAGGTGACTCTGGATCAACCGACTAGGTTTAACTTTAGCAGGTACTTAGCAAGCATGGTTGTTTATCACAACAAGTTGAGGTGGCAACAACTATGCCTTTAAGTAAATTACTTTGAATTATCACAAAGCAAACTAATGCAAGTAATGTAAATAGTAAGTGCAATCTAGCATAAGTTTAATTACGTCTATCACAGGCATAATCATTAATTAAACACACAAGAATAACACAGAGCAATGCTTTAGGGCATATATCAGATGGTCGGCTTGCCTGGGGTCGAAGAATACTCCGGAAAAGAGTGCGGTAGCCTCACAGGAAAATCCGCCGGAAAAGATTCCCTCTCGGAGGGGCTGAATGAAGGGTAGGGGCAAAATGGTCATTTTTAGAATGTGCAAACATTATGAAAATGATACCATCGGAACGGGCTCGACGAACTGAAGACGTGGGCATTGGTTTCACCTGAATCGGAGTTACGAGTGAAAAGTTGTTAGGGTTTGACTGCCAAGGACCTTGCTGTAAATAAAATCATTACATCTAGGTCCTCAGCAGTTTTTTTCTAAGAAAAAGAGAAGGAGCACTGTGCCCTGTGGGCTGCACAGTGCCGAATCCGGCCCAGGTCTTAGGCTGTGACCGGGCCTCCGCTGCACTGCTGCTTTGGGCCGATTTCGGTGGGAGTTCAGGCCACCACGTGGAAACGGCCGCTGCTGCCGCTATTGGGCCAGCCCACTTGCCCTGCCACTTAAAAAGAAAACGGAGGGAGGCACCGGGCCACTGACGAGCGGGGCCCGCGCTGCCTCTCTTCCATCTCCTCCTTCTTTCTCTCTGCCGGTAACAGAGGGCGGCCGGTCGCCGGCGTTGCCGCGGCTCCGGTGGGCGAGGGCCTGCGGCGAGGGGCGGGATGGAAGCGGCGCTCCCTGCTGCACCGGTGGGTACCCGTGGCGGCGGCGGGGATACCCTGTAATGGTTGGACGGTGGGTGGAGGCGGACGGCGGCTCCAGTGAGCTTGGGATCGAGGCCATGGCCTGCTCCGGCACAAAAGGAAGATGGGGAGGGTGCTGTGGTGCGGGTGGGGGTCGACTATGGCGGCTAGGGGGAGCCATGAGGGGAAGGTGCACCTGAATTTGAGCAAGGCCGCAGGTGGAGCTCGAAGGGAGTTCGAGATCTCTGGCGGGTATTCGGTCGGCCAAGGTTGCGAGGGAGGACTAGAGGAAGTGGAGAGGAGGCTGGGAGTGTGGTGATGCTTGGGGGAGAGCTCAGGCCACGGCTTTTATAGCCGGCCAAGACGTGCGGATAGGCACGGCCGCGGTGGCGTGCTTACCGCCGTCCTGGAGCTCCGGCGAGGTGTCAAGCGAGGGGTGGTGCCGACCTGACAACACCAGAGAGAGGGGACGGCTCGGGGAGGAAGGAGCCAAGGGGAGAGGAAGATGACGACGGTTCACGGGGAATACAGTGCCATGTCGGCGACCACCGTGGCATGGAGAGGAGGACTCCGGAGAGGAGAAGGTGCAGGAGAGGGGTACGTGGATGGTGCGGAGCTAGTCGGCATGCTCAGACAAGTGGGGACTGGCCGGAAGCGACCGCACGGAGCAGGCCGAGCACAGAGCGCCCATTTGGCTCGACCATCGCATGGTCACCACGGGTGCCGCGTGTCCAGGGCACTGGATGGCTCTAGGACCTTGTACAACACTCTCCTCACTGCTCAAATAGATGAGGAAAGTGGCTAGAACCATCTGGGGGGCTCTGGGGTGGGAGAAACTTGTAGAGTAAGATTCTGACAGCAAGGTGTTTGTAGAGATTTCTGGAGAGATCACTGAGTGAAATGAGCTGGTTCTTGGCATGGAGCAATGATCTACCAAGGTGACTACCCTGGTAAATTTTGGAGCACTTTGGATAAGAATTGAGGGCACTTGCTGTAGAATGGACCCCATTGGTCAGAAATGCAAACTTTGATGTGGCACTCACATACTAGTTTGCATTGAGCTGAAACTTTGAGGAGGTGAATGATTTGAACATATGAAGCCACTGTAAAAGTTTCATACCATTTGCATATACCAAAATGGTACTTGCTTCACAGAGGTTCCAAATGGACAGAAACTTGAGAAAATTGCTGGGGAAGAATGGATAGAGGGATTGAGCTGGTTTTTGGTTTCCATGAGTGATTTATCAATGTTAACCACCATGAAAAATTTCAGCTCAAATAGATCAATGGTTCAAGCACTTCCTTTGCAATTTTCCCAACATGACAGAATCTGCAAATTGATGTTGTGCTCAAAATTTGAACTATGGAACTTGGGTTCTTGATGGAAATGGTGAATATATGGATAGGACAAGCTCCACAATTTATTTGGGATTCTTCCTGGCTACCAAAATGGTAGTTCCCTTAGAAACTGCCCAAAATGCAATATTGGCATTAAATAGGAAAATGCAGTTTTCCTTATTTAATTATGGCCAATATTTTTGTGGGAGCTCAATATGATCACAAAGAATATCTCCACAAGTTTTCATGAACTTTGGAGATGGATAGATATTTTCCTGGATTTAATTTCCTTAACTGGCAGAAAAAGGAGCTAATTATAAGTGAAAAATATTGCAAATGACTTGGCAATATTTTTGCGTATCCAGGGTTTGTAGATAAAGTATGATCACTGGGAGAAGTTTGGGAGTCAGCAGATCAAAGGAAATTGGGGTTCCTTTGTAACGGAAGAGATTAGGGTTTCCCTTCCGGCAACTCAGAAGGTAGGGTTTCGGTGGAAAAACCCTGAGAATATATCTTGGGTGGCAAGGTTGGATTGGAGAGAATCTCTGGTTGGATAGGGAAGGCAAGGTTAAATGACCATCTTCATATACCCAAGAGCTAAAGAAATCCGATAACACCGAGAAAAAAGACGGGAGTCAAATCCCGCGAAGGAAAAATCCAAGAGCGAAAACTAGGGTGTTACATCCTGCTCCTGCCGTGCCGTCATCCACCCCACCTGAGGTGCACCATCAACGGAAGCGTTCACTGCAGCAGAGATTCCCCCTACAGACTTTCTTTCGCCGCCTCAGATCATCTTCCCCGTTGCCGGCAGCCACGCCAACTGCATCACCATCATCGACTGAGCAGATGAACCTGAGGCCTACATAGTTCCGGAAGAGAGGTCGCACTCTTTTGTGTCTGCTTACGTTATACATCGGTTATTATTACCTGCTACTTTATCGTCCTATTCACCTCTTAGACTCCGAGTCAGGTACAAACTAATGTTCAAACTTGAGTTTTAAAATGCCTGTGGGGCACATATCGAGGCAGCAATGAATAGTATCTGTCTACTGTCTCGTTCATCTGGGGTCTTCTATGTGGTTCATGTTGGGTGGGCAACAAACAGTAGATGATTCATCGTCAATCTTTTTAAACTGAAGCTATAATCTGCCTGCTATCATTAGTTTTGGATCTATCCACTCGTTTGCTACCATCAGTCTTGATTTCTGCATGCACCCCTTAGGCCTTACATAATCTAACTGTGTTTTTTTATTATGCATGTCAGTTATTCTACACAATCGTACTGAACATGTAGAGAAAAAGAGAAGATCATTGCATGGGAATATAATGTCATGCAGACGCCGCTCCATGGTGGGCGAAGTGGGCCCCCCTCCCCCCATTCCAGATTGTATTCCAGAGGAAGATAACTGTTCAGAGGGGGATTCAGAGGGAGCCGACCACTCATATTTACCCCCTGAGGTGTTTGCTCTAACCTGGCATGCTGATGTTGGTCATATCATGCATATGGCGCCTCACATTGCTTACATTATACATCTTATATGTCATCAGCTTAGTTTAGATTTGCTTTGTGTGAATGCCACCTGTTTGGTTTCTATATCATACTCCCACCGTTCCTAAATATTTGTCTTTTTAGAGATTTCAACAAGTGACTACATACGGAGCAAAATGAGTGAATCTACACTCTAAAATATGTCTATATACATCTATATGTGGTAGTCCATTTGAAATCTCTAAAAAGACAAATATTTAGGAACAGAGGGAGTATATGTGAATTATGCAATGCCATCTTCTTTAGCTAGGCATCATATACGTGAATCATGCAATGCCATCCTGTTTAGCCAATCATCATATATGTAAATTGTATCGTGCCTTTTTTTCATAATATATTCCATTTGTCAACAATGTTTATACATTCTTCTACTCTTCCTGCGCATCAGCCATTTGAGTTGGTCATGGGAAAATCTGGAGTGAAAACAAGGTCTTCTGAGCAGTCAGTGCTACCTGTTGATGCAGATTTCTTGCTGGTTACAGATAACTCCTCAGAGGAGGATTCAGAGACAGATGACCAGTCGTATCCCCCCCCCCCCGAGGTGTATGCTCTAACTTGGCAGGGTTATATTGCTCATATCATGCATATGGTGTCTTTCATTGCCATGCCATCTGCTTAGATTAGACATGCTTTGTGTGAATGCCTCATGTTTGCTTTCTATATCAGATATGTGAATTATGCAATGCGATGTTTTTCAGCCAGTTATCATATATGTGAATTATGCACCACCATGTAGCCAGGCATCATATATGTGAATTATCTCATGCCATCCTTTTTTTTCAATACGTATTCCATTTGTCGACAATCTGTGTATATTGAACTACTCTTCATGTGTATCAGCCATTTGAGCCGGTTATGGAAAAATCTGCAGTGAAAACAAGGTCTTCAGAGCAGGCAATGGTACTTGTTGAAGCATATATCTCGATGGTTACAGGTAGCTCCTCAGAGGAGGATTCAGAGACAGATGACCAGTCCTATATCCCACCTGAGGTGTATGCTCTAACTTGCAATGTTTATATTTCTCATATCATGCATATGGTGTCTTGCATTGCTTAGTTTAGACATCATATACACAATATTCAATGACATCTGTTTAGTTTAGAGATTATACATGCGAGTGCCAGCTGCTTAGTATATGAATCAATTATGTGAATTATATCATGCCATCCTGTATACTTAGACAACATGTATGTGAATTATTTCATCCCAACCTATTTTAGAAAGACATCATACAGTTTTGTCATGTCATCCTGTTTAGATACTCGTCATATGTTGAAGTATGCCATTATATCTTGTTAAGTTATCCATCATATATCTGAAACTGTGTCATGCTATCCTGTTTAGTTAGCCATCATATATGTGAAATTGTGTCATGCTGTCCTGTTTGGTTAGACAACATATATGTGAATTACCACATCTATCTATCATACAATGTCTGTACTTTCAATTTCTTTTCTTGTTTATCAGCCATTTGAATTGGAGGGGGTGATGGCAGTATCTACGGGAGTAAAAACCCGTTCTTCACAAAAGATGGTGCTACCCGTCAATGCAGATAGAACCATGGTTGTACTGGCCCACGAACTAGCCCCACCACACATAATCGAGACTCTTCCAGATTGTACACTTACACCGTTGGACAGAGAACCAGCTACACCCCATCTAACACCAACCCCAGCGAATAGTAACCCACTTCTAGTTGACACAGCACCATGTCCACCACAGAGTACTCCCACACGAGCAGTTTGTAAAGCAACTGCAGTGCCCAAAGCACGAAGACCACCACAGCGAACCCAAACTCCACGTGTAAAGTAGAAGAGCAACTGTTCTCAGGTCAGATTCCGTAGCTATGGTCTATACTTCTTTGCTCTTGCATCACTGTATTTACTCATACCAACTAATTTCGAATTTGAAGGATCCAATTGAAACTCCAATGGCGCAACAGGTATGTTTTAAACCTATTTCTTTAACTGGATTGCTGTTCTAACTTCTTGCTCTATGTTGATTTCAGTTTCAGTTGTATAAATAGTTATGTTCTCATGTCATGCACATTATAAGTGTTGCCAGTGTTGTGTAGTTTCCCACACTTATATTCTGTCTATGTTGTTGTGTCTTAAAAATATATGATTTGAATTGTGTCTCTATCTTGATTTGGCAACATAAACTAGAATGATATGGACAATATAGTGACCATAGTACATAGATATATGTTTGTTTCATGCTGTGATCCTGTCCACCTTACTAATGAACTGGTTTACCAAAATGAGTTTCATATTCTACATGCTAAGCCTGTGATGTGTCTGCTTGTTTCTCTTGTAGAGTGCGAACAGAATATTGGAGAAGAGCACCCCATTATGCAATGGTAGAGAAAGTAATGCAGATAAGGTTCAAGATAGTGAGACAACCCTGTTGGTCTCCAAGAAAGGTGATAAAAACTATCTTGTAGATAGTGAGACAACACCAAAGTCGTGCGCTGATGTAGTGTTCGAGTTACTGGCCACTACCGCTAGCACAAGCTCTTTGAACTCGCTGCCTGAATCACTTTGGCTTCTTCAGTCTCAGCTACAAGCTGAAAGGCATCAGTCAGCTGTGCTGCGGCAAGAAGCCGAAGGACTGAGGAAGTTCCTGTAGAATTCAGATGCATACTTTCTGGTGCAACAGCAAGCGCTGGACGATTTTAGCGCCAAACAAGGGAAAACTAATAAGCTTGCTAAGCTTCTTGCCAACATGGTGGGTATCCAGGATATCGTATCTTGAGCTCTTCTGAAGTGGTTTCAGTTCTGTACTTATTTTGCTGCCATGTTTATTTTCACTGGTGGCCAATTTAGACGCCGAGTGTATGTACTATGCTGTTTTGTTCACTATATTTGCACTGGTGGCGAACTTTGATGCCTAGTGGATGTAATATTTGTAATAGCCGTAATAGCCTAGCGTAAGTTGCTTGCTTATTTATTTCCTTATTGTCTTGTTTATTTTTTTGCTGGTAGTCGCTGTAGTTCTTTTTCCGCGGTAACCTTTTTATTTAGAACTAGGCCACAGTAAACATGGGCAACATACTGACCGTTGTAACCATGGTCCTGCTGCCTGCTGTAGTGGGCCTCCTAAGGTCTGTATGATCCATGGGCGTTCTACGGGCCATAGATTCAATGGGACTTCTACGGGCCATATGATCGATTGGCCAAACATGGGCCGTACTTTCGTGGACAATTAACGGACCGTAATATGGGCTGTAAACGGGCTATAATGGGAATCGTCTGTTTATGGGCCTTTAATAGGCCCATGTGTACAACGGGCTTAATTCCAACGGCAGGCATAACGGGTCGTTAATGGGTCATATTTGATGACGCTATGAAAACGGCCCAACGGATTAAAGGACCACAGACGGACCGACTTTAACCACGGGCTGGATTTGGCCCAAAAGCAGAACAGGCCAGTAACGGACCATAAGTAACCGAATGCCGGAAATGAGCCAATAAATGGGCCCTTAGAAGGCCGAAAGATAACACGGGCTGAAATGGCCCAATGGAATAATGGGCTGTTAATGGGTATAAAGCTATATACTGTTCATTATGGGCAGTTTCACCACGGGCCATTTATGGGCCAAGATTTAGAAAGGGCCTCATATGGGCCGAAAGACGGCATGGGCCATACATGGGCCGGAAGTTACAACGGGCTGCAATCATATTGGACGGCCCATATGGTGCTACTGGGCCTAATTCGGATAGGCTATAACGGGTCGTGAGTTAGCGGGCTGTAAATGGGCTATATGCGAACAGGCCGTTAATAGGCCTTCGGTGGGCCGGGCCGCTACCTTTTGACTAAGTCAAACGGGCCGGCCTTTTGACCTAAATGGGCCACTGTTGGGCCATGCCACGTGTCAACGTATCATAGGCACGCCCCGTCCATTCGCTGGATGGCATCTGTCCTACAATGAGCTGACACGTGGATACTCCGGCGAATGAGAATTTTACACGTGGAAAATCCCCACTGGTCAGGGCTATTAACGGGTTATCGAATCCAAACTGGAACCGATAGCTTAACGGCGACCCGTTACGGTGGATGCCACGTGTCGGTTAACCTTGATGAAAACACTTCCATGACGCACGATTTATTGTCATGGAAGTGGACACTTCCGTGATGATAATTTTGGTATTGTCATGGAACACTTCTACGACAGCATAGGTATGACTATCTTGATTCTATCATAAAATCGTCATGGATGTACATGCATGACAGAAAACGTGACCTACTGTGACAAACACGTATCATCACGGAAGTGTATTTTTTTGTAGTGAATACAACGGCTGATTCACCAACCCGACCTGGGAAGGGAATGTTTTAGCAACAAAGAACCACAAACACATTTATAATCCTGAATTATCAACAGGCTAGTACGATTATTTCTGGATGTTACCTCTCTCTTTGGAAGGCCAACAAGAGTAAGCATCACAGGTTGATGAGAAGGCTCCCACATTACAATGGAATAAGGTGACGACCCATCAACTCGATGGTGAAATTTGCATCTTTCAGAAAATTTACAAAATCCTGTAAAATAAGAAAAATGGTCCAACTTTTAGGTGAGACATTCCTCTGTGGTCCTAGGCTGTCTATGCACATTAAAGTTCCTGCTTTGATCAAATATCCACCTAACCATCAGGTAGGTGTTAACACTAACCAATATAAACATTGGACGAGAGTCATATGAGTCAACACTAACCAATATAAACACTGTAATAGTTCAATATGAGAGTCTGTTAAAAAATAGAAGCCACACTTTATATTGATCTGATCATACTATAGGAGATCATGAATAACAGTATGACAATCCATAAGAAATAATGCTCAGTTCTTTAGTACATTTTTTCATATGCTGGCTACAGAAAGCGAATATAACCTATTTAGCAGAAGACTTTCTTGTTTGAATAACTGAGACATTCTCCCCAACCTTCACGACATAAAAAATTTTGACTCAAAAACTTATTATACAATCTTTTTGAGAGCTAAAAAAACTCAATTTGCACATCAGCAGGCCAACTAGAAAGTAGAAATTCCATATTCGGAAGATATGATACACTGGCCTGGCAATGCTCATGATACTCTTAAGTGACATGCACAAATATGAGAAAGGAAGAGTCCATACTTGTTGAATTCATGAGGGATCAATCCCCATCGACAATCATGCACTTAAATCTACTATTAGAAATCTCTAGATAACACGAGTCACCATTCAACAAATCAAGATGGTTAAAGCCGTTGGAGCAAGGCTTAGGAATGTCATGTGTTAGCCTATGCAAGGAAGTTGTATAGAAAACATTAAGTTGTAAATAAACCCTTCTCAGCCATTGTTCTTTCATCAAGCTGGAAACCATCAAGTCTATATGAAATAAATATATTTGTATATATTCCTTCTTTTGCAGATTTACAGTAGAAGTAAAATAGTGATGCTATAAAGTTCATAGCTCTCTGACCAATTAAACCCCTATGCAAAGCACGAATCTTAGTCGGTTTATCATGGAATAGGCAATCACTAATTTTTCAAGTAATTTTCAAGCTCCACCCTGCACCCAGCGACCAAATCATGGTATAAAAACAATGTTAATGCAGTATTAGTTCCATATATCCATTGAGAAAACGGGATCAAGAAAACAACATAAATCTGAACAAGAGAGGTCTTGACCTTGGCATCCAGAGCTTCCAGCTGGCCACCCATTCATACATCTTAATCAACAAGGTACTGAAGCTGATAGAGACAGAGGAGCCTCACAACAATAAAAAAACATATTAAGATGAGAAGGCCACCTGGTTTCCTCACCGGTGAGAACGATGGCGACCGTTCACAACCTGCTATTACATAATTATTGGAATTTGACACCTAATGTTCTTGTGGGGATTATTGGTGACTTTTTCTGCCTTGACTTACTATCTGTACAGAAACTTATGGTGGATATTGTTTTCATGAGGTAATTGTTTAACTGTAACATTATTATATGAAAAGTAAGAAACGAAATCCAATATGCGGACCTCTGTATTATATGGAGAGCGAGAAAAAGTTCACTCATGTGCTATGTGATGTAACTGATCTACAAGTCTACAACACACCATTATCTAGCATTTTCCAAAGGAGAACTTTATTTCAACTCTACACACCATCATGTGCTTCCTTGTTATGGTTATTTTATATAGAGACAGATTTGGCATCATAGCAAGGTCTAATTTCCTAGTCAAGTTCTTAGTTATATATGACATTTGTTTCTGTATAACCCTATGAATTTGGTAGACGTTCAACCTACAGATTTCAGAAATATATTTGGTGGAGTACTTCCATTGGAGAGACTCAGCTGGAACTTGGAGATGATATTAATTTTGTAAAACAACATTTGGTTTCTTGGTTGAAGTGATTAATTCCATGGAAGTGAGACACATCAGCTTTCAGAGGATGCATCAAATAGAAAAAATGGTATTGTTTACATGCTTCAGTTTACACGTGACACTTGCCAAAGGAAATTAACATATCTTGTTTCAAGTTAATAGCAACTACAACTTCACAATAACTCAACCAGAACACAAGATTTTTTCACAGAACTTGATGCAACAGCTGTGTGTGCACCTGCCGTTCTATGTATCAGTTGTGACTGTCAACCATTGGTCTCTGAAGTGTCTCGCCTTACAAGGGAAAGTTTGAGCATACATACTGAATCAATTAATCTAGACGACGGCTGCCATCACATCGTCCTACGAGACTCCACCACCAGTTGCCCGCACCGCTACCGTGGTTACCCTATGAACGAGAGGATCAGGAAAATAAGGAGACAAGAACAAGGTTGTGCACGAGGCAACTACAGGAATCACCAACCTGTAAACCCAAGAAGAAACTTGCAGCAAGATCATCACCTGCAAATAATAAACTGGAGCACCACAGTAGTCAAAATGTTAGAAGGAGATGACTGAAATAAAGAACATCAGAACACACCATAACAGAAGGCCAAACGAACCAGGGAAGCCTCTTGCGATGTGATTCCCTAACCGCTCCTACCGCTACGGCCGGCGAGCCCCCCTCAACTACTGGCCCCGCCCGCATCCGCTGCTCCACCAACCCTGCTGCTTCCGCCCATAGGTTCCAGACTCGCCACAGCCTTCCTACTCGGGGGCGAGCAGAGATGAGCGGAGCAGTTCCCGGCGACGGTGGGGAGGACCGTCGATGGCCGCTGGAGCGGAGGTGACTCTGGCCAGCTGTGCCTATGGTAGTGGCTAGGAACCCTAGCGTCGCGGTCGATGGCGTCCCTACTGTCCACCTCCATGGATCCGTATTGAGAAGCGAAAGGGGAAGGAGACGAGGCCACGGAGAGGGGGGAGGGGGGCTTGGATGGGGAGAGGAGGGGGCAGCATGCTTTGGGTCAAGGGGAGTCGTGGAGTGGACGACTTGGTGTGGAGTTCCTTCGCAGGGAAGGAAAGGACACGAGTACGTTTCTCTTCCTGTTTTTTTTTCTGTCGTGAACGCGTTTTCACCCTGGGCACAGTGAAAATCGGCGTGGACACCACCAGCGCTCGACCTTCATGCGACCCTTATTGTGTTGTATATGTTCGTACGCAAGAGGTGTAGGCCATTACTTGTAGTATATGAAAAGTGCATGAAAGGCAAACTACTTAGTCAAAAGCACAGACTACCTCCACGTCTAATTAAATCTATACCTACTAATAAATGAAATAGGTATTCTTAGTCCATCTTGCTATTTTATAGAAAACCCCCTAATGTTTCTGACATTAAACCCGCAGTACATATCAAATGTTTCTTAAAAATACTCATATCTTCTAAACCGCAACTCTAAATTTGACATGTTATATATGGAATACGATTAGAAAAATATGTAGAATCTAAATATGATGTTATTTTACCTGTTAACAATTTAAAAATACTATCTAGGATGCAATGTTAATCAACAATGCATTATCCGTTTTTTTTTCATACCGGTACTGATTCAGATCGTGGATGAACACCTCAACAAAATTAGGATCGGACATGAAATTAAAGATAAATTTGCTAGAGACATCCAATAAATAAGGACACGCACGCATGCCATGAATAAATGCATTATCACTTGCCCGTTTCTTTGTACGGATTAAATCTACATGTAAGCCGTGTTGAAATAGAACACATGTAGACTCTTAAACTGCATTTTTATAGGTTAAGACAATCTTTGTTTGGGTCATAGCTACAAATTCTCACATTATAGACGATTTTTTGTAAATTAAGAGTGCATGGTAGTTTTTCTCCCGTTGCAATGCACGGACCTTTCTGCTAGTAACGAGTAAAGAAATAAGAAAGGATCGAATCTCTATGTGCTACCGCCGTGTTGAATGCCTGTCGGCCCGTGTGCATGGCCCCGCCTAAACAGTAGCTATGCTGGGTCTCTTCGGCTAGCCGAGCACCTCGGCTCCATCGCCGCCGGCCGAATTGCTTTTTTATACACGTTTGACCTAGGTAGCGGCGCTACCTTTCGTCTGACGTACTAGCGGACACTGCCGTCGCCGCTAAATATCTCCTCAATGATGCCCGATCTGCATGCAACAAAATAGCACAACACAACAAGAAGAATTTTGCAAAAGACATGAAACGGATCTTACTGAAAAAATAACACCTGATCATCACATCGATCCGTGATGATCGCCCAGCAGGCTCTCATTGAAAGCATCAATGTCAGTTCTATATCCGGCATATCTCGTAGTAGGAGCCCGAACCTGGGTAAAATCATGTGTCCATGTTACCATCGCTTCAAGACGCCTAGCTTAGGATCCCTACTACGAGATATGCCGGATATAGAACCGACAGTTGGGCAACAACAACAACTGACCCTTCGGCGCCGGCTTCTGGAACGTCCGGCTCAGGCAGGCCGTCGGCTCAGGTCATATCCGAGCTGGTGACCACCCTGACGACCTTACTAGGGATCGAGGTCACTGCGGAAAGCCAGGCAAAACGCAATGCGGAGATTGCAAAGCTTTGGGAGCAGATGACAAAGGTCCAGCAGGATATCAACGCTGAAAACACCCGGACAGTTGCATTACAAGCTCAGATTAATGCAGAGGCAGAGCGCCTGAAGGCAGAGGCTTGGCGTCTAAACCTCGATCAGAACACTTCCAATGCACTTCACCGAAAGAGGCACCAGACCCGTTTACCTCTGAGTTATGAGCCCACACATTTGTTCAACACGCCAGGGGCAGGCCCAAGTACTCCGGGAGCACCGTTTATACCCTAATTAGCCTCTGATGTGCCCGGAAGCAGGGCGGCAGCTCAGCCTCACCAGCCAGCGCCGGATCGGAGGGATGAGCCGGTCCTAGACCCTCGCCTTGTCCAGACACCACCGCAGCATTTTATGACACCGCCGGGTCACTTCTCCAACCCGGTAGATAACATGGTAGCAGCGGCAACCCGGCTTACTGCGCTCCCTATCACTGGCGAGTGGTAAATCACGGTTGAAGCCCGGAATGCCATTGGGTTTTTACAGACAGCAATTGCTCAGCAGGCCAATTACGCTTATAGTAGGCATCGTGTGCACTCAACTCCGCTACCGAGCCGTAGCTACAGCCGACACGCTGAGTCGCCAGCAGTGTCTAGCAGTGAACGATGTCGTAACCTGCCTCAGGATAACCCGCCCTGTAATACACGTTCAGATGCTCAAGCAATCGTGAATGAGGCAAGGGCCCATCGCGAGGCAGAGGCAGCAAACCAGGGGACTCACCAGCCGCCCCCGGTAAGTCCTGTAACTTCTGTGGGAGTCGGGTCAAATACCAGAACCATCGGAGTGTCGTGCCTAATGTCGGCTTTATGTAATGAGAGCATGCCTAAACACTTTAAGGGTTCTGCAAAGTACCCAACTACACAGCGGATCTTGAGCCGGCGGTTTGGATTGAGAGATATGAGCTGGCCATGGATATGTTGGACGTCAGTGACGCGGTATGTGCCAAGTACTTCACTATGATGTTGGAGGGGTCAACTCGTACATGGTTGAAGAACCTGACCCCCAATTCTATTAACACCTAGGCGGAGTTAAAGGAGCGCTTCATCAAGAATTTTCAAGGGACTTGCAAACAACCGATGACAATTATTGATTTGGACCATTGTGTGCAGCGCGAAGATGAGTCGGCCCATCATTGGGCCCGAGGGGTTGCAAACATTATTCACTCTTAAGATAGCATTGGGGTGGCTCAAGCTATTCTGATCTTGGAGAAGAACTGTCACTTTCAGCCTCTTGTGCAGAAGCTCAGGCGGCTTAAGCGCAAGTGCCAGGATATGGGCACTCTGATGGATGTCCTTACCAGATATGCCGATTCTGATGGTACGAAGGATCCTAGCTCTGGTGATGACAAATCTGACAAAGGCAAGAATAACGGTGGTGGTAAGGGTCGGCAACAAAATGCCTCCACACATAATGGTAATAACCATGGTAATGGTGGAAAACGCAAACACCCCGATGGCGGGTCAGACTTTGTGGCTAACACCAACCAGGGTTCAAAAATCAGCGTCATAATGGCAAGCAGCCGTATGTTGGGGGAAAGCCAAAGAATTATGAGGAAGCTCTTAATGCGCCGTGTCCAAAGCACAGTTATCCTAACAAGTCGTCTTCTCATGCTTGGAAGGATTGTTATATTATGCAGGAGTATAGGAATCAGTCATTTCAATAGCATCATGGCAACGGTTATGGGCCGCCAAGCGGGTTAGACTCAGGAGGCTTCCAAAGAGCCGGCTTTGGTGGTGGCGGCTCAAATTCTGGCTATCAGGGCCAAGGGAACCATGGTGGTCATAATCAGCAGTCTGGTCAAGGCAATCAGCAGTAGAATAACCAGTCAGGATATCATTGTAATCCTAAGCAGCTCAACAGTGGCTAGTACCATGTTTTTACTACAAGTACTTGCAAGCGCAACCGGAAGGTCCATAGGAGGATAGTCAACAGTGTTGAGCTGGCAGTGCCGCGGTATTTGAAGTGGTCTGAGCATGCAATAACTTGGAGCCGGGCGGATCACCCGCCCCAGGTTGATGATCCGGGTCATCTGGCCCTTGTAGTAGTCCCTCAAGTGGGCGGTTACAAATTCGCCAAGGTACTTATGGATGGTGGAAGCAGCATCAAGATATTGTACTATGACACTTTTCGATGGATGAATCTGACAGAGAAGGATCTTAAGCCATCCTCTACGGTATTTCATGGAGTTGTTCCTCGCAAATCGGCTTACCCTGTAGGGAAGATTGCTCTGGAGGTGGCTTTTGGTGATGAGTACAATTACAGAGTAGAGACACATGGTTTGAGGTGGTCAAGATCAAGAGTCCATATCATGCGCTGTTTGGACGGCCGGCTTATGCCAAATTCATGGCTCGCCCTTGCTACATATATTTGCAGCTTAAGATGTCAGCGCCACGAGGGACAATCATGGTTCATGGGGATCGCAAGATAGCCCTGGAATGTGAAGAAGGAGATGTTGCTTATGCGGAGACGGACTGTGCTGCCATGGAGCTTAAATTTTATAAGGACAATGTTGACCCGGCTGACATGACCCCTCTGAAGAAATCCACCACCGAGAAGGACCCTCTGCTCAAGTTTAAGTCTATGAAAGATACGCAGCAAGTTGACTTCGTTCCAAGTGATTCTTCGCAGCAGTTCACCATTGGGACGGGGATGGATTCCAAATAGGAAAGCCCGCTCATCGAGTTCATCCGTGAGAATCGGGACATCTTTGCATGGAAACCTTCTGACATGCCCGGTGTACTGATACGTCCATTTTGCATCATGCTTTTATATTGATATTTATTGCATTATGGGCTGTTATTACACATTCTAGCACAATACTTATGCCTTTTCTCTCTTATTTTACAAGGTTTACATAAAGAAGGAGAATGCCGACAGCTGGAATTCTGGACAGGAAAAGGAGCAAATCTGAGAGACCCATTCTGCACAACTCCAAAAGACCTGAAACTTCACGGAGAATTATTTTGGAATATATAAAAAATGTTGGGCGAAGAAAGCACCTGAGGGGACCCACCAGGCAGCCACAAGGGTGGGGGGGCGCGCCCTACCCCCTGGGCGTGCCTCCCTGCCTTGTGGGCCACCTGGCAGGCCCCCGATGCCCATCTTCTACTATATTATGTGTTTTGACCTGGAAAAAATCAGAAGGAAGCTTACGGGACGAAGCGCCACCGTCTCGAGGCAGAACCTGGGCAGAACCAATCTAGGGCTCCGGCGGAGCTGTTCTGCCAGAGAAACTTCCCTCCGGGAGGGGGAAATTGAAGCCATCTTCATCACCAATGATCCTCTCATCGAGAGGGGGTCAATCTCCATCAGCATCTTCACCAGCACCATCTCCTCTCAAACCCTAGTTCATCTCTTGTATTCGATCTTTGTCTCAAAACCTCAGATTGGTACCTGTGGGTTGCTAGTAGTGTTGATTACTCCTTGTAGTTGATGCTAGTTGGTTTATTCGGTGGAAGATCATATGTTTAGATCCTTAATGCTATTCAATACCCCTCTGATTATGAACATGAATATGCTTTGTGAGTAGTTACATTTGTTCCTGAGGACATGGGAGAAGTCTTGTTATAAGTAATCATGTGAATTTGGTATTCGTTCGATATTTTGATGAGATGTATGTTGTCTTTCCTCTAGTGGTGTTATGTGAACATCGACTATATGACACTTCAGCATGATTTGGGCCTAGGGAAGGCATTGGGAAGTAATAAGTAGATGATGGGTTGCTAGAGTGACAGAAGCTTAAACCCTAGTTTATGCGTTGCTTCGTAAGGGGCTGATTTGGATCCATATGTTTCATGCTATGGTTAGATTTATCTTAATTCTTCTTTCGTAGTTGCGGATGCTTGCGAGAGGGGTTAATCATAAGTGGGAGGCTTGTCCAAGTAAGGGCAGCACCCAAGCACCAGTCCACCCACATATCAAATTATCAAAGTAACGAACGTGAATCATATGAGCATGATGAAAACTAGCTTGACAGTAATTCCCATGTGTCCTTGGGAGCACTTTGCTTTATATAAGAGTTTGTCCAGGCTTGTCCTTTGCTACAAAAAAGATTGGGCCACCTTGCTGAACCTTAGTTACTTTTGTTACTTGTTACCCGTTACGAATTATCTTATCACACAACTATCTGTTACCGATAATTTCAGTGCTTGCAGAGAATACCTTGCTGAAAACCGCTTGTCATTTCCTTCTGCTCCTCGTTGGGTTTGACACTCTTACTTATCGAAAGGACTATGATAGATCCCCTATACTTGTGGGTCATCAAGACTCTTTTCTGGCGCCGTTGCTGGGGAGTGAAGTGCCTTTGGTAAGTGGAATTTGGTAAGGAAACATTTATATAGTGTGCTGAAATTTACTGTCACTTGTCACTATGGAAAATAATCCTTTAAGGGGCTTGTTCGGGGTATCTTCACCCCGACCGGAAGAGCAAAGATTTTCTCCTCAACCTACTGCACCTACTGAAAATATTTATTATGAAATTCCTTCGGGTATGATAGAGAAATTGCTAGCTAATCCTTATGCAGGACATGGAACATTACATCCCGATATGCACCTAATCTATGTGGATGAAGTTTGTGGATTATTTAAGCTTGTAGGTTTGCTCGAGGATGATGTCAAGAAGAAGGTCTTCCCTTTATCTTTGAAGGGAAAGGCATTGACATGGTATAGGCTATGTGATGATATTGGATCATGGAACTACAACCGATTGAAATTGGAATTTCATCAAAAGTTTTATCCTATGCATCTGGTTCATCGTCATCGGAATTATATTTATAATTTTTGTCCTCGTGAAGGAGAAAGTATCGCTCAAGCTTGGGGGAGGCTTAAGTAAATGTTATATTCATGCCCCAATCATGAGCTCTCAAGGGAAATTATTATTCAGAATTTTTATGCTCGGCTTTCTCGCAATGATCAATCCATGCTCGATACTTCTTGTACTGGTTCTTTTGTGAAGAAGACTATTGAATTCAAATGGGATTTATTGGAAAGAATTAAACGCAACTCTGAAGATTGGGAACTCGACGAAGGTAAGGAGTCAGGTATAAACCTTAAGTTTAATTGTGTTAAATCTTTCATGGATACCGATGCTTTTCGTGATTTTAGCACTAAATATGGACTTGACTCTGAGATAGTAGCTTCCTTTTGTGAATCATTTGCTACTCATGTTGATCTCCCTAAGGAGAATTGGTTTAAATATCATCCTCTCATTGAAGTAAAAGTAGTAGAAACTATTAAAGTTGAAGAAGAAACTATTACTTATAATGTTGATCCTATTGTTCCTACTGCTTATATTGAGAAACCACCTTTTCCTGTTAGAATAAAGGATCATGCTAAAGCTTCAACTGTGGTTCGTAAGAGTAATATTAGAACACCTACACCCCCTGAACAAATTAAAGTTGAACCTAATATTGCTATGGTTAAAGATCTCTTAGTCGATAATATTGATGAGCATGTTATTTATTTCTGTGGTGAAGCTGCTAGAATTGCTAAACCTGATATTAAAGATAAACATAGACCCGTTGTTGGCATGCCTGTTGTTTTTGTTAAAATAGGAGATCATTGTTATCATGGCTTATGTGATATGGGTGCTAGTGTGAGTGCAATTCCTTATACCTTATATCAAGAAATTATGAATGATATTGCACCTACTGAGATAGAAGATATTGATGTTACTATTAAACTTTCTAATAGAGATACTATATCACCAATTGGGATTGTTAGAGATGTTGAAGTCTTGTGTGGGAAAATAAAATACCCTACTGATTTTCTTGTTCTTAGTTCCCCACAAGATGATTTTTGTCCCATTATATTTGGTAGACCTTTCTTGAATACTGTTAATGCTGGGATAGACTGTGAGAAAGAAATTGTTACTGTAAGCTTTGGGGATGTGTCTCATGTTTTTAATTTCTCTAAATTTCGTAGACAACCCCATGATAAAGAATTGCCTAGTAAAGATGAAATAATTGGTCTTGCTTCTATTGTTGTGCCCCCTACTGATCCTTTAGAACAATATTTGCTAGATCATGAAAATGATATGTTTATGAATGAAAGAAAGGAGTTAGATGAAATATTCTTTAACCAAATGCCTGTTTTGAAACACAATTTGCCTGTTGAAATCCTTGGATATCCTCCTCCACCCAAGGGTGATCCCGTGTTTGAGCTTAAACAATTACCTGATACTTTGAAATATGCTTATCTTGATGAAAAGAAGATATAACCTATTATTATTAGTGCTAACCTTTCAGAGCATGAAGAAAAGAAATTATTGAAAACTCTAAGGAAGCACCGTGCTGCTATTGGATATACTCTTGATGATCTTAAGGGCATTAGTCCCACTCTATGTCAGCACAAAATTAATATGGAGCCTGACGCTAAACCAGTTGTTGATCACCAACGACGGTTAAATCCTAAGATGAAGGAAGTGGTAAGAAATGAAATACTAAAACTTCTGGAGGCAGGTATAATTTATCCTATTGCTGATAGTAGATGGGTAAGTCCTATTCATTGTGTCCCTAAGAAAGGAGGTATTACTGTTGTTCCTAATGATAAGAATGAATTGATTCCACAAAGAATTGTTACAGGTTATAGAATGGTAATTGATTTTCACAAATTAAACAAAGCTACTAGAAAAGATCATTACCCTCTACCTTTTATTGATCAAATGCTAGAAATATTATCCAAACATGCACATTTTTTCTTTCTAGATGGTTATTCTGGTTTTTCTCAAATACTTGTGTCAAAAGATGACCAAGAAACGACCACTTTTACTTGCCCTTTCGGTACCTTTGCTTATAGACGTATGCCTTTTGGTTTATGCAATGCACCTTCTACCTTTCAAAGATGTATGACTGCTATATTCTCTGACTTTTGTGAAAAGATTGTTGAGGTTTTCATGGATGATTTCTCCATTTACGGAACTTCTTTTGATGATTGCTTAAGCAACCTTGATCGAGTTTTGCAGAGATGTGAAGAAACGAATCTTGTCTTGAATTCGGAGAAGTGCCACTTTATGGTTAATGAAGGTATTGTCTTGGGGCATAAAATTTCTGAAAGAGGTATTGAAGTTGATAAAGCTAAAGTAGATGCTATTGAAAAGATGTCGTGTCCTAAAGATATCAAAGGTATAAGAAGTTTCCTTGGTCATGCTGGTTTCTATAGGAGGTTTATTAAAGACTTCTCTAAAATTTCGAGGCCTCTCACTAATCTCTTGCAAAAAGATGTTCCTTTTGTTTTTGATGATGATTGTGTAGAAGCATTTGAAATACTTAAGAAAGCCTTGATTTCTGCACCTATTGTTCAACCATCTGATTGGAATCTACCCTTTGAAATTATGTGTGATGCTAGTGATTATGCTGTTGGTGCTGTTCTAGGACAAAGAGTTGATAAAAAATTGAATGTTATTCATTATGCTAGTAAAACTCTAGACAGTGCCCAGAGAAATTATGTTACTACTGAAAAAGAATTTTTAGCAGTTGTTTTTGCTTGTGATAAGTTCAGATCTTATATTGTTGATTCCAAAGTAACTGTTCACACTGATCATGCTACTATTAAATACCTTATGGAAAAGAAAGATGCTAAACCTAGACTTATTAGCTGGGTTCTATTACTGCAAGAATTTGATTTGCATATTATTGATAGAAAGGGAGCTGAGAACCCCGTTGCAGACAACTTGTCTAGGTTAGAAAATATTCTTGATGACCCACTACCTATTGATGATAGCTTTCCTAATGAGCAATTAGCTGTCATACATGCTTCTCATAATACTCCATGGTATGCTGATTATGCTAATTACATTGTTGCTAAATTTATACCACCTAGTTTCACATACCAGCAAAAGAAAAAGTTTTTCTATGATTTAAGACATTACTTTTAGGATGACCCACACCTTTGTAAAGAAGGAGTAGTTGGTGTTATTAGACGTTGTGTACCTGAGCATGAACAGGAACAGATCCTACGCAAGTGCCACTTCGAAGCTTACGGAGGACACCATGCTGGAGATAGAACTGCACACAAGGTATTGCAATCTGGTTTTTATTGGCCTACTCTCTTCAAGGATGCCCGTAAGTTTGTCTTGTCCTGTGATGAATGCCAGAGAATTGGCAATATTAGTAGATGTCAGGAAATGCCTATGAATTATTCACTTGTTATTGAACCATTTGATGTTTGGGGCTTTGATTATATGGGACCTTTTCCTTCCTCTAATGGGTATACACATATTTTAATTGCTGTTGATTATGTTACTAAGTGGGTAGAAGCTATTCCAACTAGTAGTGCTGATCATAACACTTCTATTAAGATGCTTAAAGAAGTTATTTTTCTGAGGTTTGGAGTCCCTAGATATTTAAAGACTGATGGTGGTTCACATTTTATTCATGGTGCTTTCCGTAAAATGCTTGCTAAATATGATGTCAACCATAGAATTTCATCTCCATATCACCCTCAGTCTAGTGGTCAAGTAGAATTGAGCAATAGAGAGATTAAATTATTTTTGCAAAAGACTGTTAATAGATCTAGAAAGAATTGGTCTAAGAAACTTGATGATGCATGATGCATTATGGGCTTATAGAACTGCTTATAAAAACCCTATGGGTATGTCTCCGTATAAAATGGTTTATGGAAAAGCATGTCACTTACCTCTAGAACTAGAACATAAAGCATATTGGGCTATTAAAGAGCTCAACTATGATTTCAAACTTGCTGGTGAGAAGAGGTTATTTGACATTAGCTCACTTGATGAATGGAGAACCCAAGCTTATGAGAATGCCAGGTTGTTTAAAGAAAAAGTTAAAAGATGGCATGAAAAAAGGATACAAAAGCGTGAGTTTAATGTAGGTGATCATGTTTTGCTATACAACTCTCATTTAAGATTTTTTGCAGGAAAGCTTCTCTCTAAATCGGAAGGTCCTTACATTATCGAGGAGGTCTGTCGTTCTGGTGCCATTAAGATCAACAATGCCGAAGGCACCAACCCGAAGGTAGTAACGGTCAAAGAATCAAACATTATATTTCAGGTACTCCCATAAATTTCGAGACGAATATTATCAATACCATAACACCGGAGGAGTACATAAGGGACACTTTCCAGAATGTTTCAGACTCCGAAAAGGAATAGGTAGGTGGTACGGTAAGTAAACCGACTCCAAAACTGTTCTAATGGCAATTTTTCTCTGTTTTGGAATATTTAAAAAATTAGGAAAATTAAAAGTAGTCCGAAAAGTGCACGAGGAAGCGACAAGGTAGGGAGGTGCGCCCTACCCCCCTGGGCGTACCCCCCACCCTTGTCGCCACCTCGTGTGCCCTCTGGACTCCGTTTTCTTGCACAATACTTCTTTTGGTCGGTAAAAATTCATTATATAATCTCTCGAAGATTTTGACCACCGTACCATGGCAATATCTCCTGTTCTTGTTTCGAGCTGTTTTTTTTTTACAGATCCAAATCGCCATGACGTCTCCAAGCGCCCCCAAGGACAAGTTTTTCTAGAAGGTCATCAACCCTTATCTCGCGGAGGTGCTGCAACACCCTCAAACCATTGAGCTACGTGAGGGGGTGCTGCACACCCGTGATACCGAAGGGCCTAAGAAGACCGGAAGCATGGAGACAAGGCTCGAAGCAGTGGAGCAGCAAGTCTTCAAGTGCCAAGGAATGGTAGAACGCGGACTCAACGCTAACCACATGATGATCGCTGAATTTACTAGTGGTCACAAGCTGGATGCCGAGAACATTGGGGAGGCCATTTTCAAGCTTCATGAGAAAATCGAGCATCTCCAAGCCCAGATCTATGACCTGCAAAACCAAAACTGTGAGTATGAATATAGATTTAAGAGGATAAGTTTGGCTGCAGATTTGAGGATCCCGGAGACTCGTTCATATTTTTACGATGGTGAACATATGCCTTGGAAGGAGGATAAAACTCCATCATCACCACCTCCGAAGAAAGAGATCTAAATACATGGGTATGGGCACTCCCCTTGGTAAATGCCAAGCTTGGGGGAGGTGCCCCAGTATCGTATCACCATCACACCTTTACTTTTACTGTTTTTCTTAGTTCGATCCTTTTGGTTATATCTTGATCTAGAAGAATAAAGTTTTAGTATGATCTAGCTTTGAGTTTTGTTTTGAGATCTATCTATGTAATCGAGTCCGTGAGTTATATAATAAAGAGTAGTTTTGAGTTGAGGGCTTTGCTTTCTTGCTATGATCTTGAGGGAATTAATAAAAGAAAGAATAAAAAGATCGTATAATGATCTTATGGATAGTAATGACTTCACATATAAAGAGTATGATGAATAAAAGTTGTTGAGAGTTGACAAACATAGTTTTGGTCATTGTTGCAATTAATAGGAAGTAATAAAGAAAGAGAGGTTTCACATATAAATATACTATCTTGGACATCTTTTGTAATTGTGAGCGCTCATTAAAATATGACATGCTAAAAAGTTGATGTTGGACAAGGAAGACAACATAATGGGTTATGTTTTCTTATATCCGGATAGAAGTTATAGTGTCTTGGATCCTCCAACATGTTGAGCTTGCTTTTCCCTCTTGTGCTAGCCAAATCCTTTGCACCAAGTAGAGATACTACTTGTGCATCCAAACATCCCTTAAACCAGTTTTGCCATGAGAGTCCACCATACCTACCTATGTATAGAGTAAGATCCTTCAAGTAAATTGTCATCGGTGCAAGCAATAAAAAATTGCTCTCTAAATATGTATGATCTATTAGTGTGAAGAAAATAAGCTTTATACAAACTTGTGATATGGAAGAAATAAAAGCGATGGACTACATAATAAAGTTCTTTATCACAAGCGGCAATATAACGTGACGATCTTTTGCATTAAGATTTTGTGCATCCAACAATGAAAGCGCATGACAACCTCTGCTTCCCTCTACAAAGGGCCTATCTTTTACTTTTATCTTCTACCCTTATACAAGAGTCATGGTGATCTTCACCTTTCCTTTTTACACTTTTTATTTTGGCAAGCACTATGTGTTGGAGAAGGATCCAGATATATATATCCACTCGAATGTAGGTTATCATAAAGTATTAGTGTTGACAATACCCTTGAGGTAAAAGGTTGGGAGGCGAAACAATAAGCCCCTATCTTTCTCTGTGTCCGACTGAGGCTTCGAGCCCATAAGTATCACATGAGTGTTAGCAATTGTGAAAGATTAAATGATAGTTGAGTATGTGGACTTGCTGAAAAGCTCTTGAATTGACTCTTTCCGATGTTATGATAAATTGCAATTGCTTCAAAGACTAAGATCATAGTTTGTTAGTTTTCAATGAAGTTTCTGATTCATACTTTACCTTGTGAACGAATTGTTACTTTAGCATAAGAAATTATATGACAATATTAGTTGTTGTTCTAAAGATGATCATGATGCCCTCATGTCCGTATTTTATTTTATCGACACCTCTATCTCTAAACATGTGGACATATTTTTCGATTTCGGCTTTCACTTGAGGACAAGCGAGGTCTAAGATTGGGGGAGTTGATACGTCCATTTTGCATCATGCTTTTATATTGATATTTATTGCATTATGGGCTGTTATTACACATTCTAACACAATACTTATGCCTTTTCTCTCTTATTTTACAAGGTTTACATAAAGAAGGAGAATGCCGGCAGCTGGAATTCTGGACTGGAAAAGGAGCAAATTTGAGAGACCTATTCTGCACAACTCCAAAAGGCCTGAAACTTCACGGAGAATTATGTTGGAATATATAAAAAATATTAGGCGAAGAAAGCACCTGAGGGGACCCACCAGGCAGCCACAAGGGTGGGGGCGCGCCCTACCCCCCTGGGCGCGCCTCCCTGCCTTGTGGGCCACCTGGCAGGCCCTCGATGCCCATCTTCTGCTATATGATGTGTTTTGACCTGGAAAAAATCAGAAGGAAGCTTACGGGACGAAGCGCCACCGTCTCGAGGTGGAACCTGTGCAGAACCAATCTAGGGCTCCGGCGGAGCTGTTCTGCTGGAGAAACTTCCCACCGGGAGGGGGAAATCGAAGCCATCGTCATCACCAACGATCCTCTCTTCGAGAGGGGGTCAATCTCCATCAACATCTTCACCAGCACCATCTCCTCTCAAACTCTAGTTCATCTCTTGTATCCGATCTTTGTCTCAAAACCTCAGATTGGTACCTGTGGGTTGCTAGTAGTGTTGATTACTCCTTGTAGTTGATGCTAGTTGGTTTATTCGGTGGAAGATCATATGTTCAGATCCTTAATGCTATTCAATACCCCTCTGATTATTTACATGAATATGCTTTGTGAGTAGTTACGTTTGTTCCTGAGGACATGGGAGAAGTCTTGTTATAAGTAATCATGTGAATTTGGTATTCGTTCGATATTTTGATGAGATGTATGTTATCTTTCCTCTAGTGGTGTTATGTGAACGTTGACTACATGACACTTCACCATGATTTGGGCCTAGGGGAAGGCAGTGGGAAGTAATAAGTAGATGATGGGTTGCTAGAGTGACAGAAGCTTAAACCCTAGTTTATGTGTTGCTTCGTAAGGGGCTGATTTGGATCCATATGTTTCATGCTATGGTTAGATTTATCTTAATTCTTCTTCATAGTTGCGGATGCTTGCGAGAGGGGTTAATCATAAGTGGGAGGCTTGTCCAAGTAAGGGCAGCACCCAAGCACCGGTCCACCCACATATCAAATTATCAAAGTAACGAACGCGAATCATATGAGCATGATGAAAACTAGCTTGACAGTAATTCCCATGTATCCTCGGGAGCACTTTGCTTTATATAAGAGTTTGTCTAGGCTTGTCCTTTGCTACAAAAAGGATTGGGCCACCTTGCTGCACCTTAGTTACTTTTATTTACTTGTTACCCGTTACGAATTATTTTATCACACAACTATCTGTTACCGATAATTTCAGTGCTTGCAGAGAATACCTTGCTGAAAACCACTTGTCATTTCCTTCTACTCCTCGTTGGGTTTGACACTCTTACTTATTGAAAGGACTACAATAGATCCCCTATACTTGTGGGTCATCATGTACCGAGAGAATTCGCTGAGCACCACCTTAATGTGGATCCTAATATGAAGCCTGTCAGACAGTTCCTCCGTCGTTTTAATGAAGAGAGGCATAAAGCTATTGGAGAAGAAGTGGCTTGATTATTAGCCGTCGGGTTCATAGTTGAAGTTTTTCACCCCAGTGGTTGGCTAATCCTGTGCTTGTGCTCAAGAAGATTGGCACTTGGCGTATGTGTGTTGGTTACACAGATCTCAACAAGGCTTGGCCAGCTGATTCATTTGCTCTCCCCCGTATCGACCAGATCATTGATGCCACGGCGGGTTGTGAGAGCTTATGTTTCCTGGATGCTTATTCTGGTTATCATCAGATTAAGATGGCAGTTGAGGATCAGGAGAAAATAGCCTTCATCACGCCCTTTAGAGCTTTTTGTTATGTCTCTATGCCTTTTGGGCTCAAGAGTGCTCAGGCGACTCACCAGCGCTGTGTTCAGAATTGCTTCCATAGGCAGATTAGATGCAATGTTCATGCTTATGTTGACGACATTGTGGTTAAGTCAAGGAAGAAAGAAACCTTGCTTGCTGATTTGAAGGAAACCTTTGATAATCTCCGGGTATACAAGATGATGCTTAAACCGACCAAATGCGTTTTTGGCGTACCTGCAAGCAAATTGCTAGGTTTTCTGGTTTCGGAGAGGGGCATCGAAGCTAACCCAGAGAAGATCAAAGCTATCACATCTTTGTCTAAGCCGGCATGTATCAATGATGTTCAGCGCCTGGCGGGTCGTATTGCAACCTTGAGCCGGCTCATAAGCCGCCTGGGTGAGAAGGCGATTCCCCTGTACCAGATGATGAAAAAGACTGATAATTTCATCTAGAGTGATGCTTCTAATGAGCCTTTCGAGGCACTTAAGAAGCAGTTGGCTGAGCCGCCCATCTTGGTTGCTCCGATCGACACAGAGCCTATGCTCTTGTACGTGGCGGCTAATAATAAGGCCTTAAGCGTGGTATTCATCGTGGAGCGCAAGGAGGCAGGAAAAGAATATCCAGTCCAGCGGTCGGTTTATTATGTCAGTGACGTCTTGACAGAGTCCAAGCAAAGATATCCACATTGGCAGAAATTGGTGTTTGGGGTGTTCATGGCTAGCCGCAAGTTGAAGCATTATTTTCTTGGGCATCCGATCACTGTGGTCAGTTCGGCTCCTCTGGGAGATATCATTCAAAACAGAGAAGCCACAGGCCAGGTTGCTAAGTGGGCAATTGAGCTTGGTCCACATCATCTGAAATATGTGCCCAAAACCGCTATCAAGTCTCAGGTTTTGGTGGATTTTATCAATGATTGGACAGAACTGCAAGCACCTGAGGAGAAGCCGGATAATACATACTGGACGATACACATTGATGGATCCAGGCAATTGGAAGGCTCGGGGGCTGGAGTTATTCTATCTTACCGCGAGGAGACAAATTTTGTTATGTCTTGAGGCTTATGTTTCCCTGCACTAACAATGCAGCTGAGTATGAGGCTTTGCTACATGGGCTCCGCATGGCCAAGGAGATGAACTTGAGCTGGGTTAGATGCCTTGGCGACTCAGTTATCGTTGCACAACAAGTTTCAGGGACTTCAGACTCTAAGGACCCGCTCATGGCGGCTTATCGTCAAGCAGTGACTAATATTGCTAGCCACTTCAAAGGTTATCAAGTGGATCACATAGACTAGCGGCACAATGAGGCGGCTGATGCTTTGTCTCGGCTAGGTTCTCAGCGTAAGCTGGTTCCCCCCAATGTGTTCCTGGATGTGCTGCATAATCCTTCTGTTAAGTTACCTTCAGAAGAGGATCTCGCCATCCTTGACCCGGAAGGACAGTTGGTGGCGTCTCTACATGCTATTCCCAATTGGACGATACCTTACCTGGCATATCTGACTCGGGGTGAGCTTCCATAAGATGAAATTTTGGTACGACAGATCATCCGACGGTCCAAGTCCATGACAATTGTCAATGGCGAGTTACACAGGTGCAGTGTGACTGGCGTGTGCCAACGTTGTGTTTCTCCTGAGGAAGGCCATGAGATTCTCCAAGAAATTCATGTTGGGGACTGTGGTCATCATGTCGGGTCAAGATCTCTAGTGGCCAAAGCTTTTCGACATGGTTTTTTCTGGTTGACGGCTCATGCTGATGCAGAGGATATTGTCTGTAAGTGTGACGGTTGCCAGAAATTTGCACGACAAGCTCATGTGTCGGCTCAAGAATTGCGGATGATCCCAATAACTTGGCCGTTTGCAGTCTGGGGGCTTGATATGGTCGGGCCGTTCAAGCGATCTAAAGATAAAAAGACTCACCTTTTGGTGGCGGTTGATAAATTCACCAAGAGGGTTGAAGCAGAACCAGTCAGCAATTGTGAGGCAGCGACTGTAGTTCAGTTTGTGAAAAAACTGATCTTCCGCTTTGGTTACCCTCATAGTATTATCACTGATAATGGGACAATTTTTTCTAAAGGAGCTATGAAAGAGTTCTGTCAGAGGGAACACATTTGGCTTGATGTTTCAATA
Source organism: Thinopyrum elongatum (assembly GCA_011799875.1). NCBI lineage: Eukaryota > Viridiplantae > Streptophyta > Magnoliopsida > Poales > Poaceae > Thinopyrum > Thinopyrum elongatum. The sequence continues at coordinate 412,352,160 of CM022297.1, read as the reverse complement.
GTGGCTCATCCACAGTCCAATGGCCAGGCCTAGCGTGCTAACCAGGAGATATTACGAGGGATCAAGCTCGACTCATGGTTCCCTTGGAACGTACTCCGGGTTGTTGGGTTGAAGAGCTTCCTGCAGTTCTATGGAGCATAAGGACTACCCCCAACAGATCAACAGGCTACACATCGTTCTTCATGGTTTATGGCGCAGAGGTGGTTCTTCCAAGTGATATCCACCATGACTCGCCCTGCGTGGCGGCTTATGTTGAAACAGACAATGAGACAACTCGTCAAAATGCCTTGGATGCCTTGGAGGAAGAACACGATATCGCGGCGGCTCGATCTGCGATTTACCAGCAAGACCTGCGTCACTATCATAGTCGTAGGGTTTGAAACCACGCTTTCTAGGAGGGCGACTTAGTGCTTCGTTTGATTCAAGATCAGACAGGCATGCATAAGCTCTCACCCCCTTGGGAAGGGCCCTTTGTGGTTAGCAAAAATCTCAACAATGGGTCATATTATCTCGTCGACATACGTGAACACAATAAGTCACGTCCCTCTGAGGAGGAGACCAACAGGCCTTGGAATATTGGTCATCTTTGGCCTTACTGTACTTGAGTCACTGGCTCCAGTCATTGTACATAACTATATCATGTAAATACCTTTTTATGATCAAATATAATAAAGCCAGCATCCCCAAAACTCGAGGCCTATGTCGTTTCATCTCATATATTGTGCATGAGTCTTTTATTTGTTGATCATACACTACTAGGGAAAAGCCTAGCAATAGCGCGGGTTTTAGGTATATCAGTAGCGCGGGGTCCCACGCTACTGATACGGCGCAACAGCTATCCTGTATTAGTAGTGCGTGATGGCCCGCGCTACTGCTATACATGCGTAGCAGTACTGTGCTCTGCAGCAACGCGCTACTACTAATAGCTGCAGCGCTTTGTGTTGAGCCGCGCTACTGCTATACTTCGGTAGCAGCAGCGTGCTTTGCAGCAACGCGCTGCTGCTAATAGCTATAGCGCTTTTGGTTAAGCTGCACTGCTGCTAGTTTTATTAGTTTCTGATTTTTTTTCTGCATATTTGTTTTGTATTTGAACAGGCTTTATACAATAATCTTTAGCACATACAAATGTCATCATCATACACATACAAATGTAATCATAGCATATACATACAAAAAGTCTCATCAAATCATGTCATCATCATAATCATCATCCAACACAAAGTGGTCTCTCGTCATCATCTCGGAAATAGCGATACAAGTCTCGAATACTTGCAACTACATCGTCATCCATCTAAACAATGATATACGCGAGAAGAGCTATCACTATGAGTGAGAGCGGAACTATGCAGTACATCAGGCGGCGGTTATGAGTCCTCTCTCGCACTAGCGTGAACCTCAAGTAACTAGTTTCTGCTTCTCGTCTGCTTTTGAAGCCTTTATGGTTGGCGCCCGAGACCCCCTCCACTTGCGCCTGACACTCAGGCCACTCGTCGTACACTCCCGGAACCTTCCCTTTGTACACGACATAGCACTGCTTCTTCGCCATCAAGAGTCTAGGTACCTATTAGAGATGTATCTTCATCAAGAGAATGTACAATCATATATGCAACAAAATATACTTGAGCAACACGAAAAAGAAAGGATTAGCAACTAGATGCAACATATAGTAAACATACAAATAATGAACGCAGTTTCATCGTACGCAAACTAATTAACTAGAGGTACGCAGGTCATCGTACCCAAACTAACAAAGTAGCATTACGCAAATTCGGCAGGGACCATGGACATCACAAAGTTTCATCGCTACAGAAACTATGCAAGTTCAACCGACACATATCATCATCATCGGCATCGTAAATCACTAGAAGTTCCATCCTTCCATATCATCAAGGATGGACCCTAGCTTCTTGAACGGCATGAGGTCCTGACGTTGCATGCGTATGCGAGTTCGGACGTCAGCTCGCGATATAGCGCCATGGTGGAACATCCCCTTCTCATCGACGACTTCTTTCATGATGATCGTCGCAATGTCCCTCTGGATGCGAAAGAAGTCATATCTAAGTTTATAATCCGCTTCTCCATGAGATTCTACCCACTTGCGGATATGATCATCGTTTCTGCTTGTCATGCGAAGCTTTTGGTGATCCGTTCCGAACTCCATCATGAGATGGAGGAGGTAGAATCCATCGTTCTTGCTTGGTTTTGGGACATGGATGCAGCAGAAGTTAGTTTTATGCGAGAAACCCGTCTTCTTGTGCCTTTGTTTCCTGATCTGCAGGTGGCCAACCCTCAAGCTGAAGCCTTGGAGAGCATCATCTCGAATATTCATTATGTGGGTGTAGTCCTTCTTCTCGTAGTTTCTGGTAGGGTCAAAAATACACGACGTGGGAGACTTGCAGGTAAATAACGATAAGGACGGCGCGCCCGTTGCTGCAGGGAAAAAACACCTCAAATTATTCTCCATATGAGCGAGAAGGAATGATTGAAATGTACGAAAGGGTTGTCCGGCACTGACTTACTTTGGATGATAAGGCAGGAGGACAATTTCCTGGTCCTTATTCTGTACCATGAAGTTTTCGAGGTACTCCCTGGCATTTTTATGCTCAAAGACGCCGAGACTCAAGAAGGACTCATGCATGTAGTATGGATCCGCCACACATATTTGTGAGACTTCTTCTCTCTTCATGACAGAGCTCATATGTAGCGCAAAAAGGCGGACGATTGTAAAATCGAGCCGCCTTGTCAGAAACATCTCGAAGATATGGTCAAAGCACAGGAAGAACACCTCCGCGGGCCGTGTGTCGACGTAGCACTTCCCCTCAGGCACACGAGACGCGTATGTCGGATATCCTGGATCCTTCGAGGCTAATAGGCTTTTCTCAGTTGACAGCACATGGTCGTGCAGTCTCCTGAGATCCCCTGATAGTGCCTCCAGCAGTTTCGGTGGTAGCATCGGCTCGCCCGTGACATGGAACATGGCCGCACCTTTGACGGGTACACGCTCTTCAAAATCCACCGTCTAGCTGCTATGTGCTCTGGCTTGTTTGTAGGCAGCTGAGCCTATCTTCCCCGGTCTCTTCCTCTCCTTTTTCTTGGGCTGACCTTCCAGACCCTTCCTTAACCCCTGCCCCAGTGTTGTCGGGCTAAGCACTGTACGACCCCCGGCTAGTTTAGTGTTGAGGCTGCATCTTCAGGTGTGTCCTGTGAGGATCGCATGAAGAGAGACTTCTTGCAATCCCTGCTAGGACGTTCCTGCCCGGGCAGATCATCCATATCCTCATCAGCATGCTGATAGCCCGAGTCGTCATATGGCTGACTCATCATATCTAAGTCACCGTCATAGGCGCCTGTATTGAGGAACCTCATTGGGTCCTCCTCCATCTCATCATCTATTCTTTGTTCTACGGGGGCGATTACATTAGCCACTATTGGACCCCCTTCATCAGGTCATCCGCCGCTCTCACCCGGCACTACAAGCACTGGTAATTGCGTAGGCGGGGTGGTGGTGTCCATACCTGCTTGTTGATGTGTGGTTATTGGTGTGCTCTCGGCCGGCTCCAGACGAAGAAGATTCTTCGGCCATAGCAGCACCCAACCCTTGCAGCATCCAATCTGCAGCGGGGTCTCATCGTCCTCTCGACCTAGCCGTACCGGAGGAGGCAAATCCTCGTGCCCCGATTTCACACTCGACAAGGTAACCCTAAAGTGCCCACCGGGTATCGGCTGGCCGTGGAACGTGAGTTCCAAGGGCTTCGTTATCACCCCCTTTCCCACGTCCACCTTCTGGCCTTTGATTAAGTAGAGTATGGTGCACGGGGTTTCGTCGGCCTGCAAACACATGTCTGCGGCGTAAAACATCCGAAAGGCAACGAAAATGGAATATTCTAGATATATGTTGGTGCGAAATGTAATTACCGTGAGGGCGTCGAGCTCAGCCAAAGATGAAGGCCCGCCTAGCGCGCCAAAGACTGAGGACGGGCTGCTATGAGCGGGTGCGGGTGCGGATGCGGGTGCGGGAGCAGGCCCGGTTGCGTGAGCAGGTGATGGTGCGGTGGTGTTGTTCACCGAGTTGCTCCCGATAAAACTGGCATGGGGAAATCATCTACCGTCTTGTCTGGATTTTCCTTCGTCTAGTTGATGATAGCCGAGATCAAGTTAGTAGCGAAATCATTTCTGCAGGCATGTACAGCTGCATCGACTGCCTGCTGTAGCAACTCATTTTTCTCCTCGACTGCTTTTTTCGCGTCCTCAGCTGCTTTTTTCTCGAACGCAAGCTTCACCTTCTCGTTGATGTCCGCCTAACTAAACTTCTTTTTCTACTTCTTGGCCTCCGGGCCCTCGTTGTAAAACACCTTCCACGTGGCGCCGTCTCCGGCGCCATGCACACGTCCATATTGCGGCCGCTGGCCCAAAGGGAGACCCTTAAGTTCGTTCAAGGCCCGGTTGAGAGGGGTGTCCCACTTGGGCCTCATCGGCGTAGTAGGGCTTTCGGCTGCAAGCTGGTGTTGCTTCTCCTGCAGAAGGAACATGAACCGTTTACAAATGTGTAGTCGACTTGATCAGGAGCTAAATGTAAGGTGGTAAAAGAATAATTACCAGTATTCTAATCAATTTCCTCGTGATCTGGTTCGTGTAAAAAACCTTCTTTTCCTTGTCCCACTTGTAGCGGGCCCTGATGAAGTCACACTCCAAGGGGTTGGTGAACTTCGCGAAGGGGTCTGGGAGACCCGCGGCTTCACGTTCCGCGTCCTCCTTATCCCATATGGGCCTTTTGCCAAGGTAGCCACGGCTTCCGAGGTGATGCTTCCCCGTGTTCCTTTGCTGAAGGCTTTTGAATTTCGCAGCCTTAGCCTTGGCTGCCTCGGTAGCGCAAGTGTCCTTGAACTTTTTGAACTCCTCTTCCGTAAGTGTCGGATTTTCCTCCAGAATCTTGGACAGGGGTTCCTCAGCCTCAATAGCTTGTTTCACCCTCCCTTTCCAGGAGGCCAAATCATTGCTGAACATGCCCATGGCGTGATTGTTAATCTTTTTCATCTTCGGATCATCCCACGGTTGTTCTATGCTATCAACCCGGTCAGCGAACTTGAATCTCTTGTGCAACTTCGTCAGGAGCAACTGCCTCAAATGTTCTTTACTCCTTAAGTCATCGTCGTTGATGCTCGCGCATTCCCGTAGGATGCATCCTACTTGGTTCCCATAGCACTTGCAAGGTTCTTCTGGCTCTAATGGCTCAAACTTGCTAGGGGCCATCTTTGTGATCACCAGTCGTCCGATGCCGAGTTTGTTAGGTTTTTGTATCCTCTGCTTCTTCTGCTTCTTCTTTTCGGTAGCGGCATCGGCGCTGGTACCTTCCCCGCCGGTATCTTCCCCGCCGGTACCTTCCCCGCCGGTCTCGGTGCCGCCATCGGTGCCGGCGCCGTCGATGTCGATGTCGGCGTCAGTACCATCATTGAGGCCGACTTGCAAACCTTGACTGTGCTTAGCAGACAAAAAGTCGAGGTGCTGTTGTTCACCCTCATAATCCATCTCGTCTGAATCTTGGTCAGAAGGCCCGGTTTCTTCGTTGTTCGACATGTTTCCTATGATTAAGTCTCCTCGTTTAATTCTAAAACTATAATAAAATGAGAAATGACATTAAAAAAAGGTCTATGGTTTGCCGGAATGCCATTTGCCAGCAAATCCCGGCACTCGATATGCCTACTTTCTAGCACAAGTCATCCCAAAATTCACGGGAAATTTCGGCATGACCTTTGCTAAAAAGTGGACATATCGAGCGGCTGAAATTCACCGGAACGGAAATGAATCAACATTCCGGCGAAACATAGGCCACTCGGATCATTTACCCTGCACATAATCATCATTTTCCAAATATGACATGTCCAAAACATCACATGTCCAAATATGACATGTCCAAATTCCAAATATGACATGTCCACATATCACATGCAAGAAGTCATTTTTCTTCACAATATTTGAAACTAAATTCAGCCTACCTAAATTTGAAACTAAAAAAATTTGCTTTAACTAGGGTTCATACTAATTCTGTTTTTTTAAATAGCAACAATTGCTTAAACTAAAAAATTTAAATAGCAACGGTTGCTTTAACTAATCTGTCCTAGGTTTCATACTAATTCTAATTAACTAACTAGCACTATAAAATTTAAATAGCAATAATTGCTTAAACTAAAAAATGCAAGAAACCTATATAATCAATTCTGTTTTTTCTTTTAACTACACCTAACCTAATTAACCTACTGCCCTAACTAAAACCTAACTAAATTAACCGAAGAACCCTAGCTAAATTAGCAGAGAGAGGAGGAGCGGTGGGGGGCTTATTACGACAGAGGGTGCAGGGGCGAGGAGGCAGGCCCGACGATGACTGAGGTTGGGAGGGGAGGAAGCAGAGGAGGGAGGCGTGGCGCGCCGGGGCCGGGGTCGGGGGGTCGGGCGCGAGCGCCGGGGTTGGGGGCGAGGGCAGGACTCCGGCGAGGTCGAGGGCGAGGGCAGGGCTCCGGCGCTTGAGGCAGGGGCGCGGCGAGGGCAGGGCTCCGGCGGCGATGAGGGGGGAGAAGAGAGAGTGTGGATTTGGGGGAAGAAGCAGAGCTGGGAAGCCCGCCGGGGAGGGGGGGTTATGTGAACATAGCAGTAGCGCGTTTCCTCAAAACGCGCTATAGCTAAGTTAGCTATAGCGCGTTTCGACAAGCAGCGCTACTGCTATCACCGGTAGCTATAGCGCGTTTCCCCAAAGAGCGCTACTGCTATGTTGACTAGCTATAGCTCTTTTTTAGAAAAGCGCTACTGCTATAACCAGTACCTATAGTAGTTTTCCTGTTTTGTTTCTCCTATTTTCTTTTCCTTTATTTTCTCTTCCTTTTCTTTTCTTTTTTTCTTTTCTTTTCCTTTTTTCCGAGAGTAGGAACGAAGGGAAGGTGATACAATGTATATAACTAAGGCGATATATATTGCATCATTTGACGGTTAACTATGTATACAAAATAGGAACATATATATTACATCATTTGACCCATGCGTGCATAACGGTTAAGTGTGTACACAAAATAGAAACATATATATTACATCATTTGACCGATAACGGTTTCTCAGCGTCGACGTTTTCGTTTTTGAGTAAGCTTCTTTCCCTTCTTGTTCGTTGAAGAATAATTGAGCCCCTCATTGTGACTTTCCTTTTCCATGGAGTACGATCTTTCTTAGGTAATGTAGTATTGATTCTTCTTTTGACATATACTTCATCGTCATCGTCATCTTCCCTCATTGGGTTGCCGTACTGGTCGTAGTCTTCCTCGTTGGTGACTCCATCCATTCCAATGATGTTCCTTTTGCCTCTCCTCACAACAACACGGCTGGGATTGCACGGGTCAGTTATGAAGAAGCATTGTGTCACGTGCGTAGCGTGTACCCATGGCTCGTTTTTTGCGATAGCGTTCACGGTAGCGCTCTTGGCGTCGGGTATAGTCATGGTAGTGAAATACCGGTTTTCTCTTTCGACATTCTTAGCCCATCTGACACGGAACATCGTCACGTTGTGCAGTCCAGAGTAGTCAAGCTCCCAAATCTCCTTGACCCTTCCGTAAAATCTCTCAGTTGCACCGTCGTCGCTGCCGGTCATGCATTCCATCGTCACCCCTGAGTTCTGATCATCACTGTCCATATCTTTGGCCTCCGTGTAGAACGTGTATCCGTTGATATCGTATGCCTGATAGGTGACGAGGTTGGGCGAGGGGCCATGTGCTAAGGCGTATATGAGCAATCCGTCCTTAGAGCCCTCTTCCGGGGGATTAGCAATAATATGCTCTTTGAACCAATGCAGGAAAGTGGAGTTGTGCTCTCTAGTAACTTCGGCGTCCGTCCTGCATACCCCCCGGTCATGATACTTCTTTGCGATAGTTTCTTTGTGCAGTGCCACGAAAGGATCTACCTGGTCTAGGTGTTGTAGCAGTACCAAGTTTGCTCTGTCAAAGTTGTTGTGTCAATCTGAGTAGGCCACATGCAGTTCCCTGCGACCGTTGGAGTGACCTTCTCCTTCGAGCATCCCATCGTGCTTGTTAACGGGCAAACCAACACCAGGCGGCCGGTCTGCGCCATATAGAAAATTCTCGCAGAAAGAGATGCACTCTTGTGTCAGATAGCCCTGGACGATGCTTCCATCCGGATGGGACTTGTTACGAACGAATCCTTTGATGATCCCATTCATCCTCTCAAACGGCATCATGTTGTGCAGGAATGACGGCCCCAGGTCTATTATGTCGTCCACAATATGGACACACAGATGCACCATGACGTCAAAGAACGCGGGTGGGAAGTACATCTCAAGCTCATTTAGTATCACAACGATCTCTTCCTGTAGCCTTCGGAGCTGCTTCACACTGATCGACTTTCGAGAGATGACGTCGAAAAAGTTGCAAAGACCAATAAGCGTGTCATGGACGTGCTTGTCCATTATCCCTCTAAGGGCAACAGGTAGTATCTGCGTCATCATCACATGACAGTCATGGGACTTCATCCCGCTGAACCTTTTCTTCTTACTGTCTAGATATCTGCTTATCTTGCCACAGTAACCGAAACTAACTTTGATTCCGGTAAGGCACTTGAAGAATTGATCGATCTCAGTCGGACTTAAGGTGAAGCAAGAAGGGGGACAATAATCCTCTTCCTTTACTCTTTTGCCCTTCTTCTCCCACGCCTCTGTCTCCGTCTCTGTCTCCTCTGACTTTTTACGGGGCGGCATGTGCAGATCTTCCCTGATTTTCAAATCTTGCAAGTCTTTTCTTGCCTTCGGCCCATCCTTGGTCTTATCCGGCATGTTCATCAGTGTCGCAAGCAAGCTCTCAAGGACATTCTTACAGATATGCATTTGATCAAGGCAATGAGGCGTGTCGAGTTTGTGCCAGTACTCCAAGTCCCAGAAAACTGACCTCGTCTTCCATACCTTCAGCAATGGCTCTGGCGCCTTTTTTATCGTCTTTCCCGGCGTGGGGCACTGTTCCCAGTTTTTCAACAGCTCATCGATTTCGGCGCCGCTCCGCTTACGTGGAGGTCCTCGATGCTCAGCCTCCACGGTTTCTCCACGGGTCATCCTTCTCGAGCCATCTTCGATGCCCCATGTACACGATTTTCCCAGACCAACCATCTTTCCTTGACGTTAGCTGCTGAGACGTCATATCATCCATGCACCGCGTGCATCCGTAATATCCATGGCACACCTGGCCTGCGACATATCTGTAACCGAGATAGTCATGCACCATCGTCATCAACGCAGCTCTCATACAGAAATACTCGCCTTTGCTGGCGTCCCATGTCTTGGCCGGTGTTTTCCATAACGTGTCTAACTCCTCTTGAAGTAGCCCCAGATACAGATTAATATTATTTCCCAGTTGTTTCGGCCCTTGAATCAGCATGCTCATGTGTATGTACTTCGACTTCATGCACAACCAGGGGGGGATGTTGTACATCCATACAAACACGGGCCATGTGCTATGGTTGGTATTCTGGTTGCCAAACGGATTCGTGCCATCGGTACACGCGCCGAGCATGATGTTCCTTGCATCACATGTGAAATACCGATATTCACCGTTGAACGCTCTCCACTGGCTTCCATCCACGACGTGTCTCAGCTTCGGATCATCTCCATCGTCGGGCTTCTTCCTCTCCGCGTGCCAGCGCATGAGCTTTGCTTCCTTGGGATCTATGAAATACCGCTGTAGACGGGGAGTGATCGGTAAGTACCATACAACTATCTGGGGAGATTTCTTCCCGGCCTTATTGTATCGAGAAGCATTGCACACCGGACAGCTTGTTTTTTCCGCGTGCTCCTTCCGATAAATTATGCAATCGTTGATGCATGCATGGTATCTAACGTGCGGCAGATCAAGAGGGCACACGATCTTCTTGGCCTCATCCACACTATTAGGACATAGATTCCTCGCGGGAAGAACATCCTTTAGGTACTTGAGAATCTCATCGAGGCTAGTGTCGGTCCATTTGTTTTTAGCCTTCGTCTTCAGGAGTTCGAGCGTGAAACTCAAGCGGGTCACCTCGGGATTGCAACCATGATACAATGGAGTGTTCGAGTCTACCACTAGTTGCTGCAGCTTGGCCTCCTCTCTAGAAGCAGCTCTCTCAGTACTCGTCTCCTTGCGAAGCAGTGCTTGAACATGAGGGTCCCGCACGATTGAACTTAGTACCGACGAATTCTGCGGCGTGGAGTCCACGTTCTCTCCGCCGCCATGTCCGGCCCCTTCTTCGCCTCCATGTCCGGGCCCTTCTCCGCCGCCATGTCCGGCCTCTTCCCCGCTGCCATGTCCAGCCCCTTCTCCGCCGCCATTATCGATCATCTCTTCGTCTTGCCCCGTGTCATCATTGCCTGCCCCGTCGGCGTCCTCAACATCATCACCCTCATCTTCAATTATCCACCGAGTATAGCCATCCATGAAACCAGTCATGAGCAGGTGCGCTTCGACACGACCATCGTCATAGGGGTCGAGCCAAACTCATCCTTTGCATCTTCGACACGGACATAAAACCTCTGTCAGGTTATTTTCTTTCATGTCCTGCACCGCAGACCGCAACCACCTGTCCACCATCGTTCCACTGACCATCATGAACGCCTGCATGGTAATAATAAACAAATTGATTATAAAAATGCATGCATGCATCAAAGTCATACAAAAATTTGGCATGACCTTCCCTAAAAATAGGACATAGAGTTTGCCCGGAATTCGCCGAAACGGAAATAAATCGACATTTCGACAAAACATAGGCAATTCACAAGCACAATTCGGCGTCAACTCATGCCACACACACAATTTCCATCATATCGCCCGATAATGTCATATCGCACACACATACACATATTTCCATTCTTGCAAAAGCATAAATTTTTAATCACCTATCTCGAGATCGAGCACGGTGAGATGATGATGTAGTTAGGGAGATCAAAAGTGGACAAAGCTCTTCTTGACAAGGCTAGATCTAGTTAGGGGGTACATAGGTCAATTCACTAAATGCTACATCTACCTAGCTAGCTAGTTTGGGAGGAGACAAGTTCAACTAGTGGAGGGGGAAGGAAAAAGAGAAAGGAGATGCATTAATGGAGGTGGTGTAGTTAGCTAGGAGTAATAAAGAGAGAGAAAGGTAGGTAGAAGAAGGAGAGTAATGGGGGGAGAAGTAGTAAGGAAGAAGCAAAGTGAGGGAGAGAGGAGGTGGGAGCTAGGGGAAAGTGAGGAAGAAAGGATGGGGGAGGGGAGGGGGGAGGAAAAAGGTGGTATGGCTGCGGCTTAGCAGTAGCGCTAGGTGTAAAACGCGCTACTGCTAATAAGGTAGCAGTAGCACTCTTTTGGCGCACGCGCTACTGCTAAGCGGGGCCCACCATGTGGCCAGTTTCAAAATTAGCAGTAGCGACCTGCAAAAAAAGCGCGCTACTACTATTACTTTAGCAGTAGCGCGGTTAGCGCGGGCGCGCTACTGCTAAACCCAGGGTGGCGGGAACGGTCGGTCAATTTTAGTAGCAGCGTGGTTCTGTCGAGCCGCGCTACTGCTAAGTTGGTAGCAGTGGCGCCTGTTTTGGGCCCGCGCTGCTGCTAATTATCAGTAGCGCCTCTTCGTGACCCGCGCTGCTGCTAAGATTCTGTGTATAAGGTTTTCCCTAGTAGTGATAGGTCACTTGGGGGCTTCCAACTCACCGAGTTTAGCTTTCTCACCCTCTTGACCCAGCAAAAAATGCCATAATCTGTTGGTTAAACTTGCCCGTCTGCTTGATGCTACTCCAGAAAGATGACCCTCCGTACCCTTGATAGTCAATCTTTATGACCCTGAACTCGCCAAGGTTAAAACAGCGGCTTAAGTCATGTGAGAGCCGGCTTACAAAAATCAAGGATAAACCAAGGCTATCATGCCATCTTCATTGAAGCAAAACTTGAGCCTCAAAAGCCAGTCTTTTTGTTGAGCCTCGAAAGCCGACTTATAATTTATTCACTATATATGTGAGTATTGTTTGTTTCTGTTCTTGCAGGAATTTACTGCTCTTGCTCACATTATTATCATGACTATGAGTCTCCGGGTCAAAAGAATGTCGGGTTATTTGTGATCAGCATTGAGTTTTTATGACCATGAGTCGCCGGGTTATCAATCCACGGTTGCTTTTCAGAAATAAATCATCCTGACTATAAGTCGCCAGTGGGCCAAACACCGTGTTACTATACACCAGTTTATCATTTGGTGCAATTTTTGCAGCCACATGGAGCTTGTGCATCAATAAGTTGCCATAGGTAACGTGTCACAGATCAAGGCCAGCAATAGCTGCACAATAGTAAGGACAAGACATCTAAGGCGGGTTATCAACACGCATTGATCCAAACTCTTCCTCGGACGACAGACAAATTGACAGACAAATTTTGGATCACAAGTTAAAACATGCACGGAGGCACGACAGGGCAGCCAAGTGTTTTCCTAAAGCCTATTACAATGCTCCAGGTGAGCTCAAAATATTTGATAAAGTTTTTTGCGGAGTATAAACTACTCCTGCAAGACGGCTTCTGTCCCATCCGGGTTTTTTCCCTCCAGGTTAGCTCCTTGCTGGCCCCTAGCAGTTGATGCCTCCGGGTCATCCTGCACCGATTCTTCTGCGTCTTTGATCTGAAGGTTATCCAGATTCCAGTCGACATCAGTTAAGGCTTGGAAGATGGCTTCGTCATGCATGATAGGAGACGGGTCAACATCAGGGGCAAAGGTATGCTTACGCTTTTGTGGGGTCAGGTCAAAAGGCTTGTAGGATGGTGGTTGAACTCGCTTGTTGTCGCTATCGTAAGCCGCCTGATACTTCTTCAAGTCTATATCTTTGACAAGTTGACTTGCCAGTACTCGAGTATCTTTCACACAACGAGCATAATCAGCTAGTGAAAATTCAGTCCCATCATCCTTATATTGTGGGAACCCGCCGGCCATCTCTGAGGGATCCAACTCTGGCGCATAAGCTATGGCCCGGCTTAGCGAGGTTATTGCTCCTGCTCGGGTGGCTGATTCTTTCAGCTCTTCAATCTGCTTAGGGATGGTGGAGAGTTGGTTCAGCACATCTTTTATCAGCTGAGGCGGCTCTTTACTGCTCATCACAGCCATAACAGTGAGCAGGCTTCCAATATACAGTCTTTCCAGGAAAGAGTATACAGCCTTTAGCTTCACTAAATTGTCTCCCTGGAGGTTGCGACTTCTATTACCAGCAACAATTTTAATGAATGAGCCGTCAGGCGAGTTATTACCTATACATGGCTCGCTAGGTGAGTTATTGGCATGAAGTCACAGGAATCACTTACCAAATATGGCCTGGGTCATTTCGGAGATATGGCGTTTTAACCCAGTCAGTTCTTCAGTAACTGGTCTCAGTTGGTTCTCAGCGGCTTCAGCGCGCTTGATCAAAGCAGCCTTTTCAATTTCAAAGGCAATCTTTTCTGTTTCGAAAGCCGCCTTGACTTTCTCCAGCTCTCCCAAGGAGGATTGTAGGCTTGATTCTGCCTTGGCTCTTTGAGCCTGTTCTGACTCAAGATCTTTCTTTAAGCCGGTCAAATTTGACTCGGCCATGCTTAACGCTTCCTACAAAATAAGGAGTTAATTCATTTCTAAGACATTTTACTAATCCCAAGCCGGCAACAATGAACAACCCGGTACTTGGGGGCTATGACATGCAAGTTTATGTTATTATTGAAGTCCCAACTAATTGCAAGCAACATACTTAGCACTTGGGGGCTAATGCATGTCATTTTTTCTTCAAAGATAAAGGGAAAAAGACCCGACTCAGTTCATAAAAATGAGTTGGCCCTTGGGGGCTATAGGTTTCCTTTTCAAAGTTTTCTTATTTGGAAGACCCGACTCAGTTCATAAAAATGAGTCGGCCCTTGGGGGCTACAGGTTACCCTTTCAAAGTTCGCTTATTTGAAAGGCCCGACTCATCTCAAGAAGATGATCCAGCCCTTGGGGCTACATGACATTTCTTTTAACAGATGTATATTTGAAGAACTGGCTTATTATTGGCATCATAACCCGGGTATTTGGAGCTACACTACAAGGCCTCCACATTTTGTGTACAAGTCTTATACACACTCAAGCCTTATGTTTAAGACTTGGGGGCTACATGAGGATATATAGTACTGAGGAGGGTTAAGTTTTTCATACCTCATACTTCCTCTTCATTATATTCACCATGCCGGCTTCCATGTCATGGCTGGTGGAAAGACGGGCCAGATAACCCATGTGCAGCTCCTCTACACTGAAATTCTCATAACTGGGCAGCTCAAGCTTTGTTTTCCCTTCTCAGTCAAGGGCGTCTCATCTTTTGTTGTGTGCTTAGTCAGCACATTGGAGATTTCTGGAGTCATATAAGCCTCCCCAGTAATAGCAATTTCATCATTGATCTTTTCATGCGGAGGAACGTCTTCAGCCACCTTAGCAGGGCTTGAAGCATGAGCCAAACTTGGCGGGTTAACATCATCCACCGCGTTGGGAAGGTTAGCTCGGGCGTCTATTGCTTCAATAGCCACCGACTCATTTTCTGGGGGCGACTTAGTTTGTTCATCAAAACGGCCTTCTAGTGTCTCAATGTGAGCTTCAGGGATCACCAAGGTTGGATCCTCTGACTCTGGAATTTCAAGAGTTGTTGAAGACTCGCCAACCTTTCTCTTCTTGGCTTTGGCTTTGGCTCTGCAAACAAGACATCATGTTAAAATATATGCAGTAATGACCAGGATAAAGTATAATTCAGTTAAGAGAAGATTACCCTGGATTTATGATCAAAGCCGGCAGCTGAGTGGCAGTCGAGTCTCTAAACGACGGTGGCGACTCCTGATAATTTGAATCAGAGGGGTTAAGAGGTTAGCTAATAAGGCCGGCTCGAGGAAGAGAAGAGGTTGGACTGTGTGGGACCTCATTACGTCGCTTGCGGGCGGCTGTTGTGTTAGGTAAGCCGGCCGCAAGATCTCCAGAGCAGCTTCGAGTTTGGCGCCTTGATTCATGTTGTGTTTCCTTCAAAAGAAAGTTTGGATCCAAATGAGCGTCGGGATGAGAAAATCTTACTTTCCGAATGACCCGCCTAGTTTTCTCTGGAGACAAGGATTCTGAGCTGAAGGAAATGGAAGTTACCTCAACATCATCAGCCCAGCTCATTTCAGCGTCACCGTGAGAATAAGAAGCGTCAGCAAGTTCAATAAAAAGACGGCCAAGAGAGTCAAGATCTACCTATGACTGATCATCAGCTACCGGTGACTCGCCTCTAGCTACCGGCTCATTCTCACCAGCAGATTTATTTCTTTTTTGAGTCGGTGCAGCTTTAGACTTGGTCACGTGTGTTTTCTTTTTCTTCCTATTCTAGAATGGGGAAGTGGCCTGCACAGTTTTAAACAATTTCAACAAGTGAGTTTAAGTTAAGGATTGATGAGCCGGACGTGATTACAAGAATACTTACTGGAGGAGACGGGTTAAGGGCATAGCATGGTTTAAGCCCCGTTTTGTTGTAGTTCTCTTGAGACTCCCCAAGTAGCTTCTCCACGATCTTGTTTATATCATCAGCTTCCAAGTCAATGGGACTGTACCGTTGAGCGTCATTTGAGTTGCCCGAATAGTTGCACATTAAATCTCCCCGACGGCTTAATGGCAGGATCCTCCAGGTAACCCAGCACCGGGTTAAATCAACCCCGGTTAAGCCATTCATCAGCAAGGCCCTCAGCTTTGGATATACGTGGGCGACTTGGGCACGCTCTTCTGGAGGAGCCCAGACAGGGAGCTCAAAGGTGGTGGCAAAATGGTACGGTCTATAACCCGGCAATGGGTTCTCATAAGAAGGAGTTGTGTTCTTGTAGTAGAACCAGGTCTTGACCCATCCTTTAGGGTGACTTGGCAGAGTAACTGGAGGGAAAGAAACATCTCTCTGTCTCTGAATCAAGACCCCGCCAAGTTCAAGGCTGGGGCCATCAGCACACTCAGTCTGACGGTTGAGATAGAAAAAATCTCTGAAGAGACGAACAGTAGCCTCCATTTGCAGATACACTTCAGAGAGGACTTGAAATTGGCACATGTTGGATATGGAGTTTGAGGCAAGATCTTGAGGATGAAAGAAATTTAAGACATCCCGGAAATGTTTGGACCCGGGCGGAGAGAAGCCTCTAAGGAGATGGTCTGTAAATACCATGACTTCTCCTTCGTCGGGTTGGGGAACATCTTCTCCTCTAGAGGCTCGCCAGCCGATCTCCTCTTGAGCCGGCAGAAAACCTTGTTCTTTATAATCATTGAGCATGAGTTGGGAAGCCTGGGAACTCGCCCAGTTGCAAATTGTGGTTTTTGCCATGATGAGCCGCCTAAGTGAGGTTAAGAACTGCAGAAATATGAACGGCGGTCATTTATAAAGCGACAACTCACTGGGTCAACTATGTGACGAGACTGCACTAGCAGTTCTGGTTAAAGGTAAGACGGCATAATTATTAATGATGAATGAGTCGCTCGACAGGTGAGCCGGCTTAACAATGGAGTAATTTCTACATTTGGCGGGTTACAGTCATAGTGATGAGCCGGCAGCACATAAGGGTGTCTTATGCTAAAATGGAGATTTCTAATTTTTTGCTAAGTGTTGGACAAACAAGTTTCTACGAAAGGCATATAAGTTATGGATATGCAAGCAATGCAAAAAGGGAAAAAATCCTAAACCTAAGGTGAACATCAGAAGTGACCGCTAGTCTGTTCAAAGATTCTATGGAAGATCTAGAGTTTATAAGTATAAAAATGGTATCAGGGCAAACTCCGTTGCATCTCTATGAGAAATTCATGGATGAACTAGATCTAAAATGGTGGTGGTAGCAAAAGGAATGGACAAACACCGATGAACTACGAAGGAACCAGTGCGGATCTAAGGAGGAAGTATTGGGGTACCTGACTGTTGCAGAAGATGGCGGAGATACTTGACCGAGCTCTGGCGAAGACTAGATGGCGTCGCGGTCCTGGACAAGCTAGTCGACGGTGGACGAACTGGGATGGTGGCGGTCCAATGCGGGAGAGCTCAGGCTTGAAGAAGAAGAAGAAGAAGCGAGTGGGACGAGGTAAAAGTGAAAAGAATCCCCCCTGTATGTATTTATAAGGCGAAGGGATAAGAGTAAATGGCAGGCACGAGAATCGAGGGGGCGCAGTAACTTTTGGAGCCAGGGGCGCCTCGGTTTTCGGCCTCAACAGATATACTCAAAGATTCATTATGATGTCATCATGGGCTCCCTGGATTTTCGGAGGATGATGTCGGCAATGAGAAGATGTGAAAAATAATAAGTTTGGAAGCATCATAAGCTCGCATTTCATGACCCGGAAAAGATGCAGATATAACCAGAAGACAAGCCGCCAGGTTGTAAGAGATTGACATGAATAAATTCAAATCAATCTGGGGGCTAATGTTGGGGATATAACCCCGCAATATGACCCGCCATACTAAAGACGGGTCATCCAGGTGGCGGCTGATGAGCAAGACTCAAGATGGGCCGTGCCGCCCAGGCGCAAGACCAGTAGAGTGACTCACAAAGCGGGCCGGCTTGGGGCCCAGCATCTGAAGATGGCGGATCGTAGCCCAGAAGTGTAAACCGCCTGGAGTTTCCTTACTTAGGAAACAAGACAAGTCAGAAGCATACTAGGTCACGGATCATAGTACGACCCGGACTCTTGTAAGCCCTGGGCCTCGACCTGTATATAAAGGCGAGTCCCTGAGGCAGATAGGACTAAGTTACAATCGATCAATAGCTAGGTCAAGCAAATCCGCTCCCTTGTAATTGATCCTCAAGCAACAAGCAACAAGCAGGAAGTAGGCTATTACCTCGATCGTGAGGGGCCGAACCTGGGTAAACTCGTGCCTCTCAGTTCCGATCAACCCCGACAAGCTAACCTCTTAGTTGTGATGGCCTCACGACTAATTCCTCACACTAGGACATCTGTCGTGACAAAACCACGACACACATGTATTGAAGTTTCCGGTCAATACAATTCTAGCATGAATAATAAACATTTATCATGAACGGGAAATATGATAATAACCATTTTATTATTGCCTCTAGGACATATTTCCAACAAGTTTGGCTTCATTAAAAATTATGAAGAAGCTTGTGTACACAAGAAGTTTAGTGGGAGTTCTGTAGCATTTCTAATATTATATGTAGATGACATATTATTGATTGGGAATGATACAAAGTATCTTAGCACAATAAAAGACTATTTTAAGAGCATGTTTTCAATGGAAGACTTAGGTGAGGCTGCATATATATTGGGCATAAAGATCTATAGAGATAGATCTAGACGTCTATTAGAACTAAGTCAGAGCACGTACATTGACAAGGTTTTGAAGAGGTTTAAAATGGAGAATGTTAAGAAAGGTTTTCTCCCAATGTCACATGGCATAACACTTAGCAGAAATCAATGTACCAAGACAGTTGATAAACGAGTGCAAATGAGTGGAGTACCATATGCCTCTGCTATTGGCTCCATCATGTATGCTATGATCTGTTCAAGACCAGATGTTTCTTAGGCACTAAGTGTTAGTAGCAGATACCAGAGCGATCCAGGAGTGGCTCACTGGATAGTAGTTAAGAATATTCTTAAGTACCTCAGAAGAACAAAGGACATGCTCCCTGTGTATGGAGGCGATGAAGAACTCGTTGTAAATGGTTACACCGATTCTAGATTCATGACTGATACAGATGATTATAAATCTCAATTAGGTCATGATTTCACACTTAATGGTGGTGCGGTTGTTTGGAAAAGTTTCAAACAAAACACTGTTGCCGATTCTGCGACAGAAGCAGAGTATATTGCGGCTTCAGAAGCTTCAAACGAGGCATTCTAGATCAATAAGTTTCTTGAAGAAATCGGTGTAGTCCCAAGTGTGATGAACCCAATGGCTCTCTATTGTGATAATAGTGGAGCCATTGCTCAAGCAAAGGAACCAAGATCACACATGAAGACCAGGCACATTGAACGCAAGTATCACACTGTTCGACAATATGTTGAGAAGGGCTATGTGAAGATTCATACGGAGTTGAATGTGTCAGACCCGATGACCAAGGCTTTACCACGAGCAAAACCGGATAGCCATAGGTGTTAAAGAGACTATGTAAACTAGATTATTAACTCTAGTGCAAGTGGGAGACTATTGGAAATATGCCCTAGAGGTAGTAATATTTATATTATTATATTTCTGTATTCATAATTAAAGAGTTTATATTATATTCTAGAACGGCTATGATCCTGAAATATGTGATTCAGTGGAAAACCCATATGCACATGTGGAATGATAAAGTGTTAAATAATAGATTCCTAGTCTTGCCTCTATGACTAGCTCAAGTGTTGTTGATGATCATGTTTTCTGGATCTTAGGATATCGTTGAAGTGTTAAACGATAGTCCTAAAACAACATTGAGATTATGACATTGGAAGAACGATCATATTGAATCGACCCAAATTTGTCTGTCATGAATCGAGTAATATCATCTATAATCAATTGTAATAACATGGAGTGTTAACATGTGATTTTGCTCCTCGGACCATGAGAGTATCATAGTCACTTCTTACCGTAGGTGAGCTTTGGGGTTGCTCAAACGTCACTTGTACCACGGTGATCATAACGACAACTTACAGGTTCATTAAAAAGCTTGAAAAATGGACTAGATAGCTCGATAATGGGATCTGCTCCTCCGACTATCGAGAGATATTCTTAGGGCCCTCTCGGTGTGACAGCATTCATCATCGTCTGCACAGACACAGGTTACTATGTCACGGGGATGCCGGAACACGATAATGAGAAAAGAGTACAAAACCGGTAATGAGGATTTCGGTATAGTGAGCATGTGTTGATTCAGCAAGATACCGATGCATCTCTGGTTTTGTAAAGTATCACAAAGCAAAGGTAACATCACATGATAACCAAAGGTTCACTCGAATATCATTCATGTGCTCATAGGGATCGATATGGATGTACACGGTTCCCCTATCGGTCATTAAACGAAGGGGTTTCGTTCATGCCCATGGGTTACCGAACCTACAGGGTCACAAGCTTAAGGCAATCACGATCCGTTGAGTATTAGTAGTACGGGAGTGATGAGAACATATTTGTGCAATTGTTCATTAATATTGGGAATAGTTCCGAGAAGATCCGGAAGCGTTTCGGGGTCATTGGAAGGGTCGGGTAATACCGGGTATTATCGATAAATATATATATATATATATGTGGAAAATGTTTCTGGAGATGGTAAATTATATATAAAATGTTCTAGAAGTATTTAGAGCAATTTTATATTTAATTAAATATCAACGGGTCTAAAAAGGCCAAGTGGTGGAAGGCAACTTGGGCCACCAAGGCCCAAGTGGAGGACCCCCCCCCCCCCTTGGTGGCCCAAGTGGAGGAGCCCAGGGGGAGGAGCCACCAATTCCACCAAGGAAGGGGGAGGCCGAATTGGACTAGGGGAGGAGGGACTTTTCTTCCTTCGTGGCTGCCCACTCCCTTCCGTCAAACCTATATATAATAGAGGATTTTTTTCCTTTGAGACACACAAGTTTTGGAGCCTACTCTAGTTCTTCTAGTTCTAATTCTAATTGGTCCTAGTTGACTAATTAGAGCTAGGATAATCCTCTTGTCCTCATAATTAGAAGCCTCGTGTGGTTCTAATTGCCTCCCTCTAATTCTCCGGTGACGATTAGTTCTGGATGGCGAAGCGCTGCCAGATCGTGAAGGTTGCACGCTTGCAACCAAGTAGAGAGACCGTGCTTTCGGTCTTCGGTTCGAGGGACTGTTCGTGGGCGGTACGAGGGATCTTTCATCGATGGTTCGAGGGACTCCAAGTACGATCTACACCGACACGTTCTTCTTCCGCTGCAACTCGGTAATGCTAACGATCGTGATCCCAACCCATTATGCATCTTCATATTGATCTTGGGTGTGCATAGGCGTGAATTTTTTTGTTTTCTACTACATTTCCCAACATTCCAATAGGGGTGTGGCGTGGCGGCCGGGGTGGTGGAGCGGTGGCGGAGGCGAGAGAGAAAAACTGAAGCAGTGAAAATGGGCGGATGGAGGCGCGGGGTCGGGGAGGGGTTTTGCGTGGCCCGGGGGTATCGGACTGCTACATGGTTGTTGTGCGAACTCCCGCAAAGCCCCTCCCCTAGTTTGTCTCGGGTTTGCCGAAAAAGTATGCCCGGACCGCTGGGTGAACTGATACAAACCCGCATTGGATGGCTAAACACGTCTGGACCGCGTAGTCCGGACGGTTGCGGGCGGTTTGAGGGTTCTCTTCGGAGATGCCCTAAAGACAGGGTCTCCACCCCATCGGGCCCTTAGTTGTTTGAGTCATTGATTTACGTAATTGGAAGTAAGAAGTCCATATATTAAGTACCATGGTTCCTTACAAAATATCCATACAAAAAGATAAAATTATAATCAAATCCTTAAAAGTGTCGACGTCTTCTTCCTTCTGCATTCACCGGCAGCCCGCTGTGAGCATAGCTCGATGCCGACTCTAGATCTCTGCCTCGGTGAAGCATACTTTTATAAACCCAGGAGCAAGCGGTCGAAAAATCGTTGATGCAGGCCAGGAGGCACCGGCGGGCACAATGTATGAACAAACATCGTCTCATGAAGAAAACGCCGATAAAGGCCCATAAAAACTCCGAAGACCATGGAAGTCAACTGAATCCAGACGGATCCACCGAAAACCTAAATCGACCGGATTCCAGAAAAGCCGCCGGAGACACGGTTCCGCACGTGCTCCGTTGGTGATAAGCACACCAACGGAACAGGGAAAGGGTGGTGAGAACATTAGTTTTACACCGAGACAGCGCCGCCGCCTTGCCGCTCCAAACGAAGCACAAACACTTCCTAGTGAAAACTTGAAAAAATAGTAAAAAAAAAAACTTGAACAAAAAATCACCCATGCCGTTGCATGATAGGCCCGGGTATGATGTTGAGCTCGCCGCCATCCAAACTCGTGCGCCGATGCCCTCTTCTCCGGTGACTTGCCCAAGACAAGTAGCCGTTGAAGATTACCGCACTGGATCCCACTGGCCGCCGCTGAGTTGAGCCATCAATCACCGCATTACACGGATCACCCGAACACACATCGCTTTTGCTGCCTCATAAGACCTTGTACAATGCAAGGTGCTTAGGAGAGGTGCTTGAAGAAAAAAAAAACAGATTTTTCTTAAGCACCGGTGCTTTTTTGCACAGGGCGGACGCTTAATTAGGCGTCTCTCCTGTAAAAATAGGCACTGGTGCTTAGAAAATTATGTTTATATTTCTAAGCACCTAGTATTGTACAAGACCTGACAGTCCTCGAATTCTTCACAGCGGGACGTTCCGAAACAGAATCTTCCAGCCACCGCCCGAGCGGCGAGAGGGAAAACGCGGGTGACGGCTAGGGTTTCCAAGTCGCCTATGCAGCCGCCTGCCTCTCATGAAACGATAATTGGGAGTAACAATTAGCTTCACGATGAAACCTATAAATCGACCACCGATCCAATTTGGTTAACCCAGATTGCCTAGCCTGTGCTCTGGCCATGCACGCTTAAACCATAGTGCACCATCCTTTACTCTTCACTAGCAAAAAGTCACGTACGTTGCAACGGAAGAAAAAAATAGCACACGCTCTTAATTTAAAAAAATGATCTATAATCTGAGAATTTATAGCTACGGCCCAAATAAAGATGATCTTAGCCTACAAAAGCGCAGTTCAAGATTCCACAGGTATTCTATTTCAACATGGCTTGCATATAGATTTAGCCCATACAAAGAAACGGACAAACGATCTTGCATTTATTCATGTTATGTGTGAAATTGGGTATTGTTACGGGCCGGTAAAAGAATACGACAAAAACAGACGATGACACATTAGCACACTACAGAGACGTGTGCATCAATGGAGATTTTCAGTTTAAGCATCACCAACTTAGGGTAACTCCTGAACACTTTTTTCACATGCATATTTTTTAATACATGAAGAGTTGTTAAAAAGATATAGGATTTTTTAAGCATAAAGAAAGATTTATTTGTCTGGAAAAGACCATTGTTGTATGGTCTCCTGTGGACGCAGGTACTTGCGTCCATATTTTATCACTATTTCTTGCCATACATGTCATAGGTATTGGTCCCTGTTTCATCATTATTTATATCTTGTCAAACATATCTTTTATTTTATTTTTTGTCGTGCATGCCTCCTTTTTACTTTTTGCATGCATGTCCTCTCTTTCTTCTTTCTTATATATAGGAGAATAGCGCAACATCTCATTCTTATCGGATCTTCTCTGCATTTTCTCTTTTATTTCTTTTATAGCGGACATCCCATCTTTATTGGGTCCTTCTTTTATTTCTTGTCATGCATGTCCTTATTTATTGGGTGTCTCTAGCAAATTTATCTTCAATTTCGTGTCCAATCCTGATCTTGCTGAGATGTTCATCCCCAATCCGAATCACTACCGGTATGAAAAAAAGACGGATAATGCATTATTGATTAAGATTGCTCCATAGATAGTATTTTTTTAAATTGTTAACAGGGAAAATAACATCATATTTAGATTATACATATTTTTCTAATCAAAATTCATATATAACATGTTAAATTTGGAGTTACGGTTTAGAAGATATGAGTATTTTAAAAAACATTTGATATCTACTGTGAGTTTAATATCAGAAAAATCAGGTTTTTTTTTATAAAATAGCATGACAGACTAAAAATACCTATTAAGGTATAGATGGCATTTAGCCGTACCGTATAATTATACTTCTACAGTGACACTGTGCTGCATCTCGGAAAACAATGTAGAAGTAAAACTGTTGTTGAGAATTTTTTTGAAAAAAGAAGTTAAAACCCCGCCTCTACATCAATCGATGCATATAATCATTTTTATTAGTTATTCAACAAAATCTGATAAGAACATGAACATACATCAAACCATCCAAAGCCATCACTCACACCTACAAACTCGGTGCTCTCACTTCACATATCTAAATCTGGTGTCGTCGTCGATCCATTCACATAACGTATCGGAACCTACAGCCGGTGCAGTAAATCTAAAACGTACACCACATGTAACGTTTTAGAAGCGTCATCATCATCGAACCGCTGACCCATCTTTAGAAAAGAGATCCGTATTATGCTTGCCATTTCGGCCATCCGTCGATGCCATCACGACGCCCAACAACACCACCTCCCTGCGCGCAAACTGCTGAGCACGTTGCGATCGCCGCCAGTACACCGCAGCACCATGCCGCCAAGTACCACCGGCCGATGCAGCTTGAGGTCTCTGAAAGATCTGTCGTGTGTAGCACCTGCCGAACAGACATGACACAGCGTAGCACCTGTCAGCCAGGCATGACTTGACATATCCACCGAAGCTCCGTGCAAGACGAAGCCGCTCCACCTTCTTTCTCTGTCTTCCATCGTTACTTCACAAACGATACTCCCAAGAGAGAAGCGACACCACAGTGCCAGCATCTTTTGATCTGAAAGACCAGATCCTAGGGTTTCCCCCGGAGCAGTATGAGTTGGTCGACAGTAGTTACACGATGATGCCTTCATCAAAGTGATGGCGTTGGCGCAGAACGCCGCCATCGGCTCGGTTTTCATCGGCAACTATGTCTCCTGACTCGCAACCGGGACTAGATAATGGATCACGAGATCCGATCATCCAGCCTTCAGGCCGGCCACCTCCGACGGAGGAGTTGACCGCCACCGCCAAGCCCAGGGTCGCCGCCCAAGGCGTCCGCGTGATGATGGAGGAGAACCGATCCTAGATAGGAAACCCCAGATCTGCCGCCGTCATGGACGGCCCCACGCTGCCCCCGCAGCCGTGGTGGCTCAGCCGCCGCCGGAATCCCATCGGGCCGCCGCCCAATCATGCCCACTCCGCCTCCACTCCGGGCACCCAGGGTGGTCGTCGCGTCTCGGCCAGAGACCCCCTCGCGGAGAGAGGAGGAGAGCCCGCCGTCTGCCGGCGGCGGGGAAGCAGGGAGGAAGGGAGTGTCGGGGGCAGCGGCGGCTAGGGTTCGCCCAAGCCGCCCCCCTGAGGCTACGTGAGCGACGCTTCAAGTCCGCGAACGATATCACCCAAGTTAGACAGACGAATTGTGTTGAGATAATATGTTGATCATAGTCACAAATCCAACGATTATTCATAGAGGGAGTACGTATGTCTCCCTCATCACACACTGGTTTACACAAACACCGCGTCGACTCATGTATAGTACATCTGCAGGGTACGTACGTACAGCAGAACGTTTCATAATGGGAGTATCTTGTGGCATCGCATCACGGCGGTATTCCGCGCGCTGTAGAGCTGCGTGCCCAATTTATACCCTGCATGCACAACACAAAAACTGCCGGGTTAAAACGAAGAACGTCTCGGAAACTTTTATGTCTTTTGTTTTGGTGCCACGTACGCGTTGCAGTTGACGTTGGGGTCGATCTTGAAGGGCGGCTGGACGCCGCACCTGCCGGGCAGCCCCGCGGCGCGGCCGAGGTACGGCCCGCCCGCCGCGGCGGCGGCCACGGTCTTGAGGCAGGCGCAGGCGGCGCGGCGGTTGGGCGTGGTGCGCGCCCTGGACACGAGCGTCTTGATCCCCGAGCAGCACGCCTGCGGCACTGCCCCGCCCGACTGCACGTAGCCGAGGCACGGCATCAGCGTGTTGTACACCGTGGAGCACGACAGCGCCGCGCTCGCGCCCGGCGGCGCCAGCGCCAGCGCCGCCACGAGAAGCAGCGCCGCCGGCGCGACCGCGCGGGCGCCTCTGGTCCCGGCAGGAGCCATCGATGCCAACTGCCTAGCAAAGATTGACAAGTAGAGTAGGAGTATGCGATCTTCAGGTAATCGGTGGGTGAACTGTGGTCGCAAGCAGGTGTGGCTCAGGTGGGCAGGGAGAGCGCAAGTATATGTGGGGAGAGGCGACGACCGACGAGGTAGGGCGGTCGTTGGAACCATGGCCTAGAGGTGGGTGCCGGGAACCCGCGGGTGTGTGACAGTTGTGTTCCCTCTTTGCCGTGTGGTGCCGATGCAGACGTGCCGCATGGAGGTTTCGACACGCGCCATGCATGCATTGTCATGTGACATGTGTGGACCGCAGTTGGGAGTTTCTGAATGTCCCGTGCAAGAAGGGGGAGAACTGAAGACGAGAAGGCGACAATGCCATGAACGCTCGATCTGAACACAAGGGATGTGCGGTGGGTGGACTGCGAGCCGTAGACCAGCACGAGACTTGGCGTCAAGGCGGGCTGGGTCGTAATGGCGTTGGTTGCTGGCAGACAGTCATTTTCCTGGACAGAGACAGGCACGCGGGCGATCTTCTCTTAGTCCAAATGTATTTTGGAAGGGTTTAACTTTGCTGTGAATTGGCCGGTAGAGAAGCACTGGACTGAAGTGACTAGTCAACTCAAGCCGGCACCGGAGACTCGTCAAAGATGGAAACAACAAGGGCAACGATAGGCGCAGGCGCTCGGCCGGTCGCTCGGTAGCCGTACAATGTGCGCGCCCGTAACCGTTCGATTCTCCCCCAAACTTGTCTCCTTCCTGGCGCTGGGACGCGCGCCCCCGTGACCTCCGAGGTGCATGATTCCCCTCCTGATGATGGACACGATGGTCATGTTCGTCGAGCTCCGCTCGAGGGATGCCGCCATGGCTGCTAGGGCACGCCGAGGGGTGCTGCCATGGCCATGGCCGTCGAGCTTCGCGAGGGGTGTCGCCATGGCCATGGCCGTCGAGCTCCGCGAGGGGTGCCCGACATGGCTGCCGGGGCACCGCCACACTAGATGCTGCTCCGCTGATGGCTGGTTCCAGCTTTTGACGATGCCCGTTGCAGCTTTTTCGGCGAAAAAAATTGTCATCGTCGCCGACGGTTGTATCTCGCCATTGTATCGTCGCCGGTGAAAAAAGAATGGATGTAGCAAAAATTGTTGCTGGATGTAGCAAAAACCTATTACGGTTGCAGCAAAAAAGTCATCGCCGTCTTCGTCGGGTCGCAGCTCAGCCTGAACATATGTAGCAAAAAATGAAAACAGTTGTAGCAAAAAGCGACATCGATTGTAGCAAAAACGCGAGGTCGATTGTGCATTGCAGCAAAACATGACGCCGGTGGCAGCAGTATGCGATGCCGTTTGTAGCAAATTCCGACGCCGGTTGAAGCATGTAGCAAAAACAACGACGTCGATTTTTTTCTCGGAGGAGCGTCGCACCATCCTCGTCGTCCTGCGATCACCATGCTCGCCGTCTCATGGTCGGTCGCAGCCTCCCCCGGCACCAGTTGCAGCCTCCTTCCCGGACCGTGCCTCGTCTTGAACCATGGCTTATTTGAGAGAGAAGGAGAGATGTTTTGGGAGAGAAGATGTGTGGAGGAGGACTGGATGCAGATAAGGCAGGCACTATGCGGGACATGGGACCACCAAATTGCATGGTTCCCATGTGAAGGACGCACCACATGAGACCGTACGATCTGAGTCATCGAGCGACGCGCGCTGGACCGGTGGAGCGTTCCGCCGGACTGTCGTAGGGAAACGTTTCCCAAACAACAAACACAATTTGCACATGCGTCTCTGGTTGTCTGTTTTTTCAGAGAACTATAAATGGGCTCTCACTGCAGCCGATTGGGCCGTTTTATCCTAGTTACACTCTTCTCCTATATGGGCCACCCGCACAGTGGCCCAGTATCGTAGATATTATGTTTATGATTTTATTTAAAAATGCTTTTGAAATCATTTTATTAAAAAAAATTAATAATTGAAGAAAATGAGTTTCTAAAACATGTATTAGAAAAAAAAATGTGTATTTGAAGACACTTGTCTTGTATTTGTATAATGTCCACCATATATATGAATAATCTTCATCATGTGTAAAATATGTTTGTCATACTTTTTTAAATGTTTACCATATATTTGATAAAGGTTCATCATATGTTCTAAAAAATTTCATGTGTGCAAAATAGAACATATTCTAAAAATTAAAAATAACATATCAGAAAAAGGGAAAGGAAAACAAGAATTAAAAAGGAAAAGTAAAAACCTTAAACCGAAGAAAAAATCAAAAGAACTAAACAAAAGCAGTACAAACTCGGCCTAAACCAAGAAGTAATAATAGACAAAAAATATTTAAAACAAACTTGAAAGTTGATAAATGGGCCTGGTCCGGGAGACTTGAGCCTTGATGTTTGCCCAGCTATTTGACAGCAAACCCTATTTGGCGCCTTCAGCGCCCATTATAGGCATTTTCGCAAACAGGCGCATACCCCTCCCTCCGCGCTGAGCCCGCCCATCTACACATATTCTTCTGCTTTTCAAAACGAAGAAGTGCGGGTGTGCTGCAACTTGAACCGGCGACCTCCTGCTTTAAGTAGGATGCACTAACAACCACTAGCGGAGCTAGAATCAAAGTCCTGGGCGGGCCAAGCTAAAGGATGCCAAAAATTTCTTGCAATCATTGCCTAGATTTACCCTTAGGCCTACACGTTTTGCAGCAAAGCTGGGTGGGCCCCGGTAGGGTTTTGCTTGCACGTAGCTCCGCCAGACCGCCACTACTAACAACCCCGCCACCAAACCTCACGATGATTACTTCCATCTTTTTCTTCTTTCTAATTTTCTTCTTCTTTTTTCCTTTTTTCTTCTTTCTTATTCCTAGCTAGATGAATTTTTTTCAATTTTTTTATTTTTCTTCAAAATCGATGATTCTTTAATATTGGGTGAACTTTTCATCAAGTTAAATGAAAATTTTCAAATTAAATGATTTTTTAAAATTTGATGAACTTTTTTCAAAATTGATAATCTTTCCTTCAAATTCGATGATTTTTTTTAATTTGTGAACTTTTTAATATTGATGAAATTTTTATCAAACTTGATGAACATTTTTTGAAATTCTATGAAGTTTTTGTCAAATCAATGGGGTTTTTTCAATATTTGATGATTTTTTTTAAAGTCTTGAACTTTTTTTTCAAAATTGATGAACTTTTCTCATTTTTTTAGAACCTTTTTCAAGTTTGTAAACTTTTCATTAAAAATGATAAAAAATTTCAAAATCAATGAACCTTTTCAAATTCATGATTTTTTCCCAAATAATTCAAACATATAAGTGTTACAGTCGATGGTACTGTACACTAAATATCGCGGCCCCGGTTGTTCTTATGTAGTTGGCGCTATTCTCAGTCACTACAGTCGAGTAGCTGAAGTGGCTAGCTATGCTCGTATGAGAACTGAATGGTGTGATGAAAGCAACTTTTTGTGCGGTTTTTTCGTGCTGTAGGTTTGCTACGCTGTGCGTTCTTGGGCCGGCCCAACTGCACGCTGCAGTGAGCAGCAGTTGGCCTCCGCGACGTTGAAGGCGCGTAATAGGAGCTCCCCTATTTGACGTATAGGGTTTTGTATTTTTCATTGATAGCTGGGATGGATACTAACTAGGCCAGTAGCTTCGAAACTTAAAATTCCCCCAGAAGTGCGTAATTTTTAGTTTCCCCATAGTGAAGCTCTAACCCTGTAACTTTCTAAGTGATAACAGACTCTCACGTATTCTGGTGAGTAGCTCAAACAACATTTGTAAGTAGATTTTCACATAATGTGATGAGTGGCTCAAGAAGCTTTTTAAAGTCTTTGCGGTTAGTCTAGATTGTACATGTACAATTTTGTGCGAGCATTTCACATGGGTCGTGGTGGAAAGTTGAGATGCAAGAAAACGAAACTAGATTCAACAACTCTACGGAATCTTAACACAATTTCTTTTGTTTAGTTTTAAAACGTGCAAGAATTGCATAATACATTTTATATAGACACAGTCCACTACAAGTTATTAAATAACTGTTGCGTATGAATGTTTTCACATTGTGAAAGTTATTATACTTTTTTTTGGAGAAGCTCGAAGATGTATTCCCAGGAGATGCTGTCAAACGCCTTGGCAATATCTAGCTTCAGAAGAAGTGCAGGCGTTTTGCGGCGGTGCAGAGCTCTGACGGCGTTTTGCACATATAGGAAACTGTCATGGATGCACTTAGTTCGCTGGAATGCAGTTTGCGCAGGCGAGATCAGTGTGCTGATGTCGGAGGCAAGCTTCATGGATAGGACCTTGGCGATCAGTTTTGCAATGGGCTTCCCTGCATGATGGCGAGACTGGATCGCACTCCTGCTCTCTACATCTTCGTCGTCTTGCCTCCTGAATGGTACTCCGGGCGCCTACATCACCCATCGCCGAGGGCTGCAACAGGGAGACCCGCTCTCCCCGCTGCTATTCATTCTCTGCATCGACCCCCTGCATCGCCTCTTGGAGGCGGCAACCTTGTCGGGCCAGCTCTCCCCGCTGCCTGGGACGGCCGTGCGCATGCGCACTAGCTTGTATGCCGACGACGCTGTGATCTTCGTCAACCCCGCAAGGACGGAGGTCGATGCACTCCTCAGCATCCTTCATCTCTTCGGTGAGGCCACGGGCCTGCACGTCAACCTGGCCAAGTCCTCGGCGGTCCCGATCAGCTGCGGCGACCTCGACCTCAGCTCCATCCTGCAGAACTTTGGCGGCATTGTAGCGTCGCTGCCCATCACGTACCTAGGTCTC
The DNA here is from genome assembly GCA_011799875.1 of Thinopyrum elongatum. NCBI lineage: Eukaryota > Viridiplantae > Streptophyta > Magnoliopsida > Poales > Poaceae > Thinopyrum > Thinopyrum elongatum. The sequence goes on along the minus strand of CM022297.1, from coordinate 412,321,578 downwards.
CCCATCACCACCGGTAGGATTCGTTTAGTTCACCTGCAGTTCATCCTAGATAGGATCCGCACACGCCTGGCTGGTTGGAAGGGCAGGCTGATGCATATTGCCGGCCGTAGGGTGCTTGTCCGCTGCGTCCTTTCCGCCATGCCGACGTTCGCTCTCACGGTGCTAAGGGCGCCAAAGAAGTTTTTCAAGGAGGTAGATAAAGCTAGACGTCGTTTCCTGTGGGCACAAGATGAAGAGGTGACGGGAGGAAAATGCAAGGTCGCATGGAGCGCGGTCACCGCACCGGAGTCCCACGGCGGCCTCGGCATTCATGATCTGGACAAGTTCGCGCGCGCCCTCCGGCTGCGCTGGCTCTGGCTCTCCTGGACCCATCCAGAACGGCCGTGGGTCGGCTCGGACATGCCATGCAACCTGCAAGATCAAGCCCTCTTCGCAGCCAACACGGCGGTCACCATTGGAGACGGCATCCTTCTGGTCAAGCCCGTGGCTTGGTGGCAGGCCACTCCGCCTGGTCTATCCCACCCTGTTCGCCTGCTCCATCCGCAAGAACAGGTCCGTCCGGGACGCGCTGCTCGACGGGCGCTGGATCCTCGATCTCCGTCACGGTGACCACGGTAGCATCGCGCCCAGTGTGCTTCAGCTGGCAAGGGAGATCCGGAGTACGGGCAACATCATCAACGACGACCGTAGCGACACAATCCGCTGGACTGCTAGCACCTCCGGCCAATACTCCGCTCGCTCCGCCTACGCGGCGCAGTTTCCGGCGTCAACAACACCTTCCTTCTCCAAGAACGTCTGGCGTATCTGGGCCCCTGGCAAGCTCAAGATGTTCCTCTGGATGCTCCACCTCGACAGGCTATGGTGCAACGATCGCCTGCAGCGGCGTGGCTGGGAAAACAGCTACTTCTGCCAGCTCTGCCTGCGAAGCTTGGAGTCCTCCTCCCACCTCTTCTGGGAATGCCCAATCGCAATTCAGGCTTGGACAACGGCGGCATCATGGCGGGGTTGCCACTCCCTGGCACACACTATCTGGAGCTCCGGAACGACGACGACGGAAAGGGTGAGGCTGATCACAGATGCGGCAAGCCCAACGGACAGGAAGGGCACTAGATCAATACTTGCACTCATCGCCTGGCACATATGGCTTGAGCGCAATGCATGCACCTTCCGCAGCAAGCTGCCATGCTCCCGCACCATCATTGAAGCCTGCCGCCGCGACATGGAGCAGTGGAGGATCGCAGGAGCGGCCTGCATAGAGCACCCCTTTGGGGACGTACCGTCGATGCTCTCAGCGCCAGCATAGCCGCTAGGCTGGGCACTTGTACCATTTCTATTTCACCCCATTGATCACTTGATCAACACTTGTTTCCCGCCTTCTATCTGCTAATGAAATCAATGCCAGCTGGGCTGGATCTTTCAAAAAAAAAAATATTATACTTGTTGGATTTGTTAGTTTGGTCCACTAACAATCATCTGATCACGACATGAGAGTCTCTCTTGTATGCAACATGCATTAGTTGCACTCTAGGTGGATTTAAAATCTCATCATATGTAATTGTGATATGTTTTGAAAGTCATGTTTTCTATTTCTATACATTGCTTTCACATCATCAAAAAATTTGTAGTTCACTAACATCTGTTTGATGTTTTCGCATAAATAAACATTTGTTTATATATACATGAGAACCTCTCTACAATGCAACATGCATTAGTGCCGGCATATTTAATTCATATTTTGAAAATATCTATAATTCTACAACGATCGTGCGAGGTATATTCTTGTTAACATTGGTTCTGTAGGTCCAGTACTGCAAAAGAAAAAAGATGGTTGAGGAAAACCCCTGCATGGTCTCTAAAAATTACGAGGGACCCGACTACAATCTGGAGGGCGTTGAGTTTCAAAAATAAATTGAGGGCGTTGAGTTGGTTGGACATCTTAACGAACCCATGTTACCGGCTAACGCAGTGACGCTGAAAGCTAGCAAAAGAACAAGACCAGAACACAGCCCGGAATTGAAGGCCTCACATGAACGTGCCTTTCATGGCGATGCGGAAAGATCCGAGTCGGATAACGCAGGAAAGCTCCGCGTTTACGCGGCGTCTTCTGGGCGATCGACGCGGCATCGCCTCATACCAGTGCACCGTCCACATCAGCCACAGGTCTGCTGTTCATATAGGCCAGTGATACGCTACCCGGGGAAGGAAGCAACGTACGGTCGCGCTGGCTGGACCATGCAAAGGCCAAAGCATACGCATAACGCATAATCCCACAGTATGGTGGTATCACATTCCCCTGTACACATTATGTTGTGCAATCCAGCTTGTCATAACTCATGGAGATACGGGGACAGTGAGGCGCACGATTGATACCCCCGACCAGTCGAATCTGCATAGATGCAAACATTGGAAAATTTGGATAAATCAGTTTTATCACAGGGGATGCAACGCGGCGTCCCACGAAGGCTTGCGAAATTGATAAGCCAAAATACTACTACCAATCAGTTAGATCCGATCTCTCCAATATCCAACTATGGGCCCGGGCTCATCTGCACCCGATGGACAGTAAAATCGTTAGAAATAGCAAACGAATTCAAAAAATTCTGACTTTTTTTGTGGTCCAAGAAGATTCAGTGCGTGATGCCTGTACCAAATTTAGTTAAGTTTGGACATTTGAGGAGTCCGCGGCAAAAAGGACAAAATGACCTTCGAACAGTGCAAAATTTCAAACTTTCTAACATGTCTGGATTTTTTATTTTTTTGCGAGCTCCTCAAATGTCCAAACTTCACCAAATTTGACACGAACATCACGCACTCAAGCATCTTATCACCACACAAAAAAAGGATTTTTTTTTGCTACTTTAAATGATTTTATTGTTCATGCCCGGCCTCATCTGAACCCGGGAGTCAAAACGCCTCTCTCCCGATCTCTTTAATTTTGAATATGTAGCAGGGTTGATTTCTTACCGATAAATGGTAGACATAGAGTTTTTGAACCCGAGCTTTCTCCTCATGAAAGATAAAAAATATCTATTTTTTATGATAAACAATGATGAGTGTTTTAACTGTGTGCAATTTTTTTTGTGCTGAAATGACATTCACTGACGCTTAAGCAAAAGAAGTAACTCAATGCTCCAAAAAGATTATGGTTGGAAGCATTTGCGCGTTGGAGCGTCGATTTTATTTACCCAGACCTTCATAAATGTCATTTCATCAAAAAAACTGCAGGCAGCCAAAACATTATATTTAACACATAAAAAATCATAGTGTTTTGAATACTTTCACTATTTATTCGGATTTTACTGTTCATAATGAAGCATGTGAGCTCGGGATCAAAAAAGCACTTTAGGGAATTTATTTGCTCAAAATGGAGCGTCAAGCATATACAAACTCAGAAAGCACACACCTCGCCTCTACATAATTATGATGCACACAAGCAACATAAACGCACACAAAAATCACACTGACAACTAGCAAAGTCAAACATGACCAGAACTATGCCTTGGTGGAGTAAAAAAACCTCCGAAGCAATCAGAAACATTATCAACAATCTACAACAACAACCATATCCATACGAACCATCTCTTTTCATCAGTTGTGATGTCAACACAACTTTCGCTATCCTAGCAGCTACATACATAGCACGGTCTTGACGTGAGGTGCCACACAAGTGAAGACCATGCTCGCACAAGCAGACGCCTTGTCGGCTATGCTCGTCTAGGCCAGAGCGGCTGGGCACATTAAAGGGTTGGTGGCCCACCTCATCCCAGGAGGAGTGATACGGCCACGCCTAGTCCTACCGTGCATATGGTGGGATTAATGGTGCAAAAGTGTGTTGTGTTCAACCATGACTTAAGCCAAGCTACGTTTGAGACCCACAAGGAGGAAAGGATTAAATTGCCTTTGTATTTCTTGTTGAGATCAACAAGCGCGCAACATCAGGAGTTCCATGCATGCATGCTACGAGAAGATAAGAAGAAGATGAGCTGGTTTGAAAGGAACAGAATCAATATATATTTCTTGTTTTATTTCTTACCATGCAAGGAGTACAATACGATGGTTATGAGAATCTATACGTGTGATCTGCTTTCCTTGAAGGGATCCGGTTGGGGCCCACCTGGCAAACAAGATGTAATGCACCAACTTTATTAGAGTCAAGTCAAATTAGTTTCGTGTCTGGTTTAGTACTTCCGTTTGTACAGGTTGCATGCCAAAAATAAGGCACGTAACTTAGTAAGGATAGAAAGAGTCCAAGGGATTTTTCTAGATTGCTTTTGCTTCTTACGTTCGGTTGTTTATTTTTCCAAGATAGAGGTATCGGCTATGTACTATAAATAGCCAGGTTAGCGCATCATTGTATGGAGGTTAGGTTATATGATGAATTAGACACCGTGTGTGTTTCGGCCATCGGCCATTATCGAGTTTAGAGAATTCTTGTCAAAATCTCTACTGGCGTGTGAGTTCCTGCGACGTGACGTGTAGGAGATTACAAGCTGAGCCTATACGGTTCGTCCACGTTATTCCTTCGGATTGAGGGGTTGGCGTGTTGTTTTTTTGTGAACATCTTTGTAAACCCGCTTCTAGTTCTTGCTGCGATGGTGATTTGTGCCGTGAAAGATCAGGCCAACAACAGACCGACCCTCGTGTCGAGGTTCGCTCCACGTCAAGGAGTGACCTACCTGCAATACGCAGACGACACGATGCTCCTCTTCGATCCTGATAACCATAGCATCGCTTTGATTAAGTTGCTGTTGATTGCCTTCGAGCTCCTTTCCGGGCTGAAAATAAACTTTCTAAAGAGTGAGGTGATCACCATAGGGATGGGGAAACAAGAAAGTAGGCGTGTTGCTAACCTACTTAACTGCAAGCTTGGGGGCTTTTCGATCTCAGAGTGGGACCCTCTATATGGCAAGGTGGCGAATAGGGTTAGCCCGTGGCAAGGGAGGTTCATGTCTTCGGTGGCTAGGCTAATTCTTACTAACTCTATCCTATCCTCCTTACCTCTTTTCACCACGGGAATGTTTCTTCTGGCGGATGGGGTCCACTCGAAGATAGACCCTCGCTCCAGGTTCTTTTGGGAAGGAACTGGAACCAAACGGAAATACCACTTAGTTAAGTGGGCGGTGGTACGTAGGCCAAAAAAGTTCGAAGGCTTGGGGATTATCAATTCCAAGTTGATGAATGTGGCTCTCCTAACCAAGTGGTGGTGGCGCCTAGCCCAAAATGAGTCGGGGCTTTGGGCGGATCTCCTACGGGCTAAATATTTCCCGGATGGAAATTTGTTTAAGGCAAAACCTTCGGGCTCGGCGTTCTGGAACAGGATCCAGGCGGTCCGACCGGCCTTTTCGGTAGGGGCTCATTTTGATGTTAATAACGGCGCATCCACGCGGTTTTGGCTAGACAACTGGATCGATACGAGGCCGCTATGGCAATCGTACCCTATGCTTTTTCAATTAGCCACGGACACTAACGTGATGGTGGGTGATGCCCTTAGGACATCTCCCCCGGCAATTCACTTTATGCGCCCCCTCTCTGCGCTGGAAGCAGCGAGCTGGGACGAGCTGGTGGCCAAAATTGGAAACAGACCACTCAGCTCGGGGGCTGACTTGGTAACTTGGGGCTTGTCCGCGTCCCATAAATTCTCGGTAAAATCCTTGTATTCCAAGCTTTCGGAAGGAAATGTCTTGGACATAGCTAGGGGGCTTTGGAAGGCTGAGTTACCACTCAAGATTAAGATCTTCTTGTGGCAAATGTTTAAAAATCGTCTCCCGACGGTGGATAACGTGGCCAGGCGCAATGGGCCATCTAATGGTGCCTGCGCCGTGTGTGGTATTCAGGAGGACGCGAACCATGTCTTCTTCCAATGCGCGTTAGCTAGGTTTGCGTGGAGCGCGGTTAGGGAAGCTTTCCACCAGAACTGGAACCCCGCGTCGAGTACAACAATGTTAGATATATATTGCATGCCCGGAGGGGTCTAGTGCTCGGATCGTATGGCGTTGCGTAGGGGCGCTTCTGTGGTCTATCTGGACGACACGAAACAAAATTACGATCGAAAAGAAATTCCCTGCTCACCCCGCTGATATTATCTTTAAATGTCATTTCTTCCTACAGATGTGGACACCGTTGGGGAAGCAACGCGATGCTGAGCGGATGAGGGGAATCATGGAGAAGATCATCAACACTTTAACGATTGCTTGTCAACCGACGTAGCTGGTTTCACCTTTTGGAGTCTTAAGTTTGCGCTAGGAGGACTTGGTGTTCCAAGTGGAGAGATATCTTCAGTTTCCTTGCTCCCTTGTATTTTGGTTTGGTTTGTGTCATTCGAACTCTTGGTTTGTAAGGATCGGAACCTTTGTGGATGCTGCCTTGTGGCTTTATTAATTTAAAGCCGGACGCTCCTAGTGTCTTCGTTTCAAAAAAAAAAGTTTGCCCTTGCCGCCTAGGGTTAGTGGAGCAATAATGTTTCTTGTATATAATCTCGGGTTTATATGCCCATCTACATGCCAAAAAAATTGTATTGAGAATAAAGGAGAAAATATATTTATCACCGACCAGCAAAGGATTCTCGACCCGCAAAAAAAGCAAAGGATATTCTTGGCAACCATGAACCGTGCGTGCAGAGCTTCCGCGGAAGAAAGATTAGCCAGCAGTGTACTCCTACACAGCTACAACTGTGTTACGAATCAATGCGTGACTGTGTTCGATAACTAACATACGGAGGAGGCTGGGAGATGAGAGCACAGGCTTCCGGACACTCTCTCGAGACGGACGAGGGAGACGTTTCACTCTCATTCCTCGGAGATTTTTACCCGGGGGTTCCCATCGGGCCAAGATCCTGCGATCTTTTTCGTTGTGTCCGCTCCTCCCACACACACTCACAGGGGTGTCGCCGTCACAATCTTCACGTACAACAGCGCCGCTGCGCCACACCGCTCTGTTCCTGCACATGGCCTGCAGTGTATCCGCATATTTTTTTTCTCTCTCTGCACATACATCTTCTGTGAACACTGCTGCTACATTGCGTTACCTTCGATCGAGAAGTATGCCTGTAGATCCTGCGCACGAAGAGGAATTCGATCAGGATAAGATGTAAGCATCTCGTGGACCTGCATCACTGTACCATCCATAAGCGGGTGAAGGAGCGCCACAACTGAGCACGGAACCACTGGTCGGAGCGTGACGGGTCCAAGACGGATGCAAACGAACGGGGTGGCTAGCTAGTGACAGACAGGGGATTAGCTAGCCGGAAGGGCCGGGCGGCCATGTGCAACTAACATGGCGTGGGGCCTGCCTGCCGCTGGCCTGGGGAACTGTTGCTTTCTGAAACCGATGGCGGCCGCCTGCTTGACACCGGCGAGGAGCGGGCGGCGGCGCCATGTTAGCCTTTGAAAGCCTCTGCAGGCGAGTAGGCGACGATCGAACGGTCAGCGTAGAAAATATGCAAGAAATCGCCGATCGATGTAAAGACTCGGCCATGCATGCATGTGCAGGATACCAAAGCTTTGTCTGAAAGCTGCTGTTGGATTTACGTGCACTGCTCGGGCCTCGCTCTCACCCACACAGGGCCGAGCCATGTTACGTGTCCCGTTCACGTGAGCGGCTCAGCATGTGAGCGGCCATGTGCGCTCCAGTCTTCAGGAGCCCACCGGAGGGTCTCGCCTGTTCAAACCTTAATTGAGCATCGATCCTTAAAGCGTGCGCTAATCATTGGAGCCCGTAGTTAATTACTCCAGTTGAGCATGCATGGTTCCCTTGGTACGTGTGGGTGGCGTGCACGTACGCTCGTTCGTTTATCCATCACACATGCATGCCATGCCGTGGCTCCACGGGGGCAGCTTCATGTGCCGATGTGCGTTCTGCCCCGACAAATCCAGGATTTCCTTTTTGTATCTGATGGTCCAGTGTACTCTCCAGCACGACTAAGTTAAGTGGCCCGAGATTAGCATGGGCATGGATCCCACTGCAACAATACGTTCATCCAACGGTCCAACACACGCAGCAAGTTCCTGGACCATGCGTGCAGTTGTTAATTATCCGTCCCCAAGTAGTCAAGTTGGGCAAGGTCGGCATGCATGCACTTGCGCCGTTACGCGCCGATCATGAGTGGATTATCATCACGTACTCGCGGACACACCATGCCGCGCCCGCGCTGCGCGGTCGAGCACCATGACACAGAACATGACCGGATTCCTCTCCCTAGCTCCCTCCGGCGGTCCGGCCCTGCCACACACGGCTATGCGTGCATGGTGATGGTGGACGCGTCTGCTCGCCTTGCCGCCCATGAGTTCCACGGAGTTAAGGCACGCTCTGCATGCGTGCTCTGCATCCTGCCCGTGGCCGAGTCCTGCATGGTCCTGGCTCAGCTAAGCGGCCGGTGAGAGCCATGTGGAGAGTAGGGCGCCCCCGGACCCCACGGCGACTCGTGGCACCACCAGTCCACCACACGCGCGCTCGGCCGGGCAAGCGGTTGGTGCCCGTTACGTACGCGCGCGCGCGCTCGGGGCCGCGCCCGATGCCAGCCTCAGCCGAGGACACTCGCATGTGCGCCTGATTTGTATGTATTAACTGCCGCGCGCCTCCGTGGCCGTGGTCACCCCGCACGTCACAGCCGGCCTTCAATCCCTCATTTTCTTCCCCTCTCTCTCTCACCAAATCGATAGGAAAAAAAAAAGTGCTATTAACCTGCACGGCCCCGATCGAGCTTGCAATCCAACCGCCACCGGCACCGAGCTTTACTTTGGCTATAAATACCCCGGCTGGGAGGAGGTAGCTCCTCACTGCCAACCAGCCATTTCGAGCCTAGCTAGCTTTAGTCACCATATCCCCTCGAAAGCTAAGCTAGCTTGCTGATACAAGGAAGCTCTCTCCCAGCAATGGCGGCTGCCGGTGCTCTCTTCTTCCTCTTCTCCTCGTTCTGCCTCCTCGCCCGGCAGGCCGCGGCCGGCGGGTACGGCGGGTGGCAGAGCGCCCATGCCACCTTCTACGGCGGCGGCGACGCTTCCGGCACCATGGGTAAGTCCCCGGCGCTGCGGCTGGCGAATGCAATGTGTAAACGCCTGCCACACAGACACTGACTCACGCGCGCTGACTGTTTGTTGGGTTTTGCAGGCGGGGCATGCGGGTACGGCAACCTGTACAGCACTGGGTACGGCACGAACACGGCGGCGCTGAGCACGGCGCTGTTCAACGACGGCGCGGCGTGCGGGTCGTGCTACGAGCTGCGCTGCGACAACGCCGGCAGCTCGTGCCGCCCCGGGTCCATCCTGGTGACGGCCACCAACTTCTGCCCGCCCAACTACGGCCTCCCCAGCGACGACGGCGGCTGGTGCAACCCGCCCCGCCCCCACTTCGACATGGCTGAGCCGGCCTTCCTCCACATCGCGCAGTACCGCGCCGGCATCGTGCCCGTCTCCTACAGAAGGTGAGAACAAAGTTTTTCTGTCAAAAAATAAAAAAAAAGTTACAGTGTACCGACCGACCGAACCGATGGGTTAATTGACCGGGCGTCGGTCGGCTTGAAGATACGCGAGGACCGCGGTTGGTTCGGTCCATAAGTTTAGGCGGGCCACACTGCTGAAGATTTGATACGGTGCACGCCGATAGGCAGGCTACTGTCCACAGTACATCGCCGCATGTGCTGAGCCTTTTAATGTCGCAACTTTCACTGTCACCGTGTCACGTACTACTAATCCTGCATGTTACCCCTCGCGATTTCGCACTGACGCGTCGCATGATGATCACTTGATCAGGGTGCCGTGCGTGAAGAAGGGGGGCATCCGGTTCACCATCAACGGCCACTCCTACTTCAACCTGGTGCTGGTGACCAACGTGGCCGGCGCCGGCGACGCGCGGTCCGTGTCCATCAAGGGCACGCGCACCGGCTGGCAGGCCATGTCCCGCAATTGGGGCATGAACTGGCAGAGCAACACCTTCCTGGACGGCCAGTGCCTCTCCTTCCGGGTCACCTCCAGCGACGGCCGCACCGTCACCAGCAACGCCGCCGCGCCCGCCGGCTGGCACTTCGGCCAGACCTTCGAGGGCGCCCAGTTCTAGTCCGCTCCCTCCTCCTCTTCTCCACAGGCATAAGCATTGGGGAGAAGAGACGGACGGAGCGTATTGTATTCAAGAATTATTTTGCCTTCGCGTGCGTGCAGGAGGAGAAAGAAAAGCCGGCCTCTTCGTTATAGTGAAGGAGGAGGCCCCGGGCTACGCTGAGGCTGCTAATTAGCACCCGCTTAGACGTTTTCCTTCTCTCATCAAAGTCTCAAGTTTATTGAGGACTTGAACAACCAACCATCCACCAAGTACCGTACCGTACGATACGTAGTAGCGTGGCACTGCTTGAAGAAGAAGAAGAAGAAGAAGAAGAAGAAGAAGTTAATAATGGCATTAGTTATATCAGTAGCAGTACCTTTGGTGGTTTGTACCAGTACTAATTTGTACTACGGGGTGGTGGCCCTTGTGATGAAATTGAAGATTTGCAAGGCCATATTTATGGATCGATCCATGTTCTAGCTAGCTAGCTGGCCACCCATAGCGTCCATAGAAGGACTGTGGACGGACTTTGGCTGTTTGCTGGGCTGTATCCTGTTGATGGTCACATGGGCGGGAGACGCCTTGTGGGGCGTCCATGTCGTGCCTTTTCCGGTGAGGAGCCACGGGCAGCGCCCGTCGGTTGCCGTGTGCCGTTTCGTGTAGGTGATAGGCTTCTGCAAATGGGTCTGATTATCCATCGTCGATGGTTGCGTGAACGCCTCCACACGCTCAAGTTTGTCGATGGTGGTCGTAGGATCGGCTCTCCTTCTGAAATGATGCCATGGGAGCTTTCGAGATACGCTCCTAGAGTCCTGGTGTCGTATAGGGTGTGATTTCGCAGTCCGCAATTGAGCGGGCAAACCGCATCTTCCAGGGCTGGCTCGTCCGTCCTGAAGATGGTGCGCTGGCTCTGGAGCTAGCGGCCAACGTGATCGGCCGAGGACGAGAGCGTCCCACCGTATCACGTTATCACGTACACGTGACTATTGTTTCCACCATTTAGGATCGTTGATGTAGTACTTGTAACTGCTCGTCATTCCTTCGCTGGAACCACCGTAGTGCTCGGCCGTAGAATTGTGTGCATCTTTCTCTACCTCTGATACGACAGCAACGGTTGAGGGTTTTTGTCGCCGTGACCGTGTTGTCGGTTTCGTTCATTTGGCCGCAACTTTGGAGGTTGATGTTGAAAGGATAGCTGAGAAAGAAGAAATCAGATTCATGGTGGGGATAAGGGATTTACATAAGATTCCTGTGAGAACTTAAATTACCGCAAAAGATCTCTGTCTCTATGACATTGGATTTGTAGTTGAATCACTGTTTGAGCAAGGATGGTACAAAACTGGGGAACATCCAAGCAAGAGGAAAAACTTTGAATTTGTGGATATTGATAACTTGGATGAAAATGGAAAAGAAGATGCCCCTCTCAAGAAGAGTAACATGTCTCAAGTTGCTGCTGAAAGAATTGCTCTTGAAAGTTTGTCCTTGAAACAGTGTGAAAATGTGCTTGGAGGGAACAGAGATACTACTAATATAGCTGCGGGAGTGGAGTACATTTGGCTGTTGATCCAAATGCTAAGATCTGCGGCCTTTTGGTGGGGGAGACTCCTCGTCCCGATGTGCGGCCTACCCTTCCCCGACGGCCGGCGGCTCACCTGGCGCTGTCCGGCGTCCTCCGCCGGCAGCGTGTTCCTCTGGAGGTGGCTTTGAGAGACTTCGGTTGCGCCTCCGCCCTCATGGGCATCGGATCTGTCCGGTTTGGCGCGGCTGGATGGCGGCCTAGGCTCCTCCAGCTCGCTGGGGTGTGCCTTGCTTGATGCTGTCGGTGGCCGGCTACTGGGTCCCATAGCAGTGTAGATGCGGGAGGCCGCTGGATCTGGCCCGTCGGTTGGCGGGGAGGTGTGGTGTTGCTGGCTCTATGGTGTTGCTGGCGCGATGGTTTTATGAGAGGTGGGTGGGCCAGCGGAGGTGCAGTGCGTGGGGGTGATGATGGTGGGTAAGCTCCGGGCGAAAGCTTGTCCGGTCTTGCAGGATGGTGGCATCGGCGTCCGTGAACATCATCTCACCTCTGAGGAGGCGCCGCTATGGAGACCCGTATCCTCCGCAACCCTCGGATAGTGCTCTTCGGGTGAAAGCCTAAGGCCCGAGTCGAGTCATCATCGCTTCCCTCTTTGGGGCATTGCCTTGAAGAGCACCAGATCCCGTTTGTGCGATCCATGGGTTGGACACTCGTGACATTGTGGTCGGCAGATGTCCTTCTCGCAATGTGGATGTCTTTCATGGCTTCTTGTGCGACAACGATGGCGGCTTCGAGCGGAGCAGGGTTGCAGGTGAGTTTTGGTTGTCGGTCTCATCTGGTGTGTTCGAGGGGTCGCCGGGCTTCACTTTGTTCTTTTGAAGTCGGAGTTGTTGAGGAGGGCTGTTGCGGCGATGATGACACGAGACGGGTGGTCGGTTTCGACACTGGCTCGGCGCAGGCCCAGTGCTTTTCTCTTGCGATGCTTGTCAATAGAGTCAGAGCTTTCTGGTCACCGGCGTATGTGGTTGACTGTTTGGCATTGGCCGACGCAGGCCTCGACGCTTGTTTGCGGGGAGGGCGCATCAGTGGTAGTCGATGGTGGAGTCGGAGTCGCCCCAGCGGAGGCATGATGACGATGGCACCGGGTTGCAATCTCGACGACGTTTTCTCCTCGACAGTGTGTGTGCGTTCATGTGTGGGTTACCAGGTTGTCCTGTGTACCTTGTTTTTACGGGCGTTCATGATGTTTTTTGCCCAGTTTTCCGTTAATTAACCGGGCAACTCTCTTCGACCCTTTTTTTAATGAATCGGGGCCTAAATGACCACATTTCAAAAAAAATGCTGAGATCTTGAAGAGACTGCAGGTTGCAGAGGAGATTGCTACTAGACAGGCAGCTCAGTTGGTCACTGAAGAGAGAAGGAGAAAGATATGGAAATTCAAAAGAAATGCTTGGAGTTGGAGGTTAAAAGGCAACATGAACTGCTGCAACAGAACTTGAATTTTGATAGGGACATGTTTGAAGTGATGGGATCTCGAACTGCTGTTGATGGAATTGAGACTAGACATGAAAAAAAAAAAGAGAAAACTGAAGATCTAAATATTGATGACCCTCCAGAAGATCTTGATCCTGTAGATTATGAGGTGAGTCAAAACACCTTTGCTCAAAACACCTCTTGCATCCAAAGGGGAGCTGGAGGAGGAGCACCTCAGAGAGTAGCTGCTAACGATGACTTGTAATAAACTATCCCTACAATCGTAAATTCATCCATTGATAAATTGGGTAATATTGCCCAAAAAATTGGTGTTAATCTGGGAAAATATGAATAAATGATTTATCATAACTTGACTTTAATTAAATATGTTGAACAAACTACACTTGATTTAATTAAACAAGTCAATATCCAACATGATATGACTCCTGGAAAACCTAATAAAAAGGACTTTCTTGACACTAGAGAACATGATCTAGGGGAAATGATGTGTGATGATAATGATAGTGAACTGGGATCCAAAGATGAGAAGTGGGATCATATACAAAATTTCTTACCTAGGAGAACGAATAAAAATAAAAACAAGTTACCCCAACATTTGGGGGGGGGGGGGGTGTGTTGTTTGTTGTTGTGGTTTTTGTGTGTGTTTTGTGTGGGTTGGTGGGGTTTTTTTGTGGTTTTTGTGTAATACAAAAACAACAAAACAACCCACCCACAACACCACCCAGTTTGGGTTGGTTGGTTTTTTGGTTTTGTTTTTGGTTTTGTGTTTTTTGTGGTTTTTTTGTGTGTTTGTTTTGTTGGTGGGTGTTGGTGGGTTGTTGTTTGTTTTTTTTTGGTTTGAACACACCCCACCCCAACAACCCCCCCACCCCACCCAACACACCCCCCCAACCCAAACCCACACCGCCACACAAACCTCCAACCCCCAAACCACCCCCCCCACGCCCCACCCGCCCAACTCCCCGCGCCCCCCCCCTGCCTACCCATCAACACAGTTACCCCACATTTGGGGGGGGGGGGGGGGGGATGTTTGTTCTATCCCAAGACTTGACAAACTTGGCAAAAAGAAAGAAATCTATACCTAATAATAAATGGTCTATTGCTTCTGGCGGCACGTCACCGAAATTTCCCCCATAGTTGCAAAATATTACCCACCGATGTCACCTATACTATAAAAAACGTTTCACACAGGGTAATCCCCGTCTGGGCTGGCCCATGTATTAGGAACCTTCTATACTGCGCTCTGCGTGCTGGGAGAAGACAAAGCGCACCTGTTTGGGCCAGCCCATGTCTGGGCGGCCTCTTTATTAAATTTTGTTTTTTATTTCTCATTTTCCTTTTCCGTCTTCGTTTTTTCTACTTTAAATAATTTTGGACTTCCAAAAGTTCCGAAAACTAAAAAATGCGAATTTTGAAATAAAATGTTTAATAATTCATAAATGTTTGTGGATTCAGAAAATACTCATGTTTTTTTAAATGTTCCCATATTCAAAAAAATTCGCAATTTTGAAAACAAATGTTTGGGAAATAAAAAAAATTCATGTTTTATTTTTTTAATGAAATTGAACAAAATTTTGCCAATTCAAAAAAAATTCATGAATTGAAAAATATTCTAAAAATTCAAAAACTGTTCGTGACTTACAAAATAGTTTATTGATTCATAAAATATTCACTGATTCAGCAAATGATCATGCATTTTAAAAAAATCATGAATTTAAAAAATTATTCCACGAATTTCCATAAAAGTGTTCGTCGATTCTAGAAATGTTCGCCTATTCAAGAAAAATGTTTTTAAAAAATGTTAATAATTTTTATTTTTATTTTGAAAATAGTATAAAATATCCATTAATTCATAAAATGTTCATGATTTTAGAAAATGTTCAAAAGCTGTAAATATGTTAAAGAATTTTAAAAATGTTCACAATTTCAGTTATGTTCACGAGTTTAAAATGTTCATGGTTTTCAAAAAAATGTTCACGATTTCACGAAAATGAGAATGATAGTGTATCTTGGTGATGCAGCAAAATGTGTTTATGGCCATTGGAGATTATGATTTTTTTTCTCCCTTTGCAACACACGGGCCGTTTTGCTATAATATACAACTTGGTTAAAAATTGGAGGTATTTTCTAGAATATGAGAGGCTTTGGAGGGATATTAAACAAAGATTTCTCAGGGAGTTAATAATGGTTAAAAACTGTTGATTTTCTGGGGTTGCAGGAGACAATGAAACAAAAATATGTCTAGATTTGACCCGCAAAATATTTGTGCAAGCACAGATTTTCACTGCCACCACACACCCTCTAGGGGGAAGTCTAGGGGTCTCTTGCCTGGAGTTAATTATACTACCTTAGATGTAATATCTCAGGAAGATAAAGAGTCTTCTATCAAAATGACACTGCATGATGCTAAAAATAAATTCATATGAGATTTGGTTTTCGCAAATGGAGATGCACAACCTCATAAGAAAGCTAGATTTTTAGCAGAGAGCTCAACTAGATAGAATTATGCAAAAGATGAACTTAAATGGAAACAAAGAGCAAAAACTACAAAACTGCTTGAGGGAGAAGGTAATACTAAATACCTACATGCTAAAGCTAATGGAAGAAGGTACTACACAATACCTACATGTTAAAGCTAATGTGGCAACATACTCTAGTTTTTGCACACAAAAAGGAGTTTCCCTTAATACGGTTTTCTTGTTTCTCTTTGCATTTCGGCCTGTTTTTTTAATATATTTTTAAGAGTCAAGAAATTTAAAAAATCAAGGTATTAAAAATTTCATAATATTTGTGAAACTTTGTGATTATTAGTTTTCCACAATATTTAAAAAGTTTACAATATTGCTTTTAATTCTGAACATGTTTCAAAAAGGAACATTTTTTCAAATTTGTAACATTGAAAATTTCACATTCATTGTTCTGCAATACTATTAATATTTTGTTGAAAAAATAAAACATAAAATAAAAAAATAAAAAAGGAATTGTAAAAAAGTCAACATAAAAATATATATAAAGACTATATGGAAACCTTTTAGAAGGATTCTAAAACCATGAAAACCATAATTAGCTAATTGGACCAGCCTTGAAGCTATTTATCATTGTTATGACATGCAACAAGGAGCTCATGGTGCGGCTGAGCTCGGCAGGGCTATATGTCTCTGGTACTGATTCCTAATAGGAATCGCCTATGGGCGACAGTAGCGGGCCAGTCCACTTTGTGGCGTGGGTGCTACGCGCGTAGGTTCGCTCATTCCAGTTTTTTATTTTCTACGTTTCCTCTTTGGTTTTTATTTCACCGGTTTTTTCTTTTTCTTTTTCTTCTTATTTTATGCCTTGTTTTTTTTATTTTTTCAATGTTTTTTTCTTATTCTTTATATTTGGTTTTCTTTGTTTTTTTCTGGGTTTATTCGCTATTTTTGGTTTCTTCGCTTTTATATTTATGTATGTTGTCGTATTTCATTGATTTTGTTTTTTTAATACATGTCTACTTTCTTTTCATATATGTTGTATATTTTTTGTATATATTTAAAACATTTGTTTTATAAGTGCTTATCACTTTTGAAATACATGTTTAACATTTTTTTGAAAACATGTTTTGAATTTGTTTCCAAATACATGGTAAACAGTTTTTCAAATACATGTTGAAACATTCTTTGAAGGAAAACGCTTAGAAACAGTCAGGTGATTTCTGGGTTCGTCAGCCGCGTCGAGCGCCGTCTGATCGCACCCCATCGTGTGGTGCCCAGTGCGCGCGGAGTGCCTCTTTGTCCATCACGTGAGTTAGCATGCCCACTACCTGACGGCCCATAGCCCACCTATCGATGGTAACTGTATAGCGGCTAGCTAGCTCGCCTGAATCCCCTGAAAAAAAAGCTAACTCGCCTGAAGGTATGTGGTCCCGTGACTTAAGGGGCTGTTTGGATAGTGGCCGACGGTTACCACGCCAAAAATTTGGCGTTGACTGGCTATATGGGTGAACGTTTGGATTGAAGCCCAGCTTCCATTGCCATGCCAATATTTTGGTCATCCAGTTCAGATTTGACGCCCACGTATGGGCGAAACGCGGGCGGCTGATTCCTCCGCCAAATTTTTGGCTCGCCCTGATTTGGCGTGGCCGCCGTGGGCGTAATCCAAACGGCCCCTAACTGTCCATTTTTTTTTACTTTTATACATCACACGTACTGCTTTGCACATACCTACATATGTGATGCTACAAATAATCTCAAGATGATATGTTCAATAAATAAAAATCTCAAGATGAAGCACATAGCAAGCACCAAACGAGGATTTCAACACATCATGTTGATGTTGACCGTGGATGTTTGTTGGATTTGGTACTAGCAAGCTTATGAAGTCATCGTTGGTTTGGATATAGCAATGTTTAGAGTAGCATCCGTGACGCCACAACAGTTGAAGCATCACTAGAGCAGTCGGGTTGTCGTTGTAGCATTGTCGAAGCAGCCGTGCCACCGGCATCGCAACACCACCATGCTGGGAAGCACACCGTTGTAGCATCGTTGAAGCACTCGAGCCTACATCGTAGCATCGTCGTGGTCATCGAAGCACGCCCTCGTAGCATCGTAATGACCGTTTTGAAGCATGCCATCGTTGCGGTTGGTCGCAACATCGTCGCGGCCGTCGAAGCACGACGTCGCAACACCATCGAAGCAGCCGGATTGCCATCGTAGCATCGCCGCGGCTATTGAAGCACCTGTCGCGGCCGTCGAAGCACGACATCGCAACATCTTCGAAGCAGCCAGATTGCCATCGTAGCATCGCCGCGGCTATTGAAGCACCTGTCGCGGTCGTCGAAACACGATGTCGCAACATCATCAAAGTAGCCGTGTTGCCATCGTAGCATCGCCGCGGCTATTGAAGCACTTGTCGCGGCCGTCGAAACATGACGTCGCCACATCATCGAAGCAGCCAAGTTGCCATCGTAGGCTCATAGCACCCGTCGTGGTCGTCAGCACCCGGCACGGCCGTCGAAGCACGCCATCCTAACATCATTGAAGTAGCCAGGTTGCTGTCATAGCATCGCCGCAACCGTCAAAGCACGTAGCGACCGTCAACCATGCCGTCGCAACATCATCGTAGCATCACCATGGCCACCGAAGCACACCGTCGCCGTGCCATCATTGCGGCCGTTGAAGCTATCGTAGCAAGATCGTTGAAGCGGTCGAGCCTCCGTTGCAGCATGCCTTGAAGCAGTCAGGCCGTCACTACTTTTGATGTGACCGCAGCTCATGCCTATGGATGTTGGCATCAGGGTATGATCGTATATAATTGACCAAAAATCAGTCATCCAAAAAGAAAAAAAAAGTTTAAACTAGTCCTGATGGCCACAAGCCCACAACCCACTTGATGTGTGGAAAGCAATGCCTCCACGGCTCAGCACCCACGTGAAGAAAAAGGCTGAGCTAAGTCAGCGAATCGTACGGTGGAAGACACGTGTTTGTGGATTGATCATGCGGCTAGCGACCCGGCAGATTCGGCGCGCGTATCATCCGGATGACGCCTAGCGGTCGCCTTCTTTGAATGATAAAACACAATTTTCTTCACTTTTTAGTACATTTTACAAGCTTTTAAATTTCAAGAACACATATTTGAAACATGTGAAGATTTTTTAAATGTGACTTACATTTTTTGAATGTACGAAGCATGTTCATTGAATTGCATGAACATTGTTTATACATTTGTAGAAATCTATTTTTAAATATCACATACATTTAATTTTGAAATGTGTGACATTTTATATTTGTCACAGTTTTTGTACATATGATGGACATATTTTGTACATTTGTGCGACATGTTTCATACATATGATTAAAAATTTCCTTATTCATGATTTTTTTTGCTTTTTATATTCACATTTATACATTTTTTGTACGACAACAATATTTTTCTATACACATTTAGAAAATTGCAACTACAGGATTAACTTTATTTTTCAAAATTTTATGTAAGGTGTTTTTCTTACATATATACTGAAAATATTTCGAAATATAAACACAAGTAGAAAAAAGAGTGAAAAACGACAAAACGCGCAAGATGTCATCATGACATCAGGACGGCGCTGCAGCTGATAACTGGGACGGCCCAGTTCCAGCTCCTGCAGCGAGCCTTTCCTAGGCGCCGGAGCGGGTCAGTAATGTAGTGTCCCTCGCCTTAGTTTTGCCCTTTTTTCTCTGTGTTTTTCTTGATTTTTATGTTTTTGTTTGTTTTGTAAGTGTTTTGTTGTTTTTCTGTGTTCCTTTGATTTTTTACTTCTTCTTTTTTTCAACAAATGTCTATTTTTTAATATACATTGTACATTTTTTTATACACGTGGAGCACTTTTTTATACACGTTGAACATTTTTCAGTTATTTATTTTGGAAAAAAATCGAATACATGTAAAACATTTTCCAAATTCAAGCTGAACATTTTCTAATGGCACAATTTTTTTTTAAACTATGCAAACATTTTTTACATTGTACTCCCTCCGTTCCTGAATGTAAGTCTTTTAAGAGATTCCACTATAGACTACATACGGAGCAAAATGAATGAACTTATACTCTAAAAGACGTCTATATACATCTGAATGTAGTCTTTATAGTGGAATCTCTAAAAAGACTTATATTTAGGAACGGAGGGAGTATAATGTTTTTAAAAACATTATGAACATTTTTCGAAATGTGTGAATATTTTTATTTTAAATGTAATGTAAATTTTTTGGATGGTACTTATCATTTTTATACTATGCAAAAATTTAATCAAAATTTCACGTTTTTTTTGCGTAATGTGAACATTTTCGTGAAATGTCACGAACACTTTTTTTATGTGAAATATATATTTGAATTATGCAAAATAAAATTACAGTGGATAAACATTTTTTTTAAATGTCATGAACATTTATTTTGAAGTATGTGAATATTTTTAATGACATGAACTATTCTTTCAAATGCTATCAACACTTTTTTAAGTTGAGCAAACATTTTTTTACACTACATGAGCAATTAAATTTTTAGGATTCAAATAAAATATATATTTATTTGATAAATATAAACAAAAGTAATAAAAACATGCGCTAGGAGCCAGCCCTCCCTCCTGCTAGGGACGGCCTATTGGGAGGGGAGTTGCGTATGAGGCTAAGGGCTCTTCCGTCTTGCTATAAGCGAGATAAAGCCCCTCCCGGCTGCCTTGACTAGTTGCCTGTGTGATCCTAAGGGCCAAACATTAGAATGGCATTAAAGTAACTAGTTGGGCCCTAGCTACGGACAAGTGAAAGAAGGCCTAATCTCGGAGTTAGATTTTCTGTTCTCGACTCCACGAGGGCCACATTCTTGCAAAATAATCAAAACAACTTTCATGTTTCAAAATTCTGAAAAGCATGTACATAGGGATGTATATTGCGCGTTTGTAAATCTGCATGATGAATTTCCTTTATGTGAGATAAAAATAATAATACAATTTTAGGTCACATAGAATTGTATTTCATCATGACACTTTACAAAAAAGCAGTATACTTTCCAACGTGGACGTGCGTTTTTTTTTTTGAAATTTGAAACTGATATGTGATTTTTTAACAAGAAAATCAGGTTACATGGAGGCCGAGCTGCATTAGCAATTTCTGCTTAACTCGTCGCCCAAAAGTCTGTCTCCGTCACTCCGACTGACTCCAATAAGAAGAGTTGGAGGAAAGTAAACCCCGCTGATTCTAACAAAAGCCCACGTCAATTTCTCCCTAGGCCCTCAACCCCATAACTCCATCGGCAATCATCAAATGGACATCATCAAATTCCAGCGGACAAGTTCGGATGTGTCCCTTGTCCACTGAAGAAAGGAGAGAGAAGGGAGGAGACAGAAAAATGGGTTTGTGGTGGGGTGTGAGGCTGACTTGGCCTCGTCCGCAGGCGTTCGTACCCCTCAAATCTCCCCTAGTTTGGGGACTGTTTATAGGGTTCAGATGCTCCAGACCAGTCTGCAGACATTGGTCTGAATATTTGAGAAAACATTTTGTGATCCACCGTGGAGAAGCCCTAGATCCGTAGGAAATCTTCCCTAGGTTAGTAACGTTATTACTCGACGTTTCTGGCTATGTACACTTAGGCCGAAGCTGGCACGCCCCGTACGTCCTCCCTCTTCCTCCTTATTCCAAATCAGAAACTATTTCTGTAATACTCCTATAATAGTTTCCTCACGTCTCACCTACTCAACTATCGATCGATTCTGCCGTGGCAGAATCAGACACGTCACCACGGCCCTGTTGCAAATACTATGCAACTCTGCTTCCGCCCTACGATCCTGGAACAGGGAGCCACGGGCAGATCCATGGTTTCCAGTCCTCCACCTACGAACTGCAGCTGCAGGCATTGTCGTCGTCCCTCGAACTGCAGCAGCACAGTCGTCAGCAGTCGCCGCCTGTAGTCTGCAGCCAGTGGATCTCGCGCCGCCCTGCACTGTCTCGGCGGAGGACAAAGCGGCAGATCGCGGCGGTCACGTCAATCCGTATCGCGGCCGCCCGCGAGATAGATGGCTGGCTGGACCGCACGGATCATATCGAACACCCCGGAAGCAAGAATCTAGCTACCGGTAAAGATGAAAACAACCTACCGGCGGGTGGTTGGGAGGGCCGCCGTCGTCTTTGCGTCGTCTCGCGGCCCGCGTCGTGTGGCGGCGGCGTGGCGCGGCGCCTGATCGATCTCTTGAGTGCTTCACCTGACCGAACCGGTAGGGACCGAGGACCAGTGGGCGCACGGACACGGGGACGGGGTAGCCAACGAGAGGATCTGATGCCAATACTAGCACCACACTTGCCGGATACGATTCGTATGGATAGAGCCCCACCCCTCGTGCGCTGCTGCTAATCATATGCACCAGCTTTGTTCCATCGGCCCGGTCCTTGTTTTTCTTTTTCGCCCATTCTGTTGGCTTTCTCAAGTGTCAAGCAACTAAGCAAAAGATGAAAAGATCGTGTGTTTGCAAAGGAAGCGAAGGAGCGATGCTTTACTGATGCTCGTGGTCAATTTTCGTGTTTTGATCCTTTGGCAAAGTTTAGCTGGATCTAACCCTTGTTTGAAAGTATTTCAGGCGAGTCAACGACGGTAGGGTTGCATAGCCTACCGCTAGGCCTCCAGGCGGTAGGTTAACGGCAGCTGCCGTCAACCAACCGTATTGGGACTGACGTGGCCTAACGGCACTACCGCCAGGGTGGACGGCGGTAGGGTAGTTAAAGGCTTAAAGCTACCGCCACCCTCCTCGGCGGCAGGGTGTGCCAGGTCCTGCGCGTGCGCCAGGTTCTGTAAAAGAAACTCGAGGGAAATTTACGGTAGGATTTCACACCCTACCGTCCGGCGGTCTGGCGGTAGGTTCCCCTGTAACCGCAAATCACAAAGATTTTGCGGTAAGCTGTGAGAACCTACCGCCGTAGTTCCTGGCGGTAAGATCCTCTATCACTTATTTTTTAGCAGATCTTAATCATTTCAATTACAAATATGAATGATAGTTCAACACAGCAGTAATAGTGTTTGCAAATCAAAATATGATGATCTCACACATTATAACATGCATCACAAATCGTTGTAAATGATAGTTCAACATATCAAATAGGTTCACACGTTCAACATAGTAAATAGGCAGCAAATCGACAACACCAAGTAGTTCGACATAGCAAACAAGTTCTCTTCACAGCTCAACACAACTAGTTTAACTAAGCGAGTTCAACATAACCATATCACTTGTTCCTCCCCCTCTTGACGGTACACTCCTCGCTTCTCTTTGAGTGGGTTTCATCCGGCTTCTTCGTGCGACGAGGACGCTCTTTTTGAAACGGGGATGGACTCTTCGGCTGTCTCCCCCTCTTGTCCTGGGTTGGCTAGGTTGGATGAGTCGGTGGAGGTCTGTCATCGTCATCTTACTCCTCCTCCTCCTCATCTCCTTCCTCGGCTTGCTCCTCTTCCGCTTCTTCCTTGTCATCTTCTCCCTCGTCCTCCTCAACAACGCGAAACGACGAGGCGACATGGGTAGAGGAAGCTCCATCGGCGTGGCTCGATGAAGCGATGGCACGCATCGACCCTCCATGAACAGGAACATGGACATCGGCCGTGGTAGCGCACCCAAGCATGCCCACTATCTTACGACAACGGGTCATGAACTTCTGCAATAACAAACAACCAAGAACATAATATGGATTAACTTTAGGGTTACAATTAAACTATAACATGGCTAGGAGGCTCGATGTTACCTTCACCGTTTCCCTCAGCTTGCTATCAGATTCCACGGTCCCGGGGTCATAAGCAAGTGCGTCCGAGCCATAAAAAATGCTTCTGTTAAGCTGCGAAGCCTACAAATGTAAGCATCATTTGTAAGTCAGTGACATTGACTAAAGCAGTTTTCATCCAACTGCTAAGAGCTCAAAACAATAGAGAACACAACTTACCACTCTATTCATCAAGGGTGCATACTCCCTGAATTCACCTTTGAGCTCTCTGAGACTGTCATGATAGGCTTCATCATCGGAGTCATCCTCCTCCAGTGATGCGATATCAACTGACGTCCATTGTGGCCTCAGGCTCAAACGATACTTCACGCCATCGTCATACCACTTCATGTGTTCATTGTACGCATCCCAGTTAACCGCTCTCCTCTTGTCGTCTTTGCGATACCTCCTCTCGTCCCACGCTTTCACGTGCTCCGCGTGCTCGTGCCCCCAGTCTATGATCGACTGACAATTCTTCCTACTCTTCCTGCGAGACATAAGAAACAATAAAACATAAAACATTGCAATAGAGAACAATGCCCTCACCAGTGAAGGTCGAAGCTACCGGTGTCGGTGGGGTATTATGGAACATACCAAATTGCGTGGCCACACGCTATGGTAAGTGCCACTCGACGGTGTACACACATATCATTGGCACAATGCACCGGCAGACAAGCCTATCCTCGTAGCACATCGCGTTAAGCTCGAACCCCGTTTCCCGGTCGTGGTACGACCGCCAGTTGACCTATAAAAAGATTGGTAAGAACCGTGAAAGTGGCTACCAAACGATTGGTAGGCTAGTTGGTATACCTGGTAAGTTGTCAGGTTGTCCAGCTCGTTGGTGAAGACTTTGTACACCGCACTGGCCTTGCCCATGTAGAGCTTCACCTTGTCCCAAGCGTATGCGGTGGTCGGGTATCGAGCACTATCGCCTTCTTCGCCATACTCCGTCCATGTACGTCGGCCATCTTTCTAAGTACAGCCGACCGACAACCGCTCCCACATCCAAATAGAGAGGGCCCAGCCAAATCCACACATTCTGGACTTCTCTTCGGTCCTCTGCGCTGCATCGTCCAGCTATAAACACCAATTGATGATCATTTAACACAATCTAAAGCAGTATACATACGTCCATAAATGAATATTGAGATATTTATCGTACAGGGCGGTATAGGTACGCGAGGCCGATGGACCCCCAGATGTACCCTGCATCCCAGTCGGCCAGGAAGTCCAGATACATCCATAGGGCGGTGTCCCACGAGCAGTCTGAAAACACGACCTCCGTCAGAAGGTACCACAAGTAGGCCCTCGCGTACTGCTCCACAGTCCGCGCATCGGCATCTTTCGGGCATATGGCCCGGTTGTTCTGGATCCACACGAGTGGTACACCGGATGTTCGGTTATCTCGGGTGGCGGGGCAGTCGCCGATGAGGGCAGTGACCCTCTGCTGCTAGGTTTTCTTGTCCACTCTCCCAGTGGGAGCCTGGCCCTGGATCGGTAGGGCCGTGATCATGGCGAAGGCCTCGAGCGTCACCTCCATCTCACCACATGGGAGATGGAAACTATGCGTCTTGGGGTGCCACCGATCGACCAATGCTGTGAGAGCTGAGTGGACAAGCGTCGGCGGCTTTCGCTTGAACTGAACCACGAAACCCAGCACTCGTGCTCTCTTGGAGTACGGCGTGTAGCGTTCATCATAATGCATGTGAACGGCCTTGGTGTGGCCCCTCATCCGCAATGGGGGTAGCATATGTCAAAATGTAAACGGAAATAGTAACTTCATTTCTCATAATAACCAATTTTGGTGCAACAACTTGATCATAGTTATTACCACTCCATTCTCCATAAAACGGGCGCGATGACCGTTGTCGAACGCGTGGTCAAGCATGGTGTACTTAGTGCCGATGGTGGGCGCAAGGGGGGGCCTCCTGAATTTTTTTGCAAATGAATCATGTCATATTCAATCAACATGCATCATATCATATTAATCAATTCTAGCATATTCAACTTACATCAATCAATAAATATATCATAAAAGATATAATTAACAATGGAATATGCAAATGAATCATGTTAGTCAAACTAAAAACCTAGTTACTATATCAATACGAATGAATCATATTTAATCAAACTAAAAATCGTATTGAACCACCAATCAGATATATCCATCATATCTCTAACCAATCGTTTTTATCCATATCACACTAACCAATCATATTCAACCACATCACCGCATCAATCATATTCAACCACATCAAATATCAATGAACAATTCAAAAAAATGAACATGAACTATGGTTCATGTTGATACTATATAGAAACATGAACTAGGATTCATCTACTAGATGAAATGGGGTTCTATCAAATTCAATCATATTCAACCACATCAAACATCAATGAACAATTCAAAAAAAATATGAACATGAACTAGGGTTCATGTTGATACTATATAGAAACATGAACTAGGGTTCATCTACTAGATGAAGTAGGGTTCTATCATATTCAGCCACATCAAACATCATATTACTCTTAACTAAACAAACCTAACAACAACAAAAATAAAAAATTACTAGATGAAATAGGGTTCATCTTGTGCCAAATAATGCATCGAATCGAAAGATTTTTAACTAAAATGATTGGAGGGATTGAGAGAGCTTACTTTTCTCGTTACGGAGCCATCTCGATCTGCAAAAATGGTGGAGAAACGAAGAAGATCGGATGTGGGGGAGTGGAGGGGATGAGAGAGGAGTTCCTCGCGCAAGGGAGAAGATGGGGGCTGGGGTTCATGGGTGGGCCCCGCGCCCCGGCCCCCGCGGGTTTATAACTGTTGGGCACCTACTGCCTGGGCCTTTGGCGATAGGGTTGCATAGCCTACCGCCGAGCACTACAAAAAAATACACTTTCGTGATGATACGTGTTTGTCATAGTAGGTCACGTTTTCTGTCATGCATGTACATCCATGACGATTTTATGACAGAATCAAGATAGTCATACCTGTGCTGTCGTAGAAGTGTTCCATGACATTACCAAAATTATCATCACGGAAGTGTCCACTTCCATGACGATAAATCGCGCATCATAGAAGTGCTTTCGTCAAGGGTAACCGACATGTGGCATCCACCGTAATGGGTCGCCGTTAAGCTATCGGGTCCGGTTTTGGATCCGATAACCTACTAACAGCCATGACCAATGGCGATTTTCCACGTGTAAAATTCTCATTGGCCGACGGAAGCACGTGTCAGCTTCGCGTTGGCACAGATGTCACTCATCCAATGGGCGAGATGCGCCTATGATATGTTGACACGTGGACCGGCCCAGAAGTGGCCCATAAAGATTAAATGGGCCGGCCCAGCTAAAGGCCCACAAGATTTTGCAGACCATAATGGGCCGGCCCATTAACAGGCTGCCATGTTTTGGGCCAAATGCTGGCCCATATTTGATTCGGTCTATTAACAGCCTGCCATGTTCTGGGCCTAATAAGGACCCATATGAGATCCGGCCCATTAATAGCCTACCACGTTCTGGGTCATATTACGACCCATATCTGATCCGGCTCTTTAAGAGCCTTTCATTCTTTGGGCTAAATTATGGCCCATATCAGATTCGGCACGTCAACTGGACGCTGTGCTTTTGGGCCCACTTGAGGCCCGATTAGGATTTCTGTTTGCTAAAGGCCCATTTAATAGTACGGCCTGATATTAGTTTCGGCCTGTTAAAGGCCCGTTTAACATTTCGGCCCGATGTTTATTTCGGCCTGTTAAAAGCCCGTCATATAGTTGGGCCTAATTATGGCCCACTTTGCATCCGGCCTGCTCATAGTCGATAATCTGGTTGGGCCAAACAAGGACCGAGATAATTTTGGCCTGTTAACGGCCCGTGATGTGATTGGCACAATCATGGGCCGGGGTCTATTTTGGCCTGTTGTCGGCCCGTGAGCTGTTCGGCATGTTTCAGGCCCAACCTACTTTTCAGCCTACTAAAAGCCCATTGAATTTTCTTGCCAAAATAGGGCCGGTGGTTTACTTGGCCTATTAAAAGCCCGAAACTACTAGTGGGCCAGTTTACATTTAGGCCTATTAACGGACCAAGATGACTGGGCCCATGATGCGGTCCATGTATAGTGATTTGCATGACGGCCCAATTATGTACCGTAATTTTATGGTTTGGCCGGTTTACTTTTCATGGAGCGAAGACAGGATATATATATATATATATATATACAGTAAAATAACTGTAGCATCGTGAATAAGAAAAAACCTAGACTATACAATAAAGAAATTACGGCATATTACATCCACTGGGCATCAAAGTTCGCCATTATGATAATAAAGCACAAGCAGACATCAGATTACATACACTGGGCATCAAAGATCGCCACCAGTGCAAATAAACACACCGAAAAAATAATATACAAAACCGACAACACTTCAATAGAGTTCAAGAAAGGTTAGCCCTGCTCGGGAGCTGCAGCGCAAGCAGCTGAGCAAGCTGATGAGACTGCGCTTGTTTGACGCTTATATCCTTCTCACTCTGAAAGAGAAACAAGCAGACAGATGACAGGTTTTGCACATATAAGTATCAGTGCTGACAATTCATCACATTTTTTATTGGCGAATAAAGAGACACAATTTAAAATAGCATTAACACAATATGGCATTGTTCAGGTTAAGACATGGCAGGAAATGACATTGTGAAGGAGTTGGCAGCTTCACGACACCACTGGATTACAGATCAAGAACTCATAAGTATCAATGGTTAGTGTGCTGTCAATTTATCCCATTTCAGATTGGCAAATAAAGAGACGGTTTAAATAATAGTAGAATGATATGACATTGTTCATAGTTAAGACATTGCAGAATATGACATTGTGCTGTAGTGGGTAGTTTCACCACAACACTGGATTACGGATCAAGAACAGAAGCATACATGCAGTGCAAAAGAAGATCACTTGCTCTGTATAGTTTAATTTACATGGTATGAAGAAGGAACTTGGTTGTACAACTGAAAACTTAAATTGAGAAGGACAAACTTTTGTTTATGAACTTCATAATAAACTTTAAACATGCAATTTGATGCAAACACCAAAAATAAATAGCTGTTGCAGTCATGCCTAACCAAATATACACAACAAAGTTTGAAGGCTTGAGAAGGACAAACTTACATTAGTTGTGAAGACCGGCTCTATAAAGCCCTTGTCCATTCTGATGGGGGGGGGGGGGGGGCAATTCAAGAAGTTTACCACAAATCTCTTCATAACATTGCCTTTATCATACATTTTGTTAAGAGTAAATATAGATGTGATAATAAAAAAAATGGAGATATTTAAGATAAGATGAAGAGTGATGCTACATAACCAAGTAGCTATAAATGTAAGTACAGCGATACAGGCAAAAGGTACAGCTAAGAGCAATGCCGAGCTAAACTTCTTCAGTACCATTGGTGTTATCCAACCTTATGGTAAGAGTAAATATAGATCTGATGTGTAGAAAATGGAGGGCAAAGGAAAATAAGCTGCAGAGTGATGGTACATGAACAACTAGCTATCAATATAAGTACACTGATAAAGGACAGCAGGTACTTACAAGAACAATGCAGAGCTAAACTTTTTCATTGGCATTGGGTATATTCTACATTAATGTAACCATTAATACATATCTGATAATTTTGAGTGAACAATTGATAAGCAAGCTATCATGCATACTGCTATCACATAATGAAGCAGGTATGAATGCAAGTACAGTGATATAGGACAACAGGTACTAACAAGAGCAAAGCAGCGGGCAGCATATTTGCGATATCCTGTCGTCCTTTTCAAACCGGAATTCTTCTTCGAGCAGATTTCCTGCAAAAGAGGTCCGTAAGGCACATGCGGAAAAGTAGAAGTTCAAATTGTCATGTGATATCATAGACAGTACCTCATCCTGGGAACGAGAGCAGTGCATAACAAGGTTTTTCCATTCAATGTCTTCTAAATTTAGCATAGGAGACATCACCGGAAGTTCGTTTATAGACTTGCCATCAAAATGTGATTTCCTCAGGTAACACCGATACTGCTGCAATGCTTCCTTGAAAAGCTCAAGCAAGCTTTGCTTGTCATGACTATCCAGATTGACCCTCGCCTACTTACAACAATGTAATGTAAATCATTGATGTGTTCAATCAGCAGAAAACAGGAAAATAATCACCATGAATAATAGCACTTACACGTAAGTGGGACAGGAAGATGTGAAAATGGTGTTTGTCTTCACTATAATCTTCCCATGATGGGAATATATGCACGTAGTCCCTAACAACATTGAAAGCATTGTCTTTTAAACTGGGAATAACTGGAATGGGGTTCCAATCTGCAGGAATTGGCCGTCTCTGCAGTTGGGATAGGTCTTCGGCCGGTGGACTTGCTGTACTTTTTGCTGGAGTGGGATTTTTCTGTGGTACGGCTGGTGCTATGGCAACTGAAATTGGCATACCTTTTGCTGGAGTGCAGGTCCTGTGTGGTGGGGCTAGTGGTGTGGCCAGTGAAGTATGGGTACAGTCTGCTGGAGTCGGTCCTACGTTTTGTGTCACTGGTTGTAGAGCCAATATAAGTGGGGTGCTATCTGATTTCTCCGGCACCACCACGTTTTTCAAGGACTTTGCTGGTGCTCCTTCAGGTTCGGCAATCACCCTCTTTCTTTTTGATGTCTGGTGCGCAAGAACAGCATTTGAGTGAAAAAACATGGTATGATGACAGATGGAATATGTATTGATAATGGATGGGCATGGCATCTTGACATATATGATGAGTAAACTAAGCAGATGGCGGTGCAACAAAGTAGAAGAAATGCAAGACACCTTATGCAAGATACGCGCAATCAATAAAACCTTGCCAAATTAGAATAGGCACCTTGATGGGTGAACAGGACAGGCCATCTGCCTTCGACTCCTCGAGGTCAAAATAGTCATTAGGATCATATTCTGAACAAGAATCTGCAGGTGGGGAGCGTATGAGTTTTATTGCATCCAGAATGGAACTCAATGCCTTGGTGCCAATTTTGTTAGTCATTGTAGTGTTCCACAATATTCTTCTGATGCGCGCATTCTCATATTCATTGTGATTACGTACAATATCTGAGAAGCATGAAAACATAAATAGTAGTGAGATTATCTTTGTAGTGCAGAGGATATTCTAATATAGGGGCTCCCTGTAAACCCTTGTGTGCTATCACTAGATTCTGATGAGAGAGCCCATGTGTGCTATAATATGGTGCGTGCATTAATATAATCTGGCACAAGTACACAAAAAAATAGGCTCCAGAAGTAAGGATAGTTGGCAGATGATAGGTTCATAATATACTGTATAGAGAGTTTATTGCCAAACCATGATAACAAGAGCACACAGCAACTAGGCAGATCGTAGTGTACATAAAAGGGGTACACCATAACCAGCATATATAAATCGGGAAAGTGGAAGTGGCTGGAAAATACGGTGTTGTATTGCTGCTACTAATTGAAAGCCTATCGATCACGTACAAGCCAGCTCTATCAGCTAATGACTGGAGATGTCCCTGCTCCCCTTCCTGACAAGGAACATACTGTACGTACTAAATACAGAATAACAAAAGAGGAACATGTTAAAGAACAGAAGAGGAAGCATATTCGTGAGATTCCGCTTCTTTCAATACAATGTTGGTTGCCCACTCATGATGAATCACAGCGCCCAAAGAAATGCAATTCCATGTTGTCTCTCTATATGTGGCCACATGCATTTAGAAAATCAAGTGGGAGCATTAGCTGACCAATTAAATGTGTGTCTGTTAACTAATATCAGTATCATATCACAATTCGTATTTGAAGAAGTAAGCTTTGGACTTATGATTGGTGTGTTGTTTAGCTTCAAGAGTGGACTGCTGCTAGTGCGACACAAAGCAGCTACACAGATCATAGTGTAGATATAACGGGAAAACCTTAAGCATCACAAGTAAAATCAGGAAAGTGGAACTTGCTGGAAAATATGGGCTACTATTGCTGGTACGGCTAGAAAGGCTTCGGATACCAGCTCTCTTCAACTGAAGGTGCGGTACTGTTAATATCAGTGTAACTCTCAAAGGCGACATAGCTCCCCGCATTTCCTTGTAATCTTATAGGACTCAAGTGGGCAGGCCACTACAATTCCTATTCCTATGTTTACAAAATCCTACGAATCAAAGAGGCCCGAAGAGTTGAAAGTGTCCATCACAACCGACCGAATAGACCTCTACACTGCAAATGTCCCTGCTCCTCTTCACTACAAGGAACATACTGTACTGCTATTATACTCCCTCCGTTCCAAAATATAAGTCTTTGTAGAGATTTCCACTATGGATCACATACAGATGTATACAGATACATTTTAGAGTGTAGATTCACTCATTTTGCTCCATATGTAGTCCATGGTGGAATCTATACAAAGACTTGTATTTAGGAACGGAGACAGTACTTATTAAAGAAGAACAGAAGAGGAACATGCTAAAGAAGAGCAAGCAGATTTTGGATAATAAAATCTTCATTGTGCAGTGCCCACACATGATGAACCAGAGCGCATTAAGAATGCAACTCCATGCTGTCTCTCTATATGTGGTGCATGTGCTTTTCGAAAGTAAAGTAGGAACATTAGCTGACCAATTAAACATTATCTGTTTTAGTAATATTAGCTTCATATCAGATTCGTATTTGAGCAACAAGTTTGGAATTATGAGTGGCACATTGTTTAGCTTGATGGATTGAGGAGCAGTGCTAAGCAGCTACGATGATGGTACTGAATATAAAGGAATGTCTGCATGCAAGTTGCGTGACTTTCGTCATTTGGGTCAGTCGACCATTTCAGGCGGTTGGATGAAGATCTGACGTCTCCTAACCCTTCTTCTTCCTCGTCTCTGATTCTTCCCCTACAGAACACCGCACGGGCCGCCGGCCGAACCACCGGCCCCGACCCTCCCCCGCCCTCCCCTGAACCGCCCCCACCGCCTGTGTTCCTCCGCCACCCCACCCCCACCCCCGCCCCCACCCGCGTTGAGTTTTTTTTCATTCAGCGAGGCCCCACCACCGCCCCCCACAACCACCGTCCCCACCCGAGCCCCTTCCTTCCCTCCGGTGAACTTTGGCGAGCTCTCAAAAATTGACTGACCCAATTTTGAAATTTAGTCTACTATCATTTAATTAGTGTGGAATATAAAAGGGGAAAACCATAAACATTGCGAGTATAGTGTTGAGCGTGCCATGGCGAATCTGAAGGTGCAAACCGGACAAAGGCAACTTCGCAACCAATGTTTGGTTTCAACTAACAAGTAAGATCCTAAGTGATGGACAAGAAATCACAGTAAAGCAGTGGCGATCTATTTTCTTGCTGCGATAAATAAGTTGAGCAGATACGAAAGAGTACCGCCTCTGGTGCGGCGTCGTGTATGCATCTGCTGAGAATTTGACGGTGCTGTGGTAGCGATGGCTGTCGGCAGCATGGAAGCAGATCTAGGAGGGTAGACGGTGGCAGCGGGGGAAATATCCCGGCGCGGTGGGCGAGACGGTCGTAGGAGCAGCGCTGGCAAGGTGGACGACGGCGGGGATGAAGCGAGAGGACATGATCCAAGGATCCTGGTCCGAAGCCGTGGATGAGAGAGGTCGATCTCTTGTAATGGATGACGGCGTCGGGGTATCAGCTCTGGCATGGTGGAGGAGGACGACGGTGGATGGGGTGGCGGGCGGAGGAGGCAGGGGTGGAGAGGGTGTTTTGGCGCCCACGGAGTACGAATGGGGAAATGGAGGGAGAGAGGTAGGGGGGAACCATGTCTGTTGGACGCGCTTGTCTCAAATGCGGGGAAGGTTACCAACTTATCCCCCATTTAAAATTTTAGACATCACAGGAATATTGGGCTGCTGGGGATACACCGAATATTTGCCGACGGAGATTTCGGCCGAGGAGAGCTTGTTTTGGCGCCCACCGTGTATGAATCTGGGTGAGAGGTGATTTTGGCCGAGGAGACACTGTGTTTTGGCGCCCACCATGTATGAATCCAGGTGAGAGGCGGTTATGTCACGTTTGAGTAAAATTACAAACCTGCCCCTATCACCTATTGAAATCGAGTCGACTTGTGTTGCATGTCAGGGACAGGCAGTAATTTCCATATCCCATATTTTGGTTTCGGGCGATTACTGCGAATTTGGCCGCTTCATTCAATTTTTTTAGAAAAAGCTTGCACGTTTACCATGCCAACTCAATTCCAATCCATTTTGTATTCTTTTTTTTTCGTGCAGGATCTATTTTCGATTTGAACAAAATTCTATATACATCATTTTTTTATATATACTTTCAAAAGCACAACAAATAATTCTGCTCCTTTATATATATAATATGATTTACAAATACAATGATCTCAAAATCATAAGGTTGAATTCAAAATTTTTAAACCAAATTATGTTCTACTCAAATGTATGGATCAGTAATATCTAGATATTAAATAACATAGATGCGTGCGAATTCATATGAGTATGCATGTTTGATAGATCAATTTTGGTTCGAGTATGAATTACATTTATCATCATCTCGAATTCAAATATTTGAATCCCTTTTATGTTGACATTTTCTATACACGCAACTAAATATTTGAATCTCCTTTCACGCCCATCTCTCTCGCGTGCTCCTTCATGTAGCTATCACTCTCTTTTCTCCAGCTCACCCGCACGCTCACTTCATGTTTCTCCTATTTTCGCAAACATGGTCTCTCGTCGTCACCCTTGAGAAGTGTCACACTCTCCCTATCATTATACATTACACAGTTTTCATTATCTCTCATGTCTCTATTGTTCTCTGGTATCACTAGGTACCTAAGCTTTCTTTTTCACCGCCACACACACACTCTCACTCGTCTTTCACTTTGTCTTTCTCTCTAGGGTTCTCTCACACACCCTATATCTTTCTAGATATGACTCCTACCACTAGAATTACTCTCTCCCGTACACACAACGTTTGTTGGGGTCTCCTTTCCGTCTTCATCTTAGTTATAAAACTGACATTATTCATTTGTTTATCGATCAGACAAACTCCCCCCTTCTCTCTCTCACTCACACACACAACTCCTGCTTCCACTCCCCCTCCCGACTACCGTCTCTCTCTCACACACACACAAAACTCTCGCTTTCGCACCCCCTACTCGTATTTCTCCCACAAACATTGAGCGACCAGCCTCCATATAGGTTTATACATCTGCACACTCTTGCTTCCACTATCTCGTACATGTCTCTCTCGCGCTCCTTGTATCTATGTAGATTTTTGTCCCTTCTTGAGACATGCCCTCTCGATCGTGCACACACACACTATCGCCTCATTTTATGGCGATACCTCTCGCACGCACACTCTTTGTGTCTTTGTCACACACAAACTCTGTCCTCCTCCTCTCTCCCTCTCTCTCACACACACCACACACACACACATGGGCTTTTTGCAACAATATACCACTTCTCAAATCTTGAAACCAACCACATTCCTCCCTTATCTCATCAAAACCGCCAAAGGAATATATTTTGAGTGAAACATAACATATTTTTAGTGATTTACGTATTTCAAAACTAGACTCTTTTCTATCAAATCGGTGAATATGTATTAATCTACTTTGAATGTGTGGCAACGCATTGGCACATTGCTAGTTCTTACTGTATAATTTTTTGGACACCAGACAAACGGTGGAGTACATATACGAAGAGAAGAGGCGCACGCACGCAGTCGGTCCCTCGCTGTCTCGCCCACATGAGAGTTACGTAAAGGCACCGTAAGCAAATAAACCCTAGGTGCATGATTGCTGCATGCGCGGGTACCGGGTATGTGGTGGAGCTCACCTTTGTAGGAATAGTCAGCTCGCGTGATAATTTGATCCATAGGAGTTGATGGTCGGGACCACAGGTGAACGACCTGGAGGCGGTGGCTCGCTAGTTGCCACTGATCGAGTAGCCACGTTTAAAATATCATTTTTTAGCGGGGTAAGAGTTTCGATTTTCAATGGCGCGTTATACTCCCTCCATTTTTATTTACTCCGCATATTAGAGTTGACTGAAGTCAAACTTCGTAAAGTTTGACCAAGTTTATAGAAAAGAATATAAATATTTACCATAACAAATATATATGATGCAAAAGTACATTCAATAACGAATCTAATGGTATTGATTTGTTATTGTACATGTCAATATTTTTGTCTATAAACTTTGTCAAAGTTTACAAATCTTGACTTTGACCAATGCTAACATGCGGAGTAAATAAAAACGGAGGGAGTACTAGTTTTTAGAACGATTGGTATGGAGCGAAAATGAAATTCATAACTACTAACTCCATCTTGGTTTACTAGTCCCCATCGTATTTTGGGACAAAGTTTGTCCACGAATTTTACTTGTAAAATGTGAATGGAAAATGAGATTTTGTTATACCCAAATAAAAAAGGACCGGAGGGAGTGATTGCTCTGACACGTACGCGACCTCTCATAGCGCAGGCATTGAACCGGTGCACCGCCCAAGAGGGCCCCACTCGCTGCAGGCCAGGCTGAACACGCTTCCTCGCCGCATGCAACCGGCTTCAGACTGCCCCGCCTGCCTCCATTGAATCCGTGCGTGTGCCGACAGCACGTCCTTCCGTGAGCCGGCCAGCATTTTAGAACACAACGCCGGTTGGCTTCTCTCGTCCGCCCGCTATTTAAACGAGGCAGACGCCTGGCAAGAACCGCACCACACCGCCGCTCCCCATATCCTCCTTGCAACATTTTCTCCACACTCTCCATAGCATCCGGTGAGCAGGAAGACGAGTTTTCCGGCATAAAAGCCGGCTGGGTGCCCCAATGAGCCAGGCAACTCGCTGCCCCACCTTCCTCCCCTCCCCAGGCCATCAGTACCATGGGCGAGGCTGTAGGCGGGCAAGCGGAGGAGCAAGCCGCCGCTCCAAGCTGGGCCCTGGTGCATCAACTCGACGCTCCAAGCTTGCTCGCAGAGGAGTGGCCAGTTGCTGCACGCCGGCAATGGGGGACCACGACGTCCAGTGCATCGTGGTTGGTCGCGCCATCTGACGCAAACGTTGGCGGAACCGCGGCATGCTAGCGGAGGTGGCCAACACGTCCGCGACCACCGCCGACACCGAGGAATAGTAGACCACGGGAGCCGCCGCCGCTCCGAACCCACGAATGCTACGACCACGCGTCACCGGCATAGACACCCGGTGTGTTGCCCGGTTTGGCTCAAAACATCGTGGACCCCAGCCGCGGCTGGCATTAGAAATTATACCTGCTTCCAGAAGTTATTCGGGTTTAGTCAAAAAATGTCCAAAATATAATTAATTACGTATGGTCTTGACTTGTTGTGCTCGCACTGGTAGTAGGAACTAGAGATTTTTCTTTATTTATAACTCTCCTCACATTTTTTTTGGCTTTGAAGTGAATCATGGTTGTGGACATTATCTATGAATGTGCAGATATCTGTGAACATGAGTTTGATGTGGAAGTTGAACTTGGAATGTTGGGCTTGCGTGTGAACTATACCATGTCCAATGGTTCGTCTGTTATTGTTTGGAAAGTAATGGCTGTTATTACATGACCCAAAAAAATATATTTTGTGCCACATCAGTAGATGCACGGATGTCACAACAGGCATGCTGATCGGATAAACATTTGAACCTAGCTATCATGAAGGAAAATTTGTATTGACAACAGTTTTAGATAGCAGGAGACGCCTAGCCTGCTCTGCCTCTGCTAGCTTCTTTCTGGCTTCTTCCATCTCTTCTTTGGCTTGGGTGAAGAGAGCATCTGATTGCTCTTTTCGCTTCTTCAGGAACTCAGCTACATTCTCGAGGGCTGCTGCATGCTTTCTTTCAGCCTTTACTAGAGCCACGAGGACACGAACAGTTGATGACTCCACTTGGCTTGTGTGTAATCCAACATCATCTGGGAATTTGCACCTTGTGTCTAATCCAGCATCATTAGGGAACGGGCACCTTGTGTGTAATCCAGCCTCATTTTGGAAACATGATCTCGAGGTTGACCATACTTCCCTCCTCGTAGGAACTGCATCCTGACATGAAGTTACTTCTTTTTTAGATCAATAGTCAGAGCTACCCAGATCTATTAAGTAGAAGCCAGATAAACAGGACTCGGAGAAGTGAATTCAAAAGGAGAAATATAAAAACAGACTCCAAGGTGAGAACACCCACTTCCTACATCAAGCTAAAAACGAAAGCATTAGGACGATTAAGACTCTTCTTATTACACATTGAAGAACACGAGGCTAAGAGAAATAGAAACTACAACATATACACATCGAAGAACATGAGGCTAAACGAAAGTAATTGAAAGGGTGTTACTTACCAAAGCTCGTTTTACAGGTTCGGTGCAGCTCCTCTTTAACTTGCCACGTTCCTTGAAGTTGTCCCCAATATCCTGTGTTTGGTCTTCATTGCTTCTCTGCATGTTCGCATTCGTAGTTTTAAAATCTCAACATGCAAGAAAAATATAGTAATACTCACGCATCTTGTGGGCAACATTAAAGCACTCATCTGCCATGTTAGAGCATCTCCAACAGAAGCGCAACACGCGGTGCGTTAAAAAAGCGTTTACAGCGCCGGAATAGCCATTTTTTGCGGGCCGCGGAGTGCTGGCTCCAGCGGCCGCTGCAAAAAATTGCGCGCGCGCCGCTCCAGCAGACGCGCTATATTTTTTTCTCGTTTCTACTCTGACTCGATACACATTCGATTCTGAGTCGATGCTGGCATAGATAGATACATAGATAGTTCTCAGCATAGATATAGCATAGATAGATAAAAAAATAGATAGTTCAACTACTCCTCGTCATCCGATTCCGCCTCGGTGATGTCCTCCTCCGACATCTCAATGTAGGCGTCAAGATACCGATCGTCGTCGGAGTCCCAGGGCGACGCTGCTCCTAGCGTGATGTTGAATTGAGCGACCACCTTTCGCGTACGCATGTCCTCGCGATAGGCGGCTCGCTCCGCCCTCCTCTTCTCCCTCTCCGCCCTCCTTTGCGCGTAGAACTCGCGCTCGTTGATGATGTCCTGCGGGAAGCATTGGCGCCACAATGCCATGGCTTCCTCGTCCATCTCGGTGATGCCGAGACGGTGCTCCCGGCTCCGGTTGTCGCAACGATCCTCGTCGGTGATAAGCCGCGGGGGAGGCACGAGCTCCTGCGCCCGCTCCCGCATCTTCACGTTGGGGAAGTTCATGTCCCTACGAGGCCGCCGGAGGTGCCACGCCACCGCGTCGTACGCGCGGGCGGCCTCGTGGGCTGTGTCAAAAGTGTCGAGGCCGAGGCGCATCTCGCCGAACTGGATCTCGGCGGGGAAGCCGCCGGAGGGGCGCGCGCGGACGCCGCGGTAGCCCCAAGTTTCCCGATGGCACAGTGGCAGCGAGGCGAGAAAGAGCGGGGAGAGAGCGGTGGCGAGGCACAAAGCAGTGGGAGGGCGCGGGAGGGCGTTGGATTTTATAAAGCGCGCTGGACGCCGCGCGGCAAAACTAGCACGCGCCCGGCCGCTTTTTCCCGCGCGCGCGATCCTTTCCCGACGTCCCTGCTATCTCTACTCTCTTCTCTACTCTTATATATATTATATATTTATTTTATATTTAAATTTTCTCTACTCTTATAAAAAACAGAGTTGGTGATGATGGTGTGCCTGCCATCCTGTAATATAGGCCGTCCGATTTATATCTGACGGATAGAAAGGAAACTATGGCAATTTTGCAAAAAAGATACCCACACCCCTCTCCACATTTGCAAATAAGGCCTTCCCTCATTCATCCTTTTCCCCCACAAGATAAACTACTCATACAAATGCATCTTGATGTTCTGTGCAACGCATGGGCATCTTGCTAGTTCTAAAAAACTTTCCATCATTTGCCACACTACTGGTTGCAGATGAATAACCTACCCAAGCACAACGCAATACAGGAGCGACGCACAATTACAAGGTGATATTCCGTTGGACAATGCAAGCTATAACCAATTACTTTTACCGGAACAATAGCAACCAGGAAATTTGAAGGGTAGGTCTGAACAAAGTTGGAACTGCACATGTACTGCTAAGAGATTCTACACGTTACCAATCGAGGAGGAGTACGATGGTCGCGGCGGCGTCTGTGCATCATGGTCGGCAACATGAGTCAGTTCATTGTCCACGACAGTGGTGCTTCTGCGCTTGGCGTCGACTTCCGGGAAGCAGATCCGAGATCGTGGAAGACGGTGCCGGGGAAGAGGGTCCGTGTATGACGACGACGGTGGACCGGCTCCAGTGTGGCATACGACGTCGTCGATGAGGCAGATGCACTGCGGTGGACGAGTGCGCCGATGTAGAAGGGGAGGAGCACGAAGGCTGCGGTGCCATGGAGAAGTCTATTTTGCGGTGGGGATAGAAAATGGGGAGTATTCAGGTGTACTACTCTGGGTGCCAGGTGGGGTTGGCTGGGTAGGGTGAACCTGAAGTTACCAAAACAGACCCCTAACCACCAGCATCCGTAGGCCTGTTCCGAAGGGTATGATGGTAACTTCGCACTTCTCGAATCAGTGTCACGGGAGATTTTCCCGCCGACCTCAAAATTTTGTAACACTGAACTCCCCGTCTGGCGTGTTGGGTGATTGGGCTAAGCAACTAGCGAGTAGTACTAGTAACTACTAGTACTCCCTCCGTTTTTATTAACTCTGCATATTAGGTTTGACCGAAGTCAAACTTCCTAAAGTTTGACCAAGTTATAGAAAAATATAAACATTTACCGTAACAAATATGTATGATGTGAAAGTACATTCAATAATGAATCTAATGGTATTTATTTGTTATTGTATATGTTAATATTTTTTGTTATAAACTTTGTGAGAGTTTACAAAACTTGACTTTGACGAATGCTAATACGCGGAAAAACGAAGGGAGTACACATTTGTTTTCTTAGTTTGTAGTGGAATTAATCATTTGTTGTAATCGTGAAATAAATATATTAAGCTATTGACTTCGAATGTAATGGTTTATACAATTCAATAGTTAGAATCATTGTTGAATTCCAAGATGTATACCAGGTCTATAGTACTTCACAATATGCTCAAACTCACATAATCCCAATCAAATGAAATTCTAAATGCATTTCATAGTTATTACTTTGTATAGGATGCAACAAAACCAACCATAACTCTACATGATCCATTATAAAGCAACATTTTGAACACATCCCAATGTGTGAATGAAACATGTAGAGAGAGCTTGTGAAGATGGAGCAACTAGGGCGGGAAAGATTGTATGTATGTGGGTGAGAGAGTAGGAGACAAACCTCACGAGAGAGAGAGAGAGAGAGAGGAAGAAGTTAGGTCTGTGAGAAAGATGGAGACATGTATTATACGTGAGATGCGTGTGCATTCGGATTTTTTACATGTGGAAGGAGAAGAGACAACGGGTTTGATGAGAGAGCTGGAAAAACATGGACGAGAGGGGAAGGATCTCGTGGGTTGAGGGATTGATAATTTTGTGCTGGAGAGGGGGGGGGGGGGAGGAGTCAGTCAGCCGTCATCACATCATCCTGCTTCCAAATGGCCCCGCATTCTCTAGTGCACTGTGGTCACCGTCTTCGATCTCCTCAATGCCCTCTTTGAAGATTGAGGTGGTGTGCATGCTGGGGTGCAGAGAAGCACAAGCGAGAGTGGTCGCCATATAACCTTGGATGGGGATGAATTGTGTGCTCGGGGGAGGGGGAGTTTGTGTGCACGCGCGTGCGCGCGCGCGCGTGTGTGTGTGTGTGTGTGTGTGTGTGTGTGTGTGTGTGTCAGATATTGAGAGAAATCAAACCTATGGAGAGAATGTGTGTGTATGTGACGGAAAGCTACATGCTAAATATGGTTTTCATGAAGAGATTGTGCGTGCGAGATAGAGAGCGATGTGCGGGCCTTGAGGCGGGCAGGGGCCGGGTGAGGGTGTCAAAATGTGTGCGTTGATGCATGTGTTACATGCGATCGTGCGAGCGGTGGATGAATCGAGAGAGATGGTTGTTGTGTTACGGATGCTCCTCTCTCTCTCTCTCTCTCTCGCACACACATGAGTACAACAGAAGACCATTCTCTCATGTATACACAACATATCGGCATCTCTCTATGTCTCACTCATGCATGATCATTTGCACATTCACACCTCTCGATGTCTCTATCACATGCACACCATCTTCACATTGCCCTTCCGCCACAACACACATATGGACACATACACGCGTTCTCTCTCAGTCACACACATAGAATCAGTATTAAAAAAAATGTCTAGGGCGCACCTAAAACGTCCAAATCCAAATAAGCACGAACTGAAGCTAAATACAAATATATGGTAATATTGTAGCATGAAGAACTTTTCCAGGAAAAAAAGTAGTGTAATATTCGGGGATTGTTTTCACACACACAAAAAAGTTCGGTTGATGTCCTTGGAGCGCGACACAGTGACGCACCGTTCGATCGACCGCGTGGCCGCGGTGCACGCGCTTGCACAGGATTCCGTATCGATGCTGTGCTAACTAATGTGGTAGTATAAGCGCTGCCTCAGTCTAATGTTTACGTGTACTAGTACATTGTTCTTTTAAGTTTGACCAACCCTATATAAAACTAAACTAAGCTCCCATATGCGCACTCATCAATATGCCGCCGCCGTTGCGCATGACGGCGCCCGCCTGCTCCGGCTGACCATTTCTCGCCCATCACCGCCGTGTCCTCGCCATCCCTGTGCCATGAAGCCGAAGGCTCGCCCGCTCACGTCGTCTGCAGTCCCTCCTCGCGATGTAGCCGCACAGCCAAGCACGCGAGCAGGTGGAGCCGCGTCTATGCCGGCAGCGTACGAAGAGGAGGACAAGCGCGTGCTCCAGCACGCCGGCGAGGAGGAGCTAGCATGTCATTGTCGTCTCCGCCCGCGCGGAGGAGGCGTGCATGGTGGCTGTCGCGGTGGAAGCCGGTCGCGCCCGTGCCGAGCCCGCAAACCGGGTGCGGACGTGGAATCTACCTTCGAGACCTTGAATGCCACATGGATCCTGCAATCTGAAGGAACAATTTGGGTCAGTCGACTCTTGTGAGCCATTGGATGCAACATGGACGGCCAGAAGGGCTTCTTCAACCTTCGAAAATGATGCATTATTCATCTTCTCTCTCAGGCATCGAGCCGCCAGCCTGCCACAGGCCTAACCGCTTGCCGCCGCCGCCCCGCCCTCCCCTGAACCGCCTGCCACCGCCATGCTCCCCCACCCCCGCTATCCGTTTAACCCCGGGCACGATCCATTTTTTCTGGCGAACTGCATTCCACACCCAACACTCATAAGATAGATCATGGGCACCCTGCCACCCTAATATAGATACTGGGGTAGCTTCTCTGTCGTCTTCTTCCTTCGCTCCGTCGAACTTCTTTCACAAATCGATTGACCCAAATTATACTACTAGTACGTATTAAGTACAGTAGGAATGCGAAGATACAAGTAGTAGTACCAACTACAAGAAGATCAATAGTAAGACATACTAGTACTACTGTACGTACTAAAGAGTTCAAAAAACGAGAAAGAACATAACATAGTTCTGCTGGGGGCTCAGCACAACACACCCCTGAAATAAAACTAAGCAACTGTGGCACCCCGGCTCAGAGAAACCGGAACGCCCCGTATTCCAGCCCAGAGATCGAGGAGAAGTCTTTTGGAATACAACACTGCTTGGCATAGAACAAATCAGCTCTTTATTACAAATACTCGGGGATACAAGGGTTCCAATATAACCAGGAATTACATTGGCATGACGACACTACGCCTGCCAAGGTTGCTCTATGCTAGCAGCAGAACAACTCATAGCAGCGGAATAACTTCTAGCAGCGGAATAACGACGATAGTGAAGGACTCCACTCCGCAGGGACTCTGGCTAGAACGCTTATCCTAGCTCGCCAACAAGGGATCCACGGCAAACAAGTAAGCAGACAAAGCATGACCTGCAAACTGGCATGACACGCTAGGTTAGTACATTGAATGTACTTGCAAGCTCACAACAACCAGAAGCAATCAAGACAAACAACAGCATGGCATTTACAGGTTAAACAAGCATGAGCATGATACAACTAGAACAGCATGGCATGTACAAGATGAACATGATACCGCTAGAACATTATCAACATGGCATGAACATATTACTCGAGACATGAACAATGATGGTACTAGCATGCAACATGCTACAAATATCACTTACCCTGTTCGGGGTTACCGCGTAACCACCAAATATATGCCACTCTTACTTACCATCGTGGTCACGGGATCACTTCAATCATTATCTAGAATACCATCGGGATCTTCATAGGATCACCTTATCAATATCAAGAATACCATCATGATCCTCACAAGATCACCTCATCAATATCAAGAATACCATCGTGATCCTCCCGTGACCACATAAAGATCAACCAACTTCTTTCCTCATCGAACCGGGGTTGTTATTAAGTCAGGTTATTATTACTGTTGACCCATAGTGTGACCTACTACGAACTGGGCCCTTATCTGCGGGCACGGCTATCGATAGATTAAACACACTCTGTAGAGGTTAGCACACTATACCCACACCACGGAACCCAAGGCCTCATGCTCCCATTCGGGTGTACCAACGGCATTCCGACAAAACCGATCTATTGCCATGACACTCTCCCGGCCACTCTGACAAACTCCCCTTTGGTCTAAGTCATGGGTGGCCCCGACGTCACCTCATGACATCCAACGGCCACCGTCGTGGCAAAACAAAACGGTCCCAAACGGGGACATGGGCTCAATACCAACATGGGCACACAAGGCTTATGTCCGCCTACCTGATCAGGGTAGCGCATGCCCATAACCTTCCCTAGTTGGAGGCACCGGCGAGAGGCACGACAATAGACCCAGTTAGGAGCCCCCATAAAGCAAGTGTGGCTGCACTGGTCAGTTCAATTTCGATGGTAGTATGACTCAGCCAACAGGTGTTCAAGTTCAATTAATGTCCGGTTTAACTTGAATGTAACGAGCTGATTCATAATAACATTATGAAATAATAATGCACATGAGCATGATACCAACATGAGCATGGATGAACCACATCACTATTTAACAAATCAGCAACAACAATTCATTTACCCTACTGGATGCACCTGAGCATGGCATAGCAATGAATAACACAATAACAACACTACATAAGAACATAGCATGACCACTAGCATCAGGAAATAATAGCATAATAAAACATGATAATAACATCAGCAGGTAATCATTTAACTAACAGGTGCAAAGAACATAAAGATAAGCATGGATTCACAAGCATATATAAAGAATTCACAAAATATTAACCGACACACAATATTTAAATATTCAAGTGGAAAACCATGGCTACTGCATGGACATCATGCAAGTGGCTATCATGGCTTGCCTGGGAATGAAGAGGTCACCGGGAAGAAGTGCAGAAGGATCGCGGAAAGATTCACCGGAAACAGTTCTCTCCCGGAGGGGGCTAGATAAGGGCAAGGGCAAAATGGTCATTTCCACATTGGGACCACCTAGTGAAAATGATACCGATGGATAGAGCTCGACGAGACGAAGAAGTAGGCTTTGGAATAACCACATTTGGAGTCTTGGTTGAAAAGATACGGTCGTTTAAAGCTCAGGAACCAATCTGTAACAAAAGTATTCACAAATAGGTC
The DNA here is from genome assembly GCA_011799875.1 of Thinopyrum elongatum. Lineage (NCBI taxonomy): Eukaryota > Viridiplantae > Streptophyta > Magnoliopsida > Poales > Poaceae > Thinopyrum > Thinopyrum elongatum. The sequence continues at coordinate 412,276,608 of CM022297.1, read as the reverse complement.
CCTGGCTGATTAAACAGAACGTGCCTTTCCAGGGAATACACTTTCTAACAGAGAAAACGTATTTTAGGTTGAAGCAGGGCCAAAGTACGCTTTCGATGGAGGAAAACGTATTCCGAAGAATACACTTTCACTTATCCACGTCAGCAACTCGGGTCAACGCCCTGTGCGGCTGACAAGGGGGACCCACGGGGAGGTGGGGCCTGCCTGACTAGAGTCTCCTTCTTCCTCTTGCTGGCTGCACTCAGCCGAGGGAATAGAGGAGCCCGACGGTGATTGCCGGCGACTCCGGGCGTCTCTCGCGGCGCTCCACCTACGTATGAGCTCGACGCGAGGAGGCGCATCCGATGGTGCACGAGCCATACACCAGCGAGGCTCGAGACGGCGGCGGCTTGGACTCTGGCAGAGGAGGTCTTCGGCTGAAGTGGGGCATGGCGTCCTGGCAACTCCGGCGAGGAAACGAGAAGGTGGGGAGGGTTGTGGTGGTGTAGGGAAGCCTCTCGTGGAGATGGAACGGAGAGAGATGGTCGGGGTAGCTCCAATTTGAGCGATGCCCGACGGCGGCCATGGCGGCAAAGGACAGCGAATAGAGCTTCTCCGGTTCAGGGAAGAGGCTAGGCGGGACCAGAGGAGGGTAGTGGAGCTGCTGGTGAGCTCGGGAGGTGCTCGGAGTGGCTATATATAGGCAGGGCGACGCGAGTGGGCGAGCACGGCCGCGGGACACATCGCCAGAGCCGCGGACGCGTGGGCACACAAGCTTGATCAATGGTATGCGATGAAAGGGTACAGGGGGGAGCTCACGGGGCAGAGGAGGCCAAGGGGCACGGGGAGGAAGAGGCCAGGAATGAACAGAGCCGAAACGGCCACGGTGCTCCCGTGGGCGCGCGACGGCGAGCTTCGACGAGCGATCTACAGGAGGGGGAGAGGGGTCCAGGGAGACGGAGGAGGCACGGGGGAGCTGTTGGACATGGTTGGGCTCACGAGAACGATGAGCAGAGGAGGGGCCCGAAGCAAACGACACGCAGCTCGCGTCCATGGCATGCCAAAGCGGTGGTCACTGCGTGCACTGGTGTACACAGTGCACGGTGGTCGGCCAATTTATGTCGAGGAGACAAGGGAGGCAGAGCTAGTTGCCAAAGAAGAGGAAACCAAGCATAGTTGGCACTGGTGTGATCACAGGGAGCAAGAAACCAAATGCACAACAAGGTGTTTGTTGCTTGCTGTGGCTCACGGGCTTGGAGATCAAGGCTGGGATTTGACTGGGTTATATCACATGCTAAGATAAGCAAGATAGCAAAGTTTCAGCTTAAAAGGAGGTGTTTAGCTAGCACTTGCTGTAGAAAATGCCCCACTGGTCAGGAATGCAAAATAAGAAGGGGCACTCACATGACAAATGATATTGAACTACTGAGTTATTTGATAATATGAAGCTACTGTAAAAGTTTCATACCATTTGGATACACCAAAATGGTACTTCCTTCACAGCGCAGCTCTCTGGATAGAATCTAAGAAAATTTATAGAGGGAAAATGGATAGATGAAATTATCTCAAATTTTCTGGAGAGGGTTAATATGGACAGGAGCATGTCCTGGTAAATTTTCAACAATAAGGAAGCAATATAAAATATAGTTGCTTCACAACCTGAAAATCTGACCAGAAACCAAGATTTGATGCTGAGCTCACATAGAGTGATGACAGGAGCCCAAATTTGTAGGAGAGTGATGATTTGGTCATATGAAGGATCTTGCAAAATTTCAACTCATTTGGGTTACCTTAGTTAGTACTTCCTTCACAAAGAATTCCCTCAGACAAGAACATTGAAAAATTGCTCAAGAATATTCACTAGGAAAATTGAGTTGAATTTTGACAGGAGGCAATGATATGCACATGAAAAGGTGTCCAAAAAGTTTGGGGTCAATCAAGCAAAGGTAAATGACACTTCCTTCTCAAAAAGCCACTTAGGGCAGAATGAGAAAAGGAATATTTGTGAATTATCTTTGATGATGCCAAGGAAGGGTTTTGACATATCTGTGGAAGATATGACCCAAACAATTTATGAGAATTATTTGGGAATTTTGGGAGTGACAGAAATATAGGTTGTTTTACAACCTAGGACAAAAAGGATTATTCCTTTAATAGAAAAAGGAATATTCCCAATAAAAAGGATATTGGGATTGGGCTAAGATGAAAATGACAAGGTCTTGAGATGGTCTTGAGGATGACAAGCCACTTAGGAGAGGAATCAAAGGTGATCTCCTCAGGTTTCAAGTCCACAGAGCCACGGGAAAAGAAATCTCAAGCAAAATCCTCAGAAAATCAAAAGAAAAAGAAAGGGCCAAAATCCAGGGTGTCACAGCAACTACTCCGCTTGACACTGCAGTAGAACCAGCATGAGCAATGGCACTGCCACCTTACTCGGAGTCCGAGTCCACGTCCTCGACTTCGTCCTCGTCCCTCTTCCTCTTCCTCTTCACCGACACTTCTTGGCTTGAACTGGACACTGGACTCTGCTTCTTCATCCAACCCTTGTAGATATTTAAACAAAGGTAGGCATCCGTTGCTGCGTACATGATGTGATCTTCATCTATTGTCTTCGACTCCCATGCATGATGAAACTCCGGGTGAGGTTTCTTCAGTTGAGCATACGAAGGATCAATCATGGCTGCTGCCAGGGTCAGCATTGAAGGCTGAGAGGAGGACACCAGTCTTTCCTTCTGGAGATCGAAGGGCTGGCCTACAATGAGGCCTATCCGATCCAGGACTCTCCTGTCGTTCGTAAAGTCTAAAGTAATGAATTTCACTCTTTTGTCCTTGAGGAAGAACTCAAAATCCTGGCACCTAACGTCGGCATGGCATATGTGGTAGACCAAGCACACATTATGTATGCAAATCTGGATCACAGCGGGCTTCTTCATCTCTGCCACCTTTAGAAGCTTCTCCTTTTCCAGGACTGTGGTGTACTCAACATCTAGCCCAGCGACCCACTCATCCTTTGAACTTTTGAACATGTGTAGGAAGCGACCAAGGCATGCTTCCACCGTCGCGGATCTACGGGTGTAGATGACGATGAACTCATTGCCGGTGATGGTTCTAACCTTGTACTCACCGCCGATCATGGAGATTTGGGAGGCCATGGATTTTGGAGGCGGGTTAGGAGAAGTGGAACTGGTGTAATGTGAAAGGACGGGACGACTGGGAGCGAACTGTTGTAAGGTAGAAGACGGGGACGAGTAGGGCATGCGAACGGCGTGGGGTGGTGGCTTGCACGGTGGATAAACGGCTGCATGCCCCCAAAGAGTTCTTGAGTACTATGCGGGACCCACTAGATTTCATGTCTACTAGACCCACATCGTAGGCCTGACGGTATAGCTTTTGCGTGTTCGCACGCCATGCCGGCGCGTGCATGTAACTTCACTTAATTCCGTCAACCGTCGCGCCTCCCACGACCTTCGCCTCCCTCGTGCGGTCGCGCCCTTTGAGACTTCAGACGGATATAAATGAGCAATTTTTTTGCCTACTCCGCATGCATGATACTCCCTCTGGTCCTTTTTACTCCGCGTAAGATTTGTGTCAATTCAAAGTTTGCAAAGTTTGACCAAATTTATACTAAAAATATCAATATCTACAATACCAAATATATATTTTTATGAAACTACATTTCATAATGAGTATAAAAATATTGATTTGACATTGTGAATGTTGATACATTTTTCTATAAGTTTGGTCAAAGTAGAGGTACATTGACTTCAGACAAAACTTATATGCATAATGCTGACTAGTTCCTCCGTCCAGGTGCGTGCCATGTCCTATCTTGTCATCAGAACAAGGTTAGCTATTAGAATATTACTACCTCCCTTCTAGTTTAAAGGGCTCGATTCAAAAATTTCACCTACTCTTACCAAGATAGAGGCGGCGGAATAGTTTTTGTAGTCTGCAAAAGTACTCAATTAATGCTCTCGTTCTTCACAAAAAAATGTGTTTACCAATGCATTATCGCATGGCATGCATGCGTGAACACTTGTAAATGACAAAGATTTTTACATGCATTAGTCAATATTCTCTTTAGGCTACTCATAGTGGAAAGTATCATATACTAGTATCATGTGCATGATACTAGTGTATGATACGTGACTACCTTTATAGTGCCATGCATGACACAAAGTAGCATAGTATTTAACATGATACGGTAGCTACCTATGTTACTCTAACTCCCCTCTCTTCTTTAATTCTTTGCCACATCAGCATGTTTGCTATTCCCGTGTGCATGATACCAGCTAAGATACCACCACTATGGCCAGCCTTAATCATCGCATGCAATAATTTAGTGCACCTTGAAATCTGAACATGTGTGTGGCATGTATGTTTTTAATGACTTGAGACTATACCTAGCCCGGCATGCAATGGTCAGTTCATTGCATGTAAGATGACTTATTATGCACCGTTCCCCATACCTACAGGAAGCCCGTTCATCTCCAAATCTTTTCCTCTCCATGTGTGAAAACAATCTGCCTGCTTGACTCTCCTTCTCCCTTCGGCAGTCCCACCACTCCACCCCGTGTGAAAAAATCTGCATGCATGACTCTCCTCCCCCCGCGCTCGTCCAATCTGTTGTGACCAGCAATATTTCCATCCCTTACCTCCCCCGTAATTTACTCCAACAAATATGCCCACCTATCTGTTACGTTAATCACGCAACATATCTTACATAGGTGTGCCATTGCTTGCTATAAATACTGCGCCTCCCACAGCATTCGGAAGAATGGTCATGTTCATCGCTATCTCCTCCCCCTCCCTCTCATGTCGACCACCATGGCATCACCCCTCCCAAGCCCTAGGCGCCCCTCGCTGCCCCGTGCAGAGGGTCACGCGTCGCCGTTCCGTTCCTCACCGCCACTGGTCCAGGAGGACGCGTCGACGTTCCGCTCCTCGCCGCGACACGTTGAGGTGGACGCGTCAGCGTTCCACTCCTCGCTGCGACGCGTCGATGTGGACGCATTGGTGTTTCGCTCCTCGCCGCGATGCGTCGAGGTGGATGCGTCGGCGTTCCCAGTCTCGCCAGCACGCGCGTCGGAGGACGCGTCGGCTCCACGCTACGAGGAGAACGTTGCGCCGCCCACCGAGCCCCTCAGCCTTGAGGAGCTTTGGAAAGAAATGGAGGTCACCTTATGGGAGGCTTTGCCTCCGGCAGAGCGCGCGAAAATAGAGGCAGAGAAGAAGGCCGAGGAAGAGAAGCGCGCCGCGAGGCATGCTGCCTGGCAGGCCTATGTCGCGTCCGAGAGAGTCAGGCAATTGGCTCTTTGGCATAAGGCTCATGCGAGGGCCGTGAGGGTGGCGGAGGATGCCCGTGCCAAAGCCCTGAGTGCATTTGGGCCCAAGCGCCTCATCTACGCTTGGCGGTACATGGACCGGGTGCACGCTTCCAGCGAGGAGGAGTACCTGTTGGCGCCGGATCACCAGACCGGTGAGATCGCGCTTGCCCGCCGGCAAGCCGCCAATCAGCACCTCGCGAGTTGCGAGGCTGAGGAAGAGGCATTGTGTCGCCGCGCTGGGAAACGGCCGTGCACCAGGGCACTGGTGGCGCGCCACAAGCGCTCTTGCGAGCGTCGTGGCTTTTATTAGGAATAATTTAGTTTCGTAAGGCGATCTCATTAGTTTTGGGACGAAAATGATAAATCCTGAACGTTCGGGAATTATTAGCGTCCTTAATTAAGTATGTAAAAGGAAAAATTTGGAAACCTTGTGTATCCATACGCATTTTGTAAGTACGTGCATATAGCACAAACTTAACTATATATCACACTACACGTCTCTCTCTCTATATGCTTTCAGACTGTGCTACTACTATTACTTATGTACGTGCAAATGCACGTTTTAACATTACGATGCGGTTTTTGTAAAAGTAGAAAAACAACACTAGTTAAGCTTGTGAAACGATTCAATGCAAAAGAAATGCAAAAATGCTCATTTGATTGTTTACTTTTAGCTTCCTTCTCTGTGATTATTTCTCTATCGTACTTTGTACGGAGTATCTCACTGGTCGGGAAGGCATGCAAATTCCCAAACCGCTTCGTACACCCTGTATCGAATTTTTTGCCTAGCAAGTTGTGCCGTGCAATTGGAATTCCAACTTGAGTACTACTACTAGGAGTACCAGGCTTCTAGATTAGTAATCCCATCACTGCTACCTCCGTCTTGGTTTATTGGTCCCCATTGTAATATGTGTCAAATTTTGACCATAAATTTAACTAATGAAATGTTTATGTATGTCACCAAAAATTATATCATTGGAAACTATGTTCAAATACGAATCCAACAATATAACTTTTATTGACATGCACTAAAATTTTATCAGTTAAATCTTCGATCAAAATTTAGCACAAATTACAATGGTGACTAATAAACCAGGACAGAGGTAGTAGTTTAGAAGCCCAAATGAATGAGTGAGGCGCCTTATGGGAAAAGCTGGGGAAGAGACTGCTTATTTTTTAAGCCGCCAAAAGAACTGGCCCTAGGAGTAGTAGCTAGGGATCGAGTGTGCGAGATGAACTGGACAAAGTAAATGCAGAGAGATGAAATGCAAAAAAGACAGAGGGATGTGATGGTTGCTTGTCCGTTTATTTTACCAGGCCACTTATTACTGGGAGTGGTGGGGTTTTGTGATATGACGGCTTTAATGCCGCGCCAAGAGCGGGGTGAGACTCCCGTGCAGCGCCGCCCTCTACACTAGTACTACCTCCGTCGTGGTTTATTAGTCCCCCATGTAATTTGACTGAAGATTTAACTGACAAAATGTTAGTGCATGTTAACAAAAACTATATCGTTGGATTCGTATTTGAACATAGTTTTCAATGATATAATTTTTGGTGACATGCATGAGCATTATCGTACTATATATAATGTTAGTTAAATTTATGGTCATACTATATATAGTAAGGTGCCTGTGCGTTGCACGGAATAGTGAAATGCATTGATCGGGGAGTTGTTTATTTTGACAAAGTATGTGGGGGTCATCTCATGTGTAACGAGTATCAATAGGTTTCTAAGGATATCATTTCTTCTCTAGAGCTCACAAGCATCCGTGTGAATAGTAAATGTAGGCTAAATAGATAAAAAAGTATCTTTTGCAAACAAAAGCGTTCAAGTGTTCAACCTGCATCCAAAACTTTTGAAGAAATAATCATTAAGAATTATTTTTTGAGTATCGATTTTGTTTATCAGGATGACTTGGAAGGGGGCAGAGGAGATGTAAGAAATGGTTCATCTTAAGTCTTTCACCGTTACTGTAGTAAAAATTCACAATTAATCTCATAAATGGCAAGCGAGAACTCTAATGGAGCAAAAGCATACATGGAAGATTCTAGACTAAACTATAAATGGATACACTTTTATTCAAGCGCGATACTCTAATAGAGCAAGATCATGCATGGAAGGTTCTATACTATATAAATAAGAAGTCTCCACATGCTTCGATAGCGGCTTACATTGAGCGAAGACTAATGATGAATAGTTCACTTGGTAATGCATATGATCAGGTGAACCTCCTTGGAGTCCCCGTGCATCATCTTGGGGTGAAAGTCATACCAGGCGTCTTCCCTGTCCACATTGCCGGGAATGGAGCAGCTTGGCACAATCCCATTCAGCGTGATGGAGGCGGCGTGGGCGCCCTCGTACTTCAGAGGGGCAGTAACAGTGAGCACGCACCGGTACAGCGGCCTCGTGTCAGCGTCAGCGGCGTTGCCCCTGACGCACACTACAGAGACGGGGCGGCGGCCTGCACGGGCCTTGCCGGTGCCCATGGCCAAGAGGAAGATGCTGCCGTCCTCCTCTGCGACTAGCAGGCGGCGGTGATCCTCCAGCGACCCCGGCACGGCGAACGGGTAGCACGTCTCGTACTTGATGTTCACCGTCGCAGGCCAGTAGTGATTGACGGACGGTGCCGTGAGGTGATGCACGAGGCTCGCCGGCGAGCCCTCAAACAGCGGCGTGCACTCATAGCAGTAGCAGGGCGCGTGCACGCATCTGGAACTATGCTTCGCTAGCGAGTGCTGGTCGACGTACCTCTCACAGCCGAAACTCTTGTAGACGCAGGGCACCTTGCAGGCATCGACCAGGCCATCCATGAAACGGGAGTGGCTGTAGGGGACGTTGCGCCCGCTGAATGGAGCACAGGAGTAGCACACGAAGCAGTAGATGGTGTCCTTACTAGTACTCCCTCCGTTTCTCTACTCTCTACTTTCTCTACTTCTCTACTTTCTCTTATAAAAAAACCGAGTTGGTGATGATGGTGTGCCTGCCATCTTGCAATATAGACCGTCCGATCTATATCTGACGGATAGAAAGCAAACTATGGCAATTTTGCAAAAAGATACCCGCACCTCTCTCCACGTTTGCAAATAAGGCCTTCCCTCGTTCATCCTTATCTCCCACAACCTCATTGTTGAGCAATTAAAAAAGGAAGTCTTTGGAACAATCTGGCATGGTGGCCGCTGCCAGCGCCGTCCATCCCCATGCCTCCGCCCAGTCCTACCACCAGTCACCACCACGCCCCACTCCTCCTCACCTTATCTCTCATCTTTCTCGAGATATCATTTTTTCGATGAAATTCTCGAGATACCATTTTTTCGATGAAATTCTCGAGATATCATTAGTTTTTACACATGGGATTACTCCTGCATGGGTCAATCACAACAGGTGTTTTGTAAAAAAATGCATCTTGATGTTCCGTGCAATGCATTGGCATCTTGCTAGTTTGCATATAATTCCAAACACCACGTAAACACATTCTTTGACCATTTTACAATTATGTTAGTATCATTGTTTGTCAGCCGGTGCAAGTTATAGCCCCGGGTGTTTTAACCTTTTTTTAGTAATGATATATGGCGATTGTTCACCACGAGCCCAATCCTGGCGAAACCCACATAACCGTCAGATTTCCATCTGACTGTGGCCTGTTTTTAAGCCATAGTATTTGACAAAACCGCCACCCTTACACACATACTATAACTGCGTCGCGGGCGTTTGCAACTGCCATGTCTCCCAGCGAACGTTTGCTAGGGATCGGAGTTAGCACCGATGGCGGTTCGTAGTCGTTCCACACTCGGGTGTTGAAGTTTGTAACTATTTTACAATATACTACTCCTCCGGTGCTAGTAGTAGAGCAGAGTCCTACTCCACTATATGGAAACTAGGGCATAGTAGTAGGTCCTGTAGTTTATTGTACTAGTACTGTGATCACTCAAGCAAGTTGTCTGGCATCGATATGACCCTACGCTGCTGGGATGTGTCTCATAAGTCAAGCGGCATGCTGCTGCTACATTGTCATCATCACCTGTCCTCTTCTTGCAGCACATATTCGCTTCTCCATCCTCGTCCGCACATAATCGTCCAATCTTCCATCCCCGCTAGGCGCCTCCCCCCTCTTCCGAAACCCAAGCACTAACAATGGCAGAACCGAGCAACGTCCGCCGAAAGAGTGGCTGGAATTCGCTCCCCACAGAGGTAATGAAGCTCATTGTTTTGTGTGTGGACAATCTCAGTACCATGCTGCTCGCTGCGTGCTCGTCGGGGCTGTACCGTTTATTTAAAGCCCTCAGGCCGGAGCTTTTTAAGCTAGCTCCCTGCTTGCTGATGCCGCCTGATCTTCAGAAACGGCATGTCACGTAGCATAATGATTGTAGGGTGGCGAGCATCAACCCCCTCGACTGTGATCCGATCCCGGTCACCCTCAACTACATTAACGGTATGTACTGGGTCGGCATGAACACGTCTTGGATGGTGCTCGTCGATGGTCGTGGCAGCTGGATGCTCATGGAGGTCTACACCCGGTGATTGATCCCTCTTCCTTCGATTAACACTGCACTGCTTTGGCACCGCGGCCCAGAATACTCGGAATCTTACAGTAGCCAACATGATACCAAGTTTGATTTGCTCAAGGTTGTAATCTGCCAAGTGCCCACAAGATCTGTGAATTATAAAGACTTCAGGCTAATTGCGTTCTTCAACCGTGGTCTCGTCTATCTGACAGGTCACTGCGGTAAGTGGATAAATCTGCACGTCCATCGCAGGATCATACATCCTCCATGGTTCTCTGATGCCATTGAACACAAGGGCTTCATTTACGCTGTGGACTCCTTCTATGGCTGGACGTATTGCTGGCCTACTCCAGTCATCGCTACAAACGGCTGTTACAACAGTATGTTACTTTCCTATGATATCATGATGGCTTGCTTATATTACAGTCAACATTTACTGAAAAAATATTCATGCTCATAACAAGCTGTTCTTAAGATTGACTACAATACGAGCCCTTTTTTATTTGACTCCAACTTGATATGATGTTGTAGGCCGCCTGGTGTCCCTACCCTTCCTAATCCCAGAACCTTTCAAAGAAAAGCGGCCTGGCAGTTGCAGGTGGTTCCTGGCTCGATCAGATGACGGTGAACGATTGATGATCGTTCACACGTACCGGACATGTTGTTTCATGGAATACAATCACAATCACTGCAAGGTCTTTGAGCAGGATCCTAGCTTCTCTGGGCCTTCAGGAATTTTTGACTAGAGGCTGGTAAGTAGCCTTGGTACACGCTCTCTGTTGCTCGGACTGAATTATCCGATTAACCAGGAGATAACCGACGGCAAGGATCATGATGGCAGCGCGGTTTCATTCATCAGGCAAAACTGTGTGTACACAGTGTACCATGCGTCTCTCCATGCACCATACCCTGATATGTGCCACCACACTCTGCAGCCCAAAGTAGGAGAGAGGGTCGCAAGTTTCAAACTTCGACCTGCTGGCTGGAGTTTTCCCCGTCAGGCACCCATCTGGTTCAAGCCGTCAGCCAATCTCCATAGCTTAATAAATAGTAACGTCTAACTGAGCCAGTTAGTTAGATGTGTACACTTGGTGTAGTAGGATCTTTATTTAGTTTGATGCATACACTTGTTCTTTTTTGGTAGCCCTTTTGTAATGATGGCAGATGTTTGGTTTGGAAGAGAGAGCTGCGTCTTTACTCTTCTGGCCTGCTTACTGCTTCTGTTGCACCCCCAGCCCTGGTTGCTGCTGCTGCCGTTTTCAATGTACAATCAGTAGTATATTTCGTCTGTTGGTTGAATAAATGTGTTGTTAGAACGACAAACACAATGTTTTGGAAGTCGTTGCACGGTCCGATCCTTTAGTGCCCCGTACGTAGCGCATACTATTTTTGGTACGGAACACATTTTCCACTTGTCGATAACATGCAACCCAGTGATGAAGGCCCAATAGAGGAGCCCATAATTAACTGGAAGGGAGGCTCTCACATGAATCCGGCCCATGTACATGCTCATGGTCCCCTAAACATAAATAAGTAAATAAATAAATAAAGCTAAATGCTCATGCACCAGTTCTTGAAATTTATGATTTGAAAAGTCAAATTTTAACAGGAGGATATTATTTCCTATGAGAGTGTCGTTACATTCAGTTGATATTATTCTTAGGCAAAGATAGCGACCAGTCTTTTTTCTCCCACCATTTTCTTCCTGCAACCAGCGGACCCATGCAAATCGTAGTCAATGTCGTAAATAGTTCTGGTCCATTATTATTTTTCAAGAAGAATGCCCAACCCAGCCCAACACATTGGCGACAACACTTTATCCCAGGGCTTCTGGATGTGCTCGGCTTCACACCTCAAGAAGAAAATTGTCTAAAAAAACCTCAAGAAGAAAAAGGTGCTCCGCAACATTTTACAATAAGTTTTAGCCATATAAAATTAATTCTTATAATCCAGCATAATGAGTTTTTGGGTCTGACCGGTCCAGCCGCCAAAACCAAACCTGCGCCGGCGGGAGCGCCTGTTCCCGCCTTCTACGGCTGGTTGCGCTGCCGTGCACACATCGCCGCCCTGTCGTACCCTGAAATGATGGCCAGGCCATCCCTTTACTCCCCCCAACATCCTATTCTTCTCCGGCGACGACAGCCTACCCCGCACCAGAACTAGTGAACCCTCGTACTCCCCTCCGCCTATGGCCATACTACTGCATGTTCCCCGGCTCCTGTTCATTCCCGTCCGAGGCCTCGCTGTCGTCCTCTGCCTTGGTGCGCTCGCAGTGGCGCCGCCGTCCGGCCCTGTCAACATAGTGAATCGGGAGAGGACTGTAGTTGTGAGTATGATAGTACGGACCCACCAGGTCCACTCCCGAACACAAGCAAGCGCCTCTTTACTACTCAGATGCACCCCTCAATTTTTTACTCTAATCCACCCTGCTCATATCTAGGACCCACATCATTGTCAACGTATATTTAATTAACGACAGAATTGCAGGCTATAAACTGGGTTGTGCGGTCTCTGTGGCCTGTCTAACAACATGACCAGCCCAGCAGTTTTTTCTTTGGGAAAATAGGTAGCCCACTATTTCTTTTTGAAGAATACCCAAGCTAGGCCTATTTGTTTTCTCTGACTTTTTGGGCTGCAAATCTTTCAAGACGAGGAGGGATGCATTCCGGCCTGGCCAAAAAGTATGGGCAGTAAATCTTAAAAGTAATATGAAAGGGGTTGCAAATTCCAAAAAAAATATAGCAAATGGGCAATTAGTTTTGTTTTTTGTTTTTGTTCTTCACTGATATTTTATATTTCATTGGATTTTAACATAACATAGTACTACTTTATTTTTAAATTTGTTTTTGTATGGCTACTAATTTTTGGATTAAGAATATTTTGTTCCCCAGCAAAAATATGCGAATTTTTAAAATTTCGCATATTTTTTAGTTCAAATTTTTAACCCTGGCACTGACCAGAAAATGGGCAGCAATTCTATAAATGGAATATGGGCTGCATTAAATTCCATATGAATTAGCAAATGGGCTGTAAATTATAAAAATAATAGCAAATGGGTTGTACACGCCATAGATTTCGAAGCTAACTTGTTTACGCAAGGCTTTGTCAATCAACACACGATTCTAGCAGCAGTGACTGTTGGATGTCTTTCCAACGGCCGATGTGCTTCTTCAATCTCTGATCTTCCTACTCCAGCCGCCTAAACCAGTGCCGGCGGGACTGCCTGCTCCCTCCTCTTATGGTCGGCTGTGATGCCGCGCATGCTTCATCGGCCCACCCTACTCCCCCCGTTGGCCTGGCCATCCCTCTACCCACCTGCACCTCCTGTTATTCTCTCGTGATGGCAGCCTCACGCCGCAGCCGAACTAGTCAACCGTCATACTCTCCTCAGCGTGGGCATCCACTGCTGTGTCTTCGCCAGCTCCAGGTCGTTCCATTCCTAGGCCTCATCGTCGTCCACCGCGTTGGTGCTCTAGGCGCGGCGTGCTCAACATTCAACCAATGACAACCATCGGAATAGGGATGTATGTGGAGAAGCTGACAGTAGGGACCCCCATGGTCCATGGCTGCACGCAAGCAACTACCTCCTTATTACGCGAAAAAAAATGATTCCTCCCACTGACATCTGGGGCGCACCGGTTCGGAGGCTGACCTGTGGGCCTACTAAGTTGACGCGTACTTAGGGCTTTGTCAACTTAGTCAACAAACGATTCTAGCAGCAGTGACCGTTGGATTTTAATCGAACGGTCCTGCTGCTTCTTCAATCGCTGATCTTCTTGCACCAGCCGACCAAACCAGCGCCGTGAGACCGCCTGCTCCTGCCTCCAGTGGCCGGCTATGCTGCCGCGCAGGCCTCACCGCCCCACCCTACTCCCACCACTGGCCAGGCCATCCCTCTACTCACCCACAACCCGTGTTATTCTGCGGTGACGACAGCCTCACACCGTAGCTGACCAGTCAACCCTCGTACTCCTCTCCGCGTGGGCATCCACTGCCGCGTCTTCCCCGGCTCCGCGTCGCCCCCTTCCTAGGCCTCGCCGTCGTCCACCGCCTTGGTGCTCTCGGCGCGGCGTGGTCAATGTGGTCAAGGAATGACTTCCATCGAAAGAGGACTGTACGTGGAGAGGCTGACAGCTGGGTCCACGGCCGCAGCAAGGAAGTGCCTCCTTATTACGCGTAAAATAATTATTCCTCCACCTGACATCGGGGACCCACCGAAAAGGACTTTGTATTTTGCGAAAAAACATTTCCCCCCTGACAGCTGGGACCTACCAGCTACATCTTCGCACGCAAGGGAGTGCGTCCATATTACGGGAAAAAAAATGATTCTCCCCCTGACCGCTGGGACCCACCATCAATAACTTTGCACGCAAGGAAGTGCCTCCTTATCCTCCCTGACAGTCGGGACCCACCTGGTCGAAGCGTACGTAGCATTGTCATTCTGGTCGCCAAACGTGTACGTACATACTGGTCGATCGGTCTCTCTGCAATGATGAACCGTGGCCGAGCAAGCAGCGGCACGTGTAGTAGTAGAGCCCCCGACGTAGCAGTTCAGGCAGTCCAGTCAAAACCATGTACACGTACGTACAACCAGATGCCAAAAAATACGGCCACGTATGTACATACGGGCGGGGTCTCGAACGCCTACTCGCGCATTTGTATGACCATGGCTCATGTACATGGAGAGGCAACGGACGGCAGCAACGGCGTCCTATTCATAGGCAGCCAACCGGCTGGGTCGGAATGGAGAAACATCGTCCTGTTCATCGGGAGGCAACAGACTGGGTCGGAATGGGTCGTGCTCAACGGGAGCCAACTGGCTTGGACGGAACAGCCGGAACGGGGTCTGGCGTACCGCAAAACGGAGGAAAACGGCCTTCTGTTTGACCGCGTAAGGTCGAAACGGGGTCCTGTTCATCGGGAAGGGTCTGGCGTACCACAAAATGGAGGAAACAGACTTGTGTTCGAGTGCCTACGGTCGAAATGGGGTCCTGTTGATGGGGAGGGGTGTGGCGTACCGCAAAACGGAGGAAACGGACTTGTGTTGGAGCGCCTACGGTCGAAACGGGGTCATGTTCATAGGAAGGGGTGTGGCGTACCGCAAAATGGGACTCCACGGGCTACTATTCATCCACCGTCTACTGCCTCGCTCCAGCCTCCACGGGCTACTGTTCATCCAGCGTCGACTTGCTCCAGCCTCCACCTGCTACTGTTCATCCACCGTCGACTTCCTCCAGCCTCCACCAGCTATTGTTCATCACGGGGTCCTGTTCATCCAGCCTCCACCGGCTACTGTTCAACCAGCCCTCTCCACGGGGTCCTATTCAACCAGCCCTCCATGGGGTCCTATTCAACCAGCCCTCCATGGGGTCCTGTTCATCCACCCCCAACCGGTCGGGTGCGTGGCAGCCTCCTCTCGATCGGGGTCCTGTTCATCCAGCGGCAACGACCTCTACTACCACGGGGTCCTGTTCATCTAACCCCCACCGGGAACTGTTCATCCAACCCCAAACCACGTACGTCTTGACTTGTTCAACCAACCCCCATGTTCACTGTTCATCAAGAGGCAGCAGGTTCGATCGGCTTCAGCAAGCAGCAGCAGCAGTGATCGATCGCTCGGGTTCATTTAGCAGCAGTAGCGTAGGAATCGCTCGGGTTCAGTTAACAACCAGGGATCGATCGCTCGGGTTCAGTAACGTAGCTAGTGCAATCGCTCGGGTTCAGTAAGCGAACGCCTCGCTCGGGTTCAGTTAGAGCCCAACGCGTCGCACCCACGCGCATACATGTACGAGAGAAACGCGCAATCCCTCCGTGCATCGCTCGGCCCCGACCACCCACCGTAACTGGGAACTCCCCAAAATTTTCCTCGCCCTCGCTTCTACCATGATTTTTTCCGTCATGGACGGCCCAAAGAATGTCATGCAGGTGCGTCTCCGGCCTGCCCAGGACGAAAAGCCCATTTTCTGTCATGATTTTTTGTCATAGAAGTAGGAGCCCACCACATCTATGATGATACTGGGTTTTGTCACAATTATCATCATAGAAGTGTCATAAGCATGACATAATTTTTTTTCGTTCGGCCCAAAATGTCACGGATGTGTCTTTTTTTTGTAGTGGAGGCCTCTGGCAGTAGGGTGGACGGCATGAGACAGTTGCCGTTTACTTAAGCTAACGTGGATGAGTGGGCTGCCGCCGAGGTCTCTGGCGGTAGCCTGTTCTACCCTACCGCCAGCCTCCCCGGTGGTAGGAAAAAGGGTCAAATCTTGATATGTTTTCAAACCATGGTCAGATCCGGCTATACTTTGCGCAAAGTGTCAAAATACCAAAATTAGCCCTACTCGTGTTTGTTCCAAATTGTTTACGCTCTATCTCATAACATTAAAGATTACATCTGAAAGATTAAATCCACTCCTAACATCATGTTTTCTCGTTTCTAATTTATAACAATGAGAGCTCAACTGGAGATAACCTGTCTAAGAGGCGCCATGTGGTTGATCCTTCATGTGTCTTTTGCAATGAAGTGCGAAGTATCAAGCACCTGTTTTTCCTCTTTGCATAGTTAATACATGGAAAGATGTTGCTAATGTTCTAGATATCCCCGCACCTTGCTCATTTGAGGATTTGTATGTTTTCTGGAAGAAAGGAAAAATGTTTCTGTTATTAATATGGTCACTTATGCTACTCCGTGGGGATTATGGTTGATGCGCAATGAATTTGTCTTCTAGGGGTGATCTTGGCAAAGTCTGAAGTGTGTCCTGGGTTCTATGGGAGCTTTGGTGCGTCAGTGTAAGGTGCTTTATGCATATGCTCAAGTTTTCCCACTCCTTAGATGTTTGCGCCTTCTTGATCATTAGCGAGGGGAGCTTCTCGGGATAGCGTGGGGTTGATCTGCTAGTGGGTGTTTCATCATGATGTTGGTGGTGTTGTACTTAGTTGTTTCTAGCTTCGTGTTGAGCGGCTGGTTTGAACTGATCTCAAACTAAGTCATAATTGCCGTTGCAGCTGCTACTGGTTATGGCCGAGAGCTATACGAATGATGTATGATCCGGTTGTTTGGCTCTGCTTTATAAAAGTTGGGGCAGGAACCCCTTTGGTTAAAAAAATGAATCTCAGTCAAGGAATAGGACATTGTAATAAGAAAGAAAGAAAAACTAAAAAAATAAAATTTGCATGAATCTCAATGTAAAATCCCATAAATATAGCATCGACTTAACTAGTCTCAGTCGACTGAGATTTAGCAACACTGTAAAAAGGGCTTGTTTTGTTTACCACCATCGCGAAGACAACCAAAAGAAGTAATGTATAAATTTCGTGCTTCCGTAAGAGCATCTACAGCCGGGCGCCCCAAACCCTCCTCATACACCCGGGCGGCCCGCCTGGTCAGTGACTAGTCACGAAAATCTGACCCAGAAGGGCGCCTCAAACGGGCCTCAAACGCCGGGCTGACCGACACCCCTCATATCCAGCCCAAATATGGGGCGGATATGGGGGCGCCCGAGCACGCCAGCCATGTCGGACCCGGCCCATGCTGGCCCACCTGAACCCACATATATTTGTCCCCATCAGCTTGCCGGACCAAACCCTAGTCACTTCACTCCACTCCCCTCCACTCCACTCTGCCACCCGAGCTCACCTCCGGCGGTTTCTGATAACCCACAAGTATAGGGGATCGCAACAGTTTTCGAGGGTAGAGTATTCAACCCAAATTTATTTATTCGACACAAGGGGAGCCAAAGAATATTTACAAGTATTAGAAGTTGAGTTGTCAATTCAACCACACCTGGAGATTAAATATCTGCAGTAGAGTGATCAGTAGCACAGTAATATGATAGTTTGATAGTAGTAGTAACGATAGTAGTGGTAACAGTAACAACAGTAACAGTTTTGTAGCAGTTGTAACAGTAGCAATAGCAATAGTAACTTACACTACTGCAGGATGCTGCTAACGCGACACTACAATCAGAGACCCTTTGACGAAACTGTGTGCGATGCATTAATCGTAAATGGTGATGTAAAAAAAAGTCAAAAAAGATGCAAAACATTTGCGATGAAGGATACATCAAACACGGTTCTGATTTTAGTTGCGTGTGCGATGCGGGGCATACGGTTGATCCATACAAACTGTTTATGATGAGACAAAACAACAGAAACGGGCAGCCAGATGAAGGTGTGTGCGATATACGGCATACAGTTCGCTCAGATGAACTATTTGCGATGATCGAGTTGAACACAAACGATTCGGCGTAGCAAGATGTGTGATACCCGACAAAACAGGTCAGTAATCAGAATTTTGTGCGATCATTGTAGACAGCCCATACGGTCTTTTTTGTGAATTGTGTGCTCGTCAGGGCACACAGTTCAAGAAACCAACCTGTGGGCAATAATGTAGAAGATCTCTGTGGAATACGTATTACTAACCGTATGCGATGAGATTGACAGGATAAACAGAGATAACAAATTAATATGAGGGAACGGAAACATAGATATATACAGTCTGCTTAATTTAGTCCTTCTTCTTCTTGTTGTTGTTGGATGGCCCTGCGATATCGTCTTAGCGAGGACGCTTCTTGCCGCTGACCGTTGGCTTTTCATCGCCGCCGTCGTCGTCATTGTCGTTGCTGTCATCGTCGTCCTCCTCCTTGTTCGACCATTCCTCCTCATCATCATCGTCGTCCTCTTCTTCGTCCTCCGATGGCTCCTCGTCTGTCTGGTTGTCATCTGAGGACTCCAGAGGCGGCGTCCCTTCCATGATCCGGATATAATCGAGGTCTGGGCTCGACGCCAGACTCATGGAAGACGAGCGGGATGATTCCGATGTTGACCTATCATCGGGCGCTAGACTGCTGGCAGAACTGTCGTCCTCGCTGTCGCTCGACATGGTTGTAGTCGTATAAAAACCATGAGAAAGCGAGATTGCAAAGTGTGTGCAAGTGTGTAGCGTGGCCTGCCGAGGACGATGAAGATAGTGGACACTTAAGCGGGGTATGCAGAGAAGAGGAATGCCAATTGAAGCGGGGGTTGACGTATTATCTAACCGCTGATATAATCAACCACAATTATTTGTACCCAGTCGCTCCAAATTCCTAGGGTTGCGCAGTTCTCAATGTGATAATTAATTACACACACGCGTTGGAGCGTCCAAATATGAAACAAGCATTTTTCATAGTACTTCTACTCCCTTCGTACCGGCGACCTAGGTGGGGGAAAAACGAGAGAACTTGATAATTAGTATTTGGTAATCAATACAATTGCATGCAGAGAATTGACCATTGCATGCATGTTATGCTAAGTAGTCTGAAGTCATTGAATGCATACTAGCCATAGGACTCCAATTGGCTGATTTCTTTTTTCAGGACAAAACAAGGAACGAGTTTTGGGATTATGCACCGGTACCGGTATGAACAGAGTAGGACAGTTGGCAAGCAATACATTGAGGTCTTCTTATTGATGAAGCCAGTAATAATCAAACTACAAAGGAAAAGAAAAAAAGACAAAGGAAAATATCTGCATGAATCTTCACGTAACATCAATGGCATAGGACCTAGATGTGCATTACTTAGAGCACATCTAGATGTGCTTTAGCAATACTGTCAAACAAAACCCCTAATCATCATTGCAAATAGTGCATAGAACATGGCTAATGCGACAACCACAACTACACATGCTAGTTCCTTCTTGTCTCTTGCTTTCATCTGTTGCCTGTGATTGATTCTTTCTTGCTTCATCGTACGGATTGTACATTCCAGATCAGCCAGTTTCTTCTTCAGCTTTATGTTATCTTCTGCGAGCTTGGTGATAACACTCCGAGCCCTGCCATGCCATTCTTCATCTAGCCAGTAAATAAAGGCACAAGCCTCATATCCCTGCCAATGTTAAATAGTATTCAGGATGAGCGGTGGCATTAACTCAAGTAAAATGATGAACTTAGCACTAACCTCTAAGGGACAACTGAGAAACCGCCTGCCAATGTTGAATCCCTCCGTGCATACACATCGAGCAGGAGTGTGCTCGGGCACACAACTCAGCTTTTGGTACTTCTTGGAGGCGCAAAACTTGGAGTTGAACTCATGTTACGGGAGTCTTTAGTCATGCTCTGGATCCGGCGGCAGATCGCTTTCTTGGGGGTGTGTGGGTCATTCAGGACGGATTTAGCAAGGAGCTACTTTGGACATGCTAAAAAAGATCAGGATAGATTGGAACCTGACAGGACAATTCGGATCCATAGTACACCTACCTTCTGATGACCTTAGGCAAGTGCTCGGCGGTGACCGCCGTCGTGGCGGCACTGCCGATAGCGGCTATACGAGCAGGAGCAGCCGCATCGAAACCATCAGCACTACTCGTCCGCATTCCCCCAATTTTAGTGCCACGCGAGGGAATTTGGAGGCTATCTAGGGATTTGGGGGAAATGGGGAAACTGTGGGGATAAGCTAGCGGTCGGGAACTACTTATGGCACTATGTGTTGTATACGGCACACTGTTTATACATGTCGTTTGTGTTAGGTATTACAACTTCACACACGTTTTCCGCACCAAACCGTGTGAGAAGACAACGTAGGTGATACACGGTTGCCATGACATAACCGTATGTGATGTACTACCCTGTACATATAATTGAGTTACAGTGCTACCGTGTAAACAACCGCTCTATGGATATCCGTCAAAAAATAAAACAGCCGCTCTGCGGATAGAGATGGCGGCGGCGGCCTAGGCAGCGGCTACTGGATAAGAGGTCAATCCTCGATCGGTGGGTGGTGGCGGCGTCATAGGAGGTCAATCCTCGGTCTACGGCGGGAGATAGGAGGAGCTCAACCATCGAGGTCGGCGGCGGCGTGATTGGAGCACATCCATCGCGGTCGATGGCGGGATAGTGGAGGTCGAACTTCAGGCGGCAGCCGCACTAAGCTTTGCTCCTCGACCCTGCTATCTCGGCTTGCCGCCGCATGGCGCTTCTCTGTCTGCTGGGTGGAGGTCACTGCGCGGCTAATTAATTAAGGTATTCTTTTCGTGAGTGGCTTAATTAAGGTATTCAATTCCTAAGGGTAGTGCTGTAGTACTCTGCGTGTAAATTGACTGGCCATTAATTTTTCTCATTGCACGTCTGGATAACAATATGGAGCGCCCTCAGTAATTATGAAAATAAAACCTTGTGATTTATGCACGCATCTTTGGGCATCAGTTAATCTGTGTATTAATGTTGTTGTTTTGTTTTTAATTACCATTCATGTGGTGCAGATGGAACAATCTCAATGGATGAAGAATCAGAGAACCACAGATTTTATCAGTGGCATGACAGAGTTCATGAATTTGGCTGAAAGTACAAAGAGGAGAATTGGTGATGCGGATTACATCCTGTGTCCATGTACTCATTGTGCCAATATAGAGTCACGTGAAGTTGCAGATGTCCAGTGGCACTTACTCTCTCAGGGATTCATGGATGGATATACATGTTGGACCAGACACGGTGAAGAGCAGGTCATGGATGAATATACCCAGGGCTGCGAGATGCCAAACCCCGGTCAGTGTCACATGGATGTTGAATCTAACATCGAGGCAGAGGCGTCAAGCTACCAATGGAACACCGGAAAGCCAAAACGCCCACTGGAAAACCAAGACGTCGACGCAGATGACGACGATCTTGATATGCTAGATTTTGCTGCTATGATTGCAGATTTCAAGGGCCCAAAAAAGGATATGATTGGGTACAAGGATCTGCCAACCATTGATGTGGACTCCAAGAAAGAATTGTATCCAGGTTGCAAAAAGAAATATTCCAAGTTGAGTGCCACCCTGGTGCTTCTCAGATTTAAAGCAGCAAACGGTCTATCAAACAAGGGCTTCATAGAGATGTTAGCTCTTTTCAAAGAAATTTTTCCGGAAGATAATGTGCTCCCCAGAAGCACGAACGAAGCGAAGAAAATTGTTTGCCCATTGGAACTTGAAGTACAGAAGATACACGCTTGTGTGAATGATTGCATATTGTACCGTGGTGAGTACAAAGATTTGCGTGCATGTCCCACATGCAAGCATGCACGATACAAGTGTAGGAGAGCAAAGGACAAGTACAAATTGGATGACGAGATCAACACAGGAATCCCGTTCAAGGTTGTTTGGTACTTGCCTTTAATTCCAAGGTTGAGGCGTTTGTTTGCAAACCCTAGAGAGGCAAAGAGGTTGTGGTGGCATCATGATGAGCGAACTGCGGATAAATATATGAGGCACCTGAAAGATGGGGCTCAGTGGGAACTAATCGAGAACAAGTTTGAAGACTTTGCCAAGGATCCTAGAAGTATAAGGCTCGGGGAGTGTACTGACGGGATGAATCCTTCTGGCGATATGAGCACCAATCACAGCACATGGCCGGTGCTTCTGTGCATATATAACCTAGCTCCTTGGTTGTGTATGAAGAAAAAATACATTATGATGCCAATGATTATCCAAGGCCCGAAGCAACCTGGAAATGACATCGACATTTACTTTCAGCTACTGGTAGAAGAACTGCTGACAGTGTGGATAGATGCGCGTGCTGTAAAATGTTATGATGCTTACAAAAAGGAGATTTTTGATCTACATGCGATGCTGGTGCACACCATTCAAGATATGCCGGCATTAGGCAACACATCGGGGCAGAAAACAAAGGGAGATGTAGGGTGTGTCACATGCATGGATAGGACAGCTAGTAGATTTCTTGCCAACTCGCGCAAAATAGTGTATTTGCGTCATCGTAGGTTCTTACGGAGAAATCACCCATACCGAAAGATGAAAGCTGAGGTACGGCAGAGGTAGATGTGGGCCCAAGACCCTATGCTGGGGAGGTGGTCCACAACATGGCTAAACAAATTAATGTTGTGCTTGGCAAGAAGCACACTTTGACGGTGAAACAAACACCCAAGGGTCAAGTGTTTAAGAAGAAATCGGTGTTCTGGAAATTACCTTATTGGGAGATTCTACGTGTACGTCACTGCAGTGATGTCATGCACGTAGAGAAGAACGTATGTGAAAGCATCCTTGGTACTCTACTCAAGATTAAAGGTAAAACAAAGGATGGTGATGGTGCATGGCTCGATATGCTTGCTGATCAATCAAAACGCAAGAGTGAAGCAGAAGATGATAACAAATTCATCCACGCTCGCCAGAGTTACAATTTCAGTACAAAAGAAGCAACACAGTTCTTCACCTATTTGTTGTCAGTTAAGACACCCTCTTCCTACTCTGCAAACATCAGAATTCTCGTGGATGTGAGCTCAGGTAAAATGAAGTTGGGACACATGAAGTCACATGATTGCCACGTAATATTGACACGAATCCTCCCGGTGGCCATCAGGAATCTGATGGACAAAGATATAAGAAACACACTCATTGAGCTCTGTGATTTCTTTAACCAACTATGGCAGAAAGTTGTAGATCCTGAAGAGTTGGATCATATGCAACAGGATATTGCAAGAATATTGTCCAACCTAGAGATGTTTTTCCCACCGTCATTCTTTGATGTCATGGTCCATCTCACTGTGGACCTTGTCAACGAGATAAAGTATTGTGGTCCTGTGTTTCTTCGCAACATGTATCCCTTCGAGCGGTTCATGGGAATACTGAAGTGCTATTGTCGGAACCGAAACCATCCAGAGGCAAGCATCCTACAAGGTTATACCGCGGAGGAGGTGGTTGAGTTTTGCACTGAATACATGTCGGAGTAAATGACCATGGGTAGCCTCATCAGCTCCACTTGGTATTTCAAGACATCGGGGCAGGCTGCGCCCCTCAAACATCAAAGACAAAGGACCACCTTCTTGGTGCCGGCTGGTCCAAGCGGCTGGTTGCCAGGAGGCGGCAGAATCCAGAAGACGGCCCTAAAGTGGGCCGACTCCTAGCAGGTGGTTTCCTGGGAAGCCGGGTCCTAGCAGGCGGCCCCTCGCGCCCTCAAAGTTAGCACCCACATAATCACAAGGAGACGGGGCGTGGCTACAGTACAAACCTGCCACCCCCGAATCCAGGGCAGAACATGGCCACAGTGCAACGTACCAAGCGGGCATCCCACGCCCGACGCGGCCCTGTTTCCATGCTGCTCATGACATCACCCATGGCAGAGGAAGCCATGCTCCCACGACGGGCTGTCGGTATGGCCCGCAGGCGGCGGGCCCTACCTGTCTGTGAGAGGCCAGAAGGCGGCGATCCCTGACTAGTTTGGCTCAGGGGGAGGCTGGCTCCTAGCAGGCGGCCCTCCCCCTTCCTTGAAGTTTGTGCGCCATTAACCAGAAGAGACGGGGAGTGGCTACAGTGAAACGCCCACCAGGCGGCGGGACTGTAGCCATGCTCTCCCCGACCAAGCATGCATCATCAGTGGCATGACTATAGTGCTACGCAGCCGACAGGACCCGCAAGCGGCGGGCCCGGCTTATCGGCCGAGTATGAGACAGCCGGGGGGACCCACTAGGCGGCGGGCCCCTGCAGTCAGCGGAGAAGCCGGCGACCAGAGACACTGACGACCGGGTCCTACGCCCGGCCGGATTACCATTGTACCCCTGGGGGGTAGGCCTATATAAACCCCCTAGGTCACCCCATGCAAGGGGTTGGGACCTTGGTGGAGAGGAGAGAGCCTTCTTAGTTCAGCACTCACACACACACATAGAGAGTGGAGTAGACCTAGCCTTGCCCTCCTTCCTCCTCTAGCAAAACAACTCAAGGAGCAAGTTTGTAGCTACTTGTTGAGGTAGTGATCATGCGGAGACCCCGCAGAGCAGGACTAGGGGTGTTATCTCCTAGGAAAGCCCCGAACCTGGGTAAGATTCGCAGGCATATGCGGTCTCGCTCACTCCCGCTTCTAGAGCCCGGCGACGTACTTTTGTCCCCATCCATGATAAGCCACCCCCTGGCATATGTCGCACGATATCCCCGACAATACATGAAACAAAGACCTATAGGTTTGCCCCTCTCTCGCCACGAGGGAAGGCTGAAAGGTAAGCCGGTCCTTGCTGGCACGCAAATGGCTGCACCCGGAGAATTGGCAGAGAAAGCCCATTTGACGGTACTGCTTAACAACCCAGTTCTCAGCGCTTATGCCGAAGAACACTTGGCGGAGATACGCCAAAGCTTCTTACCAATGGTGTATCCATCAGATGTGGAGATGAAGGAGCACACTAAGAACTACGCCGAATGGCTGAAGAATCGTTTGGCACAAGGATCCATCGATGACATTGCTACATGGTTGGCACAAAAGCCATCACCTACGGTGTTGACGTACCAAGCATATGACATAAATGGCTACACGTTCTGCACTTAGGAATGTGATGGGAAGTCCTCATATCAGAACAACTCTGTTCGAATAGAATGCATGGCTATAAATGAAGCTGATAAAAGGGTATACTATGGAACCATCAAAGAGATTTGGGAGCTTAACTATGTGAAAGTTAAGGTGGCATTATTCAGGTGCGCATGGATCCCTCTTGGTTAGGTAAAGGTTGATGATTACAAGAAGACCTGTGTTAACAGGACAACGATGGCATATCATGTGGACCCGTTCATTCTTGCCAGCGATGCTACCCAGATTTTCTATGCAGAAGACCCCTTGCATAAGAACTACCATGTAGTGATGCATGGGAAGAGTAGGGTACTGGGTGTCGAGGATGTTCCCGATGAGGACGAGTATGATGAATTTGCTGAGTTGCCAGCCAAGGGATCACGCACACCTCAAACAGAGAAGCGTAAAATCATCATAAAACCCAAGTTCATTCGGGGTCAACGTAATGATCCTAGTTCCCCCATGTACATGTGAATTAAGCCATAAGACTAGTCTTTATGCCTACCCTGCAACTTAATTCGTTCAATTTAGAACTTACGCGTGTACTGAATTTGTGAGTTATGCCCGGTTTTTTGTTCATGTAAGAACCGTTATACTCCCTCCTTTTCGGTTTATTAGGCTTATCTCAAAATTTTAGGTTTTTCATTTTATAAGTCTCAATTTGATTGTTCCCCATCACATGTTCAGATTTTAAGGTGCATTAAATCATTGCATCTAAGGATTAAGAGAAAATTGACCAATACATGTACTTTATGTATGCTATCATTGCAACTAATGCATTGGTAAACACAATTTTTTGAGAAAAATAAGCACATTAATTGAGTGCTTTTGCAAAGTACAAAAATTATTCCACCACTCATCATCTACCTTGGTTGGTGAGATTTTTGAATTGAGCCCTATAAACCAGAAAGGAAGTAGTATATGTTGACCATGATATTCTGTCAGCTCAGACAATGAATATGAACTATTTATTACTATTATTATTATTATTATTATTATTATTATTATTATACTACCATAGAGGTAGCACACTCAATTGTTCTCAGTCGAGTATGTATGAACAGAAGATATGCAATCTGGTTTGCGAATAGCACACGGTTCGTTCATGAAAGCCGTGTGCCGACCAAACCGCATGCATGATCTGAGTCATGCATTCTGATTGGCCAGGATCCAAACCCCACGGATCGTACATCTACACCGTTGGATGCTCCCAGATCGAACGGCAAACCTCATCCCTTTCGATAGCAAATGCAGTTCCGGTTGTAATTTTATTTATATGCACAAAATGCACGTTAAACTAAAAATGTCTTAAATATAGCTAACGATACCTGAAATGCGCCAGAAAATCAAACCCGTGGTATAATGGTGGTTGCGTACCGTGAAATTTTTTATGAGGCCAAACGATGAAGTCACCGGCCACTGGAGTTTGAATTGACACGTCTCCTTTTGGAAACCATGATCCTTCATTTGAGATGCTCCGGTTTGGAAGGAGCGATCATCAAAACTTGTGCCAAACTTTACCAAATTTTTTCCATGGGGTCGTAAGAGCACGCCGCGGGCACACATCAATTTTGATGATGTCCGGACTCCATTTGAATTTCCTGTAATTAAAATAACAACTAGGCCTACGCCAGTGGCCGCAGCTCACGACCGAAATGTTTGAAACTTCTCCCCGCTTCTCGGACAAACGGATGAAAACTCGCAAAGCTATGCAAATGATTTGTACACCTACTTTGCTAAGGCTGGCCATAGTGGGGGTATCATATAGCCGGTATCATGCACTCGGGAATAGCAAATATGATGATGTGGAAAGGAGTTAAAGAAGGGAGAGTGCGTTAGAGTAACATAGGTAGATACTGTAACATAATAAATGCTATACTACTTTGTGTCATGCATGGCCATAAATACGGTCATCTATGATACTATGCACTATGAAGGTAGTTTCATACACTAGTATCATATGCATGATACTAGTATATGATACTCCCCACTATAAGGCTGGCCATAGTGGTGGTACCATAGCCGGTATCATGCACTCGGAAATAGCAAATATGCTGATGTGGCAAAGAATTAAAGATGATACAGAGGGTTAGAGTAACATAGGTAGATACTGTATCATGTTAAATGCGATGCTAATTTTTATCATGCATGACAATAAATATGATCATCTATGATACTACTCTATGATACTATGCACTATAAAGGTAGTATCATACACTAGTATCATATGCATGATACTAGTATATGATACTCTCCACTATGAGTAGCCTAACTAACACCCACATGTAGTTGTAGTAGGGTTTTGACTTTATATGCACTAAATGCAAGGTAAGTGCAAAAAATGACTTAAATATAGCAGACGAGACCTGAAATGGGCCAGAAAATCAAACCAAGGGTATATCCGTGATTGTTTACCATGATTTTTTTTGAGGCGGAACGATGTAGTCACTGACGATTTGGAGTCCGAAGTGCCGCGTCTCCTTCTGGAAATTATGATCCTTCTTGTGAGATGCTCCGGTATGGAAGGTGCGAGCACCAAAACTTGTGCCAAACTTTACCAATTTTTTTCTTTGCAACCGTGAGAGCACGCCACAGTGACACAATGATTTACGTTATTTCTGGACTCTATATGCATTTCCTGTAATTAAAAAACCAACAAGGCCTACGCCTATGGCCGCACCCTGCGGCTGAACTGTTTGAAGTTTTTTCTCGTTTCTCGGACAATGAATGAAAACTCGCAAAGAGACACACAAATGATCTTGCTAATACCCACGTGTAGTTGCAACTATATATATATATATATGCAAAAAATGACTCAAATATAGCAAACGAGATCTCAAATGCACCAGAAAATCGAACCATTGGGTACAATCATGATTTCTTACCGTGGAAAAAAGTTGGAGGCGAAACGATGAACTCATGTTTTCATTCAAACGAAAATATGTTGTTAGTTCATGTAAATGTTTTCAAATAGCACACGGTTCACTCACGAAAGCCGTGTGCCTACTAAATCGTGGTCGATGCCCCCCTGCCGCGCGCGTGATCTGAGTCATGCATTCTGATTGGCTAGAATCCAAACCCCACGGATCTTACGTCTACACCGTTGGATTTTCCTTGATCGAATGGCAATCCTCATCCCTTTCAACAGCACATGCAGTTCCGATTGTGATTTTATTTATATCCACAAATTGCATGTTAAATTCAAAAAATGTCTTAAATATAGCAAACGATACCTGAAATGCGTTAGAAAATCAAACCCGTGGTATAATGGTGATTGCGTACCGTGAAAATTTTTATGAGGCCAACCGATGAAGTCACTGGCCACTAGAGTTTGAATTGACACGTCTCCTTTTGGAAACCATGATCCTTCTTGTGATATGCTCTGGTTTGCAAGGAGCTATCATCAAAAGTTGTGCCAAACTTCACCAATTTTTTTCCACGGGGTCGTGAGACCACGCCACGAGCACACGCCGATTTTGATGATGTCTGGACTCCGTCTGA
Source organism: Thinopyrum elongatum (assembly GCA_011799875.1). Taxonomy (NCBI): domain Eukaryota; kingdom Viridiplantae; phylum Streptophyta; class Magnoliopsida; order Poales; family Poaceae; genus Thinopyrum; species Thinopyrum elongatum. The sequence continues at coordinate 412,248,003 of CM022297.1, read as the reverse complement.
ATTTTCTGTAATTAAAATACCAACTAGGACTACGCCGGTGGCTGCACCTCGCGGCCGAAATGTTTGAAACTTCTCCCCGTTTCTCGGACAATGGATGAAAACTCGCAAAGCGACACACAAATGATTTGTACACCTTCTTTGCTAACTAACACCCAGATGTAGTTGTAGTACGGTTTTGATTTTATATGCACTAAATGCAAGGTAAGTGAAAAAAATGACTTAAATATAGCAGACGAGACCTGAAATGGGCCAGAAAATTATACCTAGGGTATATACCTGTAGATACCCGACCCGAAATGGTCAAGTCTCTGTGTATCTGTACCATCCCAAGATCATGCTGGCACACACAGTACATCAATGAATATATCAAAGTGCAATCACATATGCTTTATTACATCGAATCTCATATAGAGTCTTTATTACAATAGAATAAATTCGGCCGAAGGCCAACTCATGAGATAAACTACTGCGGAAGACGTAGATGATAGCGAGTCCATCCGACTCCATAGGGCAATCACCGAGCGTAGAGTGTAGCCTCACTCCTGGTCGAAATATACCTCTGCAACATAAGACGTTGTAGCTGCGTAGGTCAGCATTTTGAATATGCCGACAAGTCACAGAGAGGAAAACAATAATAAGATGATATCACTATATGCAGTTTTGGCTGTGGGGCTCTAAGTTTAAGTTTTTACGAAAAGCAAATTTTTCCCTACAACAAAAGGACTTGCTTATAAATTACTACAAAATATTTGTTGTTAACGCGATGGTTCCGCCAACCAATTCTCATATCCCAAAATTATTAATAAACCCACTCATTATAATTAATTGTGTTGAGGGTGGCTGATAGTATCATCTCCGGTGCTCATATTGTCCATAACCGGGGACACAGCTAATGGACTAGATTGTTACTCTGCAGAGTCTTGTACACTTTACCCGCAAGATTCGATCCCTCCTATTATGTCCTCGCACTGCCTGGTGTTTGAGAACGGGACGATCGAAACATGGTCTTCCAAACCAGTTCCCCGGCCGAAAGTCAGTGCTCATCCAATCCTACCATTCATCTACATCTGTTAGCAATGTGACCAACCAGAGTCTCGACTAAGGTCAACCAAGCCAGAGCCCATAATGGCTTGCGGTTGCACACGTAACCTTTCCGACCTTAAAGTATCCATTCATCTCTTTGAGCCTGGTTGGCATTCCGTCGGGATGATTACAGGTAGATACCAGGATTCCCGGGCATAACCATGAGAGATATCAGGCTGCCAAATGCTTTCCATTCCACCCAGAGGTATATTGAGTCCTTGAAGTCTTAAAGTCTTGAATCATCATGCAGGTCTTGAATTATTTAACCTCACAATACTTCTGAATCTCACAACCAAACCCCGTCTACTAAAGCGTAGCAAATATGAAGTAACGTCCCTTCCCGGGCAATGGTAATAGGGTGTTGGGTTTCTCCTACCTCATGATACTACCTCAAGTTCAATGCTCAATATCCTACTATTCATGGTAGAAGAAACTACTAATGCAATAAAACATGGGTAATGGAAATACATGATCAAAGTGAACTTGCCTGGTTGACGATGCTGAAACTCTAATGCTTCGTAGAAACAAGCCTCGCACTCTGGCAGTCTAATGAATCAATCAATAACATACAATAAGCATTCATCAAACAAAAATACTACAACACATAGCAATCAATAAAACCAACGACGAAAACTAAAGGCAAAGCAAAGTTTTACTAGAAGTGAAACAAACTAAAATAAACTTTTTGCCATTAATAATTTTTTTAATAGAACAATAATAAAGTGTTTGCTAAATAACAGAAAAGAAAACAGCAAATAAATTTATGCAAAAAGAAACGTTTTAAAACCTTTTACGAAACTCCTAATAGGCTTAAAACAGTTTTCCTAGTAAAACAAAAGAGAACAAGCTACAAAAATATTTTTTTTTCTATAAAATAAATTTCTACTATTGATCTACAGAACTAATCTGAACATATCAAAAGAACAAAAAGAAAATAATTTTAAAACTATTTAAAATAAAAGAAATAGTAAAAAAGGTGATAAAAAGCAAAACAGTATTGTTTCCGTGCTAAACTAATTTGAAGTTAATTCTAGAATTACCAAACTAAACCTACTGATAGCCAAGGTCACAAGAAAATAGTAGCAAAAAGAATCGCCTACAAATATTAATCCTAGCTCTAGATATTGCAAAACAGTAGTTTGAACAAAATTCATGCAAAACAATTTTCAAAACTTCAAACATGAACAAAAAATATATCCACAGAAATTTAGGAAATTTCCCAACTAGAGAAGAAAGAATGAAAATAAAATATTATATAACGTAAGAGAAACCGATTTTACAAGATTGTAACTTTTCTGTTTTAAAAACAGAAATGAAAAAAATATAAAAATAAACAAAACATGCGCTATTGGGCTTAGGGGGGGGTGTGATCTGTAGCTATCTAACGCTCGGGTGGAAAACAAATAAAACGCATACGGGCTAACAAATAAACTAACCGGTTCGATCTAATCTAACTAAACCGAGAATAGACCGTAACTAAACTGATCTACTAAAAAAAACCTAACCCTTCACTAGTTCTAATCTAAGCCGTAGATTAAAGATCTAACGGTGGAGAGGAGGCCAGCGGCTTACAGCGGGGTTTGACGACGGCGGCGGCTCGGGCGACGGCGGTGCGGCTGCTCTGGTCGTCGGGGAAGGTGGCGGAAGTGTCTGGGCGAGGCGGCGAAGCGAGGCGGAGACGATGGTGGAGTCGCTGGAGCTCGGAGACGACGAGGGCGAGCCGGTGCAGAGTCCCGCGAGCTGCAGCTCTGGTGACGGGCGGCGATGCTCGAGGCGACGGCGTTGATGGTTCCTGGGTGGTGAGAAGATGTCAGGGGGATGCGGGAGGGAGAGGGGGTGCGGGTGGCGAGACTTGGAGGCAGGGGTGGCTCACCGGCGATGGTGGAGGCGATGAACTGCGGCGGCAGAAGCTAGATGTGATCGGCGAGGGCGCGAGCTGCGGTGGAGGTTGTGGTAGGGTTTTAGGGGCGTTCGGGAGAGGAGGTGTAGGGCTTTATATAGGGCAACTTACTTGGGCGAGGGGAAGGCTCGGTGTAGGGTTTTGGGGAGGCACGGACGGGGCCGGCGTCGGGCTGGCGAGATACGCGGGCGCGCGTCTTGCGGGAGGAGAAAGAAATGGTGGGGTCCTCTGGTCAGTGGGGGAGAGAAGGGAGAGGGGATCGGGCAACCGAGCGAGAGGCCTTCCGGTGCGGTCGCTGCTCGGGCAGGCCGCGGCGGTGGCTGGCTGGGCCGGCTCGGCGCTGCTGGCCTGGCGCTTGGGTTTCTTTTTGTGTTTTGAAAAAGACAGAGAAGAAAATAAATAATATAGAGAAAAATAAAATGCTTTTACATAGGACATATATATATATATATATCAAAATACTCAGAAAAATAAAACCTATCAGATGAACTATTTTTCAGAGGCAAAAATAAAACTTTATAAAAACATTTTTTTGAAAATTCCAAATAAAACTATTTGAATCCAAACTTTTTGGCATTATTTTCATCTGACATTTTTGGAGTGTCATGTTAGTTCCTCTTATACTTCTGAACAAAGTATTTGTCAGGGATTTTTTAAATTAATTTCAAATGCCAAGTTGATTCCAAATTCAAATAAAACTCAAATGCCTCTGAAATTTCCAAATGCCACTCAATTCAAACAAAATGCATAGATGCTTAGCTAATAATTGTAAAACATTCGAAATTGAAAATTTGGGATGTTACAAACCTACCCACCTTAAGATGAATCTCGCCCTCGAGATTCGGGTTGGCTAGCAAATAGGTGCGTGTGGTCTCAACGGAGATCTTCTTCTCGCTCCCAGGTGGCTTCCTCCTCGGAATGGTGGCTCCACAGAACCTTGCAGAACTTGATGATCTTGCTGCAGGTAACTCTGTTCATAGTCTAGAGAATTCTGACGCGTTTCTCCTCATAAGTCAGATCACTGTCAAGCTGTATGGCCTCTAGGGGCACTGTGTCCCTCAAAGGATTATCGGCCATCTCAGCATGGCATTTCTTCAGCTGGGAAACATGAAAGACATCATGAACTCCTGACAATCCTTCCGGCAATTCCAGCTTGTAGGCAACTTCTCCTCTATGTTCAAGGATTTTGTATGGGCCAATGGACCTAGGTGCTAACTTTCCTTTAACACCGAACCTCTTGATTCCTCGAAGTGGGGACACACGAAGATATGCTTGGTCTCCCACTTCATATGTTATCTCCTTGCGTTTACTATCGGCATAACTCTTCTGTCTTGACTGAGCTATCTGAAGTCTGTCTCGAATCAGCTTGACCTTCTCTTCGGAGTCTTTGATAAGACGAGGACCAAAAAGTTTTCGGTCCCCAAAAACCATCCCACAACAATGGTGTTCGGCATCTCCTTCCGTATAGGGCTTCGAAAGGGGCCATCTTCAGACTGGTCTGGTAGCTGTTGTTTTACAAAAACTCTGCGTATGGCAAATTACGATCCCAGCTAGATCCATAGTCTAGTGCACAGGCTCTCAACATGTCCTCCAGAATCTGGTTGACTCTCTCGGTCTGTCCATCTGTCTGCAGATGAAAAGCTATACTGAACTCCAGCCTCGTACCCAAAGTTTCATGCAACTGATTCCAAAACTTTGAGGTAAATTGTGTTCCTCTATCTGACATGATACTCCTCGAAACTCCATGCAGACATACGATCCTGGTCATGTATATCTTGGCTAACTTAGCGCTGGTATATGTGGTCTTCGCGGGAATGAAATGAGCTACCTTGGTTAAGCGATCAACCACTACCCAGATAGAATCATAACCTGAACGGGTCCTTGGTAATCCTGTGATAAAATCCATTCCAAGTTTTTCCCATTTCCACTCGGGTATCGGCAGAGGTTGAAGTAACCCTGCCGGCTTCTGATGTTCCGCCTTTACTCGATGACAAACATCGCATACTGCTACGTACTCGGCAATATCCTTCTTCATACCTATCCACCAGAAACTTTCCTTCAAGTCCATATACATCTTGGTGTTGCCTGGGTGAATCGAGTACGGTAAATCATGGGCCTCCTGAATAATTAACTTCCTGACCTCTGGGTCATTGGGCACATAGATACGATCCTCAAACCATAAAGTTCAGTGCTCATCCTCACGAAAACCTTTAGCCTTTCCGTTACTCATCCTTTCCTTTATCTCTGCAATTTCCTTGTCCGTCTTCTGAGCTTCTTGGATTCTTTCGGTCAAGGTGGACTGAATATCCAAGGTAGCGACAAATCCTCTTGATACTATCTCCAGCCAGAGCTCTCTAAGATCGTCGGCTAACTCCTGAGGTAATCCTCTAGTTACGAGGGTGTTCACATAACAGGTGCGGCTCAAAGCATCTGCTACAACATTTGCCTTCCCTGGGTGGTAATGCAATCTCATGTCATAGTCCTTGATCAACCCTAGCCATCTCCTATGCCTGAGGTTCAACTCCTTATGCGTGAAAATGTATTTCAAGCTCTTATGATCCGTGTAAACATCACAACTATTTCCGATAAGGAAATGTCTCCAGGTCTTGAGTGTGTGCACTACGGCTGCTAACTCCAAATCATGTGTGGCATAATTCATCTCGTGAGGTCGTAGCTGTCTGGAGGTATAAGCTACAACTTTTCCTTCCTGCATGAGCACTCCTCCGAGTCCTTGACGAGAAGCGTCACAATATACCTAGTAATCCTTGTGTATGTCTAGCAAAATTAGCACTGGAGCTGTAACCAAATGTTTCTTCAGCTCCTGAAAACTGGCTTCACAATCCTCGGTCCAAATGTACTTGGTTTCCTTCTTCAACAGCTCAGTCATGGGTTTGGCAATATTTGAGAAATTCTCAATAAATCTCCGATAATATCCTGCAAGTCCGAGAAAACTGCGGATCTCCTTGACTGAGGTGGGGGACTGCCATTTGGTGACTGGTTCAACCTTGGTAGGGTCGACTGCTATTCCTTCTCCTGAAATAACATCCCCGAGGAATCCGACTTCCTTCAGCCAGAATTCACATTTGCTGAACTTGGCATATAACTGATGTTCTCGGAGTTTCTCCAGAACTAGACGCAAATGTTCCTTGTGCTCTTCCTCGCTCTTGGAGAAAACCAATATGTCATCAATGAACACCACGAAAAACTTGTCCAGATATTCCACAAATACCTTGTTCATCATTCTCATGAAATACGCAGGGGCATTAGTCAATCCGAATGACATGACGGTATACTCATAAAGACCATACCTGGTGGTGAAAGCTGTTTTCGGTATATCCTGTTCACGAATCTTCAACTAATGATACCCTGAGCGAAGATCGATCTTGGTGAATACTTTGGCTCCAACTAGCTGATCAAATAAATCATTAATCATCGGCAGAGGGTACTTGTTCTTGATGGTCACGTCGTTCAACGAACGATAATCCACAACCATTCTGAGGGTTTCATCCTTCTTCTCTACCAAAAGAACTGGGGCTCCCCAAGGTGACGAACTTGGGCGAATATATCCTTTCTCCAATAATTCCTTGATCTGCTTCTTGATCTCTTCCAAATCATTCGGGGGCATCTGATAAGGTCTCTTGGATATTGGGGCTGTGCCAGGTAATAACTCAATCAAAAATTCCATTTCTCTGTCTGGTGGCATTCCTGGTAATTCCTCTGGGAATACATCGGGAAAATCTTGCACTACTGGCACTTCCTCCTGAACAACTCCCGTGAGGGAATTCACCTGATTCTTCATCGGTGCATGTCTAGACACATACTTGATCCTCTTCTGCTCCGGGGTGGTGAGCAAAATCGTCTTGCGGGCACAGTCGATGTTTCCTTCAAACTTCGTCAACCAGTCCATACCTAGGATCATGTTCAATCCCTAGGATTCCAATACTATGAGGTCTGTGGGGAATTCGTGATTTCTGATACTGAGGTTCATCGGGTGACATTCTAATCCTGCCATCATCTCGGCTCCTGGGGAACTGACCTGGAGGGGTTTTCTAAGGGTCCTAGTGGGTAACCCATATTTTTCCACAACTACCCTTGATATGAATGAAGGCGTGGCACCAGAATAAAAAAGTACCAATACTGGATGTGAATTTAATAAAAACTTACCTACTACGGTATCCAGCTGATTATAGACCTCCTCCACATCAATGTGGTTCACTTGAGCTCGGGGAAAAGGGTTTGGCTTCTTGACTCCAGAGTTGCCGTTACCATTTCCATTGCCATTGTTCAGCTTAGCATCAGGACATTTGTTGGCATAATGTCCAGTCTGCTTGCACCTAAAATAGGTGACGGTGCTCAGGTCCCTCATCACTGGAGCGGAATTATGCTGAGTACCATTTCCTCCGTTGCCATTCTTATGGCTGTTGGTGTTGAGATGGTTGTTGCCATTTCCTCCATGAGTATGTCCTCCATGAGTATGTCCTCCATGGGTGTGGTGGTTGTGTCCTCCTGAGTATGGGGTGTAGCGGGGCTTCTACTGAGCTCCAGAGCTATACTTTCCCTATCCATACCTCCGCTTCTGACTCTCTATCTACTGCTGCTTGCCTTCAAGAATGATGGCCTTGTCTACCAGCTCGTGGTAGTTATTGAAGGTAGCCACCATCAGCTACATTCCCAACTCATCATTGAGTCCTTCGAGAAACTTCTCCTGCTTTGCGGCATCTGTGGCCACATCATCTGGGGCAAAGCGAGCTAACATGCTGAACTCGTCCACGTACTTCCCCACAGTACGATTCCCCTGGCATAAGTTGCGGAACTCATGCTTCTTCAGACTCATTGCTCCAGCTTAGACATGAGCGGTGCGTAAGGCCTGCTGAAACTGATCCCATGTAACTGTGGCCATGGGGTAGGTGGCGGTGTAGTTTTCCCACCACGATGCTGCGGGTCCATCGAGTTGATGTGTGGCAAAACGCACCTTCTCAGCATCTGTGCATCCAGCAGTTGCTAGCTCCCTTCCGATCTTGCGGAGCCAATCATCAGCTACAACGGGCTCGGTGCTGCTAGAGAACACTGGCGGATTCAGCCTTAGGAAGCGGGTCAGGTTGTCGACAGGGGGTGGTGGCGGTGGATTGTTGTTGTTGTTGCCTTGCTTCTGGATGAGCATCTGCATCAAGGTGTTCTGCTGCTGGATCAGCTGGGTGAGCTCCGGTGGGAAAGTGAAACCGGGGCCACGTCTCGGAGGCATCTGGTGTTTTGGAGTGGATGAGAAATTAGAATAGAACAAGGGTCTAAAGAGAAAATAGCACTACCCACATGCATGCAACAATCATTAACACACCAATCGCTTCAATCAAGTTTCACACATCGACCATAATGAACTAATCGAGAATCCAACCGTAACGAATTTCTAATGTTTACATGGTGGTCTGAATGTAGTTCTCATCAGAGAAGACTTCATCAGATCAACATCGGCTCCGGCTTCTTCTTCGTCATCATCGTCTTCATAGGGCAAGGTCTCGTCGGATTGAGCAGACTCGGTGATGGGGTCAACAACTATTTTAGTGAATTAGAGAAGAGATAGAAATGAATAGAGAAGAGTATAGACCAAAGGATATATAGAAAAATTGTAAAATTGTTTTTTCCTATGGCTTTACGATCCTAGGGGTTACGTCCTACGGTCAGCATGTGCTCTGATACCATCTCTGTAGCGACCCAACCCAAAAATGGTCAAGTCTCTGTGTATCTGTACCATCCCAAAATCATGCTGGCACACACAGTACATCAATGAATATATCAAAGTGCAATCACACATCCTTTATTACATCGAATCTCATATAGAGTCCTTATTACAATAGAATAAATTCGGCCGAAGGCCAACTCATGAGATAAACTACTGCGGAAGACGTAGACGACAGCGAGTCCATCCGACTCCATAGGGCAATCACCGAGCGTAGAGCGTAGCCTCACTCCTGGTCGGAATATACCTCTACAACATAAGACGTTGCAGCCATGTAGGTCAGCATTTTGAATATGCCGGCAAGTCACAGAGAGGAAAACAATAATAAGATGCTATCACTATATGCAGTTTTGGCTGTGGGGCTCTAAGTTTAAGTTTTTGCGAAAAGCAAATTTTTCCCTACAACAAAAGGACTTGCTTGTAAATTACTACAAAATATTTGTTGTTAATGAGATGGTTCCGCCAACCAATTCTCATATCCCAAAATTATTAATAAACCCAGTCATTATAATTAATTGTGTTGAGGCTGGATGATAGTATCATCTTCGGTGCTCATATTGTCCATAACCGGGGACACAACTAATCGATTAGATTGTTACTCTACAGAGTCTTGTACACTTTACTCGCAAGATTCGATCCCTCCTGTTATGTCCGCGCACTGCCTGGTGTTTGAGAACGGGACGATCGAAACATGGTCTTCCAAAGCGGTTCCCCGGCCGAAAGTCAGTGCTCATCCAATCCTACCGTTCGTCTACATCTGTTAGCAATCTGACCAACCAGAGTCTCGACTAAGGTCAACCAAGCCAAAGCCCATAATGGCTTGCGGTTGCACACATAAGCTTTCCGGCCTTGAAGTATCCATCCATCTCTTTGAGCCTGGGTGGCATTCCGTCGGGATGATCACAGGTAGATACCAGGATTCCCGGGCATAACCATGATAGATATCAGGCTGCCAAATGCTTTCCATTCCACCCAGAGGTATATTGAGTCCTTGAAGTCTTAAAGTCTTGAATCATCATGCAGGTCTTGAATTATTTAACCTCACAATACTTCTGAATCTCACAACCAAACCCCGTCTACTAAAGCGTAGAAAATATGAAGTAACGTCCCTTCCCGAGCAATGGTAATAGGGTGTTGGGTTTCTCCTACCTCATGATACTACCTCAAGTTCAATGCTCAATATCCTACTATTCATGGTAGAAGGAACTACTAATGCAATAAAACATGGGTAATGGAAATACATGATCAAAGTGAACTTGCCTTGTTGACGATGTTGAAATTCTAATGCTTCGTAGAAACAAGCCTCGCACTCCGAATAGTATAACGAATCAATCAATAACATACAATAAGCATTCATCAAAATACTACAACACATAGCAATCAATAAAACCAACAAAGAAAACTAAAGGCAAAGAAAAGTTTTACTACAAGTGAAACAAAGTAAAATAAACTTTCTGCCATTAATAATTTTTTTAACAGAACAAAAATAAAGTGTTTGCTAAATAACAGAAAAGAAAATAGCAAATAAATTTTATGCAAAAAGAAACATTTTAAAACCTTTTACGAAACTCCTAATAGCCTTAAAACGGTTTTCCTAGTAAAACAAAAGAGAGCAAGCTACAAAAATATTTTTTTCTTTAAAATAAATTTCTACTGTTGATCTACAGAACTAATCTGAACATATCAAAAGAACAAAAAGAAAATAATTTTAAAACTATTTAAAATAAAAGAAATAGTAACAAAGGTGATAAAAAGGAAAACAGTACTGTTTTCGTGCTAAACTAACTTGAAATTAATTCTAAAATTACCAAACTTAACCTACTAATAGCCAAGGTCACAAGAAAACAGTAGCAAAAAGAATCACCTAAAAATATTAATCCTAACTCTAGATATTGCAAAACAGTAGTTTGAACAAAATTCATGCAAAACAATTTTCAAAAATCAAACATGAACAAAAAATATATCCACAGAAACTTTAGGTAATTTCACAACTAGAGAAGAAAGAATCACAATAAAATATTAAATAACCTAAGAGAAACAAATTTTACAAGACTGTAACTTTTCTGTTTTACAAACAGAAATGAAAAAAAACTATATAAAAAAACAAAATAGGCGCTATTGGGCTTAGGGGGGTGCGATCTGTAGCTATCTAACGCTCGGGCGGAAAACAAATAAAACGTATATGGGCTAACAAATAAACCGACCGGTTCGATCTAATCTAACTAAACCGAGAATAAACCGTAACTAAATCGATCTACTAAAAAAAACCTAACCCTTCACTAGTTCTATTCTAAGCCGTAGATTAAAGATCTAACGGTGGAGAGGAGGCCGGCGGCTTACAGCGGGGTTCGACGATGGAGGCGGCTCGAGCGACGGCGGTGCGGCTGCGCCAGTCGTCGGGGAAGGTGGCGGAGGCGTCTGGGCGAGGCGGCCATGCGAGGCGGAGACGGTGGTGGAGTCGCTGGAGCTCAGAGACGACAAGGACGAGACGGTGCAGAGTCCCGCGAGCTGCAGCTCCGATGACGGGCGGCGACGCTCGAGGTGATGACGTTGATGGTTCCTGGGCGGTGAGAAGATGTCAGGGGGATGCGGGAGGGAGAGGGGGTGCGGCTGGCGAGACTTACAAGCAGGGGGTGGCTCACCGGCGATGGTTGAGGCGATGAGCTACGGTGGCAGAAGCTAGATGCGATCGGCGAGGGCGCGAGCTGCGGTGGGGGTTGGGGTAGGGTTTTAGGGGGGTTCGGGAGAGGAGGTGTAGGGCTTTATATAGGGAAACTTACTTGGGCGAGGGGAAGGCTCGGGGTAGGGTTTTGGGAAGGCGCGGACGCGGCCAGCGTCGGGCTAGCGAGATACGCGGGCGCGCGTCTTGCGGGAGGAGGCAGAAACGGTGGGGTCCTCTGGTCAGCGGGGGAGAGAAGGGAGAGGGGATCGGGCGACCGAGCGAGAGGGCTTCGGTTGCGGTCGCTGCTGGGGCAGGCTGCGGCAATGGCTGGCTGGGCCTGCTCGGCGTTGCTGGCCTGGCGCCTGGGTTTCTTTTTTTTTGAAAAAGACGGAGAAGAAAATAAATAATATAGAGAAAAATAAAATACTTTTACATTGGACATATATATATATCAAAATACTCAGAAAAACAAAACCTATCAGATGAACTATTTTTCAGAGGCAAAAATAAAACTTTATAAAACATTTTTTTGAAAATTCCAAATAAAACAATTTGAATCCAAACTTTTTGGCATTATTTTCATCTCACATTTTTGGAGTGTCATGTTAGCTCCTCTCATACTTCTGAACAAAGTATTTGTCAGGGATTTTTGAAATTAATTTCATACGCCATGTTGAATCCAAATTCAAATAAAACTCAAATGCCTCTGAAATTTCCAAATGCCACTCAATTCAAACAAAATGCATAGATGCTTAGCTAATAATTGTAAAACATTCCAAATTGAAAATTTGGGATGTTACAATACATGATTGTTTACCGTGAAAAAAATTCAAGGCGGAACTATGTAGTCACCGACGATTGGAGTCCGAACTGCCGCGTCTTCTTTTGGAAACTATGATCCTTCTTGTGAGATGCGCCTATTTGGAAGGTGTGAGCATCAAAACTTGTGCCAAACTTTACCAAAAAAATTCCATGGGATCCTGAGAGCACGCCATGGTGACACACCGATTTTCATTATTTTCGGACTCTATATGCAATTCTTGTAATTAAAATACCAACAAGGCCTACGCCTCTGGCCGCACCCTGTGGCCGAACTGTTTGAATTTTTTTCTCGTTTCTCGAACAATAAATGAAAGCTCCCAAAGCGACACACAAATGATCTTGCTAGCACCCACGTGTAGTTGCAACTATTGAAAATGACTCAAATATAGCAAAAGAGATCTCAAATGCACCAGAAAATTGAACCATAGGGTACAATCGTGATTTCTTACCATGGAAAACAATTTGGAGGCGAAACGATGAACTCATGTTTTCATTCAAACAAAAATATGCTGTTAGTTCATGTAAATGTTTTCAAATAGCACATAGTTCACTCACGAAAGCCGTGTGCCTACCAAACCGTGGCCGATGCCCCCCCTTGCTGAGCGCGCGATCTGAGTCATGCATTCTGATTGGCCAGAACCCAAACCCCACGGTTCTTACGTCTGCACCGTTGGATGCTCCTAGATCGAACGACAATCCTCATCCCTTTCGACAGCAAATGCAGTTCGACTAGGATTTGATTTATATGCCAAAATGCACGGTAAATGCCAAAAAATGTCTTAAATATAGCACATGAGAGCTGAAATGCGCCAGCAAATCAAACCTGTGATATAATGATGATTGCTTACCGTGGGAAAAAATTGGAGGCGAAACGATGAACTCACGTCTTCATTTGAAAATTAGCACGTCTTCATTTCAAACGAAATTATGCTCTTTGTGCACACGAGCGCTTAGAGGCAACCGTTTGCATAGACCTTTCCGCGCGGTGACCGGGAATATTTTTTCATCCTTTTCACCTAGCCTGCCAACACCCCCCACCGCCCGCCCGTGTTTCACTCAATTAGTCCACCCAATCTCCATCGCAAGCTCCCCCCTCCCCCAGATCCACAGCAGAACCCTCTCCGGCACCGGCGTGCTCACCCCGGCCGTGTGCCCGCTCTTCGACGTCAACCCTACCTCCACTGCCGTTCCCAACATGCGGCTGCCCGCGCCTCGCCGTATTCGTTTGCTCGCCAGCCACCCTTGAGCATATCGATCCTGTAACCCTCGCCTCTCCTGTGGTCCTGCCGGATTTGCATTAAGAAACCTGTTAGTTACTGCTCTCCATCGCGGCGAGGCATATTTCCTCGCAATCCCTCTTCCTATTTTGTTCCGTATGTTCCCAAATTGGCTATAAAATAATGGAGAGCGTATATATGTTCATTATCTACCTTCCTAACTAGTACATATAAGCTGTATTTGTTCCAATAAGTTACTACCGATTTATAGATCGTGGGCACCCGAGTCACACAAACTTAACAAATAAGCCATACATTTTCTAAATTATTGCATGACATGTTTAGATAGCTTGATACCAAGTTGTTAGTTTTATGCTTATCCTCCTTTCCTGAGTTTCGCATGTGTTCTCTGTAGATGCCGAGTAGCAGCAACAACACTCATGCTTCAGGCGATGTATCTTCATCTGATTCCGACAACCCTAGGTCTTCAGCAGATGGTGAGGGATCAAGTAATCTTGAACGGGATAGATCTGCAGCAATTACCCTTCCGGTCAGGACATGGAGGAACGCTGCAAGGAAGCCCACACACCAGCCTAAAGGTGTATATGAAGTAACCGAGATCGATTTAAAGTCTTGGGCTCCAACTAAACCAGATAAAGCACGCACGAGGTTCAGGAGTGTGTGTGGATTTGTTGGCAGGGCAAGGCTCAACATTAATCTGCCGGGGTTTCGGAAGGCTGACACAGAAACACGGCAAAGGATAGTCCGAGAGATCATGGATCACTTCAATGTTCCAGAGCAGTGGAGAATGCAGATTGAACACGCTGCACTAAAGAAGGCTAGGGATGCTTGGAGAAACTGGAAGCACGTGTTCTACAAGAAGTACTTGAGTGAAGGCAAGGGCCCAATCCCCGCATACCCCCAAATTACAAAGGCAGACTGGGCAGAATTCAAAAGGGTCAGGGCAACTACAGAGTTTGCTAAGAAGAGTGCCAAGCAATCAGAACTTCAGAAGAGGAACACACACACCCACCGTATGGGTGTGGCAGGATACTATGGCATGAAACCGATATGGGACCAGGAGGATAAAGAAGCAGTAGCGGCGGGTGTGAACCGGCCTTTAGTGAAATCAGGGGCAAACGCGCTAGAGACTACTTGCGGTCACGTGCAAGGAGGTGTGATGACGGAACTTATTACTTTGAAAACTCACATGATGAAGAACTGTATCGCGTGATGTTAAAGGCTTCCAAGATCCCTGGAAGGTTCTACAGGAACTCAGGGCCATGTGACATTCTATCCGATGCTCTAGAGACAAGAGAGCCCCCTGGCCATGCAAGGGGTATAGGTGTTAATGTCCTGCACAAGAGGGCTTTCATACTCAGCAAAGAAGAGAGGCTCAGCATGAAAAAAGCGAGGAGTGAAATCAAGCAGAATGAATTGTATGAAAGGTTGAGGAAGGACATGTATCCGGCTGTTCGAAAGGACACTGAGGAGTCAATGATGATGCAGAAGACTCTAACACTGACAGATAACCAGCAGATGGGAGGGGAGGAGGGCATGGAGGATGCTGGTTATTGCGCGACAACACCGCAGAAGAGTAGCTGTGCATCAGCTGACCCCAGCGACACTGAGACTGCAGCTGCTCATGATGATGCTATATCTGATCTATCTAGAACGAAAGACAGACTGAAGGGCGTGCTTACACATTATGAAGGTACATTAAAATGTGCAACAGCTTGGGTTTGCTCACCCTTCTTGGAAGAGGGCCTCTTGTTGGACAATGTGCCATTGAAGCCGGGCTGTGTGAAGTGCTACGTGACTGAAGTAAAGCCTGGATTCAATGAATTTGCCCTGAAGAATGTCCTAGGAGACTTTGATGAGCAAAGGACCTTGGGAGAAACACTGTTACATCACATCCAGTGGCCACGAAAACAAATAGAGTTCATGGATGAGATCCCTGAAGCCCCGCCAAGAGCAACCAATGTCGCCCCTCAACCGGTGATGCTCTCCTTGCCACAACAGCTCTCGCATGCTTCCCCCAAAGAACCTAATACTCGTAATCCGACGGCTGATGCATCAACCTATGATCAGCCGGCCTGACTTTCTGCCATACATGCCATGTCATCGTCCGCCCCAGAGTAGCCAGTGGTAAGGCCTACAACTGCTGAAGACGCACCACCGGTTCAGATGCCGGCCGCTGAAGCAGCGGGGGGAGACCCAGCTGCAGCACATGCTCAGTAGACCAACCTGGTGGAGCGGACTGCTAAGCAGTCCAATGCTTCGAAACCGCCTGCTAAGCAGTCTATAGGTCCAGAACCGACTGCTCATCAGTCCGTCGGTCCGCAGCCGCGTGATCTGCATACCAATGCATCAGCACTTCCTGCTCAGCAAACCAACACGTTGGCACGGCCTCCTCAGCACACTGACAAGTTGGCACCACCTGCGCAGAAACCTGACATAGCTTCAATGCATGGTCAGCAGTCCGATGCCTCTGCACCTATAGCCCAGCAGTCCGTCACAACAGCACCGCCAACTCAGCGTTCTGGCATAGCTAAACCGTCTGCTAAGTAGTCTATCGAAGCTTCACCGTCTGCTCGGCAGTCTACCTTTCAGCCAACTAGACATTGTGTCAGAAGTGCTTCAAGTACCAATAAAGAAGCGGGCAAAAAGGCTGCACCCGCGAGGAAGCGCGCCGTGAGAGTGAAGAGGAAAGAGGACGATTGTCTCTTACTTAAATCACTCATCACCCAGAACCAAATTAACACCAAGTTGTTCGAATCGGGGAGTAATATTATTTCTGACGGCATGGATGATGAAGAAATAGCTTTGCAGCTTGCTAAAAATAAAGCAGACGTACTTGAAGCACGCAATTGCGTCCATGGCCAGCCATTTCTTGTTGGAGAATACTTTGATGAGTGCAGCTCCAGTTGTCGCGAGTTACATAAATATTGCATGGATCAAATGTTAGCAGGTCATCATGTTCTGCTAGTCCACTACAACAGAGATCATTTCCAACACGATGCTAGTTCCAATAGTGTAAGATTCGAGGACTTACATCTTTTCTTCAACTTCAACGAGCTCGATGCCACTCTTGTTAGATGCCTGATTTTGCAAGTACTTAACAAAATCTGATCAACTTCTCCATACAAGGCTGTAAATGATAAACAGCTAACTGCATTTTATTCCTCTCAGGGGATTGAACGCGCAGAGAAGAAAAAGGGAGAGTGTGTATTTCATTGAACTTGCATTAGCAAATGGCACAACATTACATGGTAAGGATGAACGGGAGTGGGCCATTAACACGGTCGTCCGTATCTTCGAAAACACGTCCCATGGAGAATCATTTCTCTGGCCATATCATGAACGGTAAGTGAAGTAAACAACCACGCATACACTGACTGTCTTTCAGATTTTGACATAATTCATAAGTTCATGGCTTTCTTAATATGTAACAATCACTGGATATTGCTATTCATTGTTCCAAACAAGAACACAGTTTACTACATGGATTCTCTCAGAAAGTCAACAAACGCTCAGGATCTGACGCATCTTCAGCAATTCATGGATAGGTATTGAATTCTATGATATTGAAATTAATTTGCATTCATATCTGGTTCAATAATTGATGTTGTCAAAATTCATCTTCATTTGCAGTGTGCTTGCATTGTGGAAAACTAAACCAGGGAACCTGTTCAAGAGGGAACTACCTCTGCAGCACGAGATCGTTTCTCCGGTAACACACTGAAATCTGTTTTTTTCGGAAAATGTATCCAATAGTCTGCAAATACCTTTTCTTACACTAATCAAATGTTCAAGCTTCTAAATAAACCTCTTTCTATTCTGTCAAAAGAAAAAAAAATACATCTAACACCGGTTAGGTTGTTCCTAACATGACAAATAAATGACTAATTCTGTACAAAAAAATTTAGTGTCCTCAGCAACAAGCAGGGACCAACCTTTGTGGATATTATGTTTGCAGACACATGATCTCCATCTGCAAATCTGCTAATAGTTGTGAAGATGCTCGCAAATTAGTACCAGTAAGTCTATCTTAATTAATATCTTCTACTCCACTCATATGGCACATTCTGATCTTAAAAATACTGTAGCTCATCTTAGAACCGAGGACCCCTGAACCGCTCCCCGCTGGTGAATTGTTGATGGTTCGGAGATTTATCAGCGACTTCTTCCAGAATCACAACATCAATCCTACTAGTGAGAATGAAGATTTCAGCATGCCTTCTCCTGAAACATTGAGTAAGAGTTAGCCACTAAACATATACGCATGGATCCATTGTTTTCCATCTGATGAGGTCTTGGTATTTCGTACACTATGATTAATTATGTAATGCATATATATGTGGACAAATCATTGGAATTTAGCTACCATTTGTTCAATTGTAATTGTTGCAAAATCTGATGATTGTTCTTCCTGTGGACACTATTTATTCAATTCAATATTGTGGCGAATTTGCTTTTTGCATGCCGATTCAAATGGATATTTTTGTTTTAACCTGGTAATTGCTCCGCACACGGTTCAACTAAATGAGTGTGTGCGATCCACATCGGAAAGCATACGTCAATCGTAGCGGAACCGTCGGTGATACACAGCCGATCGCAAACGATTTGCAGCACTACTACGTGTGCTTAGGGGCTCCGGAACCATTTGTGATATCACATTATCGCACACGAGAGCTCGGAGTAAACTGTGCCCAATGTAGAATACAATCCCAGTCGTAAATTTTTCAGGAAACGTATGGGATCCCAAACGAAAAGCACACGTCACTCTTGCCGGAACCATTGGTGATACACAACAAATCACAAACGGTCTGTAGCACTTGTATGTGTGCGAAGGGGCTCCTGAACCGTTTGTGATAGAACATTACCGCACACGGTAATTATTGGGAAACATGTGCGATGGAGTCTTGCATGGCAGACAGGTTCCGCAGAAAACTCGTGTCCGATGGGGCACATATCACACACAGTTCATATGTTGGCTCGTGTGCCTTACATACTGTTTCCCAAACGGTTCATTATGACACACCGTTTGGTTTCACTGCATCATTAGAAACGTTTAATCACCGATCCCACATGTGCGAAAGAATTTAGTGTGTGCTGCATCTCATACGATTACATTTGGCAAGGCCTTTGCATCATGGCTCCATATCCCCGACGATTTCTGGGTCCTGTGGGAAGGACTCCCTTATCGCAGTCACTCACTTGGCGACGGTTCAAAATGCTGCCGCGGAAAGGGGTTAAAAACCGTGTGTATAGCACCTCGCTGTACCAGTGTTAGCAAGAACAATATGTGAAAAACTCGTAGGCATTGGATCGGCGAATTCGTTGGATGATATTCTTCATATAACAGTCATAACCTAGGGCGACACAGAACTAGCTCCAGTTCATAAATATAATGTAGGCATGTATTCCGTAAATAGTCATACGTGCTTATGGAAAAGAACTTGCATGACATCTTTTGTCCTACCCTCCCGTGGCAGCGGGGTCCATAAGGAAACTAAGGGATATTAAGGCCTCCTTTTAATAGAGAGCCAGAACAAAGCATTAACACATAGTGAATACATGAACTCCTCAAACTACAGTCATCACCGAAAAGTATCCCAATTACTGTCACCCTGGGGTTTACGGATCATAACACGTAATAGGTGCATATGACTTGCAAGATCGGATCTAGAACACATATATAATGGTGAAAACATAAACGTTTCAGATGGGAAATCATGGCACTCGGGCCCTAGTGACAAGCATTAAGCATGGCAAAGTCAGAGCAACATCAATCTCAGAACATAGTGGATACTAGGGATCAAGCCCTAACAAAACTAACTCGATTACATGATGAATATCATCCAACTCCTCACCGACCAGCGAGCCTACGAAGGAATTACTCACTCCCGGTGGGGAGCATCATGGAATTGGTGATGGAGAATGATTGGTGATGATGAATATCAAAGATCCCCCTCTCCGGAGCCGCAAACGGACTCCAGATCTGGCCTCCCGATGAAGAACCGGAGGCGGTGGCGGCTCCGTATCGTAAAACACGATGAAACTTCCTCTCCTATTTTTTTCTTCGAAAATAGGACTTTATAGAGCTGGAATCAGGGTCAGCGGAGCCCCGAGGGCCCCACCACCCACCAGGGCGCGCCAAGGGGTGGCGCGCCCTGGTGTCTTGTGGGCAGCCAGGGCCCCCCTCTGGTGGTTCTTGGTTCCAGTATTTTTTATTTATTCTAAAATAAATCTCCAAAAAGTTTTGTCCAATTCTGAGAACTTTTATTTGTGCACAAAAGCAACACCATGGTAGTTCTGCTGAAAATAGAGTCAGTCTGGGTTAGTTTCATTCAAATCATGCAAATTAGAGTCCAAAACAAGACCAAAAGCATTAGGAAAAGTAGATACGATGGAGACGCATCAACTTCCCCAAGCTTAACTGATTGCTTGTCCTCAAGCGATTCAGTTGACAAACTGAAAGTGATAAAGAAAAACTTTTACAAACTCTTTTGTTCTTGTTTACATATATATGCTTCAATAGCACCTAGGTTTTCAATAAAGATTATGACTAACCATGTCAACAATAACTATTAAAAATTGTATTAACTCATATCAATGGCATGATCAACTAGCGAGCAATAATAAAATATCTCACATGCCAACACTTCGTTAAACCAATCATGATATAATATGACAACAGTGGTATCTCGCTAGCCCTTTCTGAGACCGCAAAACATAAATGCAGAGCACCTCCAAAGTTCAAGCAGCGACTAAACATTGTAATTCATGGTAGAAAAGATCCAGTCATGATGCATTCAACATTAACTATACACAATGCATGAGGATGACAATAGTGCTCTCAGGTCTAGCGCTTGTTTGAGAAGGTGATGACTCAACATAAAATTAAATAGATAGTCCCTTCACAGAGGGAAGCAGGGATTTGCAGAGGTGCCAGAGCTCAAAGCTTAAATCAGAGATAAATATAATTTTGGGAGGTGCACCCTTCCTGTCAACATTACGACCAAGAGTTATCAATATCTTCCATGCTAAACACATTAGCAGCGTTTCCCAATCGACAAAAGTGAAGGTTTACTCCCTGAGAGAGTCCTGGATTAAGGGGTCCTCGGGCGTCCAGGCTATGTAAGGTGGGCCGGACTAATGGGCCATGAAGATACAAGACAGAAGACTCTCTCCCATGTCCGGAAGGGACTCTCCTTGGCGTGGACGGCAAGCTTGGCGTT
Organism: Thinopyrum elongatum; assembly: GCA_011799875.1. NCBI lineage: Eukaryota > Viridiplantae > Streptophyta > Magnoliopsida > Poales > Poaceae > Thinopyrum > Thinopyrum elongatum. Next base: position 412,227,341 of record CM022297.1, on the reverse strand, counting down.
CGCGTATGAAGATTCCTTTCTCTGTCACCGACTTTGTACAACCCTAGTCCCCTCCGGTGTCTATATAAACCGGAGGGTTTAGTCCGTAGAGGCAATCATAATCAGACAGGCTAGACTTCTAGGGTTTTAGCCATTACGATCTCGTGGTAGATCAACTCTTGTAATACTCATATTCATCAAGATCAATCAAGCAGGAAGTAGGGTATTACCTCCGTAGAGAGGGCCCAAACCTGGGTAAACATCGTGTCCCCCGTCTCCTGTTACCATCAATCTTAGACACACAGTTCGGGACCCCCTACCCGAGATCTGCCGGTTTTGACACCGACATTGGTGCTTTCATTGAGAGTTCCGTTGTGTCATCGCTAGAAGACTCGATGGCTCCATCAATCATCCACAATGATGCCGCCTTGAGGGAGGTCTTTCTCCCCGGCCAGATCTTCATATTCGGCGGCTTCATACTACGGGCCAACTCGCTTGGCCATCTAGAGCAGATCGACAGCTACGCCCCTGGCCATCAGGTCAGGTTTGGAAGCTTGAACTACGTTGCTGATATCCGCGGAGACTTGATCTTCGACGGATTCGAGCCCATGGCAGCCGCTCCCTGCCACCGCGATGAACATGACCTAAATCTGTCATCGGACCATACCCGGGAGATAGCGCCTGTAACTACTCTGGACCTAGATCTGGAGCAGATTGCGCCATCCAAGGACGGGAAGCTCAACCCCGCCACGGAAGCCGCAGACTCAGCGGCGTTGGAGCCGCACACAGACCCAACTTCGAATGGGATCTGTGTCACCGGAACCTCGGATTCGTCTCCAGCCACAGGTTCTGAACCGCGTGCGTCCGCGCCCATCGAGCTCGATCGGGCGCCGATCATCGAGTTCAGCTTCGCGGACATCTTCCGGAACTCACCTTTGGGTGATGTGCTAAACTCATTAAAAACCCTCTCCTTAGCGGGGGACTCACAGCCGAATTATATCCGGTTTGAACTGGAGGCTGATGACGGAGAATTTCGCTTCCCAGCCACTGCCCACTTCATTGCCACTGTCGAAGACTTAACCGACATGCTCGATTACGACTCCGAAGACATCGACGGTATGGACGACGATGCCGGAGAGGAGCAGGCCCAAAACCCGCCATATACTGGGTGCTGGACAACCACCTCCTCGTATGACGTGTACATGGTGGATACTCCCAAAGAGAATAACGGCGATAACGAGAAAGATCCAGTCGAGGATAAACCTCCTGAGACACAGCCAAAGCGCCGACGTCAGCGGCACCGCTCTAAATCACGCCGTGGAAAAGACAGCAATATCGGCACGAGAGAAAACAATACTCCGGACGATGCCGAAGACAAAGAAAATCCCGTCGAGCCGACTTCCGAACAGGAAGATAGGGAAGATGGGCAAGTCAGCCCTGACGAACAGGCCATAAACGAAGACTCGGAGGACATCAACTATCTTCCACTCTCTGAAGATGAGGTGAGCCTCGGCAATGAAGACTTTATCATGCCTGAGGAACCCGTCGAGCAGGAGCGCTTTAAGCGCTGGCTAATAGCCACTGCGAGGAGCCTGAAAAAGAAACAGCAGCAGCTTCAAGCTGATGAAGACCTACTCAACGACAGATGGACTGATGTCCTGGCAGCCGAGGAATACGGACTCGAGCGTCCCATTAAAAGTTACCCGAGGCATAAACTGCTACCCCAATTCGACGATGAGGCACTTGAGCCCATGCCATCAACACGTAATGCGGCTGACCGACCACCACGTGGCCGGGACAAAGCGGCAAACCAAGCCGAACACCTGCCCATACTACCTCGCCGTAAAGGCAAAGACACTACAGCTCGGGAATACACATATGACCTGCGGCAAGACCTGGAGAATAGAGCAGGTCAGCCCAGATCGATCTACGGATCGCGGGGGCATGCCCTGGCGCGTGACGACGGCTATCAAGCCAGACGTAACGAGCATAACCACGTCCGGGCCAAAAACCACAGACGGACTACATCCGCACTACGTCGCGACTTGGCCCGATATAGAGACGCCGCACATCCCCTTTGCTTCACTGATGAAGTAATGGAACACGAATTCTCGGAAGGGTTTAAACCCATGAATATCAAATCATACGATGGAACAACAGATCCCGCAGTATGGATTGAAGATTTCCTTCTCCATATCCACATGGCCCGCGGTGATGACCTCCACGCCATCAAATACCTCCCACTAAAATTAAAGGGACCAGTGCGGCACTGGCTGAACAGCCTCCCAGAGAACTCCATTGGCAGCTGGGAAGACTTGGAAGACGCCTTCCACGATAACTTTCAAGGTACATATGTCCGGCCTCCGGATGCCGACGACCTAAGTCACATCATCCAGCAGCCCGGGGAGTCAGCCAGGAAGCTCTGGACTAGGTTCCTAATTAAAAAGAACCAAATTGTCAATTATCCGGACACCGAAGCCCTCGCGGCCTTTAAACATAGCGTCCGAGACGAATGGTTGGCTCGCCACCTCGGTCAAGAAAAACCAAAATCCATGGCAGCCCTTACCGCTCTGATGACCCGCTTCTGTGCGGGAAAAGATAGCTGGCTCGCTCGTAGAAGCAACAGCACCAGTGATCCGGGCACTTCCGAAGTTCGAGACGACAACGGCAAGCCACGACGCAATAAAGACAAGCGTCGAAATAATAATGAAGGAACGCAAGACACGGCGGTAAACGCCGGATTCAGCGGCTCCAAAACCGGTCAACGGAAAAAGCCATTCAAGGCAAACAGAGACGGACCATCCAATTTAGACAAGATACTGGATCGGCCCTGCCAGGTTCATGGCACCCCCGATAAACCAGCCAATCACACCAACAGAAGCTGTTGGGTCTTCAAACAAGCCGGCAAGCTTAACGCCGAACACAAGGGGAAGGGGCCGCCCAGTGACAGCGATGACGAAAAGACTCGCCAACCGAACACCGGGGGTCATAAGCAATTTCCCCCCGAAGTAAAAACAGTCAACATGGTATACGTGACACACATCCCTACAGAGGAGCGCAAGCGCGCACTACAGGACGCCAATGCCATAGAGCCAGGCACCCCAAAATTAAGCCAATGGGCGGCCTGCCCAATCACTTTTGATTGCAAGGACCACCCAGCCAGTATCCGTCATGAAAGTTCAGCAGCTCTGATCCTCGATCCAATTATCGATGGGTTCCATCTCATGAAAGTCCTTATGGACAGCGGCAATAGTCTTAATCTACTCTACCAAGACACTGTCCGCAAAATGGGCATTGATCCTTCACGAATCAAGCCCACCACAGCTACCTTCAAGGGAGCAGTGTCCGGCATAGAAGCTCGCTGCACGGGCTCAATTACATTGGAAGTCGTTTTCGGCTCGCCGAACAACTTTAGAAGCAAAGGCTTGACCTTCGATATTATAACGTTCCGCAGCAGCTATCACGCACTACTCGGGCGTACCGCTTTTACTCGTTTTAATGCGGTCCCACATTACGCCTATTTCAATCTTAAGATGCCCGGTCCACACGGCGTCATCACGATAAACGGAAATACGGAATGCTCCCTCCGTACAGAGGAGCGTACTATGGCTGCTATAGCCGAAGTACAAAGCGGCCTTATCAAGCCGCGTATCTCATCGGCCGTCAAGCCGCCAGTCTCTACTAAACAGGACCAATCAATCTCAGAGCTGGATTAGCAGTTCGGCCTCCGTCGTCCGCCCCATATAGCCGTGAAGTTTATACCGTGCATATATAATTATGCACTTAAAATACCATGGTCATCGGCGGAGGCACAGTACGGTAAGGCCTATAATGCGGTCCGCACCCTCATAGTCTTTTTACTTTTTCTAACTATTTTTTTATCCTTTACAACAGGTGATTCCAAGCCTGGTCATCTTACGGACTCTTTCTAAAGTTTGGCTTCGTATAAATAACCAATGGCTATTCCTACTAAGGAGTCCTTTAACCGAGGCAAGGTAGCGCAGACGTGCGACAGGAGGTCCTAATGATTTTTGTAAGACCGCACTCTTTATTTTAAACCTGTAAAGTGCCTTTTTCCTTAACCCTCGGCCCCCGGCATGTTAAATAGCCCGAGTAGGGGCGTTATAATCTGTAGAATTGCGTTTGACGTGTCAATCAGATTCTAGTGAACATAACCCGTATTCAGTATTCGCTTTTTCTACGTACTGAATTTTGCTTCTTCGGTTGTTTCACGAACGCACCTCGGCACAATTTGCCAGGGGCTTGATACGGCAACACATGAGTTGCCGACAAGTCCGAACAACTTTTCAACACACTTCGGCGTCACGAGTTTGGCCTTATATGCATCAGCTCCGAATCATGTCTTTGGTCAATAGTTGGGTTGCCCGGCTCCTGTGCTTACTACCTTATGTTCCGCTATATCGGCTAGGCTAGTAAAGGGAGAACTACTGCGATTGTGTCCTGGTTTATCCGGATGAGCACCTCAGTACAGAAAGCCGAAAACTGACTATCATGATGTGGTGAGAGCTGGTCAACCACTCGATGACTCATCAGAATCCTTCGCGATTCTTTCCGTATTACACGAAGGACCGTTTTTCTGGTCACCTATGTAACGCACCGTATTCGGGTAAACGCGTACATACCAGGGGCTATATCGTAGACCCGCCGTCAAACTCCTATGGCTAAGTGAAAGTGTTAAAGCCCTTTAGTCCGATTGCCTAGTTCGCCGCATTGACACCTCCTTCATGGACCAAGACGTTGGGTCAAGAGTGAGCAAGTGCTTTTCCGAACACCCCCGTATTATATGCGAGGGGGCTGAAGCCGACGACTGGCAAACTTTCAGATTATACGAAGAACGGCCGCACAGGAGGAACCAAAACTTTCAGGCAAAAGTATAAAAATATGGCCTTAATATATCATAATATTGTTTTTACAAATTTGGTATATTCACTCGAATATCATATCTTTCGAGCACTGACCCTCTATCAAGCGGGCACCCTCTAGGACATCCTCAAAATAATGCTCCGGCGTGTGATGGTCCTGGCCCTTGGGTGGACTCTTCGCTGCAATATCGGTGGCCTTCATCTTCGCCCAGTATGTCTTGACACGGGCAAAGGCCATTCGTGCACCCTCAATGCACGTTGACCGCTTAACAGCGTCGATACGCGGCATCGCATCAACAAGTCGCTGCACCAAACCGAAATAACTATTCAGAATTGGCTCAGTCGGCCACAGCCGGACCACGACATCCTTCATGGCAGATCCGGATATCTTGTGGAGCTCGGCCCACTGGGCCATCTGTTCGTTCAGCAACAGCGGCCGCTTCGGCATGCTGAATTGCGACCAGAAAAGCTTCTCCGTTGCACGTCCTTCTTGCACTTGAAAAAACTGCGCCGCATCGGAGACACTCTTCGGCAAGTCCAAGAATGCATCTGGAGAACTCCACATTTGATTAAGAGGGGCATACTTCGGATCGCCAAATTTAGTCTGTAATAAGAAAGGCTTACCGGCCGCTATCTCCCCAGCTTGCCGGATCTCTTCCCGAGCCGCTCTAGACTCGGACCGTGCTTCTCTCGCCTCTTGTAAGGCCTTGCCGAGTTTGACCGTTCTGGCTTTGTTATCCTTCTCGAGGAATTTGCATCGAACATTGGCATCCTTTAGCTCGCGCGTCATGGTAGATATTGTCTCCTCGCACTGGCGCCGAGCAGCCTGCTCGGCCTTTAACTCAGCAGCTGCCTTCTTGGCAGCTGCCTCACTCATCCTGGCTTGCTCCATGGCCCGGGCAAGCCCAGCCCGTAGGGCCTCAACTACGGCAGCATTATCTGCAGTTATGCATATCTCAGTATACAATTTTCAGCGTCATGCTCATATTATCATACTTACATATACTGACTGCCCCAAAAACATACCTTGCGCCTTGTCGAGCCACCTGTTAATAACCGTGAGGTTGTCATCTGCCACATCAAGTTTCTGCTTCAGCCTTGCAACCTCCGTAGCTTGGGCAGTCGTCATGGATGAAACAGCCTCTGTTCCAATCCATCAGATTATTTCCTGGGAATATCTTTTTTGAACCTCTGATCGCCTCCCTTCGGACGCCAACCAGAGTCTCAGGGGCTACTATCTATACACAGGTGCATTTTGCACATAGAAGTGCAATTAAAGATATTACATTGCATACCTCGAAGCCTCTTAGCAGGCTCATGAAGGATTCATTCAATCCGCTTCTCGCGGACAGAATCCTCTCAACTACCGTACCCATTAAGGTACGATGTTCCTCTGAAATGGACGCATGTTGCAGCATGCCCGTCATCGTATCCGGCGCCCCCGGATCCCTGGGAGCGGCTGCAGGAGTATGGACTCCCTTCGAAAGAACATGTTTACCCGGCTCTAGAGTTTTCCCCGGCTGTAAACCGGATAGTCCGGGCCCTTTATTGTTGGTCCCCATAGGGTCCGCATGCCCCGGACTCTGGACGGCCGAAGTATCACCTTCGGGCGTAGTTTTCATTATCCCTCGCACCGCTTGTTGGTCGGGAGAGATTCTCCGGGACGACACCTTGGAGTCGTCTGCCCTGTCGGGCGAGAAGGTCTGTGGAGGCGTCTCGCTTTCCATCATCTCCGGAAGAAGATCCCCCGAGGAGGAGGACTGTTGAGGAAGACTGCGTGCCGGACTGCAAACATATATTTTAAATGTTACCCTGGTAACCGGAAAGCAATGGGATATGTTTCAGACGCCCCTGTTCACTTACGATTCGGCTAAAGGCTTGTCCTTATGGAGGAACTGCGCGATAACGTCGTCTTCTGAACCCGAGCCACCTGACAGGGACATCTTCCCTCGCTTAGGAGCCTTTGCTTCCAAATCTTCGGAGGCGGCCCTCTTCTTCCCATCGGGAGAGGGGATGTCAGTTTCTCCTTCTCTTTTTTCTTCGGAAGAGGGAGTTCCAATCTCCCCGGACATATTGTCTGGTGTACCTTTAGAATAGAGGCCACCTTTGGCCTTCTTGCTCTCCTCTTTGTCCCCCTTCGCCGACACTTGGTATGGCGCCGGAGCCAGCATCCTTGTTAACACAGGATCTGCTGAGTCTTCAGAAAGAGGGGCCGAACACCTAATTCTTTCCGCCTTCTTGATCCAGCCCTAGTCGAAGATGGTTTTCTCAGTATATTGTTACGAGATATTTAACTAAGTTGTGTTCGGGAGTCGAGGGCCTACCGAGGTATCCGGATGGTTGCAGTCGAGGCCGATGTCCTCGGTAGTATCCGGCCACTGTTTTCGGGTACCGAAGAATAACTTCCACATTGCTTTGTGCGTCGTGCCAAAGAAGTGCTGAAGAGTCTGTGGTCCTTCCGGATTGAACTCCCACATGCGGAGGGGCCGTCGCTGGCACGGCAGGACCTGGTGGACTAGCATTACCTGGATTACGTCGATGAGGCCGGTGTCCTTCTCGAGGAGGCTCCGAATGCGGCTTTGTAGCATCTGCACTTCATCCATTGATCCCCAGTCCAGCCCCTTTTTAATCCATGATGTGTGCCATAATGGAGGGCCAGGCCGGAACGCAGGTGTAGCTGCCCACTTGGTACCACGGGGTTCAGTGATGTAAAACCACTCCCGTTGCCATAGGTTGGAGGTTTCCATGAAAGAGCCTTTTGGCCAAGGTGTGTGGGTGAGTTTGCTCACCATCGCACCGCCGCACTCTGCTTGCTTCCCATCGACTACCTTCGGCTTCATATTAAAGGTCTTGAGCCATAAGCCGAAGTGTGGGGGAATACGGAGAAAGGCCTCGCACATGACGATGAACGCCGAGATGTGAAGAAAGGAGTCCGGAGCTAGATCATGAAAATCTAGCCCGTAATAGAACATGAATCCGCGGACGAAGGGATGGAGAGCGAACCCTAGCCCTCAGAGGAAGTGAGAGATGAATACGACCCTCTCGCCGGATCTGGGAGTAGGAATGACCTGCCCTTGAGCAGGGAGCCTGTGGGGGATTTCCGCGGTCAGGTATTTTGCCGCCCGGAGCTTCGTGATATCCTCCTCTGTGACGGAGGAGGCCACCCACCGGCCTTGAGGGTTGGGTCCGGACATGACTAGGAGGCTCGGAACGAATAAATTCAACCTTGGGTGCTAGAACTCAAGGTTGGAAAGGATGAGGAAAAGAGAAGGCGTGGGTGAAAGGGGTGAATCCTTAACTCCTTATAAAGGCAGTGAATATCAAGTGCCTCCCCACTCGCCTTAAAACTCGCCTATTCCCAAGGGCTGTGCTGACTACACGGTTGGATTACCCACGCCCGTATTGATGAGAATCCCATAATAAAGGGACACGATCTCTGCTGTGACAAGAAGTGCCACTGGAAACCGCATCTTAAAGCGTGGAGTGGGAGGCTAAAAAATGGTTCGGAATAGTGACCGTGCAGGAACGTGGTGTCGCGTTACAAAAAGTGGTTAGCGGATTGGACTCGTGAAATATTATACTCTCTGCGGTTGTGTGTGGTACTTGTTTTGAAGAGCCGGACACGCTTTCTGTGCTTGAAGTCTATTTTGGAGTATTCGGAGGAGGAACCTGCCTTGCAATGCAGAAGACAATCTGCGCGCCGGACACGTCGTCATTGAAGCCTGGTTCAGGGGCTACTGAGGGAGTCCTAGATTAAGGGGTCCTCGGGCGTCCATGCTACGTAAGGTGGGCCGGACTGATGGGCCATGAAGATACAAGACAGAAGACTCTCTCCCGTGTCCGGATGGGACTCTCCTTGATGTGGACGGCAATCTTGGCATTCACGTATGAAGATTCCTTTCTCTGTAACCGACTTTGTACAACCCTAGTCCCCTCCGGTGTCTATATAAACCGGAGGGTTTAGTCTGTAGAGGCAATCATAATCAGACAGGCTAGACTTCTAGGGTTTTAGCCATTACGATCTCGTGGTAGATCAACTCTTGTAATACTCATATTCATCAAGATCAATCAAGCAGGAAGTAGGGTATTACCTCCATAGAGAGGGCCCGAACCTGGGTAAACATCGTGTCCCCCGTCTCCTGTTACCATCGATCTTAGACGCACAGTTCGGGACCCCCTACCCGAGATCCGCCGGTTTTGACACTGACACTCCCCCTCCACCAACAAACACAAGCCATGGCTAGCTGAATCTACGGGTGCCGGCCATACAAACAACAGTCCTGGGGGAGTTTTGTTTAATTATTCGCAATTTTTGATTTCGGGACTGGGCATCCCTATTACCAGCCCCTCTTGTGCAAGGACGAGTGAATAAACACTCATCATGAAAATAACCCACTTAGCATGGAAGATGCTGACCACCCCCTGTCGCTCCATGAGTGGCCCAGGCACACAAAACAGATGTTCATTTGAAATTTTAGAGGTCGCACATACAAATTTACTTGGAACGACAGGGTAATACCGCATATAGGTAGATATAGTGGACTCATCTGGAATAACTTTGGTTTAAGGATTTTGATGCACAAGCAGTCTTTCCGCTTAGTACAGGTGAAGGCTAGCAAATAGGTTGAGAAGCGGCCAGCTAGAGAGCAAAAACGGTCATGAACATGCATTATGAATAATCAACATTGAATACTAGCATGAGTAGGATATGAACACCATGAACATAAATATCATGAAGGCTATGTTGGTTTTGATTCAACTACATGCGTGAAATGTGCCAAGTCAAGCCACTTGAAACATTCAGAGCAGGATACCATATCATCATACTACATCACAATCATTTTAATGCACGTTGACATCCAAGATAAATCATTATTCACTCCTAGCTACTTAAGCATGACATGAGCAACTATAATCTCTAATTGTCATTGCAAATATGTTTGATCATAATATGCTAAATCATGGATACTGAGTTAAACATATTTACAAAAAAAAACAAGTTGAGTTCATACCCGCTTTTCTCTGCCACAGTCACTTCATCAAATATCGTCATTATTGCCTTTCACTTGCACGACCGAATGATGTGAAAACAATAATAGTGCAAGAGTGCCATGGACTAAGCTAAATCTGCAAGCATTTTATTCAAAAGGAGAAGACAAGGTAATTTGGGTTCTTTATTAGATCAACAATAATGCATATGAGAGCCACTCAACATTTTCATCGTGGTCTTCTCCTTGGTACAACTCAATAAAAGAGAAGAATTTCAGAGAAACACACTGAAATGTTTTTGGAGTTTTTAGTTTTTCTTGAAGAAAGAAAATTAAAGAAGGAAAAACAAAAACGAGAAGAACTATTTACACGAGAAAGCTCCCAACAAACAAAAGAAGAATAGAGAAATATTTTTGGGTTTTCTTTTAATACTTGATACGTCTCCAACGTATCTATAATTTTTTATTGTTCCATGCTATTATATTATCTATTTTGGATATTTTATAAGCATTAATATGCTATTTTATATTATTTTTGGGACTAACCTATTAACCTAGAGCCCAGTGCCAGTTTATGTTTTTCCTTGTTTTTGAGTTTTACAGAAAAGGAATATCAAACGGAGTCCAAAGGGAATAAAACTTTACGATGATTTTTCTTGGACCAGAAGACATCCACGGAGCTTGGAGAGGGGGTCGGATGATGGCGATGAGGCCACAAGCCTACCAGGCGCGCCCCTGGGGGGGGGGGCCCTGAGGGCTTGTGGGCCCCTCGGGGGTCTCCTAACCCTAATTCTTGCTCTATAAATTCCCAAATATTCCCAAACCACCAGAGGCGTCCACCAAAATACTTTTCCACCGCCGCAAGCCTCTGTTCCCGTGTGATCCCATCTTGGGGCCTTTTCTAGCACCCTGCCGGAGGGGGATTCGATCATGGAGGGCCTCTACATCAACCTTGCTGCCCTTCCGATGGTGCGTGAGTAGTTTACCATAGACCTACGGGTCCATAGCTAGTAGCTAGACGGCTTCTTCTCTCTCTTTGATCTTCAATACAATGTTCTCCTCGATGTTCTTGGAGATCTATTCGATGTAATACTTTTTTTGCAGTGTGTTTGTTGAGATCCGATGACTTGTGGATTTATGATCAGATTATCTATTAATATTATTTGAGTCTTCTCTGAACTCTTTTATGCATGATTAAGATATCTTTGTATTTCTCTTCGAACTATCGGTTTGGTTTGGCAACTAGATTGGTTTTTCTTGCAATGGGAGAGGTGCTTAGTTTTGGGTTCAATCTTGCGGTGTCCTCACCCATTGACAGAAGGGGTAGCGAGGCACGTATTGTATTGTTGCTGTCGGTGTCAAAACCGGCAGACCTCGGGGTAGGGGGTTGATACGTCTCCAACATATCTATAATTTTTGATTGTTCCATGCTATTATATTATCTATTTTGGATGTTTTATATGCATTAATATGCTATTTTATATTATTTTTGGGACTAACCTATTAACCTAAAGCCCAGTGCCAGCTTCTGTTTTTTCCTTGTTTTTGAGTTTCGCAGAAAAGGGATACCAAACGGAGTCCAAAAGGAATAAAACTTTCGCGATGATTTTTCTTGGACCAGAAGGAAACCAGGAGACTTGGAGATGAAGTCGGAGGAGCCACGAGCCGGCCACATGGACGGAGGGCGCGCCCCCCAACCTTTGTGGGCCCCTCATGCATTTCCTGACCTAATTCTTTTGCCTATATATACTCATATATCCCCAAACGAACAGAGGTATCCACGAAAAGACTTTTCCACCGCCGCAACCTTCTGTACTCGTGAGATCCCATCTAGGGACCTTTTTTGGCACCCTGCCGGAGGGGGATTCGATCACGGAGGGCTTCTACATCAACACCATTGCCCTTCCGATGAAGCGTGAGTAGTTTACCACAGACCTGCGGGTCCATAGGTAGTAGCCAGATGGCTTCTTCTCTCTCTTTGATTCTCAATACCATGTTCTCCTCGATGTTCTTGGAGATCTATTCGATGTAATACTTTTTTGCGGTGTGTTTGCCGAGATCCGGTGAATTGTGGATTTATGATCAGCTTATCTATGAATATTATTTGAATCTTCTCTGAATTCTTATTTGCATGATTTGATATCTTTGTAATTCTCTTCGAATTATCGGTTTGGTTTGGCCAACTAGATTGTTTTTCTTGCAATGGAAAAAGTGCTTAGCTTTGGGTTCAATCTTGCAGTGTCCTTTCCCAGTGACACTAGGGGCAGCAAGGCACGTATTGTATTGTTGCCATCGAGGATAAAAAGATGGGGTTTTCATCATATTGCTTGAGTTAATTCCTCTACATCATGTCATCTTACTTAATGCATTACTCCGTTCTTTATGAACTTAATACTCTAGATGCATGCTGGATAGCAGTCGATGTGTGGAGTAATAGTAGTAGACGCAGAATCATTTCGGTCTACTTGACACGGACGTGATGCCTATATTCATGATCATTGCCTTAGATATTGTCATAACTTTGCGCTTTTCTATCAATTGCTCTGCAGTAATTTGTTCACCCACCATATTATTTTCTATCTTGAGAGAAGCCTCTAGTGAAACCTATGGCTCCCAGGTCTATGTTCCATCATATAATCTTCTACTTTTCATCATACAAGTTTCCGATCTACTATTTTGCAATCTTTTACTTTCCGATCTATAAAACAAAAATACCAAAAATATTTACTTTATCATTTATCTATCTCTATCAGATCTCACTTTTGCAAATAACCGTGAAGGGATTGACAACCCCTTTATCGCGTTGGGTGCAAGTTGTTTGATTGTTTGTGCAGGTATTCGGTGATTTGTGCGTTGTCTCCTACTGGATTGATACCTTGGTTCTCAAACTGAGGGAAATACTTATCTCGACTTTGCTGCATCACCCTTTCCTCTTCAAGGGAAAAACCAACGCAAGCTCAAGAAGTAGCAGGGGTCCCGAGCTGTGGATCTAGGATCAATGGATAACAGGGGACGACGAACACAGTGTTTACCCAGGTTCAGGCCCTCTCGAAGAGGTAAAACCCTATGTCCTGCTTGATTGTATTGAATATATGATGGAGTTTACAGAGTAGATCTACCTCGAGATCAGCATGAGCTAAAACCTAGGCCATGAGGTGATGAATATAGCTCTAACCCTAATGACTACAACCCTCAGTTTATATAGACACCGATAGGGTTAGGGTTTACCGAAGATAGATACAACAAGAGGGAAAGGGATCTCGTCCACCCTTAACTTGGAGGGCACACCACGGCCTCACAGGTCTCCGGTCACCACACGGTCCACCAATCCAGCCCACGTACAATGGGTCATCGCCCCGAGGACCCCTTAGTCCATGACTCCCTCAGTAGCCCTCGAACTTGCCTCCAACGCCAAAGCTTGTATCCGGCATCTGCTAATCTGACCAGTATTCGGCTTGTGAGGCGAGTTCTTCAATGTTCGGGACCAGGTGATGTCCGGAATCTAAAGTGGCAATTTTACTTAACACCGAAGGAAAACAAAAACGTCGCTCAAGCGTGAATAGTGCCTTTTTCTGACAACTTCTTATGTCTCAACGAAGAGCCGCTTCCGGCCATAACGCCAAGCGGTTACTGTTTCTTGAAGCAAGGTTCGAGACTGATGCCACGTTCGACACGTCCTCTCAAGGTGAAAATCGTGTCCCGCTTTTCAGGGGATATGGTTAATGATATCGATTCCCCTCCCCGCTCATAATGTTGCGGAGATATCGGGAAGTGGAGAGGCCAGCGGCGCGGAAAAAGGAATCCCCGGCCTTTCAACAGCCTATAAAGGGGGAGGGCCGCTATAGTTTGCACCTCACGCCCTCCTCCACCTCCCGCTCGCTCAGATCTTCAGAGCTCCAGCGCCCTTTCTCTCTGCTCTTACAGCGAATCCAACTCCACCTCCCTCGGCCATGGCTGGATCTGGTGCCAATGGGAAGTGGGAGGCCTCCTCCGTTACCAACGAGGATATTCTGAAGCTGAAGGAGGCCGGCTACTTGCCGGCCAATGTCACTTATCGGGCCCCAAAAGAGGGCCAGGTCACCCCAACGCCCGGTCCTGGCGAAAGAGTAGTATTTCTCCCCCATTTTCTCAGGGGGCTCGGGTTTCCCCTGCATCCCTTTGTGCGGGGGCTGATGTTTTTCTACAGGCTAGATTTTCATGATCTAGCCCCCAATTCCCTTCTCCACATCTCGTCCTTCATCATATTCTATGAGGTCATCCTCCGCGTCCAGCCACAGTTCGGCCTCTGGCTGAAGGTGTTCAATGTGAAGCCCAAAGTGGTCGGCGGCGAACATGCGGACTGCGGCGGGGCTATGATCAGCAAGCTGACGCGGGTCCAGTGGCCGGAGGGCCAATTCGTCGACACCGTCAGGATGTGGCAAGAGGAGTGTTTCTACATCACCGAACCAAAGGGAGCCGGCTAGGCAGCAATCCCCGCATTCCGATCCGGACCCCCCACCAGGCTGACCTCGTGGGTCGAGAAGAGCCCAGACTGGGGGTCACCTAATGATTTAAAGGTGCTACAGAAGCGCGTTGGCAGTGTGACGGAGACCGGCGCGAAGCTGGTCGATGTGATCCAAGTCATGCTCAATCGCCGGATCCTCCCCTGTCAGGAGAGGGCCAAGCCCATGTGGGCACACAGCCCCGAAGACCCGGCCATCATGCGGCGCCTCTTCGGCATGACCCACAAGAAGGTGTGGGGTCTGCTATTCAAGCCGCAAAAGGAGTGGCCATCGGAGGAAGGGGACATTGGCCTTGACGCTAAGAACCCTCCGAAGAAGGTGAGCGTTACTTTGTTCAAGCAGAAGTCTAAACATTTATTTCGCATGACTTAATCCGAACCCCTTTACATGGGTTTTTCAGGGCTGGCTCGCCAAGGTCGAGAAGATCAGCGGCCCGGCGCCACTGCCAGAGGGGCCCCGATCTGAACAGCTAGAGCAGCTGCTGGTCGTGGCGCCATACAAGGCGCCCGACAAGAAGGGCAAGAAGAAGGAGATATCGGAGGCCTGGGAGGGCCTCCGCCGCAGGGCGGGCGACCGCCCCGGAGATGCAGTGGCCTCATCCATTCAGGATGGGGATGATGACGAGGGCGAGGAGGAGAGTGCCTCCTCGCACTCCAAGAAGAGAGCGGCGTCTGAGGATGTCGAGGAGGTTCATCCTTCCCAAGCTCTCAAGAGGTGGTATCGGCCTAAGCTGGTACTGCCTGACAGCTCGGACGAGGAGTCCGAAGCGTCTGAGCCGATCCCTGCAAAGGGACCTAGGGTCAAGTCCCCCGCGACCAGGTACACGTTATGGCTTTTTTAGTTATCATATTTTCAGTAATTTGCTTTGGTTTGAAAGATAAACCCTTCAGAGCTGCAGCCCCTCGCGTGAACGCCCCACCGAGCAGACCTCGGAGGGGACGTCTCCGCCCGCCGAAATGGCGGACAGTGGGTCTATGGCGCATTTCGCGCCTCCTCCGATCCCCGAAGAGGTTGAGAAGGTGCGGTCCAAAGGACTCCTCCCCCTCCGAACACAGAGGGGGAGGCGGATGCCATAATGGCCGAGGTTAACACCTCGGCCGCCGAAGATCAGGAGAAGGAGTCCGAACCATCCGGACCCCCGCTGTCGATCGCCCCCGAGCCCCCAAGACCTTGGACGGCACAGGCTCCTCATAGAGAGGAGGGGGCCGGGGAGCAAACGCCAGTGCCGAACACCTCCACAAGAGCGCCAGCTAGTTAGCCGGAGGTTCTAGAGGAACTGGTGAGCAGCTCCGTCATCGTTGACGGGCACCGCACTTTGATGAGTGCGTTTATGCAGGGTGTTCGGTCCATCCAATCCGGGCTGAATGACGCTGTCCAAGGCCTTCTAACAGGCTTTGAGGTAAGTCAAGTAATGTTCTTTCCTCATAACGCGGTAATGATTATTAATTTTAGGTAGGCCGCACATATAGCAGCCCCCGAGACTCTTCCAGGACCCCAAAGAGGCCTGCAGAGGATCAAATTCGGTAACCGGATAACAATGTCGATGTATTTTTGCTGACGCAGGCATCTTCCATTGCTGCGACATTAGAGGAGATGGATCGGAAGCTCCATCTTTCCGATAAAGAGCTTGACCTTGTCAACAAACGGCTTGACGAGGCGCAAGGTAAGCCCTGTAAGGAGATGTGCAATTGACTTGACGCTGGATATTGACTATCCGGACTATGTGTTAATCCGTAATCTTAATGATTCTACAGCTGCTGCTGCCGAGGTCGAGGGATTGAAGGAGGACCTGAAGAAAGCCGAGGCCGAGGCGGCCGTGAAGAAGACCGCCGCTGAAGAGGCGGTGGCCGAGCTTGAGAAGGCCAAGCTTGCTACCGAGCAACATGAGGCACGGGTGACCGAAGTCCAAGTGGAGCTCCAGGATGCCGCCAAGAAGTTGGAGGCCCTTGAGAAGGGGCAGGAGGAGCAATCCTCCCGGCTATCGAAGGCGGAGAAGGAGCTTCATGAGGCGAGGAGTGACGCTCGAGGTGTCCGGGAGGAGCTCCGGCAAGTGGCACAGATTGCCAATGGTAAGAAATATTTACTGCAGAGTGTGTTCGGAGGCAACAGATTCGCCCTACGGACGAGGGTCTGGCACTCCGCAGGCGTCTTTGCCGAGCTCCCGAAGAATGCGGTGGCTGCGGCGAGGCACTATGCCACCGTCGAGGAGGATTCCACGCAGCGGCTCTTCTGGTCACAGTTTCCAGACTCCGAGCGTCCGCCCCTCCTCAGCGATCAAATGAAGCAGATGATGGAGATGTATCGGATGTCCGAGTTGGCCTTGAAGGACCTCTGTGTCAGCCTGTGGCTGGTGAAGCCCCTTCCGGACACCTACTTTGGCCTTGTGCAGAGGCTAAGGGAGGCGCCGCTTCGGATTGACGTCGTGAAGAGGTCGGCGTGCCTTAAGGGGGCGAGGCTCGCGTTAGCGAAGACCATGGTTCATTGGCCAAGGATTAATCCAATGGAGA
The DNA here is from genome assembly GCA_011799875.1 of Thinopyrum elongatum. NCBI lineage: Eukaryota > Viridiplantae > Streptophyta > Magnoliopsida > Poales > Poaceae > Thinopyrum > Thinopyrum elongatum. Next base: position 412,210,482 of record CM022297.1, on the reverse strand, counting down.
TGTCCAGTGGTCCTCCACCCCAGGGGAAGGAGCACCGCCAACCCGAGTAGTACTTCACATAGGTGATGACCGGAGCATGGGCAATAGAGGGCCAGTTTTCAAAAAATGTAATGCTTGAGTAGCTGTAATCAAGTGTGTACCAAGTGGGACTTATGCTTTATTATGCGCCCGGTGAACTTGTTTAATATTGTAGTGATTAAATTTTGACTCTTGTGTGGCCGTATGTTAATTCTGAATGCTACCAGTCATCGGCTTCAGCCACCAAGTGAATATCACGAGGGTTGTTTTGTCTCCGCACTGTAACCCTCAGCCAACGTCTTGGTGCCCGGAGGCGGTAGTGTGGGAACGAAACCAGGCAATCATACTATTCGGTTTTACTGCTTTCACTTAGCCGTAGGAGCTTGACGGTGGGGACTAGGGACTAGCCCCCGGTGTATGTGTGATGTACTTGGGGGTTGAAGCTTACCCTTTCCAATCACATGGTTTGTGTTAAGACGAACCCTTCGTGTGACACGGCTAAATCGCCAACGATTTTTAGAGTCCAACCTCGTCATCGGATCGCAGACCCATTCACGCTTACTATGAAATCAGTTTTCGGCTTTTTCCTCCTGAGGTACTTGACCGGGCAAGCCAGTAGTACAATCGCAGGGGTTCTCCCTTTGCCCTCTTAGCCGAACTAGTGGAACATAAGGGGCAAACACAGGAGCCGGGCAACCCAACTATTGACCCAAGACATAGTTCGGAACAGATGCATATAGTGCAATATCTGAGACGCCGGACACCTAGCGGAAAGCGGTGCCAGACTTAAGGGTGTTAAGCTGACACATAAATCGAACTCGTGACTGACTAATATATTTTTTCATGCCGGGCTATTCGAAGAGCGATGAGAGAGTCGGAGAGGGACAGAAAAATTGCAAGAATTAGGATATCCGAGCACCATAAAAGGTATTTTTATTATTTCTCTTAAGCTCAGGACGTCTAACCATACAATTCGAACTGAGAAGGCAGCAATTGTAAGAAGGAAAAAGGAGATTTTACAGAGGAAAGGTTGACGCAGGGCCTTGATGCGTGAGTTGAAGTCTTCACTGTGCCCTGCTGCACGTTTGCGCCTTTGCTTCTGATAGGTGGGGGCTGAGACCATCAATGAGACCTTGATGGGCGAGGGCTCTGCTTGTGGTGCTTTATGCTTGGGGGTATCCGGAGTTGGTCCCCGGATCGTCCGAAGACCAGGTCGCCCCAGAGTTCGGTTGAGCTAAACATGTACTTCGGATTAGAGAATGCCTCACGGCTGCCCACGGGATTTTGAGCGCAAAGTTCTGCTGGCGAGGCACATGGAGCATGGAGGAGATAGGCGTGCCGTGGGGCGCGTATCCCTATTTGCGGCGAATGCATGCGGGCTCCCATGACGGAGAACGGGTGCAAACCCGTTTGCTGTTGTCGCCGTCCTTTACGGCGGGTCGGCATCTGGGCCTATATGGGCCGGTGTTATATTCGGCCGCTAGGGCCGCTGTGTGTTCTTCGGTTCGAAGTGAGCATTCGGTGTTTCCATTGATAGTTATGACCCCTGAAGGGCCCGACATCTTCAGCTTGAGGTACGCGTAATGCGGGACGACATTGAATTTGGTGAACGTTGTTTGGCCGAGGAGGGCATGATAGCCGCTGCGAAAAGGTGCAATGTTGAAGATCAAGTCTTCGCTCTGGAAGTTATTCGGGGATCCAAACACTACTTCGAGTGTTATGGTGCCCGTGCAGCAGGCCTCCACTCCTGGAATGACTCCTTTGAAAGTGGTATTAATGGGTTTGATCCTTGGCGGGTCGATCCCCATTTTCCGCACTGTATCTTCATATATCAGATTCAGGCTGCTGCCTTCGTCCATTAGGACTCTAGTGAGATGGAATCCGTCGATGATGGGGTCTAGCACTAGGGCTGCGGACCCCCCGTGGTTTATGCTGGTGGGGTGGTCCATGTGATCGAACATGATCGGGCAGGCTGACCATGGATTGAACTTCGGCGCTACAGGCTCGACGGAGTTTACGTCCCGTAGCGCTCGCTTCCTCTCCTTCTTCGGTATGTGGGTTGCATAGATCATATTCACCGTCTTGACTTCAGAAGGGAAGGGCTTTTGGCCTCCATTATTCGGCCTGTGGGGCTTGTCATCGTCCTCGCTGCGTGGGCTCTTGCCCGAGTCTTCGGCATTGAGCTTGCCGGCCTGCTTTATCACCCAACAATTACGGTTGGAGTGGTTGGCAGTATTTTCGGACATGCCATGGATCTGGCAGGGCCTGTCCACAATTGCATCTAGCCTGGACGGGCCATCGCTGTTGCCTATAGGGACCTTTTTGCACTGTCCGGACTTCGGGTTGCGGAATCCGGCGTTTACTGCCGTATCCTCGCCTTCGCCATCATTGTGGGGACGTTTGTTCTTGCTGCGTCGTGGCTTTCTGTTTCCGTCCCAGACTTCAGAAGTACCAAGGGTATCGGGATTGGTGGTTTTACGAGCAAGCCAACTGTCCTCGCCTGCGCAAAAGTGGGTCATGAGTGAAGTAAGGGCTGCCATGGTTTGTGGTTTATCCTGGCCGAGCTGCCTTACGAGCCATTCATCCCTGACACTATGCTTGAAGGCGGCCAAGGCTTCGGCTTCCAGACAGTCGACAATCTGGTTTTTCTTGGTGAGGAATCGGTTCTAGAACTGTTGGGCAGATTCTCCGGGTTGTTGCATAATGCGATTTAGGTCGTCGGCGTCCGGAGGTCGGACATAGGTGCCCTGAAAGTTTGCTCGAAAAGCATCCTCCAGCTCTTCCCAACAACCTATAGATAATTCTGGGAGGCTGTTCAACCAGTGCCGAGCTGGGCCTTTGAGCTTTAGCGGCAAATATTTAATGGCGTGGAGGTCATCTCCTCATGCCATTTGAATGTGGAGGAGGAAATCCTCTATCCATACGGCTGGATCCGTGGTTCCATCATATGATTCAATGTTCACAGGTTTGAAGCCTTCCGGGAATTGATGTTGCATTACCCTCTCTGTGAAGCATAAGGGGTGTGCAGCGCCCCTGGCTTGGGCTATGTCGCGTCGGAGGTCTTTGGTCCTCCGTATCTGCTGCTGTTCCCAGATTCTATAGTTTCGGTTTACCCGATCATAGTATGCTTCCCGGTACGCGAGAGAGTCTTGCCTGGGTCCATAGATGGACCTGGTGGGACCTCCCCTGGCGTCTAGGTCATGGCGAAGATCGTACTCGTAAGTGGGCCGTGCTTGATCCTTGCCATAACGTTCGGCCTTGTCAGCTTCTCTGTCCCGTCCTCTAGTGGGACGGTCCGGCTGTTCGGCTCGTGTGTATGTGTTGGCTCTAAGGCTTCATCGTCGAACTAGGGTAGCAATTTTCGCTTAGGATAGCTCTTAACTTGTTGTTCGTGGCCATACCCCTCTTCGGCGGCTTGGACTTTGGTCCATTGATCATTGAGGGTGTCTTGTTCGGCCTTGATTTTGCGCTTTTGTTTCTTCAGGCCGTGAGCAGTGGCTAAAAGCCTCCGTTTGAACAGTTCCTGCTCTAGCGGGTCTTCGGGGACGATGAAATCGTCCTCCCCGAGACTGGTCTCCTCTTCAGAGAGTAGGAGGTAATTGCTGTCTTCGGAGTCATCACGGCCTTCTGGACTGAGCAGGTCCTCCTGCCCCGCAGGGTCATCCTGGTGATGCTCGTTGGCTGTGGCTCCGGTGGGGTCATCCGTATTATTCTCGGTGTCGTTCTTTGCCGAGTCTATGTTGCTTGTATGGCTTCGGCGTGGTTTTGACCGGCGGTGTTGTTTTCATCGTTTGGGCGGCTCGTCTCTGGGCTTGCCTCTGTCCTAATTGGGGGTGCCGTCGCCGTCTTTGGGGGTGTCCACCATGTAAATATCGTAGGTGGACGTGGCCGTCCAGCGGCCGGTGATGGGGGGACCGACCTTAGCGTTAGCCGCGGTTACGTCCTCCTCGTCCATGTATTCGGCATTCTCTGAATTATAGTCTAACATATCGGTTAAATCATCGATAGTTGCTACCAAATGGGTGGTGGGTGGGGCGCAAAATTCCCTGTCGAACGCCTCGAAGGGTTGGCTATTGAAGACGGAGGGCAGGTTCTCCTGGATGGTCATTTTTTGAATTCGGTCTAGCACCTCATTCAACATATCAAGGGTTACCGGGCTTGAGGGCTCTGGGCCAGACCTTGTGGTGAAGAAGCGGAGGTCGGTCTGTGACTCTGCCAATCCTTGGCTCTGGACAACCCTATCTCCAGGATTCGGGACCGAAACCTCGCGAGGCACCGGATTGTCCTCAAAAACTGAGGGTGTACTTTGACCCTCCCGTGCACCTTCCATGCCGATGTTTGAGGTTGGGTCATTTTGGGCCGGGGGTGACCCCTGGCCATTGCTCGCCGACTCGGGGTGCGGGCTCGAAGCCAGCAGGGTATTGTGGGGGAGGAGCTCGGCTGAGATCGAATCTTGGCCTCTGAACTCTGGTTCTGCCTCGAGGGCCTGGGATAAATCCTCCGTCGATGTAGGTTCGGTTGACAGTGGGGTGAGGTCTCCTCTCTCGAGGAGTCCTTCCTGGCTCAAAGCCGTTTGGTAGACTGGGACAGATTCGCAGATCGGATCAGAGGTGTAAGCCAGAGTAGGCGTGGCAAGGCCTGTGGGGGTGGTCAACCCGGTGAAAACCAGACCTCCCCCCGCGCGTCAGTGATGTACTCCAGATTGCCGAATCGAATCCAGTGTTTGGGGGCGAAGTTGTCAACCTGACCAAGATGACCGGTCAGATCGGCGTGTAGCACGATGCCGCAAAAAGCGAAGAGTTGTCCAGGGACGAAGAGGTCCATGGAACTGATGCCCTCTCCAAGTACTAAACGAGCCATCGATCCTTCCGGCGATCCAATCAACGGAACTCTCAATGAAAGCACCAATGTCGGTGTCAAAACCGGCAGACCTCGGGGTAGGGGGTCCTGAGCTGTGGATCTAGGATCAATGGATAACAGGGGATGACGAGCACAATGTTTACCCAGGTTTGGGCCCTCTCGAATTGGTAAAACCCTATGTCCTGCTTGATTGTATTGAATATATGATGGAGTTTATAGAGTAGATCTACCACGAGATCAGCATGAGCTAAACCCTAGGCTATGAGGTGATGAATATAGATCTAACTATAATGACTACAACCCTCGGTTTATATAGACACCGATAGGGTTAGGGTTTACCGAAGATAGATTACAACAAGAGGGAAAGGGATCTCGTCCACCCTTAACTTGGAGGGCACACCACGGCTTCACAGGTCTCCGGTCACCACACGGCTCCACCAATCCGGCCCACGTACAATGGGCCGTCGCCCCGAGGACCCCTTAGTCCATGACTCCCTCAGTTGGCATCGAGGAAAAAAGATGGGGTTTTCATCATATTGCTTGTGTTTATCCCTCTACATCATGTCATCTTACTTAAAGCATTGCTCTGTTCTTATGAACTTAATACTCTAGATGCAGGCAGGAGTCGGTCGATGTGTGGAGTAATAGTAGTAGATGCAGAATCATTTCGGTCTACTTGTCACGGACGTGATGCCTATATTCATGATCATTGCCTTAGATATCGTCATCACTCTGCGCTTTTCTATCAATTGCTCAACAATAATTTGTTCACCCACCATATGCTATCTTCAAGATAGAAGCCTCTAGTGAAACCTATGGCCCCGGGTCTATTTTCCATCATATATTTTCAGATCTATAAACCAAAAAACCCAAAAATACTTTGCTGCAATTTATTTGTTTTTACTTTGTTTTACGTTTTAGTAATCTTTTATACCTAGCTGTCTCTATTAGATCTCACTCTTGTTCGAGACCGTGAAGGGATTGACAACCCCTTTTTCGCGTTGAGTGCAAGTGTTTGTTAGTTTGTGCAGGTGCATAGATTGGAGACTTGCTTGTGCCTCCTACTGGATTGATACCTTGGTTCTTAACTTAGGGAAATACTTATCTCTACTCTGCTGCATTACCCTTTCCTCTTCAAGGGAAAAATCAACGCAAGCTCAAGAAGTAGCAGGAAGAATTTCTGGCACCGTTGCCGGGGAGGTTCTACATCAAGCCTACCAAGTACCCATCATAAACTCTCATCTCTTGCATTACATTATTTGCCATTTGCCTATCGTTTTCCTCTCCCCCACTTCTAAAACGTTTTCAGAAAAACACAAAAATATTTGCCTTTTTATTCGCCTTCTTTCATTTGCCTTTATGTCTTACTTGGTTTGTTTGCTTGTTCGCTTGCTATAATTGTGTATTTATTGAAAATCAGAAAGCAAAAAGTTTATGGATCCTCATCCACTTGCTAAACTTTTTAAGAGATCCAATTATGATGAACCAATTGCTAGTGAGTTGCGTGCAGTAGATTATCTTTATGAAGTTTTGCTTGAAATTCGTGAATCTGAAAATTGTGATGAAAATTATGAAGTGATTCATGATAGCTGCTTGAATCAAAAGCATGATTGCAATGATGTTATTATAAATTCTATTAATGTTAATTGTGCTAATAATATGCAAAACCCCAAGCTTGGGGATGCTAGTTTTGCTATGTCCACTACTTATTGCAATGATCATGACTGGGGTGATAATGCTTCTTATGATCTTGAAAATTTATTTAAGCCTCATGATAATAATGTTTGCAATAATATTGAAAGTGGGTTTGGAAGAGTGTCAACTCTAGGTAATCATGATCCCACTACTTTAGAGTATGATCAATCTTATGAATTTTTTTATATAAGTGGGCTTGGAGAAGTCATGACTTTATTTTATGTTAATCCCACTATTTTGGAAGAGTGTCAACTTTGCATGCATGTGGATCATGAAGAGAAAAATTTATGTGACAGCTATATCGTTGAATTTGATTATGATCCTACATGTAATTATTATGAGAAAGGGAAATATGGTTGTAGAAATTTTCATGTTAGTAAATTACCTCTCGTTACGTTGAGATTGCTATTGTTTCTTTCTTCTTCCTTGCATATGCTAGTTTTTGCTTGTCTTGATAATTTGTTTGCTTATAAAATGCCTATGCATAGGAATTATGTTAGACTTAAACTTGTTCTTCACATGCTACACTACAAAAAAAGACACATCCGTGACATTTTGGCCCGAATGAAAATTTTTTCTGTCATGCTTATGACACTTTTATGATGATAATTGTGACAAAATCATGTATCATCATAGATGTGGTGGGCTCCTACTTCTATGACAAAAGATCATGACAAAAAATGGGTTTTTCATCCTGGGCGGGCCGGGGATGCACCTGCATGACATTCTTTGGGCCGTCCATGACGGAAAAAATCGTGGTAGAAGCGAGGGCGAGGAAAATATCGGCGAGTTCCCGGTTACGGTGGGTGGTCAGGGCCGAGCGAGGCATGGAGGTTTGCGTGTTTTTCTCATGTACGCGCGTGTGTGCGAGGCGTTGGCTAACTGAACCCGAGCGATCGCACTGCTAGCTACGTTACTGAACCCGAGCGATCGATCCCTTGGCTGTTAACTGAACCCGAGCGATTCATTCGTTGCTAACTGAACCTGAGCGATTCCTTCGCTGCTGTTGCTAACTGAAAACGAGCGATCGATCACTGTTGCTGCTTACTGAAGCCGATCGAGCCCCCGTGCGAGACTTAGCCAGCCGGTGTTGGGTTGCCTCTTGATGAACAGTGACCGTTGCTACCGTGCGCGCGGTACGTAGAATGTGTCGAGACGTGGTGAGTCGAGCCAATTGGTTGGCTATGGATGAACAGTTCCTGGTGGGGGTTGGATGAACATGACCCCATGGTAGTAGCTAGGCCGTCGCCGCTGGATGAACATGACCCCAAGGAGGCCACCACACCCTAGCCGGTTAGGGGTGGATGAACAGGACCCCGTGGAGGCTCTATGAACAGTAGCCAGTGGAGGCTGGATGTATGAACAGTAGCTGGTGGAGGCTGGAAGAAGTCGATGGTGGATGAACAGTAGCCCGTGGAGGCTGGAGCGAGGCACTAGACGATGGATGAACATGACCCCGTTTTGACCGTAGGCACTCCAACAGAAGTCAGTTTCCTTTGTTTTGCGGTACGCCACACCCCTCCCGATCAATAGGACCCCGTTTCGACTGTAGGCACTCGAACAAAAGTCCATTTCCTCCGTTTTGCGGTACGCCAGACCCTTCCCGATGAACATGACCCCGTTTCGACCGTACACAGTCGAACAGAAGGCCGTTTCCTCCGTTCTGCGATACGCCAGACCTCGTTTCGGCTATTCCGTCCAAGCCAGTTGGCTCCCAATGAACACGACGTCTTCCGACCCAGTCGGTTGCCTCCCGATGAACACGACGTTGTTTCCTCCATTGCAACCCAGCCAGTTGGCTGCCGATGAACAGGACGATGTTGTTGTACGCTTTCGGGACACTGCCCGTATGTACGTACGTAGCCGTATTTACTTTCTAGCAGCATGGCTGTACTTACGTGTACATGATTTATACAGGACTACCTAAAGTGCTACGTCACACGTGCCGCTCCTTGCTCGGCCACGGTTCATCCTTGCAGAGAGACCGATCGACCAGTATGTATGTACACGTTCTCTACCAGAGAGACAACCCTACATACGGTTCAATAGGGTGGGTCCCAGCTGTAAGGGAGGATAAGGAGGAACTTCCTTGCGTGTGAAGATATAGCTGATGGGTCCCAGCTGTCAGGGGGAGGAATCATTTTTTTGCCCATAATAAGGACGCACTTCCTTGCGTGCGAAGATGTAGCTGGTGGGTCCCAGCTGTCAGGGGGAGAAAACATTATTTTTTAGGGTAAAAAGGATGCACTTGCATGCTTGCGTCCATGGGCGTGGTGCGTCCCCACTGTCAGCCTCTCCATGTACAGTCATCTTCCGACGACTCTCGTTTGTTGACCATGTTGACCACACCATGCCGAGCGCACCAAGGCTGGTGGATGATGGCGAGGCCCCAGACTAGAACGACCCAGAGATGGGGAAGACGCGGCAGTGGAGTCACAGACGGAGAGGAGTGGGAAACTTGACTAGTTCGGGTGCGGGGTGGGCCTACACTCGGCAGAGAATAATAACAGGAGGTGCGGAGGAGTGGAGGGATGGCCTGGCCGTCGGTGGGGTAGCGGTCCGCCGCGAGGCGCGTGAAACAATGTCGCTGGACGCTGGATGCTTGAGCAAGCGGTCCCGGCAGCGCTGGAGGAAGAAGACGAGAAATTGAAGAAGAATGCCGGCCGTTAGATGTAAGTCCAACGCCTTGCTTAGGCTTCGACCTTTGTATTTTTTTTTGCGAAAGTGCTTAGGCTTCGACTTACTGGCCCACATGTCAGCCCGTCCATTTGGTTTTTTTAGTCCATTTGGTGGGCCGGGTGAAACAATGATGTAGCGTCTATGCAACCCGCTTATATATTATGTTAGAATTTAAATCCCATTTGCATTTTTCTCAAAATCCGTGGACTTGCTGGGCTGGGTGAAAATATCATGTTGGGCTGGACGGAGAAATATTATAAGGACATAAACACATGATTGCACGTCTATTACTGCATTGGTCAGTAAAATCTTTGCAAGCTTATGTACGCAATCACCAGGAGTTAACTTGCCAAGTTATATATAAAAATTTATTATTATTTTGTAAGAACTTTCGATTTATGAAATAAAATATCATTTTAATTTGATGAGTTAATTCAACGTGGGGTATTATTATTTTTTAGGCTAGACGTGGGACAATTGAGTTGGTTCTAGAGAAAAGTACTGGGAGAAAACTCAGATTACATCGAAAAAGAAAGTGGGAGAAAATTCAGATATAGGATTAATAAAAATGAAAAATAAAGGAAGTGGGAAGGTCTATACAATGGTTGGACGAACGATAGGTTTAACGGAACCTTATGTTGTTTCTTTCATATATATGTAATAAAATAAGATATAAATATAAATATAAGTATATATATACTATTATAGAAGGGAAAACATAGGTTCAGTTTTGCATTCTTATAGAAAAATAGAACTGAGCTGTGCGTTGTCTTGAAAAAAACAAACATTACTTGGGCTACTGATGTTATAGACAAGCTAGGCTGGGAGGCCCAGAGGCCTCTTGATACCTGCTGGATCCCAAAAAAAAAAGTTGAAACCTGCTGGATCAACTGTGTCTGCGTGTCGTGGGCTGCATGTGTTAAACAACAAAACCTAGGCCATGGACCTGGTGGGCCCGGACTGTCAGCCTCTCAACGAACAACCGTCTCCCGATTCCTCCCGTTTTGTTGACCATGTTGGGAACGACAAACAGCAGCGCCGCGGCGAGAGCACCAAGGCGGAGGACGACGTCGAGACTTCGGACCGGAACAAACAGGAGCCGGGGAAGACACAGGCGGAGGGACTGAGCTTTAGTGCCGTAACTGCACCTGTAGTTGGGTCAGTGACATGTGGGCCTAACAGACGGCTGGCCCACATGTCACTGACCCAACTGCAGGTGCAGCTACGGCACCGAAGCAGCGCCCTAGGTGGAGGGGAGTACCGAGGGTTGACTTGTTCGGGTGCAGGGCGGGCCGGTTGTCGGGGGGATGAACCCCGGGTAGGCAATGGAACCCAGATCCTTTTCCAAAACAACGGGGCCAGCATTGCCCCTCAATCCGGCTCGTACTTGGCCGGGTTCCTCGACCCGGCCAAGTCCCTCAACCCGGCTAAGACCGCAGCCCAGCCAAGACTCCTACGACAAGCAAGCGCCACCGTGGTGCGCCCCTCAACTCGGTCGCGGGTCAGCTCCCGTCCCATCCAGGGCGTATGATGGAACAAGTCCCCGTAAAGGGGATGAGCGTGGCTACAGTGGCCCACCAACCCCACTGACAGGCAGGAGGGTGGCAACAGTGGCCCACTTACTCCGCTGACCGGGGCCGGCATGGCAACAGTGCAGCCCTCGTCCCGCTGACACATGCCGATGGCGACCAGGCGACACGCCACTATAGCCATACCAGCTCGACCACTCCGTGATGCACGACAAGACAGAGAACTGTGCCCCCCGGTGCACGGGGCCCGCGCCCGGAGAACCCAGCGTACCCTGGTACCCGGCAGGCCCCAGCGTCGGCTTCCGAGACACTGACATCCCGGCCCCGCGCCCGTGTAACTTTACCATTATAGCCCTGGGGGGGTTGACCTATAAAACCCCCCAGAGGCCTCTGTGCAAAGGGTGGATGCTCAGTAGAACACACACACATACGTAAGGAGAAGGAGCAGCTTAAGCCCTGGCCTGCCTTCCTTCCTCCCCCAAACAGCTCTAGGAGCAAGCTTGTACCATCTTGATATAAACCACACGGCAGGACTAGGGGTGTTATCTCTCCGGAGAGCCCTGAACCTGGGTATGTCTTGCGTCCCTTGCTCGCTCATGCCGACCTCGCCTTTGGAGCCCACCGGTGCCCTCGAGCCTGTCCCTATGTTTAGCCATCCTTTGGCATCTGCCGTGCGCCCACCACGACAGTTGGTGCCCACCATGGGGCAGCTCGAGGTCCCAGCCGGAGGCATGTTCCAGACGGGGCTCCTCGTCGATGCCGGTGAGCGCATTGCATGCTGTGCGTCCCCCGAGCACATCGCGGTGGCAGCCAACGCCATCGACGCGCTCACTGCCTCCTTCGCCGCGCTGCGCATCTCCGACGCGCCCGCGGCCGATGAGTACCCCAGCGGGGTGCTCGACGTCTCCAACTCGCCCGTCCCCCTCGGCAATGACATCTCCGCCAGGGCGGCGGATCTCTGCATTCGGGTAGAGGTATTTGTCACCGGCTCCGGCTCTTCTTCATCTAGCAAGAAGGCCGCCGCCGCCAGGGCCGCAGCGGAGCGCTCCGGCGTGGCCGACCCACTACGCGCCACAATGCAGAACCTCAACATCCCCAATGCCACCTACATCGATGCCACCAATGCCACGGAGGCCCTGGCCCAGCTCGAGGAGGAGCGCAAGGGCCTGCTAGACAGGGCCGAGACGCTCGCTGCTACGCAGCGCCGGCTGGAGTCCACCCAGCGGGAGCGCGACGCCGCGTACGGCTTCACTCCCACCGCTGCCGAGCCCAGCCGGGTCGCCGAGGTGCGGGCTCGTGGCGCTGCCATCGGCCGCACGCTGGGTGCAGACCCGCCCGTCTACGAGACTCCGGTCAAGAACATGCATGCCGCAGAGGCGGCCGCTGTTGGCCTGGAGCAGCTGCAGGGCGAGGAGCTGCAGGAGCGCCTGCAGCGCCTGAACGAGCTTCTCGGTGCCGCGAACGCGTAGCAGGACCGCCTCGACCATCCCGCTGCGTCTGCCTCGCGGCACACCAAGGATCCCGAGCACGAGCGACAGAACACGGCATCTTCCCCGCACCCGAACGAAGCTCAGTCCGGTCAGACCCGAACCCGACGGAACCTCGCCCCGACGGCTGGAGACGGCCTGGGCGACGAGCCGGCTGCCGGAGTCCGGCGCCAGCAAGACCCTCCTCCACCATCCGGTCGACGTGGTGACCCGGCCTCAGCCAACCTAGTGCCTTGCAGTCCCGTCACAAGCCGGCTGGGCCCGAGCGCCATCGACGATGCCGACGCTCACCATCGCCTCGACCAGCTCGCCCTCTTCTTTGAGCTGGAGGAAGACAATGTCGTCGGTCCGGCTTGTTTTGGCCCGCGCATCCGGGATGAGCCCTTCCACAAATGGTTCACGCTGCCGCAGACTAGCTCATCGACTACACCATCACCATCGGCATCGCGGGTGGCAACCGCCGCCTTGCCATGCGCTACGCCCCGCTCATGCTCCTAGGCTTGGCTCGGACATGGCTCAATAGCCTGCCGGCCAGCAGCATCAACGTGTGGGTCGACTTCGAGCAGGCCTTCGTCCGCAACTTCACCGGCACCTACAAGCATCCCGGCTGTCCCAGCCAGCTCGCCATGTGCGTACAAGGGCCAGCGAGTACCTCACACGCGAGTACCTCGCACACTGGACCGAGCTCCGGAACAGTTGCGAGGGCGTCCATGAAGTCCAAGCCATCTAGTACTTTGTGAGCGGCTGCCGAGATGTCACCCTTCTCAAGCACAAGCTCCTGTGCTCCGAGCCTGAAGGAAATATGCCCTAGAGGCAATAATAAAGTTGTTATTTTATATTTCCTTATATCATGATAAATGTTTATTATTCATGCTAGAATTGTATTAACCGGAAACTTGATACATGTGTGGATACATAGACAAAACACTGTGTCCCTAGTAAGCCTCTACTAGACTAGCTCGTTAATCAAAGATGGTTAAGTTTCCTAACCATAGACATGTATTGTCATTTGATGAATGGGATCACATCATTAGGAGAATGATGTGATGGACAAGACCCATCTGTTAGCTTAGCATAATGATCGTTAAGTTTTATTGCTATTGCTTTCTTCATGACTTATACATATTCCTCTGACTATGAGATTATGCAACTCCCGAATACCGGAGGAACACCTTGTGTGCTATCAAATGTCACAATGTAACTGGGTGATTATAAAGATGCTCTACAGGTGTCTCCAAAGGTGTTTGTTGGGTTGGCATAGATCGAGATTAGGACTTGTCACTCCGAGTATCGGAGAGGTATCTCTGGGCCCTCTTGGTAATGCACATCATATGAAGCCTTGCAAGCAATGTGACTAATGAGTTAGTTACGGGATGATGCATTACGGAATGAGTAAGGAGACTTGCCGGTAACGAGATTGAACTAGGTATAATGATACGGACGATCGAATCTCGGCAAGTAACATACCGATGACAAAGGGAATGATGTATATTGTTATGCGGTTTGACCGATAAAGATCTTCGTAGAATATGTAGGAGCCAATATAAGCATCCAGGTTCCGCTATTGGTTATTGACCGGAGATGTGTCTCGGTCATGTCTACATAGTTCTAGAACCCGTAGGGTCCGCACGCTTAACGTTCGATGACGATTGGTATTATGAGTTATGTGTTTTGGTGACCGAAGTTTGTTTGGAGTCCCGGATGAGATCACGGACATGACGAGGAGTCTCGAAATGGTTGAGAGGTAAAGATTCATATATTGGAAGGTTGTATTCGGACTTCGGAATGGTTCCGAGTGATTCGGGTATTTTACCGGAGTACCGGGAGGTTACCGGAACCCCCCGGGAGAGATAATGGGCCTCATGGGTCATAGGGAAGAGGGGAGGCAGCCCACAAGGGGTGGCTGCGCCCCCCTCCCATGGGGAGGCCGAATAGGATTAGGGAAAGGGGGCGCCACCCCCCTTTCCTTCTCCTACTCCCTCTCCTTTCCCCCTTTGCTACTCCGGAAAAAGGAAAAGTGGGGGGGGGGGTGGCGAATCCTACTATGAGTGGGAGTCTAGTCTTCCCCCCTCCATGGCGCGCCCCTTGGTGGCCGGCCTCCTCCCCCCCTCCTTTATATACGTGGGAAAGGGGCACCCCAAAGACACAACAATTGTTCTCTTAGCCGTGTGCGGTGCCCCCCTCCACAGTTTTCTCCTTCGGTCATATTGTCGTAGTGCTTAGGCGAAGCCCTGCGTGGATCACATCACCATCACTGTCACCACGCCGTCATGCTGACGAAACTCTCCCTCGACACTTTGCTGGATCAAGAGTTCGAGGGACATCATCGAGCTGAACATGTGCAGAACTCGGAGGTGCCGTACGTTCGGTGCTTCATCGGTTGGATCGCGAAGACGTTCGACTACATCAATGGCGTTAAGCTAACGCTTCCGCTTTCGGTCTACGAGGGTACGTGGACACACTCTCCCCCTCTCATTGCTATGCATCTCCTAGATAGATCTTGCGTGAGCGTAGGAAATTTTTTGAAATTGCATGCTACGTTCCCCAACAGAGCCAACCACCATCGCCGCGCTCATGCTCATCGCGGACAAGTACGCCAACGCCGACTCTGCCATGAAGATTCTGGTGGTGTTGGGTGAGGCCGGCAAGGCGATGCCGGCACCACCCCCCAAGCCATCTGGCGAGAGCAGTCGCCAGTAGAACAACCAGCAGAACAACAAGCGCAAGGCCGATCAACAGGCCCCACGCTATGACAGCTGCCTCGTCGAGGCCACCGAGCAGGCGCCCGTGGCCGAGCCGGCCGGCAAGCGCCGGCAAACCGGCAAGACGGCGTGGCAACCCGCCATGAGCTTCGAGGAGATGCTCGACGCTCCCTGCAAGCACCACAACGGCGCGAGGCCATCTACGCACACGCTCCGGTAGTGCGCCATCACCAAGCGTCATGAGGGGAGACATCCCACCTCCTCTAGCTCCGGCTCTGGGCGCAGGGGAGCCGGCTCTGCCTCCTCCTCCCCCGCCCTCGGCAAATGGGGCAATGCGCAATGACGTCTTCCCCAACCAGAACATGAGCTACGTCGTCTTCACCAGCCTCGGCGACGACAAGCGTAGCGAGCGCGTGCTCTGGCAGGAGGTGAACACCGGCTTCCCGGCCGTGCCGGAGTACATGCAGTGGTCGGAACGCCCGATCAGCTGGACCTAGGAGGACCACCCGGCCGTCATGCCAAACCCGGGCGGCTACTCCCACGTCGTCGACACCACCATAGTCGCAACCCGACGCACCTACAAGTTCTCGCGAGTTCTCATAGATGGCGGTAGCAGCATCAACATCCTCTACCGCGACATGATGACCAAGCTCGGCCTCGAGGCCAAGGACCTGGAGCCATTCCGGACGGTGTTCCACGGCATCGTGCCGGGTCTCTCCTGCTCCCCCATCGGCCGAGTCCGGCTTGACGTCCTCTTCAGCACAAGCGACCATTTCTAGCGTGAACCGATCTGGTTCGAGGTGGTGGACCTGTCCAGCGCGTACCATGCGCTGTTGGGCCGACCCGCACTCGCCAAATTCCTGGCGGTCCCCCACTACTCCTATCTGAAGATGAAGCTGCCGGGTCCCAAGGGCCTCATCACCATCGTCAGCGACTACCGCAGGTCTCTGGAGTGCGCTCAAGCCGGCACCAAGTTGGCCGAGTTGCTGGTCGTAGCCGAGGAGCGGCGCCAACTCGATCGGATCGTTGCGCTGAGACGCCGGCCGTGCCGGCTTCAGCCAAGGAGCCGGCCGGCGAGGCCTCTTTCCAGCCATCCAAGGAGACCAAGAAGGTCAAGCTGAACCTGGAAGACCCCAGCTGCAGCAAGTACGTCATCGTGGGCGCCCGCCTCGACAGCAAATAGGAAGGCGAGCTCGTCGACTTCCTCCGTGAGAATCGGGACCCCAAAGGGCATGCCGGGAATTCTGAGGAAGTATGCCAAGCACAAACTACACGTCCGTAAGGAGGCCAAGCCTGTTCGTCAACCCCTACGTCGCTTTTCAGAAGAGAAGAGAAGGACCATCGGTGAAGAGGTCGCCAAGCTACTCGCGGCTGGCTTCATCATGGAAGTGTTTCATCCCGAGTGGCTGGCCAACCCGGTCCTTGTCCTGAAGAAGAACAACACCTGGCGCATGTGCATAGACTACACCAGCCTGAACAAGGCCCGCCCCAAGGATCCTTTCGCCCTCCCGCGGATAGATCAGGTCATCGACTCCACCGCCGGCTGCGAGCTCCTGTCCTTCCTGGATGCTTACTCCGGCTATCATCAGATCAAGCTGGACCCGGCCGACGCCCTGAAGATGTCCTTAATCACGGGGAGTATTGCTACATCACCATGTCATTCGGCTTGAAGAACGCCAGCGCCACCTTCCAGCGCTGCAAGGAGAAATGCCTGCTGACGCAACTCGGCCGCAACATCCACGTCTACGTGGATGACATCGTGGTGAAGACCAAGCAGCACCTCATGCTCCATGACGACCTAAGGGAGACCTTTACCAATCTGCGCGAGTACCAGATCAAGCTCAACCCAGAGAAGTGTGTCTTCGGCGTGCCGGCCGAGAAGCTGCTCGGCTTCCTCGTCTCGGAGCGCGACATTGAGGCAAACCCGGAGAAGATCAAGACCATCGAGCGCATGCGCAAGCCAACCTGGCTGCGAGATGTCCAGAAGTTCACCGGCTGCTTGGCCTTGGTCAGCCGGTTCCTCAGCCGGCTGGGCGAGAGGGGCTTGCCCCTGTATCAGCTAATGAAGAAGACTTCGCCATTTGAGTGGAACGACCAGGCGAATGAAGCTTGTCGGGATCTCAAGCGCATGCTCTCCATTGCACCCATCCTGGCCGCGTCGGCAGACAAGGAGCCGCTGTTGCTATACATTGTCGCCACCTCGCGGTTGGTCAGCGCGGTGTTGGTGGTCGAGCGACCAGAGAAGGGCAAGACCCAGTCTGTCCAGCGCCCGGTCTACTACCTGAGCGAGCTTCTTTCCGCCTCCAAGCAGAACTACCCGCACTACCAAAAGATGGGCTACGGCATGTACCTTACCGCCAAGAAGCTGAAGCAATATTTCCAAGAGCACGTCATCACCGTGGTCAGCACGGCCACCATCGGCGAGATCATGGGCTGCCGGGATGCCTCTGGCCGGGTTACCAAGTGGGCCATCGAGCTGGCCAGCCACACCATCCTCTACGATCCCCGCATCATGATCAAGTCCCAGGCCCTAGACGACTTCCTCGTCGACTGGACAGAGACCCAGTACCTGCCACCACCACCGGATTCAACGCATTGGTGCATGCACTTCGACGGCTCCAAGATGTGCTCCAGCTTGGGAGCCGGCATCGTGCTGTCTTCCCCAAAGGGCGACCGGCTGCGGTACGCACTCTAGATCCACTTCACCGCCTCCAACAACGTCGCCGAGTATGAAGCCCTTGTGCTTGCCAAGGAACTCGGAGTCCGGCGCGTCCTGTGCCACGGCGACTCGGATCTGGTGGTACAACAGTGTTCCGGTGACTGGGACGCCCGGGAAGCCAACATGGCTAGCTACCGTTTCCTGGTCCAGCAGCTTTCCGGCGCCTTCAACGGCTGCGAATTCCGCCATGTCCCGCACGCAGAAAACGAAGCCACCGACACGCTAGCCAAGATTGGCTCATCCCGGCTGGCCGTACCATCTGGCGTCTCCCTCGAGCACCTGCACAAGCCGTCCGTCAAGCCATCTCCGGATTCCGAGTCCATCTTCGTCCCAAGCGACCCTGCAGCGCCCCTCCCCAAGTCGGACCCGGGGGCTGCCAGCCCAAGCTCGGGGGCTGCCGTCCCCAACCCGGTCCCGGGGGCTGCTCAACCCGGCCCGGGGGCTACTGAACCCCGCCCGGGGGCTTCCGTCCCCAACCCGGCCGCCGCCATATTCAACCCAGGGGCTGCCGCCTCTGGCTCGGGGGATGCCACCCCAGAGCCCGTCTTGGTGACCGCCTTCACCGTCGTGAAGGCTCCGTCATGGGCCCAGCCCATCTTAGCGTTCCTGGAGAGCGGAGGACTCCCCGCGGACGAGACCGAGGCCCAGCAAGTGCAACGTCGGGTGTCCGCCTGCAGGATCATCAACAATGAGCTCGTCAAGCACAGCGCGACAGGCGTTTTCCAGCGCTTCGTCGAGCAAGACAAGGGCTTAGAGATCCTCCTCGACATACATCAGTGTGAGTGCGGGCACCACGCCACCTCTAGGTCCCTGGTGGCCAAGGCTTTCCGTCATGGTTTCTACTGGCGCACGGCCCTCAAAGACGCCGAGTCGCTCGTCCTCAAGTGCGAGGGTTGCCAATGCTTCAGCAAGCGTAGCCACCAGCCGGCTTCAGCCCTGCAAACCATACCGATCACCTGGCCCTTCGCGGTCTGGGGGCTCGACATGGTGGGACCCTTCAAGACCGCCCGAGGCGGCATGACACATCTACTGGTGGTGGTCGACAAGTTCACCAAGTGGATCGAGGCACGGCCGATCAAGAAGCTGGACGGGTCAACGGCCGTCCGGTTCATCAAGGACATCGCGGCACGCAACGGCGTCCCGCACAGCATCATCACGGACAACGGCACCAACTTCTCCAAGGGCGCTCTGGCGCAGTACTGCTCCATCTCCGGCATCCGGCTCGACTTGGCCTCCGTAGCTCATCCTCAGTCCAACGGCCAGGTCGAGCGGGCCAATGGCCTCATCCTATCTGGCATCAAGCCACGGCTCGTCGAGCCCCTCATCCCTTCACCCGGCAACTGGCTTGACGAGCTGCAGACTGTCCTCTGGAGTCTCCGAACAACGCCAAACCGGTCGACCGTGTTCAGCCCGTTCTTCCTCATCTACGGAGCGGAAGCTATCATCCCGACCGATATCGAGTTCGACTCGCCATGAGTTGTTATGTACACCGAAGCACAAGCCAAGGAAGCCCGTGAAGACGGTGTCGACCTACTTGAAGAAGCACGTCTTTTGGCCCTCAGCCGATCCGCCATCTACCAGCAAGGCCTGAGGCACTACCACAACAGAAAGATCAAGCCCCTCGCATTCCACGAAGGAGACCTCATCCTCGGCTTGTCCAGCAGCAAGTCGGCCAGCACAAGTTGGCCTCCCCATGGGAGGGCCCCTTCATCGTCAGTAAGGCACTGTGTGACCGCAACGCGTACTACCTCATCGACGCCCGCAAGACGAACAAACGCAAGAGAGACACCACATGGGAAGAAACAAGCCAGCCCTGGAATGCAGAGCTCCTCCACCCGTTTTACAGTTAGCTGTATGCACGTATGTATCGCTGCCTTTTGTAATTCTGTAAAAGACAATAGGACCCCCGAATGACACTCGGGGGCTACCTTTTCCTGCCAAGTTATTGTGTTCAACACATCCTTATGATTTTTCTTAAAACTCCACCGCCGGGTTGGCCCGACCAACCCGGGGGCTCGGGGTCTGGCCGGCTTGGTCGCAACCCGCCGTCCGCCTTAGCACATCCCGGCGTGTCCGGGTCGCCGAGGCCCTCCACTTCGCCCTACGCCGCAGTCCAGCTTCGGCTGTCGTACGGCAAGAACTATGGGCCAAAGCACCTACACGTCGCGAAACACTAAGTCAGATCCGCTGGATCGGCCGACCCGGCCTCACCACACCAAGTTGCCGCACGTCCGGCTGCTCGCCAGCCGGCCCAGTGGGTGTTTTGCTCGCGCTCAATGTTCGAAGGGCCTACGTACTGCGCGCTCTTTCCAAGGACCGAACTCCTTGTCATAGACCGGAACCCGGCTATTTGACTCGCGGGGGGGAGGTCCAAGGAAGGGTCAAGTAAGAAAGAAGGTTTATAAGACAAAGAGCAAAAGTGCAAACATTCACAAAAATATTTACATTACAATGATATGGTCCAAGGTCGGAATTCATTACATTCACCAAAAACACCCCAGTGGGTGGGTGGACCTGCTACTTAACCAAAGTGCGTAAAAGATAAACAAGGCGGCTTTAGACGGCTCCCGCGTGGGGCTGCGCGACTGCTAGCTCCTCCTCAGTGGCCTTCGGGTTCATCGAGGTGCCAGTATCACCCAACCCGGTGTCCTCGTCCGCATAGAGGCCTGACTCCTCAGAGCTGCCCAACGGGTCGTCGCGCAGCAAGCCAAAGTCATCAGGTGGCACCACCCTGCCATCGTCGGTCAGCTCTACCTGGAACTCGTCATGGAGCGCGAACGAGGCTAGGTAGCTGGCCCTGGCGGCGATCCGGCCTGCCTCCGCCTGCAGCTAAGGCTCCGCACCGGCTCGTTGGGCCACCAGCCGGTCTAGCGCCAGGTCCGGGTACCAGGACATGATGAACCTAAGCGCCACGTCGGCACCAGCACGGGTAGCAGAAACGCGCCACGCATGAAGCCACGCCGGCCCGGCTTCCAGCCACCGCGCCAGCCGCGTGAAGCTGTTAGGCGCAACAGTGCCAGGCTAGAGGGCCGCCGTCATCTCCAAGCCGGCTGCCGAGACCCGCCCCATCTGCTCGCCCAAGACCTGTAGGCGGGCCTCGGCGGCCTGCATGATCTCCGAGAACCTCCAGGTGACATTCGGGTTAAGCCCAGCACCCGGGTCCCCCTGAGGTGACCGTCGAGCTCGAACGGCCTCCTCCGCCGTCCTCTGCATCTCTGGGAAGTGCGCTGTCAAGAAGAAAAGCAAGACGGTCAGCAGCGAAAAGACGAAGTCGGCTTCACAACCCGGCAAAGTCAGCAAAGAAGCACTTACTGGCGAAGGTCTCGTCCAGGTGCTGCGCTTCGAGCAATGTACCGTGCCGCTCCAAGTCCCCGGCACGGTTGCGTGCCTCGAGCGCCTTCTCCAGCTCGGCGCTCTTATCGACGGCTGACTTCAGCTCAGCGTCCTTTGCCGCGGCCGCCTTCCCATGCTCCTCCTTGAGGCGGAGGAGTTCCACCTGGTGGGCTTCCGCCACCTTAGTGGCTCTCGCCTTCAGGCGCTCCACCTCGGCCTGGAGCTGGCCCTTGTCGTCGGCTAGCCGATCGTGCTGTTGGCCGACCTCGGCAAGTGCCTGCTGGGCCTCCGCCGCTTTGGCCGCCTCCGTCATCAAGTGCTCCACTTAGGCCTGGAGCCGGCCCTTGTCACTGGCTAGCTGCTTATGCAGACGGTCGACTTCGACAAGCACCCGCTGGGCCTCTGCCGCCTTCGCGGCCTCCACCTTCAGCTCCCCCACTTCGACCCGGAGCCGGCCGGCATAGGCAACAACCAGGTCATGCTACTGACCGGCCCTGATCAGCCGGGTTTGCCAGACTGGTGCCTCGGCCACGGCAGCTGCGCGACAAAGATTCAAAGTCAAGACAACGAAAAGACATGAACGCTTTAAGATTCGACCAACTACTACGTAGTTGGCCCGAATCTCGGGGGCTACACCCAGTGGGTGAGCTCGCGCCCCCCCTAAGAGCACGCAAAACATACCTTCGGCAAGGCGGAGTGCCTCCTCCTTGGCAGCAAGCCGCGCCATGAGCTGCTGGTGCTTCTCCAGAAGCTGGTTGTAAACACCGACCCGGAAGGCGTCCAGTTGCTACAAAAAACAAGAGTCAACACAAGACGAAGCATTTGAAGATTCGGCCCAACTACTACGTAGTTGGCCCGAATCTCGGGGGCTGCACCCAGTGGGTGCGCTGGCGCGCCCACACTAGCCGACTACAAAGGAAAGTCAGAGGAAAAGACTCACCAGCATGGAGTGCTCCAGCTCCCGCGCCTGCTCCGTCTCGGCCTAAGCAAAGGCCTGAACCCGCTCCGCGCGCCCGCGGAGACGCTGGCTCACGGCAGCCATAGCCGCCTCCTCCTGCGTCAGCGGCCTGAAGACGGCCGCCGAGCCCGACCCGGCCCGCACCGGCTGTAGCCCGATGACAAGGCCGCCACCCGGCGCCGCTTGTGGCGGATTGACCGCCAGGGTGTTCCCGCCGCCCATCGTCCCCTCGCCGGCCGGCCTCGGCTCTGGCGCGCCGGCCGGTGTCCTCCCCGGTGTCTCGGCCGGTGTTGCCTCCGGCGCCCCCAGCGTCATCCCATTCGACGCCCGCTACGGCGTCCTGTCCGGCGCCCTTTGCGATGCCCTCTCTGGGGTCGCCCCCCTCCCACTGCCTTGCACCTCCCCCCGCTCGACCACATCGGTCTGTAGTGGGGCGTTGTCGCCAATCACCACGACCTCCCGGTAGTCCACCTCCATCTCCGCCCGGCCATCCCGGCCGCGCCCCTTCGTCGGCGGCGCGACGACCACCGGCTCCGTGCCCGCCATCATCTCCGGCCACGCCGGCCAGGCCCGGGCCTCCGCCTCTAGCTCCTCAAGGGCCTTGTTGCGGTCCCTCCAAGTGTAGAGCTCCACGTCTGCCGGGTACAGGCCGAGGTCCTCCCCGGTCGACCCCTCGGGCCAGTCGACGGCGCTGCTCCGGGTCTTCCAGAACACGAAGCCGCCGCCAGAGGCGGCATCTATCGCTGCCAGCGCCAGATCCAGCCGATTCCGGAATATTGCCAAAAAGCGTGAGAAAGGAACGATCCGGCGGCAGATGGAAGCCAGTGAGGAAGCATACCCGATCGCCGTCGGGATAGCCCGTCTCTCCAGCGCCGCTAGGGCGATGCGCCGCCTTTTCCTGGCATCCGGCTTCCCTCCCGCGGCCGGGTCCGCCGGGTGCTTCGTGGCCGGCTTTGGCCTTGGCATCGCATCCTCTTTCCCATGCGGCCGGCGCGCCGCAGCCGGCGTGCGGGATGACCCTGTCCCGGCCCCGGCCGTTCCCTCCGGCGCTGCATCACCAGCATGCGTCAGCACCTCCATGTCATCATTGTCTGACCAATCTTGAAGAAGATATTGGTGAGAAAGCTCACCCGCCCGACGCGCCTCGCCGTTTCCGGCATCGTCCACCTCTGGGTTCTCGGCGAAGGTCTCCGCCCTCCCCGAGCGGGCCGGCTCAACGACGAAAATCTGCGTCTTCGCACCATCATGCGTCGGCCGGATTGCGTTCAGCAGCACCTCCCGCATCGCATCAGGATGAAGGAGAAGCTGAGTCATTGCGAAAAAAGGAGACCAAGGACTCACCGCGGGCACCGGGTACTCGGTGTTGTAGGGCGCCTTGCCGAAGCTCTAGTCCGGCTTTAGCCCGGCCTTCGAGATGACGTTCACCCTCTCGCCGACCTGCTCTGCCGGTAGCCTCAGGGACGACATCGAGGTCGCATCCCGGTGGTCCCCCATCAAGCCGATGATGTGCGCCCGACGTTGCAGCGGGAGAACCCGGCGCGCGACGAAGGCGGTGATCAAGTTCGTTCCCTTGAGCCCCTCCCGGGCCGTCATCTCCAGGACCCGGTCGCACAGGTTCTGCATCCCCTGTGGCGGGTTCCTGGGCGAGTGTCCCTAGTTCAACTTGGCGAGCGGCTGCTCGTTGATGAACCGGGGGCAGGTTGATAGCGTCGACCCTCCCGCCGACGTTGTGCACGTAGAAAAAGGTATTCTGCCATTTCTTGGCAGAATCCTCAATGGGCATCTTGGGGAACGTGCCATGCGGACGAACTAAGATGACGGCGGCCACACAGTCCGACATCGCCCCGGCCTCCGAGCCCTGCTGCTTGAGGAAGAAGAGGTGGCTCCAGAACTCCACGTCCGACTCCACCCCAAGGTACCCCTTGCAAAGGGTAACGAAGCACGAAAGCTGCAGCACGGCGTTCACGCCAAGATGGTGCGGCTGCAGCTTGAAGAAATCAAGGAAGTAGCGGAAGAAGTTGCTCACGGGGAGGCCAAAGCCACGCTGGAAATGGGTGTAGAAGACCACGCGCTCCCCGTCCTGCAGCTGCAGCTCCATCTCCTCTCCAGGCACGCGCGCAGCGACATCCGCCGCCAGTGGTAGTCGCCGAGTCTCATGGAGGCGCTGGATATCAGCCTCGATGATGAGGGATCCCTCCCACGAGCCCTTTGGTAGTGCCATTCGGAGGGCTCGGCGAGAGTACGGCGAACAAGAGCAAGAGGAAGGTGGCCCGGTCGGCGAACGGTGCAGGCGGCATCGGTCTCTCCGGTGGGCGGTGAGCTCAAGAGCTGGGCAAGGGAAGAAGAAGGGGATGGGGGGCACGTGCGTGAATGATTCCTGCCGCCCCCTCCTCCCGATTTATAAGCCACGGACAGAACATGGGGAAGTGGGATCAGTTGCGCCCGCCCCTCCCACTTCCCCGCATTAAGTGGGCACGATCCACGCGCCCATTATCTGCGCCAAGGAGGGCAACCGCCTGTGGCTGCCACAATAAATCCCCGCACATGGACCGAGGGCACGGAGTGGTGGGCCTCGGCCCGCTGTCACGTCCCGTCGCGCGCGTGGCCTGTCAGGCCTCTTCAGCTGCCGTTCGCCATGTGGCGCCCGCGCCTAAACCGAGGGGACACATCCCTTCTCCTCCAAGACTCGGCGGACTCTCCGGTTCCCTGCCCATACCGGGATACCCTGATCGGGCTTCCGGAAGCCGACACACAGTGGGTGTTGCCGGACCCGGCGACCATAAGCTTCATCAATATCTGCCGTCTCCTCAGGGGGGAAACTGCGAAGGCCCCCCTGCTTGGAGCCGGCGAGCCTTCACATCTTCAGGGACTACTGTCGGGGTGATGAACCCCGGGTAGGCAACGGAACCTGGATCCTTTTCAAAAACATCGGGGCCAGCATTGTGCCTCAATCCGGCTCGTACTTGGTAGGGTTCCTTAACCCGGCCAAGTCCCTCAACCCGGCTAAGACCGCAGCCCAGCCAAGAATCCTACTACAAGCAAGCGCCACCGTGGTGCGCCCCTCAACCCGGCCGCGGGTCAGCTCCCATCCCATCCAGGGCCTACGACGAAACAAGTCCCCGTAAAGGGGATGAGCGTGGCTATAGTGGCCCACCAACCCCGCTGACAGGCAGGAGCGTGGCAACAGTGGCCCACCTACTCTGCTGACCGGGGCCGACATGGCAACAGTGCACCCCTCGTCCCACTGACGCATGCCGATTGCGACCAGGCGACGCGCCACTATAGCCGTACCGGCTCGACCACTCCATGACGCATGACAAGATGGAGAACAGTGCCCCCCGGCGCACGGGGCACGCGAGCGGAAAATCCGGCGTACCCTAGTACCCTGCGGGCCCCAGCGCCGCCTTCCTAGACACTGACATCCCGGCCCCGCGCCTGTGTAACTTTACCATTATAGATCTGGAGGGTTGACCTATAAAACCCCCCAGAGACCTCCGTGCAAAGGGTGGATGATCAGTAGAACACACACACACACACATAAGGAGAAGGAGCAGCCTAAGCCCTGGCCTGCCTTCCTTCCTCCCCCAAGCAGCTCTAGGAGCAAGCTTGTACCATCTTGATATACACCACACGGCAGGACTAGGGGTGTTATCTCTCCGGAGAGCCCCGAACCTGGGTATGTCTTGCGTCCCTCGCTCGCTCATTTCGGCCTTGCCTCTGGATCCCACCGGTGCCCTTGAGCATGTCTCTATCTTCAGCCATCCTTTGGCATCTGTCGTGCACCCACCACGTCACCGGTGGAGCTGCCGCCGTCGGAGAATGTGTGGGAGTAGAGGGATGGCCTCGCCAGTGCCATAAGCTAGGATGGGTCACCAAGGCGTGCGCGGCAGCACCGCCAGCCGCCATAGGAAGAGGACAAAAGATTGAACAAAATAAAGAAATACAAATGGATAGGTGGTTGGTCTCAGATGTCTGTGTACGAGACCTGCTGGGTCCACCTAAGAAGGGGAATATGTTGGGAGGAGGAGGATTCAAAGCATGGCAGCCCAGTGAAGTAGTTACATACATAAGCAAATAGCCACTCAAAAAAAAGCAAACAGGTTAATGGGTTCTTAGACAAAATATTTCGGACAAAACAGATAATTACGACACATAGGCTAATGCATGAAACACTCAGATGATAAAGGTGCTTAAACAGATAAAGTACATCATCTAGACCTTCGTGGCATGCTTGATCATGACGCTGCGGTTGTCCGTGTACTCATCAGTTACGAGAAGCAGACACGCCCTCATGTCCAAGATCCGCCTGTACATGTCGTAGCATGCGTATGCGTCATTGGCCGTGTAGGTTATGTAGGGTAGATTCAGAGGTACCTCCCATGTGTTCAGGTCCTTGGTATCAACGTCTTCTTTCATGTTGGCGTAGCAGGGGTCGATGATGGTCGCGGCGAGGTCAACCACAGAGTCCTTCTCCTGCCCTTTGCCGATGATCTTGTATTGCTTCTGGATGTCGACAAGCTTGTTGCACCAGATGGCCGAATCGTAAAGCACAGTTGCATTCTTCCTGCTCTCCACCGAAGCGAAGGTGCAGTCGGTGGTGCCGATGAAACAAGAACCCCGCACGCATACCTGGGCGACGGCGATCCGCTGGTCCCTGTCAGGAGACGAATGGATGGGCACAAGGTCTAGTCCCGCGACCTTGTGCTTTCTCCTCCCATAGGTACTACTTGAACTTGGCGAGGCAGAGCTTCACTGAGTCCGGATCATTGGTGTACATCACATTCAACTTGGTGCTGCCATGGGTCTGAACGGTGAACACAAAGGTGAACTTCTTGCTGAAGTCCATATCGAGCAGGCTCACCCCTCGGATCGCCATTGGAGTCTCTTCTCACATAGAGTTGATGTGGCGGTTCTCGTTTTATGGGGATTGGGGGCATGCAGGGGGGAGGGGGAGATGAAGACAATCGGTGTGTGCTGGGGTACTGGGGGCGGCACCGTGGCAGTAGCAGTTCATTTCCGCGGCAGTTCGTTTTTCAGCTCTTGTGGAACTGCTTTCAACAGTAAACTGAGTGTGTACAGGCGACAACAGTTACTACCCCTCCCTCGCCCGCTGCACGCCCA
Organism: Thinopyrum elongatum; assembly: GCA_011799875.1. NCBI lineage: Eukaryota > Viridiplantae > Streptophyta > Magnoliopsida > Poales > Poaceae > Thinopyrum > Thinopyrum elongatum. Next base: position 412,183,381 of record CM022297.1, on the reverse strand, counting down.
GCAGAACATGCCCCCTTGGGTTCACGAGCGGGTCTATATTGGTACTGTAATAGCAAGTGTTAGTGGTCACTTTACTTAAATTTTATTAGCTTTAATTAAAATTTATTCTTAAAAAAAGCAAAGCATGGGCTCATTCTATCAGTGCCACAGGATCAACATGCACAACAATTAGAATTATTATTCTCAGGACACACACGATCAGCTCATTTGCCGCACTTTCACAAAGACAATACTACCAAGTTGTCGTGTTTCCCAGCTCGCAAGATTCAGAACCAACCAATAAGATTCAAATAATAAGTAAAACAAACATGCCTACACATCATAACGATTCCCAGCTTGCAAGATTCAGAACCAACCCATTAGATTCAATAATAAGTACAAGAAAGATGCATACGCATCTCAATGATTCACAGATCATAGCCAATCGTAACTGCACAACTCAAACGTTGTGAGAATGTGAACAAATAAATAAAAATTGATCGATGCTTCATGTAAGCAATTTGATCCAAGGATTTGCCTAAACAATGAAACCAGTCCTTTTTAAGGCCACACAGGTCAAACATTGGCAGCTGAAATATTCTGCTTCACTGGTGGCACTACCACTTCCAATATATGCGCAAGAGGGCCTTCTTGATTTTGTAGTGTGTATAGAGCCTCATCCATAGTATTTAACAAATACACATAGCAGAATCTAGTGGAATCATCAATCAACGTCCTAAAATATCTCTTTCTACCTTGCACACATGATGGCACTTTGAGCCTTTGGATAAACTGAATCTCGGGATTAAATCCATCTTGGCTAGCGGTGTCATACAACCCAAGAACTTGGCGAATGCTTTTGACCATCACAACATCTGTATAAATAAGAAAGAGCATGATTACTATAATAGTGGCACTAGTTAAAGCAACTTTATTTCCAAAACAAGAAAAGATTGCGATAGAATAGCTTTATAAAAAAATACAATGTTAGCACAGTATGACAAAGCACAACCATGTTGATAAAGGACAATACTGACCTATGTGAGATGACTTTGGGAGATCAAGTTATTCTTCATGTCCCTGTATCTTGCCATGAAGGCGATTCGTTGACATCCATTAACACCTCAGTGTGGCGGTAGAAGGAGGAGCATCGACTCATTTCAATCACTTTCGGTCCCATTTTCTTCGCGGATTCGGCCTTCCAGCGAGCGGCTTCCTCCACTCCTTCCTTGATTTCTAACGAGTCCAGCTGCACCACCTCACGCCAAATACGGTGGTGCTGCTGGCCGCCTTCGTCACCATGTGTGAAGGGTACCTCGGCACTCTCCCCACCCTTGAGCTCTGGGGGGAGTGCTTTTATCTCAAACTCGGCACCGCCACCAAGGGCCAGGCGGCTCAATGCGGAGCCTGCGTGGTGGTGCAGCATCCGAGCATCGGGAATCGCTTCCCGACCATCTCCCTGCTGCAGTCGGCCAAGCTGTGGCAGCAATCCTATATCTACGTCAAGAACATCCACCCGACGAGCGACTACGTCAACTTGCCAGCTTACGTAGCCGGCCCGCCAGCCGAGCCGCGCGCCAACTAGCAGTACAGGCCGAGCTCCCTATCGGCCGAATCCTCCGCCGCACTCGCCCGACTTCAAGTAATGACGGAGTCGGAGGGCCTGAAGGGCTCGGATCTGCTGACCGCCTTCGTGGCGCGCCGAGTGCTTCCCCTCCAAGGCCGGCCTCACATCATCAGCTGCATGAGCGCGCACCGGGACCCATGCCGGATGTGCACATGGGAGCTGCCGGACATGGAGGTGGCCTGGCTGGTCAACTACTTCTCCAACTGCAAGCTATCGGAGACGGACTGGCGGTTCAGCAAGCGGTCGTACGACCTCGCACATCCGCCGCCTGCGGTGAGTCTTGCAATTCTTTTTCTCTTTTGCTGGTCCGAGTTCTTGTTTTGCCGTCTGACCACTCAGCCATGGTGCAGGTCCTCCCGACCTAGTCGGCTGCCGGTGCTCTGGATCCAGGTCAGCAGTACATGCCGGACCGAACGAGGAGCGACGTGGACGACCCCGACTTGGGGGCGGCCGCCATGGAGGAGGACGACGCCACAGGTGGCGGCGGTGGAGCAGGCGGCTCCGGAGGAGGAGGCGGCCTCGAGTCCTGGCCGGATGACGACGAGGAGGAGAACGAGCCGCGCCGCACACACGGCACCGACAAGGCGGGCGCGAGTTCTTCAGCCGCACCGACTACACCAGGCGGCGCACCAAAGCGTCGAGCCGGCTCGTTGCTGTTCGACAGCCGGCCGAAGAAGTCCAAGAACACGGCCGCCGCAACCAAGCGGCAGGAGGCTGCCGCGAAGGCGGCCCAGTTCCAGAATACCCCGAAGCAGCCCCCGATGGTGTCCGCGTAAGTGCTTGGTTTCCCTTGCGTTTTCTTTTCTTTTTTCTTGCAAACTCTTTCTGAGTTTCCTCTTGTCTTGCTTGAACAGGGCCCCGCTCTCTCTTGAGCGGTCCACTGCTGCTTCAGTGATCGGGGCGGTGGAAGGCTCCGCCAACACCCGCCGCGTAGACCCGCTCACCGACCTCCAGGAGGCGACGGAGAGGAACGCGCGGGAGGCGCGCGAGGAGCGGGAGGAGGGGGAGCGACAGAATGCGGAGGCGGCCAAGGCGATGCAGGCGGACACGGATGCGGCGGCCAAGGCCCAAGCCGACGCCGCGACCAAGGTCCAGGCGGACGCCGCGGCCCAAGCCCAGGCGAACGCGGCAGTCAAGGCCCAGGCGGACGCGGCCGCCAAGGTGCAAGCGGAAGAGGCTGCACGCGGCCGGATTCCGCAGCTCATCATCCCGCTGCGCACAGTGCCACCAGTGCCAGAGAACCCGACGCCGACTGGAGTAGCCGGCAATGATCAGCCGGTCATGGAGAGGAGAGAAGGCGACGCCGTCATCCCGAGGGCGGAGGTGCCCCCGCGAGCACCGACTGCCGAGGCCCGAGGCAGTCGGTCTGACGTGCCACTGCTGCCACCGGTCAGTGGCGAGCTGGTGGTGGGGGCGACTCCTGTGGTCCGTCCTCCGGGGTGCCGGTGTGCGACGAAGGCGGTCTCGGCGCCACGGGCGCAGGAGATCGGGGCCGCAAGCTCGTCGGCCCTAGATGCAGAAGCCACCAGTGCCGCCCCACCAGAATGGATGCCTGGGGGCGGGACGAGCATGCTGAACAAGGCCACGCAGGACGTTCAGGCCCAGCTCCAGGCCCAAGGCACCGCCCTCCAGCAGTATACGAAGGCATTCTTGGCGACGCGAGTGGCCGTCCGGGTACACTTCTTTGCTTTGTTCGTTTTTCCTTTTTTGATTCTTGCAATCTTCCGTGGGGGCACGCCAGCTCACCCACTGGGTGTAGCCCCCGAGTTCCGGGACGGCTGCTGAGCAGGCGGCTCGGAACTTTAAGGTAAGTCCCGAGTGCTAACTTGTTTTCTCTTCTTTTGTCTTTGTTGCAGGACTACCACAACATCCGCGCAGCCGCCTTCAACTCCCAGGTCCAGGAGCTGGCTAAGCGGACCGCCGACCTGACCGAAAGCCAGAGTAAGCATTATGTCTTCTTCCTCACGGGGGCGCGTCAGCACACCCGCTGGGTGTAGCCCCCGAGATTCGGGCCGACTGCTGAGCAGTCGGGCCGGATCTTCCGGCAACCACTTTTCTTTTTGGTCAACTTTGTTGATTGTCTTCTCTTTCTCAATTTTGTAGGAGCCAACGCCACACTGCAGCAGCACCTGGGCGAGGTGCAGACCGAGCTGCGCGCCAAGGAGGAGGAGCGCGACCGTCTGGCCAAGAAGTTGGCGGACCAGGCGGACCAGCACAAGGCGGAGTTCCAGAAACTCAAGGAGGCAGAAGGCGCCCTCCAGGCCGAGTTTGAGACTGAGCGCTCGAAGTGGGTCGAGAAGGAGGCGATCCTCGCCACTAGCTACGGCGAGATTGAGGATATGATCGATGGTAAACTTCTTTCTTTGGAATAGCTGCCGACTGCATCGAGAGTCGGCTTCTGACTTCTGATCTTTGTTTTTTCTTCGTGTAGACTTCTTTCCTGGACACGCCGTCGCCGTCAGCCAGGCCATCGACGCGCGGTGTGACCAGCATAGGATTGTAGGAGTGGAGATCCCGTTCGATGCGACTCGAAACATGAACGAGCAGCTCCTGGCCGTCAGGACGCGCCTGCAGCCGATTCACCATCTACTCTGCCGCCTTCAGCGCGCCGGGTCCCAGCTGGTTTCCGCCCTCTGGCCAGGCATCCGAGCTCCACGCACCCCCAGTCGGACTGCCGACTGGTTAGAGGTGGTGATCGGCCGCTTCGAGGCCTGGAAGGGCTCCTCCGCTCGGGCAGGCGCCCAAAGGGCCTTGGAGTTCGTCAAGGCGTGGTATCCTGGGCTAAACCTAGCCCAGTTGGCCACGTTTTGGCAGGAGGCCAGGGAAGAGTTGGTGGCAGTGGGGCTTGCGCTCACTCGACGTGCGGCGGCGATCGCCGAGTACACTGAGACCGGTGTCCTCCTCCCCGAGCTGGATGAGGAGGGTGCCGAGGTGCCGCCGGACTGGTTCGGGCTAAACCCGGATGACGGCGAGGACTCGGCGGAAGAAATCGCCTCCAGTGATGAAGGTGAGGACGAGGAAGACGAGGATGGTGAAGACGACGCACCGGAGGGTGGAGCGGACGGCCAGCCTCAGCTCGATCGGGCCTCGAGCAACGAGCCGCGTGCGAGTGCGCTGACTGCTACTGATGGCGACCAAGCCGAGACTCGCCAGACGGCCACTCCACCAGCCGGCGCCGCCGACTCCACCAACCTGCCGGACCCGCCTGCTGCTCCTCTGGCCTAGGCTGCCAGCTTTATCTTATCTTTTCCTGCTTTTGTGGTCTCTAGAACGAACTTGTTAAATTTGTGCAGTTCCACCCACTGGGGGTATATTCAAACTTTGTTGAATGCTTGCCGAGGGCCTCTTGCTATGTAATTTAATTTTCGCACAAGTTGTGCTTTGCCGAGCTCCGACTTGTCTTGCTTTCTGTTCTTTTGGCTTTTTCCTTTGTCGCCTTCCCTTGGCTGCCACCCTACCGGCCAGACAGCCGCTCTTCAGTCTGTTGGCTGGGTTAGGTACTTGGCCATTTTGGGAAGGCAAGTACTTTGGCCGCTTAGAACGTAGCAAGTTAAGTGAGAAGCCGGCCGGCCGGCTGCTCAGCAACCGGACGGCTAGGCGGGGAGCCAGCTTGGCCTATGTGAGTGCTTTCGTCCTTAGCCATTTTTCATGTGGGCACCATTTCTTGCCTTTGACTCTTGCTAGCCAGACAGTCGCTCTGCGAGCTGCGGCTTATGGCAATAGAGGGCTTAGCTGCCGGCACACTACTTATCCGTCTGCAGGTAGCACTGACATAGTACAAGGCGGCAAGCCCCCGGGCTGACTGGTCGGACCCGGTGCCGGGCGGAGGAATAAAGTAACTCGTTCACAGGCATGAAATTTATCATATAGATAAGAAAGGTAGCCCCCGAGTGCTCCTCGAGGGACCTGGTGTCTTTGCGCTTAATACAAAAGGTAGCGTTGTACATACTGCATTAACTGTAAAATCTTCGGAGGAGATTTGCGTTCCATGGGCGCTCTATTTCCTTGCCGGAATCGTCCCTCTTGCGCGCCCTGGGCTTCTGCGCGTTGATCAGGTAATAGGAGTCGTTGCCCAAGGCTTTGCTGATGATGAAGGGGCCTTCCCAAGGGGCCGAGAGCTTGTGCTGGCCGGCTGTTCGCTGGATCAGCCGGAGCACAAGGTCTCCCTCTTGGAAGGATCGTGGCTTGACCTTCCGACTGTGGTAGCGGCGCAGGCTCGGCTGGTAGATGGCGGACCGGCTGAGTGCTAACAGCCGGCCCTCTTCCAGCAGATCGACGCCGTCTTCTCGTGCTTCCTTCGCCTCCGCCGCCGTGTACATGGTGACGTGAGGTGAGTCGAACTCGATGTCAGTTGGGATGACGGCCTCGGCCCCGTACACGAGGAAGAACGGAGTGAAGCCTGTTGATTTGTTCGGGGTGGTGCGGAGGCTCCAGAGGACGGCCGGCAGCTCGTTGATCCAGTAGCCGGGCGAGCGCTCCAGTGGCTCGACCAGTCGGGGCTTGATGCCGGATAAGATGAGGCCGTTTGCTCGCTCGACCTGGCCGTTTGACTGCGGATGGGCAACGGACGCTAAATCCAGTCGGATGCCCTGTGTCACGCAGAAACGGGCCAAGGCGCCTTTGGCAAAGTTAGTGCCATTGTCGGTGATGATGCTGTGTGGTACACCGTACCGGACGGTGATATCTGCGATGAAGGTCATAGCAGTCGGACCATTCAGTTTCTTGATTGGCTTTGCTTCAATCCACTTGGTGAATTTGTCGATGGCGACGAGCAGATGGGTCATGCCGCCGCATGCTGTCTTGAATGGGCCCACCATGTCCAGCCCCCAAACGGCAAAAGGCCAGGTAAGGGGGATGGTCTTGAGTGCAAAAGCCGGCAGATGTTGCTTGGAGCTGAATTTCTTGCACCCCTTGCATTTCTTGACCAGGTCCTTGGCGTCCTCCAAAGCAGTCGGCCAGAAGAAACCATGGCGGAAAGCTTTGGCGACAAGGGATCTGGAGGCCGCGTGGTGCCGCACTCGCCTTGGTGTATGTCTCTGAGGATTGCCTTGCCTTTCTCTGGTTTGACGCAGCATTGGAAAACATCATTCACGCTGTGCCTGACAAGCTCTCTGTTTACTATCGTGTAAGCTCCTGCCCGGCGTTGCACCTGCTGGGCCGAGATCGCAGCATTGGAAAACATCGGTCACGCTGTGCCTGACAAGCTCTATGTTTACTATCGTGTAAGCTCCTGCCCGGCGTTGCACCTGCCGGGCGGAGATCTCATCAGCTAGCAGCTCTTCGCTCACCAGAAAGTTGAGGATGGGCTGCGCCCATGATGGTGCTTTGACTTCATCCACTATCATTATAGCCACTGAAACTAGGGCGGTTGGGTTGGGAGGTGGCGGGGTGGAGTCGACCGCGTCTTGCTGCGTTGTTGAAATCCCCGGGCCGACTGCCGCAGCACCCGGGCCGGGTTGTGGAGTCCCCGGGCCGGGTGCAACTGCTGCAGTCCCCGAGCCGCTTGGTGAAGTCCCCGGGACGGCTGCTGCAGCCCCCGGGCCGGGTTGCGAAGTCCCCGGGCCGGGTGCGACTGCTGCAGTCCCTGTGCCACCTGCCGAAGTCCCCGGGCCGGCTGCTGCAGCCCCCGAGTCGGATCCGACTGCTTCGGGGGCAGCCGGCGCGAAGATGGATTCTGATTCCGGGGAAGGCTTGATAGACGGCTTGCGGAGGCACTAAAGGGACACGCCGGCTGGTATGGCTTGCCGGGTGGAGCCGATCCGCGCCAGGGCATCTGCTTGCTCGTTGTCGGCCCGTGGCACGTGAAGGAACTCGCACCCGTCAAAATATCCGCTAATCTGCTGGACGAGGGAGCGGGAAAGGCCAGGCACAATGCCATGGAAGATAGTTCGGCTGGGCTGGAGCTGTTTCTCTTTGATGCACAACTTTTCCATGGTGTCGTGGTAGAGGATGTTGATGCTGCTACCGCCGTCTATCAGAATCCGGGAGAAACGAGCAGCTCGCCTCTCTGTTGCAAAGGTGGCATCCAACACCAGGGCATAGGAACCCGGAGAAGGCATCACCTCCGGGTGGTCAGCTCGGCTCCAACTAATCGGCTTCTCGGACGAGTGCATGAACTCTGGGGCTTCAGAGGCGACAGCATTCACCTCTCGGTGCTGCTGACGCAGACTGTGCCTGTCGTCAGCCACGCTGGTGAAGATGACGTAAGCTCCGTGCTCTTCGGGAAACTCATCTTGGATCGCGCCGACCGGCCGGACCGCCACCTACTGGAGAGGCGGAGGCGGCGGGCCAGCAGGTGGGGGAGGCAGTCCTTCACCCTTGGCGATGCGGGCGAGCCAGTGGCACTTCCGGGTGGTGTGATTGGATGGCTTCGCGCCGCTGTGGAACTTGCAGGGAGCGTCAAGGGTTTGCTCAAACGAGAAGGCGGGCAGCCAGGCAGGCTTGCCGCCCTACTGGCTCTTGGGGCCGGGTTGCTCTTCCAGCTGCTGGTCTTCGACCGTCGCCACCTGCCGGCTGGTGGTAGCCGGCTGGTGGGCCTTGCGCTTGTTGTCGTTTGACTATTGGCGCCGACTGGAATCACCAGACGGCGTCTGAGGGGCCGGAGGGAGCATCTTTCCTGACTCGTCCACTCGGAGCTCCGACTTCATGGAGGAGTCGGCAGTGGCGTACTTGTCCGCTATGATCAGCAGCTCGTCGAGGGTGGCCGGCTCGTCGCAAAGGAGTCGGTGCTTGAGTAGGGTGCCCTCCCGGCACCCGGCAGTGAAGTATTCTATGGCTTGCACCTCATGCACCCCTTCGCAGGAGTTGCGCAGTTCAGCCCACCGCGTCAAGTAGTCGCGGGTAGACTCAGTCGGGCCTTGGATGCATAGAGAGAGCTGGCGAGGTTTGGGCGGCCGCTTGTAGGTGCTGGTGAAGTTGCGGATGAAAATTTCGGTGAAGTCTAGCCAGCTGTTGACGCTGCAGGGCTTGAGGCTGTTCAGCCATGTCCGGGCCGTGCCCTGGAGCATGAGCGGAACATACTTTACGACAACGCGCTTGTTGCCGTTCGCTATGCTGATGGCCGTGGAGTAGTCCACCAGCCAGTCCTCCGGCTTCACAGAGCCGTTGTACTTGGGGGTGTCCCGAGGGAGCGAGAACCCTTTGGGGAAGGGCTCGTCGCGAATGCGGGGGCCGAAACAAGGGGGGCCGATCGCATCTTCTTCTTCTAACGCCAGGGATCGAGCCAAGCGGTCGATCCGGTGGCGGGCATCGTTCTCTCCGACTCCTTCACGAGGGCCCAGCCGGCCTCCGAGAGTGGGATGCTCAACATGCGGCGGGGAGGCGCGCCTCTCCCTACGTGGGGGAGGTGGACGACCGTCCTGCCGTTCCACTGCTCGTGGGCGGCCGTCTTGGTCGCGCTCGATGGAGATGCGGGTGCGGCTGCGGCTAACAACCGGTTCTTGGTCGTGGGCGCCCCCTGTCGGCTTCCGGGAGGTCGCGCCATGCTCTCAGCGAGGGGGAAGGTTCCCGACCTGTAAGCCGGGTTCCACCACGCGGCGGCCAGCTTCTTGCTGCGCGGCGGCCGCGTCGATGAGCTGCTGGATGCGCTCCGTCATGCAGCGACGCTCGTCGCCCTCCAGGCGGTCCAGCTCATCTGCCGCCACCTGGGCGGCGCGTAAGTTCTCCATTGGCGTAGCGTAGACTGGGCGGTCGGCCACCAACATGCTGGCGATGGTTGCGCCGCGCTGCCGAACCGTGCCCGTACGGCAGGGTTCGCCAACAGCCGGCGTGCCGCAGACGGCACGGTCGATCTCGCGGTGGTAGGCCTCGGTGAGGCGTCTCATGGCCGCCAAGTTGTTGGCGCTGTTGAGGAGTGTGATACGGCACGCTTCCAGTGTTTCGCCGTTTGTACCAGGCGCTACGGGAGCAGACAGGTCCCGCATTGCCGCCTGCAACGGGTCCCGGCCGGCCTGGTCGGAGGCTCCGTCGTGGCTGATGACCAGCACCTCGGTGACGGTGCTGGTGCTGGCGCTGCTGTCTGCAGCAGGGAGCGGGTCGTCGAAGATCACCACGTCACTAGGGAAGGCATCAGAAAGCGTGACGTCGGCGTCGATGACCATGTAGTCGGATGGGTCGGTGGAGCCAACGGACTCCAGGTCGGAGACCGGCTCGTTGGCGAAGTGAAGCTTGCCGAGGGAGCCGACGAGGTAGCTCTCGAGGCTGGCCGCGCCCGCGACGAGTGCGGGCTTGTCGGAGAGGAGGATCCCGCCGATGAGATCAGCGAGGCTACTTGCGGCGCAAGCAACTTCCATGCCGCGCAGCGTGTCAGCACAAACATCGTCAGGCGTGCCAGGCTGGCTGCGCTCGCCAGGAAGGAAGAGGGTTCCCGTCCAGAACGTGTTTCCGGACGACGGTGCACCTAGCCCCACGGTGGGCGCCAAATGTCGGGGGTATCGTGCGACATATGCCAGGGGGTGGCTTATCATGGATGGGGACAAAAGTACGTCGCCGGGCTCTGGAAGAGGGAGTGAGCGAGACCGCATATGCCTGCGAATCTTACCCAGGTTCGGGGCTCTCCTAGGAGATAACACCCCTAGTCCTGCTCTGCGGGGTCTCCACATGATCACTACCTCAACAAGTAGCTACAAACTTGCTCCTTGAGCTGTTTTGCTAGAGGAGGAAGGAGGGCAAGACTAGCTCTACTCCTCTCTCTATGTGTGTGTGTGAGTGCTGAAGTAAGAAGGCTTTTTCCTCTCCACCAAGGTCCCAACCCCTTGCATGGGATGACCTGGGGGGTTTATATAGGCCTACCCGCCAGGGGTACAATGGTGATCCGGCCGGGCGTAGGACCCGGCCGTCAGTGTCTCTGGTCGCCGGCTTCTCCGCCGACTGCAGGGGCCCGCTGCCTGGTGGGTCCCCCCGGCAGTCTCGTACTCGGCCGACAGCCGGGCCCGCCGCTTGCGGGTCCTATCGGCTGCATAGCACTGTAGCCGTGCCACTGATGTTGCATGCTTGGTCAGGGAGAGCGTGGCTACAGTCCCGCCGCCTGGCGGGCGTTTCACTGTAGCCACTCCCTGTCTCTTCTGGTTAATGGCGCACAAACTTCAAGGAAGGGGGAGGGCCGCCTGCCAGGAGCCGGCCTCCCCCTGAGCCGACTGGTCAGGGCTCACTGCCTTCTGGCCTCTCATGGACAGGTAGGGCCCGCTGCCTGCGGGCCGTACCGATAGCCCATCGTGGGAGCAGGGCTTCCTCTGCCATGGGTGATGTCATGAGCAGCATGGCAACAGTGCCGCGTCGGGCGTGGGATGTCTGCTTGGTACGCTACACTGTGGCCATGCTCTGCCCTGGATTTGGGGGTGGCAGGCTTGTACTGTAGCCACGCCCCATCTCGTCGTGTTTATGTGGGTGCTAACTTTGAGGGCGCGAGGGGCCGCCTGCTAGGACCCGGCTTCCCAGGAAGCCGCCTGCTAGGAATCGGCCCACTTCATGGCTGTCTTCTGGACTCCGCCGCCTCCTGGCAACCGGCCGCTTGGACCAGCCGGCCCCAAGAAGGCGGTCCTTTGTCTTTGAAGTTTGAGGGGCACAGCCTGCCCCGATGTCTTGAAATACCAAGGGGAGCTGATGAGGCTACCCGTGGTCATTTACTCCGACAGGAAGGCTCCACGGGATTACGACGAGCCGTCGCGCCACCGTACCCGGGTCTAGGAGGGGGATGACACCGACTAGGCGCCATCACGCTAGAGCCGGCGCCTCCTGAGCTACGGCCCTCGGGAGGCCTTTTCTTTTGTTTCCTTTCCTGCATCAAAACCGTGAAGAGCCCTGTGGGCATGTAAGAATCATGGCGCTTGCGCCTTTATATTATTTTTTCTAGTCCATGCTCTTGGCTACGCTCGAATTTCTCACTTGGGCACCAGTCCCCTTTTTGGTCTTGCGATAGCGTGTTGCTCTACATCGATAGGATCCAGTCCCCAGGTGGACTTCAGCCGTCGCTGGTATGCCAGGTCGCGATGCCATGTTCAAGGCCAGGAGGTGAGCGACCCGAGATCCAGTGAGAGCTCCCTAGGCGCGATGCTCAGAAGGTACCCTTTGACATTCAAGCGGCTGTCGAAAGATTAAGGAGGGGGCTCCCTTGCCCGAGCGAGGCCGCGGAAGAATAAAACGTTAGCGGCGAGGCTTGTGCTGGCGTATGTAGGATAACTTAGCTTGGCGAGGTTACGGCCCATGGTGGTTCCTTCATCGCGAGGGCGAGCTTCTCTAGAGTTCTTGACCTTGTGCATGTTCCCTGTTCTGCAATGGATTAAGGTAAACCCCACCAGGGGTGCATGAGGAGACTGATGCCCACCATATTCTCAGAGAACGAACGCCAGCGTCGCCGAGCCACACCCCTCTCCCTGCATTTCCCCGCGAGGCTGGCAACCCCCCTTCTTCGCCCATCATGGTGCTCTACATCCTCAGGACCCGGCCCTCGAGCAGGACTCGGCCACCGCTAGTATGCCAGGTCGCGATGCCGTGGTCAAGGCCAGGGGTGAGGGATCGAAAGCCACTAGGAGCTCCTGAGGCGCGATGCTCAAGGGCCCCCCTTTTAACGTGCAAGTGATTTGCGCAAAAGAGGAATAACTCGCCTTGCGAAGGCTCTTGGGAGAGGTCATACTCAATGGCATGCGGCGTGTAAAGCAATTTTACTTAGCCTTTTGTGAGCTGGAGCGCTGCTTGATCCCGAGGTTCTGTCTCCTGAGGTTCCTACGTACTAGTTAGTCATGAAACACAAGGGGCGACGCGCGCTTGCTGATCTTTTCGTGATCGTTCCACGAGAAGACGAAGGCACTAAGGACTTGGTGAGGTGACGTGCATGGGGCCGGCCCGTGAGTCAGAGCTCAGTCTCTTACACTACCAGAGAAAAGCCTAGCAGTAGCGTGGGTTGGAGGCATAGTAGTAGCGAGGGGGGCGTGCTACCGATAGGCACTACAGCTAATGTTCAGCAGTAGCGCGGGTTGGGGCGCGCTACTACTATCCTGAATAGCAGTAGCGTGTTTTCCCGCCCGGCGCTACTACTACACCTTCGTAGCAGTAGCGTCTTTTCCCATCCAGTGCTACTAATACACCTACGTAGCAGTAGCGCCTGGTGGGCCACCAGCACTACTGGTAAAGTTTGCTATTTTTTCTACTAAATATTGCCGCTATATTTATACTGGTTTAGTAGTCTCATCATATGATTTTATGATCATGATGAGTTATTATTTCAGTGGGTGAAAGAGACATGGATTAGATTCAAGTGGAGGCAACATGGTGCATATCCAGAGTACTACTGATCCAAACTTGATCACTTTAGTTTGGATTAGTATGATCAAGTTTGGATTAGTAGTACTTTCGATCTCCACCATGTGTTGCCTCCACTTGAATCTAATCCATGTTTATTTCACCCACTGATATATATAATAACTGATCATGCTCATAATGATATAACAACTAAGCATCATCATCATAAATAATAACTCATCATCGTTATCATAATAACAAGTCATACTCATCATCATCATAGTTATCTAACAACTTCTACTCTTTATCATAATAACAAGTCATACTCATCATCATCATAGTCATCTAACAACTTCTACTCATTATCATAATAACAAGTCATACTCATCATCATCATAGTCATCATGAATATTAGCTAGGACCTACTACCCTCTCTAATGTAAAATAGCATAAAACAAGATAGCCCCTGACGCTCCACTATAGAGAATGGAGATTATCCTGTCTCCAATTCTTGCGCTTAGCACAATGTTGCTTCCAAGTAGCTCCCTATGATTTTTCATACATTTTTTCCATTCTTTGATTGTCATGTCTTCATCGGTTTTAGAAATCCGGTATGAGCAGCGGTGAAGCCTAGGCAGACTTGGCCGTAAGCTAATAACATCAAGGCGACCTTTCGGAAACATCAGATTAGGCACACAATCTTTCGGGATTTTCTGTTGAAAAACATAATAATAATGTCGTAGTTAGCAATGTAGTTTAGCTTTAGAAGAATATATGCAAAAGATGCACAGATGTCGTAATAGTAAAAAATCTTACCATGCCAACTCCATGGATGTTACTGTAGTTCAACACGGGCACTAGTGGCACGTATTGACCATAATGTGTAGGAGTTTCATAATTGATACTGTAATTCTCAACATCAATAATAAATGAGATAAGATGATCTTTCTCCTCATAAGTTAATTCAGCGCCATCAGTGTAGTAGGTTCTGTCTACCATCTTTCGTACATTTTTTGAAGATTGAAAATAAGCTGTCAATGGAAATAAGATGTCAACTATTTTTGAAATAAACAATATAAATTACTTAATAAATATGTTTGAGAAACTCACATAGAGGTAGAAGTGGAAGCGTATCAACAAGGACCCAAATGTCCATATTCTCTTCGTCGATGTCATCTTCAGGATCACCAAGATCGAAGGTGACAAGCATACCCTCCTGAAAATCATACGCCTTGCACAGTGCTTCCCAATTGGAGCAACCAAAATGGGATACGCTCTATGAATTGTATAGCTTTACAGCAAAATCATAACCATGATGGGTCCTAAGATGAACTATCTTTGTCTCCATATTTTCATGATCTTCGAAATTCATATGCTCCAAGACATAGCGTCTTGCATGGCATGGGATAAGTTAGTTGAATTGTAAAAGACGGAAATTACATGTCGAAGAAGTAGAAGTCATGCTTAATTACGAAAAAATACTTGTCGTTGCGTACCGTTTCAACATCGAAGGTCTCGTCGAGCTTAATACTGAAGCGCCGACCGTTTACCAGGTGAGGCCTGTCGCTAAGTCCCCAATCGTCGCTGCAGTAGTCGCACTCCGGGATCCTATCGTCGTCGTCAGACATTTCCTATGTTAATAATTCAAAGATTAAACTTCTAAAATTCAATATATGTACTACAAAAACTAAATTAGATCATTATTATTCATCACGGGTTGACTATCGGTCTGTCGAGTCTTTTCTTGAAAACTCTCAGCTCACGTGGTGTAAATATTCGACCGTCGGTGATGGTAGCTCCTCCCTTCGTTCCCGAGTGCATTACACCAAATTGTCTAGCACACGGGAACGAAGGAGAAGCTACCCCCATGACAACAGTTGGGATTCTTCATCTCTGACATTTGCGACCGTCGATGATGGTACCTACTCTTATCATTCCAAAGTGCATCACACCAAAATTTCAAGAACCTTGGAATGAAGAAGAAGCTACCCCCACGACAACAGTCGGGATTCTTCGTCCTCTCATATATGGTGGAGACTCTCCCTCACTGATTCCTCTCTGACATTTGCGACCGTCGGTGATGGCCATTCTTCTCTTCCTTCCCGTGCATTACCAAAAGGTCTATCACGAGAAAGAAGAGGAAGAACGACCCCCACGACAACAGTCGGCATTCTTCTTCTCTCATATATGGTGAACACTCCCTCACTGTTTTTTACTGTCATATATGGAGCCCCAACAGACTTAAAGTCAACCCAAAATGTCGTTTAATGCTCTTTCCGGCATTTCCAACGCACTCGATATTTCCTATATTATAGCACAAGCCATGCCAAAATTCACAGAAAAATCTGGCATGACCTTTGCTAAAAACGGACATATCGAGCGCCTGAAATTTGCCGGAACGGAAATTAATCAACACTCCGGCAAAACATAGGCCACTCGGAGGTGTTCCCTTCAAACATAGGCCACTTGGGCAAGCACATATCCTATTTGAGCAACACTAGATATAAATGTTTATATCTACATCATATTTGAGCAACACTAGCTATTACACAGCACTAGATATACATGTTTACTCACTATAGACGATGGTTGTCGAGGGTGCGGGTGTCGTCGGTGATCTTCTTGGTGTCGTCGACCGGCTCGTCAGTGATCTACGTACCCTGCGCCACATGAGCATTCAAACTTGATGCTCATTGCATTTCAATGGTTGAAAATATTAAAAAAACATTTCAATATATCTTTTATATAATCCTAACATAACTAAATTTGGCAGTATAGGTCTCTCTCTAAAGTAGTTCTATTAACCACTTACAAAATAAACTAGTTCTATTAAACATTTACTAAAATCAATGCAATGTAAGTGTTCTACTCTATTGAACACTTACTAGAATTTCTATTACCCTAGTTCTACCCTAAATTTTCTTACTACAAACTTCTATTACTAAATTTAATACCTAAAAATTTCTATTATTAAAATTTCAAAAACAGAGGGAGTAGGAACGAAGGGAGGGGTGAGCGAGGGAGGAAGGGAGGAGGAGGACAGATGAGGCAGGGAGGAGGAGGACGGATGAGGCCGGGAGGGAGGTGGAGGGAGGAGGTGGGAGTGAGGAGGGAGAGGGAGGTGGAAGGAGGGAGGGAGGGATCGGGAGAGGGACGAGGAGGGGAGGGAGGTGGAAGGAGGAGGGATGGAGGAACTACATCGGTGGAGGAGGAGTAGGAGCGTCGGCAGCGGCGGACGACTGCGGTGGTCGGGGAGGGCCGAACTTCGGCGGCGGCGGATGACGGGGTGCGGGGAGAGTGAGAGTGGAGTGGAGAGGGAAGAGTGAGGGGCGGCTGGTGGAGAAGATAGGATGGCTTTAGCAGTCGCGCGTGTTAGGGTAAAGCACTACTGCTAAACGCCATAGCAGTAGCGCGGTTTCAGCAGGAGCGCTACTACTATACTTAGCCTGGTGGCAACGGTGTGACAATTATAATAGTAGCGCATTTTCTTCTTGATGCGCTACTGCTATGTATATAGCAGTAGAGCCCCTTTATGACAGTGTGCTACTGCTAAGTAGTAGTAGCGCCTGTTTTTATCCAGCGCTACTGATAAGATTCTGTGTATAAGGTTTTCCCTAGTAGTGTTAGGTTTATCAGCGCTGCAGGGACGGACCCGAGCACAGGCGCCGTGCCGGTATCCCCCTCTCATGGGTCGTTCAAGGGGAGAGCTGGCAATGCGTGAAGCCCGTGGGAATGGCTCCAGGGGCAATACATCATCAAGCGCAAAGTTAATAACCACAGTAGCCCATGAAAGCGTAACTAGTCCAGAGTACACGAATTGAAACGGTGTAGCTGCGGGGGCGGACCCTGACAGCTTGAGGATAATGCAGCCCGAGGGGCGCCCTCAACTGAATAAACCAAAAAGTCACCTAGCACCGTTGTTGTAGAAGCGTCGAGGTAGCTGAAGACACGCGCCGCGGAAGCTGCACCTCACGAGCTGGACGGCTCCAAAGGCCTGGGGGGCTCATGAGGCCCGGGGGGCTCGCGAGGGTCCGGGACCTCCTGAGACATGATCGCCAAGCACCTGACCTCGTGAGACGCCAACGCACGCTACACGAGGCGCTGGTACGAGGAGCCTACATTCAGCAGGCCAAACGGCATGCGGGCGTAGTTGCAGGGGTAGCCCCTGCTCTGGCCGATGGGAGCGGCAAGAAGAGGTCCAGCGAAGCGGACCGGTTGAGGCCCGGGATGTTGACGCAGACACGCAGCTCATTGCCCGCATCAGGGGGCGTAGCCGCACTGGGGGGTGCGGGGCGACGCTCGCCATGCATGGCCCTCGCCTCCTGAAGCTCCTCGATCGCCTTGGTGATGAACTCCCTTGCTCCTGGCCCCTCGCGCCTTGCTCCTTGCTCGTGGGGGCACGCGTTAAGGCATGCCTCCATGTGGTGCCCGAGCACCTCCCTCGTCGCACTAGTCAGGTCAGAGGCTCGCCAGGCGGAAGCCCCCGAGCCCGTCCTAAGGGTGGCGCTGGGCGCACCTTCCTATGCGGGAGGAAGAGGCGCCCCGGCAGCGGGTGCCGAGCCTGAGGCGCCGCCAGCGGGCGCACCAGCCTCCTAACGACTCTCGGGAGGAGCTGCTTCTTCTTCTTGGGGGTAGCCTCGGGAGGCTGGATGCCACCTTCGTCGTTAGAGTTCTCAGCCGCCGCAGCCTGATAGGCACGCTTAAGGGAGCAAACTGCATCCTTCTCATCACAAGCGACCATTATGATGCCGCTGCAACTTGGCATCTTGAGGACATTGTAGCCATGGTGGGTTGCTGCCATGAACTTGGCGAGGGCAGGATACCCGAGGATGGCGTTGTACGGGAGGCCGATGTGGCCGACATCAAAGTCGATGAGCTCTGTGTGGTAGTTGTCGCGCTTGCCGAAGGTGACTGGGAGGCGTATCTTCCCCAGGTTAACGGTGGAGCCATCGGTCACTCCGGAGAACAGCTTGGTGGGCCTGAGTTGATCGTAAGGCACCTGAAGTGTCTCGAACGTCTTGACCGAGAAAATGTTGAGCCCAGCGCCACCGTCTATGAGGGTCTTGGTGATGAGGACGTTGCTGATGGTGGGCATGCAGAGCATGGGGAGCGCGCCAGCAGTGGCCGAGCACTTGAGGTGGTCCTTGGAGACGAATGTGACTGCATACTGCCACCATCGAAGGGGACGCGCGGCCTCGAGCTTCGGGAGGGCCGCGTTCACCTCACGGGAGAACTGCTTGAAGATGGGATGTGAGGCGGGGGCCTGGGCACCACCTAGGATGCAGGCGATCGCACGAGGCTCCTGGAAGCCCCCAGCCCCATCATCCCGTCGATTGTCGTCATTTCTCCTGGGTGGCGGTGACAGCGGAGGGAGGCCGGCATTGCCCTGAGGGCGGTCCTCACAAGGCTTATCTCGCCAGGGACCGTCGCGAGGCTGGTCCCGCCAGCGGTCCTCGCAAGTCTGGTCAAGCCAGTCCTGACGAGGGTCGCGGTTGTCCCAGCGGCCTCCGCCACGGCCACCTCCATGGCCGTAGCCATGGTCACCGCGGTCGGAGCGGCGGCCAAGGCGCCCGTCACGGAGCGCCCTGAGCTCCTGGCAGTCATTGGTGTTGTGGCTATGCACGTTGTGGAAGATGCAGAATGGGCGGTTGCCCCTGGGAGGCTCATCGCGGTCATGGCCACGCTTCATCTCGGGCTCGGCCGCGAGCACGGCGGGGCCCTTGCACTTTGCCTCTTTAGCCTTGGCTTTCTTGTCTTCAGGATCGGCTTTCGGAAGCTCGAGGAGGGAGAGGTTGCCTTCCTTGGCCCTAGCGCACTTGTTTGCCAGGTTGAACATCTCCAGGGCCTAGCACAGGTCCTCGTGGATGGCGAGCTCCTCTTTCATCTTGACATCCCGAACACCATCTATGAACGCCGAGTTGATGGCCTCATCCGAAGCCTTCGGTATCTTGAGGCGAACGTTAGTGAAGCATTGTACGTATTTGTGCAGGGTCTCGCCCAGTTGTTGCTTCACGCGCCGCAGGTCGCCCACCGCCGGGGCGCGATCACGGGTGCCTTGGAAGTTGGCGATGAAGCGCTCACGGAGCTCATCCCAGGAGGAGATCGATCCCTCCGGGAGGTGCAGGAGCCAGGAGCGCGCACCATCCTTGAGTCCCATGGGGAACCAGTTTGCCATAACCTTGTCGTCACCATTTACCGCTTCAATGCTCAGCGAGTAGAGCTGGAGGTCTTGGTGCTTGCGCGGTGGCGCTAGGAGCACGTGTCCATCAGCTTGCAGCCGCTGCACCACCTAGCAGCTCGCCTCGTCGCGCACCGGCACTCCGCGTGGCGGGTCCCGCTGGGGCGCGTCACGCCTGGGCTCGGGGTCGGCGCCACGCAGAGGAGGAGGAGGCGCGCCGTGAGCCATGTCGCCCGCCTGGGATGGCGGGGGACGGAGCGAGTGGGACGGTGCAGGGACCTCACCGGTGGCATTGACGAGCTCGGCGATGTGGCCAAGCTAGTCGTTAGCGGGGCGGTAACGCAGCAGCTCGCGTGCCATGAGCAGTGCAGCCTGTGCGTTCGCCGGCCCGCGGCGGACGTGGGAAGATGACGCCGTGGGGGGAGTGGGCGACGGAGTGGCGGTGCGGCCATCACGCGGCACGGAGGGTGGCAACAACGAATCCTGCTGCTCATGAGGTGCAGGGTCAGTGGCGGCGTTGGCCACGGGAGAGGCCCAGCGGCAGGGGACACCGCAGTCCACAGGCGCCGACTGGGCAACGCGAGCGGCCCGGTGCTTGGCGCGGGCTCGGCGTGCGTCGGCCATGGGAGCAGCGAACCGGAGATGAAGCGGAGACAGGACGGAAGGAGGATTTCGACACGCCCCTACCTGGCGCGCCAAATGTCGGATTCAGGGCTCCGCAGACCCAAGAAGTTTCGAACTCTGGGGCGTGTGCGAAGATCTCAACCTCCCAAGTCTCAAGCTCGTCGTCCTATAGCCTAGCCTCGCCGAACGCACGCGAGCGGGGAAGAAGATGAACATGGCAGTTTACCCAGGTTCGGGCCACCTTGCGGTGTAAAGCCCTACTCCTGCTTTGTGGTGGATTGGCCTCACGAGGAGGCTGAGGATGAACAAGTACAGTGGATGAACAGCCTCGCGGTGGCTTGGTGGTGAGGGTGGAATCGATCCCCCTCCCCTTGGTGGTGGCTAACCTATATTTATAGTGGCCTTGGTCCTCTTCCCTCAAAACTTAGGCGGAAAGGGATCCCACAACGGCCAATTTGAAAGGGGACAAGAAGTACATCTAATCCTGACGAAAGGTGGTCTTCGCCTGCAAAGCTTCTGGTCGTGACGCAGCGGTGGGCTTGGCGATGACATCCATCCTGCTGAGCTTGTGGTCTTGGTCTTGTTGCACCGGAATGGAAACCTTTGGGAGACTCCTCGGGAACCTAGGCCTGTCCTTGCTCCCTTAGCACCGAAAGGGAAACTGCCTCCTCTGCGCCCGCTGGCGCCCGGCTGGCCGTGGTCATCATGGATCATGTCATCGCAGCCTCGTGAGGCTGAGTACCTGCATAGAAATCTCCGCTCCTCGGGAGGCAGCCTGGGAAGGCCGCTCCCTTGGAGGTCTTAGTGCTCTCCGCCTCACGAGGCCAGGGGGCCCTCGCAAGGGTCTTGTCTTAGAGTTGTCGCAGCTGGGCCGTACAGGGCCGTCGAGGGAGCCACGCCATGGGACGTAGGCAGGCAAGTCTGGGTACCCCCAATCCCAGAACACCGACAAAGACATCTATGTTACCACACATATGACACTACCCACTATGAAGGTAGTAATATAGACTAGTAACATATGCATGTTACTAGTCTAACTTACTCTCCACTATGACCAGCCTTAAAGAAGAGAGAGAGGGTTAGAGTAACAGAATTGGTAGATACCGTATCATGTTAAATGCTATGCTACTTTGTGTGATGCATCGCAATAAATATGATCATCTATGATAGTACTATGCACTATGGAGATAGTATCATACACTAGTATCATATGCATGATACTAGTATATGATGCTCCCCACTCTGAGTAGCCTTAATATTTACTCCCTCCGTTCCTAAATATTTACGGTGTAGATTCACTCATTTTGCTCCGTATGTACTCATTACGATGTAGTCACTTGTTGAAATTTCTAGAAAGACAAATATTTAGGAACAGAGGGAGTATTTTCTAATTAATACCATTGCATGCAATGAACTGACCGCTGCATGCCGTGCTAGGGTACGTCTCAAGGCATTAAAAACATACATGGCCCACGTCTCTTATTGGTTGATTCCTATTCATGTCTAGAAACAAGAAATATGGTCAGGTTTGTTTTGGGATTATTTTATTTTTGTAAGGTGACTATAACTAGCAATCGCCACAATAACCGTAAGATCTGCATCTGACGGTGGGACCTATATGACGCAAACATCAATAGAAAAGAATTGCCACAAAACTGCCACACCACGCCCCACCCCTACACATAAGACTGCCACGCGAGCGTTCACAATTGCCATGTTTGGGTTGCGCTTGGCTCTTCGCCTCTTCGAGAAGTCGAACAATGATGTTACTACTTCTACAGTATCGAATCAACTGCTGCATGTCCCGTCCACCGCGTGGGCGAGGGAGAGCTTGTTGTAGGAGTAGTAAAAGCAAAAGGTTCTCCTTGTCTGCGAGCCACTGTGCGCATGGGCGAGGGAGATTGCATACTACTAGTAATGAAGCTTCTCCTTGTTGTATGAGTTGATGCGACACATCATAGCACGGGCCCCACATGCTTGCCTCTAAACTTGGCTAAAAGACACACATTGTACAATATTTGCTGCAACCTCTAACATTTACCCCACCACAAATTAAAATATATATTCCTCTCTTGACCAGATCAGCATGCAAACTACAATAACCAGGATGATAGGTAGGGCCAGAAGATTATTTTAATCAAAAAAATGCTTCGAGACGGCCTCATAGCATGGAGCCGACTCCAACGATTTTAAGCTTAGAGGCACGATACACGCTATCCTAGACTATGTTACTATACGAGCATGGTTAATAATATAGCCAACTGCTGGCTATAACATGTTGCCATGTCATTTATAGCCAATGTAATAGCTAACACGTACTATAATAGTTGGCTATAAGAAAGTACTACTTTGTCAACATATGGCCCAACTTTCACTCTCACAAAGCTTCTTGGAGCTCGTGCTACAGCCGGCTGTAAGTGTACAACCCGCTTCCCTTCTCTCTCCTCTTCTCTCTCTTCCACCTCAGCAATAATACAATATTTAAATCCTTACAGCCTGCTTACAACATCTTATTATACTTGCTCTACTACCTCCCCTACACATGAAACTGCCACACGAGCGTTCGGGTTGCGCTTCGCTCTTCGCCTCTTCGGGAAATCGAACAATGATGGTAGTACTACTACAATGGAGTACTACTAGTATGCTTTTGGCCATCTGGCACCGAATGAACTGCTGCATGTCCACCGCGTGCGGGAGGGAGAGCATGTAGTGAAAGCTTCTCCTCGTCCTGCGAGCCACCACGCTCATGGGCGAGGGAGAGGGTGTTGTAATCAAACTTCTCCTTGTTGTACGAGTTGACGCAACACATCAAAGCAGTGCACTCGGTATATTTCAATAATTTGCATTTACCGATGCATTAATTACAATGCATGCATGCATGCCGTGACTTTCCTTTTGATACTTGCATGTGTTGATTTAATGCACCTTGAAGTATTATGAATATGTGATGGTAAAACTTTCTAATGCCCCAGCCCTAAAGCGAGAGATGGTGGTGCACGAGGAGGGCGAGATCATGCCGACGGAACAGGACCCGGCGATGGAGCTCTCTATGGTCTCTATGGACCTCACCTTTCTCCACTGCCCCTCGTGCCTCCGGCCCTTGAAGCCTCCAGTGTACGAGGTTCGAATACACCTCGTCCGTTCGGCTGATCGAGCAAGGTGCAGGTTTCCTGATTGATGTGCTGTTCGATTGATTTGTGCAGTGCAAGGGAGGGCACCTGGTCTACGCGGACTGCCGCGGCGAGCGCCTCGGGAACCAGCGGCAGTGCCAGAAGTGCGAGCATGGCGGCGGCTTCAATGTGCGCAACATGGCGATGGACGCCGTCCTCTCCTCGGTGAGGGTGGAGTGCCCGCATGAAGGCTGTGGGCTCTACATCACTTACCACAAGCTCGCCGATCAGCAGAGCGTGTGTCCGCTCGCGCCCTGCAAATGCCCCGTGTCTGTCTGCAGCTACGAAGGCCCGCCGTCGGCGCTCCCCCACCACATCAACACCATGCATCCCATGCCCGCAGCTCTTGCTATTCGCGGAGGAGGACGGTCGCGCGTTTTTCGTGGTTGGCGGTGTGCTCGACATCGGCGTGCCTATCACCGTGTCGGTCGTCCGCATCAGAGCGGGGGCGTCCACACCACCACACTACGCGGCCAAGCTATGGGCGAACAGCCCGCCAGGGGATCCCAAAGGCAGGACCGACGCCGTCAAGGTGGAAATCGAGGTGACAAGCAGCAAGGATCCGGGCACCGTCGCCATGCAGGAGCTGACCTTCTTCACAGTTCCACCCAAGCTGCTGCCCGGGGCTGGCTTGTCGAGGATAGTGCCCTTCCACATTCAGATTGACAAGCTCTCCTCCTAAATGATTCTACAGTGCCTTCTGTTTATCTTAGTAATATGCTAATATAGGGGTTAGCTCGGTCTACTATAGCTTAAGAGATGGTGGATTTTGGTGGTGATGCAGCAATTACTTCGACATCAGATCAGCAGTTAAAGTAATTTCCAACAATCGAAGGGATATTTTGTGTCTGTTGGATATAAAGATCCTTTGGGTAAGGAGTATAAGCTACTTATATGCTTGTTTGTTGAGGAAGTGTTGCATACTTCTGCGAGTTGACACGACACATCAAAGTAGTACTACTAGTAGTAGTACTCACCCGACTGCGCACCAGGCAGACGAAGCTCGTGTTGTGTTGGTGCCGTGTGCGGCCTGCACATTAACCAAAACCTCACGCCTCCAGCTTAGCCTCCGCGTTTTAAACTTCTCAATCTCAAGGCCAAGGAGCAACGGGAACCTATGATAGAGCCAATCGGATGGTTGAGAACACTACAATTCGTAGCTACAAATGTGTGTGTGAGGGAGGATGAGTGCGTGCGTGCACCTCTTATCTTCGTGTATAACGTACTAAACTCAGAGTATGAGTGTATGTGGGTGGCATTGACCTAGAGAGCTAGAGATGGTGCGTGCGAGAAGACCCGAGAGACTAGGTGTGTGCGTGGGAAAGAGGGAGAGAGATGATATGTGTCGATGTAATGCGTGTGAAAAAAGAGTAGTCTATAGCTCGCCACGAGGCTATTCCTGGCGAACGCCCCAATAACCGTAAGATATGTATCCGACGGTGCCATATATTGCACATACACAGTAGTAGAAAAAGAAGTACCATGGCATATTACAAAACTGCTACACCACGCCCCTCCCCTACAAACTGCCACTCGAGCGTTCGCAACTGCCATGGTCTGCTCCTATGTGCGATCTTCATTTTTTAAAGGGATCTACAATAAAAGGTCGGGCTTTTGGCGCGTGGTAGACGAGGGAGCTTGGCCTATCGGTTTGCTACTACTCACATGCGGTCGAACATAAGTGATGTACCAAGTCGATGCGCGTCGCTTTGGTGAGCGGCGGGCCAGACATACCGTTTGTTCTTGCTAAGCGGCGGGCCGGACCGACCGTGTGTTGGTGCTACTACCACGCTATATTTAATTGCAAACCTGTTCACACCGATAAAAACCTAAACGGTTTCCCACTTAGGAGTGTATTAGTACTCGGTTATAAATACTACCTACTCCAAGATGACTGCACATTCCTCCTCAACTCCTCATCCATAAAAACAAACATGTGTTTCATCGTCGTTCCCTTGCGTCTGCCATGGCCCGCATGAGTTCTGGGTCGAGAGATTACTACCAGGGAGAGGCGAGCATGGAAGCGGAAGCACGAGAGATGTCCCGCCTCGCCGCGAAAGCAGCTGACATGTCCCGCCACGCCGCCGTAGCAGCACAGAGGTCCCGCCGCGCCGCCGAAGCGGCACAGAGGTCCCGCCGCACCATCAATGCAGCAGACTGGTCCGGCCGCGCCACGGAAGTAGTAGAGATGTGCCGCCGCACCGCGAATGGACCAGGGAGGTCCTCCCGCACTGAAGTGGCCTGGGAAAATGTCTCGCGGGCATGCGAGGACTCTCACAGGCGCATGCGCGCTATGCTCGATGGCCTGATGGGTCAGATCTCTAGCTGGATGAAGCTGCAGGACGAGATGAATGCCTCGTTTGAAAATGCTACCGGCATCATCCGGGGACTAGGGGAGAACAAGGCGAAGCTCCGCACCGAGCGCGACCTGCTGAGGGCAAAGATCGCCGGAAGGGTGAAGCATACGGAGGAGACCGCTGCCTTATTGAAGAGGACGAGCGTCATCATCAAGAAACTTATGGACGAGAATGCCATGCTCCGCATCGAGCGCAAAAGGCTGGTGGAGAAATCCGTGGATGCTGCCAAGCAGTGTATTGAGGACATGAAACTAATGAAAGATATCATCACCGCTCGCCGCGAGAACTAGTCTCCGTGGCCTGCAGCACATCAAGAAAGTAGAGATCAGTGAGCCAGATCATTGTATGTGTCTTCCTTCTTTTGCCCTTGTGTATTTTGGGCGTAGCCGCATGTGGCTTTTTTAATTATCTTCCTAAATATGTAAGACAATTGTTATCCACTATCATCATCCTTATATATTCATCAGTCTTGCTATAAGTCGCGGTAGATGCTATATGGGTCCGTCGGATCTTACATCAAAATCCATGCAAGATTTTCTTTTCATATTTTCTTTTTTCTCCATTAAATCACAGTCGAGTGAGATATAGCCACGCCATTAAACAGGGGCTCAGGCACCATTAATGGAGACGTTGGGAGAGAGGTGGGCAGCAGATGGAGGTCAAATGGCTCTCCTCCCGATAAGCACAAGCAGGGGTCTGATCACACGCCTCCCGTACTCAAATAGCTACCTCGCACGGCGCCTCCTAGCCAATAAAAAAAGGGGGGGCATGGCAGCAGGTAAATGGTAAGTAGAACGCCCATGGTTTCAATAATACTTGTGTTTCCGATTGTAACATGACAACACTTGTTCCAAAATGACTTTGTTGATTGTTAATGTGTGCGCCTTCGCAAATCGAACAGCAAAATTACCACAGCATGTTGGTGCCATGTCATGACACCAAGCCAAGTTCCATGATTTTCATGCGTGTTTTGGATTTACAGGAATTAGAAAACCAAGTTTCTCAATGTTTCCGGCCGTGCCACGACGCCCAAATATTTGAATTTCAGTCCCATTTCTTGCTTGGGACCTAGAAATTCACCCGAGGACACACATGTGATTTTTCAACCAAATTTGGTGCACTGGAGCATGTGCTTGTAGTTCAAATTTGAATTATGCACATTAAATGACCAGAAACTCAATTAATGTATAAAAAAGGCCAAACGAACATGAAATAATTCCAAAATTTAACACGGCACTCATATAGTTCTATGTTGCCTCTATAAAGAAAATCAAGGGGGGGCTAGCGTATATCGTTTCGCACACAAAGGTGACACGTTCCCTCTCAGAACCACGAGCCTTCTTGAGAGAAGCTCCAGTTTGCAAGAAGCTTATACCAAAACTTGTTCCAATTCGGCCAAATTTTTTTCCACAGCATGTTAGTGCCATGACATAACACCATGCCAAGTTTCATGATTTTCAGGCGAGTTTTGGATTTACAGGAATTTAAAAACCAAGTTTCCCAATGTTCTCGGCTGAGCCATGACGCCTAGATGTTTGAATTTCATTCCCATTTCTTGCATGGGACCTAGAAATTCACCCAAGGACACACATGTGATTTTTCAACCAACTTTGGTGCACTGGAGCATGTGCTTGCAGTTCAAATTTGAATTATGCACATTAAATGACCAGAAACTCAATTAATGTATAAAAAAGGCCAAACGAACCCGGAATAATTTCAAAATTTAACACGGCACTCATATAGTTCTATGTTGCCTCTGTAAAGAAAATCAGGGGGATGGCAACGTATATCGGTTCGCACCCAAAGGTGACACGTTCCCTCTTGGAACCACGAGGCTTCTTGAGAGAAGCTCCGGTTTGCAAGAAGCTTATACCAAAACTTGTTCCAATTCGGCCAATTTTTTTACCACAGCATGCTAGTGCCATGACATGACACCATGCCAATTTTCATGATTTTCAGGAGAATTTTGGATTTACAGGAATTTAAAAATCAAGTTTCTCAATGTTCTCGGCCGAGCCATGATGCCTAGATGTTTGAATTTGATTCCCATTTCTTGCAAGGGACCTAGAAATTCACCCAAGGACACACATGTGATTTTTCAACCAACTTTGTTGCACTAGAGCATGTGCTTGCAGTTCAAATTTGAATTATGCACATTAAATGACCAGAAGCTCAATTAATGTATAAAAAAGGCCAAACGAACACGGAATAATTCCAAAATTTAACACGACACTCATATTGTTCTATGTTGCCCCTGTAAAGAAAATCAAGGGGGAGGCAGCGTATATCGTTTCGCACACAAAGGTGACACGTTCCCTCTCGGAACCACGAGGCTTCTTGAGAGAAGCTCCGGTTTGCAAGAAGCTTATACCAAAACTTGTTCCAATTTGGCCAAATTTTTTACCACAGCATGTTAGTGCCATGACATAACACCATACCAAGTTTCATGATTTTTCAGGCGAGTTTTGGATTTACAGGAATTTAAAAACCAAGTTTCTCAATGTTCTCGGTCGAGCCACAATGCCTAGATGTTTGAATTTCATTTCCATTTCTTTCATGGGACCTAGAAATTCACCCAAGGACACACATGTGATTTTTCAACCAACTTTGGTGCACTGGAGCATGTGCTTGCAGTTCAAATTTGAATTATGCACATTAAATGACCAGAAACTCAATTAATGTATAAAAAGGCCAAATGAACCCGGAATAATTCCAAAATTTAACACGGCACTCATATAGTTCTATGTTGCCTTTGTACAGAAAATCAGGGGGGAGACAGCGTATATCGTTTCGCACACAAAGGTGACATGTTCCCTCTCGGAACCACGAGGCTTCTTGAGAGAAGCTCTGGTTTGCAAGAAGCTTATACCAAAACTTGTCCCAATTCGGCCAAATTTTATACATATGAAAATAGGGTTTAGATTATTCTGAACATCTCGCTACCTAGACCAATATACTATGATTTGAATTCAATATAAAATGGATACAAATATTTGAATTGGAGATCGTATGATACAAGTAGTTCATATTTAAATATGATTACTACTATATGCATGTTTTCTGTTACCAAGATAATATTTAAGTGATGGTATAACTTGACAATAATCGTATTCAAATAAGGAAAATTGATTCAAATTTAGTCCATATGGTAGACGACAATATATATATATATTCATAGGGTGGAGTAAATTGTTCATATAAGATGGAAGATCAAAATGTAGGACTACATCCATTATAAACCACAAGATCACCTAACGATATATTCGAATGCAACATAACATGGATTCAAAAATTGAAATTCGAGATCCTGGCATTTGTAATCATATAAAAAGGGACATGACTCTTTCTTGTGGTGGGAATTGATTTGTTTTTCTTTGTTGTTGAGGGAAGTGCGAATTGATTTGGTACTGTAAATGCTAATATTGTTCTCCCGATTTTTTTAAATTTTTCTTGTCGTTTTTCAATGGCATTTATAGCAATATAGTAAAAGGGAAAATGACTCTCTTGTGTCTTGTATGAATTGTCTTTTTTTTTGTACACGTTAAGTTTGTTCTGCCGAACATGGAATCCATGCCTTGTTATCCCAAAATTTTCAAGCTCGAGTATCTTTTGTCTCTTCTGCTATGAAACTCCCTCCTCTCCAACCCGCGCCGCACCTTGTTATCCCGAAATTTCGACGAGCGCGAAAACTCCCTCCTCATCCGAAATCGGTCCCGCAGCCCAGACACAAGAAATTCCCTTTCTACCCCTCAGCCGGAAATGCCGCCTCGACGTCGCATGGTCAAAACCGGTGGGGGTACATTCGTAACTTACCCCACATTTCGGACAAGCGCGTCCCTAAGCCATGGTTCCCCCTACCTTCCCCTTCGAACCCCCCCCCATTCATACACCGAGGCTGCCAAAACCCACGAAACCCCACGCTCCTCCATCGGCCTCCAGACCGCCGCCCAGCCGGAGCCTCTTCCCCGACGACGTCGTTCCCAGCAACAGCTCGATGTCCCTCATCCACCTCACTAGATGAGGATCCGTCGTCGATCTCCTCGTCCAGCCGGATCAGCCGCCCTGTCCTCCACCTCCAAGGAGCTGCCCCGACGTTCGCCTCGTCTATCGCGCCACCTCCATCCCCACAGCACCGTCTTGACCTACCCCACCGGAACCGTAGTACCCTCACCAATTCCTCCGATGAAGACAAGGCCTACTCAGCGCCAGCAAGGAGGTTCTGCACTCACCACTACATTTTATCTTTTATTCGATCTCACGGGGCTGCCGGTGCTCGATACCAAGCAGCCATGGCGGGTCTCCATCGACGGCGCCATCGCCGTCCACTTCCTCCATGGCGTCTCTCCCCGATGCCATTGCTTCCTCGGCGGCGACTTCCACACCAGCACTAGCTGCTGCTCTGACTCTCGCTCGCACTGCTGCTGCTCCGGCTCTCGCTCGCGCTATGGCTCTGCTCTTGATGTCGGTTGCGCTGCTGCACAGCTCTTGCTTTCGTTCACGCTGCTGCTCTGCTTTGCTCTTGCTGTCGGTCGCGCTGCTGCTCCCCTCTTGCTCTCGTTCATGCTACTGCTCTGCTCTTGCTCTCATTCGTGCTAATGCTCTGCTCTGTTGTTGCTCTCACTCGCGCTACTGCTTCTGCACGACCTGCGGTAGCTGCAGGAGTTGCTGCTTTAGCACTCGCTCGCGGTGCTGCTGCACGAGCTGCTCTCTGCTAGTGCGTTCAATCAGTGCTTTAATGCCCTAAACTTCTATTGCAGTGCTCTGCTACTAGTTCAATCAGTTTCGTCAGTAAAATTTAGTTTCGACAGTAAAATTCAGTTTTGACTGTAAAGTTCAGTTTCTTCAGTTAAGTTCAGAGTCAACAGTATTTACAGCATCTGTCGGAGCGGCCGTGGCACGACTGATGCATTTTACATCTAGCACTTTTTGGTGATGTATTTTACATCATCTATTGCACATGCTATTAGACTCCCACTTCAGATTAACATTGTCTGTCTTGTCCAGCTTCAGCCTCGCCGTCGTACACCTCACCGGAGCTGCTCCAACGACGGAACCATCCATCACAGTGGAGCAGTACCCTCAGCGCCGTCTCCAGAGGCCTCAGATCTTCTTCCCCGCCTCCGACAGTCACACCAGCATCACCACCCTCCACGTCCAACCCAATGATGCTGAGGTCGACAAGGCTATGCCAAAGAGGTTGTACACTCGTCGCATCACTTTCTTACTCTACATTCATGTCGATCCCTCAGGGATCCTTTGGTTCAAAGCAGTTGCAAATCTAGAAAGAAATGAATCATGGTCACAAAGTTAACAGGGAGAAAACTAAATGCTCCTTTGAATAACAATTTGAATCGGTTTAGCAAGATAGCCATTATATGATATTCATGTGGACCAAATCTAAGCTCACAAAATATTTCGAGGGCAGGCTTCAGCCTGTTGAAGACTGCCTACTAGAATCGCCACTGGTTCAAAGAAGAAGTGAAGGAAAACATAGGAATTGGAAAATTTACTATGGTACTACTATTCATGCATTTGGTTAGAAGGAATTGAGCAAAGCAAAACTAGAGGACTTTTTTCCTTCGATGTCTCTTTCAAAGAAAAAATGTAGGAATTTTAATATCCACTTGGACGTCATTTTCAAATTAATATGCATGAAGAACAGGACTAAGTGCATTACTGGCATAATAAGATTCTTATTTTACATTTTATGTGGTTTGACTTTAATTTGACCATGTTTCTCCATTCCTGTGTTCTTCCAATTCATGTGAACCAAACACCCAGGTTGACAGAAATCCTATGTTTGCAAATGCTCTATTTTGCACGTGCATTCCTATCGTATTCCTGTGTTTTTCCTGTCCCTGCGTTTTTAGAATCCTCCAATTCTAAGGAGCCCTTACAGATTTACTTCATTTTCAGATAGGTGTCAAAGAAAACTCTGTGTGTTTTGTCCCGCTCCTGCCGTGCCGTCAACCACCCCACCTGAGGTGCACCATCGACGGAAGCGTTCACGGCAGCAGAGATTCCCCCTGCAGACCTTCTTTTGCCGCCTCAGGTCATCTTCCCCGTTGCCGCCAGCCACGCCAACTACATTACCATCATCGACTGTGCAGATGAACCTGAGGACTACATAGTTTCAGAAGAGAGGTCTCACTCTTTTGTGTCTGCTTACGTTATACAGCGGTTATTATTACCTGCTACTTTATCATCCTGTTCACCTCTTACACTTCGAGTCAGGTCCAAACTAATGTTCCAACTTGAGTTTTAAAATGTCTGTGGGGCACATATGGAGACAGCAACGAATAGTATCTGTCTACTATCTGGTTCATCTAGGGTCTTCTATGTGGTTCATGTTGGGTGAGCAACAAACAGTAGATGAGCCATCGTCTATCTTTTTAGACTGAAGCTATCATCTGCCTGCTATCATTAGTTTTGGATCTATCCACTCGTTTGCTACCATCAATCTTGATTTCTGCATGCACTCCTTAGGCCTTACATAATCTAACTATGTTTTTTATTATGTATGTCAGTTATTGTACACAATCATACTGAACATGTAGAGAAAAAGAGAAGACCATGGTGGGCGAATGGGGCCCCCCTCCCCCCATTCCAGATTGTATTCCAGAGGAAGATAACTGTTCAGAGGGGGATTCAAAGGGAGCCGACCACTCCTATTTACCCCCTGAGGTGTTTGCTCTAACCTGGCATGCTGATGTTGGTCATATCATGCATATGGCGCCTCGCATTGCTTACTTGATACATCTTATATGTCATCAGCTTACTTTAGATTTGCTTTGTGTGAATGCCACCTGTTTGGTTTCTATATCATACTCCCTCCGTTCCAAAATATTTGTCTTTTTAGAGATTTCAACAAGTGACTACATACGGAGAAAAATGAGTGAATCTACACTCTAAAATATGTCTATATACATCGTATGTGGTAGTCCATTTGAAATCTCTAAAAAGACAAATATTTAAGAACGAAAGGAGTATATGTGAATTATGCAATGTCATCTTCTTTAGCCAGGCATCATATACGTGAATCATGCAATGCCATCCTATTTAGCCAGTCATCGTATATGTGAATTGTATCGTGCCATACTATTTTTTTTCATAATGTATTCCATTTGTCAACAATGTTTGTACATTCATCTACTCTTCCTGTGCATCAGCCATTTGAGTCAGTGATGGGAAAATCTGGAGTGAAAACAAGGTCTTCTGAGCAGTCAGTGCTACCCGTCGATGCAGATTTCTTGCTGGTTACAGATAGCTCCTTAGAGGAGGATTTAGAGATAGATGACCAGTCGTATTGCCCCCCCCCCAAGGTGTATGCTCTAACTTGGCAGGGTTATATTGCTTATATCATGCATATGGTGTCTTGCATTGCCATGCCATCTGCTTAGATTAGACATACTTTGTGTGAATGCCTCCTGTTTGCTTTCTATATCAGATATGTGAATTATGCAATGCCATGTTTTTTAGCCAGTTATCATATATGTGAATTATGCACCGCCATCCTGTGTAGCCAGGCATCATATATGTGAATTATCTCATGCCATCCTTTTTTTTCATTACGTATTCCATTTGTCGACAATCTATGTATATTGAACTACTCTTCATTTGTATCAGCCATTTGAGCCGGTTATGGAAAAATCTGGAGTGAAAACAAGGTCTTCAGAGCAAGCAATGGTACATGTTGAAGCATATATCTCGATGGTTACAGATAGCTCCTCAGAGGAGGATTCAGAGACAGATGACCAGTCCTATATCCCACCTGAGGTGTATGCTCTAACTTGCAATGTTTATATTTCTCATATCATGCGTATGGTGTCTTGAATTGCTTAGTTTAGACATCATATACACAATATTCAATGCCATCTGCTTAGTTTAGAGATCATACATGCGAGTGCCAGCTGCTTAGTATATGAATCAATTGTGTGAATTATATCATGCCATCCTGTATACTTAGAGAACATGTATGTGAATTATTTCATCCCAACCTATTTTAGAAATACATCATATAGTTTTGTCATGTCATCATGTTTAGATACTCATCATATGTTGAATTATGCCATTATATCATGTTAAGTTATCCATCATATATCTGAAACTGTGTCATGCTATCCTGTTTAGTTAGCCATCATATATGTGAAATTGTGTCATGTTGTCCTGTTTGGTTAGAATACATATATGTGAATTACCACATCTGTCTATCATACAATGTCTGTACATTCAATTTATTTTCTTGTTTATCAGCCATTTGAATTGGAGGGGGTGATGACAGTATCTAAGGGAGTAAAAACCCGTTCTTCACAAAAGACGTTGCTACCCGTCGATGCAGATAGAACCATGGTTGTACTGGCCCACGAACTAGCCCCACCACACATAATCGAGACTCTTCCAGATTGTACACTTACACCGTTGGACAGAGAACCAGCTACACCCCATCTAACCCCAACCCCAGCAGATAGTAACCCACTTCTAGTTGACACAACACCATGTCCACCACAGAGTACCCCCACACGAGCAGTTTGTAAAGCAACTGCAGTGCCCAAAGCACGAAGACCACCACAGCGAACCCAAATTCCACGTTTAAAGTAGAAGAGCAACTGTTCTCAGGTCAGATTCCGTAGCTATGGTCCATACGCCTTTGCTCTTGCACCACTGTATTTACTCATACCAACTAATTTCGAATTTGAAGGATCCAATTGAAACTCCAATGGCGCAACATGTATGTTTTAAACCTATTTCTTTAACTGGATTGTTGTTCTAACTTCTTGCTCTATGTTGATTTCAGTTTCAGTTGTATAAATAGTTATGTTCTCATGTCATGCACATTACAAGTGTTGCCAGTGTTGTGTAGTTTCCCACACTTATATTCTTTCTATGCCGCTGTGTCTTAAAAAGATATGATTTGAACTGTGTCTCTATCTTGATTTGGCAACATAAACTAGAATGATATAGACAATACAGTGACCATAGTACATAGATATATGTTTGTTTCATGCTGTTATCCTGTCCACCTTACTACTGAACCAGTTTACCAAAATGAGTTTCATATACTACATGCTAAACATGTGATGTATCTGCTTGTTTCTCTTGTAGAATGCGAACAGAATATTGGAGAAGAGCACCCCCATTATGCAATAGTAGAGAAAGTAATGCAGAGAAGGTTCAAGATAGTGAGACAACCCTGTTGGTCTCCAAGAAAGGTGATAAAAACTATCTTGTAGACAGTGAGATAACCCCAAAGTCCTGCGTT
The DNA here is from genome assembly GCA_011799875.1 of Thinopyrum elongatum. Classification (NCBI taxonomy): domain Eukaryota; kingdom Viridiplantae; phylum Streptophyta; class Magnoliopsida; order Poales; family Poaceae; genus Thinopyrum; species Thinopyrum elongatum. The sequence continues at coordinate 412,148,952 of CM022297.1, read as the reverse complement.
GATGTAGTGTTCGAGTTACTGCCACTACCGCTGCCAGAAGCTCTTCGAACTCGCTGCCTGAATCACTTCGGCTTCTTCAGTCTCAGGTACAAGCAGAAAGGCATCAGTCAGCTGTGCTGCGGCAAGAAGCCGAAGGACTGAGCAAGTCCCTGTAGAATTCAGATGCATACTTTCTGGTGCAACAGCAAGCACTGGACGATTTTAGCGCCAAACAAGAGAAAACAAATAAGCTTGCTAAGGTTCTTGCCAGCATGGTGGGTATCCAGGATATCGTTTCTTGAGCTCTTCTGAAGTAGTTTCAGTTCTGGACTTGTTTTGCTGCCGCGTTTATTTTCACTGGTGGCCAATTTAGACGCCCAGTGGATGTAATATGCTGCTTTGTTCACTATATTTGCACTGGTGGCAAACTTTGATGCCCAGTGGATGTAATATTTGTAATAGCCATAATAGCCTAGCGTAAGTTGCTTACTTATTTATTTCCTTATTGTCTTGTTTATTTTTTTGCTTGTAGTCACTGCAGTTCTTTTTCCGCGGTAACCTTTTTATTTAGAACTAGGCCACAATAACCATGGGCAACATATGCTTGATACGTCTCCAACGTATCTATAATTTATGAAGTATTCATGTTGTTATATTATCTTTCTTGGATGTTTTACAATCATTTTGTAGCAACTTTATATCATTTTTTGGGACTAACCTATTGAAATAGTGCCCAGTGCCAGTTGCTGTTTTTTGCTTGTTTTTTACATCGCAGGAAATCAATACCAAACGAAGTCCAAACACCACGAAAATTTTTGTGGATTTTTTATGGACCAGCAGACATCCAATGGGCCAGAGCAGCACCTGGGGGTGCACCGAGGTGGGCACAACCCACCGGGGCGCGCCTGGGCGGCCAGAGCAGCACCTGGGGGTGCCCCGAGGGGGGCACAACCCACCGGGGCGCGCCTGGGCGGCCAGAGCAGCACCTGGGGGTGCCCCGAGGGGGGCACAACCGCCCCGGTGGGTTGTGCCCACCTCGGTGGCTTCCCGCACTGCCTCTTCGCCCTATAAATTGCCAAATATTCCAAAAACCCTCGGGGTAACCCTAGATCAGAAGTTCCACCGCCGCAGGCCTCTGTAGACACAAAAAACCAATCTAGACCCCATTCCGGCACCCTGCCGGAGGGGGAAATCATCACCGGTGGCCATCCTCATCATCCCGGTGGACACCATGATGAGGAGGGAGTAGTCCACCCTCGGGGCTGAGGGTTTGTACCAGTAGCTATGTGTTTAATCTCTCTCTCTCATGTTCTTGAGATGTCACAATCTTGATGTATCACGGGCTTTGTTAATATAGTCGGATCATATGGTGTTTTCCCCGCTCTATCTTGTTGTGAATTGAGTTTTCCCTTTGAGATTTCATTTTATCGGATTGAATACTTTTATGGATTTGAGAACACTTGATGTATATCTTGCTATGAATACCCGTGGTGACAATGGGGTATCATATTGATTCACTTGATATATGTTTTGGCACTCAACTCGCGGATTCCCGAGGTGACATTGGGGTAATCTATGCATAGGGGTCGATGCGCTTTCTTGTCTTTGTTTCTCCGGTAGAAATCTTGGGGCACTCTTTGAGGTTCTTTGTGTTGGATTGAGTATTATGAATCTGAATTTGCTTTGGTGTTATTCTAGTACGAACTCTTGATAGATCGATCGGAAAGAATAACTTGGTGTTATTTTAGTACGAACTCTTGATAGATCGACCGGAAAGAATAACTTGGTGTTATTTTAGTACGAACTCTTGGATAGATCGATCGGAAAGAATAGCTACAAACAATTTCTTCTTATGTTCTCCGCTAGATAAGAACTTTGGAGTGATTCTTCTTCGCACGTTGAGGGATTGTTATGTGATCCAATTAGATTAGCATTGTTGAGAGATTGCACTAGGGAATGTACGGACCCTAGGCCTCATTTTCAAGCATTGCAATACCGTTTGTGCTCCGTTTTACCAATTGCTACCTTGCTGTTTTTTTATTTTCAGATTACAAAAATATATTTCTACCATCCATATTATACTCTTATCACCATCTCTTCGCCGAACTAGTGCACCTATACAATTTTCCATTGTATTGGGTGTGTTGGGGACACAAGAGACTTTTTATTATTTGGTTGCAGGGTTGTTTGAGAGAGACCATCTTCATCCTACGCCTCCCATGGATTGATAAACCTCAGGTCATCCACTTGAGGGAAATTTGCTACTATCCTACAAAACTCTGCGCTTGGAGGCCCAACACGAGTCTACAAGAACAAGTTGTGGAGTAGACATCAAGCTCTTTTCTGGCGCCGTTGCCGAGGAGGCTAGGTAAGCGGCACTCACATCCCGTCAACGAAGCTCTTTTCTGGCGCCGTTGCCGGGGAGGTGAGTGCTTGAAGGTATATCTTTAGATCTTGCAATCGAATCTTTTAGTTTATTGTTTTATCACTAGTTTGTTTTATAAAAATAAAAGTACAAAAAAATTGGAATTGAGGTGGTCTCATATTATTCATCTTTATAATGTCTTTCGTAAAAATGATGAAAAGGAAAATTGTGCTCAATTGATAGAAGAAGAATTCAATAAAATGTTTGGCATAATTGATGAGCATGATTGCAATGTTGCTAGTATGAATTCTTTGAATATCCATGATGTTAATGATATGCAAAGCCACAAGCTTGGGGATGCTATGTTTGATGAAGATGATATTTTTAGTCCCCCAAGTTTTGATGAGAAAATTTATTATGATGATAGCATGCCTCCTATCTATGATGATTATGGTGATGACATGTATGCCATAAAGAATAATGATAACCATGATACTTGTCATCATAATTTTAATTTTCAATCTCATGATAGTTATTTTGTTGAGTTTGCTCCCACTACTATTCATGAGAATAAGTTTGCTTATGTCGAGAGTAATAAAATTTCTATGCTTGTGGATCATGAAAAGAATGTTTTATGTGATAGCTATATTGTTGAATTCATTCATGATGCTACTGAAAATTATTATGAGAGAGGAACATATGCTTTTACATATTGCAATAATATCAAGTTTCCTCTCTATGTGTTGAAAGTTTTGAAGTTATACTTGTTTTGTCTTCCTATTTTATTTGATTCTTGCTCCCATAAATTATTTGCTCATAAAATCCCTATGCATAGAAAGTGGGTTAGACTTAAATGTGCTAGTCATATGCTTCATGATGCTCTCTTTGTGTTTCGGTTCTTATCTTTTATGTGAGCATCATTGAAATCATCATGCCTAGCTAAAAGGCATTAAAGAAAAGCGCTTGTTGGGAGACAACCCAACACTTTTACCTACTGTTTTTGTGTGTTCACATGGTTAGGCTACTGTAGTGATCTTGTTTTATAGCTTTTGTTTCAATAAAGTTCCAAGTAAAGCCTTTGGGATAGTGTGGATGATAGTTGACTTGATTCTGTGCAAAAACAGAAACTTTTGCGTCCAGTGCAGAAATTCCTGTATTTTACTGGAACGCGCAAAAATTCTGAATTTTTTACAGTTGATGGGTATACAAATTTTCTACGTTCTCCTAATTTTTTCGAATTTCTAGAGTTACAGAATTATGACCTTAATTCATATATTTACGTACTGTTCTGTTTTTGACAGATTCTATTTGCAATGCATAGTTTGCTTGTTTTATGGTTTCCATGACTTATATTGCTTATTATAAATTGTGGAAATTGTAGAGTACAGTACGCATTGTGTGAGAACAATTATGAATCTTGTCTTTGACAGTACCAAAGTGAATGATTTGTCTTTATCATACTAACCCATCTCACGAAGTTCCGTTTAGTTTTGTGTGATTGAAGTTTTCAAGTTTTGGGTGAGATATCGATATAAGGAGAATAAAGAGTGACAAGACCCTAAGCTTGGGGATTCCCAAGGCACCCCCAAGGTAATATTCAAGGAAGATCCAAGCAACTAAGCTTGGGGATGCCCCGGAAGGCATCCCCTCTTTCGTCTCCAACATTATCGGTAACCTCACTTGGAGCTATGTTTTCATTCGTCACATGATATGTGTTTTGCTTGGAGTGTCATTTTATTTTATTAGTATTTGCTTGCTGTTATCTATAATAATGTTTTGCATCTTTTACTTCAATAAAAATGTCAAGTATAGCCTTTTCCATGCTTATTTTGCAAGTATATGAGTTGCTGTTTCAAAACAGAAAGTTTATCACTGTTGCAAAAATTCTCTAAACAAGTCAGAATGTGATAAAAGGTTGAATTTTTTTGCATAGTAATTTATAATAAAGTTTCTACAGCGTAGTAATTTTTTAGAATTTTTGAAGTTAGGTAAGTATCATGAATATTACACTCTTTACAGACTGTCCTGTTTAGACAGATTGCTGTTATGTTTGCATTGTTTGCATATGTTTGCTTGTTTAATGATTCTATTTGAGGATAGGAGTATTAAATATGCAAAGGCATTTAGTATGCAATGTTAAATAATAATTTTAGTGATTTGCTACAGTATGGAATGATAAGGTTATTGCATTGATTTATACTAACTTATCTCACGAGTTCTTGTTGAGTTTTGTGTGGATGAAGTTTTTAAGATTTAGGGAAACTGTGATATAAAAGGAATTAAGGAGACGCAAAAGCTCAAGCTTGGGGATGCCCAAGGCATCCCAAGATAATATTTTAAGAAGTCTCAAGCATCTAAGCTTGGGGATGCCCCGGTAGGCATCCCACCTTTCTTCATCAATAATTATCGGTTAGTATCGGTTGAGCCTAAGTTTTTGCTTCTTCACTTGAGTTGAGCTATTCTTAGAATGTCATTTTATTTTGTTTTGCTTGCTGTTTTAATAAAATACTTAGATCTGAAAGTTTTAAATAAGAGAGAGTCCTCAATTAGCCAACCATGTACTTAACTACTCGCATGATCTTCACTTATATCTTTTTGGAGTAGTTTGTGATATACTCTTGTGCCTCACTTATATCCTATGAGTAAATTGTTGAATAAATTGAATGTCATGAAGTTGAAATTATATGTTCATATCATGCCTAGTGGTAGCTTCACATTGGGTTTATAAAGTGAAATCTTTTGAGGCTTGACAATCACAATATTGGTCATACAAGCAATTCATGAATGATTAGTAGAAGGAAGAGAACTTTCACATGCAAATACACTATCTTGGAAATCTTTTGTGATTGTGAGCCCCCATCAAAATATTATATGCCAAAATTGTTGACGTTGGACAAGGAAGACAACGTAATGATTTATGTTTGTTCATATTCACATAGAAGTTATATTGTCATAGATCCTTCAACTTGTGGTGCTTGCCCCCCATCTTTGCTAGCCAAAAATTCCGCACTAAGTAGAGATACTAATTGTGCATCCAAAAAACCCTTAAACCCAAATCTTATTTTCAAGAGTCCACCATACCTACCTATGGATTGAGTAAGATCCTTCAAGTAAGTTGTCATCGGTGCAATAAGGCAATAAAAATTGCTTCTAAAAGTGTAAGATCATTTAGTGTAAGAGAAAATTGAGCGTTGTACGAACTTGTGATGGTAAAGAAATAAAAGCGACAGATTGCATAATAAAGGTTGCCATCACAAGGGGCAATATAACATGACGTTCTTTTGCACTAAGGGTTTGAGCATACAAACAAATAAGCGCATGGTAACCTCTGCTTCCCTCTGTGAAGGGCCTATCTTTTACTTTTATGTATTTACTTTTATGCAAGAGTCACAGTTTTTCTCTCTATTCCTTTTTATTTTTCTCCTTTGGCAAGCATCATGTGGTGAGGAAAGATCTAGGCACATATGTCCAGTTGGATATGGGTGGCATGAGTTATTATTGTTGACATCACCCTTGAGGTGAATACGTTGGGAGGCGAAATTATAAGCCCCTATCTTTCTATGTGTCCGGTTGAAACGTTTTGCTTATGTGTATGCGGTGAGTGTTAGCAATCATAGAAGACTATATGATGGTTGAGTATGTGGAGCTCTTACTTAGACTCTGTTGAATAAGTTGAATTGCAATTGTTTGGTGACTAAGAATATAGATTGTTGAGTTTCAAGAGAATTCATTGTTTGAACCTTAACATGTGAATTGGTTGCTACTTTAACATGAGAAGTTTTATAAGAAAGAATTTCAGTTATGATGCTAGAAAAAGTGATTGAAATTTTCATTGATCAAACTTATGCACTTCGCTAGCATTCACACTTCATAAATTATTTCTTTTATCATTTACCTACTCGAGGACGAGTAGGAATTAAGCTTGGGGATGCTGATATGTCTCCAACGTATCTATAATTTATGAAGTATTCATGCTGTTATATTATCTTTCTTGGATGTTTTACAATCATTTTATAGCAACTTTATATCATTTTTTGGGACTAACCTATTGACATAGTGCCCAGTGCCAGTTGTTGTTTTTTGCTTGTTTTTTACATCGCAGGAAATCAATACCAAACGGAGTCCAACCACCGCGAAACTTTTTGTGGATTTTTTATGGACCAGAAGACATCCAATGGGCCAGAGCAGCACCTTGGGGGTGTCCCGAGGGGGGCACAACCCACCAGGGCGTTCCAGGGCCCCCAGGCGCGCCCCGATGGGTTGTGCCCACCTCGGTGGCCTCCCGCACCGCCTCTTCGCCCTATAAATTGCCAAATATTCCAAAAACCCTCGGGGTAACCCTAGATCAGAAGTTCCGCTGCTGCAGGCCTCTGTAGCCACGAAAAACCAATCTAGACCCCGTTCCGGCACTCTGCTGGAGGGGAAATCATCACCGGTGGCCATCCTCATCATCCCGGCGGCCACCATGATGAGGAGGGAGTAGTCCACCCTCGGGGCTGAGGGTTTGTACCAGTAGCTATGTGTTTAATCTCTCTCTCTTGTGTTCTTGAGATGTCACAATCTTGATGTATCGCGGGCTTTGTTAATATAGTCGGATCATATGGTGTTTTCCCCTCTCTATCTTGTTGTGAATTGAGTTTTCCCTTTGAGATTTCATTTTATCGGATTGAATACTTTTATGGATTTGAGAACACTTGATGTATGTCTTGCTATGAATGCCCGTGGTGACAATGGGGTATCATATTGATTCACTTGATATATGTTTTGGCACTCAACTCGCGGATTCCCGAGGTGACATTGGGGTAATCTATGCATAGGGGTCGATGCACTTTCTTGTCTTTGTTTCTCCGGTAGAAATCTTGGGGCACTCTTTGAGGTTCTTTGTGTTGGATTGAGTATTATGAATCTGAATTTGCTTTGGTGTTATTCTAGTACGAACTCTTGATAGATCGATCGGAAAGAATAACTTGGTGTTATTTTAGTACGAACTCTTGATAGCTCGATCGGAAAGAATAACTTGGTGTTATTTTAGTATGAACTCTTGGATAGATCGATCGGAAAGAATAGCTACAAACAATTTCTTCTTATGTTCTCCGCTAGATAAGAACCTTGGAGTGATTCTTCATCGCACGTTGAGGGATTGTTATGTGATCCAATTAGATTAGCATTGTTGAGAGATTGCACTAGCGAATGTACGGACCCTAGGCCTCATTTTCAAGAATTGCAATACCGTTTGTGCTCCGTTTTACCAATTGCTACCTTGCTGTTTTTTTATTTTCAGATTACAAAAATATATTTCTACCATCCATATTACACTCTTATCACCATATCTTCGCCGAACTAGTGCACCTATACAATTTTCCATTGTATTGGGTGTGTTGGGGACACAAGAGACTTTTTATTAAGGGTTGTTTGAGAGAGACCATCTTCATCCTATGCCTCCCACGGATTGATAAACCTCAGGTCATCCACTTGAGGGAAATTTGCTACTGTCCTCTAAAACTCTACGCTTGGAGGCCCAACACGAGTCTACAAGAACAAGTTGTGTAGTAGACATCAATGCCTGCTGTAGTAGGCCTCCTAAGGTCCGTATGATCCATGGACCTTCTACGGGCCGTAGATTCAATGGGACTTCTACAGGCCGTATGATCGATTGGCTAAACATGGGTCGTACTTTCGTGGACAATTAACGGACCGCAATATGGGCCGTAAACGGGCTATAATGGGAATCGTCTGTTTATGGGCCGACCATTACGGGCCGTTAATAGGCCCATGTGTACAACGGGCTTAATTCTATCGGCATGCATAATGGGTCGTTAATGGGCCATATTTGATGACGCTAGGAAAACAGCCCAACGGATTAAAGGGCCACAGACGGGCCGACTTTAACCACGGGCTGAATATGGCCCACAAGCGGAACAGGCCAGTAACAGACCGAAAGTAATCGAATGCCAGAAATGAGCCCAATAATAAATGGGCCCTTAGAAGGCCGAAAGATAACATGGGCTAAAACAGCCCAATGGAATAATGGGCCGGTAATGGGTATAAAGTGATACACTGTTCATTATGGGCCAGTTTCACCACGGGCCGTTTATGGGCCAAGATTTACAAAGCACCTCATATGGGCCGAAAGACGTCATGGGCCATACATGGGCCGGAAGTTACAAATGGGACAGAATCATATTGGATGGCCCATATGGCGCTACTGGGCCTAATTCGGATAGGCTATAATGGGCCGTGAGTTAGCGGGCTGTAAATGGGCCAAATGCGAGCAGGCCGCTAACAGGCCTTCCGTGGGCCGGGCCGCTACCTTTTAACTAAGTCAAACGGGCCAGCCTTTTGACCTGAATGGGCCACTGTTGGGCCGAGCCACGTGTCGACGTATCATAGGCGCGTCTCATCCATTCGCCAGATGACATCTGTCCTAGCACTGAGCCGACACGTGGATACTCCAGCTAATGAGAATTTTACACGTGGAAAATCCCCATTGGTTGGGGCTGTTAACGGGTTATCATATCCAAACCGAAACCCGATAGCTTAACGGCGACCCGTTATGGTGGATGCCATGTGTCGGTTACCCTTGACGAAAACACTTCCATGACGCGCAATTTATCGTCATGGAAGTGGACACTTCCGTGATGATAATTTTGGTATTGTCATGGAACACGTCTACGACAGCACAGGTATGACTATCTTGATTCTGTCATAAAATCATCATGGATGTACATGCATGACAAAAAACGTGACCTACTGTGACAAACACATATCATCATGGAAGTGGTTTTTTTTGTAGTGCTACATGATGCTCTCTTCGTGTTTCAATTGCTATCTTTCATGTGAGCATCATTAAAATTATCAATGCCTAGCTAAAAGGCTTTAAAGAAAAGCGCTTGTTGGGAGACAACCCAATATTTTTATTTTCTATTTTTATGAAAATACACATTATTACCTCTTTAGTAATTGTGTTTTGGTGTTTTAATTAGTGTTTGAGCCAAGCAAGACCTTTGGGATGGTCTATGGTGATAGTTGATTTGATCTTGCTGAAAAACAGAAACTTTTGCGTTCATTGCCAAAAATTTAATAAATCACCGAAATGTGATTTTGATCTTAATTTTTTACACAAGATTGATATAAAAATTTCCCAGGTTTTCCTAATTTTTCAGAATTTTTGGAGTTACAGAAGTATAATTTTTTTTCAGATTACTACAGACTGTTCTGTTTTTGACAGATTCTGTTTTCTATTTGTTGTTTGCTTAGTTTGATGAATCTATGGGTAGTATTGGGGGGTATGAACCATGGAGAAGTTGGAATACAGTATATATTACACCAATAAAATAAATAATGAGTTCACAACAGTACCTAAAGTGGTGATTTATTTTATTATACTAACGGATCTTATGAGTTTTTCTGTTGAGTTTTGTGTTGCGAAGTTTTCAAGTTTTCGGTGAAGATTTGATGGACAATGGAATAAGGAGTGGCAAGAGCCTAAGCTTGGGGATTCCCAAGGCACCCCCAAGGTAATATTCAAGGACAACCAAGCATCTAAGCTTGGGGATGCTTTGGATGGCATCCCCTCTTTTGTCTTCAATCCATCAGTAAATTTACTTGAGGCTATATTTTTATTCACCACATGATATGTGTTTTGCTTGGAGCGTCTTGTATGATATGAGGCTTTGCTTTTTAGTTTGCCACAATCATCCTTGCTGTACACACCTTTTGAGAGTGACACACATTAATCGTGAATTTATTAGAATACTCTATGTGCTTCACTTATATCTTTTGAGCTAGGCAGTTTGCTCTAGTGCTTCACTTATATCTTTTTAGAGCACGGCGGTGGCTTTATTTTATAGAAATTGTTGAACTCTCATGCTTCACTTATATTATTTTGAGAGTATTTAAACAGCATGGTAATTTGCTTAGTTTATGAATTTAGTCCTAATATGATGGGCATCCAAGAGGGATATAATAAAAACTTTCATAAAAAGAGCGTTGAATAAGATGAGAAGTTGGATTCCTTGCATTTGTTTTGAGATATAAAGATGGTGATATTAGAGTCATGCTAGTGAGTAATTGTGGATTGGTAGAAATACTTGTGTTAAAGTTTGTGATTCCCGTAGCATGCACGTATGGTGAACCGTTATGTGATGAAGTCGGAGCATGATTTATTTTTTGATTGTCTTCCTTATGAGTGGCGGCTGGACGAGCGATGGTCTTTCCTACCAATCTATCCCCCTAGGAGCATGCATGTAGTACTTTGTTTCGATAGCTAATAATTTTTTGCAATAAGTATGTGAGTTCTTTATGACTAATGTTGAGTCCATGGATTATACGCACTCTCACCCTTCCACCATTGCTAGCCTCTCTAGTACCGCGCAACTTTCGCTGGTGCATTAAACCCACCATATATTTTCCTCAAAACAGCCACCATACCTACCTATTATGGCATTTCCATAGCCATTCCGAGATATATTGCCATGCAACTTCCACCGTTCCATTTATTACGACACGCACCATCATTGTCATATTGCTTTGCATGATCATGTAGTTGGCATAGTATTTGTGGCAAGGCCACCGTTCATATTTTTTATACATGTCACTCTTGATCATAGCACATCCCGGTACATCGCCGGAGGCATTCATATAGAGTCATATCTTGTTCTATTATCAAGTTGTAATTTTTGAGTTGTAAGTAAATAAAAGTGTGATGATCATCATTATTAGAGCATTGTCCCATGTGAGGAAAGGATGATGGAAGTTATGATTCCCTCACAACTTGGGATGAATCTCCGGACTTTACAAAAAAAAAGAGGCCAAAGAAGCCCAAAGAAAAAAAAGAAAAAAAAGAGAGAAAAGAGAGAAGGGACAATGTTACTATTCTTTTTCCACACTTGTGCTTCAAAGTAGCACCATGATCTTCATGATAGAGAGTCTCTTATTTTGTCAGTTTCATATACTAGTGGGAATTTTTCATTATAGAACTTGGCTTGTATATTCCAATGATGGGCTTCCTCAAAATTGCCCTAGGTCTTCGTGAGCAAGCAAGTTGGATGCACACCCACTTAGTTTCTTTTTGAGCTTTCATACACTTATAGCTCTAGTGCATCCGTTGCATGGCAATCCCTACTCACTTGCATCGATATCGATTGATGGGCATCTCCATAGCCCATTAATTTTCCTAGTTGATGTGAGACTTTCTCCTTCTTTTTGTCTTCTCCACAACCACCATATTCTATTCCACCCATAGTGCTATATCCATGGCTCACGCTCATGTATTGCGTGAAAGTTGAAAAAGTTTGAGAAAATCAAAAGTTTGAAACAATTGCTTGGCTTGTCATCGGGGTTGTGCATGATGAAATACTTTGTGTGATGAAGATGGAGCATAGCCAGACTATATGATTTTGTAGGGATAAGTTTCTTTGGCCATGTTATTTTGAGAAGACATGATTGCGTTATTAGTATGCTTGAAGTATTATTGTTTTTATGTCAATAGTAAACTTTTGTTTTGAATCTTATGGATCTGAATATTCATGCCACAATAAAGAAGATTACATTGATAAATATGTTAGTTAGCATTCCACATCAAAAATTCTATTTTTATCATTTACCTACTCGAGGACGAGCAGGAATTAAGCTTGGGGATGCTTGATACATCTCCAACGTATCTATAATTTTTGATTGTTCCATGCTATTATATTATCTGTTTTGGATGTTTTATATGCATTAATATGCTATTTTATATTATTTTTGGAACTAACCTATTAACCTAGAGCCCAGTGCCAGTTTCTGTTTTTTTTTTCCTTTTTTTGAGTTTTATAGAAAAGGAATATCAAACGGAGTCCAAACGGAATAAAACTTTACGATGAGTTTTCTTAGACCAGAAGACATCCACAGAGCTTGGAGAGGTGTCAGACGATGGCCGAGGAGGCCACAAGCCTTCCAGGCGCGCCCCTGGGGGGGCGCCCTGAGGGCTTGTGGGCCCCTCGGGGGTCTCCTAACCATAATTCTTGCTCTATAAATTCCCAAATATTCCCAAACCACTAGAGGCATCTACCAAAATACTTTATCGCCGCTGCAAGCCTCTGTTCCCGTGAGATCCCATCTTGGGCCTTTTCCGACACCCTGCCGGAGGGGGATTCGATCACGGAGGGCCTCTACATCAACCTTGCTGCCCTTCCGATGATGCATGAGTAGTTTACCACAGACCTACGGGTCCATAGCTGGTAGCTAGATGGCTTCTTCTCTCTCTTTGATCTTCAATACAATGTTCTCCTCGATGTTCTTGGAGATCTATTCGATGTAATACTTTTTTTTGCGGTGTGTTTGTTGAGATAGATGAATTGTGGATTTATGATCAGATTATCTATGAATATTATTTGAGTCTTCTCTGAACTCTTTTATGCATGATAAAGATATCTTTGTATTTCTCTTCGAACTATCGGTTTGGTTTGGCCAACTAGATTGGTTTTTCTTGCAATGGGAGACGTGCTTAGTTTTGGGTTCAATCTTGCGGTTTCCTCACCCAGTAACAGAAGGGGTAGCGAGGCACGTATTGTATTGTTGCCATTGAGGATAAAAAGATGGGGTTTTCATCATATTGCTTGAGTTTATCCCTCTACATCATGTCATCTTACTTAAAGCGTTGCTCTATTCTTATGAACTTAATACTCTAGATGCAGGCAGGAGTCGATCAATGTGTGGAGTAATAGTAGTAGATGCAAAATCATTTCGGTCTACTTGTCATGGACGTGATGCCTATATTCATGATCATTGCCTTAGATATCGTCATAACTTTGCGCTTTTCTATCAATTGCTCAACAGTAATTTGTTCACCTACCGTATGCTATCTTCAAGAGAGAAGCCTCTTGTGAAACCTATGGCCCCCGGGTCTATTTTCCATCATATATTTTCAGATCTATAAACCAAAAAACCGAAAAATACTTTGCTGCAATTTATTTGTTTTTACTTTGTTTTACGTTTTAGTAATCTTTTATACCTATCTCTATTAGATCTCACTCTTGTTCGAGACCGTGAAGGGATTGACAACCCCCTTTTTGCGTTGAGTGCAAGTGTTTGTTAGTTTGTGCAGGTGCATAGATTGGAGACTTGCTTGTGCCTCCTACTGGATTGATACCTTGGTTCTTAACTGAGGGAAATACTTATCTCTACTTTGCTGCATCCCCTTTCCTCTTCAAGGGAAAAATCAACACAAGCTCAAGAAGTAGCAATACTACAACTAATTAAACTAGAAAGAAAAACCGAAAAGAAGCGAGAAATATTTTTGGATTTTCTTAAACTTTTTCAAACACACAAGAAGAAAGAGAGAAAATAAATCTAACATGGATAATACAATGAAAAAGTGTGGACACCGACAAAAGAAATGAAATGTATGAACATGAATGTAATGTCAGTGGAAATAGGTACTCCCCCAAGCTTAGGCTTTTGGCCTAGCTTGGTAATCACCATCTGTAGCCTGAATAATAGTTAGAGTGATAGCTCACGGAGGCTCTTGGTGCAGCCTCCTCAGCCTGTCGGGCAGCCTCGACCGCCACGTTGTATTCGCGGGCCTCGCTCTCGAGGACATAATATCTTCTTTTACTGTGAAAATCAAAGAGAGCAGGTGCAGGCAGAACAACATGCACAATGGGGTGTTTATTGAACATCAAGTTATAAGTGTAGTCAGTGGCTATGGCCTTAATGAACTTATGACGCTTCATTGCCTCAAAGTCTAAATACTTAGTAGGTAGAATGGGATCATTAGGCCGGGGTGACACACCCAGCTCCTTAGCTAAGCGGGAGGCGTAAATCCCCCCATAAAAGTGGCTACTATCAGCATTGTGTTGCAACCTCCGTGCAACAATTTTTCCAAGATTATAACATTTAATTCCTGTCAGAGCAGTGTGTATGAGGCTCAAGTCAGGGGCACACAATGTGCTGCTATCCTGTTTGCCCATGATGCATTTACCATTAAAGAGTGCAAAGTAGTGAATCGATGGAAAATGTAAAGTTTTTATTCTAGCTTGAGTCACTCCTCTATCCTCTCCATAACAGAGACTAGTAAAAAATGACTCATACTCAGCTCTTGGTGGTTCGTCCAGCGAACCCCAATATGGAATTTCGCATGCAACACGGAAAGCTTCTAGAGGCATGGTGAAAGCATTATTATAAAGGCTAAATGAAACTCTAGACTCACGAGGATGATATTTAAATTACTTAGTAGACGTCTCTGTGAGGTTGAGATGTTGGATGCACTTATCTTCGATGAAGGGAGCGAGCTCGGTGTTGTGAACATACTGTTCAAATTCTTCCTTGATACCTGCACTAACCATGAACGTATCACACGACCAAAGGCATGATTTGGTATTGGCATCCCGCATCGAGCTTGCACTTGGTTCAACATAAGACTGTCGAATTGAGCTTCCGCTTGATGATGCCTCCGAGGACCTCCTCCTTGAAGAACTCCTAAAGAATTGCATTTTTATTTGCGAACAATTTCTGAAAAATTTTGGGACATAATTTTTTTTTCAACAAAACTTCACAAGATTGATAGCAACTACTCATAGGGATGTCTAGAGGCTATATCAAGCATTCAAACTACTTGGAACTCCAAGAATTCAACATGCAAGCCCATTTACAGCAGCACCAAGAGTAGCTAATTATTCAAAATATAAACCACTAGAGCAAAAACTAATTGGAGCAATGGAGGAGTTATATACCAAGTAGCAATCTCCCAAAACAGTTTCGGAAACGGAGCTTCGAGCAAAGAATCGAAATCCACGGGTTTGAGAGCAAGAACACGAGAGAGAGAGAGAGAGAGAGAGCTATGGTGATTTTTTTTCTGGAGGTAGGAGATGACATGGGCTAAAGGGATAAGTGAGAGGGGCCACGTGGGGCCCACCACCCACCAGGGCGCGCCTGGGGTGGCTGGCGCGCACTGGTGTCTTGTGGGCACCAGGGGCACCCCCCCCTCTGATGTTATTTGTACCAGAAATTCAGAAATATTCAAAAAAATCATGTTAAAATTTTAGGACATTCTAAGCACTTTTATTTTTGGGCACTTTTTATTGCACGGAAAATTCAGAAAACAAAATAAACATGGCATTTTATTTTATTTAACCAAGAAAAACAGAAAACAAAAGGTGAGGAAAGAAGGTTGTGCTTACTAAATTCATCGATTTCATACCTCTCAAAAATGACCAATTAATAAGGTTGATCAAGTCTTATTAACAACCTCTTCCGATTAGCATGAAACCGAAGAACTTTTGTAAAACACTAAGTTACCTCACGGGGATATGCATATCTCCAACAATAAGTATTTCATATTTCTTTTTGGCAGTAGGTAGAGGGAATTGAAAACTTCCAATAGTGAGTGTTGGAGATTTCTCAATAACATTATTACCATTGACTTGGAATTGTTTCTTCGGAAAATGCACCGTATGCTCATTACCATTGATATGAAAAGTGATTTTTCTTTTATTGCAATCAATAACAGCCCCTGTAGTATTCAAAAAGGGTCTACCAAGGATAATCAACATGTTGTCGTCCTCGGGCATCCCAAGTATAACAAAGTTTGTTAAGATAGTAACATTTACAACAACAACGGTCACATCCTCACAAATACCGATAGGAATGGCAGATGATTTGTCAGCCATTTGCAAAGATATTTCAGTAGGTGTGAGTTTATTCAAATCAAGTCTTTTATATAAAGAGAAAGGCATAACACTAACACCAGCTCCTAAATCACACAAAGCAGTTTTGACATAATTTCTTTTGATGGAGCAAGGTATAGTTGGTATTCCTGGATCTCCAATTTTTTTAGGTACTCCATCCTTAAAAGGATAATTAGCAAGCATGGTGGAGATTTCGACTTCAGGTATTTTTCACTTATTAGTGATGATGTCTTTCATGTATTTTGCATAAGGAGCCATCTTTAAAATATCAGTCAAGCGGGTACGGAAAAAGACTGACCTAAGCATTTCAAAAAAGCATTCAAATTCTTCATCATCCTTTTTCTTAGAAGGTTTAGGTGGAAAGGGAATGGGTTTCTAAACCCATGGCTCTCTTTCTTTACCATGTTTTCTATCCACAAAGTCTCTTTTATCATAACCTTTATTTTTAGGTTGTGGGTTATCAAGATCAACAACAGGTTCTATTTCAACATCATTATCTGGTTCTTTATCATTGTATGGTTGAGCATCTTCATGAACATCATCATTATCACTAGGTGAATGTTCATTACCAGATTGAGTTTCAGCATCAGAAATAGACACATCATTATTATCCTCAGAAGGTTTTTCTATTTCAGGTTCACTAGAAGTATGCAAAGTCTTATCATTTTTCTTTTTCTTTTTAGAAGCACTAGGTGCATCAGTATTAATTCTTTGAGAGTCTTGTTCAATTCTTTTAGGGTGTCCTTCAGGATAAAGTGGTTCCTGAGTCATTTTGCCTCCTCTAGTTGCTACTCTAACAGCATAATCTTTCATATTATTATTCATTTTATTTAGCAATTCACTCTGAGATTTAGCAACTTGTTCTAATTGGGTTTGAACCATAGAGGCATGTTTTCCTACACCTCTAACATCATTACTTATTCTAAATAACAAGTCACTCAAGTGAGCAATCATATCAGAATTTTGTTTTAATTGTTTCATAACATTGGCATTGAAGTGATCTTGTTTCATAATGTAGTTATCAAATTCATATAAGCATCGACTAGGATGTTTATTGTAAGGGATGTCACCTTCATCAAACTTTAATAAAGAATTTACCTCTACCACCTGTGGTGGTGGTGTGTCAAGACCATGTATTTCTTCAATAGGTGGTAAATTCTTAACATCTTCAGCTTTAATACCTTTTTCCTTCATACTTTTCTTTGCCTCTTGCATATCTTCGGGACTGAGAAATAAGATACCCATCTTCTTTGGAGTGGGCTTAGGCGGTAGTTCAGGAAGTGTCCAATCATCATAATTCTTTAATATTTTATTCAATAATTCCTCAGCTTGTTCAACAGTTCGCTCCCTGAAAACACAACCAGTACAACTATCTAGGAAGTCCCAAGAAGCATCAGTTAGTCCATTATAGAAGATTGTTGGGGAACGTAGCATGCAATTTCAAAAAAAATCTACACTCACGCAAGATCTATCTAGGAGATGCATAGCAACGAGGGGGAAGAGTGTGTCCACGTACCCTCGTAGACCGAAAGCGGAAGCGTTAGCTTAACGCGGTTGATGTAGTCGAACGTCTTCGCGATCCAACCGATCAAGCACCAAATGTACGGCACCTCCGAGTTCTGCACATGTTCAGCTCGATGACGTCCCTCGAACTCTTGATCCAGCAAAAGGTCGAAGGAGAGTTTCGTCAGCACGACGACGTGGTGACGGTGATGTGATCCGCGCAGGGCTTCGCCTAAGCACTACGACGCTATGACCGGAGGAGTAAACTATGGAGGGGGGCACCGCACACGGCTAAGAGAATATCGGTTGTGCTCTAGGGTGCCCCCCTGCCCCCGTATATAAAGGAGGGGAGGAGGATGCCGGCCACCAAGGGGGCGCGCCATGGGGGGGAGTCCTACTAGGACTCCAATCCTAGTAGGATTCGCCCCCCCCCCCACTTTTCCTTTCTCCGGAGGTGGAAATAGGGAAGAAGAGGCAGAGGGAGAAGGAAAGGGGGGCGCCACCCCCTTCCCTAGTCCAATTAGGCCTCCTCCCTTGTGGGGGGCGCACCAGCCCCTTGTGGGCTGGTTAGCCTCCCTCCTATGGCCCATATGGCCCATATCTTCCACCGGGGGGTTCCGGTAACCCCTCCGGTACTCCGGTATGTACCCGATACACTCCGGAACCCTTCTGGTGTTCGAATACTACCTTCCAATATATCAATCTTTACCTCTCGACCATTTCGAGACTCCTCGTCATGTCCGTGATCTCATCCAGGACTCCCAACAATCTTCGGTCACCAAAACACATAACTCATAATACAAATCATCATCGAACATTAAGCGTGCGGACCCTATGGGTTCGAGAACTATGTAGACATGACCGAGACATATCTCCAATCAATAACCAATAGCGGAACCTGGATGCTCATATTGGTTCCCACATATTCGACGAAGATCTTTATCGGTCAAACCGCAATGACAACATACGTTATTCCCTTTGTCATCGGTATGTTACTTGCCCGAGATTCGATCATCGGTATCTTCATACCTAGTTCAATCTCGTTACTGGCAAGTCTGTTTACTCATTTCGTAATGCATCATCCCGTAACTCACTCATTAGTCACATTTCTTGCAAGGCTTATAGTGATGTGCATTACCGAGAGGGCCCAGAGATACCTCTCCGATACTCGGAGTGACAAATCCTAATCTCGATCTATGCCAACCCAACAAACACCTTCGGAGACACCAGTAGAGCATCTTTATAATCACCTAGTTACGTTGTGATGTTTGATATCACACAAGGTGTTCCTTCGGTATTCGGGAGTTGCATAATCTCATAGTCAGAGGAATATGTATAAGTCATGAAGAAAGCAATAGCAATAAAACTTAACGATCATTACGCTAAGCTAACGGATGGGTCTTGTCTATCACATCATTCTCCTAATGATGTGATCCCGTTCATCAAATGACAACACATGTCTATGGTTAGGAAACTTAACCATCTTTGATTAACGAGCTAGTCTAGTAGAGGCTTACTAGGGACTCGGTGTTTTGTCTATGTATTCACACATGTATTAAGTTTCCGGTTAATACAATTCTAGCATGAATAATAAACATTTATCATGATATAAGGAAATATAAATAAAAACTTTATTATTGCCTCTAGGGCATATTTCCTTCAGTTTCCCACTTGCACTAGAGTCAATAATCTAGTTCACATCGCCATGTGATTTAACACCAATAGTTCACATCTTTATGTGATTAACACCCATAGTTCACATCGCCATGTGACCAACACCCAAAGGGTTTACTAGAGTCAATAATCTAGTTCACATTGCTATATGATTAACACCCAAAGAGTACTAAGGTGTGATCATGTTTTGCTTGTGAGAGAAGTTTAGTCAACGGGTCTGCCACATTCAGATCCGTATGTATTTTGCAAATTTCTATGTCTACAATGCTCTGAATGGAGCTACTCTAGCTATTTGCTCCCACGTTCAATACGTATCTAGATTGAGACTTAGAGTCATCTAGATCAGTGTCAAAGCTTGCATCGACGTAACTCTTTACGACGAACTCTTCATCACCTCCATAACCGAGAAACATTTCCTTAGTCCTCTAAGGATAATTTTGACCGCTGTCTAGTGATCTACTCCTGGATCACTATTGTACCCCCTTGCCAAACTCATGGCAAGGTACACAATAGGTTTGGTACATAGCATGGCATACTTTATAGAACCTATGGCTGAGGCATAGGGAATGACTTTCATTCTCTCTCTATCTACTGTCGTGGTCATGCTTTGAGTCTTACTCAACTTTATACCTTGAATACAGGCAAGAACTATTTCTTTGACTGATCCTTTTTGAACTCCTTTAAAATTTTGTCAAGGTCTGTGCTTTGTGAAAGTCCTATTAAGCGTCTCGATCTATCCCTATAGATCTTGATGCTCAATACTTAAGCAGCTTCACCGAGGTCTTTTTATTGAAAAATTCTTATTCAAGTATCCTTTTATGCTATCCAGAAATTTCTACATCATTTCCGATCAACAATATTTCATTCACATATACTTATCAGAAAGGTTGTAGTGCTCCCACTCACTTTCTTGTAAATACAGGCTTCACCGCAAGTCTGTATAAAACTATATGCTTTGATCAACTCATCAAAGCGTATATTCCAACTCCGAGATGCTTGCACCAGTCCATAGATGGATCGCTGGAGCTTGCACACTTTGTTAGCACCTTTAGGATCGACAAAACCTTCTGGTTGTATCATATACAATTCTACTTTAATAAATCCATTAAGGAATGCAGTTTTGACATCCATTTGCCAGATTTCATAAAATGCGGCAATTGCTAACATGATTCGGATAGACTTAAGCATCGATATGAGTGAGAAAATCTCATCGTAATCAACACCTTGAACTTGTCGAAAACCTTTTTGTGACAATTGGAGCTTTGCAGATAGTAACACTACCATCAGCGTCCAACTTCCTCTTGAAGATCCATTTATTCTTAATGGCTTGCCGATCATCGGGCAAATCTACCAAAGTCTATACTTTGTTCTCATACATGGATCCTATCTCAGATTTCATGGCCTCAAGCCATTTATCGGAACCTGGGCTCATCATCGTTTCTTCATAGTTCGTAGGTTCGTCATGGTCTAGTAACATGACTTCCAGAATAGGATTACCATACCACTCTGGTGCGGAACGTGCTCTGGTTGACCTACGAGGTTCGGTAGTAACTTGATCTGAAGTTTCATGATCATCATCATTAGCTTCCTCACTAATTGGTGTACGCATCACGGGAACTGTTTTCTGTGATGAGCTATTCTCCAATTCGAGAGAAGGTACAATTACCTCATCAAGTTCTACTTTCCTCCCACTCACTTCTTTCGAGAGAAACTCCTTCTCTAGAAAGGATCCATTCTTAGCAACAAAAACCTTGCCTTCGGATCTGTGATAGAAGGTGTACCCAACAATTTCTTTTGGGTATCCTATGAAGACGCACTTCTCCGATTTGGGTTCGAGCTTATCAGGCTGAAGCTTTTTCACATAAGCATCGCAACCCCAAACTTTAAGGAACGACAGCTTAGGTTTCTTGCCAAACCACAGTTCATACGGTGTCATCTCAACGGATTTAGATGGTGCCCTATTTAACGTGAATGCAGCTATCTCTAATGCATAACCCCAAAACGATAGTGGTAAATCGGTAAGAGACATCATAGATCGCACCATATCTAATAAAGTACAGTTATGACGTTCGGACACACCATTACGCTGTGGTGTTCCAGGTGGCATGAGTTGCGAAACTATTCCACATTGTTTAAATGAATACCAAACTCGTAACTCAAATATTCGCCTCCGCGATCAGATCATAGAAACTTTATTTTCTTGTTACGATGATTTTCCACTTCACTCTGAAATTCTTTGAACTTTTCAAACGTTTCAGACTTGTGTTTCATTAAGTATATATACCCATATCTGCTTAAAACATCTGTGAAGGTCAGAAAATAACGATACCCGCCGCGAGCCTCAACACTCATCGGACCGCATACATCGGTATGTATTATTTCCAATAAGTCATTGGCTCGCTCCATTGTTCCGGAGAACGGAGTTTTAGTCATCTTGCCCATGAGGCATGGTTCGCAAGTATCAAGTGATTCATAATCAAGTGATTCCAAAAGCCCATCTGCATGGAGTTTCTTCATGTGCTTTACACCAATATGACCTAAACGGCAGTGCCACAAATATGTTGCACTATCATTATCAACTTTGCATCTTTTGGCATCAATATTATGAATATGTGTATCACTACGATCGAGATTCAATAAACCATTATATTGAGTGTATGACCATAGAAGGTTTTATTCATGTAAACAGAACAACAATTATTCTCTGACTTAAATGAATAACTGTATCACAATAAACATGATCCAATCATATTCATGCACAACGCAAACACCAAATAACATTTATTTAGGTCCAACACTAATCCCGAAGGTAGAGGGAGTGTGCGATGGTGATCTTATCAACCTTGGAATCACTTCCAACACACATCGTCACCTCGTCATTAACTAGTCTCTGTTCATTTTGCAACTCCTGTTTTGAGTTACTAATGTTAGCAACTAAACCGGTATCAAATACCCAGGGGCTACTATGAACACTAGTAAAATACACATCAATAACATGTATATCAAATATACCTTTGTTCACTTTGCCATCCTTCTTATCCGCCAAGTATTTGGTGCAGTTCCGCTTCCAGTGACCATTTCCTTTGCAGTAGAAGCACTCAGTTTCAGGCTTAGGTCCAGACTTGGGTTTTTTCCCGGGAGTAGCAACTTGCTTGCTATTCTTCTTGAAGTTCCCTTTCTTGCCCTCGCCCTTTTTCTTGAAACTAGTGGTCTTATCAACCATCAACACTTGATGCAATTTCTTGATTTCTACCTTCGCCAATTTCAGCATCGCGAAGAGCTTGGGAATCGTTTTCGTCATCCCTTGCATATTATAGTTCATCACGAAGTTCTAGTAACTTGGTGATAGTGACTAGAGAAATCTGTCAATCACTATCTTATCTGGAAGATTAACTCCCACTTGATTCAAGCGATTGTAGTACCCAGACATTCTGAGCACATGCTCACTAGCTGAGCTATTCTCCTCCATCTTGTAGGCAAAGTACTTGTCAGAGGTCTCATACCTCTCGACACGGGCATGAGTCTGAAATACCAATTTCATCTCTTTGGAACATCTCATATGCTCCGTGGCGTTCAAAACATTTTTGAAGTCCCGGTTCTAAGCCGCAAAGCATGGTGCACTAAACTATCAAGTAGTCATCATATCGAGCTTGCCAAACGTTCATAATGTCTGCATCTACTCCTGCAATAGGTCTGTCACCTAGCGGTGCATCAAGGACATAATTCTTCTGTGCAGCAATGAGGATATTCCTCAGATCACGGACCCAGTCCGCATCATTGCTACTATCATCTTTCAACTTAGTTTTCTCTAGGAACATATCAAAAATAAAACAAGGGAGCTATACGCGAGCTATTGATCTACAACATAATTTGCAAATATTACCAGGACTAAGTTCATGATAAATTAAGTTCAATTAATCATATTACTTAAGAACTCCCACTTAGATAGACACCCCTCTAGTCATCTAAATGATCACGTGATCCATATCAACTAAACCATGTCCGATCATCACGTGAGATGGAGTAGTTTTCAATGGTGAAAATCTCTATGTTGATCACATCTACTATATGATTCATGTTCAAACTTTCGGTCTCAGTGTTCCGAGGCCATATCTGCATATGCTAGGCTCGTCAAGTTTAACCCGAGTATTCTGCACGTGCACAACTGGCTTGCACCCATTGTATGTGAACGTAGAGCTTATCACACCCGATCATCACGTGGTGTCTCGGCACGACGAACTGTCGCAACGGTGCATACTCAGGGAGAACACTTATACCTTGAAATTTAGTGAGGGGTCATCTTATAATGCTACCACCGTACTAAGCAAAATAAGATGCATAAAAGATAAACATCACATGCAATCAAAATATGTGACATGATATGGCCATCATCATCTTGTGCCTTTGATCTCCATCTCCAAAGCACCATCATGATCTCCATCGTCACCGGCTTGACACCTTGATCTCCATCGTAGCGTCGTTGTAGTCTCGCCAACTATTGCTTCTACAACTATCGCTAACGCATAGTGATAAAGTAAAGCAATTACATGGCGATTGCATTTCATACAATAAGGCGACAACCATAAGGCTCCTGCCAGTTGTCGATAACTTTTACAAAACATCATCATCTCATACAATAACGTGTATCACATCATGTCTTGACCATATCACATCACAACATGCCCTGCAAAAACAAGTTAGACGTCCTCTACTTTGTTGTTGCAAGTTTTACGTGGCTGCTACGGGCTTCTAGTAAGAACCGTTCTTACCTACGCATCAAAACCACAACGATTTTTCGTCAAGTGAGTTGTTTTAACCTTCAACAAGGACCGGCCATAGTCAAACTCGATTCAACTAAAGTTGGAGAAACAGACACCCGCCATCCACCTGTGTGCAAAGCACGTCGGTAGAACTAGTCTCATGAACGCGGTCATGTAATGTCGGTCCGGGCCGCTTCATCCAACAATACCGCCGAATCAAAGTAAGATGTTGGTGGTAAGCAGTATGACTATTATCGCCCACAACTCTTTGTGTTCTACTCGTGCATATCATCTACGCATAGACCTGGCTCGGATGCCACTGTTGGGGAACGTAGCATGCAATTTCAAAAAAAATTCTACGCTCACGCAAGATCTATCTAGGAGATGCATAGCAACGAGGGGGGAGAGTGTTTCCATGTACCCTCGTAGACCGAAAGCGGAAGCGTTAGCTTAACACGGTTGATGTAGTCGAACGTCTTCGCGATCCAACCGATCAAGCACCGAACATACGGCACCTCCGAGTTCTGCACACGTTCAGCTCGATGACGTCCCTCGAACTCTTGATCCAACAGAAGGTCAAAGGAGAGTTTCTTCAGCACGACGGCGTGGTGACGGTGATGTGATCCGCGCAGGGCTTCGCCTAAGCACTACCACTCTATGACCGGAGGAGTAAACTGTGGAGGGGGGCACCGCACACGGCTAAGAGAATAGCTGTTGTGCTCTAGGGTGCCCCCCTGCCCCCATATATAAAGGAGGGGAGGAGGATGCCGGCCACCAAGGGGGCGCGCCATGGGGGGTAGTCCTACTAGGACTCCACTCCTAGTAGGATTCGCCCCCCCCCCCCACTTTTCCTTTCTCCGGAGGTGGAAATAGGGAAGAAGAGGCAGAGGGAGAAGGAAAGGGGGGTGCCACCCCCTTCCCTAGTCCAATTCAGCCTCCTCCCTTGTGGGGGGCGCACCAGCCCCTTGTGGGCTGGTTAGCCTCCCTCCTATGGCCCATATCTTCAACCGGGGGGTTCCGGTAACCCCTCCGGTACTCTGGTATGTACCCGATACACTCCGGAACCCTTCCGGTGTCCGAATACTACCTTCCAATATATCAATCTTTACCTCTCGACCATTTCGAGACTCCTCATCATGTCCGTGATCTCATCCGGGACTCTGAACAATCTTCGGTCACCAAAACACATAACTCATAATACAAATCATCATCGAACGTTAAGCGTGCGGACCCTACGGGTTCGAGAACTATGTAGACATGACCGAGACATATCTTCAATCAATAACCAATGGCGGAACCTGGATGCTCATATTGGTTCCCACATATTCTACGAAGATCTTTATTGGTCAAACCGCAATGACAACATACGTTATTCCCTTTGTCATCGGTATGTTACTTGCCCGAGATTCGATCGTCGGTATCTTCATACCTAGTTCAATCTTGTTACCGGCAAGTCTATTTACTCGTTCCGTAATGCATCATCCCATAACTAACTCATTAGTCGCATTGCTTGCAAGGCTTATAGTGATGTGCATTACCGAGAGGGCCCAGAGATACCTCTCCGATACTCGGAGTGACAAATCCTAATCTCGATCTTTGCCAACCCAACAAACACCTTCGGAGACACCTGTAGAGCATCTTTTTAATCACCCAGTTACGTTGTGACGTTTGATATCACACAAGGTGTTCCTCCGGTATTCGGGAGTTGCGTAATCTCATAGTCAGAGGAATATGTATAAGTCATGAAGAAAGCAATAGCAATAAAACTTAACGATCATTATGCTAAGCTAACGGATGGGTCTTGTCCATCACATCGTTCTCCTAATGATGTGATCCCGTTCATCAAATGACAACACATGTCTATGGTTAGGAAACTTAACAATCTTTGATTAACGAGCTAGTCTAGTAGAGGCTTACTAGGGACTCGGTGTTTTGTCTATGTATTCACACATGTATTAAGTTTTTGGTTAATACAATTCTAGCATGAATAATAAACATTTATCATGATATAAGGAAATATAAATAACAACTTTATTATTGCCTCTAGGGCATATTTCCTTCAAAGATATCAAGTATTTCATTTTTCTTAGGAGGATGATCAGGCAAAGCATTAAGCAATTGGGAAAGCCTCCCCCAAGCTTGTGGGAGACTCTCTTCTTCAATTTGTACAAGGTTAAATATTTCCTGTAAGGCAGCTTGTTTCTTATGAGCTGAAAAATATTTTTCAGAAAAGTAGTAAATCATATCCTGGGGACTACGCACACAACCAGGAGCAAGAGTATTGTATCAAATCTTAGCATCACCCTTTAATGAGAACGGAAATAATTTGAGGATATAGTAATAGCAAATTTTCTCATCATGAGCAAAAAGGGTGGCTATATCATTTAACTTAGTAAGATGTGCCACTACAGTTTCAGTTTCATAGCCATGGAAAGGATCAGATTCAACCAAAGTAATTAACTCTAGGACGATAGAGAATTCATAATCCTTATCGGTAACAAAGATAGGTGAAGTAGCAAACTTAGGATCACATTTCATTCTAGCATTCAAAGATTTTTCTTTCAACTTGCATAATAATTTCTTAAGATCATCTCTATCTTTGCAAGCAAGAAAGTCTCTAGCTACCTCTCCATCCATAACATAACCCTCAGGTATCTTAGGCAATTCAAGTCTAGGAGAGCTAGATCTAATAGGTGTTTCATAATTCTCGGTTTCAAAGACTTCATCAGTTTCAGTAATCTCATCAGTTTCAATAATTTCATTCTCTTTAGCTCTAGCAATTTGTTCATCAAGAAATTCACCTAGTGGCACATTATCATCAAGCAAGGTACTAGCATCATTATAATCATCATTCATAGTAGAAGTAGCATCATCAATAACTTGCGACGTGTCAGGATTAATAGCATGTGGTGGTGTTGCAAGTCTACTCAAAATAGAAGGTGAATCAAGTGCAGAGCTAGATGGCAGTTCCTTACCTCCCCTCGTCTTAGAGGGAACGATCTTGGTTCTTGTATCTTTCAGATTCTTCATAGTGATAAATAGATATAAATCCTAAGTGACTCAACAAATATAGCTATGCTCCCAGGCAACGGCGCCAGAAAAAGGTCTTGATAACCCTCAAGTATAGGGGATCGCAACAGTTTTTGATGGTAGAGTATTCAATCCAAATTTATTGATTCAACACAAGGGGAGCAAAGAATATTTGCAAGTATTAGCAGTTGAGTTGTCAATTCAACCACACCTGGAGATTAAATATCTGCAGCAGAGTGATCAGTAGCACAGTAATATGATAGTTTGATAGTAGTAGTAACGATAGCAGTGGTAACGGTAACATCAGTAACAGTTTTGTAGCAGTTGTAACAGTAGCAATAGCAATAGTAACTTAGCAAGAACAATATGTGAAAAACTCGTAGGCATTGGATCGGTGAATTCATTGGATGATATTCATCATATAACAGTCATAACCTAGGGCGACACAGAACTAGCTCCAGTTCATAAATATAATGTAGGCATGTATTCCGTAAATAGTCATACGTGCTTATGGAAAAGAATTTGCATGACATCTTTTGTCCTACCCTCCTGTGGCAGCGGGGTCCATAAGGAAACTAAGAGATATTAAGGCCTCCTTTCAATAGAGAACCGGAACAAAGCATTAACACATAGTAAATACATGAACTCCTCAAATTACGGTCATCACCGAAAAGTATCCCAATTACCGTCACCCTGGGGTTTACGGATCATAACACGTAATAGGTGCATATGACTTGCAAGATCGGATCTAGAACACATATATAAAGGTGAAAACATAAACGGTTCAGATCTGAAATCATGGCACTCGGGCCCTAGTGACAAGCATTAAGCATGGCAAAGTCAAAGCAACGTCAATCTCAGAACATAGTGGATACTAGGGATCAAGCCCTAACAAAACTAACTCGATTACATGATGAATCTCATCTGATTCCTCACCGACCAGCGAGCCTACGAAGGAATTACTCACTCCCGGTGGGGAGCATCATAGAATTGGTGATGGAGGATGGTTGGTGATGATGAAGATAGATAATCCCCCTCTCCGGAGCCCCGAACGGACTCCAGATCTGGTCTTGTGGGCAGCCAGGGCCTCCCCTCCGGTGGTTCTTGGTTCTAGTATTTTTTATTTATTCTGAAATAAATCTCAAAAAAGTTTCATCCAATTCCGAGAACTTTTATTTATGCACAAAAACAACACCATGGTTGTTCTGCTGAAAACAGTGTCAGTCCGGGTTAATTTCATTCAAATCATGCAAATTAGAGTCCAAAACAAAAGCAAAAGTGTTAGGAAAAGTGGATACGATGGAGATGTATTAGTTTCTGGCCGTCTCCGGCATGGCAAGCAGTGGATCTGACTCCGACCAGTCCGGATCCGTCGACTGGGGTGTCATCCCGTGCGGGTTGGAGGAGGCAATGGCGGTCCGCATTGCACTCCGTCACTCCTGGGAGGACAGCGCCCGGCCGACGGGCAGATCTGTCCGCCGCGACTCCATAGCGTCGGCTCAACGGACGCTCGAGTCCTCTGGGGCTGGATCATCGCGGTCCCGGCAGCCGGAACCCCTCTCCTTCCCCATCACCGGTCGGGCAGACTATGAGTCCCACCGGGAACGGGCGGCCCGCCGTGGGAAGGAGAGGATAAGGGTTGTCGAGGCCCATATCGCGGCGGATATGGCGGCGGCGGGGGCGGCTGATGCGGAGGCGCGGGTGACCGTAGAGGAGGAAGCCATCCGCGCCTGCATTGTGAAGAAACGGCAGCAGAGGAAAACACGCGCCCTCGCTCGCGCCGAAGGAGAAGGACAGTTCCGGCGACGAGCAGATCCGGCTCGATCCCTAGTGCGTCTTCGACCGGTACTTCCACGAGAAGGAGAACAAGGGTGCCGGGAAGGGCAAGGGCAACCGTGGATGATGATCACCATAGCCAACCATGCCGAATTTTGGTAGTCCGATGGTATATTTAGTTAGTAATGATGGAGTAGCCGGACGATGTGTATACATCGACGTAGTTGCATGAGTTTGTATAGATTTAAGATATAATAATTGAGGTGTCCGAATATGGATTACATTATTTGAGGGTTGCCCGATTAGTACCCGTCCGCGAGCGTTTGAGGGGCCGGATTTACACATCGCAGCTGCAGATGCTCTAAGGAAAAGATGAAGGTGCTGTAATCTACTTTTGGTCATGGTGAGTTGTTGGCTACCAGGTGCGTGCGCAATGCATGCACGACCAGCCGACCCAGGTGTAGCGATTGGCACGGCACTATTCACCGTCAGCGGGTCACCACGGCCTGCCTGGGTAGTCCAAAGGAAACATCCTGTCCATGCAGCCAAGTGGAGACGGGCGAGGTGACATAATTTGACGGCCCGCCAGATGATGCTACTAGCCCGGTCCCGAAGCTGCAATCCGCATGAAAATGTACGAAACTGACCCTTTTTAAAAAGTTTAATATAAAATGGTCTAAATCTAAAAATATTTCACAAACTGGCCTTTTTCGTATGACGCCCGGGGCTGGGGCGCCATGCTAGATAGCATGACGCCCCGGATTAGGGCGTTATGGTAGCGACCTGTAGCATGGCGCCCCGGACTAGGGCGTCATGCCAAATAGCATGGCGCCCTAACCCGGGGCGTCATGCTATCTAGCATGGCGTCCTAGCCCCGGGCGTCATGCAAAGGGCCAGTTTCGAAAATATTTTCAAATTAAGGTCATTTTATGTTGAAGTTTTGAAAAATGACCAGTTTCGTTCATTTTCACCAATTCGGGAGACAGACATATATACGGCCGCGTAGCTGCCACCGCCGATTGGCTCCGAGTCCTGTCACCCGTGCGTGCCACCTCTCGGCGGAAGCTTCGGCCAAGAGCACACTATTCCCGCTTCCACTCCCCAGGCGAAGTTGGTACACGATCTACAGTGCCGCCGCTCTGTGCGCGTACATGTGTGTTGACTTGGGAGCGCACGCAGCCAAAGGCCACGGCCGGGACAAAGCTAGAGTGGTTGCACGTATGCGGTGCGGTCCTGCCCTGCCATGTCGAATGATGCGGGATGATTTGGCAAATATCCGTGAGTAGGACGTACGTGAACGTGAGCGGCGCGGCGATAAGCTGTACCGACCTTTGTCAAGTCTGTGTTCTCAATGATACTGTGTTCTTCCTTGCAGCTATAAATTACGGCCAAATTCAGTTGGGTTTTATGAGTTGTCTACTCTTTTTAACAGCGGCAAACAGCATCGTTATCTTCAGGCGGTACTACCTCCCAGACACGGGGCGGTTGCTCCGCTGCCTCCGCGGGCAATCATGCGTCCCTACTGTTCTGTTCGGTTCTGTTGTGTTCTTATTCAGCGGCCGGCAGCGTTTGCCAGCGGATGGGCAACCGCCGGGGCTTCCGAAACCGGCCTCGGATCGGTCACTCGGCGCCTGGCTCGGCGTGTCGACAAGGCGATGCCATTTCAGAGGCATCATCCCATGTTTCCCGCGGCGCAAAACAAGAAGCTTTCCTCGTGCTCCTCCGCGCCATGGGCCCCTGCGTCTCGGCCTATCAAGCGCCCGAGCGCTCGCAGCAGTTGGTAAGGAGCAACAGGATCCTGGTCTGTGCCGAGCATTCAACACCAGGGGGAAAACAATAAAGACTGCAGTCGCCCAGCCTCTCCGCCTTCATGTCATGACGCCGTGTGGATGGAGTACACGATCGCGTACAACAGTAGAAATGGAGGCTCAAGAGAATTTATGTACACGATTATACTGCAAAGGTCCTGCTGAACTCTTCATGAACACCTACTGTAAGTTTTTTCAGGCTAAGAGAGAAGAGAGGCAGGATGAATTAACTACACGAAATCCGTATGTCGCAGCGCTCTGTCTCTACGATCACCTACATCTGATTGGCTACAACATCCTGCTCGATCGGACCACTTCAACTTACTAGAAACAGTAAGTTCTTGAATAAGTAATAAGTTTACTGCATGCTGCAGACATTCATGCTAGTAACAGTGTAACTTACTATACTAATAGTGACGGGCTTCCAGTGACGGTTACTATAGTACACGTCACTAGTGACAGTTTCCATCTTACTGGCATGAATGCAGCATCACTAGTGACGGTCACCGTCTTACTGGCATGGCATGGCATAGATACAGTTCACAACAAGTGTAGTGCTCAAGACGTTGAGCAGGATCACACCATCATCACGCGACCAAGCATCCAGCAAAGAAGAACCACACCAGCACGGAAAGAACAAAAGTTTTCTCTTTTATTTTATTCACTCTATTCTATATGGAGATCACCAATGCATGCATATCAGTGCAGGAGGGTTGCAAATTTCCTTCTATATATGGAGATCTCTTATTAATTTGCTATCATTAACAAAATATAGAGCCAATTAATCTAGTTGATTAATGCCGCGGCAATGGTAAGGATAGGATAGGATCCACCATTGCTGCACCACGGGGCTGCCATGGCCGGCGGCTCTCTTTCACGGCCTGGCGCCGGCGAGGCTCACCCAAATCTGCTCGAAGACGTCGATTATGAGGTCATGGTGCGCGGCGTCGTTGAGGGAGAGGTAGCAGGCCAGGAGGTCCTCCAGGTCTTCCGCGTCCTGGATGCCCTTCGCGCTGATCATCTCCTCCATGGACTCCCGGAAGTCCTGCCGTGGGTCATCCGACATCTTCACCACCGGGTAGCTGCTCACGATCACCGGCGCCGGCAGCGGTGGCGGTGGTGCCGTCCATTTCCGCGCCGGCGGGGTCACCTTCCTGGCGGTGGCGGCCAGACGCGGGCTCTTGGAAAGCGCCTTGAGGCGGCGGCGCCCCGACGATGAGGTCGAAGAACGTCTCGGCTTGCTGATGCTGCTCTTGTCGGAGGCAGAGCTCGCTCTCGCGGTCACGTCGGCGAGGTCGGCTTGTTTGCCATCCTGCTCGTTCGGCCCAGGCCGTCTCCTCGCCGGCCTTGTCACGATTGGCCGGAGCCTTCTCTCGGGCGTGTCCTCGTCCCGCAGGTCGATGATGATTTCGTTCTGCGACGCGATCACCTTGACGTTGCGGGCGTCGTCCGCCGGGCCTGTCACCGTTGGCCTCCGGGGCTCCCCGCCTTCACTCTTGATGCACATGTCACGACGCCGACCAGAGCTGCCTAGCGCGCCGACCACGGGCTCCTTCCCGCGGGCGGGTGCTGACGCAGGTCCTCTTTCTTCAGCCGCGTGGCCCACCTTGTGCCGCCTCCTGGAGCTCCTTGTCGGCGATTGCGCGTCCTTGGCCCTCGGCGGCTTTGGAGCCGGCGGCGCCGGGACCTCCCTGTCTCTGGTGGAGTAGTAGTACGACGCCCTGCGAGGGAGCGGGGTACGGGGCGACTCCTTCGTCGGCGTGACCGGCGGCTCGACGTCGGCCTCCGGCTGCTGGATGTCGTTGCTTACCTTCCCGTTCCACCGGGACGACGGCGGCTGCCGCACGGCCTCCACGCTCCACCGAGCCGAAGACAGCGGCGGCTGGTAGGACCGAGCCGACGAGGACCGATGATGCACCCCGACGCCGCCGCGTCCGTGGGCGCCCATGTCGCGGAGCTTGTAGAACCAGGCATTGGGTATCATGTCGGAGAGCCGGAACTTGCGGCGGGCCATGCGTCCTCGCCGGCGGCCGCCGGTGCCTGCTCTGCTCGCTCTGTACGACAGTACGAGGAGGAGAAGTGGAGCAGGGGAAACTGCTGTGGACCAGGGGAGGAGATGAAAAATACTTGAGCACGACCGCGGTGACTGGGAGGGGCCGAGGGACCGGCGAGCGAAGGTTAAATAGCGGCAGCGTGACGAAGGCGGGCGGGTGGTGGAGCGTGTGACATGAGGCTCCTTTTGTCTCTTCTCTGTGAAGTGTGGGCAGCAACATTGGTTCACTCGACACCTGGCGCCACACTGGATTTGTGTATAATAAGTTACTCTTTTCGATTCATATTAATTCGAAATAATTGATGCAGCTTAAGTACAACTTTATATACCAACTAAAGTTGTACTGAAGCTGTATCATATTCGAAGAGGGTAGTACAATTACTACTCTATATGGGGGAGCTTCTACCACACGCACGTACGTTACTGTTGAGAGAGATTACTTTGGCAATGCAACTCGATGTATTGATCGGTGCATAATGCACGTATATATGGATGTACAAACTGGGCCTTAACCTCAACTATACAATGACTAAGAGGGGGGCCAAGGTATACAATATACATGCACAACCATATATTCAATACCCTCCGTAGTCGAAGTGTCGCCGGAGACGCAAAGACTGGACCTGAACTCCTCGAAAACAGAAGTAGGCAGTCCCTTCGTCATCACATCGGCGAACTGTTGCGCCGTCGGGATGTGAAGGACCCAGATGCGCCCAAGAGCCACCTGCTCGCGAACAAAGTGAATGTCGAGCTCAATGTGCTTCGTTCAACGATGGTGGACTGGGTTGGCGGAGAGGTACACGGCGGAGACGTTGTCGCAGTAGACGAGCGTGGCCTTGTGAACGTCACAAAGAAACTCCTGGAGCAGCTGACGAAGCCAAGAGCATTCGGCAACGGCATTAGCCACTGCCCGATACTCTGCCTCGGCACTCGAGCGGGAGACCGTGGGCTGTCGCTTGGACGACCACGAGATCAGCGACGGCCCAAGGTAGACACAGTAGCCCGAGGTGGAGCGTCGTGTGTCCGGGCAACCAGCCCAGTCCGCATCAGAGTAGACGACGAGGTCGGTGGAGGCGGAGGCTGTCAACGTGAGTCCCAAGGACGGAGTGCCACGTATGTAACGGAGGATACGCTTCAGCAAGGTCCAGTGAGAGTTGCGTGGAGCGTGCATGTGAAGATAGACCTGCTGAACAACATACTGCAGATCGGGGCGCGTCAAGGTCAGGTACTGCAGAGCACCCACGACAGAGCGATAGAAGGCCGCGTCGGATGCGGGAGAGCCCTCCAGAGCTGAAATCTTGGCCTTGGTGTCGACGGACGTGGCGGCGGGCTTGCAGTTAAGCATGCTAGCACACTCAAGAAGCTCATGGGCATACCGCTGCTGGTGCAGAAAGAACCCATCTGGCCGTCGAACCACCTCGATGCCGAGGAAGTAGTGTAGGGGCCCCAAGTCCTTGAGGGCAAACTCATCGCGAAGACGAGCAGTGAGCCACTGAAGGAGCTCGGCATTGGATGCCGTTAGGATGATGTCGTCGACATAGAGCAATAAGTAGGCCGTGGCAGCTCCGTGATGATAAACGAAGAGGGACGCATCGGAGCGAGTGGATGTGAATCCAAGCGTCTGCAGGAATGCAGCGATGCGCTGGTACCAGGCCCGGGGCGCCTGCTTCAACCCGTAAAGGGAACGGGAGAGCAAGCACATGTGGTCGGGATGCGCGGCGTCGACGAAGCCGGTGGGCTGCTCACAGAACACCTGCTCAGCGAGGTGGCCATGCAAGAAGGCATTGGAAACGTCCAACTGATGCACGGGCCAGGCACGGGAGACGGCTAACTAGAGCATGGTGCGGATCGTGCCCGGTTTAACAACTGAGGCAAAAGTGTCGGTGAAGTCCACGCCCGCGCGTTGCCGAAAGCCCTGAACCACCCAGCGAGCTTTGTAGCGCTCGAGAGTGCCGTCCGGACGAGTCTTGTGCCGGAAGACCCACTTGCCCGTGATGATGTTGGCACGAGGCGGCTGAGGGATGAGCTGCCAGGTGCGATTCCGCTGGAGAGCGTCGAACTCTTCCTGCATCGCAGCGAGCCAATGAGGATCCCAGAGGGCTGCTCGAGCTGACAATGGGAGAGGTGACGGCTCAGAGGCGGAAGCAGCGAGAAGATACTCATCGCTGGTATACCGCGTGCTCGGGCGAAGAGTGCCAGCCCGAGAGCGAGTCATCGGGCGGGGCGGAGGGTCCGGGTCGGCGGCGGGTGAGGATGATGAAGAGCCCGCCGCATCCGAGGCCGTGGGCGAGGCCGCGGGGTTCGCCGAGGGCATCGTGGATGCCAAGGGCGTCGTGGACGCCGAGGGCGCGAGGGGCGCCGAGGACGCCGGGGGCGTCGCGGACGCCGGAGACGCGGTGGGCGCCGGAGATGCCGCGGGCGCCGGGGACGCCGTGGTCGGGGATGCCGACCCGAGGAGGGGCGCGGCCCCTGAGGTAGCCAGACAGGGAGGGACTCGACCCGTGGCGCGAGGGGCGCCCTCAAAGCCGGGAGGCGGCCCAAGAGATGCTCTAGGGCGGCCGTCACCGGAAAAGCTCACCGTAGAACCACCGGAGCGGGCAAGGCCGCAACATCCGACGGTACCTGCTGAAACAGAAAAACCATCGCATCAAAGTAAACGTGTCGGGAAGTGATCACCCGATGTGAGATAGGATCATAGCAGCGGTAGCCTTTGGTGTTGGGTGGATAGCCGAGAAAGATGCAGGCCAAGGACCTAGGAGCGAGCTTATGCGGAGTAGTGGAAGCGATGCTAGGGTAGCACAGGCAACCGAAGATGCGTAGCTCACCGTAGGAGGGTGGCGTGCCGAACAAGAGGTGATGAGGTGCAAAATTCCTGCGAGTGCGACAAGGACGGATGTTAATGAGTAGTGATGCGGTGGCAAGCGCATCGGGCCAAAACCGTGGTGGCACGTTGGCATGAAAAAGAAGCGTGCAGATGCAGTCATTAAGAGTGCGAAGCACGCACTCAGCACGGCCATTCTGTTGCGAAGTATACGGGCAAGTGAGACGAAACATCGTGCCGTGTGTGGCGAGAAGGTTGCGGATGGCAAGATTTTCAAACTCCTTCCCGTTGTCTGTTTGCGACGCATGGATGGGACGTCCAAACTACGTGGAGACATAAGAGTAGAAAGCGGTGAGAGTGGCAATAGCATCCGACTTTCGCCGCAACGGGAAGGTCCACACATAGTGCGAAAAATCATTAAGTATAACAAGATAATAAAGATAGCCCGTGTTACTTGCAACAGGAGAGGTCCAAACATCACTATGAATTAACTCAAACGGGTATGACACGACATGCAATGAAGTGCTAAATGGAAGACAACCATGTTTGTCGAGACGACAGGCATGACAAGTGTGATCGTCGATCTTATTACACGTGAAGGAAAAACTCCGAAGAATATGACAAAGGGTGGCTGGATTGGGATGTCCTAGTCGAGCATGCCAAAGGTCCACTCCAGCGGAAAGCGCCATGGGTGCGGCGACGGAGGAAGTGAATGAGTGGACCGGGTAGAGCTCGTCGGGGCTGTCACATCGGTGGAGCACCATCCGGGTACGGGCATCCTTAATAGAAAAGCCAAACATGTCAAATTCAACGGTGACGGGATTTTCACGTGTAAGAGAACGAACGGAAACAAGGTTTTTAAAAATGTCAGGAGAGACAAGTACATTAGAAAGGGATAACGGCATGGAGTTAGATGGAAAAGCAGCATGACCAACATGAGTAATAGGCACGGAAGAACCGTCGCCCACGATAATGCGAGAAGCGGTGTGAACGGGGTGGGCGGCGAGAAGGTTACCGAGGTTAGAGGCCATGTGAGCCGTGGCTCCGGTGTCCATGTACCAGTCGCCACCACCGGTGTACTGCTGTGCCGTGGGAGCGGAGTGGAGAGCTGCAAGGAGCGCCGGATCCCACGGCGCCGGTGGATGCGCTGGAGCCGACGGCTGCGGCTGTGGTGGTGGCACCGCGAGGAGCGGGGGGTACCCGCCGGCCGAAGGCGCCCCATAGGGCACGGAGGGGCCGTAGGGCAGCGCGGGCGCGTACGGTTGAGGGGCTGCGTGAAGCACCTGATGAGTAGCCGGGCGGGCGCCGAAGAAGCCGGGGACGGGGGCGCGCGGTACGGGCATCGAGTACGCGTGAACAACCCCCGTCCAGGGGTTCTGGCCGCCCTGCCAGGGCGCCGGCGGGAGTGGCTACTGCTGCTGACGGGGGGCCCCGTCCTGGGCGGCTAGCTGCTACTGCGGCTTGCGGCCATGGCGGCCGCCGCGGCGAAGCTCGGCGGGGGCCGGCTGCGGGGCCGGCTGCTACGGGTACGGGAACCCGGGCGGGGGCGGCGCCTGGAAGGGGCCCGGGCCAGGCTGCGGTTGAGGGGCCGGGGCGGAGGGCGGTGCACCACCGCGGGGTGCCGGCGATGAGGGCCGTGTGAGTGGCCCGAGTGCGCGACATCCCCATCCTCCATTCCTCGAGCTTCAGGTACGCCATGACCTTGGGAAAAGTCGGATCGGTGATGAGGGGGAGGTTGGAGGCGGCGTTCCCGAAGTCGTCGTTCAGGCCGGCGATGAGCGTGCCGAGAAGAAGCTCGTCGGAGACCTTCTCACCGAGGTCACGGAGCTTGTCGACAAGCTTCTTGAGGCGCATGCAATAGTCGTCAATGGACGAGTCGTGCTGCTGACACCCAAAAAACTTGCCGTGCAAGAAAACCTTGCACTAGAGCGCGTTGTCGGTGAAGAGGCCGTTGAGCTTGGTCCAGACGGCGTGAGCATCATCCTCGGTGGAGACCACCGTGTGGAAGAGGTCATTCGAGATGGTGGTGTAGAACCAACGGATGAGAGTGGCATCGATGGTCATCCACTCTTCATCGTTCTCCCTGAACCGGGAGTCCACGGAGCCATCGACGTGATCCCGGAGATTGTACTGACGGAACACAAGGGAGAAATACGTCTTCCAGGAATAGTAGGTGGAGGTGAGGTGATCGAGGACGACGGGAACCCGACCGAGGATATTGAGATCGCGAATGAGAGCGGGGTCGGGGCCGGCGAACGGGTTGGTGCGGGTGGTGCGGGTGGAGGCGGAGGAACCGGGGGACTCCATGCGGCACGGGAGGAGAGGTGGTGCGGCCCGGCTAGGGGTGGCGACGCGGCTTAGGTCAAGGTTAGGGGAGCGGAACGGAAGCAGGGGGAAGGGAGGCGGCGGCTGGACACGGGCGGCGGCATGGGAGACGCGGCGGCGGGGTGTGGCAGCGGCGGCGGGGTGTGGTGCGGCGGCGGCGGTGATGGAGATCGCGGCGGCAGGGTTTAGGGTTAGGATTGTAGGTATGATACCATGTCGAGAGAGATTACTTTGGCAATGCAACTCGATGTATTGATCGGTGCATAACGGACGTATATATGGGTGTACAAAGTGGGCCTCGACCTCAACTATACAATGACTAGGAGGTGGGCCAAGGTATACAATATTCATGCACAACCATATATTCAACAGTTATGGTGCACTTGACGGCGCACCATCCCTTCCCCCCTCTCTACCCCTACCCCCTCATTGGCCCTTCTCCTCTTCTTCATTCCCGGCTCTCCATCATACACACGATTTCTCCCAAATGGTACCAAGTTGACCTCCCTCCTTTGTTAACACCTCGCCAAGTTATCGGGAAGATCCGTTGCCAGCCAAACTAAATCAGTTGAAACTCCCAAACCAAAATGGCGACTTTATGTATCCAAAAATTTAACCTAAGTACCGGCGAAAGCCTTACTTTTCTTTTTCAATCAAGCATTCAACTTGCATCACACCATCTTTCAACTCATCAAAATGGGTATTCAAAAGAAAAGGATATGCACCTTGCGGCGGCAATGAACAATGGTGGAATTGGAAACTCGACAGGAATCGAGAGCCAGACAATCTAACAATGAGCAGAAGTGGGTTGTGAGGACACTAACACGCGCACGCACACACAAACAGACTCCAGGGAGACGAACAAGAAGAGGCAGAAAGAAATGGAAAGATGCAATGAGAAATGAGATGATGGATGGAATGAGAATGCGACTTAGTTTCGAGAAATAGCACCGTTGTGGGAAAGAAAGAGTAAGCATACACAATACTACAACTACATGTTTTTACTTGAATTTGTGGTTTCTTAGTTTGGCAACCTTCCTCCATACAAATTAAGGTAAGGGAAAAATGACTTTGACCAAGGATTTGTATCCTACGAGATGTTGCGTAAGCTTCTGGCGCAATAGGGTCGAGGGAACTTTTTTGCCACACAATTGTGTGCAGAAGTAGAAACCCGAAGGAATCCGGTTCCATGTCGCCAAGGCTCTCAACAACACAACATTGAGTATAGATACTCTTAAACTGACACCCTCAATAAAAGTACCACCATCTCAACTGTGAGTCACGAACTAATTCGGTAGTATTTAAAGATGGAGAAAAGTACATTTTTGTCTCTCAAGTGTATCACATGTCTACAAATCGCCGCTCAATTCCAAAACCGCAAATCCTGTGTGTCCCCCTCCCACCCAACTGTCAAAAGCATGTACTTTTCGCCCCTTTGACCAACTGTCAAAACCATATACTTTTTGTCCCTTTGACCATTATGGTAGTTTGGTGATGTTGTGGACAATTTTTTTCTTCTTAAAACCCGACATGTAGAACTAACTTAACAACCACATCGAGTAAATAAAATCAAAACCCGTCTGAATTAGGTCTTCACTCTTCTGATGTCATCTACACGAGGAACCCGCCGATGCTGGACCCAGCTACAAAGATGAAGTAATCCCTGTCGTGTGCATGGGTTTGGTAGAGGGATCCTATAGTCAGCCCTTGAGCCTAACCAATGTGCCACCTTTAGTGAACCTATTAATCAAGAACATACAATGATACAAACACCAATGGCCAAGCATGCTCATGCTCCATATGCGCAACACCCTTGACATCAGCCTAAGCACCACCCTTGAAACAAAGGAA
This sequence comes from Thinopyrum elongatum, assembly GCA_011799875.1. Classification (NCBI taxonomy): domain Eukaryota; kingdom Viridiplantae; phylum Streptophyta; class Magnoliopsida; order Poales; family Poaceae; genus Thinopyrum; species Thinopyrum elongatum. Next base: position 412,109,340 of record CM022297.1, on the reverse strand, counting down.
CATCAATGTCATGCCACTCCAACAAAAGTCCTCCCGCCTCCCATGTAGCAGTGGAGATGGGATGTCGCTTTGATACTAGGGAAGGCAAGGGGGTCCAGTGGTTGCCTACTTGATCTGAAGCTGATAACGATGGTGATGTGGGATTGATAGAAGGTCTTCCAACTTGAGAAAGGAAGGCGAACATGAACGACAAGGTCTTTCGGCTAGGCATCATGGTTTACCACAATGGTGACAAACGATGACACTTGGGGCATCCACCAAGTGCCGAGAGTTAGAGTGAGGTGAGAAGGTTCCAATAATCTAGTTTTGAGGGAGAGAGATGCATCCCATAGAAAGAAATTGGAACCAATGTGAAATGTGATTGCTCCCATTGACGATTTCATGATTGCTCCTCGAGGATGATTTGTCTTCCATTCGGTGGTTGTGGCATAGAGGTAGGCACATACGACAACTCAAACACAATGAGATGGTGAGCAAAGGGCAAGGTGTGAGGCTATTGCGGCGTATGCATTGGAACCACCGATGTGTTGTGGCAGATATGACACCAGGACAACATGTAGCCAGCCTGACTTCAATGCGCTTGTGCTCCTGCTGATGTCCAACAACAACGAGGGCTTTGCTGGGTGTTCTCGTGGAGCAGGAGGGGACAAATGGTGTGAAAAACTAGTCGATGCGACTCCAGAATGGCGAATGGCTTCGTTGGCTAGTGTGAGTAGTCATTGCCGTCATTGGGGTGCTTATGTGGCACGGTGTGAACGGTCAAACATCGTCACTATGTCAGATTTGTGTCAACAATAGAACATGTTACTGCCAAAACCATGGGGGGGGGGACCAAAGTATATGATTTTGATGGTTGAAGAACTAATATAAGAGTTCCCAGTTTTGGAGTTGAGGGATGATTTATAGTTTATTGATATAGTTGAGGAACAAATAATGTTGACGCATGTTAGTGTTCGATGCCCAATAATAAGGTCATTTTACATGCCGACCGTTTCATTTCACAATAATTGATTAGATGTCGACCGATGGTCATTAAACACGTATTCTCATAGTTTGATGCATCATTTTTCTTCACCTATGGCATCCTCCTACACCGCTCCCCCTTACTTGTTGTGTCCACCAGCGTATCACATTATTATAAGAAAATAAAGTGGCATATTCTATGAACTAGTGTTTGTCAGTCTTGTTGGTGACAAAGTGGCAACAACATCACCAAAGTAAAAATAGAGGACATACATAGACAATATAAGTTCTAGTTTTCGAAGAATTAACCAGCGGGAGCATTGTCTTCTCACTTAGGAAAAGAGCGAAAATATTTATTAGACGAAGATGACCCTTTTTTATGGGGGACATGTTGAAACCCTGCCAAGGCACCCCAAAAACAAACTCTAGCCCCAAGTTCTAATAAAGTTGATATTTTAGACTAAACATTCCAAAACACACCTTTGACTACTGGTTTTGTTATATTGTATTTATGATATAAGTATTTGTGGAGACAAATCAACAATATGATAATTTCTATCTAAATGTTCTAGAAAAAGAAGGCAATCAAAGTTTTTGAAGCCTGACTAACCCATGTGAAAAAATCAACTTTTTTTGTAACTGAAGTCCAATGGACTCAATAGTTTTAATTAAGAAGAAGAGAATTCCTGGCTAATTACAAAAAAAGGCAAAAATGGTGCAACACACCCACACAGGGCATCACTGGCCAACCTCACTACCCACAGATCCACACACAACACTAAGGAAAGGAACACCATCAAGGTTGTTCGCAAACTACCGTCATCATCCCTTCTCCCCGAGAAGAGACTCCTTTTCTAGTGCATTTGACCAGCAACGACACCTCGCCACAATGAGAGGACAAGACTTACCGGACTATGCCAAAGAATCGGCCACACACGCTGGTGGCAAGGCACCTACCATTTCGAAGGCGAGCTAAAACGAAGAAATATGCAAGGTTGGCACCATGAAGGATTGTCGAGCCAGAACACTGTCTGCAAGTCATTGTTGCCACCCAGGCCTTGCCACTACAGCTCGAAATCCTCCACAACAAAGAGACCCAACAATACCACCGACACGTCGGACGAGCCGACTGCCACAACCTTGTCGCGCCCTGAAATCGCTCATCCACATCAGTGTTACCACATGAGCCACCGATGACCACAAACTCAAACCACGAGTCCCTCTGACCGGTATCATCTCTAGGACGATGCCCCCAAGAGAGAATGGGGCGCTGAGAAAAGCCATAGCATCGCGACCGTCCGACCTAGTAGACCTAGATATGGTGTTTTCCCCGAAACATGTCGGACAAGAAGGTGTGAATTGCAGCTTCGGCGCCAAAAGGTAATAGTGCCCATAGCAACCACCGTTGATGGCTCTGGCCACAACCAAGAGTATGGCTTGCGCCGACAAACGCGCATGCCCAAGCCCATGACCGGTCGGGCCATTCAGTCACCATGTCATCGTCTTTAACATCGGCAGGAGACATGGCAGGCCTGAAGGTCAGGAGCCCACATCATAGACCTCGAGGCAATGGAGGGCCTCACCAGAAACCATGCTTTAGAGGGCCGAAGGAGAACCGAAGCTGCTGCGGGGAGGCTACACCAGAGCAAATCCGAATCATCAGAAGCCGGAGCCGTACGAGCAAAATGAAGCTGCTGCAACTGCCAAGCCTCGACCCACCCCAAGACCTCGCGAGGCTATCGCCGAAGCCACACCTACTCCCCGCACCACCTATCGTCGCACCGCCGAAGGAGCCGCCGCTGCCGTGGAAATCGTCGCCTAGACCACCACCATCCCGAGCGAGGGAGAAGGCGCAAGAGCACTCCCTGCTGCCACTGTCCACGGCCCGGGCTTAGCCCGGCCGCATCCTCCAGTGGCGGTGAGGGGTTGTGGAGGGGATGGAGGGTCGCGGCCCGAGGAATATCAGTTTTATAATGAAAAGCAAAACCTTATAAAAATGTATCACTGAAGTTTGTGTGCAAGGAAAGCATCCCAACGTTTCTCATCTATATTAATATTTTGTTTTTCAATTTTGATCAGACCTGATACATTTGCTTGTCTTTGTAAAAAAAACTGAAGGACCCAGAAGTGTCCGGACATCGTTGAGTGAAGTTGTTGTGGAGAGAGATGGCCCGAATAAGCCACGATGCACGTAAGAACACGATGTCTGTGGCTTGATTCATTTTCGATCAGTTTGATCTTTTGCGTCGGCATCAGTGCTTTGCTTTGTAGGAAGCACTTGACTATTTTGGTTTTGCTGCATGGCAGACAAATACCCACAGGAAACGTAAAATTACTTTCTAGACAGCGTGAATTCTAAAGTGGCTTTTGTAGAGACGTTTTAATAGGCACCTTTTTTTTGCATAATGTGACCGGAAGCTTCCTTTTTTGCCTTTCAGTTTTGCTTGTAGTACCACAGTAGCGTTTCACGTGTTAATGCAGGGCGGCCATGGATGGATTCGTTTAAATATTTATTGGGAAATCCAATTCGGGTCTGTGCTCCCGCACATCAAAACTATTTTTTTCAATGTCAGGAAATACTGAAAAAAAAATAGATGCGCTCATGGTCACATCCAAATGTCACCTGCAAATTTTTAGGAGGAAAGCTTAAGCATTTTGACTTGTGAAAAAAAAACAATTTGAACATCAAATTACACTTAATTTTGTTTTTTTACCGACGAAGCACCGTTATCCCGTTTTCACATGAAAATTGTGAAGCAAGCTTAATATTCCTTGAGTGCTTCATGGATGTTCCATGTGTCGCTCCCCTGGCGATATGGCACCAGAAGCTCCCCTCTGATACGTCTCCAATGTATCTATAATTTATGAAGTATTCATGTCATGTTTACAACAATTTTATATGGTTTTGGTATGATTTGCATGGAACTAACCCGGACTGATGCTGTTTTCAGCAGAACTACCATGTTGTTATTTTGTGCAGAAATAAAAGTTCTCCAAATGCAACGAAATATTTTGATGATTTTTTTGGAATAAAAGAGGCACTAGAAGCTTTGTGGGAGGACCAGAAGGTGAAGGAGGTGAGCACAAGAAACCTGGGCGCGCCAGGAGGTCCAGACACGCCCAGGTGGGTTGTGCCCACCTCGAGGCCCATCTTCGCGTGATTCCGATGCTGAAAAATTGTATAAATAGAGAAACCATCAGAAATAACCCTAGATCAGAGGTTCCGCCGCCGAAAGCCTCTGTAGCCACGAAAAACCAATATAGACCCCGTTCTGGCACCCCGTCGGAGGGGGAAATCATCACCGGTGGCCATCTTCATCATCCCGGCGGCCACCATGATGAGGAGGGAGTAGTCCACCCTCGGGGCTGAGGGTTTGTACCAGTAACTATGTGTTTATTCTCTCTCTTTCTCTTGTGTTCTAGAGTTGGCACGATCTTGATGTATCACGAGCTTTATTAATATAGTTGGATCATATGGTGTTTTCCCCTCTCTATCTTGTTGTGATGAATTGAGTTTTCCCTTTGAGATTTCACTTTTATCGGATTGAATACTTTGTAGGATTTGATAGCACTTGATCTATGTCTTGGCACTCAACTCATGGATTCCCGAGCTGACATTGGGGTAATCTATGCATAGGGGTTGATGCACGTTTTCGTCCTTGTTTCTCCGGTAGAAATCTTGGGGCAATCTTTGACGTACTTTGTGTTGGATTGAGTATTATGAATCTAAAATTGTTTGATGCATATCGCATAATCAACTCACGGGTACTCGCAGTGACATTGGAGTATCTAGGTGACATTAAAGTTGGTTGATGTGTATCATATGGTGTTATTTTAGCACAAATTCTTGGTTAGATTGATCGGAAAGAATAGATTGGTGTTATTTTAGTACGAACTTTAGGATAGATTGATCAGAAATAATAGCTTTAAGGTGGTTTCATACCATACAAACAATTTCTTCTTATGTTCTCCGCTAGATAAGAACTTTGGAGTGATTCTTCATCGCACGTGAGGGATGGTTATATGATCCAATTATATTAGCATTGTTGAGAGATTGCACTAGCGAAAGTACGGACTCTAGGCCTCATTTTCAAGCATTGCAATACCATTTGTGCTCCGTTTTATCAGTTGCTACCTTGCTGTTTTTATTGTTCCTATTACAAAAATCAATATCTACTATCATTAGTACACTTGTATCACCATCTCTTTGCCGAACTAGTGCACCTATACAAATTACCATTGTATTTGGTGTGTTGGGGACACAAGAGATTTTTGTTATTTGGTTGCAGGGATGTTTGAGAGAGACCATCTTCATCCTACGCCTCCCACGGATTGATAAACCTTAGGTCATCCACTTGAGGAAAAATTGCTACTGTCCTACAAAACTCTGCGCTTGGAGGCCCAACACGAATCTACAAGAATAAAGTTGCGTAGTAGACATCAAGCTCTTTTCTGGCGCCGTTGCCGGGGACGTGAGTGCTTGAAGGTATATCTTTAGATCTTGCAATGGAATCTTTTAGTTTCTTGTTTTATCACTAGTTTGGTTCGTAAAAGAAGACTACAAAAAAATGGAATTGAGGTGGTCTCATATTATTCGTCTTTATCATGTCTTTCTTGAAAATGATGGAAAGGAAAATTGTGCTCAATTGATAGAAAAAGAATTCAATAAAATGTTTGGCATAAATGATGAGCATGATTGCAATGTTATTAGTATGAATTCTTTGAATATCCATGATGCTAATGATATGCAAAACCATAAGCTTGGGGATGCTATATTTGATGAAGATGATATTTTTAGTCCCCCAAGTTTCGATGAGAAAATTTATTATGATGATAGCATGCCTCCTATTTATGATGATTATATTGATGAAAGTGGGTTTCTAAGAGTGTCAACTCTAGGAAGTAATGATCCCACTATTTTGGAGGGTGTTGAATCTTATTTTAATAATTATGAAAGTGGATTTCGAGAGGTCATGACTTTATTTATTGATGAATCCACTATTTTGGAAGAGGTTGCAATTGATTATGACAACAAAGTTCCTATCTATGATGATTATGGTGATGACATGTATGCTATATTGAATAATGATAACCATGAAACTTGTCATCATGATTTTAATTTTCAATCACATGATAGTTATTTTGTTGAGTTTGCTCCCACTACTATTCATGAGAATAAATTTGCTTATGTGGAGAGTAAGAAAATTTCTATGCTTATGTATCAGGAAAAGAATGCTTTATGTGATAGATATATTGTTGAATTCATTCATGATGCTACTGAAAATTATTATGAGAGAGGAACATATGCTTGTAGGTATTGCAATAATATCATGTTTCCTCTCTATGTGTTGAAAGTTTTGAGGCATTGCTTGTCTTGCCTTCCTATGCTAGTTGATTCTTGTTCCCATAAGTTGCTTTCTCACAAAATCCCTTTGCATAGGAAGTGGGATAGATTTAAATGTGCTAGTCATATGCTTCATGATGCTCTCTTTGTGTTTCAATTCTTATCTTTTATGTGAGCATCATTGAAATCATCATGCCTAGCTACAAAGGCATTAAAGAAAAGCGCTTGTTGGGAGACAACCCAACACTATTACCTACTGTTTTTGTGTGTTCACATGATTAAGATACTGTATTAATCATGTTTTATAGCTTTTGTTTCAATAAAGTGCCAAGTAAAGCCTTTGGGATGGTGTGGATGATAGTTGACTTGATTCTGTGCAAAAACAGAAACTTTTGCGTCCAGTACAGATATTCCTATCTTTTACTGGAATGTGGAAAAATTCTGAATCTTTTACAGTTGAAGGGTATACAAATTTTCTACGTTTTACTAATTTTTTTAAAAAATTGGAGTTACATAAGTATGACCTTAATTCAGATCTTTACATACTGTTATGTTTTTGACAGATTCTGTTAGCAATGCATAGTTTGCTTGTTTGATGGTTTCTATGACTTATATTGCTTAATATAAATTGTGAAAATTGTAGAGTACAGTAGGAATTGTGTGAGAACAATTATGAATCTTATCTTGACATTACCAAAATGAATTATTTGTATTTATCATACTAACTCATCTCACGAAGTTCCGTTAAGTTTTGTGTGATTGAAGTTTTCAAGTTTTGGGTGAGATATCGATATGAGGAGAATAAGGAGTGAAAAGACCCTAAGATTGGGGATGACCAAGGCACCCCAAGTTAATATTCAAGTAATATACAAGAAACTAAGCTTGGGGATGCCCCGGAAGGCATCCCCTCTTTCGTCTTCAACATTATCGGTAACCTCACTTGGGACCATATTTTTATTCGTCACATGATATGAGTTTTGCTTGGAGCGTCATATTATTTTATTAGGATTTGCTTGATGTTATTTAGATTAATGTTTTTCATCTTTTAATTCAATAAAAATGTCAAGCATAGCCTTTGCCATGCTTATTTTCCAAGTCTATGTGTTGCTGTTTGAAAACATAAAGTTGCACGCTATTGCGTGAATTCTTGAGAAAAGTCAGAATGTGATAAAATGTTGAATTTTTTTGCACAATAAGTTATGATAAATTTACTACAGTGTGTTAATTTTCATAATTTTTGGAGTTAGGTAAGTGTGAGTAAAATTTCACTCTTTACAGACTATACTGTTTACACTGATTGCTGTTATGTTTGCATTGTTTGCATATGTTTGCTTGTTTAATGATTCTATTTGAGGATATGACTATTAAATATGCAGAGGCATTTAGTATGCAATGTTAAATAATAATTTTAGTGCTTTTCTACAGTAGAGAATGATAAGGTTATGCATTGATTTATACTAACTTATCTCACTAGTTCTTGTTGAGTTTTATGTGGATGAAGTTTTTAAGATTTAGGGAAACCGTGATATAAAAGGAATTAAGGAGACACAAAAGCTCAAGCTTGGGGATGCCCAAGGCATCCAAAGATAATATTTCAAGAAGTCTCAAGCATCTAAGCTTGGGGATGCCCCGGTAGGCATCCCACCTTTCTTCATCAACAATTATCGGTTAGCCTCGGTTGAGCCTAAGTTTTTGCTTCTTCACATGATGTGTGCTATTTTTGGAATGTCATTTTATTTTTTTTGCTTTCTGTTTTAATAAAATACTTAGATCTGAAAGTTTTTAAATAAGAGACAGTCCTCAAATAGCTACCCATTTACATGACTACTCGTTTGATCTTCACTTATATCTTCTTGGAGTAGTTTGTCATTTACTCTTGTGCTTCACTTATATCCTATGAGTAAATTGTTGAATGAATTGAATATCATGAAGTTGAAATTATATGTTCATATCATACCTAGTTGTATCTTCACATTGGGTTTATAAAGTGAAATCTTTTGAAGCTTGACAATCACAATATTGGTCATACAAGCAATTCATGAATGATTAGTATAAGGAAGAGAACTTTCACATACAAATATATTATCTTGGACATCTTCTATGATTGTGAATACCCATTAATTATTTTCAAACTTGAGAAAATTAGTTGAAGTTGGACAAGGAAGACAACGTAATGAGTTATGGTTGTGTATATTTGCATAGAAGTTATATTGTTATGGATCCTCCAACATGTGGTGTTTGCCTAGGATCTTTTGCTAGCCAAAAATTCATACTAAGTAGAGATAATACTTGTGCATCCAAAAACCCTTAAACCCAGTTTCTTGCCATGAGTGTCCACCATACCTACCTATGGATTGAATAAGATCCTTCAAGTAAGTTGTCATCGGTGCATAAAGCAATAAAAATTGCTCCTAAATATGTTTGATCTTTTATTGTAAGGAAAAATTGAGCGTTGTACGAACTTGTGATGGCAAAGTAATAAAAGCGACGGACTGCATAATAAAGGTTGCTATCATAAGGGGCAATATAACATGATGTTCCTTTGCATTAAGAGCTTGGGCATCCAAAAATAAAAAGCGCATGACAACCTCTGCTTCCCTCTGCGAAGGGCCTATCTTTTACTTTTCAGTATTTACTTTTATGCAAGAGTCAATAGTATGCATTCTCATTTCAACCTCAATTATCCTCTCGTTGGCAAGCATCATGTGGTGGGGAAAGATCTAGGCACGTATGGCCAGTCAAATATATTTGATCATGATTTATTATTGTTGACAATTATCCATATGATAAATGAGTTGGGAGGCGAAACATCAAGCCCCTCTCTTTCTCTATGTTCGATGGATGCCATTTATTCTAAAAATATGCTTTGAGTACTAGCAATCATAGAAGACTATATTATGATTGAGTATGTGGAGCTCTTACTTAGACTCTGTTGAATAAGTTGAATTGCAATTGTTTGGTGGCTAAGAATATAGGTTGTTGAGTTTTAAGAGAATTCATTGTTTGAACCTTAACATGTGAATTGGTTGCTACTTTATCATGATGAGTTTTATGACAAAGAATTGCTGTTATGATGCTAGGAAAAGTGATTGAAATTATCATTGATCAAGCTTACGCACTTTGCTAGCATTCACACTTCATAAATTATTTCTTTTATCATTTACCTACTCGAGGACTAATAGGAATTAAGCTTGGGGATGCTGATACGTCTCCAACATATCTGTAATTTATGAAGTATTCATGCCATGTTTACAACAATTTCATATGGTTTTGGTATGATTTGCATGGAACTAACCCGGACTGGCGCTGTTTTCAACAGAACTACCGTGCTGTTGTTTTTTGTGCAGAAATAAAAGTTCTCCAAATGCAACAAAACTTTTTGATGATTTTTTTGGAATAAAAGAGGCACTAGAAGCTTCGTGGGAGGACCAGAAGGTGAAGGAGGTGAGCACAAGACACCTGGGCATGCCAGGAGGCCCAGGCGCGCCCAGGTGGGTTGTGCCCACCTCGAGGCCCATCTTCGTGTGATTCCAACGCTGAAAAATCCTACAAATAGAGAAACTATCAGAAATAACCCTAGATTAGAAGTTTCGCCGCCGAAAGCCTCTGTAGCAACGAAAAACCAATCTAGACCCCATTCCGGCACCCCGCCGGAGGGGGAAATCATCACCGGTGGCCATCTTCATCATCCCGGCGGCCACCATGATGAGGAGGGAGTAGTCCACCCTCGAGGCTGAGGGTTTGTACCAATAGCTATGTGTTTAATCTCTCTCTCTCTCTCTCGTGTTCTTGAGTTGGCATGATCTTGATGTATCATGAGCTTTGTTAATATAGTTGGATCATATGTTGTTTTCCCCTCTCTATCTTGTTGTGATGAATTGAGTTTTCCCTTTGAGATTTCACTTTTATCGGATTGAATACTTTGTTGGATTTGAGAGCACTTGATCTATGTCTTGGCACTCAACTCGCGGATTCCCGAGGTGACATTGGTGTAATCTATGCATAGGGGTTGATGCACGTTTTCGTCCTTGTTTCTCCGGTAGAAATCTTGGGGTACTCTTTGAAGTTCTGTGTGTTCGATTGAGTATTATGAATCTGAAATTGTTTGATGCATATCGCATAATCAACTCACGGAAACTCGCGGTGACATGGGAGTATCTAGGTGACATTAGAGTTGGTTGATGTGTATCATATGGTGTTATTTTAGTACGAACTCTTGGTTAGATCGATTGGAAAGAATAGCTTGGTGTTATTTTAGTACGAACTCTAGGATAGATTGACTGGAAAGAATAGCTTTGAGGTGGTTTCGTACCCTACAAACAATTTCTTCTTATGTTCTCCGCTAAGTAAGAACTTTGGAGTGATTCTTCATCGCACGTGAGGGATGGTTATATGATCCAATTATATTAGCATTGTTGAGAGATTGCACTAGCGAAAGTACGGACCCTAGGCCTCATTTTCAAGCATTGTAATACCATTTGTGCTCCATTTTATCAATTGCTACCTTGCTGTTTTTTATTGTTCCTATTACAAAAATCAATATCTACTATCATTACTACGCTTGTATCACCATCTCTTCGCCGAACTAGTGCACCTATACAAATTACCGTTGTATTTGGTGTGTTGGGGACACAAGAGACTTTTTGTTATTTGGTTGCAGGGTTGTTTGAGAGAGACCATCTTCATCCTATGCCTCCCATGGATTGATAAACCTTAGGTCATCCACTTGAGGGAAAATTGCTACTATCCTACAAAACTCTGCACTTGGAGGCCCAACACGAGTCTACAAGAATAAATTTGCATAGTAGACATCACCCTCCAACCATCTCTCTTCGTCGCTGCGGGCACGACTTCCCAAGGTCGCGATTCTTGGGTGCATTTGCAGCTGTTGAGTGGCCATGGTGGATCTCGGGATCCTGCGCCTAGATTTTAGATGGCTCCAAGGGCACGTGGTGGACAAGATTCTCTTCTCCAGCGATGACGGTGGCTTCCAAGTCACGACGGATCTAGGCATCTAGCCTTGCGTCCGTCTCTGTCCTGGGCATAGTGGCGCCATAGTGGGTGGTACAAGGTAGGGCTTCTACGTTGCGGGTGGTTGCGACTAGGGCAAGCTTAAGGGTGGCTTTGTCAGCGGTGGACGTGGTGTTGCAGACCATGCAACTCTAGCCCTGAGACACTGCAGTGGACCCGCTCCTAGGCGTCATAGTGAAGCATTGGCACCCCAATCGCCTGGACCATTTACCCTGAGTGAAACCCATGAAACTATTAGCAGGGTCAGACTATGGCAAAATATTTGACGTTGTTCCTGATGACCCACAAGTATAGGGGATCAGTCGTAGTCCTTTCGATAAGTAAGAGTGTCGAACCCAACGAGGAGCAGAAGGAAATGACAAGTGGTTTTCAGCAAGGTATTTTCTGCAAGCACTGAAATAGTTGTTAACAAGTAGTTTGATAGCAAGATAATTTGTAACGAGCAAGTAACGGTAATGGTAAATAATATGCAGCAAGGTAGCCCAATTCTTTTGTGGCAAAGGATAGGCCAAAACGGTCTCTTATGATAAGCAAAGCGTTCTTGAGGGTACACAGGAATTTCATCATATCACTTTCATCATGTTGGTTTGATTCGTGTTTGCTACTTTGATAATTTGATATGTGGGTGGACCGGTGCTTAGGTGCTGTTCTTACTTGACCAAACCTCCTACTTATGATTAACCCCCTCGCAAGCATCCGCAACTACGGGAAAAGTATTAAGATAAAATCTAACCATAGCATTAAACTTTTGGATCCAAATCAGTCCCTTACGAAGTAGCGCATAAACTAGGGTTTAAGTTTCTGTCACTCTAGCAACCCATCATCTAATAACTACTCCACAATGCATTCCCTTAGGCCCAAATATGGTGAAGTTCCATGTAGTCAACATTCACATGACACCACTAAGGGAATCACAGCATACATATCATCAAAATATCGAACACATATCAAGTTGACATGATTACTTGCAACAAGATTTCTCCCATGACCTCAAGAACAAAAGTAACTACTCACATATGATAATCATGCTCAAGATCAGAGGGGTATTAAATAGCATAATGGATCTGAACATATAATCTTCCACCAAATAAACCATATAGTAATCAACTACCAGATGTAATCAACACTACTAGTCACCCACAAGCACCAATCTAAGGTTCCGGTGCAAAGATTGAACCCAAGAGACGAACTAGGGTTTGAGAGGAGATGGTGTTGTTGAAGATGTTGATGAAGATTACCCTCCCCAAGATGGGAGAGTTGTTGGTGATGATGATGACAATGATTTCCCCCTCCAGGAGGGAAGTTCCCCCGGCGGAATCGCTCCGCCGGAGGGCAAAAGTGCTCCTGCCCAAGTTCCGCCTTGAGACGGCGACGCTTCATCCCGAAAGTCCTCTCCTTATTTTTTCTAGGTAAAAATGACTTATATACCAGAAGAGGGGCACCGGAGGTGGGCCGAGGAGGACACAACCCACCAGGGCGCGCCTGGGCTCCCTGGTGCGCCCAGGTGGGTTGTGCCCACCTGGTGGGCCCCCTCTGGTGGTTATTTGCTCCAATATTCCTCATATATTCCAAAATAATTCTCCGTAAATTTTCAGCTCATTTGGAGATGTTTAGAATAGGTAACTCTGATGTAGCTTTTCCAGGTCCAGAATTCCAGCTGCCGGTATTCTCCCTCTTTGTATAAACCTTGCAGATTATGAGAGAAAAGGCATTAGAATTACTCCAAAAAGCATTATTATGCATAAAAACATAATAAATAACAGTAGGTAAACATGAAGCAAAATGGACGTATCAGTTCCCACCTTGGAGGCATTATCTTTGGAGTCCTCACCCTATGCATGGCGCATGCTCGGGCGTTAACGTTTTCGGGGGACGATAGTTTCGGGTGCAACCAAGGTTGGAGAGGCACCGCTGCAGACTATGGTGGCTTGTCGCCTCTAATGTTTGGAGAGGCTTGGGACTGCTTCCCTTTGATGTTGATTTCTATGTCCGGCAATGAGGTTGTGGTAATTTAGATACCCCTTAGTAGGGTTCATTTCGTTTTGGTGACTCACTCGACCTAGTTTAGCTAGGTTTGTGGCTAAAGGTACATGTGGGTTTTGCCTAGTTTCCCTCTTACTAACCCAGCCTTTTTAGATTTTTGGGTTTGGTTTTCCTTATAAACTAGAAAAATATGTTCTTCTTATGGAAATTGCAGGAAACCCATGCCCTCCTGAAGAGGTTCTTAGAAAGAGAAGTTTCTGAAGTGATATCACAAGTGGCTGCCTATCATGTGTCAACCTCTACCTGTTTTTATGAAGACACATAAAGTTTATAGATCTAGTTCTACTATAATATCTTTTGAACATTATATTTGTCTAAAAATGGAAGGCTAAACCTCCCAATCTCATCATCTGCAGATGCACACATCCGTAACATCATTTAAGTTTGTACAACATAATGAGGCCAACGTAATAAACAAGCATAGTACAGTAGGTAGATAACAAAGGCAACACCATGACAAGATATGGAAAACATCTATGACTAAGTTGCCTTCTTCTGCAACAACGCCTCCAAGAATGGATTTCACACTTGTGCTGGTGTCGATATGTATAACATGAGATGAACACAACAAGGATATTTCATTCTGGATGCCACATCTGGCCAATTAAGGTCAAAACATCGGTGTTGTGACAACAAGTTCAACAAGGTAACAAATAAAATTTGATATTGTTGGGTGCTCCCTCTCTCATAGGATGGTGTTGTGCCCCCATGTGCACATGTTTGTAGAAAGCAAAAAAAAATCCTCAAGTGGATGACCTTAGGGTTTATCAACCCAATAGGAGTCTCAATTTTAGCTAATGATTAGCACCTGCATACAATTACAGAATCTGTCTTGGTCCCCAACGAAAATACTGAGGTTGTCAATCTCCCTAGCCTTGTTAGTTACAAGGATTAATGTATAGTGTGGTTGGAATTAATGTTTGCAACAATATAAAGAAACAACTCAGATTTTAACTTCGCGACGTATTTTCATTTGTTTTTTGTCCCTGGAAAAATGATTTTCTTAAAAGTCTAAATAAAACAACTAATACTGGGCATTAAATAAATAGTTTATTTAAGAAAATTAATAGAAATTTGTGCCAAAACTATGAACTTATGATATAGATATAGCATGAAACAAGCAAAAATTATAGATATGTTTGATACGTATCAACATCCCTAGCTTAATCCATGCTCGTTCCCGAGCAATTAGATGATAAACAAATATTTTTTTGATTGTGAATGCTATCTTAACGTGAATATGGTCAATCCTATGTAATTTATGTTTAGCTCAAAATAATAACTACGCAATGCAATAGTCTATAATTGATAGCAAGCAAGTAACATTAAAATTAATAAATATACTCTTGATTTTTGATGAATCAGTGCTTTCAATCAATGTTCCCACTGCCGTAGGTTTAGAAGAAAAATGTTAAGATTATATTGGAAATATGATAAACTGACCCAAGGCAAACCAAGTCTTCTCTTAATTATGCAATACCATGCACTACACAACATATGTGCAACACTTGAGCATGAGCTCAGCCATATCACTTTTTGATGGAAAAGGAAAATATGATGATGGGGGTTGATTAGAAGTAAAAAAATGAAGAAAGTCTTGCATAAATGAGGCTTGGTCATTAAGCAATGGGAATGCCTTATAAGTGATACTAATGTAGGGAGTAGGAATTTTCATGCAATAGATGCACTAGATCTATGAGTATGGACTAGTGGGGCGTGCATATATACAACTAAAAGTGCTAGTTATCGACTAGAGGGGGGGTGAATAGGCGATATTTTTGAAAGTCTTCAAAACACGAGGTCTTTGAAGACAGACAATCAAGTGGAACCTATATGATATGCAGCGGAAGATAAACTACACTAGACAGGCCATAGTCAAGTAAGCATTGTAATGAAAGCACGAAGACTAATAGCAGCTAGGTAGTACAGATCGGAATGGAAGACAGTATGAAGCCAAATAGGTAATAGTCTTCACACAGTTAAGTCAACCAGATCAGACAAACAGGCAATGACTTCACGAAGACAAGTGAAATGTAAAGGAGGTAGAGGATAGAACTAGTAGCTTGGTGAAGACAAGAATTTGGTAGACCAGTTCCACTTGCTGTGACAACTGTACGTCTGGTTAGGGAGGCTGCGATTTAACTCAGAAGACACGTCTTCACCTTATTCCCCCTGAGCTAAGGACACCCAGTCCTCACCTGTAACACCCCATGTCATTAGCCATAGTGATCACTTTTGATAATGACAAGTCAGCTAGTTTAACAGTGCATAATCGTCATTTGCATCATATTGCATTTCAGCTCCTAGTTCAAACTTCAATTAAATTCAAAGTGGAAAATAAGAGTTATTCAAAGTAGAAACTAAAATGTTCATTAAATAACAAATATTCCAGAGATCATTCAAAAATTGAAACCAACATTATTGGAATTGGGTAAGTGACTCAAACATCCTCAAACAGTGACTAAACACAATATTTATTAACCTTTTATTTAATCTAAATTAAATATGAAATTATGTTTTGCCCAAATTAGTTTTTGGAGTTAGGGTATAATGCACTGCTAATTATGAGCTAGGTCACTGATTTTGTAAAAGTCATTTTGTGGCCTAACTATTTACAAAACAGAAAATAAGAGAAAAGAGAAATAAGAAAAAGACAAAAGACAAAAGAAAATAAAAGAAAAACAAAACCCCCCCTGGCCCAACTGGGCCATGGCCCAGCCAGGCCGGCCCACTCCCTCGCCCCTGGCCTATATGGCCTCCCCTGGCGCCCCAAACCCTAACCCCTCCCACTCGCCCCCGATCCCCTTTCCCCCCTGGATCTGGTGCGCCCCCGACGCCACCCCGTGCCCGATGCCGTCGCCGCCTCGACCCCATCGCTGGACCTCGCCTCCTCGCCTCTCCATCGCCGGCCAACCCCGAGCCTCGCCGCCCCTCTCCCCACGAACGCTGGTGAGGGCCATGCCCTCCCCCGTCTTCCCCTCTGCACCGCGCCCGCGCCTCGCTCGCCCCGCTCCGCCGCACCGGCACGCGCTCACCGTGCCCCGTGCTCACCGCGCCCGAATCATCCTCGCCGTGCACCCGCCTCTGCGTGGCCGCGCCCCGTCGAGGCTTCCGCACGCACGCGCGCGCCTGCCTCTCGCCCCGCTCTCGCTGGACCCGCCCTGGCCGCGCCTTGGCTGCCCCCTGCCGCCACTCTCCCTTCGCCGTGCAGCCCTGCTGTTGCTGCCCCACTATGGGCGCCGCTCGCCGCGCGTCCGTGCCGTTCCACCGGCGCATCGCCGTGTGGCCCTGCACCGGCCCGGCCGCGCCACCACCTCCAGCCGCCGCTGCGCGCCCTGCTCCGATCCACCGCCGTGGCCGGCGCTCCAATGGGTGGCCACGGGCGCACGCCTGGGAGCCCGCTACCCGCAGCGCACCCACGCCCGTGCGCCCGCTAAGGCCACAGGGGCCACAGACAGCTGGGCCCCACCTCCCCCCTGTGACAATGACAAGTGGGGCCCTAGCCACAGAACGTTTAAAAAATGAAAAAGGATTAATAAAATTATTAATTAATTAATTAGTGAATTAATTAAGTTAATTACTCTGTTTAATTAATCTAATTAATTAGTTAGTTTAATTAAACTGTAATTAGATTAACTAAACCCTAATTAGACTAAACAGACACTGACAGGTGGGACCCACACGTCAGTTTGACCCAGTCAACGCCCAGTTGACCACTGACGTCATGCTGATGTCAGCCTACACTGTTTCGGATAATGTTGATTTAAAATAAATAAATAAATTCAGAAAATGATTAAAACTTCAGAAAATCATATAAAATAATCCGTAGCTCAGGAAAATAATTTATATATGAAAGTCGCTTAGAATTTCGATACGAATCTAAATACGCCCTCCGTATTCCTGTCAGATGCCCCTAGCTAGATGAACATGGAACTTTTAGACCGAATTCGATAAATGAATAGTGCCCAACTTTAATTAAATAAATCCGAATAAATTCCTAAATTAACTAAATCATTTAGATAGGCAATAGAACACCCCGGCATAGCATTTAGGCATGTCATACAAATTGTTTGCATTTTTGCTGTGAATTTATTGTTTCTTCCCCCCTCCTTCTCTCTTGATAGACGCCGAGACCGACGACGTTGGAGCTGAGTACGACTACGCTACAAACGAGCAGCCCGTTGACGACCCCTCTTTATTGCCAGAGCAACCAGGCAAGCCCCCCCCCTTGAGCATCCAGATATCACCCATTCCATTTCTCCTGCTTGCATTAGATTTTGCTACTGTTAATATTTGCTCCTATTCTGATGCATAGCCTGCTTTTGTAACCTGTTTATTGTTACCTTACCCGCCTATGTTAAACTACTTAGTATAGGTTGGTAGTGAGCCATCAGTGACCCCACCACCTTACCCTTGTTGCCCCTGCTTGATCATCGATGACTCGACCAGTGTGATCATCGACCAGAGACCGACACATGACTTCACCACCCTTAGTTGTACAACTCTGCATAGTTACTATCGAGTACCGAGGGTGATTCCTCGGGTTTTCCCCTTTGATGTTATGACCACATGGTTACTTTGATCTTTGTTACAGGCGGGTCGACCCTGATGGGTACCCGCAGGGGATCTATGATGTCGGGTGTGCCGGAAGGGCACTCGAGTGTGATATTGTGGCGGAGCTTCAGAAACTCTGATTGTCTCCGCGTGTTACCAAATGAGCATATCGGAATTGGGTGTTTGATCTGAGTGGGTCGACGTGCCCTATACGCACTACCACCACGCGGGATTATGGTTTATGGGGCCCTCTACGTCGTACGTTTCTCCCGAAAGCTCTTCAAACGTCACAGTTCACTGTGCAGGCTGATTGTTGGGATTGGGCTCGATACTTCACTGACGAGTTCAGTGTCGCGCCTGCACCCCGGCCAGCCACACAACGCGCAGGGTGCCCAGGGCGATGGCCCAAGACCTCTGGGTGCATAGGTTAGTCCGGCGTGCTGACCTCTCTGCTAAGCCTAGGTAGGGCATTGCTTCATGTTGATCTCCCGAGGCTGGGCAATACCCAGCAAGTGTGTCCGGCCAGAGGTGATCGAGCGTGTTGGGTAACAGTAGTGCACCACTGCAGGGATGAATAATCTATCGATAGCTGGTCCTACGGTAAAGGACGCTCAGTTTGTATATCCCGATCTACTACTTGAACTGGATACTTGTTACTTAATTGAAGCTTCGGGATCACTTTCTCGCTGGGAGTCGAGGAAGGATCTCTAGGCTTTGCTTCAACATGTTTGTTTAATAAAATGCTATTCTACTCTCTTCTATTGCTGCAAGATGGTGGCTTCGTGAAGATGCTTGAAGATGCTAGTATTCGGTAGGACTAGGCCTTCTCTCTATTCTGGCATTTCTGCAGCCCAGTCCACATATATAGCCTTTCTCCTTTGATAATGTTGCATATGTAGTGTAGATCCTTGCTTGCTAAGTACTTCAGATGAGTACTCACGGTTGCTTTGTTACTTCTTTTTCCCCATACCCCACTTTGATGATACATCAGATGATGGAGCCCCGGAGCTAGATGCCACCTCAGGAGCTTACTACCAGGAGGGTCCCGACGGCACGTACTACTGGATCGAGCTAGCCGACTAGGAGTAGGATCGGAGGCTCCCAGGCAGGAGGCCTTCGCCTTTCAATCTAGAGTCGTTGTTTGTGCTAGCCTTCTTAAGGCAAACCTTCGTTAACTATGTCTGTTCTCAGATATTATTTGTATGACTGACTTATGTATTCGGATCCTCGTGATCCCTGGTCTGTAATATTGTGGATCTCCGTTTAATTGTGTTAGAGTTGTGTTGTGATATCTTCCCGTGAGTCCCTGTGCTTGATCGTGCATGTTTGCGTGTATGATTAGTGCATGATTGAGTCGGGGGCTTCACAAGTTGGTATTAGAGCCGACTGCCTGTAGGAAGCCCCCTTCCAAATTCCTTGGTCGAAGTTGAGTCTAGATATCAAAAAACTAATTTACTAACTTGGCTGTGTGGCTTACGGGCCCACGTCGCCAACTGGGTGGTATTAGGATCTTTTATTCCTCGTCTATACTTTGGGACTCTGATCTCTCTTCTATTCGGGTTAAATAAATTTTACTAACGCCGACACTTAGGATCTCGTAAATCCTGTCTACCCGGAGAGCTGGATATCGGTGCGATTTCCCTGTCATTGATCTGATTAGTCTGATAATCATTTTCCTTTCCATTGTTTTGTTTAACCTTTCTCTTCGAGTTGTATTATACTTCTCATTGTCATGCTGACGTGATAGCACCTGACGTTACTGTCGAAATTAAAGGGATGGAATTCCTTGCCTCACCCATTGTTTTGAAATCTTCCAACATAGACCTCATCCTCGGAATGGATTGGTTGCAAACTCATATAGCTTCGATCAATTGTGCCACTAAAGTCGTCCAACTTTTTCACCCCTCCGATGAGATAGTGAACTACACCGCCCGAATTACTCGGAACGCCGAAGCTCAGATATATGCCCTGAATGCTTTGAACGCCTCACCTCTGGAAGGAATCGAGAACGTTCCTGTCGTTCGAGATTTTCCGGACGTCTTTCCGGAAGAACTTCCAGGAATACCCCCGGTTAGAGCTGTCGAGTTTGTCATTGAACTGAAGCCTGGCACTACCCCTATTGCGATGCGTCCTTATAAGATGCCGCCGCATGAACTCCTTGAGCTTAAGGAAGAAATGGCAAGTCACTTAAGAAAGGTTTCATCCGCCCCAGTTCCTCTGCTTGGGGAGCACCTTCACTCTTCGTTAAGAAGAAGGATCGAACTAACCGATTGGTTCAAGATTACCGGCCCATTAACCAAGACACAATCCAGAATAAATACCCACTGCCCCGGATCAATGATCTTTATGACCAGCTTGCTGGATCCTCTATGTTTTCTAAACTCGACTTGAGGTTAGGTTATCATCAGATCCGTGTTCGCGAAGAGGATATTCCGAAGACTGCCTTTGTTACTCGATATGGCTCTTATGAGTACTGTCATGTCATTTGGCTTAACAAATGCTCCAGCAACCTTCTCCCGGTTTATGAACTATATCTTCATGGATTACCTCAACAAATTCATCGTGGTTTATTTGGATGATATCCTTATATATTCCAAGAATGAAGAAGAACATGCTAAACATCTTCGGCTTGTATTAGAGAAGCTACGAGAACATCAGTTGTATGCTAAATTCTCCAAGTGTGAATTCTGGTTATCTGAAGTGACCAACCTTGGTCATGTGATTTCCAAGAATGGCATTGCTGTTAACCCGGAACGAGTTCAGGCTATTCTTGACTGGACTCCCCCGAAGAATGTTAAGCAAGTCATAAGTTTTCTCGGACTCGCTAGTTATTGTCGTCGATTCGTTGAGAATTTTTCCAAGATTGCAAAGCCACTTACTGACCTGCTCCACAAAGGTGTTAAATTTGAGTGCACAGAAAAATGTCAAGAAAGCTTTCAGACACTAAAAGATAAGTTAACATCTGCCCCAGTGCTAGCACCCCCGGATTCCCAAAAGGATTTCGTGATATACTGTGATGCATCTCGTCGAGGATTAGGCTGTGTCCTAATGCATGAGCGCAAAGTGATTGCTTATGCCTCTCGATAATTGCGTCCTCATGAAGAAAATTACCCAGTGCACGATCTCGAACTTTCTGCGGTTATTTATGCTCTGAAGCTATGGCGACATTACCTTCTCGGTAATCGTTGCGAGATATACACGGATCATCAGAGTTTGAAGTATTTATATACTCAACCAGATCTTAACCTTCGACAACAAAGATGGCTTGAGACAATTGCCGATTATGATATGAATATCTCATACACCCCTGGCAAGGCTAATGTAATGGCCGATGCTTTGAGTCGCAAGGCTTATTGCAACAATCTTATGGTTCAGGAAGCACAACCTACGCTTTATAAAGAACTTCGCAAGTTGAACCTCCATATTGCTCCACAGGGTTATCTCAATACCCTGGTTGTTGAACCAGATTTAGAACACAGCATTAAGACTAAGCAACGGTATGACACTGAAGTTGAAAGGATTAAGCGATACCTCGAAAAAGGAAAGCCGTCGGAATTCCATCTTGATAATGATGGGATCCTATTTTTCCAACACCGTCTCTTCATACCCAAATTCAGGGATGAGAGGGAACACGTTATGAAAGAAGCTCATGACACTCCTCTGTCAATTCATCCTGGTAGCACAAAGATGTATCGTGATATTTGTCAGCTTTACTGGTGGCCTAATATGAAGCGAGACATTGCTCGTTATGTTTCTGAGTGTGACGTTTGCCGCTGCATTAAAGCAGAACATCAAAGTCCTGCTGGAACTCTGCAACCCCTTGATATTCCTGAATGGAAATGGGACAAGGTCCCACTACTAGGAAAAGGCCTGCTAGTGGCGCACCAGTTTTGCCTACTAATGGCGCACTACTGGTGCGCCACTAGCACCACGCCATTAGAATTAAATACTAATGGCGCACCCCTGGTGCGCCATTAGTATCTGGTATACTAATGGCGCACCCATTAGTATGCCTCCCGGGGGCCATATGTACTTTGTGCTCTGGGTTACTAATGGCGCACTTCTATGTGGTGCGCCATTACTAAGTCAGATAGTAATGGCGCACCACATAGAAATGCGCCATTACTAACAAATATTTTTTTCAATTTTTTTTCAATTTTTTTTTCAATTTTTTTTTTCGTTTTTTTCTTAATCTCGGGTCACTATGGCTTAATCTTGGGTCAATATGCTTAATCTCAAGTCAAATCGCACTAAGTGGTCAAACTTCCTAGAAGGTCACCTATCCTCACACTACTCCAGCCCGAGCACGCTTAACTTTGCAGTTCTATCCAACCCCAGCACCACCTCACTTAACAAGCACTTGTTGATATATCTATGATATCAATCCTATTAAACCTTGTTGATGTCTAGGACTTTGTTCATGTTCATTAGTGTGATGAAATTTTGAAAAAATATTTCAAACTTCCCGGTCATATTACGTATCATATTTTGAAAAAAAAATTTCCAAAAAAAAAATTGGAAACCAATTTTTTTTTCTGTTACTAGTGGCGCACCTAGCAAATGGTGTGCCACTAGTAAGTTTGATTTTTTTTCCATTTTTTCCCCTCTAGATCTTAAAAGCTCCGTATCTTCGTTCTATTAGGTTTTTTGGGATTCTGAAAATGTTTAACGGGGTTCCCCCGGTTAAATTCGGATGTAACTTTTCGAGTAGATGATTTTTCATATAAAAAACTTTTTCATCGGAGTTCGTATGCAAAAGTTATGCCCATTTTACAAATTCTCGAGAGATTTTGCAAAAAAGTCGAAAATTCATGTTTGTAAATTTTGCTAACAACTAGACCACATATCACATGGGAATCTTATTTTCTTTTATTTTTTTGACATTTCTATCATTTTCTTTTATTTTTTTGAAACTGAAAAGGCGGTCCATGGGGGGGGGGGTGCATTTGGTGAATAAATTGTAAGACCCAGAAAGTTAATAATGGCGTACCACGTAACAGGTGCGCCATTAGTAACCTTGGTTACTAATGGCGCACCTGTTACGTGGTGCGCCATTACTAGTTTTGCAAAAAAAATAAAAATAAAATATTTAGTAGTGGCGCACGAGTGGATAGTGCGCCATTACTAGTTTGAACTAGTAATGGCGCACTGTACCCAGGTGCGCCATTACTAGTTTTGAAAAAAAAAGAAAAAAAAATTTGTTAGTAGTGGCGCACGGAGTGTGTGGTGCGCCATTACTAGTTAAAACTAGTAATGGCGCACTTTGGCATAGTGCGCCATTAGTATTTTTGGAAAAAAAAATTATTACTAGTGGCGCACCATGTGTCTGGTGCGCCATTAGTGTCTTTCACACTAATGGCGCATCAACACATGGTGCGCCACTGCTATATAGTAGTGGCGCACCACATGTCTGGTGCGCCATTAGTGGCCATATCATCTATAGCCCTTTTCCTAGTAGTGTCCAAATGGATTTCATTACTGGTTTTCCCAGATCTCAGAAGGGTCATGATGCTATCTTTGTCGTCATTGACCGATTCTCAAAGGTTGCTCACTTTCTGCCAGTTAAGGAGACAATCACTGCTAGTCAGTTAGCAGACTTGTATGTTTCCCGAATTGTGTCACTCCACGGCGTTCCGTTGGAGATCAGTTCTAATCGTGGCAGCCTCTTCACCTCCAGATTCTGGAATAATTTCCAAGAAGCTATGGGAACTCATCTGTCATTCAGCACCGCCTTTCACCCTCAGTCACAGGGTCAAGTCAAACGAGTTAATCAAGTGCTCGAAGACATGCTTCGAGCTTGCGCCATCTCCTTCGGTAAGAAATGGGAAGAATCTCTCCCGTATGCCGAATTCTCTTACAACAATAGCTATCAAGCTAGTCTGAAGATGGCACCGTTTGAAGTTCTTTACGGACGTAAGTGTCAAACCCCTCTGAATTGGTCAGAAACTGGGGAACGCTCACTCGTCGGACCGGACATTGTTCAGCAAGCAGAAGAACAAGTCCGCATCGTCCGTGAACATCTGAAAGCTGCTCAGTCTCGTTAGAAGAGCAACTATGACCGAAAGCACCAGGAAATGGTCTATCAACCTGGCGAGCAAGCTTACCTCCGCGTCACTCCATTGAAAGGCACTCGTCGGTTCGGAATCAAAGGCAAGTTAGCTCCTCACTATATTGGCCAGTTCCGTATTCTTGCTCGTCAAGGAGAAGTGGCCTATCAATTGCAATTGCCGCCAAATCTTTCTCAAGTGCATGATGTTTTTCATGTATCCCAACTCCGTCGCTGCTTCAAGGATCCTATTCGAGCTGTGGATCACGAAATGCTTGAATTACGGGAAGATCTGTCTTATCCAGAATATCCCATCCGTGTTCTTGATCAAGCTGAACGCCGGACTCGTCAAAAGTCAATCAAATTCCTCAAGGTTTAGTGGTCAAATCATTATGAAGATGAAGCCACTTGGGAACGCGAGGATCGTCTTCGTGAAGAATACCCCGCTTTCTTCCAGTCTTCCTCTTAATTCTTGGGACGAGAATTCTTGATAGATGAGGAGAATTGTAACACCCCATGTCATTAGCCACAGTGATCACTTTTGATAATGACAAGTCAGCTCGTTTAACAGTGCATAATCGTCATTTGCATCATATTGCATTTCAGCTCCTAGTTCAAACTTCAATTAAATTCAAAGTGGAAAATAAGAGTTATTCAAAGGAGAAACTAAAATGTTCATTAAATAACAAATATTCCAGAGATCATTCTAAAATTGAAACCAACATTATTGGAATTGGGTAAGTGACTCAAACATCCTCAAATAGTGACTAAAGACAATATTTATTAACCTTTTATTTAATCTAAATTAAATATGAAATTATGTTTTGCCCAAACTAGTTTTTGGAGTTAGGGCATAATGCACTGCTAATTATGAGCTAGGTCACTGATTTTGTAAAAGTCATTTTGTGGCCTAACTATTTACAAAACAGAAAATAAGAGAAACGAGAAATAAGAAAAAGACAAAAGAAAATAAAACAAAAGAAAAGAAAAACAAACCCCCCTGGCCCAACTGGGCCACGGCCCAGCCAGGCCGGCCCACTCCCTCGCCCCTGGCCTATATGGCCTCCCCTGGTGCCCCAAACCCTAACCCCTCCCACTCGCCCCCCCCGATCCCCTTTTCCCCCCTGGATCTGGCGCGCCCTCGTCGCCACCCCGCGCCCGACGCCGTCGCCGCCTCGCCCCCGTCGCCGGACCTCGCCTCCTCGAATCTCCATCGCCGGCCGACCCCGAGCCTCGCCGCCCCTCTCCCCACGAACGCTGGTGAGGGCCCCGCCCTCCCCCGTCTCCCCCTATGCACCGCGCCCGCGCCTCGCTCGCCCCGCTTCTCCGCACCGGCACGCGCTCACCGCGGCCCGTGCGACCTTTGTGCCGTGCTCACCGCGCCCGAATCGTCCTTGCCGTGCGCCCGCCTCTGCGTGGCCGCGCCCCGTCGCGGCTCCCGCACGCATGCGCGCGCCTGCCGCTCACCCCGCTCGCGCTGGACCCGCCCTGGCCGCGCCTTGGCTGCCCCCTGCCGCCACTCTCCCTTCGCCGTGCAACCCTGTTGTTGCTGCCCCAGTGCGGGCACCGCGCGTCCGCACCGTTCCGCCGCCGCATCGCCGTATGGCCCCGCACCGGCCCGGCCGCGACACCACCTCCAGCCGCCGCTGCGCCGCCCTGCTCCGATCCACCGCCGTGGCCGACGCTCCACTGGGTGGCCATGGGCGCACGCCCGAGCGCCCGCTGCCCATAGCGCACCCGCGCCCGTGCCCAACGCCCGTGCGCCCGCTAAGGCCACAGGGGCCACAGACAGCTGGGCCCTACCCCCCCTATGACAATGAGAAGTGGGGCCCCAGCCACAGAACGTTTAAAAAAAATGAAAATGGATTAATAAAATTAATAATTAATTAATTAGTGAATTAATTAAGTTAATTACTCTGTTTAATTAATCTAATTAATTAGTTAGTTTAATTAAACTGTAATTAGATTAACTAAACCCTAATTAGACTAAACAGACACTGACAGGAGGGACCCACATGTCAGTTTGACTCAGTCAACGCCCAGTTGACCGCTGACGTCATGATGACATCAGCCTACACTGTTTTGGATAATGTTGATTTAAATTAAATAAATAAATTTAGAAAATGATTAAAACTTTAGAAAATCATATAAAATAATCCGTAGCTTAGATGAAAATAATTTATATATGAAAGTCGCTCAGAATTTCGATACGAATCTAAATACGCCCTCTGTATTCCTGTCAGATGCCCCTAGCGAGATGAACATGGAACTTTTAGACCGAATTCGACAAATGAATAGTGCCCAACTTTAATTAAATAACTCCGGATAAATTCCTAAATTAACTAAATCATTTAGATAGGCAATAGAACACCCCGGCATAGCATTTATGCATGTCATACATATTTTTGCATTTTTGCTGTGAATTTATTGTTTCTTCCCCCCTCCTTCTCTCTCGATAGACGCCGAGACCGACGACGTTGCAGCTGAGTACGACTACGCTACAGACGAGCAGCCCGTTGACGACCCCTCTTTCTTGCCAGAGCAACCAGGCAAGCCCCCCCCCTTGAGCATCCAGATATCGCCCATTCCATTTCTCCTGCTTGCATTAGATTTTGCTACTGTTAATGTTTGCTCCTATTCTGATGCATAGCCTGCTTTTGTAACTAGTTTATTGTTACCTTACCCGCCTATGTTAAACTGCTTAGTATAGGTTGGTAGTGAGCCATCAGTGACCCCACCACCTTACCCATGTTGCCCCTACTTGATCATCGATGACTCGACCAGTGTGATCGTCGACCAGAGACTGACACATCACTTCACCCCCCTTAGTTGTACAACTCTGCATAGTTACTATCGAGTACCGAGGGTGATTCCTCGGGTTTTCCCCTTTGATGTTATGACCACATGGTTACTTTGACCTTTGTTACAGGCGGGTCGACCCTGATGGGCACCCGCAG
Organism: Thinopyrum elongatum; assembly: GCA_011799875.1. NCBI lineage: Eukaryota > Viridiplantae > Streptophyta > Magnoliopsida > Poales > Poaceae > Thinopyrum > Thinopyrum elongatum. Next base: position 412,082,402 of record CM022297.1, on the reverse strand, counting down.
GGGATCTATGATGTCGGGTGTGCCGGAAGGGCACTCGAGTGTGATATTGTGGCGGAGCTTTAGAAACTCTGATTGTCTCCGCGTGTTACCAAATGAGCATATCGGAATTGGGTGTTTGATCTGAGTGGGTCGACGTGCCCTATACGCACTACCACCACGCGGGATTATGGTTTATGGGGCCCTCTACATCGTACGTTTCTCCCGAAAGCTCTTCAGACGTCACGGTTCACCGTGCGGGCTGATTGTTGGGATTGGGCTGGATACTTCACTGACGAGTTCAGTGTCGCGTCTGCTCCCCGGTCAGCCACGCAACGCGCAGGGTGCCCAGGGCGATGGCCCAAGACCTCTGGGTGCATAGATTAGTCCGGCGTGCTGACCTCTCTGCTGAGCCTAGGTAGGGCGTTGCTTCATGTTGATCTCCCGAGGCCGGGCATTACCCAGCAAGTGTGTCCGGCCAGAGGTGTTCGAGCGTGTTGGGTAACAGTAGTGCACCCCTGCAGGGATGAATAATCTATCGATAGCCGGTCCTACGGTAAAGGACGCTCAGTTTGTATATCCCGATCTACTACTTGAACTGGATACTTGTTACTTAATTGAAGCTTCGGGATCGCTTTCTCGCTGGGAGTCGAGGAAGGATCTCTAGGCTTTGCTTCAACATGTTTGCTTAATAAAATGCTATTCTACTCTCTTTTATTACTGCAAGATGGTGGCTTCGTGAAGATGCTTGAAGATGCTAGTCTTCGGTAGGACTAGGCCTTCTCTCTATTCTGGCATTTCTGCAGCCCAGTCCACATGTACAACCTTTCTCCTTTGATAATGTTGCATATGTAGTGTAGATCCTTGCTTGCTGAGTACTTCAGATGAGTACTCACGGTTGCTTTGTTACTTCTTTTTCCCCATACCCCACTTTGATGATACATCAGACGATGGAGCCCCGGAGCTAGATGCCACCTCAGGAGCTTACTACCAGGAGGGTCCCAATGACACGTACTACTGGATCGAGCCAGCCGACCAGGTGTAGGATCGGAGGCTCCCAGGTAGGAGGCCTTCGCCTTTTGATCTAGTGTCATTGTTTGCGCTAGCCTTCTTAAGGCAAACCTTGGCTAACTATGTCTGTTCTCAGATATTATTTGTATGACTGGCTTATGTATTCGGATCCTCGTGATCCCTGGTCTGTAATATTGTGGATCTCTGTTTAATTGTGTTAGAGTTGTGTTGTGATATCTTCCCGTGAGTCCCTGTGATTGATCGTGCATGTTTGCGTGTATGATTAGTGCACGATTGAGTCGGGGGCGTCACATCGCCCAATCACTCTGGTAAGTCTTCAAGGTAGACTTCCAAACCTTCACACACTCCGTTCACCGGTGATCCACAATGACTCTTGGATCCTCAGAACGTGACGCCTAACCGGCTGGAGGATACACAGTCCTCAAGTGTAACAAGTCTTCAGGTCACTCGGACAGAAAGACTTCAGTGATGCCCAACACTCTTTGGCTCTGGGTGTTTTGGGATTTGTCCTCGCAAGGATCTCTCTCTCAAAGGCTTCGGAGGTGGGTTGCTCTCAAATGACAAAATCCGTGCACTATCTCTGACCAGCCACCAATTTATGGTGTAGGGGTGGGGTATTTATAGCCAGGAGGCAACCCGACATGATATGTCTGAAATGACCCTGGGTCACTAAGGAACCGACACGTGTCCAATGGTCGGATTTCAAACACACGTGATAGCTTGGCTTGGGATACAAGCAAAGCTGACTCATCCAACTCTGGATAAGATTTGCTCTCATTGTCTTCACTTGAATGCAGCTGACTCATCCAACTCTGGTTGAGCATCACGTCAGTCTTCTGGCTTTGTTCACTTGGACCCCACTTAACAGTACGGTGGTTCCTATGACTAAATAAAGAAGAAAATGAAACTACATAAGAAACTATGTCTTCGCACTCCATAGTCTTCAAGTGAATGTCTTCACACGTCATTATCTTCGACGTGAATGTCTTCACGAACCACCATTGTCTTCAATGTCTTCATACATTTTTAGGGGCCATCTCTGGTAGGTAAACCGAATCAATGAGGGCCTATTACCTGTGTTATCCTGCAATTCTCACAAACACATTAGTCCCTCAACCACGTTTGTCATCAATACTCCAAAACCAACTAGGGGTGGCACTAGATGCACTTATAATCTCCCCCTTTTTGGTGATTGATGACAAACTGGTTGAAGTTTTCAACGGGGATAAAAATATCTGTAAGTTAAAGAATGCGGTCATTGGCTTCATGAAGATGAAGGGGCTCCCCCTGAAGATGTGCATATAGGTATTTTTCCTTTGAATGCAAATGCACATGGCAGGTTCTGCTTTGTGGAGATCTCCCTTACTTCATGAAGACAATTCATCGTGCATACAAAAATGTAATGAAGATAATGACATGCACAATGAGAAATGGGCATCTGCAGTATGCGGAATTTATCATCGCAATAAAATATAGCATCAAAAGTGGCAGACGACCATCGAGGTTTAAGGGTTACAACTCAAAACCAACAGTTCAAGAACGAGAGTTGTAAAACTTAGCAAAAAATAAGCACCAGGCCCATATAGACCCGCTTGAAGACTATCAACTCATAAGCTTCTCCCCCTTTTGTTAGGAATGACCAAAAAGGAGTGAAGACATAGAGTGTCTAAGTGTTCCCAGGCGGTGTTGGTGTAGATGTTGGGGCAGTAGGGTCGACGGTGGAGTTGGGCGGTGCAGAGGGGCCTAATGCAGAATCGTGATGCGGTGAAGCCATAGCTGGTGAAGTGGTGTTGTCCTCTTCATCAATGACTCGCGCAACAATAGTTGGAGCCGTAGATGAATACTCAGAATCTTCAATGGAAGGAGTTGGACGCCAATTTGCTGATTGTGGAGGCCTAGAGTCAAACTTGAAGCATTCAGTGAAGCCATCAGCTCGTAGATCGTCTTCAGAACAGAGCATTGTGAGGCTCTTCCAGGCTCGCCGACAGGCTTCATGAGCAACAAGGGAGTTCTTGGTAGCAAGTTTGCGAATGCGGTTGACACCCACTAGGAGACTTTGCATCTGGCGCTTCATCCAGTCATGGTGCCTATCCTATTTTTGATGAAGTGATACAAGAAGCTCTCTGTCTTTCAGAACTTGAGCACGCTTTCTGAGGCCTGTGGGCTACTGTGCTGGCTGTTGCATCAGTGTTGGCACGATGCGGCAGCCTGAGGTGACCTGCAAGAGGACTAGCAATAGTAGTGGTTGGGTTTGGCATATGAATCCCTTCAAGTGGTTGAGTGAAGCTTTGGATGGCAACATTGTCTTCGCGAACAGGCTTCTTTGCAGGCTCAGGATATATGGCTTCATGAGACATATCCACTTCAGGCAGAAAGACAACATGGTTGCGCGCCGAAGCTTGATAGTTGATGGTGGAGTGAAGCTTAATCATCCGCATGACCCATGGAGCATAGAATTTGAGGCCAAACAGATCAATGCCTAAAGCTGCCAACTGGCGGATGAAGAAGTCTTGAGTATTGAATCTGATGCCATTGATGATGTAGAAGACCAATGTCTCCATAGTGCCTTCAATCTTGGCTTGAGGAGAATGCCCCTTAATTGGCCATAGAGTATGCCTCAGTATGTGATAGATAGTGCGGGGCAGATACTCGAGGTCATTGACATAGAACTCCTTGGGGTATTCAGCATCAACTGGCAATGGCTTCATCATCCTGAGCATTTGACTCATGTTGGGCTCAGGCTTCTGGAAGATGCTCTGCAATTCTTGTTCATATCACTGGCAACCTGGTTCATACAGATCACTAGGAGTGGGTAGGGAAGTGAGCTCGATGATGTCTTGAGCTTTGGCTTCATGATGGACATCACCTGACATCCACTCAAGGACCCATGTCTTCGGATCCCTGTTGTAGCCTGATATATGGAGAGTGGCAAAGAATTGCAGCAGTAGTTCTTCATTCCAATGCTCCTTGTCGACGATAAATGGGAGCAAGCCAACTTCACAGAAGCAGTCAAGAGCTTCCTCAAGGAAGGGGAGTCCAGCAATGGCATCACAGCACAGGCGCTTGTGGGGAAAGATCCTGTCCTGGTTGTATAAGATGCAAGAGTAATAGCTTCGCTGCTGGTGGCTCCAGAACCTGTCAGAGGAGATCTTTGGCTTCCTGTATGGATTCTTGGCCGAGTAAAAGAATGTGTTATGCTCCCTGAAGCTGAGCACACTGAAGGAGCCTTGTGTGGTAACGGCACTTGGAAGCCTTGGCAACCTGGGCTTTGGCTTATGCGTCTGAGGCCTCTGCTCCACATGATAGTCATATTGGGGACCAGGAGCAGTTGGAGGCGTGAGGATGGGCCACTTGACAATCACAAGCTCACCATGATTGAACGCCCATTCCATAGTGTGAGGTACAGGAGGAGCAGCAGCCACATCCGAGGTGGATGGCTGCACATTGTCTTCAGTGGCATCATTGGTTTTGGGCTGTACATTATCTTTAGCCATGACAACATCATTGGCTTCATTAGTGGTGGTATTGGCAGCCGTATTTGCCGCAACTTCAATGGCTTCAGGAATTGGGGGGTCTGGCACAAACACATCTTCATTCACAACTGGTACAGTGGTAGGGGGAATAACTTCACGTTCTTCTTTGTTTTCATCGGCTGATGTAGCCAGAATATCTTCAGCCTCTTTGGCTTCAGACTCTTGAGTAGTGACTGAAGGGATGGCTTTAGAGAACACTTGACGTGCTACTGATCTTGTGGCTTGCCCATCTTCTTCAGGTATACTTGACATGGAGACCGAGGGCCTAGGGCCTCTGTGAAGCCTTCGGAAAGATGGCGACGCCTTTGGTGAGGGAGTGGTCTTCTCCATGTCTTCAGGAGTGTCTTGCGGGGTCTCAATCACGGGTGTAGTGACTTGAGCCAGTGGTCTGCGAGGTATGACTTCATGCAACGGGGAGTTGGGGTGTTGCTCTTCCCAGAACTCATCATGTGCGATTGGTGTCGTGGGACCGCCAATGCTTATCTGTTCTGCTTGATGGAGCAGGCGATGATACCGGCTTGGGCATAATCTGGGGAAACTGAGGAAGGACTTCATCATCATCAACATTGTCTTCATGACCAATGTCTTCAGATGCGGTGGAGTCAGCAGCTGGAATATCTTCAGACACATGAACCTCTGTGGTAGCAGGCTCATGAACAACTAGGCTGCGCTCGCGGTTGGAGGAAGCAGGTAGGGCAACAGAAATGGGTTCAACAAGCAGTGGCTCTGGTGGTGCGGTTTGGTCCTTTCTTGAAGACCTTGAAGGCTTAGTCTTCAGCTTCTTCTTGGAGGGAGCAGCATTAGAGGCTTCATGATGCTTTCGCCTCTTGGCCTCAGCCTCAGCCTGCTTAGTCTTCTTCCTTTAAGAAGTAGTTGATGGGACCTTTGGCTTCGAGCCAGTCATGCTGGCAGGGAAGACAATGGTTGGTCTTTCCTGCCATGGAGCTTCGGTTTCAGCTTCAGCGGGCTTCTTCTTCTTAGAATCTAGCTTGGGGTCAATGCCAGGATGCCCAAGTGCTTTCCTTTTCAGAGCTTCATTATGAGCCTGAACGCACTTTGCAGCATAGAGCTTGAGATGCTCTTTGGAGCCTTTGGCTACATCACGACGCTTTTGAAACTCAGCCTTGAGGTCAGCCATCATTTTCTTGAAATTCTGAACATCTGTGACGCTCAGTTTGGCCATGTGCTTCTTGAAGACAGCCTTTTCATGGTCAATCTTGTTTTTCTGCTCAATGAACTTTTGAGCAATGGCCAGCTCCTTGGCAATGTAGCCCTGAAATGTCACGCTGATGCCAATTGGAAGCTGCAAATCATCGATGGTAAGGGATGTATCTTCAAACCATTCATCAATGAAGTTGTTGAGAATGTCAGCGTCAAACAGTGGCAGATTATTGAAGATTTTGGCTTCCTGTTTGCTCTTGATCAGCATCTCAAGGGCATCATCATCAGTATCCTCATCGCTAGATAGATCGATAATATCTTCATCATTGCGAAGAATGCTTGCTGGAGTAAGAGCTTGCCCTGAGATCTTCTTGGGCTTCTTGGAGGTGCAAAACAGGTCCTCAGACTGCACACTGGATTCAGGAGGTGCCGACTTCAGTGGCTTCACTCTTGAAGCTTTTGGTGTAGCAGAAGATTTTGAAGCCTTTGCTTGCTTCACAGGCTTTGGGGGCTCTGGAACTTTAGCATGTTCCTCTTCCTCAGCAGCCTCTTCAACACTGGCCCTTTGCTCAGCGATATGTGTGAAAAGCCCATCAAGGCTATTGAAAGGACCAATGAGATTCTGTTCAGCTTCACGGCTGCCATTGGGCCTTGGTCGAGATGGACCCAGGTTGAAGTCAATCCCGAAGTCCTTCTTGTTCTGAACAACAGAGTTCTTGGCATAGTTGTAATTTTCTTCAAAGAGATCATCTTCTCGACACCATCTGAGGCTGGATGGGTCAGCATCTTCAGGCATAGGGCGTCTGACCTTGCAAGGAAAGAAGCCTTTGGCAATGGCTTCAGCCTTGGTCTTGGGATGTAGCTTCTTGTATACAATATCGGCCCATGGTGGCCTCACTGCATTCTTTTCAGCATATTCCGAAGTCACATAATGATACAGAAACCACTGTTCAGCCCAGTACCTGCGAATCCATTGAACTCTGGACTTGCGTTCTGCATAGGTTTCATCAGGATCTGACTTCTACATATCATATAGATCAGGAGGCAGATCCAAGGCAGTATTGTCACGACGTTGTCTGCCACCCTTCTTTCTCGATTTTCCAGAAGCCATTGGATTCAAACTGAAAGGCTTCACAAAAGTTTTTGGCTTCAGGCGACTGGTCAGACAGGAACTGGCTTCAAGTGATTCAATATGATGCTGTAAGAACTCTGCAAATGAATACAGACTATGAGAACCATGGGATTCTCCCACGGACATGTACCTGTGACAGCATTAGAGATGCGAGGGAAGGGGAAGACGTCATATGCATTCTCAGAAGATTTTGAAGATAAATTAGTTTGAAGACATTGACCTCATAGTGTGAAGACATTCACTTATCGATGTGAGTTGGTTCCAGATTTGTACGAATCCATGAATAAGTACAAGTGAGGAATCTAACTTGCTGTGATGTATAAGTGAACATTCTTGCAAATTATGAGATGCAGAAAAGGAAAGATCCAGATTTGGAGGTGTAAAAACAACTTTTGGAAGATGTGGATAGTTCAATAGATCAAATAAACGGTAAAAAGTAAGTTCTTATTTCCCGCACGAAGAACTGCTAGACGAGAAGTAGGGAGGCCGATCAGTCCAATCTCCCGTGCCCTAACTTGGCGATGGAAGACACCTACGGCGGCGGCGGGGGGAAAGATGTCCGCGGCCGGCGTGAAGACGACGTCGGAAAAGTCGTGACAGCGAAGCGCTTCATCTTCGGCGACGACTGATGCTAGCGATGGCGCTAGGGTTTGAGCGAGACGGCGAGGGGAGAGGAAATAATGACCGCAGGGGTGGAGTATTTATAGGAAAGAGGGACGGTGCAGTGTAATTACTCAGGTGCCCTTGGTAGTTCACATCTGAAGGACACGTGGCAAGCATGCAACAGATTGAAGGTTGTGCCACGACCCCACGCGCGCCTGGTTTGTCGGGTGGTCATTCCGGCTTCTCTGTTATTCAGGCAAAAATGATAGAGATAATAAAAGCAGTTTTAATTGTGTGTCTCTATATCTTCAGCTGACAAGGACACAGTGAAGACAATCGACACATGTCAATAGAATGCATATGAAGAGACAGAGAGAATTTGAGAGATAATCACAGAAGGAGTTGGGGTCCGATCACATTCACTCAGCGCAGAAAATGGCAACTTGAAGACATAGCTATAAGTGAATGCTGTAGAGGACAGAACATATATATATATAGATATCAGTGAAGACCAAGTTGAATAATGCAAAGATAAATTATGAAGACAAGGCAATGTTGAAGACAAACCAACTTTGAAGATAATTCAACTTGATGCGAAACAAAAATCTTCAAGAAAGGTTGGTTGTGGTGTTACCCACCGTATAGGAAGTATTAGACCCAGACACGGTGCACAATTATTGTGGCACTCCGAAGTCAAATTCCACATTAATGTATTCACACTCAGAGGGTATGTCTTCATGAATTGAAGAGATATGTTACTTTGTGTGTTGCGCACCTAAGTCATCAAAATGCATAAGCGTTAGGATGTGTGTCCATTCACAGGACATTTGAGGATTCTAAGATATTTAGCTCACACCGCAGCTTGCGAAATCTTTTCTCATCCAAGGGCTTCGTGAAGATATCTGCCAATTGCTCTTCAGTGTTGACGTGAATGATATCAATGTCTTCCTTCAACACATGATCTGTGAGAAAATGATGACGGATCTGAATGTGCTTTGTCTTCGAGTACTGAACTGGATTGTGAGCAATCTTGATGGCGCTTTCATTGTCGCAGTAGAGGGGCACATGCTTCATGTTGATGCCATAGTCCTTGAGGGTTTGCTTCATCCAGTGAAGCTGAGCGCAGCAAGATCCAGCAGCAATGTATTCAGATTCAGCAGTGGAGAGTGATACATAGTTCTGCTTCTTTGAAGACCAATAGACAAGAGATCGTCCAAGAATGTGACATGTGCCTGATGTGGACTTGCGATCAACCTTGTCACCAGCATAATCAACATCTGAGTATCCAACTAGATCAAACTCTGAGCCCTTTGGATACCATAGTCCTAGCATCGGGGTGTGAGCCAAATATCGAAGTATTCGCTTCACCGTGAGGTGATGCGATTCCGTTGGTGCCGCTTGGAATTGAGCACACATGCAAACGCTAAGCATTATATCTGGCCTAGATGCACATAAGTACAATAAAGAACCAATCATGGAGTGGTATACCTTTTGATCTAACTCTTTACCATTGTCGTCGGAGCCCAATTGACCTTTGGTTGGCATTGGCGTCGTGTACCCTTTGCAATCTTGCATTCCAAACTTCTTCAGGCAATCTTTGAGGTATTTTTCTTGTGATATGAAGACGCCATTTCTCTGTTGATGGATTTGAAGACCAAGGAAGAATTTCAGCTCACCCATCATGGACATTTGATATTGCTCTTGCATCATATGACCAAACTCATCACTGTATCTCTTATCAGAGTAGCCGAAGATAATGTCATCCACATAGATTTGGCATACAAACAATTCTCCATCATATGTCTTCTTGAAGAGAGTGGGATCAAGAGAACCAGGTTTGAAGCCTTTGCTCTTCAGGAAGTCTTTGAGTGTGTCATACCAAGCGCGAGGTGCTTGTTTGAGGCCATACAGTGCCTTGTTGAGTTTGTAGACCATATCAGGATGCTTTGGATCTTCAAAACCAGGTGGTTGAGCTACATATACTTCTTCTTCAATTTTGCCATTGAGAAAGGAACTCTTCACATCCATTTAATACAGAAGGATGTTGTTGTGGTTGGCATAGGCTAACAGTATTCGAATGGCTTCGAACCTAGCCACAGGAGCAAAGGTTTCATCGAAGTCAATTCCTTCTACTTGTGTGTAGCCTTGAGCAACGAGACGAGCTTTGTTTCTGACCACTTGACCATGTTCATCTTGCTTGTTGCGGTAGATCCATTTGGTGCCTATTATATTGTGCTTGCGAGGATCAAGATGTTTGACTAGCTCCCAGACATTGTTCAGCTCAAATTGTTGAAGTTTTTCTTGCATAGCTTGAATCCATTCAGGTTCCATGAAGGCTTCATCAACTTTCTTGGGTTCAGATATAGAGACAAATGCAAAGTGTCCACAGAAATTTGCTAGCTGTGTTGCTCTTGATCGAGTGAGGGGACCAGGTGCATTGATACTATCGATGATCTTCTTAATCTGAACTTCATTAGCAACCCAAGGATGAACTGGGCGAAGACTTTGCTCTTGCTAATTGCTATCTTCTTTAGTATTATCTTCAGATTGAGCATTGTCTTCATGTGTAGTAGGTGCTGGGACGACAATCTCCTCTTCTACATGTTCCTCGGTGGGTATGATTTCTCCAGTACCCATCATCTTGATAGATTCACTAGGGGAAGCTTCATCTAGCACATTTGGCAGGTGCTCTCTTTGTGAGCCGTTAGTCTCATCGAACCGCACATCTACAGTTTCAACCACTTTACAGTGAAAGAGGTTGAAGACTCTGTAGGTGTGCGAATCCTTTCCGTAACCAAGCATAAAACCTTCATGTGCTTTCGGTGCAAATTTTGAAGTGTGATATGGATCCTTGATCTAGCACCTAGCACCGAAGACTTTAAAATAGCTTATGTTTGGCTTCTTACTAGTGAGTAGTTCATAAGGTGTCTTCTTAAGAAATTTGTGAAGATAAACTCTCTTGATGATATGGCATGCAGTATCAATGGCTCCAGTCCAGAATTTTCTTGGAGTCTTGTACTCATCAAGCATCGTACGAGCCATCTCAATAAGGGTCCTGTTCTTGCGCTCCATGACGCCATTCTGCTAAGGAGTGTATGGAGCAGAGAGCTCATGAGTGATGCCCAATGTATCAAGATAAGTGTCGAAGCCAGTGTTCTTTAATTATGTGCCATTGTCACTCCTGATGTGCTTGATCTTGATGCCATAGTTGGTCATGGCATGGTTGGCGAAGCGTCTGAAGACATCCTGCACTTCAGTCTTGTAGAGAATTATGTGCACCCAGGTGTATCTTGAATAATCATCAACAATAACGAAGCCATAAAGATGCGCAGTGGTAGTAAGAGTAGAGTAGTGAGTAGGGCCAAATAAGTCCATGTGTAGCAGCTCGAAGGGGCGTGATGTAGTCATGATTGTCTTCGAGGGATGCTTGGCCCTAGTCATCTTCCTGGCTTCACAAGCACCACATAGATGATCCTTCTTGAACTTGACGCCCTCGATGCCAATGATATGGTTCTTCTTCACAAGAGTGTGCAAGTTCCTCATGCAGGCATGTCCTAGCCTTTGATGCCAGAGCCAACACTCTAAAGCCTTTGCTAGAAGACATACGGCAAGCTGTGATCCTGCGGAGAAATCTACCATATACATATCACCTCTTCGATAGCCTTCGAAGACTAGAGATTTGTCAGATTCCATAAGCACAAGGCAATGATATTTTCCAAATATCACAATCATATTCAGATCACAAAGAATTGAGACTGACATTAAGTTGTATCCAAGGGATTCAACAAGTATCACTTTATCCATGTGTTGATCCTTTGAGATAGCAACTCTACCTAAGCCCAATACCTTGCGTTTACCAGTGTCAGCAAAGGTGATGTGGCTTTTTGTAGATGGACGTAGGGTTGAATCCATGAGAAGACTTCGATCACTAGTCATGTGGTTAGTGCATCCACTGTCCATTATCCACCCAGTAGCTTTCGGAGTCGTACCCTACAGTGCAGTTAGCAGGATAGGCTTCACCAAGAGTATTGTGAATCATAAACATTTGACGTACAAGCATACTATCAAAGTTAAGATTCTTGGATGGTATGATGGGATGCTCGTCAAGAAACCCAGGGACGAAATAAATGGTAAGACCATTTTGGCACTTAATCTTGCGTTCCACAAGATGTTTTAGGTCCCCAGCATTGTCTTCAGAAGTCAGTGATTTCTGGCTGGAGACCTTTCCCTGCAAGAGAAGTTAATTCTTCTTAACCACCCACATCTTAAGGGGTGGCTTAGAAGCAATGAGTCTAAGTGCAACATCTGAGAACTTTGGCTTTGGAGCCCTAGCAAATAGTTTTGCAGGAGGTGAATAGTACTCAAAAGAATATGCAGGAAAGTTCTTTGATCTGTGAACATAGCGGTTAGATGAAACACGCACATATTCATGAGTCTGATGATAATTTCCCTGCAAAACATTGGCGTTAGGGTGTCCTTGTGAGGTCCTCTATCTGTAAGAAGCCTTTGGTCTGGGGTTTGTCTTCTTCCCTGGTGGTGTCATGATGACATTCACAGGAAGCTTCTCAAGACAACTTTTGGGTACCCAGATCTTCTTCAAAGGTGGCCCATTCCTATAGTTAGTACCAATAAACCTGGCAAACACTTCACTATTCTGATTCTTAAACAGCTTATAATTGGAGTCAAATGACTCATCAATGATAATGGGGTTAGCACAAGTGAAGCCAGATAAAGTAGATGGATCTACTAAAGGACCCTTTACAGCAACCCATGTGGTTTTGGGGTACTGCTCAGGCTTCCAGTAAGAACTATCAGCATTCATTTTCCTCTCGAAACCAACACCCTCTTTCCTAGGTTTCGGTTCAGAATCTATTTCTTGAGGACATCACATAGTGTTTGATGCCCTTTGAGGCTTTTGTACATGCCTGTTTCAAGCAATGTCTTCAACCTGGCATTCTCATTAGCAATAGTAGTGGTATCCTCAGAAGAGGGGTTAGTTACCACATCAGTAGTTGAAGATATTGCAACATCAGAGGCAGTAGAACATTCAGCAATAGAGACAACATTGTCACGCTCAAGGCATTTTAAACATGGTGGCACAAAATCTTCCTGAGCGGATTTGATCTATTGAGTGAGTAGTGAATCGTTCTCCTTTTGAAGATCTTCATGAGACGCTCTCAGTTTCTCGAGATCTTGCTTCCTTTGAAGATAATCATAGGAAAGCTTCTCATGAGTGGCTGCGAGGGTTTCATGATGACTTTCAAGTTCTTTGTACTTAACGCGAAGGTTTTTTATGTCTTCGATTAAGGACTGAGTTTGATTCATTTCCTCGTCCAACAGGTCATCGCTTTTGTCTAGCAATTTTTGAATGTGTTCCATAGCAGTTTGTTGTTCAGTAGCAATTTTAGCAAGAGTCTTATAGCTTAGTTTGGATTCACATTCAGAGTCATCTTCACTAGAGGTTTGAAAGTAAGGATTGCGTGAGTTTACCTTGGCACCTCGTGCCATGAAGAAGTAGGTCGGAGCAGAGTCGTCCTCATCATCGGCTTCAGTGTCGACGGCGTGACCATTTTCTTCGGTGTCGAAGATGGACTTGGCGACGAATGCCGAAGCTAGAGCCAGGTTTGCCACGCCTGAATCAGACTCCTCCTCAGACTCCACCTGTGCCTTCTCAGAAGCAGACTCCTCTGAATCCATCTCCTTGCCAACGAATGCATGAGCCTTGCCAGATGAGCTCTTCTTGTGTGAGGAAGGCTTTGATGAAGACTTCGAAGAAGACTTTGTGGATTTCTTCTTCTTCTTGTCATCAGAGTCATATTCCTTGCTCTTCTTATTTTTCTTGGCTTCCTTGTCCCATTGAGGACATTCAGATAGGTAGTGACCTGGCTTCTTGCATTTGTGGCATGTTCTCTTCTTGTAGTCACGAGAGGAAGCCTCATCATTCTTGGAAGTGGATCTTGAAGATTTTTTGAAGCGATTCTTCTTGGAGAACTTTTGGAATTTCCTCATGAGCATTGCTAGCTCTTTGCCAATGCCTTCAGGATCATCACAACTGCAGTCAGATTCTTCTTCAGATGAGGAAACAACTTTTGCCTTCAAAGCACGGGATCGGCCATAGTTGGGGCCACAGATGTCTCTCTTCTCAGATAGCTGGAACTCATTTGTGTTGAGCCTCTCGAGTATGTCAGATGGATCAATATCTTTGAAGCTAGGGCGTTCTTGAATCATCAGGGCCAAGGTGCCAAATGAGCTGTCAAGAGATCTCAGCAGCTTCTTCACAATTTCATGCTTGGTGATCTCAGTGGCGCCGAGTGCGTGAAGCTCATTTGTGATATCAGTGAGGCGATCGAACGTGAGCTGGACATTCTCATTGTCATTTCTCTTGAAGCGGTTGAAGAGATTGCGAAGTACATCAATCCTTGAGTCTCTCTGTGTTGAGACGCCTTCGTTGACCTTGGATAGCCAGTCCCAGACTAGCTTTGCAGTTTCCAGAGCACTCACACGGCCATACTGTCCTTTGGTCAGATGACCACAGATGATGTTCTTGGCGGTTGAGTCCAGTTGCGCAAACCTCTTGACATTAGCAGCGGTGACACCTTCACCGACTTTGGGAACACTAGTCCTGATGACATACCAGAGGTCGATGTCAATGGCTTCAAGATGCATGCGCATCTTATTCTTCTAGTAGGGGTAATCAGTGCCATCAAAGACGGGGCACGCAGCGAAGACTTTGATTATCCCTGCAGTCGACATAGCTAAAACTCCAGGTGGTTAAATCGAATCACACAGAACAAGGGAGCACCTCGCTCTGATACCAATTGAAAGTGCTAGTTATCGACTAGAGGGGGGAGGGGGTGAATAGGCGATATTTATGAAAGTCTTCAAAACACGAGGTCTTTGAAGACAGACAATCAAGTGGAACCTATATGATATGCAGCGGAAGATAAACTACACTAGACAGGCCATAGTCAAGTAAGCATTGTAATGAAATCACGAAGACTAATAGCAGCTAGGTAGTACAGATCGGAATGGAAGACAGTATGAAGCCAAACATGTAATAGTCTTCACACAGTGAAGTCTAACAGATCAAACAAACAGGCAATGACTTCACGAAGACAAGTGAAATGTAAAGGAGGTAGAGGATAGAACCAGTAGCTTGGTGAAGACAAGAATTTGGTAGACCAGTTCCAATTGCTGTGACAACTGTACATCTGGTTAGGGAGGCTGAGATTGAACTCAGAAAACCACGTCTTCACCTTATTCCCCTTGAGCTAAGGACACCCAGTCCTCGCCCAATCACTCTGGTAAGTCTTAAAGGTAGACTTCCAAACCTTCACAGACTTCGTTCACCGGCGATTCACAATGACTCTTGGATCCTCAGAACGTGACGCCTAACCGGCTGGAGGATACACAGTCCTCAAGTGTAACAAGTCTTCAGGTCACTCGGATAGAAAGACTTCAGTGATGCCCAACACTCTTTGGCTCTGGGTGTTTTGGGATTTGTCCTTGTAGGGATCTCTCTCTCAAAGGCTTCGAAGGTGGGTTGCTCTCAAACGACAAAAGCTGTGCACTATCTCTGAGCAGTCACCAATTTATGGTGTAGGGGGTGGGCTATTTATAGCCATGAGGCAACCCGACATGATATGTCTGAAATGACCCTGGGTCACCAAGGAACCGACACGTGTCCAACGGTCGGATTTCAAACACATGCGGCAGCTTGGCTTGGGCTACAAGCAAACACTGGTGCAGAGACCTGCTATACAAACGGTTTTTAACCCCTTTCCGCGATGGCGTTTGGAACCGTCGTCAAGTGAGTGTGGGCGATAGGGGGGTCCTTCCCACACGACACAGAAAACGTCGGGGATAGGCCCTCCTAGCACACAGGCTGGGGCAAAATGAGCTCGTGTGCGATCTGGCGAGGCATCGAAACCCAATCGTTTCCGTTCGTATGTACATCCCACACGGTGAATCCCAGAAAAACATTTCCGTTCGTATGTATATCACACACAGTTTTTTGTGTGGAAACGTTTGTGCAAGGTGGCCTAACGCAAACAGTTCTCTGCCGAAAGCCGTGTGTGATTGTTAGTTGATCGAACACGCCTACTTTCTAGAAACCATGTGGGTTGTTTGAGTTCATCGCCCACGGTGCTGTCTGAGTAACCGTCTGCAATAGAAAACCACAATAAGCAGGGTAATTAGCCTATTATTGACAATCCATGTAGTAATCAAATTTATATTTCTTATAAAACACACCAGATATTTCATATCCGTATAATGGCAACCAGGATTTCATAATCGAATTACATCAGATAGCTTCGGCACTCAGTTACGACATTACACAACAGCACCAAGTTTCACATGCAACATCGAAAATGTTTGGAAAGTAGCATCATACACGGTAAATAGACAGATGAATCTCATCTAGAAAACTGCAGAAGCGGAAGGCAAATATTGAGCCTTCAGTGATGCTGAATGTCCTTGCAACTTTAGGCCAGTGGCTATGGATAATTGCCCGCCCAACCTTCATCCTCTTCAAGAAGACTTCAATATTGTACCGTGGGTGTTGAATGAATACCTTCCTCGCCTCTTGACCATCCAGGTGGTTTGAGAGGTAATCATTGGTGAACTGCTTTGAAAAGTACTGAAAACAAAGATATGCATAAATCGCTGTTATAAATTTTGAAATGGCGCAAGGGGTAAAAACAAGGTAAAAGAGTTAGTACCATCCTATAGTTGACTGATGTCTTCTTCATTGTGCAAACAAAGATCTTGTTGTTATTCGTCGCAAGTTTCTTCATCCTAACAATCTTTCTGAGTTTCTTGACTTGACTGATATTCATGGACATCTCATTTCCCCATATGCAAAATGGGTCGAACAGTGGGTCTAAGCCTCTGACAGCAGGACATACATGTGCAAGACCAAATTGTAAAAAACCTAAATATTAGAATGATTCCTGCAAATGCACAATAATGTTCTATTAGCGAAAGGACCATGCATGAGCAAACCTCGATGGTAAACCGCAGTGTCTCCCATTGTATCCTTGCAATACACATAAGGAAGATCTTGATCAGGTTAACTGAGAGTTGCCATACTATCAGTAGAATATGTATTGAGTACAGCCAAATTTGATTTATTTCTCACATGCATAACAATACAAAATTGTACCCACAGCAAATGAAAATCAAATTGCAGAATTGAACCAAACAGTTACATGGACAGCAGACCAAATGAACCAAAACAGTTAACTGAGCACGACATTGCAGAATAGAAACATGTACTAGAAGATAAGATAGTTAACAAAACAAAGAATGCTTGAGAACAGTACTACGAAATGTAGCAATTGTTGGACCAAACTGTTAACTGAACATTACATTTCAGAGGACCAAATTGTTAACTGAACATTACATTTCAGAGGACCAAACTGTTAACTGAACATCAGATTGCATATCTTTACCTAATATTAAAGGGAGGATTGTTTCTCCACTTTTTTTGGTCATATGGTCGGACCTAGATAAATTTTCGTACGTCAAGCGTTTTCTCGTTCGTCCCGATTTATTTTCTGCGAAAAAAAATTAAGACGCACATAGCCGCGATGGGCCAGCCCATTAGTACAGCTCCCGCACGAGCGAAAAAAGTCCAAGGAAAAAGAATACTGCGCCTCGAGGACTCGAACCCGGGCGCTCAAGCTAGAGGCTCAGAAAGCTAGCCACTGGACTAGACAAGCACTTATGTATACACGACAGCGCGACGTATTAAATTAAACTAGCAGCCGCGCCAGATACCGAGAGCAAAAGAAAAACTGTTTTTTGCAAAAAATGAATATATTTTAGAACGCAAATATTTTCCAAAATTGTGAGCAAAAAATTTAAATTCGACCACTTAAAAAAATAACATTAACCTGAATATTTTGTAAAACATGAACAATTTTTGAAAACTAGGAGGTACTATAATGATTTTTTTTGAATTTGCAAACATTTTTTAAAAACACAAAAAATTGAACTTTGAATTTGAAATGGCAAAGATTTGTTCAAAACTTAAATATTATTGAAAAATGGGAGGTACTATAGCTAACTTTTTTTTTAAATCTATACCTACTAATAAAACAGGGTGAATTTTTGAAATACACACACAGATGCATTGTTTTAGTTTAATTTATTAAACCAAGGGTATGGAAGGAATCTTTTTCTTTGTCGCCTCCTCACGTACGACCAACCTAGCTCGGCCCAGTGACACCCGTCACAATGCATGAGGAGTCCAATTACGACTTCATGGTCTATCTGACACAAACTACTCAATTTATATGATAGCACGGACATATATTACGTGCACTACTTTTTCCTAATATATTACTCGGATGATAAAAAAAATCTTTGTTCAAGCTCGTCATCTCGCCGGACACAAAGGAGGCTCAAGGACCTAGCCAACCTTGGTTAGTGACAACTGGTACTGCGACCGCCGACGACAAGGACAACAAAGAGGACAAGTGGAAACATGTGTCTAATGTCATATTGAAATGGAGAATGTGGACCTGAGGACGAGGTATTAGTCATGTTTATTATGTTAGGGGAATGAGGGTGAGGTCTTTAGCCATGCTCAGTGGGTAAGGACGTGTGGGGGCTGTTTCCTCCCGTTGCAACGCACGAGCATGTTTACTAGTTAACATTACAAAGGACAAATCACTAGAAGGCACTGGCAGTGGCCTCGAGAAAATAGCACGAACTGTATTTTAAAGTAGACAACCGCGTGGCGGTGTCGACGGTGGCCTCGAAGATGAGGTGCTCCTCCAAGATCTGGCGGTCGACACGCTTGGCAGCCATAGCGACCTCGTGCGCGCGTACGGCCGCGATTTGCTTCTTCGCTGCCAGATGCTACTGAGCTCCACGTTATACTGCATGCAAAATTACTGTGGACGGCACTTAATTGGAGGACGGGGACAGTGATTTCGGTGGAAGGTGTCGCGCCGTCGGTCGGGGCATGTGGGACGGGGAAGGAGGAGGATGGTGTGGGTGGGGTGTGGATTACCTAACCATATCGATGAGGCCGCGCAGCAAGAAGAAGGGTCGGCGGCGAGGAGGCCGCGCAGCAAGAAGAAGGGTCGCCGGCGAGGAGGCGGCGCTGCAGGAAGACGGGTCGCCAGTGAGGAGGCGGCGCTGCAAGAAGAAGGGTAGCCCGCGAGGAGGTGGCGCTGCAAGAAGAAGGGTCACCGGCGAGGACGCTGAGCTGCCAGTAAGCAGCAGTGAAGGTTTGAACTTGGAAAGCAAGGAGTAACAGTGGAAATGTGGCTTTTGGTGGGAGGGAGGGGGCGGGGAGATAGATATTTCCGCGGTGGTAGAAAAAATTCGCTCAGTGCCGCGAGAAACTAGCACGCAAGTGTGGTTCAAGCGCGGGCGGTGGACTGTAGACGACGAAGCTTCCTGCGTAAGCCATACAAGACGGTGCGCCAAGATATTTTATATCGCATCCCACACGATTCTTTCTAGTAAACTGTTTGTGGTATACCTGATTTTTTCATTATGTTTTGAAAGACAAAATGGTGTTACAGAGGGAAAGGATGGTGTTTGAATTGCTAGAACATTTATGTACAGTAAACATGCAACTACATGAGTGTCGTGTTTAAATTTGGAATTATTCCGGGTTCGTTTGGCATTTTTATGCATTAATTGAGTTTCTAGGCATTTAATGTGCATAATTAAAATTTGAACTACAAGCACATGCTCCAGTGCACCAAAGTTTGTTGAAAAATCACATGCGTGTCTTTGGATGAATTTATAGGTCCCATGCAAGAAATGGGAATGAAATTCAAACATCTGGGTGTCGTGGCTCGGCTGGGAATATTGTGAAACTTGGTGTTTAAATTCCTGGAAATTCAAAACTTGCCTGAAAATCATGAAACTTGGCATGGTGTCATTTCATGGCACCAACATGCTGTGGTAATTTTTTTGGCCGAATTGGGACAAGCTTTGGTATAAGCTTCTTGCAAACTAGAGCTTCTCTCAAGAAGGCTCATGGTTCCGAGAGGGAACGTGTCACCTCCGTGTGCGAAACGACATAACATTGCCTTCTCCTGCCTTGATTTTTTTACACAGGCAGCTTAGACCAAATAGGAGTTTCGTTCTAAATTTTGGAATTATTCCGGGTTCATTTGGCCTTTTTATACATTAATTGATTTTCCAGGCATTTAATGCACATAATTCAAATTTGAAGTACAAGCGCATGCTCCAGTGCGCAAAAGTTAGTTGGAAAATCATTTATGTGTACTTGGGTGAACTTCTAGGTCCCATGGAAGAAGTGGGAATGGAATTCAAGCATCTGGGCGTCTTGGCTCGGTCGAAACATCGAGAAACTTGGTTTTAAAATTCCCGTAAATCCAAAACTCGCCTGAAAATCATGAAACTTGGCATGGTGTCATGACATGGCACCAACATGCTGTGGTAATTTTTCTATCTGATTTGCGAAGGCGCACACATTAACAATCAACAAAGTCATTTTGGAACAAATGCTGTCACGTTACAAATCAGAAACACAAGTATTATTGAAACCGTGGGCGTTCTACTTACCAATTACGTGCCGCCACGCGTCCCCTTTTTTTATTGGCTAGGAGGTGCCGTGCGGGGTAGCTATTTGAGTACGGGAGGCGTGCGATCAGACCCCTGCGCGTGCTCATCGGGAGGAGAGCCCTTTGACCTCTATCCGCCGCCCACCTCCCTCCCAACATCTCCATTAATGGCGCCCGAGCCCCTGTTTCACGGCGTGGCTATGTCTCACTCGACTGAGATTTAAGAGAGAAAAAAGAAAATCTGAAAAGATAGTTTTGCACGGATCTTGATGTAAGATCCGACGGACCTATATAGCATCGACTGCGACTTATAGCAAGACTGATGAAGATAAGGACGATGATAGTGGATAATAATTGTCTTACATATTTAGGAAGATAATTAAAAAAGCCATATGCGGCAACGCTCGAAATACACAAGGGCAAAAGAAGAAGGAAGACAATGATCTGGCTCGCTGATCTCTACTTTCTTGATGCGTTGCTGCAGGCCGCGGGAACTAGTCTCCGCGGCGAGCGGCGATGAGCTCTTTCATGTCCTCAAGACGCTGCTTGAGAGCATCCACGGATTCCTCCACTAGCCTTTGGCGCTCAATGCGGAGCATGTCATTCTCGTCCATAAGTTTCTTGACGATGACGCCGGTACTCTTCAACAAGGCAGTGGTCTCCTCCTACTGCTCCGCACTTCCGACAATCTTCGCCCTCAGCAGGTCGCGCTCGGCCCGGAGCTTTGCATTGCCCTCACTTAGTTGCTGGATGACGCCGGCAGCCAATTCAAATGAGGCTTTCATGACGTCCTGCAACCTCGCCCAGCCGGAGATCTGATCCATCTGCCTATGGACGATCGCATTCATGCGCCTGTAAGAGTCCTCGCCTGCCCATGAGACATTTTCCCAAGCCGCCACGGCGCGGGATGACATCTCTGCTGCATTCACGGTGCGGCGGGACATCTCTGCTGCTTCCGCGGTGCGGCCGGACCAGTCTGCTACATCGACGACGTGGCGGAACCTCTGTGCTACTTCAGCGGCGCGGTGGGACCTCCGTGCTGCTACGGCCATGCGGCGGGACATGTCGTCTGCTTTCGCGGTGAGGCGGGACATCTCTCGTGCTTCCGCTTCCATGCTCGCCTCTCCCTGGTGGTAATCTCTCGACCCAGAACTCACGCTGGCCATGGCAGACGCAAGGGAACAATGATGTATGACTTGTTTGTTTTTGTGGATGAGGAGTTGAGGAGGAATGTGCAGTCATCTTGGAGAAGTAGTATTTATAACCGAGTACTAATACGCTCCTAAGTGGGAAACCGTTTAAGTTTTGATCGGTGTGAACAGGTTTGCAATTAAATATATCGTGGTAGTTATTTGGAATGTGACGGGATGCAGGCTCAAAATTTACTGAAGGTTCTATAATTTCTAAGTGCGGCACTATTCCCGAACGGCGTAACGTGGGCACGCTTTCTCGACCGCGTACGTGGCGTTTGCACCATAGGGTGCACCGCAATAGGCAATGTCAGCACACGTCTTGTTCCAACAACCGTGCGCGCTCGTTATTACCATCGCGCACGCTTCTTTTAATTAGAATGTGTGCCCGTCGAGCGCACACACATTGATCGATCTAACTGTTTCTGTTTGTTGTGGCTAATCGCAAACAGTTCATCCGTGTGAAGTGTATGCCGTCAATCGCAGCAGACACTTTGATCTGGCTGACCGTTTCTGTTCTGTTCTGTTGCCTAATCGCAAACAGTTAATCCTTCTGAAGCGTATGCCCTCAATCGCACACACCTTTATCTAGCTGCCCGTTTCTGTTGTTCCGCCTCATCACAAACAGATAATCCGAGTGAACTATATGCCGTATATCGCACACGCCTTCATCTGGCTGCCCGTTTTTGTTCTTCTTCCTCATCGCAAACAGTTAATTGAACTGAATCGTATGCCCTGCATCGCACACGCAACTAAAATCAGAACCGTGTTTGATGGCTCCGCCATCGCAAACGTTTTGCATCTTTTTTGATGGTTTTTTTACATCACTGTTTGCGATTAATGCATCACACACAGTTTCATCAAAGGGTCTCTGATCGTAGTGTCGCGTTAGCAGCATCCTGCAGTAGTGAAAGTTGGCTCATCCAACTCTGGATAAGATTTGCTCTCATTGTCTTCACTCGAAGACATAGGATTTTGGTTGATGATAACCCACAAGTATAGGGGATCAGTTGTAGCCTCTTTCGATAAGTAATAGTGTCGAACCCAACGAGGAGCTAAAGGTAGAACAAATATTCCCTCAAGTTCTATCGACCACCGATACAACTCTACACACTTAACGTTCGCTTTACCTAGAACAAGTATGAAACTAGAAGTACTTTGTAGGTGTAAACGGATAAGTTTGCAAGATAATAAAGAGCACGTAAATAAATACTAGGGGCTGTTTAGATAAAGAAACTACTAAGTTAGTTTTAGTAGAGAGCTTTTTGTCACAAGAAAGTTATTTGTCCCTAGGCAATCGATAACTAGACCGGTAATCGTTATTGCAATTTTATATGAGGGAGAGGCATAAGCTAACATACTTTCTCTTCTTGGATCATATGCACTTATGATTGGAACTCTAGCAAACATCCGTAACTACTAAAGATCATTAAGGTAAAACCCAACCATAGCATTAAAGTATCAAGGCCTCTTTATTCCCATACGCAAACAACCTACTTACTCGGGTCTGTGCTTCTGTCACTCACGCCACCCACCATAAGCAAATCATGAACATATTGCAAACCCTACAGCGGGGATCCCTCACGCTTGCGCGACACGGAGAGCACCATAGGACAGCACCAATAATAAAACATGCAACTCAAACCAATCACGATCATCAATCAACCCATAGGACAAAACAGATCTACTCAAACATCATAAGATAGCCATACATCATTGAGAAATAATATATAGCGTTGAGCACCATGTTTAAGTAGATATTATAGTGGGGAGAAGGGGTGTTACACCGCTGCATAGAGGGGGAGAGATTTGGTGATGACGGCGGCGAAGTTGTTGGTGTAGATCACCGTCACGATGATGGTCCCGGCGGTGTTCCGGCGCCACCGGGAGAGAGGGGGAGAGAGCCCCCTCCTTCTTCTTCTTCCTTGACCTTCCCCCTAGATGGGAGAAGGGTTTCCCCTCTGGTCCATGGTCTCCATGGCGGCGGAGGGGCGAGAGCCCCTCCGAGATTGGATCTCTCTCTCTCTGTTTCCTTCTGTTTCTGCGCTCCCAGATTCTGGCCTTTCACCGTTTCTTAAATTCCCGGAGATCCATAACTCCGATTGGGCTGAAATTTTAACACGATTTTTATTCGTATATTAGCTTTCTTGCGGCCGAAGAAGGGAACCAACCGCCTTACGGAGTGGCCACAAGGGCCCAGGGCGCGCCCTACCCCCTGGGGCACGCCCCCCCTGCCTTGTGGACTCCTCGGGCATCGTTTCGCGTTGATTCTTTTCCCCAAAAATCACATATATTCCAAAAAAAATCTCCGTTAGTTTTTATCGCGTTTGGACTTTGTGTGATATTGATTTTTTGCGAAACAAAAAACATGAAACAAACAGGAACTGGCACTGGGCACTGGATCAATATGTTAGTCCCAAAAATAGGATAAAAAGTTGCCAAAAGTATATGAAAGTTGTATAATATTGGTATGGAACAATAAAAAATTATAGATACGACGGAGACGTATCAGCATCCCCAAGCTTAATTCCTGCTCGTCCTCGAGTAGGTAAATGATAAAAAAGATAATTTTTGATGTGGAATGCTACCTAGCATAATCTTGATCATATAATCTAATCATGGCATGAATATTAAGACACGAGTGATTCAAAGCAATAGTCTATCATTTGACATTAAGACAACAATACTTCAAGCATACTAATAAAGCAATCATGTCTTCTCAAAATAACATGGTCAAAGAAAGTTATCCCTACAAAATCATATAGTCTGGCTATGCTCCATCTTCACCACACAAAATATTTAAATCATGCACAACCCCGATGACAAGCCAAGCAATTGTTTCATACTTTTGATGTTCTCAAACCTTTTCAACTTTCACGCAATACATGAGCGTGAGCCATGGACATAGCACTATAGGTGGAATAGAATATGATGGTGGGGGTTGCGTGGAGAAGACAAAAAGGAAGAAAGTCTCACATCGACGCGGCTAATCAACGGGCTATGGAGATGCCCATCAATTGATGTCAATGCAAGGAGTAGGGATTGCCATGCAACGGATGCACTAGAGGTATAAGTGTATGAAAGCTCACAAATGAAACTAAGTGGGTGTGCATCCAACTTGCTTGCTCATGAAGACCTCGGGCATTTGAGGAAGCCCATCATCGGAATATACAAGCCAAGTTCTATAATGAAAATTCACACTAGTATATGAAAGTGATAACTCAAGAGACTCTCTATATGAAGAACATGGTGCTACTTTGAAGCACAAGTGTGGAAAAAGAATAGTAACATTGCCCCTTCTCTCTTTTTCTCTCATTTTTCTATTTATTTTTTGTTTTCTCTCCTTTTTTTTGGAGTGGCTTCTTTGGCCTCTTTTATTTTTCCTCACATGGGGCAATGCTCTAATAATGATGGTCATCACACTTTTATTTACTTACAACTCAATATTACAACTCGATATCTAGAACAAAGTATGACTCTATATGAATGCCTCTGGTAGTGTACCAGGATGTGCAATGATCTAGCATAGCAAAAGATATCAAAAACCGGACAAGCCATGAAAATATCATGCTAGCTATCTTACGATCATGCAAAGCAATATGACAATGAATGCTCAAGTCATGTATATGATGATGATGGAAGTTGCATGGCAATATATCTCGGAATGGCTATGGAAATGCCATGATAGGTAGGTATGGTGACTTTTTTGAGGAAGATATAAGGAGGCTTATGTGTGACAGAACGTATCATATTACGGGGTTTGGATGCACCGGCAAAGTTTGCACCAAATCTCGAGGTGAGAAAGGGCAATGCACGGTACCGAAGAGGCTAGCAATGATGGAAATGTGAGAGTGCGTATAATCCATGGACTCAACATTAGTCATAAAGAACTCACATACTTATTGCAAAAATCTATTAGTCATTGAAACAAAGTACTACACGTATGCTCCTAGGGGGATAGAATGGTAGGAAAATGCCATCACTCGTCCCCGACCACCACTTATAGGGAAGACAATCAATAAATACCTCATGCTCCAACTTCGTTACATAACGGTTCACCATACGTGCATGCTACGGGAATCACAAACTTCAACACAAGTATTTCTACAATCCACAATTACCCACTAGCATGACTCTAATATCACCATCTTTATATCGAAAAACTATTGCAAGGAATCAAACATATCATATTCAGTGATCTACAAGTTTTATGTAGGATTTTATGACTAACCATGTGAATGACCAATTCCTGATGACTCTCTAAATAGATATAAGTGAAGCATGAGAGTTTAATTATTTCTACAAAAGATATGCCCACGCTCTAACAAATATAATTGAAGCAAAAGAGCATTCTACAAATGGTGGTTTTTTATGTGTAGAGAAACAGGCAATCCAAACTTCAAATGATATAAGTGAAGCATATGAAGCATTATATAAAGCCATACTCAAAAGATATAAGTGAAGTGCAAAGAGCTTTCTATAAATCAACCAAGGACTATCTCATACAAGCATGGTGAATTTATTAAAAGAAAAATAAAAAGCACACGACGCTCCAAGATTTACGCATATCATGTGACGAATAAAAATATAGCTCCAAGTAAAATTACCGATGATCGTTAGAAGAAAGAGGGGATGCCTTCCGGGGCATCCCCAAGCTTAGTTGCTTGGGAGTCCTTGAATATTACCATTGGGTTCCTCGGGCATCCACAAGCTTAGGCTCTTGCCACTCCTTATTCCTTCATCCATCGTGATCTCACCCAAAACTTGAAAACTTCAATCACACAAAACTTAACAAAACCCTCGTGAGATCCGTTAGTATAATAAAACAAATTACCACTTTAAGTACTGTTGCAAACTCATTCATATTTTATTTTTGCATTTTATCTAATGTATTATAACTTTTCCATGGCTTATACCACCGATACAATCGATAGTTTCATCAAAACGAGCAAAACAATGCATCAAAAACAGAATCTGTCAAAAACAGGACAGTCTGTAGCAATCTAAAAATCTACCATACTTATGTAACTCCAAAAATTCTGAAAAATTAGGAAAAAATAAACAATTTGTATAGAAGTACTGTGAAAAAAGTTTCAGAAGCGTTTGACTTTCCAGTGAAAAAATGTAAAATCATGCACTACAGCCAAAGTTTCTGTTTTTGCACCGCACAAACCAAACAAGCAATCTAATCATCCTAAAGGCAAATCTTGGCACATTATTTTTATAATACAATGGATTTATACAAGGGAATAATTAGTTTTGTTGAAAAGTTTCTGTAATTAAGATTCACAAAGTTTCCATGGGCATGAACAAAGTTCAAGGCATGCTCCCACTTTAACAATGCTCGTCTCTCTCACTTTCACTTTTCTTTTTGAAAAAGTTTTAGGTTCCCCTCTTTATTTTTTGTTTTTAAACTTTATAAAAGCACTCAACAGAAATAAATGACTCTATAAAACTTCCGGGTTGTCTCCCTAGCAGCGCTTTCTTTAAAGACATTAAGCTAGGCATATAGTGCTCAAGTAATGGATCCACCCGGATCCCATGGTATATCAAAGCCAATTTTAATTAACAATGATTTGTAATTTAGTAGTGAGCACAAAGTAAAATATATCATGTAATGATGAAGTCTAACTCTCTTCCTATGCATTGGCATGTCATAAAAGAACAATTCATGCACACAATGTAAAGGCCAATGCATAGTATAAACAGTTTCTTGCAATTTTATCGTATTGGAAACATAGAGAGGCGGAGATGTAGTTCCCCTCTCATAATAATTGCAAGTAGAAGCAGAAGCACATGCATGTTATATCTATCAAAATCATCATGTGCAATAGTAGAATGCAACCCATCAATATAGTCCTTAATAAGCGCAAACTTCTCCGATATAATGTAGTTGGGAGAATTCAGAAAGATAATAGGACTATCATGCGTGGGTGCAATAGAAACAATTTCATTCTTAACATAAGGAACTATAGCAAGTTCATCTCCATAAGCATAATTCATATTGGCATCATGGCCACAAGCATAGCAAGCATCAACTTCATCAAAAAGGGATATTTCAAACGAATCAAAGGGATCATAGCAATCATCCTTCGGTAAGCACGAAGGGAAATTAAACAATGTATGAGTTGAAGAGTTACTCTCATTAGAAGGTGGGCACGGGTGATCAATCCGCTCTTCCTCCTTTTGTTCTTCGCTCTCCTCGTCATCTTTTTCATCTAATGAGCTCACAGTGTCATCAATTTCTTCTTCCATAGTTTCCTGCAAAATATTAGTCTCTTCTTGGACAGCGGAGACTTTCTCAATAAACGCATCAATATCGGAATTATATTCATAATTATCATAGCAATATTTAAGTATAGCAAAATTTTCAGGCCTATAAACATCATCATCAAAAGCTTCATACTTTTCAAACAAAGATTCAATTTCATAAGCACCCTTAAAAGCAACAAATTCTTCTATTCGTTCCACATCATAGTAATCATATCTACCATTAGCATAAGAAGCTAAGGTTTCACTATCATTAAATTTACATGAAAAGGGAAGGTGTGGAGCCTTCATCCTAGAGCAACAAGTATAATCATATCTCAAGCATAGTTCCCGAGCATACCAATGCAACATATGAATTTGATCGCATAACAGTTTCCCTTTTTGAGTCAAGCGATAATCCCTAAAGTATTCACGTTGATCCGACGTGTCTCCCATTATATAATTGAATGGGGTTTTCTCAGGATTATTAAAGTAGTGCATAATATCTTTCACATAATGAGCATCGAGGGTTTTAGGAGGTTCCCCGTCTCCATGAGTAGCAAGTACACCTAATTTTTTTGGTATTTCGTGGTCCATATCCATAACTAAAGATAGAGAACAACTTAGAACAGCAAATAAAATCTACTTAGTGATAAAGCAAACAAGCACACACGAGAATATTCACCCCACGCTATTGCTCCTCGGCAACGGCGCCAGAAAAAGGTCTTGATGACCCACAAGTATAGGGGATCAGTTGTAGCCTCTTTCGATAAGTAAGAGTGTCGAACCCAACGAGGAGCTAAAGGTAGAACAAATATTCCCTCAAGTTCTATCGACCACCGATACAACTCTACGCACACTTAACGTTCGCTTTACCTAGAACAAGTATGAAACTAGAAGTACTTTGTAGGTGTAAACGGATAAGTTTGCAAGATAATAAAGAGCACGTAAATAAAAACTAGGGGCTGTTTAGATAAAGAAACTACTAAGTTAGTTTTAGTAGAGAGCTTTTTGTCACAAGAAAGTTATTTGTCCCTAGGCAATCGATAACTAGACCGGTAATCGTTATTGCAATTTTATATGAGGGAGAGGCATAAGCTAACATACTTTCTCTTCTTAGAACATATGCACTTATGATTGGAACTCTAGCAAACATCCGTAACTACTAAAGATCATTAAGGTAAAACCCAATCATAGCATTAAAGTATCAAGTCCTCTTTATTCCCATACGCAAACAACCTACTTACTCGGGTCTGTGCTTCTGTCACTCACACCACCCACCATAAGCAAATCATGAACATATTGCAAAACCTACAGCAGGGATCCCTCATGCTTGCGCGACACGGAGAGCACCATAGGACAGCACCAATAATAAAACATGCAACTCAAACCAATCACGATCATCAATCAACCCATAGGACAAAACAGATCTACTCAAACATCATAAGAGAGCCATACATCATTGAGAAATAATATATAGCGTTGAGCGCCATGTTTAAGTAGAGATTACAGTGGGGAGAAGGGGTGTTACACCGCTGCATAGAGGGGGAGAGAGTTGGTGATGACGGCGACGAAGTTGTTGGTGTAGATCACCGTCACGATGATGGCCCCTACGGCGTTCCGGCGCCACTGGGAGACAGGGGGAGAGAGCCCCCCTCCTTCTTATTCTTCCTTGACCTTCCCCCTAGATGGGAGAAGGGTTTACCCTCTAGTCCATGGTATCCATGGCGGCGAAGAGGCGAGAGCCCCTCCGAAATTGGATCTCTCTCTCTGTTTCCTTCTGTTTCTGCGCTCCCAGATTCTGGCCTTTCACCGTTTCTTAAATTCCCGGAGATCCATAACTCCGATTGGGCTGAAATTTTAACACGATTTTTATCCGGGTATAAGATTTCTTGCGGCCCAAGAAGGGCACCAACCGCCTTACGGAGTGGCCACAAGGGCCCAGGGTGCGCCCTACCCCCTGGGGCGCTCCCCCTGCCTTGTGGACTCCTCGGGCATCGTCTCGCGTTCATTCTTTTTCCAAAAAATCACATATATTCCAAAAAAAATCTCCGTAAGTTTTTATCGCATTTGGACTTTGTTTGATATGGATTTTCTATGAAACAAAAAACATGCAACAAACAGGAACTGGCACTAGGCACTGGATCAATATGTTAGTCCCAAAAATAGTATAAAAAGTTGCCAAAAGTAAATGAAAGTTGTATAATATTGGCATGGAACAATCAAAAATTATAGATACGACGGAGACGTATTAGTTGAGCATCACGTCAGTCTTCTGACTTTGTTCACTTGGACCCCACTTAACAGTAGGGTGGTTCCTATGACTCAATAACGAAGAAAATGAAACTACGAAAGAAACTATGTCTTCGCACTCCATAGTCTTCATGTGAATGTTTTCACACGTCATTATCTTCGACGCGAATGTCTTCATGAACCACCATTGTCTTCAATGTCTTCATACATTTTAAGGGGTCATCTCTGGTAGGAAAACCGAATCAATGAGGGACTACTACCTGTGTTATCCTGCAATTCTCACAAACACATTAGCCCCTCAACCACGTTTGTCGTCAATACTCCAAAACCAACTAGGGGTGGCTCTAGATGCACTTACAACAACATGCTTGCTCATGAAGACCTAGAACATTTTAGAAAGCTCCTCATTGGAATATACAAGCCAAGTTCTATAATGTGAAGATCCCCACTAGTGTATGGAACATGAAGTATATGAGAACACTTTATATGAACTAGATGACCCACTACGCCATTGATGCACAGACCAACTAAAACCCAGAAGTTAAGCTAACTATTTGAAAGATTTTTTCCTTGATTGCTTGCAAATGATTCTGCTCGTACTGCATATGTATTTGCCTTTACAATGATCAACTACTACCGAGAACCTAAGCAATCTATGGGAGGCATGTATAGCAAGCATTCCTTTTATAACAAGATGATCCGATGCATCATTGCCACAAAGACCAACTTCATCCAAGAAGTGAAGCATCTAATGCAATAGAAAATTTAGGTGAAATATTTGAAGCATATTTCTAGTGAATTGTCTGCAAGTGATTGTGTTTGTATATGGCATGTGTATTTACCAACGACAGACAACAATAATCATTGACCATATGCTTCTTTGGCCAGCCAGGGCAACACAACAACCGGGTCGATGGAAAGGTCGAACGCATCTCCCATGACAAATGACTCGAATCATTGGAACCGGGGACTCATACTCAGAACAACTGAGGTGACTCGGGACCACCCAGGAAGACCACAAAGTCCAAATAGCGGGCAGACATCCCAAAGCATGGCATCCAACCAAGGGAACGCGATGGCAAGAGATCATGCCACAACCTGACAGGAAGGAAACAACCCATCAGGGTGCGTTCAAAGCATCGCCAAGCCGGGTGCTCACGCCTCCACGACGTCTTTTGGGATGTGATCTCGATCATTCAGCGCTACGATCTGGCAGGACAGGTGTTTTAGGATTTCTTCCTGGACTTTCAAAATGAACTTTTTGAATTCATCAATAATGATGAGCCAGAGATCAAATATATATGGTCTACCTCCATTAGTTTGTTGTTTTAATAACATGGTGCATGGAGTCTTAACGAAGAAGAGATAATTAAAAAGCTGCCATCACCCTCTTAGTTAGATGGGATAATGGTAGCTAGCACCAAACATATGTTACACTCTCGATACTCGATAGGCTACCCTTCTTGTTGGTTTAGCCGCGTAGGTGCGCCCAGTATACAAATGGATTAGAGTGTAACGGTGTCCTGTAAATTCATATGGCATTCATGAATTGTAAGCTAATTCAAGGAATCTCAAAATCGGGTTGTGGCTTGTCCGTGCGCTTCAATAGGGAAAAGACACACATGTCAATGAAGACACTCCAATCCATCTATATATATGTACATGAGGTGTGCCTATGTCGTCTGCTGACTAGAAGACAATGTGTAGCCGAGTAAACCACAATTGATTCCCTACTCGTCATGCCCTACACTAGATGGGTCGTCATTGGTACCACTGGTTCCTTTACACGAGGCACAATATCCACACAATAACAAAGTGTTATTATGTATCAGAATCCATATATTTGGAGTAGGTATGTGAACAGCTAAAAACATTGTCTATGACTTCAAGAAAAGGTATGACGAGCCTCAATATATCATAATTTATAGACCAAAGACATGCTTTCTGGCACCATTTGAGCCGTAATACAAAATTGTAATGAACGACAAGATATCATGCAACATGCTTCCTCTTGAATTGATTGAATTGTGTTGGTTCAATAATTTGCCTCCTTATGTTTTGGAGTTTGTTGACATAAATAGTAAGGGACTTATGTGTTTGCTAGTGCACACCGAGTAACAGGTCCCTGGAATCAAGAGGAGTTTGATTCAAACACTGAAGATAATCCCTTGCGTGGCAGTGATGATTATCACCGAAGATTATGATAACAAGAGTGACCCCTCATATATTGCTGACGCAAAGCAATTGGTTCGGTGCTTGTCCGAAGGAAGTGACTGCGTCTGAGAAGAATGAAGATGAAGTGAAGACATAGCATTTATTTTGTTGTTTCTCTTCTCTTTATTGAAACAATTCGAATGTAAAGAGGAGAAGGAGAGGTAACTAGTGATGCTTGGTGGCGACAAGGAATTTGGTAGACCAGTTCACCCTACTGCAAAAGGACTACGTCTGGTTGGAGGGGTTGTGACTTAACACAGAAGGTAAACTCTCTTCGCCCTGTATTCGCTCGCTGCATGCTTTTAGTGATTGTCTTGATGCATGCTTTTAGTTTCATTATCATTAAATTTCCATTCATTAGTTTGTATTCGCTCGCTGTACTCTGTTTTTCATTCGCTCCGCTGCTGGGTTACGAGAGTTTTGAGATTTCCGAAGAAATTTTAAAACTCCCATTCACCTCCCCCTCTGGTAGACATACTTCATTCCTACAATTGGTATTAGAGCAAGGTACTCCTTGACTCTGCTCATTTTGGTCTAACCACCTTGGAGTTTAAGTATGTCTTCAGTGAGCTACAAGTCGCACCTCAAGATTCCTATCTTCGATGGGATAGACTATCCCTTCTAGAAAGAGAAGATGAAGATCTGTCTCCGAGTTATTGATGATGATATGTGGAACATGGTGCAGACTGGGTTCACGGTTGAAGTGCCCCAGGTCCCCACTGACCACAAGAAGAAACTCATTCAGATCGACGCTCAAGCTAAAGATGAAATTGGTGGCCATCTCTCTCGCGCTCAATTTCTTCGCTTTGGTCAGTGTGAAACTGCAAAGGAATTGTGGAACATTCTCAAAAAGATAAATGAGGGTGTCTCAACTCAGAAAGAAGCTCGCATTGATGCTCTTCGGGCGAAGTTCAATCGGTTCAAGCAAATCGGAAATGAAAGATGCCAGGAAACTTCTGATCGTCTGAGTGACATTGCAAACGAGCTGCAAGGTCTCGGCGCCAAATACATCACTGACCATGAAGTTGTGAAGAAACTTCTCCGATCTCTTGACAGTTCATTCGACACTCTAGTTGTGATGATCAGGGAACGAGCTGATTTCAAAATTCTTGACTCTACTGATATCATGGAAAGGCTAAACACCCACGAGGAACAAGAAGAATAAAAGAGAGACCTCTATGGCTCAAGTTACCGCCAAAGTCATGCTCTCAAAGCTGTGGTTGATTCTTCCTCAGAAGGAAATGCTGAAGAAGATTCAGATGACTCGGAAAGGATCAATAAAGATCTCATATTAATCACGAAAAGATTCTAGCCCCTTCATAGGAAGAACCAGTTTCAGAAGAAAGGATCTAGCAACTCTGGCGGGTCAAAATCATCATCAAAACCTACTGAAGATTACACCTGCTTCATGTGCAAAAAGCCAGGACATTTCATTTCGGACTGCCCTCTCTGGGAAGCTGAAATCCGTGCCACTGGAAGATATGATTGTTGGGGAACGTTGCATGAAAACAAAAAAAATTCTACGCACACGCAAGATATATCCATGGAGATGCATAGCAACGAGAGGGGAGAGTATGTCTACGTACCCTTGTAGACTGTTAAGAGGAAGCGTTTTATCAACGCGGTTGATGTAGTCGTACACCTTCACGATCCAACCGATCAAATATCGAACGTACGGCACCTCCGCGTTCGGCACACATTCAGCTCGATGACGTCCTCACCTTCTCGATCCAGCAAGAGAAGTGAAGTAGTAGATGAGTTCCGGTAGCACGTCGGCGTGGTGACGGTGGTGGTGCAACTATCTCCGCATGGCTTCGCCGAGCACTACAAAAATTATGACCGAGGACGAACTAGAGGGAGAGGGGCGTCGCACACGGCTTGGGGATCGTGGTGTGTGTTGCCCCTCTCCCTCCTGACATATATATAGGTGGGGGAGGAGGGGAGGCAGCCTAGGGCACCCCAAAGGGGACCGGCGGCCACCCTAGGCTCCTGCCCTGGCCACGCCCCCCCTTCCTTCTTAGGCGCGTGGGGGGAAGGCAGGAGGGGGTGGCGCCCCCCTTTCCTTTCTCTCATGTGGAGGGGAAGGCAGGAGGGGCTACCCCTCCCCCCTTTCCTTCCTTAGGGCCGGCGGCCTAGAGGTGGGGCGCGCCAGCCCCTTGTGGGCTGGTGTGCTCCTCTCGTTTGTCCCATATGGCCCAATAACCTCCCGGGGCCTCCTGGAACCCCTTCCGGTGATCCGATGAATACCCGATACATTCCGAAACCTTTTCGGTGACCAAATATCTTCGTCCTATATATCAATCTTTACCTCTGGACCATTCTGAAGCTCCTCATCATGTCCGTGATCTCATCCGGGACTCCGAACAACATTTGGTCACCAACTCACATAACTCATATAGTACTATATCGTCAACGAACGTTAAGCGTGCGGACCCTACGGGTTCGAGAATGATGTAGACATGACTGAGACGCTTCTTCGGTCAATAACCAATAGAGGGACCTGGATGCCCATATTGGTTCCTACATATTCTATGAAGATCTTTATCGGTCGAACCTTTATGACAACATACGTAATTCCCTTTGTCGGTCAGTATGTTACTTGCCCGAGATTCGATCGTCGGTATCTTCATACCTAGTTCAATCTCATTACTGGCAAGTCTCTTTACTCATTCCGTAATAAATCATCTCATAAATAACTCCTTAGTCACTTTGCTTGCAAGCTTCTTGTGATGAGTATTACCGAGAGGGCCTAGAGATACCTCTCCAATATACGGAGTGACAAATCCCAATCTTGATTCACGCCAACTCAACAGACACCTTCGGAGATACCTGTACAGCATCTTTATGATCACCCAGTTACGTTGTGACGTTTGATAGCACACAAGGTATTCCTCCGGTATCCGGGAGTTGCATAATCTCATGGTCGAAGGAATATGTATTTGGCATTAAGAAAGCAGTAGCAATAAACTGAACGATCATATGCTAAGCTAACGGATGGGTCTTTTCCGTCACATCATTCTCCTAATGATGTGATCTCGTTATCAAATGACAACTCATGTCTATATTTTAGGAAACCTTAACCATCTTTGATCAACGAGCTAGTCTAGTAGAGGCTCACTAGGGACACGGTATTTGTTTATGTATTCACACATGTATGTAAGTTTCCGGTCAATACAATTCTAGCATGAATAATAAACCTTTATCTTGAATAAGGAAATATAATAATAACAACTTTATTATTGCCTCTAGGGAATATTTCCATCAGTCTCCCACTTGCACTAGAGTCAATAATCTAGTTCACATCGCCATGTGATTAACACCCATTGTTCACATTGCCATGAGACTAACACCCAAAGACTTTACTAGAGTCAATAATCTAGTTCACATCGCCATGTGATTAACAACCAAAGAGTACTAAGGTGTGATCATGTTTTGCTTGTGAGAGAGGTTTAGTCAACGGGTCTGCCAAATTCAGATCTGTATGTATCTTGCAAATTTCTATGTCTACAATGCTCTGCATGAAGCTAGTCTAGCTAATTTTCTCCCACGTTCAATACATATCCAGATTTAGACTCAGAGTCATCCGGATTGGCGTTAAAACTTGCAATGATGTAACCCTTTACAACGAACTCTTTATCACCTCCATAACTGAGAAACATTTCCTTAGTCCTCTTTAGGTACTTAAGGATAATTTTGACCGCTGTCCAGTGATCCACTCCTAGATCACTATTGTACCCCCTTGCCAGACTCATGGCAAGGCACACAACAGGTTTGGTACACAGCATGACATACTTTATAGAGCCTATGGCTGAGGCATAGGGAATGACTTTCATTCTCTCTCTATCTTCTGCCGTGGTCGGGCTTTGAGTCTTACTCAACTTCACACCTTGCAATACAGGCAAGAACCCTTTCTTTGACTGATCCATTTTGAACTTCTTCAAAACTTGTCAAGGTATGTGCTTTGTGAAAGTCCTATTAAGCGTCTTGATCTATCTCTATAGATTTTGATGCCCAATATGTAAGTAGCTTCACCGAGGTCTTTCATTGAAAAATTCTTATTCAAGTATCCTTTTATGCTATCTAGAAATTCTATATCATTTCTAATCAGTAATATGTCATCCACATATAATATCAGAAATGCTACAGAGCTCCCACTAACTTTCTTGTAAATACAGGCTTCACCATAAGTCTGTATAAAACCATATGCTTTGATCACCTCATCAAAGTGTATATTCCAACTCCGAGATGCTTGCACCAGTCCATAGATGGATCGGTGGAGCTTACACACTTTGTTAGCACCTTTAGGATTGACAAAACCTTCTGGTTGCATCATATACAACTCTTCTTTAAGAAATCCGTTAAGGAATGCAGTTTTGACGTCCATTTGCCATATTTCATAATCATAAAATGCGGCAATTGCTAACATGATTCGGATAGACTTAAGCATCGCTACGGGTGAGAAAGTCTCATCGTAGTCAACACCTTGAACTTTTCAAAAACCTTTCGCGACAAGTTGAGCTTTGTAGACAGTGATATTACCATCAGCGTCCGACTTCCTCTTGAAGATCCATTTATTTTCAATGGCCTGCCGATCATCGGGCAAGTCCACCAAAGTCTACACTTTGTTCTCATACATGGATCCTATCTCAGATTTGATGGCCTCAAGCCATTTTTCGGAATCTGGGCTCATCATAGCTTCTTCATAGTTCGTAGGTTCGCCGTTGTCTAACAACATGACTTCCAGGACAGGATTACCGTACCACTCTGGTGCGGAACATGTTCTGGTTGACCTACGATGTTTAGTAGTAACTTGATCCGAAGTTTCATGAACATCATCATTAGCTTCCTCTCTAGTTGGTCTAGGTATCATGGGAATGGTTTTCTCTGATGTGCTACTTTCCAATTTGAGAGAAGGTACAATTACCTCATCGAGTTCTTCTTTCCTCCCACTCACTTCTTTTGAGACAAACTCCTTCTCTAGAAATGACCCATTCTTAGAAACAAAGATCTTGCCTTCGGATCTGTGGTAGAAGGTGTACCCAATAGTTTTCTCAGGGTATCCTATGAAGACGCACTTCTCCGATTTGGGTTCGAGCTTATCAGGCTGAAGCCTTTTGACATAAGCGTTGCATTCCCAAACTGTAAGAAATGACAGCTTAAGTTTCTTGCCAAACCATAGTTTATACAGTGTCGTCTCATCGGATTTAGACGGTGCCCTATTTAACGTGAATGCGGCTGTCTCTAATGCATAATCCCAAAATGATAAAGGAAAATCGGTATGAGACTTCATAGAACGCACCATATCTAATAAAGTACGGTTACGACATTCAAACACACCATTATGCTGTGGTGTTCCAGGTGGTGTGAGTTGTGAAACAATTCCACATTGTTTTAATTGAAGGCCATACTCGTAACTCAAATATTTGCCTCCGTGATCAGATCGTAGAAACTTTATTTTCTTGTTACAATGATTCTCCACTTCACTCTAAAATTCTTTAAACTTTTCAAATGTTTCAGACTTGTGTTTCATCAAGTAGATATACCCATACCTACTCAAATCATCTGTGAAGGTCAGAAAATAACGATACCCGTCGCGTGCCTCAACACTCATCGGACCGCATACATCGGTATGTATTATTTCCAATAAGTTATTAGCTCGCTCCATTGTTCCGGAGAACGGAGTTTTAGTCATCTTACCCATGAGGCATGGTTCACAAGTATCAAATGATTCATAATCAAGTGATTCCAAAAGCCCATTTGCATGGAGTTTCTTCATGCAGTTTACACCAATATGACCTAAATGGCAGTGCGACAAGTATCTTGCAACATCATTATCAACTTTGAATCTTTTGGCATCAATATTATGAATATGTGTATCAATACGATCGAGATTCAACAAGAATAGACCATTCATCAAAGGTGCATGACCATAAAAGATATTACTCATATAAATAGAACAACCATTATTCTCTGATTTAAATGAAGAACCGTCTCGCAATAGACAAGATCCAGATATAATGTTCATGCTCAACGCTGACACCAAATAACAATTATTGGGGTCTAAAGCTAATCCCGAAGGTAGATGTAGAGGTAGCGTGCCGACGGCGATCACATCGACCTTGGAACCTTTCCCGACGCGGATCGTCACCTCGTCCTTAGCCAATCTTCATTTATTCTGCAGCTCCTGTTTCGAGTTACAATTATGAGCAACTGGACCAGTATCAAATACCCAGGCGCTATTACGAGCATTGTTAAGGAACACATCAATAGCATTTATATCAAATAAACCTTTGTTCACTTTGCCATCCTTCTTATCCACGAAGTATTTGGGGCAGTTTCGCTTCCAGTGACCATTTCCCTTGAAGTAGAAGCACTCAGTTTCATACTTGGGTCCAGCTTTGGGCTTCTTCACGGAAGCGGCAACTTGCTTGCCATTCTTCTTAAAGTTCACTTTCTTTCCCTTGCCCTTTTTCTTGAAACTAGTGGTATTGTTAACCACCAACAGTTGATGCTCCTTCTTGATTTCTACCTCCGTCGATTTCAGCATCGTGAAGAGCTCAGGAATCGCTTTCGTCATCCCTTGCATATTATAGTTCATCACGAAGCCTTTGTAGCTTGGTGGCAGTGACTGAAGAACTCTGTCAATAACACTCTCAACTGGAAGATCAATTCCCAACTGAGTCAAGTGGTTATGATACCCAGACATTTTGAGTACGCGTTCACTGACAGAACTGTTCTCCTCCATCTTGCAGCTATAAAACTTGTTGGAGATTTCATATCTCTCAACCCGGGCATTAGCTTGAAATATCAACTTCAGCTCTTGGAACATCTCATATGCTCCGTGACGTCCAAAATGTCTTTGAAGTCCCGGTTCTAAGCCGTAAAGCATGGCACATTGAACTATTGAGTAGTCATCAAATCGAGAATGCTAGACGTTCATAACATCTGCAGTAGCTCCTACAGCAGGTCTGTCAACTAGCGGTGCATTAAGGACATAATTATTCTGTGCAGCAATGAAGATAATCCTCAAGTTACGGACCCGGTCCCTGTAGTTGCTATCATAATCTTTCAACTTAGCTTTCTCTAGGAACACATTAAAATTCGAGGGAATGGTAGCACGGGCCATTGGTCTACAAGATAGATTTGCAAAAACTATACGGACTAAGTTCATGATAAATTTTAGTTCAATTAATCAAATTACTAATGAACTCCCACTTAAATTAACATCCCTCAAGTTGTCTAAGTGATACATGATCCAAATCACCTAACCCAAGTCCTATTATCATGTGAGATGGGGTAGTCATCAATGGTGAACATGTCTATGTTGATCATATCTATTATATGACTCATGTTCGACCTTTTGGTCTCCAGTGTTCTGATACCATGTCTGTACATGCTAGGCTCGTCAAGTTTAACCCAAGTAGTCTGCATGTGCAAAACTGGCTTACACCCATTGTATGTGAACGTAGAGTCTATCACACCCGATCATCACGAGGTGCTTCGAAATGACGAACTTTAGCAATGGTGCATACTAAGGGAGAACACTTTTATCTTGAAATTAAGTGAAGGGATCATCTTATAATGCTATCGTTGTTCTAAGCAAAATAAGATGCATAAAGGATAAACATCACATGCAATCAAAATATGTGACATGATATGGCCAGCATCATCTTGTGCTTTTGATCTCCAAATCCAAAGCATCGGCATGATCTCCATTGTCACCGGCAAACACCTTGATCTCCATCATAGCCTCGGATTTGTCTCGCCAACTATTGCTTCTACAACTATTGCTAACGCATAGTGATAAAGTAAAGCAATTACATGGCGCTTAGTGATTGACACGCAGGTCATACAATAATTAAGGACAACCCTAATGCTACTGCCGGTTGTCGTACTCATCGACATGCAAGTCGTGAACTTATTAAAAAACATGATCATCTCATACATCAACATATATCACATCATATCTTGACCATATCACATCACAACATGCCCTGCAAAAACAAGTTAGACATCCTCTATGTCGGTGCAACAAACCCTGGGTCCGTTGCCCAGACTGTGCATAGGCCCAAGGACAAGATTACAACACCAAGGTCAGATCACAGCACGAGGGATCAATTCTTTGGCAGGACCAAAGTGCAGATCAAGAAGACCAAGATGAGCCAGAGAAGCAAGATATCGCTAAGGGAAGAACCTCCTCTGCCGGGCAAGTGAGCCCGGCAAAGGTTGGGTTTGCTCCGGAAGCAAGTCTCAGGATCGTCCCGGCAGGCCTGCCGGGGCTTACAGAGGCGAACCACTCCACCGCACCACCTCATCACGACGCACGTCGTCGATCAGTGCGGTGTCAAGCTCCAAAGTGACTAAGTGGCTGCTATTTGCCACATGGCAGCCGATTCCTACAGAAAATACCCCCAGGCGACACCCGTCCTGAGACGTGTCAAGCAAGCAGGCGTGAAGCTGGCAAAACAGCCCGGCAGGGCCTGCCGGGCAAGCTGAGATGTGACGTTGAGCGGCGCATTTAATGCGCTATGTCAGCCTGCAGAGTTAGGTATGATAGCACTGTTTGCTATCTAATCAGTATGTATTGACTGATTTGCCACTGTGGTGACCCCTTGATCTATAAAAGGAGGCCCATGGCGACCGTAGAAAGGGTTGGTTGATCCGGACCCTTACACACTCATACGCGCATAGCTGCTCTCGCCCCGAGGCGACCTTGCCGGGCAAGAGCACTGCGTTCATCCACCATTCTTCCACCATCAATCCACCAAAGCAGGAGTAGGGTTTTATGCCTCACGGCGGCCCGAACCTGGGTAAAAACTGCCCCTGTGACCTCTACCGCACTGTGTGACGCTTCTCCGCTCTTTGTGCAACGTGCCCATCCCCCCGCCGAACCAAAAGGGGCTCATGGCCCCATAGGTGGTCGTGGTTTCCCATGACATCTTTGGCGCACCAGGTAGGGGGATCACTTGCGCGAACCCGAGAGCGTCAATAGTGTGTCATCTTCACCGCCATTCTCGTCATCGACGGCATCATCAACTATGGTGCCCAAGAAGAAGTCCGGAGCCGCAAATCACTCGTCCACCTCGAAGGCTCCGCCACCCGCGACCGCCGACGTCGCGGGGAATGCGGGGACGCGTGAGGGTGTGGACGCTGCGGGGGATGTGGTCGACGCTGGCGGCGTTGTCACCACCTCCCCCATGGCCGAAGCAGGAACGGGAGGCACTGGGGAAGGACAGCATCAGCAACATCCCGGCGGCCATGCTCCACGAGGTACGAGTGGAGGGCTTATTCCGCTTGCACCTCTTCTCCTCACTGAAGGGCACAGCCGCAGTGGTGGCGCTCGTTCTGGGGCGAATCGCAACCCTCCGGCCGCCCCCGCCGCGGGCGCGACCGTAGGGCGTGCGCCGCCTCCGAAACGAGCTGACCCAGTTACTGTGCCCAATGGAGCCGCTGGCCTTCAAGCACCCCCATCGCGTCACCATGCCATCCAAACGGCTGGTTCGCAACAACAAGGGTATGGCGCGGTCGCTACCGGCACCGTCAGGAACCGAGCGACACTGCGATCTACTTCGTCATCACCTATGCCGAGCACTGCCTCAGAGGCCATGGCACGGGCTCAACTACTATTGAGATTTCTACCGGCAGCCGATCAGATGGATGAGTGGAGAGCCACCATCCAAAGCGTGATTGGCTTCGCCGAGGCGGGAGGATCACAGCGAGCTGGCCCGCCACGGCCTCCCCAAGCAGCGACGACAGCCCATGCTGCTGGCCGTACGGAAGGGGCCACCGCCATGGTGCAATCCCCACCACGACAGCTAGCGCGAGAGCCGCGAAACCAGGAACCAGATGATGTCTCGATGGCCTCTTCTGACCCTCGAGCGCGTCCAGGCCAACGACGAGCCCTGGAGGACGGGCGGAGGGAAGGCGTGCGCATCATCGTCGCGCGACACCGCGACAACCACCGCCGGTCCAATGGGTGCGATGGTCTCGACGTCGATGAACCAGCACTCGGAGACGGCGGGTACCTGCCTTTCGAGGTTAGGTGCCCTGCTTTCACCCGTGAGCTGTGGCAAGTCCGTTGGCCATCCGCTCGCA
Organism: Thinopyrum elongatum; assembly: GCA_011799875.1. Classification (NCBI taxonomy): domain Eukaryota; kingdom Viridiplantae; phylum Streptophyta; class Magnoliopsida; order Poales; family Poaceae; genus Thinopyrum; species Thinopyrum elongatum. The sequence goes on along the minus strand of CM022297.1, from coordinate 412,040,407 downwards.
CGTTCAAGCCAGATATTCCAGAGAAGTATGACGGGAGGCTGAACCCGGCAGAGTTCTTGAGCATCTACCCCATCGCTGTTCAAGTTGCCGGGGGAAGAGATGAGAAGGTATTCGCCAATTACTTCCTTTCATACTCCAAGAGTGTCACCAGGTTGAGCAGCTTGTCAAGAAGCAGAGGGATGAGTATGAGAAGCGTGATAAGGAAAAAGGTCAGAATTGTGCTGGCGCGAAGGGCCGGGGTGATGAAGCAAATCGCCCTGGCAAGGCTCCTCAGAACCAAGGAAAACCCACCAGGGGCCGAGAAAAGGAAAATTGCAATGCTGAGAGTGATGGAGGGGATGAAGAGGAAACCAGCGAGCAGGAATTCCAGAAGGCCACTGACGCCCTGTGTATTGACGGGGGTGCATCTTTGCACTCCTTTCACCGCCAACTTAAACAGTGGGCCCGTGAGGTCAATGCCATGGAGCCAGTGACAGATTCTCGGAAGCAGCTCAAGTGGTCACGCACGCCCATCATCTTTGATGAAGAGGACCATCCTGACCGCACTACTGCGGTAGGGTGCTTGCCGTTGTTGGTCTCACCAAAGATTCGCAACCTCAAAGTCACAAAGATGTTGTTTGACGGCGGGGCCGGGTTGAATCTGATTTCCCCAAAGGTTATCAGAAAACTCCAGATAGTAGAGGAAGAGCTTACACTACAAAAAAATACACTTCCGTGATGATACGTATTTGTCACAGTAGGTCACGTTTTCTGTCATGCATGTATATCCATGACGATTTTATGACAGAATCAAGATAGTCATACCTGTGCTCTCATAGAAGTGTTCCATGACATTACCAAAATTATCATCACGGAAGTGTCCACTTCCATGACGATAAATCACGCGTCATAGAAGTGCTTTCGTCAAGGGTAACCGACACGTGGCATCCACCGTAATGGGTCGCCGTTAAGCTATCGGGTTCCAGTTTGGATCCGATAACCCGTTAATAGCCCGGACCAATGGGGATTTTCCATGTGTAAAATTCTCATTCGCCGGCAGATCCACGTGTCAGCCCGGCGTTCGGACAGTTGTCATCCAACGAATGGACGGAACGTGCCTATGATACGTCGACACGTGTCTCAGCCCAACAGTGGCCCATACAGGTTAAAAGGCCGGGCCTGTCAAAATAAGCGGGCCGGCCCATTAGCGGCCTACTTGAGTCAGGCCCACTCACAAGCACGGCCCATACAAGTTACACAAAATCGGCCCATCAAAGGCCCATTCTAGATTGGATAATTTCCAGCCCATCTTCAGTTTTAGCCCGTTAATGGCCCGCTACGTCTTTGGGCCCAATTAAAGCTCATGCTTCTTTCGGCCTGTTAGCAGCCCATCGTCAGTTCCAGCCCGTTAACTGCCCGGAACGTCTTTCGGCCTTTTCTCGGCCCATTCTGCAGTTGGGCCAATTCTAGCCCGTTGTGACTTTAGGCCTGTCCTCGGCCCATTCTGTAAATGGGTCAATTCCTAGCCCATTTTGTCTTTCAGCCTGTTAACGGCCCGCACAACAGTTGGGCCTTTGACTTTGGGTCCATTAGGGGCCCATGTTCCGCAGGGCAAAATTTCAGCCCGACGCGACTTTCGGCCTGTTAAAAGCCTAGTTTGCAAATTGGGCCTCCTCTGGCCGATAACACTTTCGGCCTCTTACTGGTCCGTAAAGTAAAAGGGCCGAGACAAAATTGACATTTATTTCGGCCTGCTAGAGGCCCGTGGGCCATTTCCATTTATACGGCCCTGTCGAGCTTTCGGCCTGTTAATGGCCTGGTAAGAGCCGTTGTTACGGTGGGCCACATCATTTGGGATCCACTAAATATTATTTTGACCAGCCCAATTAAGGCCCACTTTGACTACACATGTTTGTTTGTTTGTATGGCGTCCAGGAAATGTTTGGGCATGTTGGACCCCGTTTCAATGATATAGCAAATTCAAAGAATTATCCTACTCTATACTATCGCCTCTAAAAAACATACACTATACAATAAAAAGACCAAGGCATAGAAACGTAGAATAATCCTACACTATACAATAAAGAAATTACAGCCAAATATACCCACTGGGCATTATAGTTCGGCACCAGTGATAATAAAGCATACACAAACAGCAAATTACATACACTGGACAAATAAAGCTCATACATCATGGACACGCATCAACAGAACTTACCATTTGAACTATAATCTCTTCAGAAAATAGGATTGGCCGGATTCAGATAGCACAAATTCCAGTGTGCAAAATCTCCAATTCCTTCATGGTTACCTCAGTGTCTTGTTTCATTTTTTTGACACCTGCATCTAATACCTGCAAGTCCAGTCTCAACTTGTTGATTACACGTTGAGAATCATGTACACGTTGTCTTGCCACCTCTAGTTGATGCTCGAAAACATCAGCACATTCCAATTCCAATCCATAATCATTTGGTAACGGCCATGCTGCACTGCTCGCAGATCTTTGTGTTGATGTCACTTCATCCTGAAATGTTTCTATAAGTACACATGACTAGGGCAAAAATATAGTTACAACAGTGAAGCGAGCAAGACAGACTATTTTGTACATGGCAAAACAGGACTAACAATAATGTTACACGTCATGAAGCATAAGCAGGTGATATTTACAAAATTATAAAAATGGTAGTCTGTGCAGCCCGCATACAGAAATCTCTCTTAGCTCACCAGAGGAGCATGATGTTGGGGCCAAATCCAAAACACAGACAGGTTACAAATTTAGACAGCACGTTGCGTATAAGTAAGCAAGCAGTTGGCCATTCTGTAGCTAGACAGGGGCAGATTCTGGGAGAATCCTGCAAAAGAACTGGGCCAGAGTGACCTACCATAGCACACTGTATAGGCTCACCGCTGCCTCTCCTTTTTTTGTGCTGTTCCATGAAATTGCCACATACATCTTGTACTTTTTCATTGCGTAACCCTATCTGCAAGTTGACACGGCTAATTTCAGACATCTCTACATGATAATACATTGCATATCCCTTGTGCATATTTAAACCACCAATTAACGATTGTGTGCGTAGCATAAACTAGCCATGACTCTATGTGCTGGACTAGCAGGCACTCTAAGGGAGCCTAATGTAGTGCACTAGAATTCCTACATGCCACCTACGATTTTGTGTAATGTACTACCTCTGTTCCTAAATATATGTCGTTGTAGAGATTCCAGTATGGATGTAACATCCCAAATTTTTAATTTGGAATGTTATACATAGGTCATCCATGCATATCATATTTTTATTGCATTTCGTTTTGCGATCCTCGAAAATTCTAAGCAACTCAAGGACCCACGGAGAGAGTTGGGGATTTCACCGTTTTCATATTTGAATTTTCTCAAATATTGAAACAGGGATCAATTTGGTTTAACTATTTTTCTCTCCGAAAATATTTCATATTAAAAATATATGAGAGGAGATAATATGACTTCTCCAAAATAAATGGAATATTGGAGGAAAAATATAAAAAAATCAAATAAATATTTTATTTGGATTTTTATTGCAATTTTATTTGGATTTAGAAAAATATGCATTTTTCAAAATTGCATTAGAGTCCCAAATAAATGTTTACCTTGTCCGGGAGATTTTTAGAGGACGCGGAAAATTTATTTCGGGAATTTTGGAGTCCGTTTAGTATTTCTTTTATTTGTTTTTCTGCGCGGAATTAAAAAAAAAAAAAAAAAAAAAACTCCGCCGGACCGAACTGGGCCGAACCCAGCCGGCCCGCAGGCCGCCGCCCGCTTCCGTTCCCGTGCCGGAACGACTCGCCGGAGGAGTCCCGCCGCCGCCGTGCCTCCCCCCGTCTCCCCCCCCTCCCCAACCGCCCACCCCCTCCCCCCCCTCTTAAATAGCCGCCGCCCTCCCCCCTTAAATAGCCGCCGCCCCCCCTGGAGCCCCAGCCGCCGCGCCGCCTGCCCTCGCCGCTGTTGCTGCCAGCTGCCGCCGGCTCCCGCCTCCGCGCCTCCGCCCGCCGCCTCCGCTCTCCGCCCACCTCCGCCCCCCGCCCCCTCCCTCGTTCGCCCCCCGCGCGCCCCACACGCCGCCCCCGCGCTCGCCCCCCCGCCGCCGTCCCCCGGAGCCTCGCCGGAATCCGCCGCCGACCGTCGGTTCGTGAGAAAAACCGATCGGTTTTGTTTAAACCCTAGATCTATGTCTGTTTTTTTTTTAATACCACCGGTTTATTCTTTTAGATCGGTGTTTTCCGTCGGTTTGTTATTTAGCGGAGTTCGTCCGTACGTTCGTTTAACGACCGGTTTCAATCTTCGTTAACCGCAGACAGCGAACGTTTCGTTCGTTAGGCCTGTTCGTTAGTTTTCTTTTTCTCGGATTTTCCGCGATTATTTCGATCGCGATTTCTGATCCGATTTTCGTTTTATATAACTTTTTCGTCGCTCGTTGTCGAAATCAGGCGATTCAAGCGCCTAGATCTCGTCTCGAAGCCTCTTTCTGTTTAACCAACTTAAACAAGTTTTGCTACTGTAAATTTGACTTAGTCCAGATTAGTAATCGAGCTTGTTCTTTCGCAGTTTGAGTTTCGTTTGCTCTCGTTTATTTGATTCTTTTTGCAAACCGAGTTCTTCATTGTAACTTTGGGTTAGGTCTTCTCATTTGGATTTTACCCGTGCTCTTCGCTTTGATTGCTATTAGCTTTGTTTGTTTTGCGATAGAGTACCCGAGTGCGAAGCGTGCTACAGAGTCCCTAGGATTTGCAGATCGTCGACAGGCAAGTAACACATTGATCATACTCTTCTTAGTTACCCATTTTTTTACCTTATTTCGACCCTCAACATTGCATGATTAGGATGTGATTAACTTGTGGGTATGGGAAGTAGATGATGAGGTGTAAACCATTGCCCTTTATTATAAACCCTTGGGAGTTACTTCTACGCTATGCTTATGTTTGCCATGCTATCTCGTAGACGTGGATGGGTTTTGAGTGTATCCATGACAGATGTGAGATTTTTAATTAATGGTTCAACTTAAGGGTGGCAACTTTAATACACATCTGGGTGGATTGCTTGTTTGGGCACCTGGGGATATACCAGTGTTGTCCTAGAGATCCCGGGGATATACCGTGTGATCCTCCTACGGTCCGCCACCCAGGCTCAAAGGGATCATAGATATTCATGCTAGAACTTCCGTGTGCAGCCACAACTATATGGGCTCTACATAGTTGAGTATGTTACATTACCTCCCAGTGGTAGGCTAGCAGATGTAGGGGAAAAGTAGGTGAACTGTCTACCCAGAGTAAAGAGTAATGTTTCTGAAAGACTGTGTCTCGGTCATCCGTTTCTCAAAACACCATGTAGTTGCGAGAACTCCACGGAGAGATCGAGTCTGTGGGGGAAAAGTGCACAACCTCTGCAGAGTGTACAAACAATCATGATTAGCCGTTCCCCCGGTTATGGACATCTTGAGTATCTGGTTCTTGGCTCATCAATATGAACCCATCACTCTAAATTAATTTGTTGGGATTAATGATTACTTTTAATTGGGATTGAGAGGGGGATTTACCTTCTCTAATGTTCAACAACCACCATGATAGTTAAATAAAATATATATCCTTTGTGTAGGAAAAAAAATTGGCTTTCGCAAAACAGTATAACCCTAGAGCTTTTCCACACCAAATATGCATGTAGTATTAGCAATTATTCTGTTCATTGCTCTACTGTTTTATATTGCCAGCAATTCCATGTGCTGACCCGTTTCGGGCTGCAACTATCATTTTGCAGACTTTCAGACGAAGAGTTAAGGTGTGCTAGGTCGTTGTCGTGCACTCATCTGCCGTTGGAGTTGATGGACTCACTTATCTTCCAAGCCTTCCGCTGTTATCTTATTTAGATGGCCTTAAGCCATATTATTGTACATTTCTCTGTTGATGACATTCGATGTATATGTGTGTGATTGCACTCTGTATAAATCCTTCGAGTACTGTTTGGGTCCCATTACCGATCCAGGGATGCACTTGAAACACAGAGATTCGATCCATTTCGGTTCGGGTCGCTACGAGATGGTATCAGAGCACACGCTGACTGTAGGACACGACCACTAAGAAAAGCCATAGGACACTCTTCTCTACTCATTTTTTTTCTGACTTCTCTCCATCTTCTATTCTCTGGATGCAGACTCAAGGAACAAGTTTACACAACCGGATGAAGACACACCTTTTGGACGACACTTGAAGAAGTCCTAGGTACCTGAACATCGAATACCAAGCTTCACCGGGACCTACCACCCCACTGTACCGAAGAGGGCGCTGGATGATTCGAGTTCAAATTCCAGGAGACATTCACGCCAGTTGAGTTAGAGAGTTTTTAGCCCTTTTGCATAGAGTTTTCTTTGATGCACCAACCTGGAGTCTAGGAAGAGCATGGCAGCCCACATCGCCATGGGACCATCGGCGAAGTGTATCACCACGGATCTTAAGGAAACGATCTACCAGTTATGGGGCGCCGAGATGAGCAATGGGAGATGATCAGCACCGGAGGGACAGGCCCATTGCAGCTTTCATCCAGGAGTTAAACCACACATTCGTCGACAGGAGCCCATGTGGTGCAAGCATGATATATTTGAAGAAGGTGATGACCAGGAACATGGAGCTAGAAGAGGAACTCAAGTCTACACGCGATGGGATACGTAGGAGGAATCGCAATACTGATTGGAGAAGAATGACGACCTTACAAGTGAAACTAGGAGTATTCATGGAGACCCCTCGCCCGGATAAGAAGACGATGAAACCTGAGGAATTCGATCTGAAGACTACATCACATCGACGACACACGACTCCGAACCCGACCGTAGTGATTGATGATAATGAAGTACGAAGACTGGAGCGGAGATATCATGAGTCTTCTCCACCGATCAAAATTTGCTAAATGACCACCACATTTATCATTAGTGTTTTCCCATGTAAAATGTAATAGTCGAGCACTTTTGTAACGGTAAGTTAGATCGATTGTACTCTTGCTTGTATTGAGTGGTGTGGTTTATGAACTGTTTTGTCTCATGTGCATATGGGTTAGGCTTCTCAATAACCCTTATCTATTCTAAGCTCTTCCTCTCAAACCCATCAGATGCTCGAGACGCGACACCGGCTTTGTTTTCCCACCGGAGCTCACTCAGTTGATTTCAAACAGCAGAATACCCTGATGCAGGCTTACTAGATTACAGAACAGAAAACAACACAACAACCCCGCCACCACACCATTTGACAAACTTAGCCCGTAACTTTAATGAGGTTGCAAGGCCCAGCGGTGTTTTCAGTATGGCACCGAGCGTCCAATAGTTGCGGATGACTGGCTACGCAGGATTGAGGGAGTGGACCACGCTAGATCACATACGTTGAGAGTGCGTTTTGCCGCACATCAATGGATGGACCCGCAGCCTCATGGTGGGAGAAGGTACACAGCCACATTCCTATAGCCAATGTCACTTGGGATATTTCAGGCAAGCTTCCGCACGGCAACATGTCTCACAGGAGCTATGAGCATGAAGAAGCGTGAGTTTCGGCAACTTACGCCAGGAAACCGTACCGTGGGGCAGTACGGGATGAGTTCATTAAATTAGCCTCGCTATTGCCCCCGGACTGATGTGGCCACTGACGCCGCGCAGCAGGAGAAGTTTATGGAAGGGTTGAATGAATTGAGCTTGAGTATGCATTTGAATGTGGCAACATTCAAAACTACTCAGAGTTGGAGACAAAGCTCTTAATGATTGAAGGGAAGCAGCCGCAGCTTGATAGCCTCATAGGAAGTATGGACAGGGAAGTTTCAACTCATGAGCTCAACAGAAGCCCCGGTTCACACCCCGAAACTCGGGAAGGGACTTGTTCATAACATGGAGGTCATAACCCAATGGAGGAGTTTCACACAACCATAATGGCACAAGAAGGAAATGGACATGGAGCAGGCAGAATATAACCGCTCTACCCCAGCCGACACCCGCCAAGACGGACAAAAAAAGCCCGTTACCTGTTTCAAGTGCGGAAGACTGGACTTATGCCAACGAATGTCCAGACTTTTTTTGGAAGACGGCAAATGGTAATGGGAAGCGCTGGGAAGAATGCCCAATCCATTCAACCGAGGACAAGTGGACCACGTGAACGTGGAGGAGGTTGAGGAGCAGCCTGATGCAGTTTATCGGTAAAGTTTTTGGTTAAGTTCTTTTAACTTACTGTTCAATTGTGTGTTCTTTCGATACTGTGTGGGCAATCCGCATTCATCATATCAAGGGTATTCGTGGCTAGTATAAGTTGCCCACTAATGTACTTAGGACCCCATGTTATTAAAGAGTCCACCCGGTGCGGAGTATATGGCAAGACAACGGATGTGTTTTCAGATTGCCATTGATCATTGGAATTCATGTTTTCCCCTCAGACCTGATAGTTTTCGAAGTCACAAGGATTGGATGTGATACTAGGCATGGATTGGCTATCGATTAGGGAGGAGCATCATGTGCGAGTAAGCGTTTCGCTACCAACGCACCCCGGAGGGAAAAGATCAAGTATGTATCTAGGCATGTTGCCTATAAGGAGGCAAGTAATTCCTCTCACGGGAGTTGTTTCAGGAGAGGTCCTATTGTGAAGATTTCCCGGATGTATTTCCAGAGGGTTACCAGGCATGTGCCGCCGGATTCGAGACATTGATTCTTGTAGAGTTGTTGCCAGGCACCGTACCAATATCAAAAGATACATACGGATGCCCGCAAATGATCTGGAGGAGATTAAGAAGCAATCAGGGATTATTGGAGAAAGTACATTCGCCGAATTTCATCACCGTGGGGAGCCCCCAGTGGCGTCTAAGTTGAGAAGAAGGATGGATCCTTTTAGATGGTTGTTTGATTAATTATCGGCGCATTGAATGAGGTGAGATTAGAACCAAGTACCACACTGCCAATGATTAATTATTTGTTGATCAGTTGCAGGAGCTAACGTGTTCTCCAAGATCGATCTGAGATCAGGGTAGCCACCAGCTGGAGATCCCGAGAACAGGATATACCTAAACAGCCTTCAACCACCCGTATGGGCTTATATGGAAGTACACATTATGTCATTTGGATTGCTAATGCCCTTCCTAGTTCATGAGTATGATGAACAAGGTGTTCTGATTTTGGATAAGTTTTGTCGTGGTGTTTTCATGAGATCATCTTGGTAACTTCCAAAGAATGAAAGGAGCACAAGGAGCATTGCTTTAGTTTCTCGAGAACAAGAACTCAGTTGTATCCAATTCAACAATGTGAGTTGTGGTTGAAGTAAGTTGGATTTCTTGGACATGTTATATCGGGCAACAGGTATCGCAGAGACCCCACTAGGTACGTCTGTCACTGGAGTGGTTGCCTACCCACCTCCTTAGGATATCCTCAGTTTTCTTGGACTTCAGCAGTTAATTTCGGAGATTTATCGAAAGTTTTCCAAGATTGCGAACTCTGACGGAGTTACTGAAGAGGACACTAATTTCAAATGTGACAGATGATGGAGGCAAGTGTTCAGGAACTGAAGAAACCTTTGGTTCAAACAAGCCCCCAGTTTCTGATTCTGGCCAGATATTCGCAGGATTTCCCAGTGTATTGCGAGCTTTCTCGCTTAGGACTGGGATGAGTACTTATGTCAGGAAGGATAGTTGTTTCATATGCCCTCACGTCACCCGCTTCGGCCGCATGAGTTGGAATTAAATGCCACACATGACTTGGATTAGGCACTGTAGTTCATGCACTTAAGACTTGGAGACATTTTCTTATTGGGAATCGTTGTGATGTGTACACGGATCACAAGAGCTTGAAGTATATTTTCACTCAGAAGGAGCTGAACCTCAGGCAGAGGAGATGGTTGGAACTTATAAAGGATTATGATATGAAGTTGCATTATCATCCAGGAAAAGCCAATGTCGTAGCAGACGCTTTGAGCCGGAAAAGTTATGTCAATACCCTCAAAAGCGGAGGTTTACCAAAGGGGTTATCCGAAGATCTCAGGGAGTTTCGTTTGGGGATAGTCCCTAGAGGTTTTGTTGCAGTTATGGAAGTTCAGTCAACATTATTGGGAAGGATTCGAGAAGCTCAGAAAGAGGACAAAGAAATTGCCGAGATAAAAGATAGAATGCGCAAAGGAAAAGCCCAAGGTTTTCGTGAAGATGAGCGCGACACCTTATGGTTTGAGGACCGTGTGTATGTACCCAATAATGCCGAGATCAGGAAGTTGATACTACAGGAGGCTCATGACTCGCCATACTCGATACACCCCGGAAACACCAAGATGTATTTGGACTTAAAAGAGCGTTTCTGGTGGACGGGTATGAAGAGGGATATTGCTGAGTATGTAGCCGTATGTGATGTATGTCAGAGAGTGAAGGCAGAGCATCAGAAGCCCGCAGGATTGCTACAGCCTATGCCAATACCCGAATGGAAGTGGGATAAGCTTGGCATGGATTTCATCACCGGATTACCCAGGACCCGATCAGGATATGATTCTATCTGGGTAGTAGTGGATCGGTTGACCAAAGTAGCTTACTTTATCCCAGTGAAAACCACATATACGAGTGCGAAGTTGGCCAAGATATATATGACCAGGATCGTATGTCTGCACGGAGTTCCGAGGACCATCGTATCAGATAGAGGAACCCAGTTTACTTCAAAGTTTTGGCGCCAACTACACCAGACATTGGGAACCAGGCTAGAGTTTAGTACAGCTTTTCATCCGCAGACAGATGGACAGACCGAGAGAGTCAATCAAATTCTGCCCAATCCATTCAACCGAGGACAAGTGACCACGTGAACGTGGAGGAGTGAGGAGCAGCCTGATGCAGTTATCGGTAAGTTTTTGGTTAAGTTTTTACTGCAATTGTTTCTTTCGATACTGGTGCATCGCCATCATACATATCAAGGGGATCGTGGGATAAGTATAAGTTGCCCACTAAGGTACTTAGGACACCCATGTTAGTAAGATCACCGGTGCGGAGTATATTGCAAGACAAGGATGTTTTCAGATGCCATTGATCATGGAAGTCAGTTTTCCCCTCAGACCTGATGTTTGAAGTCACAGGATTGGATGTGATACTGGCATGGATTGGCTATCGATGTATGGGGAAGCCTCGATTGTGCGAGTACGTGATTCGACCTTACCACCCCGGAGGGAAAAAGGATCAAGTATGTATCTAGGCATGATGCCTGATAGGAGCCAAGTAAATTTCTCGCACGGAGTTGTTCAGGAGGAGGTGCCTATTGTGAAGATTTCCCGGATGTATTTCCAGAGGAGTTACCAGGCAGTGCCGCCGGATCGAGACATTGAATTCTTGATAGAGTTGTTGCCAGCACGCGACCAATATCAAAGAGCATACCGGATGCCCGACAATGATCTGGAGGAGATTAAGAAGCAGATCAGGGAATTATTGAGAAAGGTACATTCGACGAATTCATCACGTGGGAGCCCCATGGCTCTAAGTTGAGAAGAAGGATGATCCTTGAGAATGGTTGTTGATTATCGCGCATTGAATGAAGTGACGATAAGAACCAAGTACCCACTGCCAATGATTAATGATTTGTTTGATCAGTTGCAAGGAGGGGCTAAAGTGTTCTCCAAGATCGATCTGAGTCAGGGTAATCACCAGCTGAAGATCCGAGAACAGGATATACCTAAGACAGCCTTCACCACCCGGTATGGGCTATATGAGTACACAGTTATGTCATTTGGATTGACTAATGCCCCTGCCTATTTCATGAGTATGATGAACAAGGTGTTCATGGAGTTTTTGGATAAGTTTGTCGTGGTGTTCATTGATGATATCTTGGTATACTCAAAGAATGAAGAGGAGCACAAGGAGCATCTGCGTTTAGTTCTCGAGAAGCTCAGGGAACATCAGTTGTATGCCAAGTTCAGCAAATGTGAGTTTTGGTTGAAGGAAGTTGGATTTCTTGGACATGTTATATCGGGCAAAGGTATAGCAGTAGACCCCACTAAGGTACAGTCTGTCACTGAGTGGTTGGCACCCACCTCAGTAGGGGAGATCCGCAGTTTTCTTGGACTTGCAGGATATTATCGGAGATTTATCGAGAATTTTTCCAAGATTGCGAAGCCTATGACGGAGTTACTGAAGAAGGACACTAAGTTCAAATGGACAGATGAATGTGAGGCAAGTTTTCAGGAACTGAAGAAACGTTTGGTTACAGCCCCAGTTCTGATTCTGCCAGATATACGCAAGGATTTCCAAGTGTATTGCGACGCTTCTCGCTTAGGACTGGGAGGAGTACTTATGCAGGAAGGAAGAGTTGTTTCATATGCCTCACGTCAGCTTCGGCCGCATGAGTTGAATTATGCCACACATGACTTGGAGTTAGCAGCTGTAGTTCATGCACTTAAGACTTGGAGACATTTTCTTATTGGGAATCATTGTGATGTGTACACGGATCACAAGAGCTTGAAGTATATTTTCACTCAGAAGGAGCTGAACCTCAGGCAGAGGAGATGGTTGGAACTTATAAAGGATTATGATATGAAGTTGCATTATCATCCAGGAAAAGCCAATGTCGTAGCAGACGCTTTGAGCCGGAAAAGTTATGTCAATACCCTCAAAAGCGGAGGTTTACCAAAGGGGTTATCCGAAGATCTCAGGGAGTTTCGTTTGGGGATAGTCCCTAGAGGTTTTGTTGCAGTTATGGAAGTTCAGTCAACATTATTGGGAAGGATTCGAGAAGCTCAGAAAGAGGACAAAGAAATTGCCGAGATAAAAGATAGAATGCGCAAAGGAAAAGCCCAAGGTTTTCGTGAAGATGAGCGCGACACCTTATGGTTTGAGGACCGTGTGTATGTACCCAATAATGCCGAGATCAGGAAGTTGATACTACAGGAGGCTCATGACTCGCCATACTCGATACACCCCGGAAACACCAAGATGTATTTGGACTTAAAAGAGCGTTTCTGGTGGACGGGTATGAAGAGGGATATTGCTGAGTATGTAGCCGTATGTGATGTATGTCAGAGAGTGAAGGCAGAGCATCAGAAGCCCGCAGGATTGCTACAGCCTATGCCAATACCCGAATGGAAGTGGGATAAGCTTGGCATGGATTTCATCACCGGATTACCCAGGACCCGATCAGGATATGATTCTATCTGGGTAGTAGTGGATCGGTTGACCAAAGTAGCTCACTTTATCCCAGTGAAAACCACATATACGAGTGCGAAGTTGTCCAAGATATATATGACCAGGATCGTATGTCTGCACGGAGTTCCGAGGACCATCGTATCAGATAGAGGAACCCAGTTTACTTCAAAGTTTTGGCGCCAACTACACCAGACATTGGGAACCAGGCTAGAGTTTAGTACAGCTTTTCATCCGCAGACAGATGGACAGACCGAGAGAGTCAATCAGATTCTGGAGGACATGTTAAGAGCTTGTGCGCTAGATTATGGATCTAGTTGGGATGACAATTTGCCCTACGCGGAGTTCTCATACAACAACAGCTACCAAGCCAGTTTGAAGATGGCACCTTTCGAGGCTTTGTATGGAAGGAGGTGCAGAACACCGTTGATGTGGGATGAAGTTGGAGACCGTCAGTTGTTTGGACCGGATTTGATTAAGGAATCCGAAGAGAAGGTTAAGCTGATTCGAGATAGATTGAAAGTAGCCCAGTCCAGACAGAAGAGTTATGCCGACCCAAAACGCAAGGAGGTAACCTATGAAGTCGGAGACAGAGCATATCTACGAGTATCACCCTTACGAGGAGTGAAACGTTTTGGAGTTAAAGGAAAGTTAGCCCCGAGGTTTGTGGGACCATACCGAGTATTGGAACGTATGGGTGAAGTTGCCTACAAGTTGGAATTGCCCGGAGGACTGTCAGAAGTTCATGATGTGCTTCACGTTTCCCAGTTGAAGAAGTGCCATGCGGAGATGGCTGATATTTCTCTAAGAGATACAGTGCCCCTAGAAGCAATTCAATTGGATAGTGATCTAACCTACGAGGAGAAACCCGTCAAGATTCTCGAGTTTGCCAGCCGAGTTACACGCAACAAAGTTATCAAGTTTTGCAAAGTTCAGTGGAGTCACCATACCGAAGATGAAGCCACCTGGGAGCGCGAAGAAGACCTCCGGAAGGACCACCCACACCTATTTTCTAGCCAACCCGAATCTCGAGGGCGAGATTCATCTTAAGGGGGGTAGGTTTGTAACATCCCAAATTTTTAATATGGAATGTTATACATAGATCATTCACTGCATATCATATTTTATTGCATTTCGTTTTGCGATCCTCGAAAATTCTAAGCAACTCAAGGACCCACGGAGAGAGTTGGGGATTTCACCGTTTTCATATTTGAATTTTCTCAAATATTGAAACAGGGATCAATTTGGTTTAACTATTTTTCTCTCCGAAAATATTTCATATTAAAAATATATGAGAGGAGATAATATGACTTCTCCAAAATAAATGGAATATTGGAGGAAAAATATTAAAATCAAATAAATATTTTATTTGGATTTTTATTGCCATTTTATTTGAATTTAGAATAATATGCATTTTTCAAAATTGCATTAGAGTCCCAAATAAATGTTTACCTTGTCCGGGAGATTTTTAGAGGACGGGGAAAATTTATTTCGGGAATTTTGGAGTCTGTTTAGTATTTCTTTTATTTGTTTTTCTGCGCGGAATTATTTAAAAAAAAAAACTCCGCCGGACCGAACTGGGCCGAAGCCCAGCCGGCCCAGCCGCCCCGCGCGCGCCCCGCCCCGCCGCGCCGCGCCGCACCCCGCCGTCCCGCCGGAGCCCCGCCGGAGGTAGCCGCCGCCGCCGTCGGTTTCGTGAGAAAAACCGATCGGTTTTGTTTAAACCCTAGATCTAGATTCGGTTTTTTTTTAAATTCCGGTTTATTCTTTTTAGATCGGTTTTCCGTCGGTTTAGTTATTTAGCAGACGTTCGTCCGTACGTTCGTTTTAACGAACGGTTTTCACCGTTTAACCGCAGACAGCGAACGTTCGTTCGTTAGCCTGTTCGTTAGTTTTCTTTTTCTCGGATTTTCCGCGATTATTTTCGATCGCGATTTCTGATCCGATTTTCGTTTTAGTATAACTTTTCGCTCGTTTGTCGGAATCAGGCGATTCAAGCGCCTAGATCTTCGTCTCGAAGCCCTCTTTCTGTTTAACCAACTTAAACAAGTTTTTGCTACTGTAAAATTTGACTTTAGTCCAGATTAGTAATCGAAGCTTGTTTCTTTCGCAGTTTGAGTTTCGTTGCTCCGTTTGATTCGATTCTTTTTGCAAACCGGAGTTCTTCAGTTGAACTTTCTGGTTAGGTCTTCTCATTTGGGTTTTACCCGTGCATCTTCGCTTGATTGCTTATGTATGCTATTGTTTGTTTGCGATAGAATTCCCGGAGTGCGAAGCGTGCTACTACGAGTCTCTAGGATTTGCAGATCGTCAGCAAGGCAAGTAACACATTGATCATACTTCTTCGTTACCCAGTTTTTATGCATTAGTTTCGACCCTCAAACATTGCATGACTAGGATGTGATTAACTTGTGGGTACTGGGAAGTAGATGATGAGGTAGAACCTATTGCCCTTTTTAATAACAAACCCTTGGGAGTTACTTCTACGCTATGCTTATGTTGCCATGCTATGCTCGTAGACGTGGATTGGGTTTGAGTGTATCCATGACAGATGTGAGATTTTTAATTAATGGTTCAACTTAAGGTGGCAACTTTAATACACATCTGGGTGGATTGCTTGTTTGGGCACCTGAGGATATACCAGTGTTGTCCTAGGAGATCCCGGGGATTATACCGTGTGATCCTCCTACGGTCCGCCACCCAGGCTCAAAGGGATCATAAGATTGTTCATGCTAGAAACTTCCGTGTGCAGCCACAAGCTATTATGGGCTCTAGCATAGTTGAGTATGTTACATGACCTCTTTCAGTGGTAGGCTAGCAGATGTAGGGGAAAGTAGGTGTAACGGTCTACCCGGAGTAAAGAGTAAATGTTTCTGAAAGACTGTGTCTCGGTCATCCGTTTCTCAAACACCATGTAGTGCGAGAAATCCAACGGAGGAGATCGAGTCTTGTGGGGAAAAGTGCACAAACCTCTGCAGAGTGTACAAACTAATCATGATTAGCCGTGTCCCCGGTTATGGACATCTTGAGTATCTGGTTCTTGGATCATCATATTGAATCCCATCACTCTAAATTAATTTGTTGGGATTAATGATTACTTTTAATTGGGATTGAGAGGGGGATTTACCTTCTCAATGTTCAACAACCACCATGATAGTTAAATAAAATATATTCCTTTGTTGTAGGAAAAAAAAATTGGCTTTTCGCAAAACAGTATAACCCTAGAGCTTTTCCACCAGCCAAATATGCATGTAGTATTAGCAATTATTCTGTTCATTGCTCTACTGTGTTATATTGCCAGCATATTCCATGTGCTGACCCGTTTCGGGCTGCAACGTATCATGTTGCAGACTTTTCAGACGAAGAGTAAGGTGTGCTAGGTCGTTGTCGTGCACTCAGCTATGCCGTTGGAGTTGATGGACTCACTTTATCTTCCAAGCCTTCCGCTGTTATCTTATTTAGATGGCCTTAAGCCATATTTATTGTAATCAGTTCTCTTTTGAGACATTCGATGTAATAAGTGTGTGATTGCACTCTGTTATAAATCCTTCGAGTACTGTGTGTGTCAGCATTACCGATCCAGGGATGACACTTGAACACAGAGATTCGATCCATTCGGGTCGGGTCGCTACAATGGACCACATACAGATGTATATCGATGCATTTTCGAGTGTAGATTCACTCATTTTGCTCTGTATGTAGCCTATAGTGGAATCTCTAGAAAGACTTATATTTAGGAACAGAGGTAGTATCATGTATGACATCTACATATCTATTTTAGCAGCCAGTAGTAGAAATCATTGTCTGTACAAAGGGATTACTGGTCGAAAATCCTAGCAAAGCACGCTGGCAGGCACACAACAATACAAGAGAGAGAGACGCACTTACAAGATCATAGCAATGCCTCAGTCCAGGATCTTGGTTGGCAAGCTGTTAGATCCAAAAGAAACATCGTCCTTGTAGTTTTTGCCAGCTGCATAACATGTAACAGCGACTTGTTAGTATATTTGAAGTACATCGGGCAGGTGATGCTGGACGGGTTTAAAGGTGACAAGTACCTAGGCCGTCGCGGGTGCTTGGCATCTTGCCAGACGGTGGGAATCAGGTTAGAAATGTCAAGGGTGATGACGTTGCGCTGGCTGTCGGGGTCCGCTAAGGAGATCTAGAACCGTCGAGTAGGGTGTTTGTGGAGCGGCTCCGGTAGGGTGGACTACGGTGTGGGCGAAGCGGATCTGAGGCCGTGGATGCGGGCGTCGGTGAAGCTGCTCCGGTGGTTGGGTTCAGGATGGTGTCGACGATGCGGATCTGCGGCCGTGGACGGGGCGTCAGAAGCTGCTCCGGTAGGTTGGACGAGGGTACGACGAAGTGGATCTGAGGCCGTGGACTTGTGAGTTGGCAAAGCGGCCCCGGTAGGGTTGAGAATGGTATAGGCGAAGCGGCTCCGGTAGGGTTGACGATGGTGTCGGCGAAGCGGCTCCGGTAGGGTTGAGGAAGGTGTCGGCGAAGAGGATCAGAGGCTGTCGACGGGGGCGTCGATGGGGCGGCTCCGGGGGGTGTGGACGAAGCGTCTCCGGTGGGGAGTACGAAGGAGCCGCTGCAGATGCGCTGCGGTTGACGAGAGTACCGGCGAAGCAGATCCGGCGCCATGGACAAGGCCGGCACTGAATGGGCTGTGGTACAGTGGTGGATGAGTAGTCTACTTGTTTCTAGGGGAGGTGGGAGAGGTAGATGCAGCCGCAGAAGCAGATCCGGTGAGGTGGACACTGCTGGCAGTGAATGGGCTCTGGTACGCCGGTGGATGAGCAGTCTAGGGTTTCGGGAGGGGAGGGGTAGAAAGGCCGATGAAGTACGGACGGTGTGATGTAAGATGCTCTGGTGCTGTGGAGTTAGTCGTTTTTGCGGGAGGGGGAGAGGACATGGGGGTGCCGTGTGGTGGGGGGAACCAGAAGTTACCAAAGCAGCCCCGACGTATTATGTAAATGAGGGTGGTAATGTAATTGTTGTTCTCCGTGCACCAATGACAAAAGGGGAATTTCGCATGCTAAAGACTAGGTGGCGGAAATTTTAGAAGGAGGCGGGAGATTTTGCCGCCCGCGGGATCGTTCGTATCTAGTTTCAACTAATTTTGGACAATGCTAGTGGGAAGGTCATGCGAGACTGTGTACACGGGGCACACGTCAGCAGTTAATAACTGGTGTGAAGTCCACCCCAGAAAAAAAGACAATAACTCGGGATGATGCACCGATAACTTGGACGTTCACACGGGCGCGGCCAATCGTACGGTTGTAGAGGCGCGTTCACAAAAAAAGGGGTCAAACGCTCAACCTATGTATTTCTCGCGTAAATAGATAATTTAGTGCCATTGGTTATTTACTTTAAACATAATGGATTGACGTGTTATTGTAGAGGCGCACAAAAATAAATGGATATTGTAGTCCCACAAAAGAAATGGATATTGTAGTCCGCTACTTAAAAGTGTTACCTCATATGATTACATAGCCTCCATTTCATAAATTGCGTACCCGTTGAATTCATATATGAATATTACATATATTACTTCATAATAGAACCTTAAATCATCCAAGACTAATGAATTTGAATGCAAGACTAACAATGGTGCATGTACATGATAGCTACATTGGTTGTTTGAAGAAACATCACTGTAACTTTGGCATGCACAATTGAAAAGGATTATTTAGAAAAAAAATGTGATATGTGAGTGTCCAATCTTTATAGCGTTGAATCGATATTGTATCTTTGGCTACGATACGAAGTAGATATTGATTTATGTTCAAGCGATGCACGTCCATGATCGCTAGATAGTGATACGTGAATGAATTGTGCAATCTCTCTCACACGCATACATATCTCATTTCTCCATGGGCATCAGAATCACACACGCGCACTTCGTGTATTTCTCTCCCTCCGTCAAGGTTAGAATTCATCTTTCTACCCCGTCCTACAAGTCTCTCACATAGAAACACACACGCTCTGTCTGTTGAACACGCCCACCCCTTTAATTCCGCCCACCCACCGCCAATAATGTCTCAAAGTATAATTATGTCTCTGACACATATGCCTAAGGTTAACTCAAGTTCCCGAACCATATGAATACATACAATGGGATTCCAGCAGAGCACCTTTTGTTTTGAGATTTCGCTCTCTCTCTCTCTCTCTCTCTCTCTCTCTCACACACACACACACACACACACACACGCGCGCGCGTGCGTAGACATTGTTTCTCTCTTCATTTTTTTCCTGCACTTGCATGCACACCGCTTGTTTATCTCCGTGATGCTTTAAGTATGCCTCGCACACATGCTATCTACCTATCCCTTAATATAGATATGTGTCACACAGAGTGGAGTTATCGTTTTTGCGGGAGGGGAGAGGACATGGGGTGCCGTGTGGTGGGGGGAACCAAAGATTACCAAGCAGCCCCGACGTATTATGTAAATGAGGGTGGTAGTAATTGTTTGTTCTCCGTGCACCAATGACAAAAGGGGAATTTCGCATGCTAAAGACTAGGTGGCGGAATTTTTAGAGGAGGCGGGAGATTTGCGCCCGCGGGATCGTTCGTATCTAGTTTTCAACTAATTTGGACAATGCTAGTGGGAAGGTCATGCGAGACTGTGTACACGGGGCACACGTCAGCAGTTAATAACTGGTGTGAGTCCACCCCAGAAAAAAAGACAATAACTCGGGATGATGCACCGTATACTGGACCGTTCACACGGGGCGGCCAATCGTACGGTTGTAGAGCGCGTTCACAAAAAAAGGGGTCAAACGCTCAACCTATGTATTTCTCGCGTAAATAGATATTTAGTGCCATTGTTATTTACTTTAACTAATGGATTGACGTTGTTATTGTAGAGCCGCACAAAATAAATGGATATTGTAGTCCCACAAAAGAAATGGATATTGTATAGTCCTCTACTTAAAGTGTTACCTCATATGATTACATAGCCTCCATTTCATAAATTGCTTACCCGTTGAATTCATATATGAATATACATTATACTTCATAATAGAACCTTAAATCATCCAAGACTAATGAATTTGAATGCAAGACTACCAATGTGCGGTACATGATAGCTACATTGGTTGTTTGAAGAAACATCACTGTAACTTGGCATGCACAATTGAAAAGGATTATTAGAAAAAAATGTGATATGTGAGTGTCCAATCTTTATAGCGTTGAATCGATATTTTATCTTTGCTACGATACGAAGTAGATATTGATTTATGTTCAAGCGATGCACGTCCATGATCGCTAGATAGTGATACGTGAATAATTGTGCAATCTCTCTCACACGCATACATATCTCATTTCTCCATGGGCACAGAATCACACACGCGCACTTCGTGTATTTCTCTCCCTCCGTCAAGGTTAATTCATCTTTCTACCCCGTCCTACAAGTCTCTCACATAGAAACACCACACGCTCTGTCGGTTGAACACGCCCACCCCTTTAATTCCGCCCACCCACCGCCAATAATGTCTCAAAGTATAATTATGTCTCTGACACATATGCCTAAGGTTAACTCAAGTTCCGAACCATATGAATACATACAATGGATTCCAGCAGAGCACCTTTTGTTTTGAGATTTCGCTCTCTCTCTCTCTCTCTCTCTCTC
Organism: Thinopyrum elongatum; assembly: GCA_011799875.1. Classification (NCBI taxonomy): domain Eukaryota; kingdom Viridiplantae; phylum Streptophyta; class Magnoliopsida; order Poales; family Poaceae; genus Thinopyrum; species Thinopyrum elongatum. The sequence goes on along the minus strand of CM022297.1, from coordinate 412,019,653 downwards.
TCTCTCCCACCACACACACCACACCACACACGCGCGCGTGCGTAGCCATTGTTTCTCTCTTCATTTTTTTCCTGCACTTGATGCACACCGCTTGTTTATCTCCGTGATGCTTTAAGTATGCCTCGCACACATGCTATCTACCTATCCCTTATATAGATATGTGTCACACAGACTCCTTCTCCCTATATCTAAGTGTCACTGCCCCCCCCCCCCCACACCAACACCACACACACTTCCCGACACCGAAGGAGTAGGGTGACACTCGATCTTGATCTATCTATCTACTGCTTCTTCTCTCTCAAAACACACACACACACACCTACCCGACACCGAAGGAGTAGGTGGCACCTCGATCTTGATAGTAATCTATCTACTGGCTTCTCTCTCAAACACACACACATACACACACCCTCGCTAGTTGTGCCTCTGTGCCTACCGCGCCACACTCTCGATATGTCTTTCTCTCCCCTCCCCCCCCCAACAATGACAGCAGAAGGGTGACAACTCGATCTTGATCTTAATCTATCAATTGGTTTCTCTCTCAAACACACACACACAACATACACACACACACACACGCTAGTTTGGTCTCTGTGCCTCGCTCACACACACTCGATACGTCTTTCTCTCCGTAGCCCCCTCAATATGTAGAATTCTCAACGCACGCACAGCTATAGTGACGATGACACTGAACCCAGTGTGCCTGTTTTTACACCGGCCTCATTGATAGTTTTCATCCCTGTTTTCTGTTAATTAACAAGCAACCTTTCTTTGTTACTACATTGAATCTGAAATCATTCGGGCAGACATAAAATATATCACTTCAACCCAATTATCTTAGTAACTATTTTAAAAGAAACTAGCTAGATGCCCGTGCGTTGCACGGAACATCAAGATGCATTTGTATGAGTAGTTTATCTTGTGAGAGAAAAGGATGAACGAGGGAAGGCCTTATTGCAATCTGGAGAGGGGTGTGGGTATCTTTTTGCAAAATTGCCATAGTTTCCTTCCTATCCGTTAGATATAAATTCGACGGCCTATATTGCAGGATGGCACGCACACCATCTCACCAACTCTGTTTTCTACTCCCTCCGTTCCTAAATATTTGTCTTTTTAGAGATTTCAACAAGTGACTACATACAGAGCAAAATGAGTGAATCTACACTCCAAAATATGTGTACATACACATCCTTATGTGATAGTCCTTGAAATCTGAGAAAGACGATATTTTAGGAACGGAGGGAGTATAAGAGTAGACATAGAGATATATCTCTAGCATGGTCCACAACGAAAATGTGCTGGACTGGTTAGCGCCGGATGCTCGCAACGCGATGACCCTGAGTTCGAATTCTGTCTTTAAAATTAGATTTTTATATTATATATTATTTAATATATACTTCTTTCTTGCTACTGTACTGACATGGACCCATAGAGTACTTAGAACACAAGATTAAGGATGGATTTGTTTCTTTTTAACTTTCTGTACGAAGCTGTAGCCACCCTGCAAGTCATGTGTACACTCTACATGCAATTAACTTTTTATAGAGGAGAATCATCACGCAATTACCTCAAATGGATTGGATGTGACCTATTATTTCCAACATAAGAGCATCTCCAACGGGAGCCGGCAAATTTCCTCCCGCTTCCTTCCGCGGGACGACATCAACGCCAGCGGCATACATTTTCACAACTCTAACCAACCAGAGGAATTCATGCAAACACGGACTGATTTCATATAAGTATGAAGGATTTCGTATAAAAAAAGCTGGATCTTCATATAAACATGATGGATTTCATTACTTTACATGAACTAAGCGGTGCTAATCCGGCTCTCGTGGTATAATTAATACTCCCTCCGTCCGGAAATACTTGTCCTAGAAATGGATGTATCTAGACTTATTTTAGATATAGATACATCCAATTTATCCATTTTAGGACAAATATTTCCGAAGGAGGTAGCCTCTGTGCCTACCGCGCGCACACTCTCGATATGTCTTTCTCTCCCTCCCCCCCCCAACAATGACAGCAGAAGGGTGACAACTCGATCTTGATCTTAATCTATCAATTGGTTTCTCTCTCAAACACACACACACACATACACACACACACACACGCTAGTTGTGTCTCTGTGCCTCGCTCACACACACTCGATACGTCTTTCTCTCCGTAGCCCCCTCAATATGTAGAATTCTCACGCACGCACAGCTATAGTGACGATGACACTGAACCCAGTGTGCCTTGTTTTTACCGGCCTCATGTGATAGTTTTCATCCCTGTTTTCTGTTAATTAACAAGGCAACCTTTTCTTTGTTACTACTAGTGAATCTGAAATCATTCGGGGCAGACATAAAATATATCACTTCAACCCAATTATCTTAGTAACTATTTTAAAAGAAACTAGCTAGATGCCCGTGCGTTGCACGGAACATCAAGATGCATTTGTATGAGTAGTTTATCTTGTGAGAGAAAAGGATGAACGAGGGAAGGCCTTATTTGCAAATCTGGAGAGGGGTGTGGGTATCTTTTTGCAAAATTGCCATAGTTTCCTTCCTATCCGTTAGATATAAATTCGACGGCCTATATTGCAGGATGGCACGCACACCATCATCACCAACTCTGTTTTCTACTCCCTCCGTTCCTAAATATTTGTCTTTTTAGAGATTTCAACAAGTGACTACATACAGAGCAAAATGAGTGAATCTACACTCCAAAATATGTGTACATACACATCCGTATGTGATAGTCCATTTGAAATCTGAGAAAGACAGATATTTAGGAACGGAGGGAGTATAAGAGTAGACATAGAGATATATCTCTAGCATGGTCCACAACGAAAATGTGCTGGACTGGTTAGCGCCGGATGCTCGCAACGCGATGACCTGAGTTCGAATTCTGTCTTTAAAATTAGATTTTTATATTATATATTATTTAATATATACTTCTTTCGCTACTGTACTGACAGTGGAACCCATAGAGTACTTAGAACACAAGATTAAGGATGGATTTGTTTCTTTTTAACTTTCTGTACGAAGCTGTAGCCACCCTGCAAGTCATGTGTACACTCTACATGCAATTAACTTTTTATAGAGGGAGAATCATACACGCAATTACCTCAAATGGATTGGATGTGACTCTATTATTTCCAGCATAAGAGCATCTCCAACGGGAGCCGGCAAATTTCCTCCCGCTTCCTTCCGCGGAGGACGACATCAAACGCCAGCGGCATACATTTTCACAACTCTAACCAACCAGAGGAAATTCATGCAAACACGGACTGATTTCATATAAGTATGAAGGATTTCGTATAAAAAAGCTGGATCTTCATATAAACATGATGGATTTCATTACATTTACATGAACTAAGCGGTGCTAATCCGGCTCTCGTGGTATAATTAATACTCCCTCCGTCCGGAAATACTTGTCCTAGAAATGGATGTATCTAGACTTATTTTAGATATAGATACATCCAATTTATCCATTTTGAGGACAAATATTTCCGAACGGAGGGAGTACCTAATATAAATGGCCGCCCGCGGATCCCTTTGTCTTCCTCATGTCCGGCAGACACTTGCGGGGTCGACGAATGTCCTCGGAAGAGACGAAGTAGCAAAGAAACCACCTGAATACGCAGTCGTCGCCTCGACGATGGCCTTCATGGGACCCAAGTGGCGGCGGCCTGCCGTGTTCTACTTATCCTCGATGATGGCAGTGGACACGGAGAAGCTGGCCACCGACTCGTCGCTCTCCACGCACCCGACTTCTATCTCTGCCTGCATGGCGCTGCCGCAGGCACGAGAGGCGCCCCCACAGACACGAGAGGCGTGACCACCGCAGACACTGGTGGCGCGTATGACGCGGCAGTGATGATGTCCGTGCTGCCATGCTCGCTACCGTGCCGGCATGGAGCAACTCGCCACTCCTAATCGAGCTGAACTGGAGCGGCGAGTTCCTGAACCACGCGCCGGCTTGGGGCGGCAACTGGCTCCGTCGGGCCAAGCGAGGTTGGTGAAGCACCGAGCGGCCTTGCTCGTATCCGGAGGGCTCGGCGGGCCACCCAGCCTGGTAGTATGCCGGAGAACGGCTCCTCGGAAGCCATCGGAAGAGTGGAGAAAATGGTGAAGGAGGAGATAGGGGAGCGGCGGAGGGGTGCGATTCTTGTCCGCTGTGTATCTGGCCTTGTCTAAATAGAGGGCGGACGGTAGGAGCTTGGCCGGCGTCTGGCCTTGTTTAAACTAAGGGCGGACAGGAGGAGCTCGGCCGGCGTTGCGTTTAATTCTGGCCCGCTCATGAACGGACGTGTGGCCGGAGTAGGTTTCTCGGTTTGCATGCGGGTTTAACGGAGGAGTTTGATGGAGGCGAGGAGGCGTGTTCAGCCGGGCGTGCAGCGGGTGGCGCAGTACTATTTGATTTGACATCTACTAGTAAACCAGGACAGTTCCCGATACGGCTTTAATGCAGACGAGGGAGAGGGTAGCGGTTCCTGAAATGTTGAACGGCCAATGATGCATCCTCCTTCAATTAGCATCCTGAATGCACGAGGGAAGTAATGGGAGGAGGACGGGGAAAAGAGGTAGCACGATGTGAATGCAACGCAGTTTGCACTCATATAAAGGCGCCCCTCCATTCCAATGCATCTACCACATCGTACGCACCTAAGCACCTACACTAAGCGCAAAAGTGCTCACTCCAGACCCATGGCGGCGATGCGCGCGAGCGGCCAGCGGCTGTGCCAGATGGTCCACGACGCCGGCCTGCGGCATGGCACCGAGGATCATCTCCAAACGGTGTTGGCGACCGGCTGGTTCATGGCCATCGTCGACGCCAGCTACGACTCTCAGTTGGACCAGATGATCGTTGCCACCATCAACAAGTTCACCGTCATCAAGAAGCTCGTGGACGACATCGCCGTACTCCTCCAGCCCACGCGCCCGGGCTCCTCATTGCCTGCCACCCTAATCGGCCTCCATGGAGAGAACCTCTTTCAAGCACTGGTGGCCCTGCGACTGCCCGCCGACGCAACGAAGAATGTCCACCTGGAGGTCGCGCTCGCCGCGAGGCGCCTCGCTCTGCAAGAATTCGTCGACCTACACATCCATGTGTACGAGCAAGTCGTGTGCATAGGTATCTACAAGGACGGTGAGGCCGCTGCGATGTTGGCCTTCGTCAACCGGCTGGAAGTATTGGACGCCTTTGTTGAGAAGCACCTTGACCTCGCCACAAAAGCCGACGCTCCTAAGCCACCGGTCAGTGGCCCGGCGTACTGAGTCGAGGAGGAGGAGGTCGTACGTTGATGGATGCATCTTTCTTCTTGCCTCCTGTAACCACCACTGCGATCGCATCATCGTGGCCTTAATTCTTATTGTGCTATTGCATTCTCGTTCTAGTCAATAAAGACATGTGCGATCCCTTTGCTCACATTTGGAGGCAATTATATGCATCACTGTAACTAGTACTCCATCCGTCAATTTATAAGTTGTGCTTACCTTTTCCATCAACTTCGTGCAACGCACGGGCATCTTGCTAGAAACACGACAACATGTCGAACCGCATGTGACCAAACCGACGATGCGCCAACCTAGCTACTACCCTGCTTATCTGCAGGAAAAAGCCCCGCTCTAGTGTTTCCAATCGTTATTTCTATCTATCGATCGTGCCAAGGAGCAGAACCAAATGTTAAAATTTCTACATGTTTCTCTATCTCTACTCTTCTTATAAAAAACAGAGTTGGTGATGATGTTGTGCCTGCCATCCTGCAATATAAGCCGTCCGATTTATATTGACGGATAGGAAGGAAACTATGGCAATTTTGCAAAAAGATACCCACACCCCTCTCCACATTTGCAAATAAGGCCTTCCCTCGTTCATCCTTTTCTCCCACAAGATAAACTACTCATACAAATGCATCTGGATGTTCCGTGCAACGCATGGGCATCTTGCTAGTCTCCTATAAAAGACTCAGTTGGTGATGGTGGTGTGTCTGCCATCCATCATTTTTTACCATTAGATCTGCATCTAACGGTTGTGAGGTAAGTTGTGGCATTTTTGCAACAATAGCCCACTTCTCTGCTCCAATTTGCAGAAAACCCCTTATTATATTGAAAGCAACCACATCCCTCCCTCACCTCATCAAAACAGCCTGAGAAATATATTTTGAGTGAAAAGTAATATATTTCTAGTGGTATATATGTATATCAAAACAAGAGTGTTTTCTTTCTAGTTTGTGAACAAGAACTATTCTACTTTGGATCCGTCGCAACGCACGGGCACATTGCTAGTAAAAGAAAAAGGCCTGCCGCGTTCGCGTCGCACCCCCACACGCCCAGGAATCGGGAGTACTCCACGGCCCGTCCGGCATGCCACATAGCTAGGGAAGGTGTGTTGCCTAGCATTTTCACTTTCATGTGGGACCGCAGTTGAGCAAACCGACTATCGGCAAACCGCACACCGCCCACCGCATTGGAAAACAGAAACGAGGAGGGGAAGATCTAGCTGTAGCACGGAAGCCAAGAAATTTGGTGTCAGATGGGGCTCGTTGATAGAGTAGGAGCACTCCGTACTACTACTCCTACTAGTACAAAGTTTGTACTACAACTAGTACTACCACTATACAACTAGGTACGTGCACGGCATAGCATCGTAGGAACAAAAAACAAGAAGATCTTGTTTTGGGTGATTTATCTTTTTTCAGTCAACGTAGTATGAATAATATGATGTGGGGGGCCCCCATGAAGCTTATGTGGCTTGGTTGCATGGCTAGGAAAGGCTAGAGAAAAATAAATAGATAATGTGTTTAGAGTGCACTCCACTAAATAGATACGTACTTTGGATCCATTGCAACGCACGGGCCGGCACATTGGTAGTAGTAAGAAACAAATTCCGGGTTTGGCATGAGTTCGTACTGCGGGAGCACCACAAGGCCTGGCGCAGGAGTTACATTTCCCTCTCGGGGCCCACGGGACCGAGCTTCAGTGGCTTAGTGCACCGGCCTATGAGTCAATGACATGTGGACCTTAAATGCGGCTGGCCCACATGTCATTCCCATTAAAGCAGAGCGGCGGTGGGACCGAGAGGGGTGAGGCGCAGGTCGGCAGACGAGGCTTGCCTGCTCCCCTCCCATGCTCCGATCCGTACTCCCGCACCACTAATTTTCATCCAACGGTTATAATAGATTTCCTCGTGTGGGTCATCTATATCCTCAAAGAAAGGTAAACAAAGGCCGTATTTCCAGGAAATAATTTCCTGCATGAATCTGTACACACATGCAAGACCCTTTCCTTTCCTGGTCGTCCTCCTCCGGATCATCAGCTGCGTTGACAATGCCGGTGCCAACGCCAGAGCGTCGCAACAGGTGCCTTCCTAAGCCGTGTAGCACGCTATGGCGCTAGCGAGTACCACCTCCTCCACGCCAACATTGGCGTCTGGGCCATGCACATGCAGCGGCTCCCGTAGTATTTTACCCGCATGTTCGACTGCAGTACCACACCGATCTTGGACGAGACCATGGAGCTTGTGGCCTAGAAAAGTCTTTGCCCGGCCGACGCATGTCGAGGTGCTTGACTGTTGTGACGTGCCGCATGATGTTTACTAGCTGGTGCTCCGGATGAGCGGCAGGGTGCTGCTCCCGATCGTCAGTGGTGTGACGGCAACGACGACCGGGTGGGAGCTCGGGTGGGAGCCAGTGATCTACCCGGGGCACATAGCTCGACTTGGGCTCGAGATTCCGACTGCTTGCACCGTCCCGAGGATGTACCACTCAGCGACGAGGCTGGAATGCTGGATACGTATAGGCTTGTGCTCGTGGGCGGGAGCAACCTGCTTAATGGATACCGGTTTGCCAACGTGATGTACTCGACGTAGTTGAGCCAGCGAGCCTGGAGGCGTTCCTGCCGTCGTACGTTGACGCGCGGCTCAACGGCATGCTGCCACGTGCCAGTATAGGTCGGCTACGGGGAAGCGGCATCGATGTGGTTCGAGATGCCCAGCTGGCCATTGTCGCGGCGGCATTCGTGACTCACTCATTCGAGTTGAACCGGCCGGTGGTGGCCTGGCCGTGGCGAGGGTGCCACAGCTGGACGTCGGGGCGTTATGAGGCATAGTAGATGTCCATGGAAGGAAACTATGGCAATTTTGCAAAAAGATACCCACAGACGGGCATCGAGGGCAGCATATTTTATCCGCTCATACGTCAAGGGATAATTCTCCCATCCAGACGACCTTAATGCCAGCGTGTTGTCACCCTTCTGAAGATTTGTTTACGGATTTTAATTTTATTACTTGTTGCACGCGCAATATTTCGTTGGATTTTTACGTAATACAAATTTATTTTGAAATTATATTTAATCTGACTAGAAATTTCGGGATAAAAATATTTCGGATCCCATCAAAATGTGGGAAATTTTCTTGAATTCTGTTTTGAGCGGTTGGTTGAAATTATTAATCATTGTCCTAGCTAGAAAATGGGCTGTACTTTTAACAAACTGTAAATGGTCTGTAGTAAATTCCATTAGAATTCAAAAATGGGCTGTACATTCTTACAAATCGCAAATGGGCTATATGTTCTCTGCCACGCACTTGTGGGCCTACTAAGTTGACGTGTACGCAAGGCTTTGTCAACTTATAGTCAACAGTGGCCGTTGGATGTCATCCAACGGATGTCGTGCTTCTTCTTCAATCTTGGATATTCTTGCTTCAGCCGCCCAAAAAATGATTCCCCCCCTGACATCTGGGGCGCACCATTTCGGAGGCTGACCTGTGGGCCTACTAAGTTGACGCGTACCAAGGGCTTTGTCAACTTAGTCAATATAAATGATTCTAGCTGTAGTGACCGTACGATGTCCATCCAACGGCCGTCGTGCTTCTTCAACCTCTGGTCTTCTTGCTCCAGCCGCCCAAACCAGCGCCGGCCGTGCTGCCTGCTCCTGCCTCCCGTGTCCGGCTGTGCTACCACCGCTGGCCATGCCATCCCTCTATACTCACCCACACCTCCTGTTATTCTCCGGGGACGGCAGCCTCACACCGCAGCCGAAGTAGTCAACCAAAGTACTCCCCTCCGTGTGGGCATCCACTGCCGCGTCTTCCCCGGCTCCGCGTCGTTCCCTTCCTAGGCCTCGCTATCGTCCACCGCCTTGGTGCTCTCGGCGCGGCGTGGTCAATGTGGTCAATGAAGGACAGCCATCGGAAGAGGACTTTAGGCGGTGAGGCTGACAGCTGGACCCACCAGCTACATCTTCGAACACAAGGAAGTGCCTCCTTATTACTCACAAAATAAAAATGACTCCTCCCCCTGATAGCTGGGACCGACCAGCTATATCTTCGCACGCAAGGAAGTGCGTCCTGATCCTCCCTGACCGCTGGGACCCACCCAGTCAAAGCGTATGTAGCGTTGTCTGTCTGGTCGCGAACATGTACGTACATACTGGTCGATCGGTTTCTCTCAAAGTATGAACCGTGGCCGAGTAAGTAGCGGCACGTGTCGTTGTAGAGCACCTGACATAGCAGTTCACGCAGTCCCGTCTAAGTCCTATACACGTACGTACAGCCACAGGGCAAAAAATACGGCCACGTACGTACATACGGGCGGGGTCTCGAGCGCGTACTCATGCATATATACGGACGGCCAGGGCTTGTTTACATGGAGAGGCAACGAACGGCAGCAACGGTGTCCTGTTCATCGGGTAGCGAACTGGCTGGGTCGGAACGGAGAAACAGCGTCCTGCTCATCGGGAGGCAACCGACTGGGTCGGAATGCGTCCTGTTAAACGGGAGCCAATCGGCTTGGACGGAACAGCCAAAACGGGGTCTGGCGTACCGCAGAACAGAGGAAATGGCCTTCTGTTCGACCAGCCACGATCAAAACGGGATCCTGTTCATCGGGAGGGGTCTGGCGTACCGCAAAATGGAGGAAACGGAATTGTGTTCGAGTGCCTACGGTCGAATCGGGGTCCTGTTGATCGGGAGGGGTGTGGCGTACCGCAAAACGGAGGAAACGGACTTGTGTTCAAGTGCCTACGGTCGAAACGGGGGTCCTGTTCATCGGGAGGGGTGTGGCGTACGGCAAAACGGGACTCCACGGGCTAATGTTCATCCACCGTCGACCTCCTCCAGCCTCCACCTGTGACTATTCAGCCACGACATCTCCCTCCTGCCTCCACCAGCTACTGTTCATCCACGGGATCCTATTCATCCAGCCTCCACCGCTCCTCCACCGGCTACTGTTCATCCAGCCCTCCACCGGCTACTGTTCAACCAGCCCTCCACGGGGTCCTGTTCATCCAGCGGCAACGGCCTCTACTACCACGGGGTCCTATTCATCCAACCCCCGCCGGGAACTGTTCATCCAACCCCCAACAATGCTCACTGTTCATCTAGAGGCAGTAGGTTCGATCGGCTTCAGCTAGCAGCAGTAGCAAAGGAATCGCTCGATCGGGTTCAGTTAACAGCCAGGGATCGATCGATCGCTCGGGTTCAGTAACGCATAGCAGTGCAATCGCTCGGGTTCAGTAGGCAAACGCCTCGCTCGGGTTCAGTTAGAGCCCAACGCCTCTCACCCACGCGCGTACGTGTAAGAGAGAAACACACAATCCCTTCGTGCATCGCTCGGCCCCGACCACCCACCGTAACCGGGAACTCCCTGATATTTTCCTCGCCCTCGCTTCTACCACGGTTTTTTCCATCATGGACGGCCCAAAGAATGTCATGCAGCTGCGTCTCCAGCCCACCCAGGATGAAAAGCCCATTTTCTGTCATGATTTTTTGTCATAGAAGTAGGAGCCCACCACATCTATGATGATACTGGGTTTTGTCACAATTATCGTCATAGAAGTGTCATAAGCATGACAGAAAAAAAAATTGTTCGGCCGAAAATGGCTGGGATGTGTCTTTTTTTGTAGTGTTAAGGTTACCGGCACATTTCCAGGAGTCAATCCTGGCAGGAGTCATCCTAAGGGAAATATTACATTGCCAGTGACATTTGGGGGGGAGTTGAACTACCGGACTGAGAAGGTTGTGTTTGATGTGGTTGACCTCCCCCTGCCATATAATGGAATCCTTGGACGCCCAGCTTTGGCAAAATTCATGGCGGCATCCCACTATGCCTACAACACTTTGAAGATGCCAGGGCCAGTGGGTGTCATTTCCATCCCATCAGACAAGTAGGACGCAATTATTTGCGTGGATAAGATGTACCAGGACGCAGTCACGGCAGAGGCCGCCGAAGCCACAGTTCCCGCCAAGGAAATCAAAGGAAAAAAGAAGGCTAGCAGAGACACCAGCAACAAGTCTGGGAAGCTTACCTTTTCGGGGTATGCTATGCCTGTGGATGACGTGCCGGAAAGTTCTAACAACAAGAAGTCCAAGGCTACTACACCCCATGTGAAAAAGGTCCCGGCAGGGCTGGCTGCCGCTGATGGTACTTTTACTATTAGTGCCACCCTTGACGACAAATAGGAAAAGCGCGCTTGTTGCCTTCTTGCGGGCGAATATCGATGTGTTTGCCTGGCAACCATCTGATATCCCCGGTGTTCCCAGGGAGGTAATCGAGCACCACCTTGCTATCTGCCCACATGCCCGACCTGTCAAGCGGAAGGTCCGGAAGCAATCCTTGGAGCAGCAGCAGTTCATTGCCGAAGAAATCAAGAAACTTGATGCAGCTGGTCTGGTCAGAGGAGTACTACATCCAACATGGTTAGCAAACCCAGTGGTTATGCGCAAGGCTAATGGGAAATGGAGGCTTTGCATAGATTTCACGGATCTGAACAAGGCATGCCCGAAGGACCCATTCCCCTTGCCGCGCATTGACCAAATTGTGGATTCCACTTCCGGGTGTGATTTGCTATCCTTTCTGGTGCATACTCTGGGTATCATCAGATCTTTATGTCCAAGGAAGATGAACAAAAGACCTCATTCATCACCCCATGCGGCACGTACTGCTTTGTGCGCATGCCTTTCGGGTTGAAGAGTGCCGGGTCCACTTTTGCAAGAGCAGTCCAGGTTGGTTTTGAACCACAGTTGCACAGGAACATTGAAGGTTATATGGATGATATTGTGGTCTAGACCAAGGACAGATCAACCCTCATCCAAGATTTCGAAGAAACATTTGCTAATCTGTGCAAGATCAACTTGAAGCTGATCCCGGAGAAGTGTGTGTTTGGCGTTCCCTCCGGCAAGCTACTTGGTTTCTTGGTGTCCCACCACGGGATCAACGCCAACCCAGATAAGATCAAGGCTATCGAGCAGATTCAAGCACCCAAGACAGTTAAGGATGTGAGGCGTTTGACGGGGTGCGTTGCTGCGCTTAGCAGATTCATCTCCAAGTCTGCCGAACGCGCCTTGCCGTTCTTCAAAATTTTGAAGAAGGCAGGACCCATGAAGTGGACCCCGGAAGCAGACGCAGCGCTGCGAGATTTGAAGGCCTACTTGTCCTCTGTGCCCACTTTGGTTGCTCCCAAACCATAAGAGCCGTTGCTGCTATATTTGGCGGCAACCAATCGAGTGGTTAGTGCAGCACTAGTGGCGCAGCGGGAAGTAGAGGAAGCAGCAACCTCAGCTAGTGTCCCATCCAGGAAAGAGAGAGAGAACAACCCGACAGGGTCAGATATGGATCAGGATAAAGAAGAGCATGGCAGCGAAGGCAACCCCAAGGACGCGGCAAGGAAGAAAGTAGTGTAGCGCCCAGTGTACTTCGTCAGCTCCCTATTACAGGGGACTAGGTCAAGGTACTCTGGTGTGCAAAAGTTGATTTTTGGCCATATCATGGCCTCAAGGAAACTGCGCCATTACTTCCAAGCCCATGAGATCATGGTTGTCACTCGCTTCCCATTGCAAAGGATACTCTGAAACTCAGAGGCTACCAGTAGGATAGTGGAATGGGCATTGGAGTTATCCAGCTTTGGCCTTAAGTTTGAAAGCACATCAATGATTCAGAGTAGGGCATTGGCAGAGTTTATTGCAGAATGGACGCCAACCCCTCACGAAGAAGTCCTTGAAATAGTTATCCCCGGCAAGGAAGCGCCCCAAGAATGGATCATGTATTTCGATGGTGCCTTCTCCCTACAAGGTGCGGGGGGCTGGTGTGCTTCTCGTTGCTCCCACTGGAGAGCACTTGAAGTACGTCGTCCAGATGCATTTTCCCCGGGAGGAGGCGACCAACAATACAACAGAGTATGAAGGGCTCCTTGCCGGGCTCAGGATTGCCACTGAATTGGGAATCAAGAAGCTGATCATTCGAGGAGACTCGCAACTTGTGGTGAGACAAGTCAACAAGGATTACCAAAGCCCATTGATGGAGGCATACGTTGAGGAAGTGAGAAGATTAGAGGAGCACTTTGACGGATTGCAAACAGAGCATGTACCCCGTGCGGAAAACAACATCACTGATCATTTGTCCAAGTGTGCTGCCAAAAAGCTTCCTGTGGAACCAGGAACTTTTGTTCTCCATCTTACTCAGCCCTCCGTATCCCCGACAACAATGGCCCGAAAGAGGAGGAAATTGGACTTCGGTAAGCCTCTCCCGGTAGAACCCCTCGGGGCTCCTGGCAGGGACCCTGCCGGAAACAACTCCCCTTCGATTGCCAGGTTGCGCCCTCCTGCCAGGCCACTGGTCCTCGCGGTCGAGGAACGCGCTCCCGCAGATGGGGAGGTGCCGCTAGTCCTTGTTGCCGAGCCCCAGGCTCCAACTTGGGCAAGGCACATAGTCCATTTCCTCCAAACCAGAGAACTTCCGAAAGAGCAAGAAGAAGCTGAAAGAGTAGCCCGGAGGGCCAGTATGTATCAGTTTGTCGATGGCACACTATACAGAAGAAGGCCGAACGGTGTGAAATTGAAGTGCATTTGCCGGGAAGAAGGAAAGGAACCGCTGGCGGAAATACACAAAGGCATGTGCGGCTTCCACATTGGATCAAGGACTTTCGTTGGGAAAGCATTTCGGCAAGGATTCTATTGGCCCACAACCCTCCAAGATGCAGTCGAGCTAGTCACCAAGTGTGAAGCCTGCTAGTTCCATTCCAAGAACATCCATCTGCCTGTCCAAGCTCTTCAGACAATCCCTTTGTCATGGCCGTTTTCGGTCTAGGGGCTCGATATAGTCGGTCCTTTCCCCCGAGCTACCGAGGGCTTTGAATTCTTGTTCGTTGTAATTGACAAGATTACAAAGTGGTCAGAAGTAGATGCCGTGAGAAAGGTGACTGCTCAGTCAGCCATCAAGTTCTTAAAAGGATTGGTGTGCCGCTTCGGGGTCCCTGCCCGGAATATCACCGACAACGGCACCCAGTTCACGAGCTGCGCCTTCATGCAATATGTTCATGCCCTCGGAAGCAAGATCTCATTTGCCTCTGTTGCACATCCCAGAAGCAATGGACAAGCTGAGAGGGCGAACACTGAAGTGTTGCGAGGACTCAAGACAAGAACATTTGATAAGCTGCAGAAGTGTGCCAGGCGATGGATCGACGAGCTGCCGATGGTTCTTTGGTCCCTCAGAATGACACCAAATCGAGCTACCGAGCAGACTCCCTTCTCCCTAGTCTATGGGGGAGAAGCAGTTATCCCCACGGAACTCATTTACGGGTTGCCTCGAGTGCTTGCCTACGATGAAGTAGCACAGGATCAACACCGGCGTGACGACGCTGTGCTTCTCGAGGAGAACCGTCTCCGGGCTGCTACGCGTGCTGCACGCTACCAGCAAGCCCTGCGCCGCTATCACAGCCGCAGGGTTCATGCCCGGTGTTTTGAGGAAGGCGACCTTGTCCTTAGGCGCGTTCAATCCGCCAAGGGTACAAACAAGTTGACGCCGAAGTGGGAAGGCCCTTACCGGGTAGTACGAGTCACCAGACCTGGCGCAGTCCATCTAGAGACCGGAGATGGCATTCAATTGCAAAACTCATGGAACATTGAGCATCTCCGCAAGTTCTACCCGTAAGGCACGGCTGTCGGGCCCTGCCCGGCAGCCACCCTTTTGTTCAGGCCTTGCCTCAGTTGCATGTAACCCCTTGTACAAAGCCAGACGCAGACCCTAAGCAACAGAGAAATAAATGAAGCGCTGGGGGCCCCCGATAAGTTGCATGCAGGCATAAGCATATCATGAGCATCGCATGTTCATATAGATAAGATCGCATCTGGCATCATTTTCATCTGCATAAACTGCAGGCTCCTATCATGGATTCGGCCCAAGAGGAGATAAGAAGGTGAGCCTACACTACGATCTCCAGCAAGCCAAACAGATAAGTTCTTTCTTGTATCCATACATGTTCTCTAAGTAAAGACTTGTGCATGAGAAAACCCTACTACCCTTTTGAAACTTAGGTGCTCCCGCACTTCGACTCGAACGTTGCTTCGGTCGGGGTGGTCGTAGTGGCCTTTGTTGAAAAAGGACTGGCGGGGGGCTGGTCCCTCTTCACGATTTGTGCCCGGTAGGCCTAACTCCCCAGCAACAAAACAGAGGGTACCGGCAGGATAGCCTGCCGGGGGAAACTCATTTATTTATAAATATAGAGGCATCCCGCCTCTGCATGGACATATACATGCACGAGTCCCCGGCAAGGTTTATTTTTTTCATTAATATGCTTCAAACAAGTACAGACCTTACAGGAAACAAACATGGGTTCAAGAGATTACATTATTTTGAACTAAAATTTGGCAAGTGCCTACAGATTTAAGATTGAAAAAAGATAAGTGCCCCGTAAACTCCTCTCCCTGTCCCTCTTATCCCAGGTATTGCGGTGGGTAGAGAAGAAGGCAAGACGGTGCCTAAGCAGACGCCACCCCAATCTCGTCAAGGCCTGCCGGGAGCAGCCTGACAAGATCGGGAGTGGCGAGGCTGCGAAGGAGGAGGGCAGAAGGAGCAGCTCGGTGGTGCCCTGGTCACCACCTCCGGGACCAGTCAGAAGCGCCGGCATGAGCACCGGTAGGGAGGACCGCCGGGGCTCAGCTGGAAGACTGCTGGAGGAGGCGAAGGCACCAAGAGAGCGGCCTCCTCCCCGGCAACCGAGAGGCCGGTGATGATGGTGCTGGGGAAGGAGGGGAAGGATGGAAAGATGAGGCGGCAGGTCTCCAGTACGAGACGAACGCGTCGGTGTGATCGTACTCTGACCTGACGGCCTGCCTCCCGCCTTCTCCGTCTTCCCTGGCTTCATCTTCATCAACACCACTCCAGGGAGACGCCAACCTCTCGGTCCGGCACCCCCCTCGAGGAGAAGGCGACCAGCCAGGACGGCCGGAGGGCTAGAGGTGCACTGCTCCCCACCTTGGTGGGCAGGAAGGCGCCCCCTTCTTTGACATTAGCCCCGGTCCCGACGGAAGGGGCATTGCTGGGATTACCAACGATCCCGAGCCCTGCATCCCGGACGGGCGTAGAAGACTCCGATGACCGGGTCGCCAGGACGACGAGCTGTAGTGGCTCACGATAAGGTGCCACGCTCCCCACTAGATGACCATCCGAGACAGAGGAGGCAAGCATTCCACTACAATGGGAAAGCTTGATATCTCCTGCACCACGGATGGTTCACCCACAGCACCACCTCTGGACCCGGACCAGACTCACTCCCCAAGCATCAGCCCGAGCATTTAGCATCACCAGCTCTAATCTAGGACCCGGGACCTGCCCCCGGGCTCTCCCTTTCGGCATAACCAGAAGAAATCAGGAATGGAGGAGGAAAGGAGTGTGGATGATGCCTCCGCTCCTCCCCCGCTCTTCCTTTTATAGGTGAGCTGGGGCTGGAGGCTGATTCCCCGGCGAGTAATCACCGTCCTACCCCACCAATCCAAGAAGACCGGGCCCCTACCTAGATGCTCTCCCGCACCACGCGCCTCCATTACCTACCCCACTTGATGCATGCAGCATACGTGGCTGCGGATAAGGGCGTGATGGGAAGAGTGAATTGGCAGTTACTCGCCCGTGCGTTAAAGTCATTCACGGGCCATTACCAGAGTGGCCCCACCGCAATTGGCATTACACGACGCGCGGGAAAATTGGAAACTTACCCAAGATCAGGTTAATGAAGAAGCAAAGAAGATCTCAAAGGGCGAAGCCACCCTTGCGCTCCTGCTTGTGCACTGGTTAGGGCCTACCCCGACGACGCCCAGCAGCGCGTTCGTGCCAGGCCCGGGGGATTCTATCGATGCAACAAACCCTGGGTCCGTTGCCCAGACTGTGCATAGGCCCAAGGACAAGATTACAACATCCAAGGTCAGATCACAGCACGAGGGATCAATTCTTTGGCAGGACCAAAGTGCAGATCAAGAAGACCAAGATAAGCCAGAGAAGCAAGATATCGCTACGGGAAGAACCTCCTCTGCCGGGCAGGCGAACCTGGCAAAGGTTGGGTTTGCTCTGGAAGCAAGTCTCAGGATCATCCCGGCAGGCCTGCCGGGGCTTACGGAGGCGAACCACTCCACCGCACCACCTCATCATGATACACGTCGTCAATCAGTGCGGTGTCAAGCTCCAAAGTGACTAAGTGGCTGCTATTTGCCACATGGCAGCAGCTTCCTACAAAAAATACCCCCAGGCGACACCCGTCCTGAGACGTGTCAAGCAAGCAGGCACGAAGCTGGCAAAACAGCCCGGCAGGGCCTACCAGGCTAGCTGAGATGTGACGTTGAGCGGCGCATTTAATGCGCTCTATCAGCCTGCAGAGTTAGGTATGATAGCACTATTTGCTATCTAATCAGTATGTAATGACTGATTTGCCACTTTGGTGACCCCTTGATCTATAAAAGGAGGCCCATGGCGACCGTAGAAAGGGTTGGCTGATCCGGACCCTTACACACTCATATGCGCGTAGCTGCTCTCGCCCCGAGGCGACCTTGCCGGGCAAGAGCGCTGCGTTCATCCACCATTCTTCCACCATCAATCCACCAAAGCAGGAGTAGGGTTTTACACCTCATGGCGGCCCGAACTTGGGCAAAAACTGCCCGTGTGACCTCTGCCAGGCTGTGTGAAGCTTCTCCGCTCTTTGTGTAACGTGCCCATCCCCCCGCCGAACCAAAAGGGGCTCATGGCCCCATAGGTGGCCGTGGTTTCCAACGACACTCTACTTTGTTGTCGCAAGTTTTACGTGGCTGCTACGGGCAACTGGCAAGAACCGTTCTTACCTACGCGAAACGACAACGGTGATAATCAAGTTTGCTATTTCAACCTTCTTCAAGGACCGGCCATAGTCAATTTTGATTCAACTAAAGTAGGAGAAACAGACACCCGCCAGCCACCTTTATGCAAACCAAGTTGCATGTCAGTCGGTGGAACTGGTCTCATGTGCGTGGACATGTAAGGTTGGTCCGGGCCACTTCATCCCACAATACCGCCGAATCAAAATAAGACGTTGGTGGTAAGCAGTATGAACATCACCGCCCACAACTCATTTGTGTTCTACTCGTGCATATCATCAATGCATAGACCTGGCTCATGATGCCATTGTTGGGGAACGTTGCATGGAAAACAAAAAAAATTATACGCACACGCAAGATCTATCCATGGAGATGCATTGCAACGAGAGGGGAGAGTATGTCTACGTACCCTCGTAGACCGTTAAGCGGAAGCGTTTTATCAACGCGGTTGATGTAGTCGTACACCTTCACGATCCAAACGATCAAGTACCAAACGTACGGCACCTCCGCGTTCAGCACACGTTTAGCTCGATGACGTCCTCGCCTTCTCGAACCAGCAAGAGAGGCGAAGTAGTAGATGAGTTCCGGCAGCTCGACGGCGTGGTGACGGTGGTGGTGCAACTATCTCTGCAAGGCTTCACCAAGCACTACGAAAATTATGACCGAGGACGAACTCGAGGGAGATGGGCGATGCACACGGCTTGGGGATCATGGTGTGTGTTGCCCCTCTCCCTCCTCACATATATATAGGTAGGGGGAGGAGGGGAGGCAGCCTAGGGCACCCGCAAGGGGGTCGGCGGCCACCCTAGGCTCCTGCCCCAGCCATGCCCTGCCTTGCTTCTTCGGTGCGTGGGGGAAGGAAGGAGGGGGTGGCGCCCCCCTTTCCTTTCTCTCATGTGGAGGGAAAGGCAGGAGGGGCTCGCCCTCCCCCTTTCCTTCCTTAGGGCCGGCGGCCTAGAGGTGGGGCGCGCACTACAAAAAAAGACACATCCGTGACATTTAGGCCTGAACAATTTTTTTTTCTGTCATGGTTATGACACTTCTATGAAGATAATTTTGACAAAAACACGTATCATCATAGATGTGGTGGGATCCTACTTCTATGACAAAAAAATCATGATAGAAAATGGGCTTTTCATCCTGGGTGGGCCGGGGACACACCTGCATGACATTCTTTGGGCCGTCCATTACATAAAAAAATTGTGGTAGAAGTGAGGGCGAAGAAATTTTCATGGAGTTCCCGGTTATGGTGGGTGGTCGGGCCGAGCGATGCAGTGTGGTTTGCGTGTTTCTCTCTCATACGTGCATGTGGTGCGAGCTGTGTTCGCTATAACTGAACCCGAGCGAAGCGTGAACCCGAGCGATCGCACTCCTACGTACAGAAGCCGATCGATCGTCGATCCCTTTGCTGCTAACTGAACCCGACCGACTCCGCTGCTAACTGAACCCGATCGATCGCGATGCTGTTGCTTACTGAAGCCGATCGAACCCCCGTGCGAGACGTAGCTAGTTGGTTGGGTTGCCTCTGGATGAACAGTGCCCGTTGCTGCCGCGCGCGCGATACATAGAACGAGTCGAGACGTGGTGACTCGAGCCGGTTGGGTTGGGTGTGGATGAACAGTTCCCAATGGGGGTTGGATGAACAGGACCCCGGCCATGTGTAGGCGGTTGCCACTGGATGAACAGGACCCCGTGGTAGTACGTGGTTGCCGCTGGATGAACAGGACCCCCGTGGTAGTACGCGGTTGCGCTGGATGAACAGGACCCCGAGGAGGCCGCCACACACGCCCGGTCGGTTGGGGTGGATGAACAGGAACCCGTGGAGTCTGGATGAACAGTATCCCATGGATGATCAGTAGCCCGTGGACTCTCGTTTTGCGGTACACCACACACCCCTCCAATGAACAGGACCCCGTTTCGACCGTAGACGGTTGGAGAGAAGTCCGTTTTGCGGTACGCCAAACCACTCGCGATGAACAGGACCCCATTACAGTCATAGGCGGTTGGAGAGAAGTCCGTTTCGTTCATTTTGCGGTATGCCAGACCCCTTCCGATGAACAAGATCCCATTTCGACCGTAGGCGGTCGAAGAGAACTCCGTTTCCTCTGTTTTGCGGGACGCGAGACCCGGAATCGATGAACAGGACCCCGGTTGGGCTGTTCCGTCCAAGTCGGTTGGCTCCCGATGAATAGGACGCATTCCGACCCAGTCGCTTGCCTCCCGATGAACACGATGCGGTTTCCTCTGTTCTGACCCAGCCGGTTGGCTGCCAATGAATAGGACGCCGTCGATGTACGCGTTCGAAACCCCGCCCGTATGTACATACGTAGCCGTATTTACTTTCTTGCATTGTGGCTATATGTATGTGTACATGATTTAGACAGCACAGCCTCAACGTCTACGTCACACGTGCCTCTCCTTGCTCGTCCACAGTTCATCCTTGCAGAGAGACCGATCGACCGGTATGTACGTACACGTTCACGGCCAGAGAGACAACCCTACGTACAGTTCGACCGAGTGGGTCCCAGCTATCAGGGAGGATAAGGAGGCACTTCTTTTCGTGCGAAGATATAGCTGATGGGTCCCAGCTGTCAGGGGGAGGAATCTTTTTTTTGCTTGTAATAAGGACGCACTTCCTTGCGTGCGAAGATGTAGCTGGTGGGTCCCAGCTGTTAGGGGGAGAAAACATTATTTTTCAACGTAAAAAGGATGCAGTTGCATGCATGCGTCCATGGCGTGGTGCGTCCCCACTGTCAGCCTCTCCACGTACAGTCATCTTCCGATGACTCTCGTTTGTTGACCAGATTGACCACACCGTGCCAAAGCACCAAGGCCGGTGGACGATGGCGAGGCCTAGACTGGAATGCCCTGGAGATGGGGAAGACGCGGCAGTGGAGTCGCAGACGGAGAGGAGTGGGAAACTTGATTGTTTCGGGTGCGCGGTGGGCCTACACTCGGCAGAGAATAACAAGAGGTGTGGAGGAGTGGAGGGATGGCCTGGCCATCAGTGGGGTAGCATTTCGCTGCAAGGCGTGCAAAACAGTGCCGCTAGACGCAGATGGCTGGAGCAGGCAGTCCCGGCAGCGCTGGAGGAAGAAGACGAGAGATTGAAGAAGAATGTCGGCCGTTGGATGTAAATCCAACGCCTTGCTTAGGCTTCGACCTTTGTATTTTTTTGCGAAAGTGCTTAGGCTTCGTCCTACTGGCCTACATGTCAGCCAGTCCATTTGGTTTTTTTAGTCCATTTGGTAGGCTGGGTGAAACAATGATGTAGCGTCTATGCAGGCGGTTTATATATTATGTTAGAATTTAAAGCCCAGTTGCATTTTTCTCGAAATCCGCGGACTTGCTGGGCTGAGTGAAAATACCATGTTGGGCTGGACGGAGAAATGTTATAAAAACATAAAAACATGATTGCACGTCTATTACTGCATTGGTCAGTAAAATCTTTGCAAGCTTATGTACGCAATCACCACGAGTTAACTTGCCTAGTTATATATAAACAATTATTATTATTTTGTAAGAACTTTCGATTTATGAAATAAAATATCATTTTAATTTGATGAGTTAAAAGGACGTGGGGTATTTTATTTTAGGCTAGAGATGGGACAGTTGAGTTGGTTCTAGGGAAAAGTACTGGGAGAAAACTCAGATTACATTGAAAAATAAAGTGGGAGAAAATTAAGATATATGATTAATAAAAGCAAAAAATAAAGGAAGTGGGAAGGTCTATACAATAGTTGGACGAACGACAGGTTTAATGGAACCTTATGTTGTTTCTATTATATATATGTAATAAAATAAGATATAAATATAAATATAAATATATATACTATTATAGAAGGGAAAACACAGGTTCAGTTTTGCATTCGTATAGAAAAATAGAACTAAGCTGTGCGTCGTCTTGAAAAAGCAAATATAGGGCTGCTGATGTTATAGACAAGCTAGGCTAGGAGGCCTAGAGGCCGCTTGATACCTGCTGGACCCCAAAAAAAGTTGAAACCAGCTGGATCAACTGTGTATGCATGTCGTGGGCTGCGCATGTTAAACAACAAAACCTAGGCCATGGACCTGGTGGGCCCGGACTATCAGCCTCTTGACAAACAGTCATCTCTCGTTTTGTTGACCATGTTGGGAACGACAGGAGGCGGCGCTGCGGCAAGAGCACCAAGGCTGAGGACAACGTCGAGACCTCGGACCGGAATGAACCGGAGCCAAGGAAGACGCAGTCGGAGGGGAGTACGAGGGTTGACTTGTTCGGGTGCAGGGTGGGCCGGTGGAGTTGCCGCTGCCAAAGAATGTGTGGGAGTAGAGGTATGGCCTGGCCAGTGCCATAGGCTAGGATGGGTCACCGAGGCGTCCGCGGCAGCGCCGCCAACCACTGTAGGAAGAGGAAGAAAGATTGAACAAAATAAAGAAATACAAATGGATAGGTGGTTGGTCCCAGATGTCTGTGTTCGAGACCTACTGGGTCCACCTGAGAAGGGGAATATGTTGGGAGCAAGGAGATTCAAAGCATGGCAGCCCAGTGAACTAGTTACATACATAAGAAAATAGCCAGTAAAAAAGCAAACATGTTAATGGGTTCTTAGACAAAATATTTCGGACCAAACAGATAATTACGACACATAGGCTAATGCATGAAACACTCAGATGATAAAGGTGCTTAAACAGATAAAGTACATCATCTAGACCTTCCTGGCACGCATGATCATGAAGCTGCCGCTGTCCGTGTACTCGTCGGTTACGGGAAGCAGACACACCCTCATGTCCAAGATCCGCATGTACATGTCGTAGCGTGCATATGCGTCCTTGACCGCGTAGGTTATGTAGGCTAGATTCAGAGGTACCTCCCACGTGTTCAGGTCCTTGGTATCGACGTCTTCTTTCATGTTTGCGTAGCAGGGGTCGATGATGGTCGCGGCGAGGTTAACCACGGAGTCCTTCTCCTGCTCGTTGTCGATGATCTTGTATTGTTTCTGGATGTCGACAAGCTTGTTGCACCAGTTGGCCAAATCGTAAAGCACAGTCGCATTCTTCCTGCTCTCCACCGTAGCAAAGGTGCAGTCGGTGGTGTCGATGAAACGGACGAATGCTCCAGAACCTCTGATGGCCCTACAGGAGTGGTAGACGAGAACCTCGTTCCACATGCATACCTGGGCGACGGCGATCTGCTGGTCCCTGTCAGGAGACGAATGGATGGGCACAAGGTCTAGTCCCGCAACCTTGTGCTTTCTCATCCTGTAGGTACTTCTTGAACTTGGCGAGTTAGAGCTTCACAGAGTCCGGATCATTGGTGTACATCACATTCAACTTGGTGCTGCCATGGGTCTGAACGACAAACTCAAAGGTGAACTCCTTGCTGAAGGCCATATCCAGCAGGCTCACCCCTCGGATCGCCATTGGAGTCTCTTCTCACGCAGAGTTTATGTGGTGGTTCTCGTTTTGTGGGGATTGGGGGTAGGGGGAGATGAAGACGATCGGTGTGTACTGGGGTACTGGGGGGTGGCACCGCAGCAGCAGCAGTTCATTTTTCCAATCTTGGGGAATTGCAATCAACGGTGAACGAGCGGGTAGTCGGCGGTAGCAGTTCATTTTTCAGCTCTTGGGGAACTGCATCCAACAGTAAACTGAGTGTGTACAGGAGACAACAGTTACTAACCCTCCCTCGCCCGCTGCACGCCTGGCAGAACATGCCCCCTCGGGTTCACGAGCGGGTCTGTATTGGTACAATAATAGCAAGTGTTAGTGGTCACTTTACTTAAATTTTATTAGCTTTAATTAAAATTTATTCTTAAAACAAGCAAAGCATTGGCTCGTTCTATCAGTGCCAGAGGATCAATGTGCACAGCAATTAGAATTATTATTCTCAGGACGCAACCGATCAGCTCATTTGCCGAACTTTCACACAGACAATACTACCAAGTTTGAACAGCTTGTTATGGTTGGTGTCCTCTGCATCATCATGCCATGTTTCCCAGCTTGCAAGATTCAGAACCAACCAATAAGATTCAAATAATAAGTAAAACAAATATGCCTACACATGACAATGATTCCCAGCTTGCAAGATCCAGAACCAACCCATTAGATTCAAATAGTAAGTACAACAAAGATGCCTACACATCTCAATGATTCATAGATCAGAGCCAATCATAATTGTACAACTCAAACATTGTGAGAATGTGAACAAATAAATAAAAATTGATCGATGCTTCATGTAAGCAATTTGATCCAAGGATTTGCTTAAACATTGAAACCGGTCATTTTTAAGGCCACGTAGGTCAAACATTGGCAACTAAAATATTCTGCATCACTGGTGGCACTACCACTTCCAATATATGCACAAGACACTACTACAGGATGCTGCTAACGCGACACTACAATCAGAGACCCTTCGACGAAACTGTGTGCGATGCATTAATCGCAAACGGTGATGTAAAAAAACATAAAAAAAGATGCAAAACGTTTGCGATGAAGGATACATCAAACACGGGTCAGATTTTAGTTGCGTGTGCGATGTGGGGCAAATGGATTGAAGATTTTCTTCTCCACATTCACATGGCTCACGGAGATGATCTCCACGCCATTAAATACCTCCCTCTAAAGCTGAAAGGACCAGCACGGCACTGGTTGAATATCCTCCCAGAGAACTCCATTGGAAGTTGGGAGGATTTAGAGGATGCTTTTCGGGACAACTTTCAGGGCACTTATGTTTGGCCACCGGATGCTGATGACTTGAGTCACATTGTCCAGCAACCCGGAGAGTCAGCTTGCAAACTTTGGAATCGGTTCTTAATTAAAAAGAACCAAATCGTGGACTGTCCGGACACTGAAGCCCTAGCAGCATTTAAGCACAACGTCAGTGACGAATGGCTTGCCCGACACCTCAGTCAGGAAAAGCCGAAGGCTATGGAAGCTCATACTGCACTCATGACCCGCTTCTGCGCGGGCAAAGATAGCTGGCTGGCTCGTAGAAGCAACAGTACCAGCGACCTCGGCACCTCTCAGGCCAGGGATGGCAATGGAAGGCCACAGCGCAACAAAAACAAGCGCCGGAACAACAACGAAGAAACAGAGGATACGACAGTAAACGCCGGATTCAGTGGCTCTAAACCCGGTCAACGGAAGAAGCCATTCAAAGGTACTCGGGACGGTCCATCCTACTTGGATAAGATACTGGACCGACCCTGCCAGATTCATGGCACCCCTGACAAGCTTGCCAACCACACCAACAGAAACTGCTGGGTTTTTAAACAGGCCGGTAAATTAAACACTGAACAAAAGGGGAAAGAACTTCCAAGCGAGGATGAGGATGAGCCTCACCCACCGCGCACCGGGGGACTTAAACAGTTTTCCCCCGAGGTAAAAACAGTGAACATGATCTACGTCACCCACATCCCCAAGAGGGAGCGCAAACGCGTGTTAAGGGACATGTCTATGCCATAGAGCCTATCACCCCAAAATTCAACCCATGGCTGGCTTGTCCGATCACCTTTGATCGCAAGGACCACCCAACCAGTATCCGTCACGGAGGTTCGGCGGCCCTGGTACTCGATCCTATCATTGACGGATATCATCTTGCTAGAGTCCTTATGGACGGCGGCAGCAGCCTTAACTTGCTCTACCAGGATACTGTCCGTAAGATGGGTATTGACCCGTCAAGAGTCAAGCCCAGCAACACTACCTTTAAAGGAGTGATACCTGGCGTAGAGGCCCGCTGCACGGGTTCCTTAACACTGGAAGTGGTATTCGGCTCTCCAGATAACTTTCGAAGTGAAGAATTGATCTTCGATATCGTCCCTTTCCGCAGTGGTTATCATGCATTGCTTGGACGAACTGCTTTCGCCCGCTTTAATGCAGTCTCGCACTATGCTTATTTGAAGCACAAAATGCCAGGACCGCGCGGCATCATCACAGTCAATGGAAATATGGAGCGCTCCCTCCGTACTGAGGAGCACACCGCGGCCCTAGCAGCTGAGGTACAGAACGGCTTCAACAACTCATCAGTCATCAAGACCCATGACACCACCAAGCGAGTCCGATCAACATTACAGCATGACAGCTCGGCAAATTTGGAGCTCAAATAGCAGTTCGGCCTCCGTCGATCGCCCCATAAGGTTGCGGCATACGTACCGCGTGTGCATAACTACGCACTTAAAATACCTTGGGCAGCACCGGAGGCATACTGCGGAACAGGTCTATAGTACGGCTTGACCCTATTCGGACCTTAACTTTCTTTTTTATTTTCTTTCTCTTTTACCATAGGTTCATTAAAAACCTACCTACTCTACGGTTGTACAAGGACTCCTTTCTAGGTTCCCTTTTCTTATAGACGACCATCGACTCCTCTAAAAGGATTTCCAACCAAGCAGAAATGACGCAGACGTGCAGCAGGGCATCGTTAGGACCTTCAAGCCACTATTTTCTCAGAAAAGCCCTGTATAAACCTTTCCGTTGTGTAAACTTTTGGCATGTAAAATGGCCTTGGCCGTCGGGCATTATCTGTAATGACACGTCTCGATGTATCAATCAGGGCATAAAAGAAGCAGTTGATCACCACTTTTGTTTGGTACTCATCTATTTTATATTATCATCTGTCTTCCCTCCCTACGCCCGATTGCCACACGTGCCTTAATCCGGTCTTAAACACCGGGGGCTGTATCCGGCCCGGCACATTTTAAAGTCCGAACTACTATGGGGTACTCTTCGGCGTCCCGAATATCGCATTATATGCATCGGCTCTGAATCATGTCTTTGGTCTATAGTTGGGTTGCCCGGCTCCTGTGCTTACCACCTTACGTTCCATTGTTCGGCTAAGGTAGTAAAGGGAGAACTACTGCGATTGTATTTCTGGTTCGTCCGGTCAAATACCTCAGTAGAGAAAGCCGAAAACTGACTGTCATGATAAGCGCGAGCTGGTCGGCGATTCGGTGACTTAGTATTATACTACAAATCATTAGCGATTTACAACGTGTTATACGAGGGGCTGGTCTTCGTCCAGCCGCGTGGAAAAGGCACCGTAGTCTGGATAGCCGCACATGCACCAGGGGCTAGTACTTAGCCCCACAGTCAAACTCCTATGGCTAAGTGAAAGTAATAAAGCCGCATAGTCTGATTGCCTGGTTCACCTCGCGGACACCTCCTTTATGGACCAAGACGTTGGATAAAGTGTGGTCACGCGTCACTACGAACACCCCCGTAACATCTATGTGGGGGCTGAAGCCGACGACTGGCAACTTTCAGAAATAAACGGCCGCACAGGAGGAAAACATTGCTTGAAACAAAAGTAACAATAAATAGATATATTACAAGCATGGGTTCATAACATAGCTTTTACAACCCGAATACATCTACTCAAATACGATGTCCTTAGAACATTGGCCCTCTACTATTCGGGCCCCTGCCAGGACGTCGTCGAAATATCTCTCCGGCCTCCGATGATCTTTGCCTTCGGGCAGGCCTGCGATCACCACATCGGTGGCCTTCATCTTTGCCCATTGCATCTTGACGCGAGCGAAGGCCATCCGGGCACCCTCTATGCAGGCCGAGCGCTTCAATGCATCAATCCGAGGCCGCGCGTCGATAAGCCGCTTCACCAAACTGAAGTAGCTACTAGGGATTGGCTCGGCCGGCCAGAGCTGGATTGTCAACTCCTTCATGGCCAAACCTGCCACCCTATGCAGCTCAGACAGCTGCTTCAGTTGGTCACCCAGGAGAGGCGTCGAGTGTTCCGGCGCGACAAATTGCGACCAGAACAGTTTCTCGATCGAGTTCCCCTCCTGGGCCCAGAAGTACTGTGCGGCATCAGCGGCACTCTTCGGAAGATCCACAAACGCGCCTGGAGAACTCCACACTCGGGTCAGCAAAGCATACCTTTGACCTCCAAAGACACTCTGCAAAAGAAAGGCCTTACCTGATAGATCTCTTCACGAGCACTCCGGGACTCGATCCGCGCCTCTTTGGCATCATGGAGAGCTTTGGCAAGCTCGGACGACTGGGCCGAAGACTTTTGCTCCATGGTTTCGCATTTGCTGATGGCATCCTTCAGCTCCTGCTCTACTTCGGCCACCCGAGCTTCGTGTTGGCGGTGGGCATCTTGCTCGGTCTTCAGTTCGGCAGCCGCCTTGTCAGCGGCTGCCTTATTCGCCTCCGCCTCTTTTTTGGCCTGGGCAAGGGCGCCTTTGAGGGTCTCGACCTCGGCTGCGCCAGCTGTGATTATAATCAAGGCATTCCATGAGTTAATCTTTAAATATACATATCACTTCTGATATCAAAATAAACTTTTAAAAAATTATACGCATACCTTGCGTCTCATCGAACCGCTTATTAATGCGGTCGATTTCCTCATTGGCCACCTGAAGCTTCCGATTGAGTTCGGAAACTTCTACGGCCTGGGCGGTTGCCGCCAACTGGGAAGCCTGTTACAAAAATAGCACAGCAGGTTAACTCTCCCGAATATTATATGGATCCTCTGTCCGGTTTCTTTTAACCGAACAGAGCCTCAGGGGCTACTGTCTGTACACAGGTATATTCCTCTACATGAAAAGTTTTTAGAACATTACGTCGCATACCTCAAAGCCTGTCAGTAGGCTGGTGAAGGCTTCGTTCAGTCCGCTCTTAGTAGACTGAACCTTCTCCACCACGCTGTAGTGCTTCCTCCAGACCGTTGGGCGCCTCTGAATTAGTGGAGGTCGCCGATGGAGCTGATGCTCTTCCCTCCTCCTTCAAAAAGGGCTGCTTATCCCATCCCGTAGCTGTGTTGGTCTCCGGAATGGTGTCCGGCTGGGGCCCGGATTGTTGTGGATCCCCACCATTGGTTGTCATAGTGGTCGCCTCCCCTAGGTTTTCGGCGACCGAGGTATTAACCTCGGGCGCTTTCTCGGCGGCTTCGTTCGCCCCCCCCCCCTCTGCCAAGAGAGGTCCTTTGGGACGACACCTCGGTGTCCTCCATAATGATAGGCGAGGTGGCACGCATCGGTGTGTCACTCTCTGCCATTTTGGGTGGCAGAGAGTTCCCCTTCGATGATCGGGTTTACGGGAGCTCGCGGGGAGGGCTGAAAGGCAAATAGCAAAATAACTTATATAATGGAAGCAGGTAGACCGAAGATAAACAGTAAGTTTTCGAATACGTACGATTCGGCCAGGGGCTTCACCCTGGGTGGCTTCTTGGGGACTAGTTCGGTCTCTGAGTCCGAACTGTCCGGAAGGGCCAGCTTCCCTCTCTTGGGCGCTTCTTCCTCCGGGTCTTTGGAGGCCGCCCTTTTCTTCTTCCTCCCCTTACGGGGGGAGTCGCTCTCCACCTCCTCCTCCTCTTCTTCCTCATCTCCTTCATGGGAAGAGAGGGCTTCGGTCTCTCCGGACACTGTTTCCGAAGGACCTTTATGGCGGGGGCCGCCCTTGGCCTCCTTGCCTTTCTTCTTCTTGGCCTTCCCCTCCGGCGCCTGATAGGGTGCCGGAACCAGCATCTCCATTAGCTGGGGTATGGCCGGATCCTCAGGCAGCGGTGCCGGACAGTTGATCTGCTCCGCCTTTGCCGTCCAAGCCTGTAAAGAAAGCAGGCAATATTATTTCTATCATATCCGAAATATTGATCGGATAGGTCTTTGAAAAGACTATGCTTACCGCCGTGGCTGGGTTCTCGATGTCGAGCCCGATGTCTTCATTCTTCTTCGGCCACTTTTTCTGAGCCTTGAAGAGCTGCTTCCATATATCTTCATGCGTGGTGCTGAAGAAGCGCTTCAGGGTCCATGGCTTCTCTGGATCGAACTCCCACATGGGGGAGGCCCGGAGCTGGCAAGGAAGGATGCGGCGGAAAAGCATCACTTGAATCACGTTTGTGAGACCAGTGTTCTCACCCAACATGTCGGAGATGCATTTTTGGAGCACCTTCACCGCCGGTTTGGACCCCCAATCAAGACCCTTGGCGGTCCATGAGGTGAGTCTCGTGGGGGGTCCGGATCTGAAGATAGGCGTGGCCGCCCAGTTGGCGTCGCGGGTTTCAGTGATGTAGAACCACTCCTACTGCCACACCTTGACCGTCTCCACGAATGCCCCTTTGGGCCAAACGGCGTTGGGGAGCTTGCTCACCATAGCCCCGCCGCAGTCCGCATGCTCTCCGTCGACCACCTTCGGCTTCAGATTGAAGACCTTGAGCCATAGGCCGAAGTGTGGGGGGATGCGGAGAAGAGCCTCACACACGACAATAAATGTCGATATGTGAAGGAAGGAATTTGGGGCTAGATCATGGAAATCTAGCCCGTAGTAGAACATAAGACCCCGGACGAAGGGGTGGAGGGGAAACCCTAGCCCTCGGAGGAAATGGGGGATGAAGACGACCCTCTCACCGGCCTCCGGAGTAGGAATGACCTGATCTTTGTCAGGGATCCTATGCGCGATATCCGCGGAAAAATAGCCCGTGCTCCGGAGCTTCTTGACGTCCTTTTCAGTGACGGTGGAGGCCTCCCACTTGCCCTTGGAGCCGGACCCGGCCATTGCTGGGATGGGTGGCAACGGTGGAGGAGATTGGAGCTATGGGCACTGGAGCTTGGAGATTGGGAGACAAAAGCTAGAGGAAGGCGTGGGGAAAAAGGAGGGATCTTTATCCTCTTATAGACGGTAAAAATACCAAACGTCCCCTTCTCAAGCCATAAACCTCGCCTGTTCCCAACGAAATCATGTGTAAGGTGCGGTTGGATTACCCAAACCATATTGATGAGAATCCCGTAATGGGTGGGCATGATATTTGTTTTGAAAAGACGTGCCAATGAAGGCTAGACCTCAAAACGCGAAACAGGAGGCGTGAAAATGGGTCGAAATATTAAAGAGTCAAGTGTGACGCTTCGCCGAAAAAGTTGTCAGTAAAAGACACTATTCCTATTTTGACATCTTGCCTTCGTGGCTAAGGGTTGTATTGATTATGCAGAGCCGGATACAGTTCCTTTATGCATGGAGCTAACTTAAAATTTTCGGGGGAAGGAATCCGCCTTGCAATGACGAAGATAATCCGCGTGCTGAACTCATCGTCATCGAAGACTGGTTCAGGGGCTACTGAGGTAGTCCTGGATTAGGGGGTCCTCGGGTGTCCGGTCTATTCAATATGGGCCGGACTGATGGGCTGTGAAGATAAAGTAGAAGACCATCCCCCGTGTCCGGGTAGGACTCCTATATGCATGGACGGCAAGTTTGTTGTTCGGATGTATTATTTCCTTCTTCTGTAAACCGACTCTGTACAACCCTAGGCCCCTCCGGTGTGTATATAAACCGGAGGGTTTAGTCCATAGAGGCAATCAGAATAATCATAGGCTAGACAGCTAGGGTTTAGCCATTATGATCTCGAGGTAGATCAACTCTTGTAACCCCTATACTCATCGAATACAATCAAGCAGGACGTACGGTTTTACCTCCATTAAGAGGGCCCGAACCTGGGTAAACATCGTGCCTCTATTGTCCATTGTTACCATCGATCCTCAGACACGCAGCTTAGGACCCCCTACCCGAGATCTGCCGGTTTTGACACCGGCATCCACCGCACCAGATGAGGATCTGTCGTCGATCTTGTCATCTGGCCGGATCAGCCGCCCCATCCTCCACCTCCAAGGAGCTGCCCCGATGTTTGCCTCGTCTATCGCACCACCTCCATCCCCACAACGCCGTCTTCACCTGCCCCACCGGAACCCCAGCACCCTCACCAATTCCTCCAATTAAGCCGAGGCCTACTCGGCGCCACCAAGGAGGTTTTGCACTCACCGCTGCATTTTATCTTTCATTCGATCTCACGGGGCTGCCGGTGCTCGATATCGAGCAGCCATGGCGGGTCTCCATCGACGGCACCGTCGCCGTCCACTTCCTCCACGGCGTCTCCCCCCCATGTCATTGCTTCCTCGCCGGCGACTTCCACACCAGCACTAGCTGCTGCTGCTCCGGCTCTCGCTCGCGTTGCTGCTGCTACTGCTCCAGCTCTTGCTCGTGCTGTGGCTCTGCTCTTGCTGTCAGTCGCGCTGCGGCTCTGCTCTTGCTTTCATAGTTGCTGCTACTCTGCTCTGCTCTTGCTGTCGGTTGCACTGCTGCTCCGCTCTTGTTGTCGGTTGCGCTGCTGCTCCACTCTTGCTATCGGTCGCGCTGCTGCTCCGCTCTTGCTGTCGTTCATGCTGCTAGTGCGCTCTTGCTCTCGTTCGTGCTACTGCTCTGCTCTGCTCTTTCTCTCGCTCGCGCTGCTGCTGCTACATGACCTATGGCAGCTATAGGAGTTGCTGCTTTAGCACTTGCTCGTGATGCTGCTGCACGAGCTGCTCTCTCCTAGTGTGTTCCCTGCTCGAGCGGTTGCTGATTTAGATCACTACTTCTCTGCTACCAGTGCTCAAACGCCCTAAACTTCTATTGCAGTGCTCTGCTACTAGTTCAATCATTTTCGACAGTAAAATTCAGTTTCGACTGTAAAGTTCAGTTTCTTCAGTTACGTTCGGAGTTAATAGTATTTACAACATCTGTCAGAGCGGCCGCAGCGCGGCTGATGCATTTTACATCTAGCACTTTTTGGTGATGTATTTTACATCATCTATTGCAGATGCTATTAGACTCCCACTTCAGATTAACATTGTCTGTCTTGTCCTGCTTCAGCCTCGCCGTCGTAGACCTCACCGGAGCTGCTCCAACGATGGAACCATCCATCGCAGCGGAGCAGTACCCTCAGCGCCGTCTCCAGAGGCCTCAGATCTTCTCCCCCGCCTCTGACGGTCACACCAGCATCACCATCCTCCACGCCCAACACAATGATGCAGGTTGACAAGGCTACGCCCAAGAGGTTGTACACTCATCGCATCACTTTGCTACTCTACATTCATGTCGATCCCTTAGGGATCCTCTGGTTGAAAGCAGTTACAAATCTAGAAAGAAATGAATCGTGGTCACAAAGTTAATAGGGAGAAAACTAAATGCTCTTTTGAATCGCAATTTGAATCGGTTTAGCAAGATAGCCATTATATGATATTCATGTGGACCAAATAAGCTCACAAAATATTTTGAGGGCAGGCTTCAGCCTGTTGAAGACTGCCTACTAGAATCGCCACTGGTTCAAAGAAAAAGTGAAGGAAAACATAGGAATTGGAAACTTTACTACGGTACTACTATTCGTGCATTTGGTTAGAATGAATGGAGCAAAGCAAAACTAGAGTTTTTTTTCCTTTGGTGTCTCTTTCAAAGAAAAAACGTAGGAATTTTAATATCCACTTGGCCGTCCTTTTCAAATTAATATGCATGAAGAACAGGACTAAGTGCATTATTGGCATAATAAGATTCTTATTTTATATTTTCATGTGGTTTGACTTTAATTTGACCATGTTTCTCCATTCCTGTGTTCTTCGAATTCATGTGAACCGAACACCCAAGTTGACAGAAATCCTGTGTTTGCAAATGCTCTGTTTTGCACATGCATTCCTATCCTATTCGTGTGTTTTTCCTGTCCCTGTGTTTTTAGAATCCTCCAATACTAAGGAGCCCTTACAGATTTACTTCATTTTCAGATAGGTGTCAAAGAAAACTCTGTCTGTTTTGTCCCGCTCCTGCCGTGCCGTCATCCACCCCACCTGAGGTGTACCATCGGTGGAAGCATTCACTACAGCAGAGATCCCCCTTGCAGGCCTTCTTTCGCCGCCTCAGATCATCTTCCCCGTTGCCGGCAGCCACGCCAACTGCATTACCATCATCGACTGAGCAGATGAACCTGAGGAATAAACAGTTCCGGAAGAGAGGTTGCACTCTTTCGTGTCTGCTTACATTATACATCGATTATTATTACCTGCTACTTTATCATCCTGTTCACCTCTTAGACTCCGAGTTAGGTCAAAACTAATGTTCAAACTTGAGTTTTAAAATTCCTGTGAGGCACATATCGAGGCAGCAACGAATAGTATATGTCTACTATCTGGTTCATCTCGGGTCTTCTATGTGGTTCATGTTGGGTGGGCAACAAACAGTAGATGATCCATCGTCTATCTTTTTCAACCGAAGCTATTATCTGCCTGCTATCATTAGTTTTGGATCTATCCACTAATTTGCTACCATCAGTCTTGATTTCTGCATGCACCCCTTAGGCCTTGCATAATCTAACTATGTTTTTTATTATGCATGTCAGTTATTGTACACAATCGTACTGAACATGTAGAGAAAAAGAGAAGACCGTTGTGTGGGAATATAATGTCATGCAGATGCCGCTCCATGGTGGGCGAGTGGGGCCCCCCCTCCCCCATTCCAGATGGTATTCCAGAGGAAGATAAATGTTCAAAGGGGGATTCAGAGGGAGCCGACCACTCCTATTAACCCCCTGAGGTGTTTTCTCTAACGTGGCATGCTGATGTTGGTCACACATGCATATGGCGCCTCACATTGCTTACTTTATACATCTTATAAGTCATCAGCTTAGTTTAGATTTGCTTTGTGTGAATGCCACCTGTTTAGTTTCTATATCATATATGTGAATATGCAATGCCATCTTCTTTAGCCAGGCATCATATACGTGAATCATGCAATGCCATCCTGTTTAGCCAGTCAACGTATATGTGAATTGTATCGTGCCATACTATTTTTTCATAATGTATTCCATTTATCGACAATGTTTGTACATTCATCTACTCTTCCTGTGCATCAGCCATTTGAGTTGGTCATGGGAAAATCTGGAGTGAAAACAAGGTCTTCTGAGCAGTCAGTGCTACTTGTCGATGCAGATTTCTTGCTGGTTACAAATAGCTCCTCAGAGGAGGATCTAGAGAAAGATGTTCAGTCGTATTCCCCCCCGAGGTGTATGCTCTAACTTGGCAGGGTTATATTGCTCATATCATGCATAAGGTGTCTTGCATTGCCATGCCATCTACTAAGATTAGACATGCTTTGTGTGAATGCCTCCTGTTTGCTTTCTATATCTCATATGTGAATTATGCAATGCCATATTTTTTTAGCCAGTTATCATATATGTGAATTATGCACCGCCATCCTATGTAGCCAGGCATCACATATGTGAATTATCTCATGCCATTCTTTTTTTCCATTATGTATTCCATTTGTCGACAATCTGCATATATTGAACTACTGTTCATGTGTATTAGCCATTTGAGCTGGTTATGGAAAAATCTGGAGTGAAGACAAGGTCTTCAGACCAGGCAATGGTACGTGTTGAAGCATATATCTCGATGGTTATGGGTAGCTCCTCAGAGGTGGATTCAGAGACAGATGACCAGTCCTATATCCCACCTGAGGTGTATGCTCTAACTTGCAATGTTTATGTTTCTCATATCATGCATATGGTGTCTTGCATTGCATAGTTTAGACATCATATACACAATGTTCAATGCCATCTACTTAGTTTAGAGATCATACATGTGAGTGCCAGCTACTTAGTATATGAATCAATTATGTGAATTATATCATGCCATCCTGTATACTTAGACAACATGTATGTGAATTATTTCATCCCAACCTATTTTAGAAAGACATCATATAGTTATGTCATGTCATCCAGTTTAGATACTCATTATATGTTGAATTATGCCATTATATCCTGTTAAGTTTCCATCATATATCTGAAACTGTGTCATGCTATCCTGTTTAGTTAGCCATCATATATGTGAAATTGTGTCATGCTTTCCTGTTTGGTTAGACAACATATATGTGAATTACCACATATGTCTGTCATACAATGTCTGCACATTCAATTTCTTTTCTTGTTTATCAGCCATTTGAATTGGAGGGGTAATGGCAGTATCTAAGGGAGTAAAAACCCATTCTTCACAAAAGATGGTGCTACCCGTCGATGCAGATAGAACCATGGTTGTACTGGCCCACGAACTAGCCCCACCACACATAATCGAGACTCTTCCAGATTGTACTCCTACACCATTGGACAGAGAACCCGCTACACCCCATCTAACCCCAACCCCAGCAGATAGTAACCCACGTCTAGTTGACACAGCACCATGTCCACCACAGAGTACCCCCACACGAGCAGTTTGTAAAGCAACTGCAATGCCCAAAGCACGAACACCACCACAGCGAACCCAAACTCCATGTTTAAAGTAGAAGAGCAACTGTTCTTAGGTCAGATTCCGTAGCTATGGTCCATACTCCTTTGCTCTTGCATCACTGTATTTACTCATACAAAAATTTCGAATTTGAAGGATCCAATTGAAACTCGAATGGCGCAACAGGTATGTTTTAAACCTATTTCTTTAACTGGATTGTTGTTCTAACTTCTTGCTCTATGTTGATTTAAGTTTTAGTTGTATAAACAGTTATGTTCTCATGTCATGCACATTACAAGTGTTGCTAGTGCTTTGTAGTTTCCCACACTTATATTATGTCTATGCTGTTGTGTCTTAAAAAGATATGATTTGAACTGTGTCTCTATCTTTATTTGGCAACATAAACTAGAATGATATAGACAATACAGTGAACATAGTACATAGATATATTATTGTTTCATGCAGTTATCATGTCCACCTTACTACTGAACCGGTTTACCAACAAGAGTTTCATATACTACATGCTAAACCTGTGATGTGTCTGCTTGTTTCTCTTGTAGAATGTGAACATAATATTGGAGAAGAGCACCCCATTATGCAATGGTAGAGAAAGTAATGCAGATAAGGTTCAAGATAGTGAGGCAACCTTGTTGGTCTTCAAGAAAGGTGATAAAAACTATCTTGTAGATAGTGCGACAACCTCAAAGTCCTGCATTGATGTAGTGTTCAGGTTACTGGCCACTACCTCTGGCACAAGCTCTTCGAACTCGCTACCTGAATCACTTCGGCTTCTTCAGTCTCAGCTACAAGCTGAAAGGCACCAGTCAGCTATGCTGTGGCAAGAAGCTGAAGGACTAAGGAAGTCCCTGCAGAATTCAGATGCATACTTTCTGGTGCAACAGCAGGCGCTGGACAATTTTAGCACCAAACAAGAGAAAACTAATAAGCTTGCTAAGCTTCTTGCCAGCATGGTGGGTATCCAGGATATCGTTTCTTCAGCTCTTCTGAAGTGGTTTCAGTTCTGGACTTGTTTTGCTGCCGCGTTTATTTTCACTGGTGGCCAATTTAGTCGCCCAGTGTATGTAATATGTTGCTTTGTTCACGATATTTGCACTGGTGGCGAACTTTGATGCCCAGTGGATGTAATATTTGTAATAGCCATAATAGCCTAGCGTAAGTTGCTTGCTTATTTATTTCCTTATTGTCTTGTTTATTTTTTTGCTTGTAGTCACTGCAGTTCTTTTTCCGTGGTAACCTTTTTATTTAGAACTAGGCCACAATAACCATGGGCAACATACGGACCGTTTTAACCATGGTCCTGTTGGCTGCTGTAGTGGGCTTCCTAAGGTCCGTATGATCCATGGGCCTTCTACGGCCTGCAGATTCAATGGGCCTTCTACGGGCCGTTTGATCGATTGGCCAAACATGGGCCGTACTTTCGTGGACCATTAACAAACCGCAAAATGGGCCGTAAACAGGCTAGAATCGGAATCGTTTGTTTATGGGCCGACCATAACGGTCCGTTAATAGGCCGATGTGTACAACGAGCTTAATTCTATCGGCAGGCATAATGGGTCGTTAATGGACCATATTTGACGACGCTATGAAAACGGCCCAAAGTATTAATGGGCCACGGACGGGACAACTTTAACCACGGGCTGAATTTGGCCCACAAGTGGAACAGGCCAGTAACGGACCGTAAGTAATCGAATGTCGGAAATGAGCCCAATAATAAATGGGACCTTAGAAGGCCGAAAGAGAACACAGTCTAGAAACGGCCCAATGGAATAATGGGCCATTAATTGGTATAAAGTGATATATTCTTCATTTTGGGCCAGTTTCTCTACAGGCCATTTATGGGCCAAGAGTTACAAAGGGCGTTATATGGGCCGAAAGACGTCATGGGCCATACATGGGCCGGAAGTTACAACTGACAGGAATCATATTGGATGGCCCATATGACGCTACTGGGCCTAATTCGGATAGTCTATAACGGGCCATGAGTTAGCGGGCTGTAAATGGGCTATATGTGAACATGCCGTTAACAGGCTTTCTGTGGGCCGGGCCACAACCTTTTTACCAAGTCAAAAGGGCCGGCCTTTTGACCTGAATGGGCCACTGTTGGGCCGAGCCACGTGTCGACGTATCATAGGCGCGTCCCATCCATTTGCTGGATGACATCTGTCCCAGCACTGAGCTGACACGTGGATACTCCGGCGAATGAGAATTTTACACGTGGAAAATCCCCATTGGTCAGGGCTGTTAAAGGGTTATCAGATGCAAACCGAAACCCGATAGCTTAACGGCGACCCGTTATGGTGGATGCCACATGTCGGTTACCCTTGACGAAAACACTTCTATGATGTGCGATTTATCATCATGGAAGTGGACACTTCCATTATGATAATTTTGGTATTGTCATGGAACACTTCTACGTCAGCACAGGTATGACTATCTTGATTCTGTCATAAAATCGTCATGGATGTACATGCATGACAGAAAACATGACCTACTGTGACAAACATGTATCATCATGGAAGTGGTTCTTTTTTGTAGTGGCGCCAGCCCCTTATGGGCTGGTGTGCTCCTCTCGCTTGGCCAATATGGCCCAATAACCTCCCGGGGCTTCCCGGGGCCTCCCGGAACCCCTTCCGGTGATCCGATGAATACCCGATACATTCTGAAACCTTTTCGGTGATCAAATAGAATCGTTCTATATATCAATCTTTACCTCCGGACCATTCCGGAGCTCCTCGTCATGTCCGTGATCTTATCCGGGACTCCGAACAACATTCGGTCACCAACTCCCATAACTCATATAGTACTATATCGTCAATGAACGTTAAGCGTGCGGACCCTACGGGTTCAAGAATGATGTAGACATGACTGAGACACTTCTCCGGTCAATAAACAATAGCGGGACCTGGATGCCCATATTGGTTCCTACATATTCTACGAAGATCTTTATCGGTCGAACCTTTATGACAACATACGTAATTCCCTTTGTCTGTCGGTATGTTACTTGCCCGAGATTCGATCATCAGTATCTCCAAACCTAGTTCAATGTCGTTACTGGCAAGTCTCTTTACTTGTTCCGTAATACATCATCTCGTAACTAACTCCTTAGTCACTTTTCTTGCAAGCTTCTTGTGATGTGTATTACCAAGAGGGCCCAGAGATACCTCTCCGATATACGGAGTGACAAATCCCAATCTTGATTCACGCCAACTCAACAGACACCTTTGGAGATACCTGTAGAGCATCTTTATGATCACCCAGTTACGTTGTGACGTTTGATTGCACACAAGGTATTCCTCCGGTATCCGGGAGTTGCATGATCTCATGGTCGAAGGAATATGTATTTGACATTAAGAAAGCAGTAGCAATAAACTAAACGATCATATGCTAAGCTAACGGATGGGTCTTGTCCATCACATCATTCTCCTAATGACGTGATCCCGTTATCAAATGACAACTCATGTGTATGGTTTAGGAAACCTTTACCATCTTTGATCAATGAGCTAGTCTAGTAGAGGCTCACTAGGGACACGGTATTTGTTTATGTATTCACACATGTATTTAAGTTTCCGGTCAATACAATTCTAGTGTGAATAATAAACCTTTATCATGAATAAGGAAATATAATAATAATAACTTTATTATTGCCTCTAGGACATATTTCCATCAATGATTCAGGAAACAACCATGGCAAAGGCAAGAGCAAGAACTACGACTCCGAT
Organism: Thinopyrum elongatum; assembly: GCA_011799875.1. NCBI lineage: Eukaryota > Viridiplantae > Streptophyta > Magnoliopsida > Poales > Poaceae > Thinopyrum > Thinopyrum elongatum. The sequence continues at coordinate 411,979,809 of CM022297.1, read as the reverse complement.
GATGAGAAGAAAACGAATAAGTTCTTCGAGAAGAAGGACGGCTTCGCCTCCAAGTCATTGTCAAGATCTTCCTCAAGGAATCCCTCCAAGTCCTCCTCCAACGACAAGAATACCTTTCACAAGGCCAAGGCGTACATCGGCAATGAGATGGACTCTGATGAAGAAGAGTCATCTGACTCCGAAGAAGCTGATGAATCCGATGAGGATTTTGATTCCGGCATGGCTGGCATAGCATGTGCCTCCACCCCTACATCAAACTTCTTCGAGAATCAATCAAGCAATGATGAATCTCGTGCTTACTGCTTCATGGCCAAAGCTTCGAAAGAAAAGGTATCCTCCAAACATCACAAGGTTCACTCCAGTGATCAATATTCATCGGATGAGGATGACCATGCTCAACTGATCAAAATTGGTAATATACAACAAAACTCTCTTGAGAAAATTGAGAAAAGGGAAATCTGAAGGTTTGTTGGTTGAGGAGATGGAGAAAAATCAGTCGTTGACAGACGAGTATTCCGCTCTCAAGTCACGAATGGAAGAACTATCAAATCGTAATGATTTTCTCTCGGCCGACCATGAGAGATTGACTTATGATTACCTGAAAAGGAAACAGCAACTTGATTTGCTGAGAGAGGCTCATGATGACTTGATCAGAGAAAATTCTCTTCTCACCCAACAACTCAAAGAGAAACCTGAGGTGTTTATACCACCTTGCTTAGAATGCCTTGAACGCAGCAAAGCTGGATCAAATCCTGAATCTTCTGTGAATGCTAACCCCTCTGTCAAGGAAAATGGTTCTGTGTATTATGAAAATGCTAGGTTGAAGGATCTTATTCAGACAGGAATGTTCAAGTCTCTCAAAGGGCATCAAACCCTTTGTGATGTTCTAAAGAAATCCATTCTTCACAAAAATCCCAGGAAAGAAGGTATCGGCTTCGAAAGGAAACTAAATGAAAATGGCTCCTACTGGGAACCTGATCAATATCCTCGCACTGTGTGGGTACCTGCCAAGAGCAAAATGCTCGATCCAGCTCTAATATCGGGATATGACTCTCCTATCCCTGAATATTCTCATGATGATTCTCTGGACAAATATAAGTTGTTCAAAAACCAACATGGTGAGACCGTTGCTCGCTATGTTGGACCTAACAGCAGGAATGGCCTCCCAAAGAAAGCTATCTGGCTGCCCAGGAAAACTATTGAAGCATTGCCTATTACTACTGTACTAACCATGCAGGCAAAAAATGCTCGTTACTTGCTTAAGAAAGTTTGACAGAATGAGTACGTGCATACCTCATTCAACCACTATACTCATTCGTCTAGAAAGAATTTCAATGCCTATTCTTTCGATTATGCTCGCACTTCTTTGAGTAACAATTATGGTTATCAAAAGAAATCATATCCTGCTCGCTCTCTTGTTTCGAAGCCACCTGCAAAGATGTGGGTGGTTATGAAAGCCTAATTCCTCTGCAGGACTATGTCTCCGGGTGTACCGAATGGATAATGGATAGTGGATGCACTAGTCATACGACCGGAGACAAGTCGTTGTTTGTCGACCCCAACTTAACTGCTCAGAAGTATATTACTTTTGGCAACAACAACAAAGGAAAGATAACTGGGTTAGGTAAAATTGCTATATCCAAATTCAAGAACATTAATGATGTTTTACTTGTTCAGTCTCTTGGATTCAATCTCATGTTACTTGGCAAGCTTTGTGATCTAGGCATGCTAGTTCTATTTTCTATATCTAAATGCATCGTCTTTATGGCCTCTGACAATTCCTTTGTCTTCGAGGGAAATAGAAAAGGCGATTTATATGTTGTGGATTTTTCTAAGGGTTCCTCAGTCCAAACTTGTTTACTTGCAAAAGCAATCGAAGGATGGCTGTGGCACCGAAGACTTGGTCATGCAGGTATCAGAAATTTGGAGACTCTCGTGAAGAAAAATCATCTCCATGGCATTCTTGATGTAAAATTCGACAAGGATCATCTCTGTGGTGCGTGTGAGGCCGGTAAATTGGCCAAGAAGCATCATTCATCAAAAACTGCCATGACCACAACATGTCCTTTGGAAATTCTTCATATGGATTTATTCGGACCTCAAAACTATGCGTGTTTCAGAGGCAGTCATTATGGTCTGGTTATTGTTGATGATTTCTCTCGTTACACTTGGGTATTCTTTCTCGACAAAACCTGCACCCAAGACATCTTCAAAAGATTCGCCAAGAAGGCCCAAAATGAATATGATGTGTGAATTAAGCATGTCATAAGCGACAATAGTACTGAGTTCAAAAATACTCATATCGAAGATTTTCTCGATGAAAATGGTATAACTCATGAGTTCTTTGCCGCATACACTCCCCAACAGAATGGAGTTGTTGAGCGAAAGAATAGAACTCTCATCGAGATGGCGAGAACAATGCTCAGTGAGTATAAAACTCATATTTTCTTCTGGGCTGATGCTATTAACACTGCTTATCATGTTGTGAATCGTGTTTATCTTCACAAATTCCTTAAGAAAACTTCATATGAGCTCATCACTGACAATAAACCAAATGTTTCTTATTTACGTGTTTTTGGTGCACCTAGCTATATTCGTGACATGAATCATAATTCCAAATTTCCACCTAAGGCACATGAAGGTTTTCTTCTTGGTTATAGCTCAAACTCGCATACCTATCGTGTCTATAACTCTCACCACGGGAAAGTTATGGAAACGGTAAATGTGCGGTTTGATGAATTTAACGGCTCCCAAAAGGAGCACCTGCCTAATGTGATAGATGAACCACCGATTTCGGATGCTATTCGGCAAATGGCCATTAGGAGCGTCAGGCTAGTTGAAGGAAATGTACCTGACTCTTCCGATGATGATGCCCCCATGACTTGATGCAGAACACGCCAAGCCACTGCCGAAGAAAATGCCACTCCAAACACAAATGGCAACTAGAATGCAAAAGCCAAATAAAATGGCAATCCCGATGAAAATGGTGACACAAATGCTCATCCCGATGATGATGCTGAGGAGAATGAAAATGGTCATCAAGATGAAAATCTTCACCCACGAGTGGCTAATCGAGTTGACCCTGCATTAATTCTTGAAGATCTTGAGAATCCAGGTTATCGACCCATAACTTGTTCTCGCACTCATTTGGCTAACTACTGTGGCAGTTTCTCTTTTGTCTTGTTGACAGAACCTACCAAGTATGAAGAAGCCATGAATGATCCCGATTGGATGAATGCCATGCAAGAAGAGTTGGTCCAATTCAAATTGAATGATGTATGGGAATTGGTCGACAAACCGAATCCTAAGAAGCACAATATCATTGGCACAAAATGGATATTCCCGAATAAGCAAGATGAAAATGTCATTGTTGTGAGAAACAAAGCACGTCTTGTTGCTCAAGGGTATACACAGGTAGAAGGTATTGATTTTGGTGGAACATATGCTCCTGTTGCTTGCCTTGAGACAATCCGTATTCTTCTCGCTTATGCAAACTACAATGATATCCTGCTTTATCAAATGGATGTGAAAAGTGCTTTCCTTAAAGGTGAAATTGATGAGGAAGTATATGTTAGGCACCCACTTGGCTTTGAAAACCCTCAGTTTTCTAACAAAGTTTTCAGGTTGAAAAAGGCTCTATATGGGCTGAAGCAAGCCCCTCGAGCTTGGTATGACACCTTGAAGAGGTTTCTGCTCGATAAAGGGTTCAAGCCAGGATCCACTGATTCCACTCTTTTCACCCGTGCTATTGATGGTGATCTATTCGTGTGTCAAATTTATGTGGATGATATTATTTTCGGATGTGGTTCGGGCAAATACATCAACATGACAATGGAATTTTCATATCTCAGAGAGAAATACCAGAGAGACTGTCTGAAGAAGTTTAAAATGCAAGATTGCAAACTAAAGGGCTACAAAACTCCAATGCCCACGAATGGTCAGCTGGACGCAGATGTGTACGGTAAAGATTATGATCAGAAAGCTTATTGTTTAATGATTGGTTCTTTACTCTACATATGTGCATCCAGACCTGATATTATGTTGAGTGTTTGTATGTGTGCTCGTTTTCAAGCTGCACCAAAAGAATCGCATCACCAAGCAGTCAAGCGTATTCTGAGATATTTGGCTCACACCCCCACCATAGGTTTATGGTATCCTAAGGGAGCATAGTTTGATCTCATTGGATATTCAGACTCAGATTATGCAGGTGATCGGGTTGACAGGAAATCTACTTCAGGGACATGCCATTTCCTCGATAGATCTTTGGTTTGTTGGTCGTCAAGGAAGCAGAATTGTGTCTCTCTCTCTATGGCTGAGGCCGAATATATTGGTGCTGGCGCTTGTTGCACTCAGTTATTATGGATGAAGCAGACTCTGAAGGATTATGGCATTAAGGTCAAGAAGATTCCTCTATTTTGCGACAATGAGAGTGCGATCAAAATTGCACACAATCCAGTGCAGCACTCTCGCACCAAGCATATTGCGACCAGATATCATTTTATTCGCGATCATGTTGCCAAAGAGGATATTGTTATCAGCCATGTCAATACTGAAGAAAATCTCGTTGATATCTTCACCAAGCCTCTCAATGAGAAAATATTCTGTGCATTATGGTGTGAGCTAAATATCCTAGATTCTACAAACATGCAGTTAGCTGGACTCGATACCCGTACCATCATATCCATATCTTAGAAGGAATGGGTGCACAACACTCGAAGAGTTTAAAATTTTCGACAAAGTGAATTTTTCTTTCTGAGAGTGAATACATTAACGAAGAACTAGACTAACCGGGTGCCATGATAATTGTGCGACGCTTGGAATCATACAGTTCTTATACGGTGGGTCACGCCACCACAATTTCACGCTTGGGGTCATACAGTTCTTAACCAGGTGCCTTTCGGTTGAAGGATTTTGTGTTAGTGTGAATGTATTTCACTCATATCTTTTCTCTCGGGTCTTTGTGTTTCTTTGTCTGAGTGAAATACCTAGGACCCTGTTTTCCATCTATTCTATCTCTTCCAGTCTATGTTGTTCCATTCTGAATGCTCAAATATCATCTAGTAACGAAACTTTATCTGGTGTCCTTGACCACGTTAAAGGTTCATTCCGAACTTAATTCGTTTTGGCGAAAGCCATCCAAAATTTGGGGTTTCCCGCCCAAGTCAGGACCATGATCTTTGATGACGGTTGCCACGTGCTCTTCATCAACTGCCATTTTACATGGTCCGTTGAATCACAATAGTTCTTTAATAGTGACCATCCGATCAGATTCACCGGATGCGGTTATTCGTCCTCGCATATATATACTGCATTCCATCTTTCCCCAAATCCACTTCTCTTCTTCGCCACCGTCTCCTTCCGAAGCCTTACCGCACTACTCCACCTTGAGCTCGATAATGTCGATCATCTTCGCTGCTTTGCTGCCGGAAAGAGGTCGCCGGAGTCATTCCTTGCCCCTGCGGATCATCTTCCCCTCCACGCTGCCGTAGTTATTGCACATCACCGAGTTAGGGTATGTGTAGTGCGAACTTGTTCTTCCTTTCTTCTTGTTCGAGTTCGTCCACGGCAGTAATTACTTGTATTTACCGCATTTCTCAGATCTTTACCGATAGGTAACTTGTGCGGATGTGGTTTGTAGAAGTCCCTCGCATCCAAAAAATTTCAGATCTAGGGTTTGTGTTATGTCTCGTACGAACCGAATGCTTAGCACGTTAACTAGGATATTCTTTGAACCTACTAGTTTGTTCTACACATTTCTTTCATTTGAAACATTTCTCAAAGTCTGCATCTAATTTTTCTTCAAAACATTTTCTTTCTCAAAAACCTCGCTGTGAGCATTCGTAACCCTGTCCCCATTTTCCCTCGGATCTATCCTTATTCACAGGTAAATGCAGTCAGTTGAGGATTCGGCTCGACCAGTGAGCCTGGCTGACGAAGATGTTGTTCCGGGCACATCAGACGAATCCAAAGCTCCGAATGCCAAGGGCCCAACGGTAGGCTCATCAACCAGCAAGCATAAAAGAACCGAGCAAAATGCCAATGAGAAAGAAGAGAATGCTTCGAAGAAGAAGAGGGGTGGCAGACAAGCATATACAAACACAGCTGAATACATCTCACATGATCATTATGCTACTGTTCCAGGAGAAACAAAGCAGCAGAGAGATAAGCGTCTGCAATGGATTCGACGTCACTGGGTGCACAAATGGTTCAGTTATGAATTTGTTCATCCTCGGTTTTCTCAAAACATTGCATTTCATCCACCATGGGGAGACTGCCGGGAAATTTCTCTCATAAAACCAAATGATCCCCAAGAGAGACCGCCGCCTCCACCAAATGCTCATGAGTCCTCCCTTCGCACACCCCAATCATACCCTGATGAGCTTGCTAAGCGTCAAAAAAATGCCATCAAGCGAGCTAAGAGGGAAGAAAAGAAAAAGGCTCATGAAGAAGAAAACCGTTGCCTTTTCCAAGAAGATGTAAAGAATAAAAAGGCCGAAGGAAAATCTGAAAATCGCTCTAAACACAAGCATGATCCCATTTTTGCTGCATCAAAGCGAAAGAGTGCACCAAAGAAGAGAACAACTGAATCACCCGATGAATTTGCAAGAAGTGATTCTTTGGATGATGATGATCCTCCGCTCACAAAGGACGAAGTTGCTGCTGCTTTCAGCGAGCAAGTGAATATCACTACTTCAACAGTGTTGCCTGATCTTCGGGTCCCTATGGTTCCAGAAGCACCACCGAAGAAGATCACTGCCATGAAAACTCCACCAACCACTCTCACTATGAAATTGCATGTGAATACAGCTCCTCATCCAGATGCTATCAATTTGAAGGATTTGGTAGTTGACGCTCCTGTGAGTACTGTAAAGCCAGGCGAACAAATTCCCAAGCCTGACTTGAAGAAAATTAAGGCGCCCACTATCGAGCATAATGCTCCTCAAGCTACCGCTCTGAAGGAGAAGCGGCTAAGTTTTCTCCTAAATTAATCCAGCCGTTGGCCTCTAAACCTCCTTCTGAGCAAGTTCCTGTGCAATATGCTCCAATTGCCAAGTCTGATGCTCCTCACTACTATGATCATGTGTTCATCATGGAACCACTTGATAATTTTGTGGACAACCCATTCGATGGTGAAGTGGACTCTCTGCCTATCCCTGCCTATCCTTCCCTTCGCCCGCATCTAGCCAAAGTAGAGGCGAGCTCCGGCGAGGCTTGCCGGTGACTCCGGCTGTCTCCCGCGGTGCTCGGCACAACGGCGTGCTCGGGGAGGAGCAGCGCATCCGATGGCATAGGGCACGGCCATCGAGAAGTGCCGAGACAATGGCGGTTTTGACGTTGGCGGATGGCAGCATCGGACGTAGGTGGTCTTGGCGCTCCGGTCCACCAGAGAAGAAGGCGAAGAGGTGGGGAGGATCGGGATGCTCCGGGTGGTCTACTGGAGGTCGACTAAGGAAGAGAGCAGCTCCGGTTTGCCTGAATTGAAGTGGACAGGAGCGGCGGCCATGGTGGCGATGGTGGTCGAGGAAGAGCTCCGGGACTCGGGTGAGTGGCTAGGGAGGGGGAGAGGAGTGTGGCGAAGAGCCTGGGGCAGTCGGGAGGCATTGGGGCAGCTTATATAGGCGGGGTAGAAGGATCCCGAGCTCGGGTGCCACCAAGGGCGCACGGGCCGGCTCCGGCGATGTATAGAAGCATCACGGGAGTGAGGGAGGGGACGGGAGAGAGCAGGGGAGATGTTTACGAGCAGAGCATGGCCAAGGGCACAGGAAGGAAAAGGACGGGCGACGAACAGGGGCTGTCGGCGCACTGTACGCCCGTGGGCGCGCGGCGGCTAGCTCCGGCGAGGAGGTTTCTAGACGAGGCAGGGACATGAGAGCAACGGGAGAGGAGGGGGGAGTCAGGTCGGCAACACCAGACGCGCAAACACCGCCGGGGCGAGCCAGCACGACGCGACCCGACGCACGGAGCGCGCTCTCTGCAGCCAGAGCGCGTGCACAGGAAAAACTCCACTCGATCACCGCCTGGCATGGCAAAGATAAGACTAGAGGGGCTGACACTCGATGTCTAGCATGTAGTCCTTCTGAAAGTGCAACTAATCCCCGGGTGGTTTTGGTAATTCATAACAACATATAGCTCATTGAACTAATATCCTTTCAAGTGAAGTATTTCAGATAGTTTAATGATTGGCATGGCATGGACTAGAGATGTGGACCCCTCAAAATGCTAAGGACAAAGATTGGCAAAAGCTCAAGACTCTTCATTTCTATTTTAGTGATCCAAGATCACATTGAGTCTATAGGAAAAGCCAATACTATTAAAAGGGGATGAGGTGTTGCATAATGGTCTACTTGCTCAAAATGCTTAGTGATATGCTCCAAAGCCGTCAAACACTTTCTCATTTCCAATATGTCCTAAACCTAAAGTCAAACTCAGCCCCACCGATTTGATCTATCTGGCGCCACCGAATTTCCTTGACATAGCCACTGCCAGAAACCCTAATCAATTCGGTCTCACCGATTGGGCTTTCGGTCTCACCGAGATGGCAATGCAAACTCTCTGTTTCCCTTCGTAACGTTTCGATCTTACCGAAGTGAGCGATCGGTCCCACCGAGTTCGCAATGCAAACTCTCTGTTTCCCTTTCGTAACGTTTTGGTCTTACCGAAGTGAGCGATCGGTCCCACCGATTTTTCCTGACCAACTCTCTGTTTAACTCATTGCTGAAATCGGTCCCACCGAGTTCATGCAATCGGTCACACCAAGATGAGGTCTTGCCCTAACCCTAGCACATCGGTTCCACCGAGTTGAGTATATCGGTCCCACCGAGATTCCTAACGTTCACATTTTGAATTGAATCGGTCTCACCGAGTTCTTCTATTCAATCTGACCGAGTTGAGTCAAATGTGTGTAATGGTTGGATTTTGTGTGGAGGCTATATATACCCCTCCACCCCCTTCTCTATTCAAGAGAGAGCCATCAGAACGAGCCTACACTTCCACTACTCATTTTCTGAGAGAGAACCACCTACTCATGTGTTGAGATCAAGACATTCCATTCCTACCACAAGAATCTTGATCTCTAGCCTTCCCCAAGTTGCTTTCCACTCAAATCTTCTTTCCACCATAGCCAAATCTATGAGAGAGAGTTGAGTGTTGAGGAGACTATCATTTGAAGCACAAGAGCAAGGAGTTCATCATCAACACACCATTTATTACCTTTTGGAGAGTGGTGTCTCCTAGATTGGTTAGGTGTCACTTGGGAGCCTCCGACAAGATTGTGGAGTTGAACCAAGGAGTCTGTAAGGGCAAGGAGATCGCCTACTTCGTGAAGATCTACCCGAGTGAGGCAAGTCCTTCATGGGCGATGGCCATGGTGGGATAGACAAGGTTGCTTCTTCGTGGACCCTTCGTGGGTGGATCCCTCCGTGGACTCGCGCAACCATTACCCTTCGTGGGTTGAAGTCTCCATCAATGTGGACGTATGATAGCACCACCTATCGGAACCATGCCAAAATCTCCGTGTCTACATTGTGTTTGCCTTCTCCAAACCCTTCCCTTTACCTTCATATGCAATGTTTTACTTTCCACTGCTACACTCTTAGACTTGCATGTGTAGGTTGATTGCTTGACTTGTGCTAAGTTGCTAAAATCTGCCTAACATAAAATTGGGAAAAGGCTAGATTTTTATTTGGTCAAGTAGTCTAATCACCCCCCCTCTAGACCTACTTCCGATCCTACAAGTGGTATTAGAGATTTGGTCTCCATTTGCCTTGAATTCCATAGATTTGGTGATCATAGCCTTGGTTTCACAACCTAGGAGAGTATGGCGTCTAGCAAGGGAAATTACCACCGTAGAGGTCCTTATTTTGATGGTACTAATTTTGCTAGTTGGAAGCATAAGATGAAAATGCATATTCTTGGACATAACCCCTCCATTTGGGCTATTGTGTGTGTTGGTTTGCAAGGTGAATTCTTTGAAGATGGAAGAGAACCGAATCGTGAAGCAACCGCAGAAGAATTGAAGATGTTGCAATACAATGCTCAAGCTTGCGATATCCTCTTCAATGGATTGTGCCCCGAAGAATTCAACAAAATCAGCCGCCTTGAGAATGCAAAGGAAATTTGGGATACTTTGGTTGATATGCACGAAGGTACCGAATCCATTAAGGAATCCAAATTAGATGTGCTTCAAAGTCAACTTGACAAGTTCAGAATGAAGGATGGTCAAGGAGTCGTTGAAATGTATTCTAGGCTTGCTCTTATCACAAATGAGATTGCCAGCTTAGGAAGTGAAGAGATGACCGACAACTTCATCATCAAGAAGATTCTAAGAGCTTTGGATGGAAAATATGATACCGTGTGCACCTTGATCCAAATGATGCCCAATTACAAAGATCTCAAGCCAACGGAAGTCATTGGTAGAATTGTTGCTCATGAGATGTCACTTAAGGATAAGGAAGATCTTCACAACAAGTCTAGTGGTGCTTACAAAGCTTCATGTGATGCCCCTACAACATCAAGTGAGAAACAAGCCTTCAATGAAGAATTAAGCCTAATGGTGAAGAACTTCAACAAGTTCTACAAGAGTAGAAGCAAAGAGGGAAGTTCCAAGTCAAGGTCCTACTATGACAAGAGATCTTCTAGTCGTGAACGAAATTGCTACAATTTTTGAAGACCCGGACACTACTCTATGGGAGTTGATAGATCATCAGAAGAAACCAAGGTGGGATGTGAGGCATCGATGCAAGTTTGCTGTACCAAACTTGATCAGGTCACTATGATCCACAGAGAGATGCTAAGGGCCAAATATGATGTCTAGGAGGTTTAGCATAGGAAGGACTATGATCCTAGGGGTTTTGGAAGGAAATGGACCAAAATTAAACATAGTTGCTTTGCAACTGCCATTATGGTCTAGAAAATAGAATAGGATGATGCTCTCACATGGTGTAGCCAATTGAGATGAAATTTGACATGGGAAGATGATTTGGACATATAAAGATGCTGTAAAAAATTCATACCAAATGGACTTGCCAAAATGGTACTTCCATCACAGACCTCCTTTCTGTCCAGAAACTTGGAATAATTTTGGAGAGAAAATGGCTTGCTAAAATGATCCCAAATTTGGTGGAGAGAAGTTATATGGGTAGGAGCATGATCTGGTAATTTCTCAGAATTAATGAAGCAATATAAAATATACTTGCTTCACAAACTGAAAATATTAATAGAATCAAAGATTTGAGGCTGTGCTCACATAGATGATTGGATGGGGCTGAAAATTGGAGGGGCATGATGATATGAGCACATGAAGAAGTGTGAAAAATATCAACTCATTTAGATACTCCTAGCTAGTACTTCCTTCAACAAGGCTTCCATATGACATAAAATTTGAAAAAATGCTGAGGAAGATTCACTAGGCAAATGGAGCTGAATTTTGGCATGAGGCTATAATTTGGATGTAAGAGCATGCCCAAAAAGTTTGGGAGCAATCCAGAAAAGGTAGGTGGCACTTCCTTCACAGAAGGCCACTCTGGACAGAAATGAAGAAATAATATTGGGGAATTATTTTTGGGCTAGGACAGGAAAGTTTGGACATATTGGGGGCATATATGATCCAAACAATTTATGAGAATTTTTTGGGAATTTTGTGGAGGACAAAAATATAGGTTGCTTCACAACCTAGGGCTGACAGGGTTATTCCTTGAATAGAAAAAGGAATATTCCTGAGAAAAAGAATTTTGAGGTTGAGCTAGAATGGAAAATGGCATGATCTCGCGAAAGATTTGAGAATGATAAGCCACTTGGGAGGAGAAGAAATGATGATCTCCCAGGTTTCAAGTCCACAAAACCACTCCAAAAAGAAAATCAGGGCAAAAACAAAATAAATCAAAAAGAAAAAGAAAGGGTCAAAAACCAGGGTGTTACATGAAGGCCATAACTCATTGCGGAAACACTCGGTTGTCTTGAAGTTCTAGTAGGATAGTCCTGAGGTCGGTGCACAAAGCATCGAAAGATGAACAAGAGTTATATGGAGATATGATCAGCAAGTTTGCCTACCGGTTGAAGTTTACGTCATCGGTGATATCCACATCAATGGCTATAAGAGGGAAAAGTTTTTCAGTGAGCTGATGTATTATTTCTGGGATGATCATTTGCTTTATCGGCATGGACCAAATGACATGATATGGCGTTGTGTCTAGGAGCATGAAATGAATGCTATACTTGAAAGCTGCCACAATAGCCCTTATGCAGGACATCATGCTGGTGATAGGACCGCTGCCAAGGTGCTTCAATCCGGATTCTATTGGCCCACTCTTTTCAGAGACGCCCACAGGTTTGTAAAAAAATTGTGATGCTTGTCAACGCACAGGTAACATAGGAAGGCGACAAGAAATCCCATGAATTATAGTCTATTATAGTCTAGTCTGTGAACCTTTTGATGTTTGGGGATTGGACTATTTGGGACCTGATACATCCATTTCTCATCATGTTTTTATGTTGATATTTATTGCATTATGGACTGTTATTTCATTTTATGATACGATTCTTATGCCTTTTCTCTCTTATTTTGCAAGTTTCACATAAAGAGGGAAATTGCCGACAGCTGGAATTCTGGACCGGAAAGGGCTATATCGAAGGGATTTTTCTGAACATCTCCAAATGAGCTGAAAATTGATAGAGAATTATTTTGGAATATATTAAAATTATTGGGGAAATAAATATCAGAGGGGGACCCACCAGGTGGCCACAAGCCTGGGGGCGCGCCCCAGGGCTTATGGTGATCCTGGCAGGCCTCCGGGGCCCATATTCTGGTATATAACCCCATTTGCCCGAGAAAAAATCAAGAAAAAAAGTTTCAGGACGAAGCGCTGCCGTCTCGAGGCAGAACCAAGGCAGGAGCACTTTTGCTCTTCGGCGTAGCGATTCCGCCGGGGAAACTTCCTTCCTGGAGGGGGAAATCGAAGCCATCATTGTCACCAACGATCCTCTCATCATGGGAGGACAAATCTTCATCAACATCTTCACCAGCACCATCTCATCTCAAACCCTAGTTCATCTCTTGTTTTCAATGTTTGTCTCAAAACCTCATATTGGTACCTGTGGGTTGCTAGTAGTGTTGATTACATCTTGTAGTTGATGCTTGTTGGTTTATTCGGTCGAAGATCATATGTTCAGATCCATTATTATATTCAATACCCCTCTGATCTTGAACATAAATATGTTTTGTGAGTAGTTACGTTTGTTATTGAGGACATGGGAGAAGTCTTGTCATGAGTAATCATGTGAATTTGGTATTCGTTCGGTATTTTGATGATATGTATGTTGTTGTTTCCCTTAGTGGTGTCATGTGAACGTCGACTACATGACACCTCACCATCTTTGGGCCTAAGGGAAAGCATTGTGGAGTATTTATTAGATGATGGGTTGCTAGAGTGACAGAAGCTTAAACCCTAGTTTATGCGCTATTTCGTAAGGGGCTGATTTGGATGCGTATGTTTCATGCTATGGTTAGATTTATCTTAATTCTTCTTTTGTAGTTGCGGATGCTTGCGAGAGGGGGTAATCATAAGTGGGAGGATGGTTCAAGTAAGAACAGCACCCAAGCACTGGTCCACCCACATATCAAATTATCAAAGTAACGAACGCGAATCAAACAAACATGATGAAAGTGACTAGATGAAATTCCCGTGTGTCCTCAAGAATGCTTTGCTTATTATAAGAGATCTTTCCGGCCTGTCCTTTGCTACAAAAAGGATTGGGCTACCTTGCTGCACCTTTGTTACCATTACTATTACTTGCTCGTTACAAATTTTCTTGCTACAAAACTATCTGTTACCGAAAATTTCAGTGCCAGCAGAAAATACCTTGCTGAAAACCGCTTGTCATTTCCTTTTGCTCCTCGTTGGGTTCGACACTCTTACTTATCAAAAGGACTATGATTGATCCCCTATACTTGTGGGTCATCCAGACTCTTTTCTGGCGCCGTTGCCGGGGAGTGAAGTGCCTTTGGTGAGTGGAATTTGGTAAGGAAACATTTATATTGTGTACTAAAATTTACTATTACTTGTTACTATGGAAAACCATCCTTTGAGGGGTTTGTTTGGGGTATCTTCACCTCGACCAGAAGCACAAAGAGCTACTCCTAAACCTACTGCACCTACTGAAAATATTTATTATGAGATTCCTTCGGGTATGATAGAGAAACTGCTAGTTAATCCATATGCAGGAGATGGAACATTACATCCTAATATGCACCTAATCTATGTGGATGAAGTTTGTGGATCATTTCAGCTTGCGGGTTTACCTGGAGATGAAGTTAAGAAGAAGGTCTTCCCTTTATGTTTGAAGGGAAAGGCATTGACATGGTATAGGCTATGTGATGATATTGGAGATTGGGATTGGAACCGATTGAGATTGGAATTTCATCAAAAGTTTTATCCTATGCATCTAGTTCATCGTGATCGGAATTATATATATAATTTTTGGCCTCGTGAAGGTGAAAGTATCTCTCAAGCTTGGGGGAGGCTTAAGCACATGATTTACACATGCCCGAATCATGATATCACAAAAGAAATTGTCTTACAAAAATTGTATGCTCGGCTTTCCCATGATGATCGAACCATGCTCGATTCTTCTTCAACTGGTTCCTTTATGAAGAAAACTATTGAATTTAGATGGAATCTTCTGGAAAGAATTAAATGCAACTCTGAAGATTGGGAACTCGACAAAGGTAAAGAGTCAGGTATAATGCTTAAGTTTGATTGTGTTAAATCTTTTATGGATACCGATGCTTTTCATAAATTTAGCACTAAATATGGACTTGACTCTGAGATAGTAGCTTCCTTTTGTGAATCTTTTGCTACCCATATTGATCTCCCTAAGTATAAGTGGTGTAAATATAATCTCCCTATTAAAGAAAAGATTGAGGAACCCATTGTAGTTAAAGATGAAACTATCATCTACAATGTTGATCCACTTATTCCTACTGCTTATATTGAGAAACCACATTTTCCTGTTAGGATAAAGGAACATGCTAAAGTTTCAACCGTGGTTAACAAAACTAGTATTAGAACACCTAGACCCTCTGAACAAATTAAAGTTGAACCTAATGTTGCTATGGTTAAAGATCTCTTGGTTGATAATATTGATGGGCATGTTATTTACTTTTGTGGTGAAGCCGCTAGAACTGCTAAGCCCGATGATAAAGATAAGAATAAACCCGTTGTTGGCATGCCTGTTGTCTCAGTTAAGATAGGAGATCATTGTTATCATGGCTTATGTGATTTGGGTGCTAGTGTGAGTGCTATTATGTTTACCTTATGTCAAGAAATTATGAATGATATTGCTCCTGCTGAAATAGAAGATATCGATGTTACTATTAAGCTTGCGAATAGAGATACTATTTCACCACTTGGGATTGTTAGAGATGTTGAAGTCTTGTGCGAAAAAATAAAATACCCTACTGATTTTCTAGTTCTTGGTTCTCCACAAGATGATTTTTGTCCCATAATATTTGGTAGACCTTTCTTGAACATTGTTATTCCTAAGATCAATTGCGCTAAAGAAATTGTCAATGTTAACTTTGGTGATATTTCTCATGACTTTATTTTTCCTAAGTTTCATAGACACCCCATGATAAAGAATTGCCTAGTAAGGATGAAATTATTGGCCTTGCTTCTATCGCCGTACCTCCTACTGATACATTAGAACAATATTTGCTAGACCACAAAAATCATATGCATATGAATGAAAGAAACGAAATGGATAAGATGATCAACCACCTGTCCTGAAACATAATTTACCTTTGGAAACTCTTGGAGGTCCTCCTCCACCTAAAGGTGATCCTGCGTTTGAACTAAAACAATTGCCTGATACATTGAAATATGCTTATCTTGATGAAAAGAAGATATATCATGTTATTATTAGTGCTAACCTTTCAGAGCATGAAGAAAAGATATTATTAAAATCTCTGAGGAAGCACCGTGCCACTATTGGATATACTCTTGATGATCTTAAGGGCATTAGCCCCACTTTATGTCAGCATAAGATTAATATGGAGCCTGATGCTAAACGAGTTATCGATCATCAACGATGATTAAGTCCTAAGATGAAGGAGGTGGTAAGAACTGAAATATTAAAGCTTCTTGAAGCATGTATAATCTATCCCATAGCCGATAGTAGATGGGTAAATCCTGTTCAATTGTATCCCTAAGAAAGGAGGCATTACCATTGTTCCTAAAGATAAAAATGAGCTTATCCTGCAATGAATTGTAACTGGTTATAGGATGGTAATCGATTTTAGAAAATTAAATAAAGCTACTAGAAAAGATCATTACCCCTTGCCTTTTGTTGATCAAATGTTAGAAAGATTGTCTGAGCACACACTTGCTTTCTGGATGGATATTATGGTTTCTCTCAAATACCAGTGTCACAATCCGACCAACAGAAAACTACTTTCACTTGTCCTTTTGGAACTTATGCTTATAGACGCATGCCTTTTGGCTTATGTAATGCACCTGCTACCTTTCAAAGATGTATGACTGCTATATTCTCTAACTTTTGTGAAAAGATTGTTGAGGTTTTCATGGATGATTTTTCTATTTACGGAACTTCTTTTGATGATTGCTTAAGCAACCTTGATCGAGTTTTGCAGAGATGTGAAGAAACTAATTTTGTCTTGAATTGGGAGAAGTGCCACTTCATGGTTAATGAAGGTATTGTCTTGGGGCATAAAATTTCTGAATGAGGTATTAAAGTAGATAAAGCTAAAGTTGATGCAATTGAGAAAATGCCCTGTCCTAAAGATATTAAAGGTATAAGAAGTTTCCTTGGTCATGCTAGTTTCTATAGGAGGTCCATTAAAGACGTCTCCAACGTATCTATAATTTTTTATTATTCCATGCTATTATATTATCCATCTTGGATGTTTTATATGAATTAATATGCTATTTTATAACATTTTTGGGACTAACCTATTAACCTAGTGCCCAGTGCCAGTTGCTGTTTTTTCCTTGTTTTTGTCTTTTATAGAAAATCGATACCAAACTGAGTCCAAACGGAACTAAACTTTTTAAGGATTTTTCTTGGACCAAAAGACAACCACAAAGCTTCGGAAAGTGGCTAGAAGACCCACAAGGGAGCCACAAGCCCTCAAGGTGCGCCCCAAGGGGGGTGTTGGTGCAATATCTGCCCACCTTGTGTTTTGGAGATTGTTGACAGAAACAGGTATGGACTGATTTGTTTGCTAGTGCATACAGAGAGAAAAAGTCCATACACAACCGAAGAGAATGTTATCTCCGGTGCTGAGTTCGAGGAACTTCACCGAAGTATATATGCGTTACAGAGAAGAACGAGCTATATTTGTTGAAGTAATAGAGTCGAGAAGATTGATGTGAAGAAATCGACCCCTCGAAAGTTTACTGCTAAAGCAAAGTTGTTGATTCGGTACTGTCGTCCGAAGAAATTGACTGCAGCGATGGAAGCCGAAGACAAAGTGAAGACGTAGTATTCATTTGGTTCTTCTTCTTTTATTCTTTCGAGTCATAGTACCTCCGAACTATTAAGAGGGGTATAGGTTCTCGATGCTTAGCCTTAACCTATGAAAGATACGAGAGAAATCTCTTTGTGCTCCAAGCAAATACTTGCCAGCAAGAGACTGTGATCTTCTTCACGACGAGAGATTTGCCTCGGACCGAGGAGTTAGCATTTCTTGCTCCGCAAGAAATGTTACCGTTGTGCTCAAATCCGACCATTGGAATCGTGTCGTCCGGCCATTTGCTGAACCCGATGTCTAATTTGGTCATTTCCCCCGCTCCAACTTTGTCTGTTGGCTGCTCCGCTTGAGATTTCTGAGAAGATTAATTTGAGCGACCCCTCTCTGAGTGATTTGATTTTAAGATCCACTAAGAGAAAAATCAAGAGCCCAAACTTAGACAGTGGTTTAGAATCAGAGTAGTTCTGAGTGAGAGTTCTTGTACCTGTTACTCTTGAGAGCTGCGCACTCTCTAGACGGATAGGTTTCGGCTTTGAGTGTTGAAGAGTTGTTGTCTTCACCGAGCCTGATCTTTAGCAACCAAGAGTGATTGTGGTTCGCGAAGGTCGACCGAAGGTTTGGAGATCACCGACAAGGATCTACTACAAGTGAAATCAACCTGAGTCTGATCAGCTCTGCATTGAAGGAGAATAGGGTGAAGAGAGTTTATCTTCCGTGTTAAGTCAGAGCCCCTCGAACCAGACATAGCCCTTTGACAGAAGGGTGAACTGGTCTACCAAATCTCCTTGTCGCCATCGAGCACCACTGGTTAAATGTCACTACTGCATTTCGTTCAGCAGTTTACTTTCTTGCTCTGTGCCAATAGATTACTTGATCATTTTGTTCTGTTGTTGCCATCTAGTGTATCTGTGTTCATTCTGTTTCACTCTCATCACTTGTATTCATTTGTTACTTTCATATTCCTCGGACCTATTGTGATATCATTCTCTGTGTGCTTCATGTTGTGTCTTGTTCAGCTACATCTGTTTGCATGTTGCATTACTCTCATCATAGTTAAACCTGTCATTTCCTGAGCTCGCTCTGTCATTACATCCTTCATCGAGGAATATGCCTCTGACGAAGAAAATTGATTTAGTTCATTTCCTTCGTTACTCTATTCCGCTGCTGTGATTGGGATTTGTTTTAAGACTTTCAAAAGAAATTTTGAATCTCCCATTCACCCCCTCTGGTCGATATACTCTCGGTCCTAACAATTGGTATCAGAGTGGGTGCTCCCTGTCTCTGTTTATTAAAGGTCTAACGTCCTTGGAGTTTTGAGTATGTCGTATGCAGGTAGATCCTCGCACTCTGAAAGATTTCCTATCTTTGATGGAAATAACTATCTGTACTGGAAGGAACGGATGAGAATCAGGATTCAAGCTATCGACTATGATCTGTGGCAGATTGTAGAAGATGGTTACACCATTCAACACCCTGATGCTCCATCTTCTGATGACAAGGCTCTGATGCATCTGGATGCACAAGCAAGAGATATCATCTGTGCAAGTATCTCAAAGAGCATGTTCATTCGGTTCTGAAACATTGACACTGCAAAGCAACTCTGGGATGTTACCAAAAATGTTCACGAAGAATTCATCTCCAGAACAGACTCTCACTATCGTGGGAAACCACGGCCACCTATGGGGCCATGAGCCCCTTTTGGTTCAGCGGGGGGATGGGCACGTTGCACAAAGAGCAGAGAAGCATCACACAGCGCGGCAGAGATCACACGGGCAGTTTTTACCCAGGTTCAGGCCGCCGTGAGGCGTAAAACCCTACTCCTGCTTTGGTGGATTGATGGTGGAAAATGGTGAAGGAACGCAGCGCTCTTGCCCGGCAAGGTCGCCTCGGGGCGAGAGCAGCTACGCGCATATGAGTGTGCAAGGGTCCGGATCAGCCAACCCCTTCTACGGTTGCCATGGGCCTCCTTTTATAGATCAAGGGGTCACCACAATGGCAAATCAGTCATTACATACTGATTAGATAGCAAACAGTGCTATCATACCTAACTCTGCAGGCTGACAGAGCACATTAAATGCGTCGCTCAGCATCACATCTCAGCTTGCCCGGCAGGCCCTGCCGGGCTATTTTACCAGCTTCGTGCCTGCTTGCTTGACACGTCTCAGGACGGGTGTCGCCTGGGCGTATTTTCTGTAGGAAGAAGCTGCCATGTGGAAAATAGCAGCCACTTAGTCACTTTGGAGCTTGACACCGCACTGATCGACGACGTGTGTCGTGATGAGGTGGTGCGGTGGAGTGGTTTGCCTCTGTAAGCCCTGGCAGGCCTGTCGGGATGATCCTGAGACTCGCTTCCGAGGGTAACTCCATCCCCGTCAGGCTCGCCTGCCCGGTAGAGGAGGTTCTTCCCTTAGCGATATCTTGCTTCTCTGGCTCATCTTGATCTTCTTGATCTGCACCTTGGTTCTTCAAAGAATAGGTCTCTCAAGCCTTGATCTAATCTTGGTGTTGTCATCTTGTTTTTGCGCCTGTTGGCTTATCGTCCGTGCACGAGCCAGGGGAAAACATACACCCCTGTTTGTGTTCCCCGACATAAGCCCCCGGGCCTGAGCCATACGTATCGCGGGGCATGTTGGGTTAGGCACCAAACAGTGCGCGGACATGTGGTAGGAGAAGGCTGCGCACGGCGGTTCATCATGATGACTAGTCAATCCAACGTCCACTTCGCGTAATTATCGCGAGGCGTGGGGGCATGGGACTGTAGCAGTTAATGTAAAAACGGTAACTTTTCTGAAGAGCCGCGCCCCTTCCAACGCCATTTCCCTTAAGAGGGGAAAACACGGAAAGGTACTGCTCATTCATCATCTGCCTCGCCTCCCCATCATCTTCCTCCGCAAGCCAAGCGACCGCCCGCTTTCCTTGCCCACATTCGCCGCTGATCCCCATCCAATTTCCTTCCCGCTCTCCGCCGCATCTCAGGGGATATGGGGAAGAAAACAACTGCTAGGGGGCAGTGGACGACCACCGCGAAGGCGGAGGCCGCCGAGGGGAGCAAGAGGGCGACCGAGTTGGACAAGAAGCGAAGGGGAGACGTCGTCTTCTCCCCGTCGAATCTCGATGAAAACATGCTGCAGGCGAGGTATGGATGCCTGTGGGGGAGGGAGGTCCCAAAGGGGCATGGCGCTCCCAAGGTTCTAGTGGAGGGAGAGGAGGACCCGCCAAGTTCATACAAATTTTTCTGCGCATATTTCATCTGCGGTCTCTGTCCTCCCTTCTCAAAATTCCTTGAGGCAATGATGGCAATCCATGGATTCCACCTCTTGGATTTCACGCCAAACGCAATGGCGTGCATGGCGATCTTTGCCCATCTGTGCGAAAATTTTGTTGGGGTTGCTCCCAATGTAGATCTGTTCGGGCACTACTTTGTCCCGCGGGTGGAGAACAAGAGCCATCGTTCCGGCAATATAAGTTGGATGCCACAGGTAGTGCCAAGAGAGAACTGGGATTACATCCCCGGCCAACAGCGCAACAGATGGGAGGAATGGAGGGTTGATTGGTGTTGGATTTAGGATGACAAGGCTCCAGAGTTCAATCAGGCACGGGCGGAATGCCTCGAGCGCGACAATGTCTGGAGGGCATTCAGCCTTACCGAAGATAGGCTCCGCCCGGCAATAAACATGATTACCCGTCTAAAGACTCCCGGGCTCACCGTTGAGCACGTAGGAGCAGACTTTCTCCTCCATCACATTGCCCCTCTGCAGAAAAGGGACAGATTCGCCTGAGAGTATGGGGATGCTGGGGACAGGATGAGGTTGCTCCCTGGCCTGGCCAACAACCTGACAATTTATGGCCATGCCTAGTTGTGCGATCAGCTATTTGGCCGCTTCGGCCTGTTCAAGCTGCCGGCAAACATCATCCCGCTGAACATCAACTCTGCCAGGGATCAAATCCTGAAGTGGATGCCAGATTGTAATGCCCACGGAGTTGCGGGCGATTGGCAGTTGCCCACGTTCGATGAAGAGCTAGCATGGTCCTCCACCTTAGTAGAAAGGGCCACCAAGGTGGAAGCTAAAATGTACAAATGCACCTCCACGGTGGTGGTGGCGTTCATTAAGAAGCGGCTCGAGGAAGACAGGGTGGCCCAAGCTGTAGCAGCGGCGAAGGCCGAGAAGGCAGCAAAAGGAATAGGGAAAGCTGGAGATGAGGGCTCCTCCCGCGACAAGCATGAGACGCAAGTCTTGGAAGAGGTTGCCGGGGGAGAGCCCGCCGGGGACGGGCCTTCCGGAATCGAGGCCCTGTACGCAGCGGCAACAGAGGCTCTAGAGGAAGAAGAGGTTGAGGGGGTGGTTGAACCTGGAAAGGAATGGCTGACAGAAGGCCCTCAAGCCCCCGAGCCAGTCTTGGATCCACGCCCCCGAAAACGGGCGGCTAACCGGGAAGTGGCAGCCCCCGATCCTACGCCTGCCGCCAGGAAGGCGAAGGGGACCACCTCCAAGACCAGCGTTTCCGAAGCTATGCGCCGGCATTCTCCTCGGCTCTCCGGGGCCAGGGCCCTCCCCGCCAAGCAGCCGACAGCCACGGAGGGCGACTCCAGTGCCCAATCGAGCTCGAGCTCTTCGCAGAGCTCATCTTCATCGGAGCCTCCTGCGCCCCGCAGAGCTCGAAGTTGCCAGAGAGCTCCATCCCCCCGCCCCAGAAAAGGAGCAGGGCACCCTCGCCACCCATGGATTTCGAGCTGAACTCCATGCTGATCGATGAAGAGTAAGGGAGATTGCTTCCTCCTTTTCTCCCCCCCTTTTTTTGCTTTGTCTTTAGTATCCTTGCTCGCGTTGCTGACTGATCTTGCTGGTTTGTTGCTAACAGGGAGGAGGAGGAGGAGACGGAGACCCTTGTCCACCGGACCAAGCGGCTCAGACATGCGGAGCCATCGTTGTTAGTGGAAGGGACGGGCCCGGCAGGGGGTGGCTCGAGCGTCCCGGCACCGAGCCCCCAGCCCAGCCCCTGGTCTGAAAGCGCAGAGGAAGTTCCTTCTGCTAGGGGTGATGATGGAGAGTTCCCCTCCACTGATCCCCAAGGAGGGGAGGGGACCACTCAAGATGAGCCCCTCCAGGAGGGGCCCATCCCGCCCGTCGACAGAGTTGATGGATCCCCGCCAAGGGTTTCCACGGAAGAGTTCGGCCTTGACCCGGCGGCTAATGTTGTCGGGGAAACCGAAGCTTCTACCCGGCAGACTCCTCCGGGTAATTTATCTATTCTCTTCTCATGACTTCTCTTATCATGTTGCTTCGCATCTCTGTCTTGTCAATAATTCTGTCCTTCTGCCATTAACTGCTGGATCTGCTTACAGGCCCTTTGAGTGAGGAGCCAGACTTGCTGGACGAGGTGGCCAACATTGGGAAGGACGCCGCGGATGAAGCCGCCAAAATTTCTGCTGCAGAGGAGCAGGAGCATGTTGCTGGGGGTGCCCTGGGTCCCCTGAAGGAGCCCGAGGAAATACCCGGTAGCGTGTCTGGATCAGGGGGCGTGGTCGAGGAGAAGATACCCCTCCAAACCATGGGCCCCTTCCCTCATTTGGCACCTCAGTGGAAGTCCCGCCACCATCTTCGAGCAACCTGGCGCTAGTGCTTGCACAGCCAGGGGTTGGAGCCCCTGGCTCGTCAACGGCGATGAGCACAGAGCTTGACGAAGAACTCCAACGCATCCTGATGTCGATGTACCAGGGAGTCGATGAGGTGGATGATTCCGCCACCGTTGCCATGGACCTGTCCTTCATGGAGTCCGTGGCAACAGGCATTAAAGAGATGCGAGAGCGGCATAGCCGGAAGTGGCAGGAGCTCAAGGAACAGTGCCAGTCCGCCAACAAGGTGGACCAGAAACTGAAGGATAAGGGGATGGAGCTGCGTGACTGGCACGACAAGCAGTTCCAGGCCCTTATGAGGCAGCAGGAGACGATCTCGATGACGACGGAAGATGTCATCGCCCGGGAAGCGCGCCTGGCTGAGCGCAAGGCGCTTCTGGTTGCCAGGGAGTAGGAAATTTCTCTTCGGCGAGAGAGGCTCGAGGCCACTCTCCACGCCAAAGATGCCGAGCTGGAGATCCTCGTGCAGCAACGCACCAAAGATCTGGGGGACAAGCACAAGGCTGCCCTGGATGCCCTCACCGCGGACTCTACTACCCAGCTGAAGAGGCTTACTGATGATCTTGCTGCTGCTTCCTCCATCAAGGTGGACCTCGACCGGCAGGTGGTCGAGCTGACAGAGAAACTTGCCGGGAGCGCCAAGGAGGTTTCAGCCCTCCAGGAGGAGGTGCTGAAAACAGGGTCCCTCCTGGAAAATACACAGTCGCAGCTCTCGTCCAAGAGCCAGGGCCTTGAGACCGCCAACAGCACCATCGAAGACCTGAAGGCCAGGATCGGCTCCATGGAAAGCTCAAGGGAATCCGTTGAGGCCCGCGAGCAGCAGCTGTCAAAGGATCTGGACACGGCGAGGTGCCTCCGGAAGGAAGCGGAAGACAAGCTGGAGAACCACTCCGTTCAAGTTGACCTCTCGATCAAAATCTTGATAGATGTGGCCGAACGCCTTGCCGCCCAGACTGCGGCCATGGGCATGGAGGGGCCGGTCTACCCGGCCGGAAAGCATGAGGCCCCCAGTGTTAAGCTGGGGATTTTCTTCAACGAGTTGATTGCCAAGCTGAAGACGCACGAGGAGGGAAGAGCTGGCCGCTTCGAGGCTGAATCCCGGAGGCTTGCCCGCAATTCCCTCTTCATGATCCTGAGCAACATCGCTTGCCGCCATCCGGATCTCGACCTCGCTGATGGTTTTCGGAAGCCGCCACGGGGTGCTGACATCTCTACCGTCGAGGAGAAGGCCACTCCCGTCGCCGACAGGGTTCTCATCATACGAGCCCGGCAGGCCCGCCCTTGAATTATTCCCGCCATCGTGCGGTCCTGTAATCAAAACGATGACGCATGTCTTGTGTTTAGACTTCATACTATTTATGCTTTATGCGGGGCCTGGTACTTTTGCTTAATCTGAATTGCGTGTTTATCCCTTTTTGAGTGTTATCCATACAGTGTCCGCATGACTAGTCTCTATGCACATTTAGGTTGCCTGCCGGTATCATATTGCCGGAATGGTCGTAAGGGTTGGGCCCTTAACAGTCATTTGGCATGGATGCGTCCCGACAGGTTTTTCCTCAGTAGTTTCCGACGCAGCCACTCGTTCCGCGAGCAGGCTCTGACCGGAACGAGGGTGCAGACAAGAATCTAACAGAGGTACCACCTTGTGAAAGATTTCATCGCACAAACACTTAGCCACTCAAGGGATAAACAAGCATACATATCCAAAGAATCCGTAATAATGCAAAGGTAGCAAGAACTTAGCTCTTATCTGCGCCCCCATTAATCTCTTTCAGCTGCGGCCGTTCGTTGGGCTCGCTTGTTCCGGGAAGGACTGCATTACTTGTATATTGACCTCTAGCCCCCGGCACGGGTCGGCTAGAAGCGCATGTAACTTGGGGCAGTAGGACGCGGTGCTAGGTACGGCTGGTTTCTCTCTCTTCCTCTCCGCACCTCTTGACCAATCCAACGGCAGAAGGCACAAAAGCCACACAAGCGCGGGCAGCCTTGCCGGTGCATACTTGTCGGGGCGTCAATCAACGGACTCGCACTGGCGATCTACTCAGGATTTCCCTAAGTAGGGTAAATGCTGGACCGAGCATCGCGCGGGCTCGTCGACGTTGATGATGCTAAAACCCAGAGTAGCATGATTGTCAAAGAGTAAGAGTGATAGAGAGAGAAAACCTAGTGTCCTTGCACATCGCTCCTTTCTCCTGAACGGGATTTGTAGGGCATTCCTGTTGCCTGGCCCGTTCGGGATGGTATTGTTGTCCTTGCCGCTAGCTTCCGTGGCTGTTGCGCCCACGGCGTGTGGAGATGGCAAAGAGCGGGCGAGATTGGTGCGGGAGCAATGTTGCCCCTCCGCTCCGCCCCAGCCACTCCCTTGGGCATCATGAAGGGTGACGCCATTGACAGATGATGATGCGCTGCTTACGCTCTCGGGTTCGCGCAAGTGATCCCCCTACCTGGCACGCCAAAGATGTCGTGGGAAACCACGGCCACCTATGGGGCCATGAGCCCCTTTTGGTTCGGCGGGGGGATGGGCACGTTGCACAAAGAGCGGAGAAGCATCACACAGCGCGGCAGAGATCACACGGGAAGTTTTACCTAGGTTCGGGCCGTCGTGACGCATAAAACCCTACTCCTGCTTTGGTGGATTGATGGTGGAAAAATGGTGGAGGAACGCAGCGCTCTTGCCCGGCAAGGTCGCCTCGAGTGTGCAAGGGTCCGGATCAGCCAACCCCTTCTACGGTTGCCATGGGCCTCCTTTTATAGATCAAGGGGTCACCACAGTGGCAAATCAGTCATTACATACTGATTAGATAGCAAATAGTGCTATCATACCTAACTCTGCAGGCTGATAGAGCGCATTAAATGCGCCGCTCAACGTCACATCTCAGCTTGCCCGGCAGGCCCTGCTGGGCTGTTTTGCCAGCTTCGTGCCTGCTTGCCTGACACGTCTCAGGACGGGTGTCACCTGGGGGTATTTTCTGTAGGAAGCGGCTGCCATGTGGCAAATAGCAGCCACTTAGTCACTTTGGAGATTGACACCGCACTGATTGACGATGTGCATCGTGATGAGGTGGTGCGGTGGAGTGGGTTGCCTCCGTAAGCCCCGGCAAGCCTGCCGGGACGATCAAGAGACTCGCTTCTGGGGGTAACTCCATCCCCATCAGGCTTGCCTACCCGGCAGAGGAGGTTCTTCCCTTAGCGATATCTTGCTTCTCTGGCTTATCTTGATCTTCTTGATCTGCACCTTGGTCCTTCAAAGAATAGGTCTCTCATGCCTTGATCTGATCTTGGTGTTGTAATCTTGTTTTTGCGCTTGTTGGCTTACTGTCCGTGCACGAGTCAGGGGAAAACATACACCCCTGTTTGTGTTCCCCGACACTCACCCTTAAATGATTCGTGCCATGTTCACTGAGTTTAGAAGTCTTCGAAAGGAAAGTGTGATGGAACTCATGGACCGGCTGACAGACATTGTTGAAAGACTTCACCAACGAGGAGTAACTGATGTCACCGATAAAGATGTGGTAAACAAGATACTGAGTGCACTTGATGAAACCTTCGATCCTATTGTAGCCGAAATCAAACAAAGACCAGACTATGAAGAGCTTCACTATGTTGAGGTCATGACACTACTATCCATTCATGAAGAAAAGATGGAACTAGTAAATGCCAATCAAGAATCTTCTTCGGAAAGGGAAGGAGAAATCCTCTCACACTATGGCAGCTCACAAGAAGAAGAAGATGTTGAGAATCAACACACCATCACAAGAGAATTGGAAATGCTCACACGACGACTAAGTGATCTCAGAAGATAGAGCTTATATCTTGTGAATGATGATGAAGATGACATGCCCGAATCGTCAAGAAATGAAGTGCTTCAAGTGCAAACAACTCGGTCATGTCATAGTAGATTGTCCTTGCTGGGATGAAGCACCTAGTAACCGATAGAAGCATCTTCACTGCAATGGTTTTGCTCGAATGGATCGTCACACTAAGCTCTCAAATAAAAAGGAACCCACTTCATCCTCTTCGATGAGACCAGTAACTGACATAAATGCCAGAGCAATCATTGATTCCAACATGAAGAAAATCTCTCAGCTAAATAGAGCCTATACTAACCTGACCCTGGACTCTGAAGAAGAGACAACAGACACTGATTCAGATGATGAAGAATCCTACAAAAGGATTGGGAGAAGGTTTCAGCAAATCAGATACTAATAATGATACTTCAAGTAATGATGATTCAAATGATGATGAACCAGTCGCCTTCTATCTCATGGCAAAATCATCAAAGGATCGGGTATCTGCCAAACACCAAAAGTCCATGAATGAATATTCACCTGAATATATTTCATATGCCAAGTTGGTGAAAATTGCAAAATCCCAACATGATGAACTTGAAATGCTTGAGAGAAATCTCAGGAAAATCGAAGGATTACTGGTCGAAGAGATGGAGAAGAATCAAAAGTTGATCAAAATCAGTCCCTTATGAAGTATCTCTCGATGAGGAAATGGATGTCATTCTTAGTCCGCATGAGTATCTCTTTCGAATGATTATCATCTTAATCTGCGTCAGAAGGAGTACATGCGTGATGACCCACAAGTATAGGGGATCAATCATAGT
Source organism: Thinopyrum elongatum (assembly GCA_011799875.1). Classification (NCBI taxonomy): domain Eukaryota; kingdom Viridiplantae; phylum Streptophyta; class Magnoliopsida; order Poales; family Poaceae; genus Thinopyrum; species Thinopyrum elongatum. The sequence goes on along the minus strand of CM022297.1, from coordinate 411,952,077 downwards.
CCTTTCGATAAGTAAGAGTGTCGAACCCAACGAGGAGCAGAAGGGAATGACAAATGGTTTTCAGCAAGGTATTTTCTGCAAGCACTGAAATAGTCGGTAAGAAGTAGTTTGATAGCAAGATAATTTCTAATGAGCAAGTAACGGTAACGGTAAATAAAGTGCAGCAAGGTAGCCCAATCCTTTTGTGACAAAGGACAGGCCAAAACGGTCTCTTATGATAAGCAAAGTGTTCTTGATGGTACACGGGAATTTCACCATGTACCTTTCATCATGTTGGTTCGATTCATGTTCGCTACTTTGATAATTTGATATGTGGGCGACCGATGCTTAGGTGTTGTTCTTACTTGAACAAACCTCCTACTTATGATTAACCCCCTCGCAAGCATCCACAACTCAGAGAAAAGTATTAAGATAAAATCTAACCATAGCATTAAACTTTTGGATCCAAATCAGTCCCTTATGAAGTAGCGCATAAACTAGGGTTTCTGCTTCTGTCACTCTAGCAACCCATAATCTAATAACTACTCCACAATGCATTCCCTTAGGCCCAAATATGCTGAAGTTCCATGTAGTCGACGTTCACATGACACCACTAAGGGAATCACAACATACATATCATCAAAATATCGAACACATATCAAATTCACATGATTACTTGCAACATGACTTCTCCCGTGACCTCAAGAACAAAAGTAACTACTCACAAATGATAACCATGCTCAAGATCAGAGGGGTATTAAATAGCATAATGGATCTGAACATATAATCTTCCACCAAATAAACCATATAGTAATCAACTACAAGATGTAATCAACACTACTATTCACCCACAGGTACCAATCTAGGGTTCCGGTACAAAGATTGAATACAAGAGATGAACTAGGGTTTGAGAGGAGATGGTGTTGTTGAAGATGTTGATGGAGATGGCCCTCCCAAAGATGGGAGAGTTGTTGGTGACAACGATGGCGATGATTTCCCCCTCCGGGAGGGAAGTTCCCCCGGCAGAATCGCTCCACCGAACGGCAAAAGTGCACCTGCCCAAGTTCTGCCTCGAGACGGCGGCACTTCATCCCGAAAGTCCCCCTCTGATTTTTTCTAGGTCAAAATGACCTATATACCAGAAGATGGGCGCCGGAGGTGGGCCGAAGAGGGCACAACCCACTAGGGCGCGCCTGGGGGGCCTGGCACGCCCAGGTGGGTTGTGCCCACCTGGTGGGCCTCCTCCGGTAGTTATTTGCTCCAGTATTTTTTTTATATTGCAAAATAATTCTCCAGAATAGGTAACTCTGAAGTAGCTTTTTCAGGTCCAGAATTCCAGCTACCGGTATTCTCCCTCTTTCTGTAAACCTTGCATATTATGAGAGAAAAGGCATTATAATTACTCCAAAAAGCATTATTATGCATAAAAACATTATAAATAACAGTAGGAAAAAATGATGCAAAATGTACGTATCAATGCGTACATCTTCAAATCATTACATACATGCATCTGGAAATAACTTCAATGCTTATTCTTATGATTATCATCAAAGTGCACAGGTGCCTCGCAGGCCTCACCGAAGAAATACCCCCACTCAGTTCAAGCAAATGAAATCCTCACCCCCCACACAAGTGTGGGTTGTGAAGAAAAACTAATCATCTCATGCAGGAATTTCTCTCGGGGATATCTCATGATCATCATAAGCCCTTAGATCAATTGTTGTTGGTGCTTATCTTTTTGTGTTTTCCGTCAAAGTGTTTGAGGCCATGTTTTCCTTCGTTTGGTTTTGGGTTTTGAGTCAGTTTCTTCTCTGTGTGTAATCAGTTCCTCTCTTGTCATAAACATGCAACCTGACCTAAAGATGATTTCACTTCGACGTCCTTGGTCGCGAATGAAATCAACTTCGACATCTCATCTATTTTGGTGCTTGCGCTTCCTCAAACCTTTCGGCATTCAGTTAAGTTACCGAGATTTCCGCAGGAAACGGGTGACACGTGCCCATGACCTCACGATCGTGATCTCGTCCGTTGAATGTGGAGCGTCCCGTGTTTATCGGCCGTGGATTTCGGAGTGGGCGGTTTCGCCCTCGGGCTATATAAACCCCCCCCCCTTCTCCAGGTTTCTTCTTCCTTAGTTCATTCTCTATTTGGCCTCAAACCTCTCCTCTCTCTCTCCTCCCGAGCCCGAGCTCGAAGCAGTGTCGACGACAAGCCTCGCCGTGCAACTCTGGCGAAGCCCCGTCATCGTTGGTCGCGCTAGTGCGGTAACTCCTTCTCTCCCGCCCTGCCGTAGGTGTTCTGTATTGCCAAGTTAGGTCGTACAGATCTAGAACTATACCTATCGCCTTTCTGTTCTAGGGAAGTTCATCCCGTCGCCATTTAACTTGTTTTACTTTATTTTGATAGATCCTTAGGATTCACTAAGTCATGACTTGTACGGTTTGTAGTAGTTCCTCATACCAGTCGTTTGGATCTAGGGATCATTGGCTATACCTCGAAAGATTAGAGTAGTTGTTATTCTATCTTAGGGCATATTGCAATTCGCTCGACGATATCTTGCAAAGTGTATGCCATGGATTTCTTGCTTCTTCCGAAAAATTATCTGTTTTGAGTCAAAATGCTTCTGTGCATGTTTGTGACTTCTTCCTGTGTTCTTTCGAATTTGTGTTTTTCTCTCAAGAGTGGTCATGGCAAATTGTTCGGAAGAGCATTCTGGGTCTGAGGATGATATTCCGCAGCAGCCGCGGGTGGCTAATAAAGCAACAGTGGCTGAAAGAAAATCAGCAAAGCCGCCAAAAGCACCATAGAAAAAGGTCGAATTAGAATCTGCTGAAGAAGATGATGATGTTCCCTTAGCACACAGTCAGCCAGAGGACAAGCTAGTCATCAACTCCAAAACTCTATTCTCTGACGGAAATCCCAAGAAGGGTGGTCGCGGTAGAGAAAGAAACACCGCAGCTAAAATGTCTGACCCTGAAACCTACAAAACTCCACCAGGAGTAGAAACTGCTCAAGAGAGAAACAACAGGCTGCAAAAGATTCGCCGTCACTGGGCGAAGAAATGGTTCAACTATGAGAACGTCTGAAGGAAATACCAGATTCTGTTTGCATTCACTCCTCCCTGGAATGATTGCATAGCAGAGGGGTGCCTTCGACAGGATGATGAAAAAGTAAGGCCAGTGCCGCCTCCCAATGCTCATGCTGATTCTTTAAAAACCATTGCTGATTTTCTTGAGGAGGTTACAAAGAGGGAAAAGGCCAAGGCCAAGCATGAAGCAAGAGCCACGAAGAAAAACCACGTGGAACAGCGCAATGTTGAGTTAACCCAACAAGATGTGAGGGCGAAGAAGGAAAGGGCGTCTGCCCGAAAAGAAAAGAAGAAGAGGAAGTCTGTTTCTCCTCGAGCTTTGAAGAAGAAGTCTGTTGCCAGTAAATCAAGAAAGGCTGCATCTGCCTCATCTGATGATTCTTCTGATGATGCTGGAGAAGAAATTCCCATGTATGATCAAAGAGCACTGCTTGATAAGCCGTACCAAACTCCTTCCCCAGCAAAGGTTTCGCCACTATTGAGATCTTCACCAAGGCTTGCTCCCGTCCCATCAGATAGACCTTCGGGTTCTGCTGCCCCAGTGGCGAATAGAAAGTTGATGACTGATGAAAAAGTTGTTGTCCCTGCCAAGAAGGCCAACAAAGTTATTCCTGCTTCACAGAGGAATATGATTTGATGTTATGTTTGACATCATTGAAGGTGCTTCTTAGAGCATCTCCAGCCGTTGGCCCCCCAGGGGCTTGAAAATCACCGCATGGGGGTGAAACGGCGGTAAAATCGGCTTGGGGGCGATTGGGTTCCCAGCTGCCGCCCCTAGGCGCCGACATCGGCCCAATTCTGGCGCAAACTTGCCCGCTTTCAGCCCATTTTCGGCGCAAAATCGGCCCGCTATCGGTGCAAATCAGCCCATATTCGTCGTGCTTCGGCGCAAATTCAACAGAAGTTATTTTTTATCGCATAGTCCATCACAAAAAATCAATAGAAATCAAATAGTTCAACAACAAATAGTTCAATGCAAATTATATAGTTCAACAAATAAAAACCCATATTTCATCACACGTCAAGCTAGGCGTTGCCCTTGAGCCTCCATAGGTGCTCCACCAGATCCTGCTGCAGTTGTTGATGCACCTGTGGGTCTCGGATCTCTTGACGCATATTGAGGAAGGCAGTCCAGGTTGCCGGTAGCTGGTGATCAACTTGGGCAAGAGGACCCTGCTTGTAATATGGTTCAGTGTCAAACACTGGCTCTTCCTGCTCGCTCGCAATGATCATGTTGTGCAAGATGACACAACAAGTCATGATCTCCCACATTTGATCTTTCGACCAGGTCTGAGCGGGGTACCGGACAACAGCAAATCGAGATTGGAGCACACCAAATGCCTGCTCGACATCCTTCCTGCAAGCCTCCTGAACCTTCGCAAAGTGGGAGTTCTTGCCTCCTGGCACAGGGTTTGAGATAGTCTTCACAAATGTAGACCATCTCGGATAGATGCCATCTGCTAGGTAGTATCCCTTGTTGTAGTGCCGCCCATTGACCTCGAAGTTCACCGGAGGAGAATGACCTTCAACAAGCTTGGCAAAGACAGTGGAGCATTGCAGTACGTTGATGTCATTGTGAGTTCCTGGCATACCAAAGAAGGAGTGCCAAATCCAGAGGTCCTGTGTGGCCACTGCCTCAAGTACCACACTGCAACCGCCTTTGGCGCCTTTGTACATCCCCTTACAAGCAAATGGACAGTTTTTCCATTTCCAATGCATGCAGTCGATGCTTCCAAGCATCCCAGGAAATCCTCTTGCTGCATTCTGTGCTAGGATCCGATCAGTGTCTTCAGCATTGGGTGATCGCAAGTATTGCGGTCCAAACACTGCCACCACTGCCCTACAGAACTTGTAGAAACAATCAATGGTCATGGACTCGGCCATGCGCCCATAGTCATCGAGTGAATCACCGGGAGCTCTGTATGCAAGCATCCTCATAGCTGTCGTGCACTTCTGTATTGAGGTGAATCCAAGTGTGCCAGTGCAATCCTGCTTGCACTTGAAGTGGCTGTCGAACTCCCGGATGGAATTCACAATCCTGAGGAAAAGCTTTCGGCTCATCCGATAATGGCGCCGAAATACTTTGTCGCCGTGCAGTGGAGCGTCGGCGAAGTAGTCGGAGTAGAGCATGCAATAGCCTTCCAGTCGATGCCGGTTCTTTGCTTTCAGCCGCCCCGGCGCCGAGCCACCTCGTCGCGGCTTTACATTGCTTGTGAGCAGGCTGGCCAGGGCGGCGAGGACCATGAGATGCTCTTCGTCCTGGATGTCGGCATCGGCTTCCTCCTCCAGCAGCGCCGCGAGCGCCTCCTCGTCGTCCGAGTCCATCGCCGAGCAGACAAATCGCCGAACACCTGGCAGGCGTGGTGTGCGCACAGCCGCCGGTATCCCGCCCTGTGCGGCCGGAGCGCCAGAAAACTCACCCAGGAAGATGGTGGAGGTTGCCGCGGCAAAACCCTCTCTCTTTTCAGGCGGGAAATGGCCTATCTAGCGGTTGTGGGCGGTGGGTGGCGCCGGGATCGGCAAGGTGGCGGGAGGGCGCGTAGGGGGGGCGAATCTGGATGTTTTGTCTTGGCTTTTCGCCTGACAGTGTGGCCCAGACATGGTTTTCCCTTCCACCGGAGCCGCCGAGCGCCCCCCCAGTGCGCTGGGTTCGGCCTGGGATCGCCGGGCCCAAAAAAGGGCCGAGCCGGCGGATTTCGGCGTCTTGGGGGCGCGACTGGGGGTTTTTTCGGCGCCGACGCGAAAAAAGTCGCCCTGGGGGGCCTGTTGGGGGCGCGGCTGGAGATGCTCTTATGATGCAAATCTATCTGAGTTGAGCAGTCTGGGTTTGCCTGATGATGTTACCAAGATGGTAACAAAGCACTTCTCTGAGCTGAAAGAAATTACCAAAGAACTGAACCAAGCATTCGAGGACAAGAAACTCCTTGAGCAAATGAGAAAGGATGCAAAATCTGAGTCTGAAAGAAAAGATGTGAACAAGGGAATTCTTGAAATCACCAAAGCCCTCACTGTCATGAGGAACAACAAGATTGAGTGGCACTCCAAGCTGAGGATGGATGTTTCTCAACTATGTGATTGTAGGAACGATGAGATTAAGCGTCAAGAAGATCTTGCTCGACGAAGAGAAAGAGAAGAGAAACGTCAGAGAGCTAAGGCAAGAGCCAGCAAGCCGAAAGATATCAAGGATCGTCGTGTCCAATTTGTACTGACTGATGCACCTGTTGACACAAGTGCCCCACTGCAACAGATTCCACCATCCCCCCATCCCGAGGAAGAAACCAAGGAACAAGCTGAGCCTGCGGTAGTTATCATTCCTATCCCAGTTGAACAAGAATCTCATGTAGTGGACATGTATCTGGTCAGTCCTAATGAAGAGAATGTCGTGCCCGATCAAAATGCTCCTGAAGAAAGAATTGACAAAGAGATTGAGATGGAAAAGGCTGTTTCATCGTCTTCGAAGAATATTCAAGTTGAACCCTCCGGATCCACCAAAGAGGATGAATAGGTTGAGGGGGAGAAAGATGCTTCCCGAGGAAATACCACCCTGGTCTCCTCATCTGGTGCCCCTGTAGCAAAGGACCAGCCTGGATGAACTATTATATAAAGCAAAGCGCTCCTGAGGACACATGAGAATTATTGTCAAGTTAGTTTTCATCATGCTCATATGATTCGCGTTCGTTACTTTGTTAATTTGATATGTGGGTGGACCGGTGCTTGGGTGCTGTCCTTACTTGGACAAGCCTCCCACTTATGATTAACCCCTCTCGCAAGCATCCGCAACTACGAAAGAAGAATTAAGATAAATCTAACCATAGCATGAAACATGTGGATCCAAATCAGCCCCTTACGAAGCAACGCATAAACTAGGGTTTAAGCTTCTCTTACTCTAGCAAACCATCATCTACTTATTACTTCCCAATGCCTTCCCCTAGGCCCAAATCATGGTGAAGTGTCATGTAGTCGATGTTCACATAACACCACTAGAGGAAAGACAACATACATCTCATCAAAATATCAAACGAATACCAAATTCACATGATTACTTATAACAAGACTTCTCCCATGTCCTCAGGAACAAACGTAGCTACTCACAAAGCATATTCATGTTCATAACCAGAGGGGTAATAAATATCATTAAGGATCTGATCATATGATCTTCCACCGAATAAACCAACTAGCATCAACTATAAGGAGTAATCAACTCTACTAGCAACCCACAGGTACCAATCTGAGGTTTTGAGACAAAGATTGAATACAAGAGATGAACTAGGGTTTGAGAGGAGATGGTGCTGGTGAAGACGTTGATGGAGCTTGACCCCATCTTGATGAGAGGATCGTTGGTGATGACGATGGCTTTGATTTCCCCCTCCCGAAGGGAAGTTTCCCCGGCAGAACAGCTTAACCGGAGCCCTAGATTGCTTATGCCTAGGTTCCGCCTCGAGACGGCGGCGCTTTGTCCCGAAAGCTTTTTTCTGATTTTTTTTTCCAGGTCAAAACCCTCCATATAGCAGAAGATGGGCACCGGAGACCTGCCAAGGGGCCCACAAGCCCTAGGGGCGCGCCACCCAGGCTTGTGGCCACCTTGTGGGTCCCCTCTGGTATTTTCTTCGCCTAATATTTTTTACATATTCCAAAATAATTCTCCGTAAATTTTCAGGACTTTTGGAGTTGTGTAGAATAGGTCTCTCAGATTTGCTCCTTTCCGGTCCAGAATTCTAGCTGCCGGCATTCTCCCTCTTTGTGTAAACCTTGTAAAATAAGAGAGAAAAGGCATAAGTATTGTACCATAATGTGTAATAACAGCTCATAATGCAATAAATATCAATATAAAAGAATGATGCAAAATGGACATATCAACTCCCCCAAGCTTAGACCTCGCTTGTCCTCAAGTGGAAGCCGAAATCGATAATCATGTCCACATGTTTAGAGATAGAGGTGTCGATAAAATAAAATACGGACATGAAGGCATCATGATCATCTTTAGAATAGCAACATATATTGTCATATAATTTCTTATGCTAAAGTAACAATTCGTTCACAAGGTAAAGTATGAAACAAGAACTTTATTGAAAACTAACAAACCATGATCTAGGTCATTGAAACAATTGCAATTTATCATAACATCGGAAAGAGTCAATGTAAGAGCTTTTCAGCAAGTTCACATACTCAACTATCATTTAGTCTTTCATAAATGCTAACACTCATGCGGTACTTATGAGATCAAAGTTTCAATCGAACACAGAGAAAGATAGGGGCTTATAACTTCGCCTCCCAACCTTTTACCTCAAGGATAATGTCAACAATAATAGTTTATGAGTACCTACATCCGAGTGGATATATATATCCGGGTCTTCCCCAACATATAGTGCTTGCCAAAAAGAAAAAGTGTAAAAAGAATAGGTGATGATCACCATGACTTTTGCATTAAGGTAGAAGGTAAATAAAAGATAGGCCCTTCGCAGAGGGAAGAAGAGGGTGTCATGCGCTTTTATGGTTGGATGCACAAAATCTTAATGCGAAAGAACGTCACTTTATATTGCCGCTTGTGATAAAGAACTTTATTATACAGTCTGTCGCTTTTATTTCTTCTATATCACAAGTTCGTATAAAGCTTATTTTCCTCACACTAAAAGATCATACATATTTAGAGAGCAATTTTTATTGCTTGCATCGATGACAACTTACTTGAAGGATCTTACTCAATCCATAGGTAGGTATGGTGGACTCTCATGGCAAAACTGGGTTAAGAGATTTTGGATGCACAAGTAGTATCTCTACTTGGTACAAAAGATTTGGCTAGCATAGGATGAGAAGCAAGCTCAACATGTTGGAGGATCCATGACAATATAACTTCTATTCGGATATAAACAAACATAACCCATTATGTTGTCTTCCTTGTCCAACATCAACCTTTTAGCATATAATATTTTAATGACTGCTCACAATCACAAAAGATGTCCAAGATAGTATATTTATATGTGAGACCTCTCATTCTTTATTACTTCCTATTAATTGCAACAATGACCAAAACTATGTTTGTCAACTCCCAACCAATTTCATGCGACATACTCCTTAGATGTGAAGTCGTCACTTCCCATAAGATCATTATATAATCTTTTTATTTCTATTATTCTTTATTTCTTTTCTCAAGATCATAGCAAGAAAGCAAAGCCCTCAAATCAAAACTAATCTTTATTATATAACTCTCAGACTCGATTACATAGAGGGAACACAAAGAAAAACTCAAAGCTAGATCATACTAAAACTTTATTCTACTAAACCGAGATATAACCGAAAGGATCGAACTAAGAAAAAATGATAAAGGTAAAGATGTGATGGTGATACGATACTGGGGCACCTCCCCCAAGCTTGGCAATTGCCAAGGGGAGTGCCCATACCCATGTATTTAGGTCTCTTTCTTCGGAGGTGGTGATGATGGAGTTCATGCATTCTTCTTCTCCAGCTTGCGTCTAAGGCTAAAATTTTCCTCCCTTAGATCCTCATTCTCGAGCTCGAGTCTCATTATCTTTTTGCATAATGCCGCCTTGCTGTCCTGCAAAAAACGTGGTGGGATAGATTGGACCTTAGGAAGGCTTGACTTCTTGAATTCCACATGCATATCGCCAGGTTGAGGTAGTGGATCTTCGTCTTCGTCAGAACTATCGTCTGTTCTCTCCATGTCGGAGTCTTCCTCCTCCTCCGCAGTCTAGCCGTAATGCTCCACCACCCCATAGGCCTTTGGGTTAGCGATGAAATCAGTGACATAGCTCTCTCCCTCCGAATCTTGAGACGACATATTTTCAGATCTGCCAGGAAAACAGCATGAAACAAGAACAGAAGATTTTGCCGTGGTACGGTGGTCAAAACCTTCGGGAGATTATATAATGAATTTTTACTGACCAAAAGGAGTGTACTACAAGAAAACAGAGTCCGGAGGACACACGAGGTGACCACAAGTCTGGTAGGCGTGCACAGGGGGTAGGGTGCGCTCCTAGGGCTTGTCGCCTCCTCTTGCACTTTACGGACTTCTTTTTATTTTCCTAATTTTTAAATATTCCAAAACGGAGTAAAATTGCTATTGGAAAAGTTTTGGAGTCGGTTTACTTACCGTATCACATACCTATTCCTTTTCGGGGTATGAAATGTTCTGGTAGATATCCCTTATGTACTCCTCCGGTGTTATGGTATTAATGATATTGGTTTCAACATTTATGGGAGTACCTGAGATATAATGTTTTATTCTTTGCCCGTTTACCACCTTCAGGTTAGTGCCTTCGGCGTTGTTGATCTTGATGGCACCAGAACGATAAACTTCCTCGATAATGTAAAGACCTTCCCATTTAGAGAGAAGCTTTCCTGCAAAAAATCTTAAACGAGAATTGTATAGCAAGACATGGTCACCTACATTAAATTCATGCTTTTGTATCCTTTTATCATGCCATCTTTTAACTTTCTCTTTAAACAATTTGGCATTCACATAGGCCTGGGTTCTCCATTCATCAAGTGAGCTAATGCCAAATAACCTCTTCTCACCGGCAAGTTTGAAATCATAGTTGAGCTCTTTAATTGCCCAATAAGCTTTATGTTCTAGTTCAAGAGGTAAGTGACATGCTTTTCCATAAACCATTTTATAGGGAGACATACCCATAGGGTTTTTATAAGCAGATCTATAAGCCCATAATGCATCATCAAGTTCCTTAGACCAATTCTTTCTGGATCTATTAACAGTCTTCTGCAAAATCAACTTTATTTCTCGATGTCTCAATTCTACTTGACCACTAGACTGAGGATGATATGGAGATGCAATTATATGGTTAACATCATATTTAGCAAGCAATTTACGGAAAGCACCATGAATAAAGTGTGAACCACCATCAGTCATTAAATATCTAGGGGCTCCAAACCTCAGAAAAATAACTTCTTTAAGCATCTTAATGGAGGTGTTATGATCAGCACTACTAGTTGGAATAGCTTCTACCCACTTAGTAACATAATCAACAGCAACCAAAATATGTGTATACCCATTAGAGGAAGGAAAAGGTCCCATATAATCAAATCCCCAAACATCAAATGGTTCAATAACAAGTGAATAATTCATAGGAATTTCCTGACGTCTACTAATATTACCAATTCTTTGACATTCATCACAAGACAAGACAAACTTACGAGCATCCTTAAAAAGAGTAGGACAATAAAAACCAGATTGTAATACCTTGTGTGTAGTTCTATCACCAGCATGGTGTCCTCCGTAGGCCTCGGAGTGACACATGCGTAGGATTTGTTCCTGTTCATGCTCAGGTACACAATGTCTAATAACACCATCTACTCCTTCTTTATAAAGGTGTGGGTCATCCCAGAAGTAATGTCTTAAATCATAGAAAAACTTTTTCTTTTGTTGGTATGTGAAACTAGGTGGTATAAATTCAGCAATAATATAATTGGCATAATCAGCATACCATGGAGTACTACAAGAAGCATTTATGACAGCTAATTGTTCATCAGGAAAGCTATCATCAATAGGTAGTAGGTCATCAAGAACATTTTCTAACCTAGACAAGTTGTCTGCTACGGGGTTCTCAGCTCCCTTTCTATTAATAATATGCAAGTCAAATTCTTGCAGCAAGAGAACCCATCTAATAAGTCTAGGTTTAGCATCTTTCTTTTCCATAAGGTATTTAATAGCAGCATGATCGGTGTGAACAGTTACTTTGGAATCAACAATATAAGATCTGAACTTATCACATGCAAATACAACCGCTAAAAATTCTTTTTCAGTAGTAGCATAATTTCTTTGAGCACCGTCTAGAGTTTTACTAGCATAATGGATAACATTTAACTTCTTATCAACTCTTTGTCCTAGAACAGCACCAACAGCATAATCACTAGCATCACACATAATTTCAAAGGGTAGGTTCCAATCAGATGGTTGAACAATAGATGCAGAAATCAAGGCTTTCTTAAGTATTTCAAATGCTTCTACACAATCATCATCAAAAACAAATGGAACATCTTTTTGCAAGAGATTTGTGAGAGGCCTAGAAATTATAGAGAAGTCTTTAATAAACCTCCTATAGAAACCAGCATGAACAAGGAAACTTCTTATACCTTTGATATCTTTAGGACACGTCATTTTTTCAATAGCATCAACTTTAGCTATCAACTTCAATACCTCTTTTAAAAAATTTATGCCCCAAGACAATGCCTTCATTAACCATAAAGTGGCACTTCTCCCAATTCAAGATGAGATTAGTTTCTTCAAATCTCTGCAAAACTCGATCAAGGTTGCTTAAGCAATCATCAAAAGAAGTTCCGTAAATGGAGAAATCATCCATGAAAACCTCAACAATATTTTCACAAAAGTCAGAGAATATAGCAGTCATACATCTTTGAAAAGTAGCAGGTGCATTACATAAACCAAAAGGCATACGTCTATAAGCAAAGGTACCAAAAGGTCATGTAAAAGTAGTTTTTTCTTGATCCTCTTGTGACACACGTATTTGGGAAAAACCAGAATAACCATATAGAAAGGTACCAAAAGGTCATGTAAAAGTGTGTATGTTTGGATAGTCTTTCTAGCATTTGATCAATAAAAGGTAGAGGATAATGATCTTTCCTAGTAGCTTTGATCAACTTTCTAAAATCAATAACCATTCTATAACCTGTGACAATTCTTTAAGGAATCAATTCATTTTTATCATTAGGAACAACGGTAATACCTCCCTTCTTAGGGACACAATGAACGGGACTTACCCATCTACTATCAGCAACAAGATAAATTATGCCTGCTTCCAAAAGCTTTAGTATTTCATTTCTTACCACTTCTTTCATCTTAGGATTCAACCATCACTGGTAATCAACAACAGGTTTAGCATCAGCTTCCATATTAATTTTGTGCTGACATAGAGTGGGATTAATGACTGATGGCTCGTGTCCGCGTCAGTTTTTTCCCCGAATAGGAAGGAATGATGCGGCACAGCTACGGTAGGTATTTCCCTCAGTGATGAGATCAAGGTTATCGAACCAGTAGGAGAACCACACAACACTATGTAAACGGTACCTGCACACAAAGAACAAATACTTGCAACCCGATGCGTAAGAGGGGTTGTCAATCCCTCCCGGGTAAAAGATAGATAAATTTGTAGTAGATTGGATAAAAAGATCTTGCGGAAACGCGAAATAAAATAAATAACAAAAAATTGCAGCAAGGTATTTTTGGGTTTTTGGAATAATAGATCTGAAAATAAAAGAGGCAAATAATAGATCGGAAAGAAAATATGATAAAGAATAAACCTGGGGGCCGTAGATATCACTAGTGGCTTCTCTCGAGAAAAATAGCATATGGCGGGTAAACAAATTACTGTTGGGCAATTGATAGAACTTCAAATAATTATGACGATATCCAGGCAATGATCTTTATATAGGCATCACGTCCAAGATTAGTAGACCGACTCCTGCCTGCATCTACTACTATTACTCCACACATCGACCGCTATCCAGCATGCATCTAGTGTATTAAGTTCATGGAGAAACGGAGTAATTCAATAAGAACGATGACATGATGTAGACAAGATCTATTCATGTAGGAATAGACCCCATCTTGTTATCCTTAATAGCAACAATACATACGCGTCATGTTCCCTTCTGTCACTGGGATTGAGCACCGTAAGATCGAACCCATCACAAAGCACCTCTTCCCATGGCAAGAAAAATCGATCTAGTCGGACTAACTAAACCAAAGATTCGAAGAAGAAATATGAGCCTATAAGCAATCATGCATATAAGAGATCAAAACTCAAATAACTTTCATGGATAAAATAGATCTGATCATAAACTCAAAGTTCATCGGATCCCAACAAACACACCGCAAAAAGGAGTTACATCAAATAGATCTCCAAGAGACCATTGTATTGAGAATCAAAAGAGACAGAGGAAGCCATCTAGCTACTACCTACGGACCCGTAGGTCTATAATGAACTACTCACGCATCATCGAAGAGGCACCAATGAGATGATGAACCCCTCCGTGATGGTGTCTAGATTGGATCTGGTGGTTCTGGAACTTGCGGCAACTGGAATTGTGTTTCGTCGACTCCCCTAGGGTTTTTGGATTTTCGGGGTATTTATAGAGCAAAGAGGCGGAGCGGGAGGCCACCGAGGTGGGCACAACCCACCAGGGTGCGCCTGGGCCCCCAGGCGCGCCCAAATGGGTTGTGCCCCCCTCGGGGCACCCCTCTGGTACTTCTTCGTCCCAAGTTGTTCCTTCTTGTCCAGAAAAAATCTCCAAAAAGTTTCGCTACGTTTGGACTCCGTTTGGTATTGATTTTCTGCGAAGTAAAAAACAAGCAAAAAACAGCAACTGGCACTGGGCACTATGTCAATAGGTTAGTCCCAAAAAATGACATAAAGTTACTATAAAATGATTGTAAAACAGCCAAGAATGATGATATAACAGCATGGAACAAACAAAAATTATAGATACGTTGGAGACGTATCAGCATCCCCAAGCTTAATTCCTACTCGTCCTCGAGTAGGTAAATGATAAAAACTGAATTTTTGATGTGGAATGCTGCCTAACATGTTCATCACATATTCTTTTCTTTTGTAGCATGGACATTTGGACTTTTATATGATTCAAAGCAATAGTTTAGTTTTGACATGAAGATTTCAATACTCAAGCATATCAACAAGCAACCATGTCTTTCAAAATATCAACACTAAAGCAAGTTATCCCTAGCCCATCATGCTCAATCATTGATCCAATCATGAAACACACTCGCGTATTAGCTATACCCAATGCTCACGTACGATCATAGTGCCCCTTAGTTGGTGCTTTATAACAGAAGATGGAGACTCAAAAAAGAAAAATTGCATAAAGTAAATAGATAGGCCCTTCGCAGAGGGAAGTAGGGATTTGTAGAGGTGCCAAAGCTCAAAGCGAAAAAGATAGGGATACAACATTTTGGGTGGCATGCTTTTCCTGTCAACGAAAACGATCGAGCAGTTCCCAATACTTTCCATGCTAGATATATCATAGGCGGTTCCCAAACAAAAAATAAAGTTTATTCCTTTTTCCACCATACTTTCACTTTCCACGGCTAGCCGTGTCCACGGGTGCCGTCCATACCAACACTTTCCAAGGAATTTATTATTTGACAACAAGTAAATTCATTTTTCAATTTGGGACTGAGCATCCCTAATACCTTTACCGTACTCTCGTGCAATGGCAAGTGAATAAACACTCATCTTGAGAATAACACATCTAGCATGGAAAAATATCAGCCACCCCCTACCATTTCATGAGAGGTACGAGCACACAAAAAGGAAAATTATTTTGAAAATTAGAGATGGCACTTACAAATTTGCTTAGAACAGCAAGAGAATACCGCATATAGGTAGGTATGGTGGACTCATATGGCAAAACTGGGTTTTAAGGATTTTGGATGCACAAGTAGTAATCCCACTTAGTGCAAGGGAAGGCTAGCAAAAAGATTGAGAAGCATCCAACCAAGAAACAAAAAATCACATAAGCGACCATTAAGCATAACTACTATCGAATAATGCACCACAAGTAGGATGTAATTTCATTGAATAACTATTGACTTTTGTGCTTGCATAGGGAATCACAAACCTTAACACCAATATTCTTACTAAAGCATAATTACTCACCAACATGTCTCACATATTATATCATCATATCACAAAACTATTACAAAGAATCAAGTTTATTTTGTCCAATGATCTTCATGAAAGTTTTTATTATATCCCTCTTGAATATCTCTCACTTTGGGACTAGTTTCATATGTTGCTTTTGAAAGCTCAAAGAAATCTAAGTGAAGAACATGAGCATACAAAATTTCTTTCTCAAAATAATATAAGTGAAGCATGAGAGATTTTCTTCAAGAAAATTACTAACTCTCAAATAAATCTAAGTGAAGCATGAGAACATTTCTTTGAAAATACTAAAGCACACCATGCTCAAAAAGATATAAGTGAAGCACTAGAGCAATTCCATAGCTCAAAAGATTTAAGTGAAGCATAAAGAGCAATTCTAACAAATCATAGCATAATTTTGGCTCTCCCAAATAGGTGTGTCCAGCAAGGATAGATGACACAAACTAAAAAGCAAGACAAGCAAAGACTCATATAACACAAGACGCTCCAAGCAAAACTCATGATATGTGACGAATAAAAATATAGTTCCAAGTAAAATACAGATGGTCGTTAGAAGAAAGAGGGGATACCACTCGGGGGCATCCCCAAGCTTAGTTGCTTGTTTCTCTTTGTATAATAGCTTGGGGTGCCATGGGGCATCCCCAAGCTTAGGCTCTTGTTACTCCTTATTCCTTCATCCATCGTGATCTCACCAAAAACTTGAAAACTTCAATCACACAAAACTCAACAAAACCTTCGTGAGATCCGTTAGTATAAGAAAACCAATCTTTACTTTAAGTACTGTAGAAAACCCATTCAAATTTTGTTATTGCATTACATATATTGTATTCTAACTTTGCCATGGCTTATACCCCCCGATACAAACCATAGATTCATCAAAATAAGCACACAATGCTAAGAAAATAGAATCTGTCAAAAACAGAATAGTCTGTAAATAGGCGAATTGTTCTCATATGTATGTAACTCCCAAAATTCTTAAACATTAGGAAAACATAGGAAATTTGTATATCAATCATGTGTAAAAAGTTCAGAATTTTTCGTTGCATCTGTGATCTTAGACAATTATTTTACTGGACGCAGAAGTTTCTGTTTTCCAACAAGATCAAATCAACTATCACCCACCATGATCCCAAAGGCTTTGCTTGGCCCAAACACTAATTAAAACATAAAAAACAAAATCATAACAGAGGCATAATTGTGTAAACACTCAATAACAAAAAAAGGCAAAAATAAATTTTATTCATTGGGTTGCCTCCCAACAAGCGCTATCGTTTTACGCCCCTAGCTAGGCATAAAGCATAGATCTAAGTATTGTCATATTTATTTCTAGATCCATAGGATGCCCTCATGATTGATTCGTATGGTGGCTTGATTCTTGTTCTAGGGAAGTGTTCCATACCCTTCCTTAGTGGAAATTGAAATTTAATATTGCCCTCTTTCATATCAATCACGGCACCAATAGTACGTAAAAACGGTCTACCAAGTATAATTGGACAAGACGGATTGTAACCAATATCAAGAACAATAAAAATTATGGGCACATAATTCCTATTTGCAAGAATAAGAACATCATTAATTCTTCCCAAAGGATTTTTAATAGTAGAATCCGCCAAGTGCAAGTTTAAAGAACACTCTTCAATATTGGTAAGACCAAGCACATCACATAAACACTTCGGAATTGTGGAAACACTAGCACCCCAGTCACATAAAGCAAAACACTCATAATTTTTAATCTTGACTTTGAAAGTAGTTTCCCATTCATCATGTAATTTTCTAGGAATTGAAATCTATAATTCCAATTTTTCATCCAAAGCCTTCATCATAGGATCTACGATATGTTTAGTAAAAGCTTTGTTTTGTTCATAAGCATGGGGTGAATTTATCATGGATTGAAACAAAGAAATACAATCAATCAAAGAGCAATTATCATAATTAAAGTCTTTGTAATCCAAAAGAGTGGGCACATCACTAGTTAAAGTTTTGACCTCTCCAAACCCACTTTTATCAATTTTTTCAACAAGATTTTCACCCTCCAAATAATCGGGGCACCTTCTAACTAAAGTTGACTCTTCTTCAGTCCCTTTAACATCAATTTTAATTTTACTAAACAAAGAATCAATAGAAGAAACACCAATCACTTTAAGATCATCATTTTTATGAAAGCAATCACTAGAAAACGCTTTTTCTAAAAATTCTCTTTTAGCTCTAAGCATAGCGGTTCTTTTCTTACTTTCATCCATAGAAACATATAAAGCTTTAATTGATTCTAAACCTTAGGCACAACAATTTTCAACTTGAGATTTTCTACATCATGAGAAATTCTATCAATGCTTCTAGACATATCATCAATCTTATTCAACTTTTCTTCTATCGTATTGTTGAAAACTTTTTGAGCATTGATAACTTCTTTAATATTATTCTCAAGATCATAGGTGTTCCTATTATTATTATAAGAAGGATTACCATAGGAATTACAATAATTATTAGAGGAATTTCCCGGAAAAGGCCTAGGATTAAAATTACCTCTATAAGCATTATTATTAAAATTGTTTCGCGAGACAAAATTCACATCTACGGCATCACTATTTTGCTCAATCAAAGTAGACAAAGGAACATCATTAAGATCAATAGGAGCATTTTTACTAGAAACCAACTTCATAAGAGCATCAACTTTTTCACTCAAAGAATTTATTTCTTCAACCAAATTAACCTTTTTACTACTAGGAGCTCTTTTGGTATGCCATTGTGAATAATTTGCCATAATATTATCAAGTAATTTAGTAGCTTCACCCAAAGTAATTTCCATAAAATTACCACCCACGGTGGAATCTAAAAGATTTCTAGAAACAAAATTCAATCCCGCATAATTTTTTTGTATGATCATCCAAAGATTTAAACCATGTGTAGGACAATTTCTTAGCATCAATTTCATTCTTTCCCAAGATTGTGCAACATGTTCATGCTCAAGTTACTTAAAATTCATGATTTGAGTTCTAAGGGAAATAATTTTCACGGGCGGAAAATATTTAGTAATGAAAGCATCTTTGCATTTATCCCAAGAATCGATACTATTGCGAGGCAAAGAAGAAAACCAAATTTTTGCACGATCTCGCAAAGAAACAGAAATAATTTCAACTTCACAATATCATTGTCCACATCTTTTTTCTTTTGCATATCGCATAATTCTGCGAATGTGTAAAGATGGGACGCAACATCCTCATTAAGAGTACCGGAAAATTGATCTTTCATAACAAGATTCACCAAAGCGGCATTGATATCACAAGACTCCCACTAGTGCCGGGAGGAGCAATCGGAGTGCTAATAAAATCATTATTATTGGTATTGGAAAAATCATACAACTTGGTATTTTCTTGAGACATCATAACTACGCAAACAAGAACGCAAACAAAAATAGATCTGACGAGAAAACGGCAAACGAAAAAGAGGGTGAATAAAACGGCAAATTTTTGTGAAAGTGGGGGAGATGAAAGCGAGAGGCAAATGGCAAATAATGTAAATTGGAAGGAGACGAGATTTGTGATTAGGACCCTGATACATGTTGATGATGTCTCCTCGGTAACGGCGCCAGAAATCCTTTCTTGATGGCTCGTGTTCGCGTCAGTTTTTCCCCCGAAGAGGAAGGGATGATGCAGCACAGCTACGGCAGGTATTTCCCTCAGTGATGAGACCAAGGTTATCGAACCAGTAGGAGAACCAGGCAACACTATGTAAATGGTACCTGGACACAAAGAACAAATACTTGCAACCCGACGCGTAAGAGGGGTTGTCAATCCTTCATGGGTAAAAGATAGATAGATTTGTAGTAGATTGGATAAATAGATCTCACAGAAACACGAAATAAAATAAATAACAAAAAAATGCAGCAAGGTATTTTTGGGTTTTTGGAATAATAGATCTGAAAATAAAAGAGGCAAATAATAGATCAGACAGCAAATATGATAAAGAATAGACCCGGGGGGCGTAGATTTCAATAGTGGCTTCTCTCGAGAAAAATAGCATACGACGGGTAAATAAATTACTGTTGGGCAATTGGTAGAACTTCAAATAATTATGACGATATCCAGTCAATGATCATTATATAGGCATCACGTCCAAGATTAGTAGACCGACTCCTGCCTGCATCTACTACTATTACTCCACACATCGACCGCTATCCAGCATGCATCTAGTGTATTAAGTTCACGGAGAAATGGAGTAATGCAATAAGAACGATGACATGATGTAGACAAGATCTATTCATGTAGGAATAGACCCCATCTTGTTATCCTTAATAGCAACAAACATACGTGTCATGTCCCCTTCTGTCACTGGGATTGAGCACCGTAAGATCGAACCCATCACAAAGCACCTCTTCCCATGGCAAGAAAAATCGATGTAGTCGGCCTAACTAAAGCAAAGATTCGAAGAAGAAATACGAGGTTATAAGCAAGCATGCATATAAGAGATCAAAACTCAAAAAACTTTCATGGATAAAATAGATCTGATCATAAACTCAAAGTTCATCGGATCCAAACAAACACAACGCAAAAAGGAGTTACATCAAATAAATCTCCAAGAGACCATTGTACTGAGAATCAAAAGAGAGAGAGGAAGCCATCTAGCTACTGCCTACGGACCCGTAGGTCTACAATGAACTACTGACGCATCATCGGAGAGGCACCAATGAGGATGATAACCCCTCCGTGATGGTGTCTAGATTGGATCTGGTGGTTCTGGCACTTGCGGTGGCTGGAATTGTGTTTCGTCGACTCCCCTAGGGTTTTTAGATTTTCAGGGTATTTATAGAGCAAAGAGGCGGCGCGGGAGGCCACCGAGGTGGGCGCAATCCACCAGGACATGCCTGGGCCCCCAAGCGCGCCCAGGTGGGTTGTGCCCCCCTCGGGGCACCCCTCTGTTACTTCTTTGGCCCAAGTTGTTCCTTCTGGTCCAGAAAAAATCTCCAAAAAGTTTCGCTGCGTTTGGACTCCGTTTGGAATTGATTTTCTGCGAAGTAAAAAACAAGCAAAAAACAGCAACTGGCACTGGGCACTATGTCAATAGGTTCGTCCCAAAAAATGTTATAAAGTTGCTATAAAATGATTGTAAAACATGCAAGAATGATAATATAACAGCATGGAACAAGCAAAAATTATAGATACGTTGGAGACATATCAATGCCCTTAAGATCATCCAGATTATATCCAATAGCTGCATGGTGCTTCTTCAGAGTTTTCAATAATTTCTTTTCTTCATGCTATGAAAGGTTAGCACTAATAATAACAGGATATATCTTTTTCTCATCAAGATAAGTATATTTCAAAGTATCAGGTAATTGTTTAAGATCAAACACAGGATCACTCTTGGGTCGTAGAGGATCTCCAAGAGTTTCAACAGGCAAATTGTGTTTCAATACAGGCATCTGTTTAAAGAAAATCTCATCTAATTCCTTTCTTTCATTCATGAACATATCATTTTCATGGTCTAGCAAATATTCTTCTAAAGGATTAGTAGGAGGCACAGGAATAGAAGCAAGACCAATAATTTCATCTTTATTAGGCAATTCCTTATCATGGGGTTGTCTATGAAATTTGGAGAAATTAAACTCATGAGACACATCCCAAAACTTACACTAACAGTTTCTTTCTCACAATCTATTTTGGCATTAACGGTGTTCAAGAAAGGTCTACCAAATATAATGGGACAAAAATCATCTTGTGGGGAACCAAGAACTAGAAAATCAGTAGGGTATTTTATTTTCCCACACAAGACTTCAACATCTCTAACAATCCCAATTGGTGATATAGTATCTCTATTGGCAAGATTAATAGTGACATCAATATCTTCTATTTCAGCAGGTGCAATATCATTCATAATTTCTTGATATAAAGTAAAGGGAATTGCACTCACACTAGCACCCAAATCACATAAGCCATGATAACAATGATCTCCTATTTTAACAGAAACAACAGGCATGCCAACAACATGTCTATGTTTATCTTTGTCATCGGGTCTAGCAATTATAGAAGCTTCATTACAGAAATAAATAACATGCCCATCAATATTATTGATCAAGAGATCTTTAACCATAGCAATACTAGATTCAACTTTAATTTGTTCAGGGGGTGTAGGTGTTCTTGTATAACTCTTACGAACTATCAGATTCGGGGCTCCGCAGACCCAAGAAAGGTTTGAACTCTGGGGCGTGTGCGAAGGACTCAACCTATCCAACCAACCAGCTCATCGCCCTACGGCCTAGCTCGATGCACACGAAAAAGGAAGAAGATGAACACGGCAGTTTACCTAGGTTCGGGCCACCTTGCGGTGTAAGACCCTACTCCTGCTTTGTGGTGGATTGGCCTCACGAGGGGCTGAGGATGAACTACTACAAGGGATGAACAACCTCGCGAGGTCTATGGGTGAGGGAATCAGTCGACTAGGTTCTGATCTAATCCGGGTCTCGATCCGGCCCCCTTCTACGGTGGTGGCTAATCTGTACTTATAGTGGCCTCGGTCCTCTTCCCCCAAAACGTAGGCGGGAAGGGATCCCACAGTGGCCAACTTGAAAGGGGACAAGTAGTACATCTTATCCTGATGAAAGGTGGTCTTCACCTACAAAGTTTCTGGTCGTGACACAGCAGTGGGCTCGACGATCACATCCGTCCTGCCACGCCGGTGGCCTTGGTCTTGTTGCACTCAAATGGAAACCTTGAAACTGCCTCCTCTGCGCCCACTGGCGCCCGCCTGGCCTTGGTCATCATGGCTTGCATCATCACAACCTCATGAGGTTGGGTACCTGCATAGAAATCTCCGCTCCTCAGGAGGCAGCCTGGGGAGGCCGCTCCCTCAGGAGGTCTTGGCATTGTTCGCCTCGCGAGGCTTGGCCCCTCGCGAGGGTCTTGTCTTGATAGTCTTATAGATTGGTCATACCAGGCCGTCGATGGAGCCATGCCGTGGGCCGCAGGTAGGCAAGTCTGGGTACCCTGGTTCCTAGAACGCCGACAGTAGCCCTCGGGCCCAAGGCGCGCTCAGACTTGGCTTCGAGGCGAAGCCAAAGGGCAAGGGCCAAGCGCCGCAGGCCCCAATCGCCTGCGGGTCAGGCTGACGCATGGCGCTTGATGGGGCGTGGGCACCTCCGCTTCCCCACGTCGCCTCGGCAACTGCCCGACTTGACAGCTGCCTGGCGCATGCAGCAGGGCCATCACGGCTTGGAACGTGAGAGGCCGCCGGTTAGCCTTCCTTCGGCTATAAATGGGGGGAGGGGGCGGAGCCCCCATCCCATCTTCACCTTCTTGCTGCTTGCTCCTTCTTCTTCTCCGCCGCGCCACCATCTCGCCAGAGCATCCATGGCGCCAGTGTGGAGGTTCTCGGCCGCCGAGAAAGGAAAAACCCCTCTGGTAGAACCGGAGTTGGTCCCGCTGAAGAAAAGGCGCGGTTGCCCCGCGAGACCGCCGCAGCGCCTATGGCCACGAAACCTTGGCACGAACGTGTCGGTGTACTAAGTATTGGGCCACTAGTACCCCGTACTTGTGCACGGGCAGTTGTAGCCATCCTCGCGGCAAGGCTTGCCAGGGAACAGTTCGAGGTCGATTCAAGCCACCAAAGAAATCTTCAAGTCAGAGATCTGAGGATCAGCAGATAAGAAGAGCTGGAATCCGAAGGCCAGCTTCCCCGGCAAGATCTTGCCGGGGTGGCCTACGGAGCCCGGCAAGGATTGGCGCCCGGCAAGGCTTGGCGCCCGGCAAGGCTTGGTGCCCAGCAAGCTTCGGTGCCCGGCAAGGTTTTTGTTGCTATGCCGCCACTCTAGCACAGCGACAAACCCGACATTCTGGGTCCTTCTTTGGATGCGTGGCGACGCGCCAATGGAAGAGAGCTTAAGCGGTGCTGATGGGATGGCCCCTTTTTCCATCCCCAAGAAAGTGAGGACACCTAAACGGACACCTCACGGTGCATTAAATGCGTTTGTCCTAATCCGTCAGGGGTTAGGTATGATACCCTGTAGCTACTTTACACCTCAATGTATGTACATTTTGCCACTGTGGTGACCCCTTTGAGCGTATAAAAGGAGGCCCAAGGCAACTGCTACAGAGAAGGAGAACTTCTGGCCCATTCTGCATGTGTAGCTGCTCTTTGAACATACTATTCATAGCGAGCGCTCCTGGAGCTTGGGCTCAAGAACACTGATAATAACACAAAGCAGGAGTAGGGTTTTACGCTGATCAGTGGCCCGAACCTGGGTAAAATCTTCCCGCGCCGATCGTTGGTTCTGCTCTTTGCGTATACCTCTCCCCCTGCCGAATCGTAAAGGGGTCCCTTTGGATCCCATAGGTGTCGTGCCCCGACATCTTTGGCGCGCCAGGTGAGGGGGATTGAAGGTTGCGTGAACCTGGTCTAGTGATCGGCGCTTCAGTTTCTTCATTATCTTCATCATCATGCCGCCCAAGAAGAAGAGCACCGCGATGGCGCAACCGTCCACGTCCGTTTTGCCTACGGCTTCGCGTATGGGCGTCGGCGTGGGTGCAGAAGGAAGAGGACTAGAACCCCCACGGTGTTCTGGTGATCCGAGCCAGGCGAGCGGCATCGTTCGCAGTGGCAGCGGTAACCTGCATGCCACTGGATCCAGAGACGGAGCTGTGTTGCCTACGGGTGGCACAATGAATTCCAGAGATCGGAGGGCGCCTGCTGGAGCTCCCGCGCCGTCGCAAGCATCACGACCTACCCAGGTCGTGCACGACGAGCGATGTCACGGCGCTGGTGGTTCGGGGTGTCCCCATGAAAAGATTCCTGTGCATCAATCCCAAGATGCGCGGGACCAGCATGCACACCAAGCTGCTGGAGGGGTGGCGCGCGGTCGCGGGACCGTGGTGGTGCTCCTTCTAATATGGTTAGGAGTCAGAGCACCTCACGTACCTCGCACCTGTCGCCGCCACCTACGCCAGCGGAAGCCTTGGCACGTGCGCAGCTGCTCGTCGATTTTCCTCCTGCCCCGGAGAAGATGGAGGAGTGGCGAGCTACTATCCACAGCCTTATCGGCTTCGCCAACAAAGATGGGCCGCAAGAGGCAGGGCCCTCGCAGCGAAGGCCCATCGATCCGGCGCGAGCCGATGTGGAGAAAACCGGAGGTGGTGCAACCACGGTGCACTCCCCTCCGCGGCATCAGCGGCGGCCCATAACCCAGCAGGTCGACCGCCGTGAAGAAGTTTCCATGGCATCGTCCGATCCACGGATGCACCGTGATCAGCGTCAAGTTCTCCAGGAATGAGGCAAGGAGGACGCTCGAACTACCATCGAGCGGCGACGGGAAGCGCGCTATCAGTCTGATAAGCGTGCAGGGCCGGCTGTCGACGAGCCTGCGCCAGGGGACGTAGGAGACTTGCCTTATGAGGTAGGGACTCCAGCGTTTACCCGTGAGCTGCGGCAAGTCCAGTGGCCCAATTCCCGAACCTTCAAGCCGGAGGTCCCTGAGAAATATGACGGAAAGACCCATCCCTCGGAGTTCCTGAGCATCTACACCATTGCGGTGCAGGCTGCCGGGGGCCGAGATGACAAGATACTTGCCAACTACTTCCCGTTGGTGCTCAAACCCAACGTCAGGTCGTGGTTGATGCATCTGCCGGAGAATCCTATTTCTTCCTGGTCAGATCTGTGCCATCAGTTTGTTGGCGCCTTTGTTGGAGGCCACCAAGCTCCTGGCCAAGAGAGTGATTTGCATATCATCCCTCAGAAGGAGGGCGAGTCCCTGCGCAACTTTATGCAGAGATTCAGCCAGGTGCAGTACAATATTCCTGACATTCACCCTGCCGCTGTCATTAGCACGTTCCACCAGAACGTGCGTAACCGTAGAATGCGGGAAGAGCTGGCAATGAACAAAGTCAGGAGTATTGCCGAGCTTTACGCTCTAGCCGATAAGTGCACTCAAGCTGAAGAGGGGAGGAAACTCCCTGGCGAGGCTGTTGGCGCGGGGGGCGAATCAGAAGATGAAGACGCCGCGGCCCCGTCAAGGAAAGGCCGGCGGCGGAACAGGAAACGCGGAGGCAAGGCCGTGCTCGCTGTCGAGGAATCCGACAACCCCGGCGCCGCCAAGAAGGCCAAGGTTGCTGACCCCGGCAAGGATCTTGTCAGGTGCCCTTCCTGTCAGGCCTTGGCGGCTGCCGACAAGTTGGAAAACTCCGGCAAGCAGTATTGCAAGATCCATCGCACCAAGGGCCATGATCTCCAGAACTGCCGGCAAGTTGAACAGCTTGCCGAGAGACAGAGGGCTGAATATGAAAGGCGAGATAAGGAGAAGGCCCAAGATGGTGCTGATGGATCCGGCAAGAAGCGCGGTGGCCGAGGGGGGCGCCGCGGCAAGGCCAAGCAACAAAAGGATAGGCCCGCTCGGGGCCGAGACAAAGAAGAAGATGATGATGAGGAAGATGATGAGTCCAGTGAGCAAGAATTCCAGAAGGCTACGGAGGCCATGTGTATCGATGGAGGTGCTTCGCTACATTCTTCCCACCGTCAA
Source organism: Thinopyrum elongatum (assembly GCA_011799875.1). NCBI lineage: Eukaryota > Viridiplantae > Streptophyta > Magnoliopsida > Poales > Poaceae > Thinopyrum > Thinopyrum elongatum. The sequence continues at coordinate 411,925,838 of CM022297.1, read as the reverse complement.
CTCAAACAGTGGGTGCGGGAAGTCAATGCGGCAGAGCCATCCCCAGATGCATGTAGGCCCCTGAAGTGGTCCAGCACGCCTATCATTTTCGACGCCGAGGATCACCCTGATCGCACAACTGCGGTCGGGTGCTTGCCGTTGTTGGTCTCGCCAACGATTCGCAACCTCAAGGTGACGAAAATGCTAGTTGACGGTGGGGCTGGCCTAAACTTAATCTCACCGGATGTGCTCAAAAAGCTCCAAATTCCCGACGAAGACCTCGAAGAAACGGGTACATTTCAAGGGGTCAATCCGGGAAGAACCCAGCCTAAGGGCAAGATTACGCTGCCGGTGAAATTTGGTAGCGAGCTCAACTACAGGACCGAGAAGGTGGTGTTTGATGTCGCCAAGATCCCTATGTCATACAATGGGATCCTTGGTCGGCCAGCGCTGGCTAAGTTCATGGCGGCATCACACTACGCGTACAACATTTTGAAGATGCCTGGGCCGTTGGGCGTCATCACTGTCCATTCCGATAAGAAAGATGCGCTCATCTGTGCCGACCAACTTTACCGGGAAGCAGTTGCAGCACCTGCCATCAAGGCACCTGCTCCTGCCACTGGAACTCCCGGGGGGAAGAGGAAGACCGGCAAGAACCTTGGCGCGAACTCCGGCAAGCGCACCTCCTCGGAGTGCTGCGCTTCCGTCGAGGATGCACCAGAGAGTTCCACCGGCAAGAACAAGAAATCCAAGGCTGCTCCGCCGGAGACCAAGAAGGTGCCCGTCAGGGAGGACGGAATGGGGGAACTTTCACCATAAGTTCCACCCTAGATGGCAAATAGGAAAGCGCGCTAGTTGCTTTCCTGCGGGCGAATGTCGACGTGTTTGCATGGCAACCGTCTGACATCCCCGGTGTTCCCAGGAAGGTAATTGAGCACCACCTTGCCGTCTGTCCCCATGCACGGCCCGTCAAGCAAAGGGTCAGGAAGCAAGCCTTGGAGTGGCAAGAATTCATTGCTGAAGAAATCAGAAAGCTGGAGGCGGCAGGATTGGTCAAAGGAGTGCTTCATCCAACCTGGTTGGCCAATCCGGTTGTAGTGCGGAAAGCGAATGGGAAATGGAGGCTTTGTATCGATTATACAGATATCAATAAAGCTTGTCCAAAAGATCCCTTTCCCTTGCCGCGCATCGACCAGATTGTGGATGCCACCGCTGGTTGTAATCTCCTGTCCTTCCTTGATGCCTATCCAGGGTATCATCAGATTTTTATGGCAAAAGAAGATGAAGAGAAGACCGCATTTATCACCCCATGTGGTACGTATTGTTTTATACGAATGCCTTTCAGGTTGCAAAGTGCTGGTTCGACATTTGCGAGAGCTATCCAAATTGGTTTTGAGCCTCAACTCCATAGAAATATGGAGGCGTATATGGATGATATAGTGGTCAAAACCAAAGACAAAGCGACACTCATTCAAGATTTAGAAGAAACATTTGCAAATTTGCGCAAGATCAACTTGAAGCTCAATCCTGAGAAGTGCGTGTTCGGTGTTCCTTCCGGCAAGCTCCTCGGATTCTTTGTATCTTGCCGGGGAATCGAAGCGAACCCCGACAAGATCAAAGCTATTGAACAAATTGAAGCGCCAAGACGCGTCAAGGATGTGCGTCGTCTTGCCGGCTGTGTTGCTGCTCTAAGCAGGTTTATTTCCAAATCTGCTGAGCGCGCCCTGCCCTTCTTCAAAATTTTGAAGAAGGCGGGTCCAATGAAATGGACTCCGGAGGCGGAGGCTGCGCTGCAAGATTTGAAGAAATACCTTTCCTCTCCGCCGATGCTAGTCGCGCCTAAACCACAAGAGCCGTTGCTGCTGTATCTGGCAGCAACAAATCAAGTGGTTAGTGCTACGCTAGTGGCGCAGAGAGAGGCTGATGAGGAAGCAACACCAGCGGCAGGACCGCCAGGTGACGCGGCAAGATCTTCCCCGGCAAGGGTTGATCCCGGCAAGACAGGATCTGCGCAAACAGAAGAGCCAATACAGAAGAAGAAGGTGGTGCAGCGCCCAGTCTATTTCGTTAGCTCTCTTTTACAAGGAGCTAGGTCAAGATATTCTGGTGTGCAGAAGTTGCTTTTCGGCCTTCTTATGGCCTCGAGGAAGCTGCGCCATTATTTTCAAGCACATGAAATCACCGTCGTCACTCGCTTTCCGTTGCAATGGATTTTGCAAAATCCAGAAGCAACCGGCAGGATCGTGGAGTGGGCGTTGGAGTTGTCGAGCTTTGGCCTCAAGTTTGAAAGCACTTCGACGATTCAAAGCAGGGCCTTGGCGGAGTTCATTGCAGAATGGACCCCAACGCCGGACGAAGAGGCTCAGGAAACAACTCGCCCCGGCAAGGAAATCGATCAGCAATGGGTTATGTACTTTGATGGGGCTTTCTCATTGCAAGGCGTCGGTGCTGGCGTGCTGCTTGTCGCACCCACCGGAGAGCACCTCAAGTACATAGTCCAAATGCATTTTCCCCGGGAGAGTTCGACCAACAACACCGCAGAGTACGAGGGTTTGCTTGCCGGTCTCAGGATCGCGGCAGACCTTGGTATCAAAAAGCTCGTCATCAAAGGCGATTCACAACTGGTCGTCAGGCAAGTTAACAAGAGTTATCAAAGTCCATTGATGCAAGCCTACGTGGATGAAGTATGGAAATTGGAAGAGTGCTTTGACGGTCTGCAAATGGAGCACGTTCCTCGTGCCGAGAACAGTGTTGCTGACGACCTGTGAAAGCGTGCCGCCCTCAAGTTGCCTGTGGAACCAGGAACTTTTGTGCTCCAATTGACTCAACCATCCGTGGCGCCATCGATGCGGCAAGAAAAGAGAAGAAAGTTGAACTCTGGCCAGTACTTCCCGGAGCCGCCGGCAAGGAAGTTGCCGGGATCGACATGCCTGCCGGGGAACAACAGGCTCCGGCAGGGCCTCAGGCCCTTGTTGTCGAGACAAACGTTCCCCCGGCGGAGGAGATTCCTTTAGTCCTAGCTGTCGAGCCTTAGGCCCCAGCATGGGTGCAGCACATTGTCCATTTCCTTCAGACAGGAGAACTCCCAGAGGAACAGGAAGAAGCAGAAAGAGTAGCCCATCGGTCTGTTATCTACAAGTTCGTCGATGACGTCCTGTACAGAAAGAGACCAAACGGTGTGAAATTGAAGTGTATTCCTCGGGAGGATGGGCTAGAGCTGTTGGCAGAGATACATGGAGGCATATGTGGTTCTCACATAGGGTCGAGAGCACTTGTCGGGAAAGCATTCCGGCAAGGTTTCTTTTGGCCCACCGCTCTCCAGGATGCAACTGCACTAGTCACCAAGTGTGAAGCGTGCCAGTTTCATTCGAAGAAATCACATCAACCAGCTCAAGCTCTTCAGACAATCCCTCTCTCCTGGCCATTTTCGGTCTGGGGGCTCGACATACTGGGCCCTTTCCCCCGTGCTACCGGGGGCTTTGAGTACTTGTACGTTGCTATCGACAAGTTCACAAAGTGGCTGGAGGTGAAAGCGTGAGGAAGGTGACAGCACAATCAGCCGTCAAGTTCTTTAAAGGGATAGTTTGCCGTTTCGGTGTACCCAACAGGATCATCACCGACAACGGCACGTAGTTCACAAGTCGCACCTTCATGCAGTACGTCCAAGACCTTGGCGGCAAAATTTGTTTTGCCTCTGTTGCTCACCCGAGAAGCAACGGCCAAGCGGAGAGGGCCAATGCTGAAGTGATGCGCGGTCTTAGGACCAGAACCTTTGACAGGCTGAGAAAGTGCGGAAGACGCTGGATAGATGAGTTGCCGGCGGTTCTTTTGTCAATCAGAACGACACCAAATCAAGCCACCGGCCAGACGCCCTTTGCTCTGGTCTACGGAGCGGAAGCAGTTCTCCCCACGGAACTCACGTACGGATCACCTCGAGTACTCGCTTATGATGAGCTTGAGCAAGAGCAACTGCGGCAAGATGACGCTATGCTCCTTGAGGAGAATCGTCTTCAGGCTGCTGTGCGAGCTGCACGCTACCAGCAAGCTTTGCGTCGCTACCATAGCCGCAAAGTTCATGCCCGAAGCCTTGAGGAAGGCGACCTTGTTCTTCGGCGGATTCAGTCCGCCAAGAATTCAAACAAGTTGACGCCGAAGTGGGAAGGCCCTTATCGGGTAGTACGAGTCACCAGGCCCGGCGCTGTCCGCTTGGAGACCGAAGATGGCGTTCCAGTGAGCAATTCCTGGAATATCGAACATCTTCGCAAGTTCTACCCATAAGGCGCGGTTGCCGGGGGCTCCCGGCAACCACCCTTTTGTACAAGTCTTGCCGGCAAGGCATGTGCTCCTTTGTACAAAGCCAGGCGCAGACCCTGAGCGCAGATGAATAAATTTAAGTGTTGTACATTCCCTTATTGATTCCCATGTTCATATTCTTATATGCATGTTTGTCTAAGATGTTGTATAACACCTACTCCCGGTAAGTTCTAATGAACCACCAAGGTTTCATGTCTTTATTTTCTCTTCTTTCTTTTTCTCAAAAGACAGAAGGATTCCTCGCGTGCACATTTGCCGGGGGGGAAGGGAGATATGAGTACCAGTTGGCGACGTTCGGAATCGACGCTTGCCGGAGGAAGGACAACGACAAAAAGCTAAGTCCTAAAAACTAAGAGCAAGTTTCCTTTATTGCAAGTTATTTCCTTGGACGATTCCGATTCTTGTATGGAAAATCTGCACACGAAGGAACCCTTGTTGTAATCAGTTGCACCCTTATTTTGTTTCGAGCCCGCTCAACGATTTAAGTGGCTGCACTGAGAACGCCAAGGAGTCTTGCCGGCTACTGCGCCTCCAGCAGGCTGCTGAAGTCCCGCACCGAGCGCTCACAGCAGGTTGCGCGCCGGCAAGTTTTTCAGTAAGCGTAGGGTGAACTCCATACATAAAGGAATCAGACAAGGAAAATAGCAAGCATGAACCTAAACATAGGCGAGTAATATTACATTCATGAGCTACCGCAATTCTAACTTGAGACTTAATTGTCTTTTACATGGAATGATGACGGCAAGAAAAGGGGGAGCACTTAATCCCTGCGCTGGCCTTTGATCCTTTTGATGGAATCCACCTTCTCAAGGATAGGCGCGATGCATTCTTCAAGCGCCTCAACATTTGCGTCCCTTGGAAGATGGCCGAGCACGTTGGAGAGGTCGATGCCGGGATTGCTGTGCACCACCTTGATAAGCACCTTGCGAAGGACGGCCCGGCAAAGCTGGCGAGTCTCGTTGGCCAATTGGGTCGCCCGGCTAGACTGGAGCACCTTTCAAGGCATCGATGATGCTTTCAAAGAACATCGTCAACCTGGCACTTGAGGATATCCTTTCCTCGGAAGAATACCTGAAGTTCGACAGGCCCATGGTTGACAGTTCTGCAGTAAGCTTCTCCGCGGTGGCAATGAGACGTCCAGTCCAGATCTCCACCCCCTTCTCGTAATCGAGTTGGGTGGCGGCAGCGCTCTTGAGCAGGTTCCTCTCTCCTTGGAGATCCTTGAGTAGAGCTTTTTCACGGGCCCTGCCAGCCTTGAGAGACTTCTGCAACGTGGTCAGCTTCAATTCCAGGACCGCAATGTCATCAACCGCAGAGGAGAGCTGCTTGGTTTTATTGGACAGGGCAACTTGCATCTCCGCCAAGGAGTGGAGGTTTTTTTCCCTATCACCCTTGAGCGTCGAGAGCTCCTTGCCGTGCTCTTCGAGATCTAATTCCAGCTTCTTTACCTTGTCGCTCAGCTCATTCTTGGCGGCCTCTGCAGCTTCAGCAGCATCGACGGCCTCCTTGAGCTTGCCAGCGTGACCTGCAGTCAGAGCTTCGAGCGCCTCTTTATGTTTTTGCTCCAGCTCCTGGGTCCGCCACGCGACAAGCTTCTCGATATCTTCATCTTTGATGCGAAGCTTGGCGGTGAGCGCCTGCTCACGTGCGGTGAGATCTTCCTCATAAGCATCAAGAGCAACGCGGCGCCCCGTCAGGAGGGCATCTTCAGCAGCAATCCTTTGAGTAGCTTCATCCTGCGCCTTCTCCATATCGGATTGCTTCAGAAGGATCTCTATCCACTGTTGGCTCACCTGTTCCCGGCCAGCAGTCAGCTCTTGGAGGGCCTCGGCGTACCAGGTTTGCGTTTGTTCGACGCGCCTCTGGAAATATGCCTCGACCGCCTCGACGACTGCCATTCTGGAGTCCACCCTATCCTTTCGGGCGCGGTGGAGAGCCTAGAGCTTGCGGAAATTCTCGCCCATGGCCTGAAGGAGCTGATCCTCTTCAGATTTGCTATTGCTAGCACTGGGATCGTCAACAACCTCGAGCCCGGCAGCAGCGATGATTTCTTCGTCAAAAACTTCTCCTTCGGCTGGTGCCCCAATGCTTGCCGTCCCCGACAAGTTAACGAACAGGTTCTCGCCGACCTTGAGGGATTTGCTGGATGAGGGGCCTTCAGATGTTGACGGTTGGTCTTCAGCGACCGCCTCACCAGTGGCAGGGGGCTCTGTGGCCGATGCAGCGCCTGGCGCTCCTGCGGCAGGAATGCCGTCAGTACGGTCATCAGCCTCCCTGTCGCCCCCTTCAGTAGGTTCCTTGGCGGGTTCCTCTTGTGCAGTCTTGGTGGCCTCCCCGTCAAGAGCACCACTAGCCTCGATAGTGTCATCCTTGGTGGCCTCGCTGGCAGCGATCCTGTCTGCTTCGGCAGCGGCGTCCCTGGCGGTCTCCTCGATGACAACGTCGACATCCATGTGTTCCATCACAGGGAACTCTGAAGGACGAAGGAGAAGAATAGAATAAGATCAAGATTGAAGTTTGAAGCAACTAAAGACAGAGAGATAAGGGAAAGAGTAACAAGCGTTCTGAGGCAATTAGTTACCTGCGTCGAGCTGTTGGGAGGTGGCCTCGCCCCTCCCGGCAACTTCGGTTGCCGGGGGTGGGTTGCCGGGGTCCGTGCTTGCCGGCTCCTCCTCGGTTAGGATGGGCTCGTCGGTAGGATCTCTTGCCGGGGATGTGTTTGTGGGCGGCGTGGTCGATGAAGGTGGCACGACGGGGATGTCTTCCGACAACTCTCCTTGTTGCCGTTCTTCTCCTGCGAGCCCAAGGATATCAGCGGCAAGAATGGAAGCCTCAGCACCCACCAGCGGAAAAAGAACAGTGAACTTACGCTGGGGGCTGTGCTGGGGGCTGCATTGGGGACTGGACTCCGGGCTGACGATGACGGTTTCCGGCACACTCGTGGAGCTTGCTGGGGGCTCGTCGCCCGTAGAAGTCTTTGACCTCTTCGCCATCCTCTCCAGGAAGGTTTCTGTGTCACTGCAGAGACAATACGAGCAAGTTAGTAAGATCGATCCAAGATTGGAATATAAAAGCTATGGCAAAGTACTCACTCTTCTTCCTCTCGCTCCGGACTAAAGCCAGAGATGTCGAAATCGGCCTCCGCTGCGATGTCTAAGTGGGGAGGCAGAGGAGGGGTCCTAGGCCGCTTGGCTGTGGCAGGCGCCGGGGCAGCTTCCGGCGCGGTAGTGCGAGACACCCCTGCCGCCCCAGCAGTGGCCGCTGGTGTGGGTCTCGCGCGCTGCACAGGTTGTTGACGAGCCCCTTGCCGCGGTGCAGCCTTGCCGGCCACTTTCTTGCCGGGAGCCTCGCCGCTCGAAGAAGGCTGGCTTGCCGGGAGGCCAGATGCAGCCTTCCGAAGAACACGCTTCGTCTTCTTCGAGGCTAGGAGCTCTTCTTGCGGTTCTTCTGCGGCCGTGTCCTCGTCGGACGAGCTCTCAACGGCTGTGCTGCTCTGTTCCCCGGTAGCTTTGTCCTTCCCGGCAGGTTTTACCTCCACTACCACCTCTGCGTCGCTGGCTTCCCATTCTCTGAAGCCAACGCTGCCGGCCTCCGCGGCAAGATTTGCCTCCTCCACCCTAGTAGCAATGTAAGCTACTTCTTGGTCGGTGGTGGCTCGGATGAAATCTGTCTCTTGCCGGACGGGTCTCTCCGTCAAGTTGTCAAAAAACTTCTGTGCTTCCTCCTCGGTTGGCTCGGCCCAAGTCGTGTCAAGACCGTGGGCGTTGAACATCGGCATAAAGGCGATGATTGACCCCAAGGCGGAGTTGTTGCACAAAGGGATGATTCTTGCCGGCGGCCGATGCTTGTCCTCCCGCTAGAATAGTCTTTGACGGAGAGCGCCAAGCTGCATAGTGGTCAGATTATTATTCAGCCCGGGGCGCAATCTCATGATATCTGCCGCATTCCGATATTCCCAAGCTGGCCTTCCCCTGTTCTGCAAGGGGGCGATGCGGCGGCAGAGAAAGTCGAAGCCAATCATCTCCATTGTCAGCCCGACAGCTTTCAGTCGAAGGATCCTGGTGGTGGCGATTATGAGCCTCTCGTCCTCCGCGGCGAGATCGCTCCAGTCCTTGCCGCGGACCACCTTCTGTTGCCGGGGAAGACAAAACGGATGGGGATCTGCTTCCTTGATCCAGCACCATTTGGCCCGCCATTCGTCCCACTTTTCGCGGTAAACTCCTTCTGGGTATATTTCCTTATTCCAAGCCCTTGGAATCCAGGCAATAGAACCAGAGAGGGCCTCTCCTTTTTGGATGCGGGGGAAGAAGTAATGGCGAAAAAGAGTAGAGTTGGGAATCACGCCGGCAAAGTTTTCACAGAGATGGGCAAAGATGGACATGCATAGAACCGCATTCGGCGTGAAATCAAGAAGATGAAAGCCGTATGTGTACATGATATCATTGAAGAAGTCAGAAAATGGGGGACAGAGCCTGCAATAGAAATACGCAGCGAAGAAAGGGTATCTGTCCGATCTACTTTTGGAACAAGCACCTGGAATTACGCGTGTGGCGGGGTGAGCTTGCGTCTCCTTCGCCCACATGCACTGGTACCGCCCCTTCAGAGCTTCAGCATCGAGCGATGGGGGGAAGACGACATGCTTCTTTCGCATCTTCACCAGTTCGCTCTCTGAGATGTCGGCTTTCGCTTCCTTGCCCTTGCCTTTGCTGGCCTTGGGCGGCATGGCGGCTGTGAGGGCGGAAGCCGGGGGTGGAGCGAGCGTGGAAGCGGCGGGCGGAAGAGGAAAAAGCTTCACTCTGAGCTCGAGAGGAGGAAGGCGATGACGACGGCCAGATTGAGAAGAAGAGGGGGATAAGTAGGCTTGTGCCTCTACGGCTTCTCCTTTTTATGGGGAAGGAGCGGGGCCGCCTCTTTTATTCCCCAATGTGAATGCGCCTCTATAGGCGCGTGGCAGTTGCAGCCTTTGAGGCACGCTTCCCACGTCGCGCGCTCGGTGCGTGTAGTGGGGGGCACAGTAAAACGAGATATTTACGAGCAGTTAATCCCCTGACACGCATGCCCGTGCACTATTTGGGCCTAGCCCAACAACTCCTCGCACTCGTGTATGGCGTAGGCCCGGGGGCTCCTGTCGGTGTACTAAGTATTGGGCCACTAGTACCCCGTACTTGTGCACGGGCAGTTGTAGCCATCCAGGCGCAAGGCTTGCCAGGGAACAGTTTGAGGTCGATTCAAGCCACCAAAGAAATCATCAAGTCAGAGATCTGAGGATCAGCAGATAAGAAGAGCTGGAATCCGAAGGCCAGCTTCCCCGGCAAGATCTTGCCGGGGTGGCCTGCGGAGCCCGGCAAGGATTGGCGCCCGGCAAGGCTTGGCGCCCGGCAAGGCTTGGTGCCCGGCAAGGTTTTTGTTTCTATGCCGCCACTCTAGCACAGCGACAAACCCGACATTCTGGGTCCTTCTTTGGACGCGTGGCGACGCGCCAATGGAAGAGAGCTTAAGCGGTGCTGATGGGATGGCCCCTTTTTCCATCCCCAAGAAAGTGAGGACACCTAAACGGACACCTCACAGTGCATTAAATGCGTTTGTCCTAATCCGTCAGGGGTTAGGTATGATACCCTGTAGCTACTTTACACCTCAATGTATGTACATTTTTCCACTGTGGTGACCCCTTTGAGCGTATAAAAGGAGGCCCAAGGCAACTGCTACAGAGGAGGAGAACTTCTGGCCCATTCTGCATGCGTAGCTGCTCTTTGAACGTACTGTTCATAGCGAGCGCTCCTAGAGCCTGGGCTCAAGAACACTGATAATAACACAAAGCAGGAGTAGGGTTTTACACTGATCAGCGGCCCGAACCTGGGTAAAATCTTCCCGCGCCGATCGTTGGTTCTGCTCTTTGCGTATACCTCTCCCCCCGCCGAATCGTAAAGGGGTCCCTTTGGATCCCATAGGTGTCGTGCCCCGACAGAATGCGCCCCACCAAGTTTCCCCATTAGTTCGGACATCCGTGCGCAAGATCTCGCTTGTGATAGCGGCCGCAGGAGTCACGGAGGATGAAGCCGGGAAGGAGGACAAGCAGAGACCGCGCGACCACCTTGCCCGCAGGCCTATGCCGGGGGCACGGCCCGCAAGTTCATGGTGTGGGCAGCAACACCGCTGCGCACAGGGATCCAGATCCCGCGGTCCCTAGTGGGAGAGATACCGTCGAATGGACCCGTCGAGTTGTGGTTGCAGCATGATGGCTGCTGCAGCCAAGCTTCAGAGGCGGAGGTCAAGGCCATCGACTCCGGCGACGTCTTCATGACCCGGGGATGGGGCGCAATTGCCCGTGCCTGCAACTCGGAGGGGAGGCATGCCATCCACGTCGAGTATGACGGGGCATCGACGCTCTTCTTCAAGGTCTTCGGAGGGGACGGCCGACGTCTGGAGTGCTGCCCCAGGGGAGGCGATCGAGACGGCGACCCCCTCACATGCCGGCAAATCGGCGAGGCCCCTCGCGGTGAACTTGCCCTTGGCCTTGTCCACGATTCCTCCAGCAGCAGCGACGCCTCCTCCGAACCAAGCTTAAGCGACGACGACAGCTATGAGCCGCTGCGCCGCCGCGCTCGGGCTTGAGGGAGGAATGGCGCCGGACAGGCGTCATGGGCGACACCACCTGGGTCGCGATCCTCAGGAGGTCCTTTCCTTTCGTTTCATTCCTGCGCAAAAACCATGAAGGGCCCCGCGGGGGTGTGTAAAGATTGTGGCACTTTTTGCCATAATGTCAGCGCCCCCAATTTATACTGTGTTTGCGTCTCTCACTTGGGCACGGTTCCCCCTTTTTATTCTCGCGGTAGCTTAGTGCTCTGAGTTGACAAGACCCAGTCCCCAGGCAAGCTTCGGTCATCGCTGGTATGCCAGGTCGCGATGCCGTGGTCAAGGCCAGGAGGTGAGCGGCCCGAGGTCCGGTAAGAGCCCCCGAGGCACGATGCTCTGGAGGTCCCCTTTGGCGTGCAAGCGGCACCCGAAGGACTGAAAGGGGGGTTCCCTTGTGAAAGAACATGCGGTGCCCCCATGTTTGGTTTTGGTAATTGATGACAATCTCTATGGACTAATGGTTGCGTTGAGTTATATTCGTAGGATTTGTCCATATGCTTTTCTTGAAGTCCATTTATTGGTTTCAAGGAGTGTATGTGTTGACCAAGGTGGTATCCAAGGATCTATCCAAAGATTGGTCTAGTGAGTGTTGAGCTAATTGCTAGCATGTCTTGAAGAAGAAGATTGTGTGAACATTCATGTGTATCTTCAAGACATCATCTTTATGAAGAGAGAAGATTTCACACAAAGCATAGAAGATACACCGAGTGGGATCAAGTGATCTAACGGTTTGGTAAGCATTGTCCATTGCACTTTGTGTACTAACCCATGGTCTTTGTGAGAGTTCTATGTGGGGTTAGGTTTGCTTCCATGGGCTTGCGTCAAGAGGAAGATCACATACAACCCATGGAGGATGACATCAAATCAAGGTTGTGTTGTGCAAGTTCAAGTGGAGCATCATGAAGAAATCATGCTTGTAGCTTGCCGTCCATTGTGGTGACAATGGACTTGTGAAGGTATGCCGAAGAGTGACTCACCCGTAGTGGAGTATGGGGGAGCAATCAACTAGCCTTCATCGAGCCAACGCAATCACGAAAGGTGGTCCAACTTGAGGGAGTCAAGATCGTCATCATCTAGCTCAAGTGGACTTCGTGTAAGGCAAAGGTTTGCCCTTGATAGGTTTTCTATTTTACCGGTCTCATGGTGATAGTTTGGAGACCGGGTTATAGGATCGATAGCCGTACTATCAAGGGGGGCTCTCAAGTGAGTAGCTTGATCATATTGTTCGTCGAGAGCTCAAACCATTGCATCCTTGCATCATCTTTCTTGATTCTTATTTGTATTTTCTCTTTTTGAGGTTTTAGATCTTGTGGTTATCTTCATGACAAGCTCTAGTACATCAAAAACGGATTTCATATGCTTCTTCTATTGCGTTTTCGGTGTTGGAGGTTTTATCGGTCTTATTCGAGGAAGGGTTCTCACCATTTTCTTATGGGCCTTTTCTCATTTGATTCTTATTGTTATTTCTATCAAGATTGTGTTAGCCCATGTCGTTAGCTTTCCAACAAACTTGGTTTCGTTGAATTCGGAGTCCGTTTGCAGAAGTTGTGGCAGTTTTGGTGTCCTTAAAAGGCTGCAGCGGTACTACCGCGGCTACTACCGCTTGGAGCGGATGTAACTTTTTACTACTGCTCCAGAGCGGTACTACCGTGGCTACTTCCGCTCCGGACCAAAATCTCGTATTAAGTCCAGCGGTGGTAGGCACAGATGTATTTTTTAGTACCGCTCGCAAGCAGTAGTACCGCTACCCCTAGCGGTAGTACCGTGAGGACGAGCGGTAGTACCGCTCCGGCGGTTTTACTGGCCTTTTGCCTCCTCGCTGTTGTTTTTTGAAGGGCTTCCACCGCCCTAGCGGTAGTACCACTCCCATGAGCAGTAGTACCGCTCTGTGCGGGCTGTGAGCATAACGGTTGGATTTTTTTTCCCACCTATAAAAGGGGGTCTTCTTCCACAATGAACCTTATCCTTTGAGCTCGTGTTCTTCCCCCATTGTTGACCTTCTTCGAGCTTTCTATCTCTCAATCCCTCCATGGATTCTTGCTAGTTTTGGGGGGGGGAAGAGAGAGGAGATCTAGATCCACATTTCCACCAATCACTTTCTCCTCTATGTGAGCGGAAACCCTTGGATCTAGATCTTGGAGTTCTTGGTGTTCTCCTTCTTGTTCTTCCTCTCATTTTCCTCCCTAGCATTAGTTGCTTTGGCGGGATTTGGGAGAGAAGGACTTGGGCACTCCGTGTGCCCTTGCCATTGCATTTGGTGCATCGGTTTGAGTTCTCCATGGTGATACGTGGAAGTTACAAGTTGAGAAGCTTATTACTCTTGGGTGCTTGGTACCCTTGAGCTTGTTCCTCTTGGGTGCTTGGGTGCCCTAGACGGTTGGTGGTGTTCGGAGCTCAATCATTGTGGTGTAAAGCTCCGGGCAAGCGTCGGGGTCTCCAATTAGGTTGTGGAGATCACCCCGAGCAATTTGACGGGTTCCGGTGACCGCCACCAAGGGTTGCCAAAGTGTACGGGTTCGGTGACCGCCCCCAAGGGTTGCCATTTGTACGGGTTAGGTGACCACCCTCAAGGGTCCCTTAGTGGAATCACGGCATCTTGCATTGTGCGAGGGAGTGAGGAGATTACGGTGGCCCTAGTGGCTTCTTGGGGAGCATTGTGCCTCCACACCGCTCCAAACGGAGATTAGCATCCGCAAGGGTGTGAACTTTGGGATACATCATCGTCTCCGCGTGCCTCGGTTATCTCTTACCCGAGCCCTTTACTTATGCACTTTACTTTGTGATAGCCATATTGTTTCTTGTCATATATCTTGCTATCACTTAGTTGTTTATCTTGCTTAGCATAAATTGTTGGTGCACATAGGTGAGCCTAGTTGTTGTAGGTTTTGTGCTTGACAAATTAACCGCTAGGTTTATTCCGCATTTGTTCAAGCCTAAACCGTCATTATTTTAAAGCGCCTATTCACTCCCCCCCCCCCCTCTAGGCGACATCCTCGATCTTTCACCTTGGCCGAGCGAAATCACGAGAGATGAAACGCCGATTATGGGGTCCATGCCCGGGTATGCGAAGCGACTTATCTTGGCGAGCCTGCGGTGGTTTCCTTGTCACGAGGGCGAGCTTCTTGTGCGACGTTAGGCTGCGCCCTTCTCCTGATGCCCCCCCCCCCCCCCCCGCAGGGCTCCTACCGACTCCATCTCTCCCGCTCGTCGGGGTGCTCTACATCCTCGGGACCCGGCTCTCGAGCGAGGCTCGGCCGCCGCTGGTATGCAAGGTCGCGATGCCGTGGTCAAGGCCAGGGGGTGAGGGCTTGAGGGCCGGTAGGAGCCCCTGAGGCGCGATGCTCAAGGGCCCCCCTTTAACATGCAAGCGACTTGCGCGAGAAAAGAGTGGCTGGCTCTGAGGGGGTACCTAGGAGGGGTTGCGCCCCATGGCACGCAGCACGGTATCCTTCCGCGGTGGTGAGGTGTTGGCGAAGCTACTCATGATCCTGCCTCCGAACGTTCCTACAAGTTAGCCACAAGACACAAAGGGCAGTCGCGCTTGCTATCCTGCCTGTGATCTTTCCGCGAGAAGGCTAAGGCACTAAGGACCTGGTGAGGTGACATGTGCGGGGCCGGCCGCGAGCCAGAGCTCGGTCTCTTAGGTTTGTCAGCGCTGCATTGACGGACCCGAGCACAAGCGCCGTGTCAATAGCCCCCGTCGCGGGATGAGCAAAAGGCGAGCTAGCAATGCGCAGAGACCGCAAAGGGTGACTCCATAGATGACGGTTCGACAGGTATAACGTTAATCATCACAACAATTTAAGCTTGCATAACTGGTCCAGAGTACACGAATCAAAATGACGCGGCTGTGGGGGAGGGCCCTAGCAGCCTGAGGATGATGCAGCCCGAGGGGCGCCCTCGGTTGAACATACCAAAAAGTCACCTGGCACGATCATTGTAGAAGCATTGAAGTAGTAGAAGATGCGTACTGTAGAGATCGCTCCTCACGAGCCGACCGGCTCCTGAGTCCCGGGAGGCTCCGGTGGTCCGGGGGACTCGCGAGGGCCCGTCACCTCCTCGGTCAGGACCGCCTGGCGCCTGGCCTCGTGAGCCACCGAGGCTCCCTGCATGAGGCACTGGTATGAGGCAGCCACGTTCAGCAGGCCAAACGGCATGCAGACGTAGCTGCAGGGATAGCCCCCACTCCGGCCGACGCGTGACGGCCAGAAGAGGTCTTGCGAAGCAGACCTGTTGAGGCATGGGATGTTGACACAGACGCACAGCTCACTGCCCGTGTCAGGGGCGGCAGCTGCACTGGGTAGTGTGGGGCGACGCTCGCCACGCATGGCTCGCGCCTCCTGAAGCTCATCGATTGCCTTGGTGATGAACTCCTGAGCGCCCGGCGCCTCGTGCCTTGCGCCTTGCTCATGGAGGCACGCGTCGAAGCACGCCTCCACGTGGTGCCCGAACGCCTCCCTCGTGACGCCGGTCAGGTCAGAGGCCCTCCAGAGGAGAGCCCCCGAGCCCATCCTGAGGGGGGTGCCGGGCGCGCCTCCCTATGCGAGAGGGAAAGACGCCCCAGCAGAGGGCGCGGGGCCTGAGGCACGACCATCGGGCGCCCCAGCCTCCTGACGGCCATTTGGGAGGAGCTTCTTCTTCTTCTTGGGGATGGCCTTCGGAGGCAGGATGGCACCCTCGCCATCTGAGTTCTCGACCGCCGTGGCCTGGTAGGCACGCTCGAGGGAGCACACCGCATCCTTTTCCTCGCAGGCAACCGTGATGATGCCGCCACTCCCTGGCATCTTGAGGACATTGTAGCCGTGGTGACTTGCTGCCATGAACTTGGTGAGAGCCGGATACCCAAGGATGGCATTGTACAGGAGGTGGATGTGGGCAACGTCGAAGTCGATGAGCTCGGTGTGGTAGTTGTCGCGCTTGCAGAAGGTGACAGGGAGGCGGATCTGCCCTATGGGAACGGTGGAGCCATCGGTCACCCCTGAGAAAGGCTTGGTGGGCAGAAGCTGGTCATATGGCACTTGGAGCGTCTCAAATGTCTCGACGGAAAGAACGTTGAGCCCTGCACCACCATCGATGAGGGTCTTGGTGACAAGGACGTTGCTGATGGTTGGCATGCAGAGCATTGGGAGCGCGCCGGCGGCGGCTGAGCACTTGAGCTGGTCCATGGAGTCAAAGGTGATTGCATGCTTGGACCACATGAGGGGGCGCGCCGCCTCAAGCTTGGGGAGGGCCGCGTTCACCTCACAAGCGAACTGCTTGAAGATGCGATAAGAGGTGGGAGCCTGAGCGCCACCCAGGATGCAGGCGATCACATGAGGCTCTTGGAAGCCCCCAGCCCCATCATCTTGGCGGTTGTCGTCGTTTCTCCTTGGCGGTGGCGGCAGCGGAGGGAGGCTGGCATTGCCTTGGGGGCGATCCTCACGAGGCTGGTCCCGCCAAGGGCCCTCACGAGGCTGGCCCTGCTAGTGGTCCTCACGGGGTTGGTAGCGCCAGTCCTGGCGGGGGTTGCGGTTGTCCCAGCGGCCTCCTCCGCGGCTGTAGCCGCGGTCGCTGCGCTCGGAGCGGCGGCCAAAGCACCCGTCGCGGATTGCCCTGAGCTCCTGGCAGTCGTTGGTGTTGTGGATGTGGACGTTGTGGAAGAAGCAGAATGGGCGGTTGCCCCTGGGAGGCTCATCATGGTCACGGCCATGCTTCATCTCGGGATTCGCGGCCAGCACAGTGGGGCCCTTACGCTTCACTTCCTTAGCCTTGGCCTTCCTGTCTTCAGGATCGACCTCCGGAAGCTCCAGGAGGGAGAGGCGACCTTCCTCGGCCCTCGCGCATCTAGTTGCCATGTTGAACATCTCCAGAGCCGAACACAAGTCCTCGTGGATGGCGAGCTCCTCCTTCATCTTGACGTCCCGGACGCCATCAGAGAACGCCGTGATGCTGGCCTCGTCCGACACCTTCGGGGTCTTGAGGCAAACATTCACGAAGCGCTGTATGTACTTGTGCAAGGTTTCGCCTGGCTGCTTCTTTATGCGCCGTAGGTCACCTGCTGTAGGAGCGCGGTCGCGAGTGCCCTGGAAGTTGGTGATGAAGCACTCGCGTAGCTCATCCCAGGAGGAAATCGACCCCACCGGGAGGTTTAGGAGCCAAGAACGCGCCCCATCCTTGAGGGCATGGGGAACCACTTCGACATGACCTTGTCGTTGCCGTTCGCCGCCTCGATGCTCAGCTCATAGAGTTGGAGGAACTCAGTGGGGTTAGGAGTGCTGTCGTAGCGTAGAGGCAGATCCGGCTTGAACTTGCCGGCCAGACGACGCGGCGCAGCTCCGGGGTGAAAGCATGGCAGCCTGCCGCACTCACAGGTACCGGTCGCATGGGGGGAGCTTGATCTTGCCGCCCACGTGCCACCGCCTCCGGTAGCACGCGGTCCTGATGCAGCGGCGCTGGAAGCGCGCGCGCATCAGCCTGCGGTTGCTGCACCACCTGGCAGCTTTCTTCATCGCGCGCTGGTGCCCTGCGCGGCGGGTCACGTTGTAGTGCCTCACGCCTGGGCTCGGGGTCCGCGCCGTGCAGAGGAGGAGGAGGAGGCGGGTCGTGAGCCACATCGCCCGCCAGGGACGACGGGGGACGGGGCAAACGGGATGGTGCAGGGGCCTCACCGACGGCGTTGACGAGCTCGGCGATGCGGCCGAGCCAGTCGTCGTAGAGGTCGTTGGCCGGACGGTAGTGTAGAAGCTCAAGCGCCATGAGCAGCGCAGCCTACGCGTTCGCCGGCCCGCGATGAACATGAGAAGACGACGTCGTGGCTGGAGTGGGTGATGGAGTTGCGGGCAGCCATCGCGCTGCACGGACGGTGGCAGTGACGAATCCTGCTGTTTGCGAGCAGCAGGGTCGGTGGCGGCGTTAGCCACCGGGGAGGCGGAGCGGTGAGGAGCGTCATTGCCCACGGGTGCCGTCTGAGCGACACGAGTGGCCCGGCGCTCGGCACGAACTCGACGAGCGTCGGCCATAGGAGCGACAGAATGGCGGCGGGACGAACGATGGAGGAGAGGCTTCTATACGCCCCTACCTGGCACGCCAAATGTCGGATTCAGGGCTCCGCAGACCCAAGAAAGGTTCGAACTCTGGGGCGTGTGTGAAGGACTCAACCTATCCGGCGAACCAGCTCGTCGCGTTATGGCCTAGCATGATGCACACGAACAAGGAAGAAGATGAACACGGCAGTTTACCCAAGTTCGGGCCACCTTGCTGTGTAAGACCCTACTCCTGCTTTGTGGTGGATTGGCCTCACGAGGGGCTGAGGATGAACTAGTACAAGGGATGAACAACCTCACGAGGTCTATGGGTGAGGGAATCAGTCGACGAGGTTCTGATCCGATCCGGGTCTCGATCCGGCCCCCTTCTACGGTGGTGGCTAACCTATACTTATAGTGGCCTCGGTCCTCTTCCCCCAAAACATAGGCGGGAAGGGATCCCACAGTGGCCAATTTGAAAGGGGACAAGTAGTACATCTTATCCTGACGAAAGGTGGTCTTCGCCTGCAAAGCTTCTGGTCGTGACGTAGCAGTGGGCTCGACGATGACATTCGTCCTGCTGCGCCGGTGGCCTTGGTCTCGTTGCACTCAAATGGAAACCTTTGCCAGGCTCCTTGGGAACCCATGCCTGCGCTTGCCTCCTTAGCACCAAAGAGGAAACTGCCTCCTCTGCGCCCGCTGGCGCCCGCCTGGCCTTGGTCGTCATGGCTTGCATCATCACAACCTCATGAGGTTGGGTACCTGCATAGAAATCTCCGCTCCTCAGGAGGCAGCCTAGGGAGGCCGCTCCCTCGGGAGGTCTTGGCGTCGTCCACCTCGCGAGGCTTGCCCCTCGCGAGGGTCTTGTCTTGATAGTCTTGTAGATGGGCCGTACCAGGCCATCGATGGAGCCATGCCGTGGGCCGCAGGCAGGCAAGTCTGGGTACCCTGGTTCCCAGAACGCCGACACGAACCACAGCTGAAGCTTTAGCATGTTCCTTTATCCTAACAGGGAAAGGTGGTTTCTCAATATAAGCAGTAGGAACAATAGGATCAACATTATAAGTAATAGTTTCCTCTTCAGCTTTAATAGGTTCTACTATTTTTTCTTCAATGGGAGGATGATATTTAAACCACTTCTCCTTAGGGAGATCAACATGAATAGCAAATGATTCACAGAAAGAAGCTACTATCTCAGAGTCAAGGCCATATTTAGTGCTAAATTCATGAAAAGGATCGGTATCCATAAAAGATTTAACACAATCAAACTTAAGGTTTATACCTGACTCCTTACCTTCGTCGAGTTCCCGATCTTTGGAGTTGTGTTTAATTCTTTCCATTAAATCCCATTTGAATTCAATAGTCTTCTTCATAAAAGAACGAGTACAAGAAGTATCGAGCATGGATTGATCATTACGAGAAAGCAAAGCATAAAAGTTCTAAATAATAATTTCTCTTGAGAGCTCATGATTGGGGCATGAATATAACATAGATTTAAGCCTCCCCCAATCTTGAGCGATACTTTCTCCTTCACGAGACCAAAAATTATATATATAATTCCGATCACGATGAACTAGATGCATAGGATAAAACTTCTGATGAAATTCCAATTTCAATCGGTTGTAATTCCAAGTCCCAATATCATCGCATAGCCTATACCATGTCAATGCCTTCTCCTTCAAAGATAAAGGGAAGACCTTATTCTTGACTTCATCCTCGGGAAAACCTGCAAGCTTAAATAATCCACAAACTTCATCCACATAGATCAGATGCATATCAGGATGTAGTGTTCCATCTCCTGCATAAGGATTAGCTAGCAGTTTCTCTATCATACCTTTAGGAATTTCATAATAAATATTTTCAGTAGGTTCTGCAGGTTGAGGGGCAACTCTTTGCTTTTCCGTTCGGGGTGAAGATACCCCGAACAAACCCCTCAAAGGATGATATTCCATAGTAACAAGTGACAGTAAATTTCAGCACGTAATATAAATGTTTCCTTACCAAATTACACTTACCAAAGGCGCTTCACACCCCGGCAACGGCGCCAGAAAAGAGTCTTGATGACCCACAAGTTTAGGGGATCTATCATAGTCCTTTCGATAAGTAAGAGTGTCGAACCCAACGAGGAGTAGAAGGAAATGACAAGCGGTTTTCAGCAAGGTATTTTCTGCAAGCACTGAAATTATTGGTAACAGATAGTTTTGTGATAAGATAATTCATAACGGGTAACAAGTAACAAGCGTAACAAAGGTGCAGCAAGGTGGCCCAATCCTTTTGTAGCAAAGGACAAGCCTGGATGAACTCTTATATAAAGCAAAGTGTTCCCGAGGACACATGGGAATTATTGTCAAGTTAGTTTTCATCATGCTCATATGATTCGCGTCCGTTACTTTGATAATTTGATATGTGGGTGGACCGGTGCTTGGGTGCTGTCCTTACTTGGACAAGCCTCCCACTTATGATTAACCCCTCTCACAAGCATCTGCAACTACGAAAGAAGAATTAAGATAATTCTAACCATAGCATGAAACATGCGGATCCAAATCAGCCCCTTACGAAGCAACGCATAAACTAGGGTTTAAGCTTCTGTCACTCTAGCAACCCATCATCTACTTATTACTTCCCAATGCCTTCCCCTAGGCCCAAATCATGGTGAAGTGTCATGTATTCGACGTTCACATAACACCACTAGAGGAAAGACAACATACATCTCATCAAAATATCGAACGAATACCAAATTCACATGATTACTTATAACAAGACTTCTCCCATGTCCTCAGGAACAAACGTAGCTACTCAAAAAGCATATTCATGTTAATAATCAGAGGGGTAATAAATATCATTAAGGATTTGAACATATGATCTTCCACTGAATAAACCAACTAGCATCAACTACAAGGAGTAATCAACACTACTAGCAACCCACAGGTACCAATCTGAGGTTTTGAGACAAAGATTGAATACAAGAGATGACCTAGGGTTTGAGAGGAGATGGTGCTGGTGAAGATGTTGGTGGTGATTGACCCTCTCTCGATGAGAGGATCGTTGGTGATGACAATGGCTTCGATTTCCCCCTCCCGGAGGGAAGTTTCCCCTGCAGAACAGCTCCGCCGGAGCCCTAGATTGCTTCTGCCCAGGTTCCGCCTCGAGACGGTGGCGCTTCGTCCCAAAAGCTTTTTCTGATTTTTTTCAGGTCAAAACCCTCCATATAGCAGAAGATGGGCACCGGAGACCTGCCAGGGGGCCCACAAGCCCTAGGGGCGCGCCCAGGGGGTAGGGCTTGCCCCCAGGGTTGTGGCCACCTGGTGGGTCCCCTCTGGTATTTTCTTCGGCCAATATTTTTTTATATTCCAAAATAATTCTCTGTAAATATTCAGGACTTTTGGACTTGTGCAGAATAGGTCTCTCAGATTTGCCCCTTTTCGGTCCAAAATTCCAACTGCCGGCATTCTCCCTCTTTGTGTAAACCTTGTAAAATAAGAGAGAAAAGGCATAAGTATTGTACCATAATGTGTAATAACAGCCCATAATGTAATAAATATCAATATAAAAGAATGATGCAAAATGGACGTATCACCCTACTCAGATGGAGGTTGACCCTGCTGAGGGAGTCCTGGATTAAGGGGTCCTCGGGCGTCCAGGCTACGTAACGTGGGCCGGACTGATGGGCCATGAAGATACCAAACTGAAGACTCTCTCCCGTGTCCAGATGGGACTCTCCTTGGCGTGGATGGCAAGCTTGGCGTTCGATATGAAGATTCTTTTCTCTGTAACCGACCTTGTACAACCCTAGCCCCCTCCGGTGTCTATATAAACTGGAGGGTTTAGTCCGTAGGGACAATCATAATCAGACAGGCTAGACTTCTAGGGTTTTAGCCATTACGATCTCGTGGTAGATCAACTCTTGTAATACTCATATTCATCAAGATCAATCAAGCAGGACGTAGGTATTACCTCCATAGAGAGGGCCCGAACCTGGGTAAACATCGTGTCCCCCGTCTCCTGTTACCATCGACCTTAGACGCACAGTTCGGGACCCCCTACCCGAGATCCGCCGGTTTTGACACCGACATTGGTGCTTTCATTGAGAGTTCCGCTGTGTCGTCGCTAGAAGACTCGATGGCTCCATCAATCATCCACAACGATGCGGCCTTGAGGGAGGTCTTTCTCCCCGGCCAGATCTTCGTATTCGGCGGCTTCATACTGCGGGCCAACTCACTTGGCCATCTAGAGCAGATCGACAGCTACGCCCCTGGCCATCAGGTCATGTTTGGAAGCTTGAACTACGTTGCTGATATCCGCGGAGACTTGATCTTCGATGGATTCGAGCCCATGGCAGCCGCTCCCTGCCATCGCGATGAACATGACCTAAATCTGTCATCAGACCATAGCTGGGAGGTAGCACCTGTAACCGCTCTGGCCCTAGATCCGGAGCAGATTGCGCCATCCGAGGACAGGAAGCTCAGCCCCACCACGGAAGCCGCAGACTCAACGGCGTTGGAGCCGCACACAGACCCAACTTTGAACGGGATCTGTGTCACCGGAACCTCGGATTCGTCTCCGACCATAGGTTCCGAACCGCGTGCGTCCGCGCCCATCGAGCTCGATCGGGCGCCGATCGTCGAGTTCAGCTCCGCGGACATCTTTCGATACTCATCTTTGGGTGATGTGCTAAACTCATTAAAAACCCTCTCCTTAGCGAGGGACTCACAGCCGAATTATATCCGGTTTGAACTGGAGGCTGATAACGGAGAATTTCACTTCCCACCCACCGCCCACTTCATTGCCACTGTCGAAGACTTAACCGACATGCTCGATTACGACTCCGAAGACATCAATGGTATGGACGACGATGCCGGAGTGGAGCAGGCCCAAAACCCACCGTTTACTGGGCGCTGGACAACCACCTCCTCATATGACGTGTACATGGTGGATACTCCCAAAGAGAATAACGGCAATAACGAGAAAGATCCAGTCGAGGATAAACCTCCTAAGGCACAGCCAAAGCGCCAACGTCAGCGGCACCGCTCTAAATCACGCCGTGGAAAAGACAGCAATACCGGCACAAGAGAAAACAATACTCCGGACGATGTCGAAGACAAAGAAGATCCCGCCGAGCTGACTTCCGAATAGGACGGTAGGGGAGATGGGCAAGTCAGCCCTGACGAACAGGCCATAAACAAAGACTCGGAGGACAGCAACTATCTTCCACCCTCCGAATATGAGGTGAGCCTCGGCGACGAAGACTTTATCGTGCCTGAGGAACCCGTCGAGCAGGAGCGCTTTAAGCGCCGGCTAATAGCCACTGCAAGGAGCCTGAAAAAGAAATAGCAGCAGCTTCAAGCTGATCAAGATCTGCTCAACGACAGATGGACTGATGTCCTGGCAGCCGAGGAATACGGACTCGAGCGCCCCATTAAAAGTTACCCGAGGCGTAAATTGCTACCCCAATTCGACGACGAGGCACTTGAGCCCATGCCATCAACACGTAATGCGGCTGACCGACCACCACGTGGCCGGGACAAAGCGGCAACTCAAGCCGAACACCTACCCATACTACCTCGCCGTAAAGGCAAAGACACTACAGCTCGGGAATACACATATGACCTGCGGCAAAACTTGGAGAACAGAGCAGGTCAGTCCAGATCGATCTACGGATCATGGGGACATGCCCCGGCGCGCGACAACGGCTATCAAGCCAGACGTACCGAGCATAACCACGTCCGGGCCGAAAGCCGCGGACGGACTACATCCGCACTACGTCGCGACTTGGCCCGATATAGAGGCGCCGCACACCCCCTCTGCTTCACTGATGAAGTAATGGAGCACGAATTCCCAGAAGGGTTTAAACCCGTGAATATCGAATCATATGATGGAACAACAGATCCCGCGGTATGGATTGAGGATTTTCTTCTCCATATTCATATGGCCCGCGGCGATGACCTTCACGCCATCAAACACCTCCCACTAAAAATCAAGGGGCCAGCTCGGCACTGGTTGAACAGTCTGCCTGAAAACTCTATTGGCAGCTGGGAGGACTTGGAAGACGCCTTCCGCGACAACTTCCAAGGCACATATGTACGACCTCCGGATGCCGATGACTTAAGTCACATAGTTCAACAGCCTGGAGAGTCGGCCAGGAAATTCTAGACTAGGTTCCTAACCAAAAAGAACCAGATCGTCGACTGCCTGGATGCCGAAGCCCTAGCGGCCTTTAAGCATAGCATCCGCAACGAATGGCTCGCTCGTCACCTCGGCCAAGAAAAGCCGAAGTCCATGGCAGCCCTCACGGCACTCATGACCCGCTTTTGTGCGGGCGAGGATAGTTGGCTAGCCCGTAGCAATAACACTGCAAGCGATGCTGGTACCTCTTAAGCCAAGAATAGCAATGACAAGCCCCAACGCAACAGGCACAAGCGCCGAAGCAATGGTGGCACTGCCGATGACACGGTGGTCAACGCCGGTTTCAGCGGCTCCAAGTTTGGCCAGCGGAAGAAGCCATACAAAAGAAACAATCCAGGCTCATCCAGCTTTGACCGCATACTCGATCGTCCATGCCAGATCCACGGCATCCCTAATAAACCAGCCAATCATACCAACAGAGACTGTTGGGTTTTTAAACAGGCCGGCAAGTTACATGCCGAAAACAAGGAGAAGTGGTCGCAAAGCGAGGACGACGACGAGGAGTCCCGTCCGCTGAACACAGGAGGACAGAAGAAGTTCCCTCCCCAGGTTAAAACGGTGAACATGATATACGCCACTCATATCCCCAAAAGGGAGCGTAAACGAGCGCTCAGGGACGTCTATGCGATAGAGCTAGTCGCCCCAAAGTTCAATCCATGGTCGTCCTGCCCGATCACCTTCGATCGCAGGGACCATCCGACCAGTATCCATCATGGCGGTTCAGCCGCACTGGTCCTCGATCCAATTGTTGATGGATTCCATCTCACACGCGTCCTCATGGACGGCGGCAGCAGCCTGAACCTGCTCTATCAGGATACAGTGCGCAAAATGGGCATCGATCCCTCAAGGATCAAACCCACAAAAACTACCTTTAAAGGAGTCATACCAGGTGTAGAGGCCCGCTGTATGGGCTCAATCACACTGGAGGTTGTCTTCGGATCCCCGGACAACTTCAGAAGCGAAGAGTTGATCTTAGATATCGTCCCCTTCCGCAGCGGCTATCACGCACTGCTCGGACGAACCGCATTTGCTCGATTCAATGCGGTGCCACACTATGCTTATCTCAAGCTCAAGATGCCGGGACCATGCGGCGTCATAACAGTTAACAGAAACACGGAGCGTTCCCTCCGTACCGAGGAGCACACCGCGTCCTTGGCAGCGGAAGTACAGAGCGGCCTTGCCAAGTAGAATCTTAATTCAGCGGCCAAGCTCCCGGACACTGTCAAGCGGATCCGGACTACTCCGCAGCATAACAGTGCGGCTCGTCAGGAGTTAGACTAGCAATCCGGCCTCCGTCTCCGTCCCGGCCAAATGGCGGCCTACGTGCCACGCGTACATAACTACGCACTTGAAATACCATGGGCATAGACGGAGGCATAACTAGATTGTGGTCCATAATACGGCTAGACCTCCCTTGGAGACACATACTTTCACTTTTTCTTTTTTATCCTTTTCAGGTTTCTTTTCCACAGGCCCCTCAAGACGGCCTGATCATCGGTCCTTTCGAAGGATAGATACACCAAGACAGCAAGAAGCATTGAGGTATTCGGGAATCGCTAGGAGGTCTTTGTGACGATCACTCCGCCTGTTCTCAGGACCCGCACTCAGCTCTCCCTTGGTCATGGCATGTTAAATAGCCCTGTTGCTTATCGCACTACTTATACGCTTTGACGTATCAATAAAATTATAATGGAAACAGTCTGCGGCCCAACTTCTGCGGCACTAGCTTACTACTTCATTTTTTCTTGATAATCTTATCAATTGCACCCGTACATTTTGGTACGGCATAAATTCGCCAGGGGCTTCATTGCGCCCCATATTATGGCAACAAAGTCCGAACACTTTTTACAGTATAGTTCAGCACCCCGAATTTAGCATTATATGCATTGGCTCCGAATCATGTCTTTGGTCAATAGTTGGGTTGCCCGGCTCCTGTGCTTACTACCTTATGTTCCGCTATATCGGCTAGGGTAGTAAAGGGAGAACTACTGCGATTGTGCCCTGGTTTATCCGGATGAGCACCTCAGTAGAGAAAGCCGAAAACTGACTGTCATGATGCGGCGTGAGCCGGTCAGCTCTTCGAAGGTTACAAATCTTTTGCGATTTTTTCCGCATTATGCGACGAATCGGTCTCTACCCGATCAGGTGTTTACAGCACCCTAGTTCGGACTCACGAAATACTAGGGGATGCACCTAAATTTCTGTTATAAAACTCCTATGGCTAAATGAGGGTGATAAAGCCACATAGTCTGATTGCCTGGTTCGTTGCGCTAAACACCTCCTTCAAGGACCAAACTCTGGATCAAGAGTGTTTAGATTTTATCCCGAACACCCCTGTACTACCTACGTGGGGGCTGAAGCCGACGACTGGCCAACTCTCAGATTTAATAAAACGGCCGCATAGGAGGAAAAATCTTGATATAACCAACTAATATTATATTACATATTACTTTTGCTCCATTATACAGGACAGGATAACATAAATATATTCATTCAAAGATAATGTCTTTCGCACACTGCTCCGCTACAATGCGGGATCCCTCCAGGACATCATCAAAATATCGCTCGGGCGTGCGGTGCTCCTTGCCCGCGGGCGGTCCCTCGGTCGCGAGCTTGACGGCGTTCATCTTCGCCCATTGTATCTTGACACGGGCGAAGGCCATCCGCGCACCTTCAATGCAGACCGACCGCTTGATGGCATCAAGCCGAGGGTAGGCAGCAACCAGTCGCTTCACAAGCCCGAAGTAGCTGTTGGGTATGGCTTTGGCAGGCCATAGACGGATTATCAAATCCTTCATGGCCAATTCAGCCGCCCTATGCAGTTCGGTCAGCTGTTTCAGCTGATCGCTGAGGGGCACCGGATGCTCTGGCGCAAGGTATTGCAACCAGAACAGCTTCTCCGTTGAGCTCCCCTCTTTGGCTCGGAAGAAATCCACGGCATCAGCAATGCTGCACGGCAGATCCGCAAACGCTCCTGGAGAACTCCAAATCCGGGTCAGTAAGAGGTACCTTTTCTTCACAAATTTGCTTTGCATTACAAAGGCCTTACCCGCCGTGATTTTCCTGGCCTCTTGGATTTCCTGGAGGGCGCCCTGGGCTTCAACCCGGGCCTCTTGTGTGCTTTGGAGGGCCTTAGCAAGCTCGGACTCTTGATCCATAATCTTGCGCTCCAAGGACTCGCATTTCTTTACAGCGTCCTGGAGCTCTTGTTGGACCTCACCGACCCTGGCCTCGTGCTTTTCGCGGACAGATTGTTCCTCCGCCGCTCTATTCTGGGCCTCGGCTAGTGCCTTTTTAAGGGCCTCCACCTCGGTCGCCGCTCCTACAAATATAATGGCACTATGGTCAATGCAAATCATCTATCCTTTCTGATATACAGAAGGTCATGACATACCTTGCTTGTCCTCCAGCTGCTTTTTCACACGGCCGAGTTCTTCCTCGGCCCGCTCCAGACTCTGCTTCAGTCCGGAGACTTTGGTAGCATGGGAGTTCGCAGCCAGTAGCGACGCCTACTTTTTCACATAGACAGGTATGGTTAGTCTCCTGCGAAAATTGTTTGATCCTCTGTCCGGCTTTTCTTTTCGACCACCGGACAGTGTCTCAGGGGCTACTATCTATACTGTGACATTCTTTTTACATAATTGCTTTTCATACCTCAAAACCTGTTAGAAGGCTTGTGCAGGCTTCAGCCAGTCCGCTCTTCACGGACTGAATCTTCTCAATCACCGTACCCATGAGGGCACGGTGTTCCTCTACAATGGAAACACTTCGTAGCGCTTCTAGTAGGGTGTTCGGTGCCTCTGGTTGGACAGAGGTCACCGGCGAAATAGGCACACCCCCTTCTTTCGAAGGAGGTTGCTTGCCGGATTCCGGAGCCGTATAGGTCTCCGGGACTGTATTCGGCTGGGGGCCGAATTGGACCTGGCCCCCATTGCCAGTCTCCATGGGGATTTGCTCCCCCATGTGTTCGGCGGCCGAGGTTTCGCCCTCTGGCGCCGCACTGATGGCCTCCTGCGTCTCTCCCTGGCCTAGGATCCCTCGGGACAATGCCTCAGTGTCATCCATGGCCTTGGAGAGGAGGCCGCCGGAAGGGACCCGCTGTCCATCACCTTCGGGTCCAGCGAATTCCCCGAAGAGGAGGATCGCTCGAGGTCAGAACAAGCCGGACTGCAAGTACATGATTCAACATGTTAAAACTATGGAGAAAAGAGGCTGGATATATGAATGCGTCAGGGTCTTTGAGTACTCACGACTCGGCCAGGGGCTTATCTCGGGGGCGCCGCTCTGGGCTACTGTCGACGTCCCACGCGGAGTTGTCCGCAAGGGAGACCTTCCCCTTCTTGGGCGCCTCTGCCTCCAGATTTATGGGGGCTGCCCTTTTCTTCCTTCCCCCCTCAGGGGGAGAGTTACTTTCCTCCTCCTCCTCTTCGTCCTCTACGGCGGTGGAGTGAGTCTCGGTGTCTTCGGATGTCGCGTCCGAAGTTCCCTTTCGACGGAGGCCACTTCTGGTCTCCTTGGCCTTTCTCTTGGCCTTCTTCTCCGGCGCCTGGTAGGGCGCCGGGACCAGCATCTTCGTCAGAAGAGGGATGGCTGGTTCCTCGGGCAGCGGAGCCGGACACTTAATCCGCTCTGCCTTCTTCATCCAGCCCTGAAAAAATAGGGAGGCTTAGGCATTTTCCCTGAGTAAGCAAGTAAAGGATACACCTTGAAGCGCGAAAGACTTACCAGACTAGCGGGATGGGCCAGGTCGTGCCCAAGGTCCTCGGTCGTCTCCGGCCACTTCGCGTTGGCCTTAAAAAGCACCTTCCAGATGTCTTCGTGTGTAGTTCCGAAGAACTGTTGCAAGGTCTGGTGCTCGGCCGGATCGAACTCCCATAAATGGCAAGTCCGGCTTTGGCATGGAAGGATCCGGCGAACTAGCATCACCTGGATCACATTGACAAGCTTGATGTTCTTGTCCACCATACTCTGGATACGCGCCTGCAGCGCTGTCAGCTCCTCCGACGACGCCCAATTCAGGCCCTTCTCTAGCCAGGAGGTGAGCCGCATTGGGGCTCCGGACTTGAATTCAGGGGCCGCGGCCCAGGTGGCGTCGCGGGGCTCTGTGATATAGAACCACAGTTGCTGCCACCCTTTGACGGTCTCCACAAAGGTACCTTTGGGCCATGTGACGTTGGGCATCTTTCTCACCATGGCGCCTCCGCACTCTGCGTGTTGGCCATCCACCACCTTCGGCTTCACATTGAAAATCTTGAGCCACAGTCCGAACTGGGGTGGGATGCGGAGGAAGGCCTCACACACGACAATAAATGCCGAGATGTTGAGGAAAGAATTTGGGGCTAGATCATGGAAATCTAGCCCATAGAAGACCATGAGTCCGTGGACAAAAGGGTGGAGAGGAAACCCTAACCCGCGAACAAAGTGGGGGATGAACACTACCCTCTCATGAGGCTCGGGGGTGGGGATGATCTGTCCCTTGGCCGGAAGCTGGTGGGCGATTTCCTTGGCCAAATACCCCGCCTCCCGGAGCTTCTTGATGTCCTTCTCCTTGACGGAGGAGGCCATCCACTTGCCTTGCGCTCCGGATCCGGACATGGTCGGAGTGCTTCTTTGAGGCAGAAAAGATGAGAACTTGGGCACTGGAGCTCGAGAATGGAGAGGCAGAGAAAGAGAAGGCGTCGGTGAAAGGGGTGAATCCTTATCTCCTTATAAAGGCAGTGAATATCAAGCGCCTCCCCACTCGCCTTAAAACTCGCCTATTCCCAAGGGCCGTGCAAACGGCACGGTTGGATTACCCACGGCGTATTGTTGAGAATCCCGTAATGAAGGGACACGATCTCTGCTGTGACGAGACATGCCACTGGAAACCGCATCTTAAAGCATGGAGCACGGTTCGAAATAATTACCGTGCAGGAACGTGGTGTCGCGCTACAAAAAGTTGTCAGCGGATTGGACTCATGGAATATTATACTCTCTGCGGTAGTGTGTGGTACTTGTTTTGCAGAGCCGGACACGCTTTCTGTGCTCGAAGTCTGTTCTGGAGTATTCGGAGGAGGAACCCGCCTTGCAATGCCGAAGACAATCTGCCCGCCGGACACATCGTCATTGAAGCCTGGTTCAGGGGCTACTGAGGGAGTCCTGGATTAAGGGGTCCTCGGGCGTCCAGGCTACATAACGTGGGCCGGACTGATGGGCCATGAAGATACCAAACAAAAGACTCTCTCTCCCGTGTCCAGATGGGACTCTCCTTGGCGTGGATGGCAAGCTTGGCATTCGATATGAAGATTCTTTTCTCTGTAACCGACCTTGTACAACCCTAGCCCCCTCCGGTGTCTATATAAACCGGAGGGTTTAGTCCGTAGGGACAATCATAATCAGACAGGCTAGACTTCTAGGGTTTTAGCCATTACGATCTCGTGGTAGATCAACTCTTGTAATACTCATATTCATCAAGATCAATCAAGCAGGACGTAGGGTATTACCTCCATAGAGAGGGCCCGAACCTGGGTAAACATCATGTCCCCCATCTCCTATTACCATCGACCTTAGACGCACAGTTCGGGACCCCCTACCCGAGATCCGCCGGTTTTGACACCGACACCTGCTCCTAGTTCTTTGGCTTCACAGCCAGAACAGGAAGAGAAGAAATTGGAAGAGCCCATGGCTCCTGAAGAGAAAGAACAAACAGTTGTACCACCAGTGTTGCCACAGCAGATTGAAGGAGAACAAGTTATGACTCAAGAGCCTGAACAAGTTATCGTGACACCCACCATTGAGAACTCTCCGAAGGAAAAGGCCCTAGTGCCTGAGAATGAGAAAGCCGCTGAAGGAGCTCTATCGAAGAAAATTGAAGGTCAGACCAGTGCTCCCATGCAATCAGCTCCAAAAAAAGTGATAAGGCCACTTGCTCCATTAAAGCCCATCGAGGAGAATGTGCCAGCCACTGATGATGTTCAGCCAATGGAAATTAGTGAGGAAGAAATTCAGAAAAATCCTTAGGAATCATTTCCGCTGTTTCTAGCTGAGTATGGCCCCAATGGCCTTGCGTTCAACGAACAGCTTCATTCCTCGAAGCTTGCATTCTTTGGGGTCAGCCCTTACCAAGGAGAAAGGACTTCATTGTCACCAAGGTTTTGGACTGAGGAACAAGCTGTCTATTATCCTCAGATCTTGTTCGGCAAGCACGGAATTTTCAATCATAAGATGTTGAACTTCGCTGAACTTGAGAAAATGCCATGTTCCCTTCATGCAATTGAGCATATTGAACATGCTTTACTGAAGGGATTCATGCGCTTCAATCACGGCTGGAAAAAAGAGATTATTCTTCAGTTTTATGCCACACTGTATATCTCAGGAGAGCTTGGAAATAACTCAACTTGGACGCTTGAATGGATGACTGGCAGAGAAATAATCAAATGTTCAGCAGATCATTTTCTGGCCCTAATAAATTTGCCTCGATGTGAGTTTGAGAACGACAAAGAGCACATGCTGCATTTCTGAGAAGTGTTCGAAGCACAACTCCACGTCCTGATGGATCCCACCATGGTTGGTGACGAATGCATTGATGTCGATCTGAAGATGTTGGCTTATGACAACAAAGTATTGTTTCACATTCTGTGCAATATCATCACGCCAACAAACTGGTCAAACTCCATCAAAGGCATCATGGGAAATGCTCTTGTGGCAATATCTCAAGGAATCAAATTTGACATTCCTGACATTTTCATTCGAAACCTTGCATGTGCAGTGGATAGCCCTCAGTCTTTGAAGCCTTATGCTCCATGGATCATGTTCGCGATCGAGCAGCTCACAAATGAGAAATTCTTCTGGGCTTACATATGAAAAGTTTTCATGCCACCTGTTCATGACACTCTGCGCATTGTGAAGGATAATTGCAAAGGAAAGGAACCTGTTGATACTGCTGCAACTGCCTCTGCGTCTGAAAATGCTCCGAAGGTTAAGGAAGCCAGGGTTGAAATCCCTCATGAGGAAAATCCATCACTCTATGAGATTTGTATTCGCACGCAGCATACTCTGGAGAGACACATTAAGATGGATAGGAAAGAAAAGGTGGAATTGATGACTGATCTGAATCTGATTCATAATCACACACATCAAATTCTTCTGCATGAGAAGGATGCAAGTAAGTGCTCATGGACCTTGTTGAGAAAGCATTACTCTCGCAAGGATTTAGCTAAGAAGGGCCTCTTCAAGGAATATGACTACCTGGACTTGCTTGATGTTCCGCGCATCCGAAGACAAACTCCAGTGCTCCCACAGCGTTCTGCTTCAACGGATCTGTTGTTTGTCAATCATGATGATGAAATTGCAGATACATCCGGTACTCTTGTCTACAAGCCAGATGTTCATCGCTCCAAGTCTTCCAAACCCCGGGCTGCTACTCCTGCTTCTGCCTCGACCATTCCACATTCTTCATACACTAATTCATTGAGTGGTTTTAATTCGGATTCGGAAGACACTCCCACGGAGTATTTCCTTGTATGTCGTCTCTTTCCTTTTTGACACTTGTTGACAAAAAGGGGGAGAATTACATCGAGTGATAGTTTATTGGGGTTTGCAGGATGTTTTCATTCGCTCTTTGGTTTTCGCTTGAACAATTTGCTTCATGAACTTCTCGCACCGCATGTGGTGCTGAAACACTCGGACGTCATGTAACGTTAATAACCCCCGCTTGAAATATCATTTCTTCGCACTATTTGTCTGCAGGTACCATCGAATGTTTTTCCTGTGAATGATTATCATCGACAATTATTTATCTTACAGGGAAACATATCTGCTTATCGAAGAAGAGCAGAGAATCATCATGTGATGATACTATTTTGGAGAAGTACTTCGAGTACTGAACAAACTATATCTGTTGTGGTTGGATATGCTCTGATTGCTATCTTTCATTATCTAACATTGCAGGAAGAGAAAGTCAGTCTATGCACAAATGCCTTACGTGAAGGCTATCTCTATGTCTGACAAAGTGTTTTTCCTCACAGATATCCTTTGCATCGTCTATATTGCAGGAAAACTACCTCCGAAGCATATCCACTCTGAGCAACATATTATTATTTTATCTTGCTCTGATCATATCGAATACCTAACATGCAGGAAAACTACATCTCATGTGGATTCAAATTGTGTTCTGATAAAACCTTCATGATTTATCCTTGTCACAAATCACTCAACGATTATCTTACATCTAACTTTCTTCGAAGATTTTGTGATAGGAATCACCTCAGACACCGTTGAGTGCATTGAAAGAACTCATATTTAAGATCGGGTCAATGACACTCATACGAAGAGCAATATCGCCCCCCCCCCGCCCCCCGATCCTTCATGATCCGAAGCATATCTTAAGGGGGAGAATATTTTATCTTCGTAATTATCTCTCGTCTTTCATTATTCTTTGCATTACATTCCATTCATTAACTATCATTCCATGTGATCTGTTTTGTCATCAATCATCCAAAAAGGGGGAGATTGTTGACAGAAACAGGTATGGACTGATTTGTTTGCTAGTGCATACAGAGAGAAAAAGTCCATACACAACCGAAGATAATGTTGTCTCCGGTGCTGAGTTCGAGGAACTTCACCGAAGTATATCTGCATTGCAAAGAAGAACGAGCTATATTTGTTGAAGTAATGGAGTCGAGAAGAATGATGTGAAGAAATCGACCCTCGAAAGTTTACTGCTGAACCAAAGCTGTTGATTCGGTACTGTCGTCCGAAGAAATTGACTGCAGTGATGGAAGTCGATGACAAAGTGAAGACGTAGTATTCATTTGGTTGTTCTTCTTTTATTCTTTCGAGTCATAGGACATCCACACTATTAAGAGGGGTATAGGTCTTGATGCTTAGATCTATTGTGATGCTTAGCCATAACCTATGAAAGATACGAGAGAAATCTCTTTGTGCTCCGAGCAAATACTTGCCGGCAAGAGACTGTGATCTTCTTCACTGCGAGAGATTTGCCTCGGACCGAGGAGTTAGCATTTCTTGCTCCTCAAGAAATGTTACCGTTGTGCTCAAATCCGACCGTTGGAATCGTGTCGTTCGGCCATTGGCTGAACTCGATGTCTAATTTGGTCATTTCCCATAAGGTAAGGCTGCGGCTATAAATAGCCACCCCACTCCAACTTTGTCTGTTGGCTGCTCCACTTGAGATTTCTGAGAAGATTGATTTGAGCAACCCCTCTCTGTGTGATTTGAGTTTAAGATCCACCAAGAGAAAAATCAAGTGCCCAAACTTAGACAGTGGTTTAGCATCAGAGTAGTTCTGAGTGAAAGTTCTTGTACCTGTTACTCTTGAGAGCTGCGCACTCTCTAGACGGATAGGTTTCGGCTTCGAGTGTTGAAGAGTTGTTGTCTTCACCGAGGCTGATCTTCAGCAACCAAGAGTGATTGTGGTTAGCGAAGGTCGACCGAAGGTTTGGAGATCGCCGACAAGCATCTACCATGAGTGAAATCAACCTGAGACTGATCAGCTCTGCATTGAAGGAGAATAGGGTGAAGAGAGTTTATCTTCCGTGCTAAGTCACAGCCCCTCCAACCAGGCGTAGCCCTTTGGCAGAAGGGTGAACTGGTCTACCAAATCTCCTTGTCGCCATCGAGCACCACTGGTTAAATCTCACTACTGCATTTCCTTCAGCAGTTTACTTTCTTGCTCTATGCCGATAGATTACTTGATCATTTTGTACTGTTGTTGCCATCTAGTGTATCTGTGTTCATTCTATTTCACTCTCATCACTTGTATTCATTCATTACATTCATATTCCTCGGACCTATTGTGATATCATTCTCTGTGTGCATCATGTTGTGTCTTGTTCTACTACATCTATTTGCATGTTGCATTACTCTCATCATAGTTAAACCTGTCATTTCCCGATCTCGCTCTATCATTACATCCTTCATCGAGGAATATGCCTCTGACAAAGAAAATTGATTTAGTTCATTTCCTTCGTTACTCTATGCCGCTGCTGTGATTGGGATTTGTTTCAAGACTTTCGAAAGAAAATTTGAATCTCCCATTCACCGCCCCTCTGGTCAATATACTCTCAATCCTAACAGGGGCACGCCCCCTAGGCTTTTGGTCCCCTCGCAGACCTCCTAACCCTAATATCTGCTTTCTAAATACCCAAATATTCCCCTCACTTCAGGGGGCACACCAAAAATACTTTTCCGATGCCGCAAGCTTCTGTTCTTGTGAGATCCCATCTTGGGGCCTTTTCCGGCACTCTGTCGGAGGGGGATTCGATCACGAAGGGCCTCTACACCAACCTTGCTGCCCTTTCGATGATGTGTGAGTAGTTTACCATAGACCTACGGGTCCATAGCAAGTAGCTAGATGGCTTCTTCTCTCTTTGATCTTCAATACAATGTTCTCCTCGATGTTCTTGGAGATCTATTCGATGTAATCTTCTTTTGCGGTGCGTTTGTTGAGATCCGATGAATTGTGGATTTATGATCAGATTATCTATGAATATTATTTGAGTCTTCTGTGAACTCTTTTATGCATGATTAAGATAGCTTTGTATTTCACTCCGATATATCGATTTCGTTTGGCCAACTAGATTGGTTTTTCTTGCAATGGGAGAGGTGCTTTGTTTTGGGTTCAATCTTGCGGTGTCCTCACCCAGTGACAGTAGGGGTAGCGAGGCATGTATTTGTATTGTTGCCAAGGATAAAAGGATGGGGCTTTTTCCATATTGATTGGATCTATCCCTCTACATCATGTCATCTTACTTAAGGCGTTACTCCGTTCTTGCTAACTTAATACACTAGATGCATGCTGGATAGCGGTCGATGTGTGGAGTAATAGTAGTAGATGTAGGCAGGAGTCGGTCTACTTGTCACCGACGTGATGCCTATATGCATGATCATTGCCTTAGATATCATCATATCTTTTCCCTTTTCTATCAATTGCTCAATGGTAATTTGTTCACCCACCGTATGTGTTCTTTCAAGACAGAAGCCTCTAGTGAAAACTATGGCCCCCAGGTCTATTTATATCACATTATTTTTCAGATCTCTAAAACCAAGAACCAAAAAATACCTTGCTGCAATTTATTTATATTTACTTTATTTTACTCTTTTACTTATCTTGTATACCTATCTCTATTAGATCTCACTCTTGTTCGTGACCGTGAAGGGGTTGACAACCCCTTTTTCACGTTGAGTGCAAGTGTTTGTTAGTTTGTGCAGCTGCATCTATTGGGGACTTGCTTGTGCCTCCTACTTGATTGATACCTTGGTTCTTAACTGAGGGAAATACTTATCTCTACTTTTCTGCATCACCCTTTCCTCTTCAAAGGAAAAATCAACGCAAGCTCAAGAAGTAGCAAGAAGAATTTCTGGCGCCGTTGCGAGGGAGGTTCTACATCAAGCCTACCAAGTACTTATCATAAACTCTCATCTCTTGCACTTATATTATTTTCCATTTGACTCTCGTTTTCCTATCCCCCAGTTCTAAAATGTTTTCAGAAAAACACAAAAATGTTTGCCTTTTTTTCGTTTGCCTTTATGTCTTACTTGGGTTGTTTGCTTGTTCGCTTGGCTTAATTGCATATTTATTCCAAATTAGAAAGCAAAAAGTGTATGGATCCTCATCCACTTGCTAAACTTTTTAAAAGATCCAATTATGATGAACCAATTGCTAGTGAGTTGAGTGCACTAGATTATCTTTATGAAGTTTTGCTTGAAATTCGTGAATCTGAAAATTGTGATGAAGTGTTAAAAGAAGAAATTTATGAAGTGATTCACGATAGCTCCTTGAAAGAAAAGCATGATTGCAATGATGTTATTATAAATTATATTAATGACAATTGTGCTAATAATATGCAAAACCCCAAGCTTGGGGATGCTAATTTTGATATGCCCACTACTTATTGCAATGAACATGATTGGAGTGATTCTTCTTATGATCTTGAAAATTTATTTAAGTCTCATGATGAATATGTTTGTGATAATATTGAAAGTGGGTTTGGAAGAGATTCAACTTTAGGTAAAAATAATCCCACATATTTGTAGAGTTTTCAATCTTATGAATTTTTTTATGAAAGTGGGTTTGGAGAGGTCATGACTTTAGTTGATGTTAATCCCACTATCTTGGAAGATTATAAAACTTTTATGCATGTGGATCATGAAGAGAAAATTTTATATGATAGATATATTATTGAATTTGATTATGATCCTACTTGTAATTATTATGAGAGAGGAAAATATGGTTCTAGAAAATTTCATGTTACTAAATTACCTCTCGTTATGTTGAGATTGCTATTGTTCCTTTCTTCTTCCTTGCATATGCTAGTTTTTGCTTGCCTCAATAAATATTTTCCCTATAAAATGCCTATGCATAGGAAGTGTGTTAGACTTGAACTTTTTCTTCACATGCTATATGATGCTCTCTTTGTGCTTCAGTTTTTTTGTCTTTCATGTGAGAATCATTAAAATTATCAACGCCTAGCTAAAAGGCTTTAAAGAAAATCGCTTGTTGGGAGACAACCCAATATTTTTAATTTCTGTCTTTATGAGTTTATGCAATATTACCTTTGTAATAATTTTGTTTTAGTGTTTTAATTAGTTTTTGAGCCAAGCAAGACTTTTGGGATGCTTTGGTATATCGTTGATTTGATTTTGCTGAAAAACAGAAACTTTTGCGTCCAGTAAAAGAATTGTTAAAATTCACTGGAGCATGGAAAAACTCTGATTTTTAACACAAGATTGATATATGAATTGCCTATGTTTTCCTAAGTTTCAGAATTTTTGGAGTTACATAAGTATGACTAATATTCGGGTCTTTACAGACTGTTCTGTTTTTGACAGATTCTGTTTTTGATGTGCTATTTGCTTATTTTGATGAATCTATGGGTAGTATCAGCAGGTATGAACCATGGAGAAGTTGGAATAAAGTATATATAAGACCAATATAAATTTAGAATGAGTTCACAACAGTACCAAAAAGTGGAGATTTGTTTTATCATACTAACAGATCTCACGAGTGTTTTGTTGAGTTTTGTGTTGTGAAGTTTTCAAGTTTTGGGTAAAGCTTTGATGGACTACGGAATAAGGAGTGGCAAGAGCCTAAGCTTGGGGATGCCCAAGGCACCCCAAGGTAATATTCAAGGACAACCAAGCACCTAAGCTTGGGGATGCCCCGGATGGCATCCCCTCTTTTGTCTTCAATCCATCGGTAAATTTACTTGAGGCTATATTTTTATTCACCACATGATATGTGTTTTCCTTGGAGCATCTTGTATTATATGAGTCTTTGCTTTTTAGTTTGCCACAATCATCCTTGCTGTACACACCTTTTGAGAGGGACACACATTAATCGTGAAATTATTAGAATACTCTATGTGCTTCACTTATATCTTTTGAGCTAGGTAGTTGCTCTAGTGCTTCACTTATATATTTCTAGAGCACGGCGGTGGTTTTATTTTGTAGAATTGATGAACTCTCATGCTTAACTTATATTATTTTGAGAGTCTTAAAAATAGTATGGCAATTTGCTTAGGTTATGAATTTGGTCCTAATATGATGGGTATCCAAGAGGGATATAATAAAAACTTTCATAAAGAGCATTGAATATATGAGAAGTTTGATTCCTTGCATTTTTTTTGAGATATAAAGATGGTGATATTAGAGTCATGCTAGAGAGTAATTGTGGATTAGTAGAAATACTTGTGTTAAAGTTTGTGATTCCCGAAACATGCACGTATGGTCTATCGTTATGTGATGAAGTTAGAGCATGATTTATTTTTTATTGTCTTCCTTATGAGTGGCGGTCGGGGACGGGCGATGGTCTTTTCCTACAAATCTATCCCCCTAGGAGCATGCGTATTAGTACTTTGCTTTGATGGCTAATAAATTTTTGCAATAAGTATGTGAGTTCTTTATGACTAATGTTGAGTCCATGTGTTATACGCACTCTCACCCTTCCACCATTGCTAGCCTGTCTAATACCGTGCAACTTTCGCCGGTGCATTAAACCCACCATATACCCTTCCTCAAAACAGCCACCATACCTACCTATTATGGCATTTGCATAGCCATTTAGAGATATATTGCCATGCAACTTCCACCGTTCCGTTTATTATGACACATATCATCATTGTCATATTGCTTTGCGTGATCATATAGTTGACATAGTATCTGTGGCTTGGCTACCGTTCATATTTTTTATACATGTCATGCTAGATCATTGCACATCCCGGTATACCGCCAGAGGCATTCATATAGAGTCATATCTTTATTCTAGTATCGAGTTGTAGTTCTTGAGTTTTAAGTAAACAAAAGTGTGATGATCATCATTATTAGAGCATTGTCCCATGTGAGGAAAGAATGATGGAGGCTATGATTCCCGCACAAGTCGGGATGAGGCTCCGGACGAAAAAGAAAATAAAAAAAGAGGCCAAAGAGCCCAAGAAAAAAAGAAAAAAATGAGAGAAAAAGAGAGAAGGGACAATGTTACTATCCTTTTTCCACACTTGTGCTTCAAAAATAGCACCATGTTCTTCATATAAAGTCTCCTATTTTATCACTTTCATATACTAGTGGGAATTTTTCATTATAGAACTTGGCTTGTATATTCCAATGATGGGCTTCCTCAAATTTCCCTATGTCTTCGTGAGCAAGCAAGTTGGGTGCACACCCACTTAGTCTTCTTTTGAGCTTTCATACACTTATAGCTCTAGTGCATCAGTTGCATGGCAATCCCTACTCACTTGCATCGATATCAGTTGATGGGTATCTCCATAGCCCATTAATTTACCTAGTTGATGTGAGACTTTCTCCTTTTTGTCTTCTCCTCACAACCTCCACCATACTCTATTCCACCTATAGTGCTATATCCATGGCTCACGCTCATGTATTGCATGAAAGTTGAAAAAGCTTGATAACATTAAAATTATGAAGTAATCACTTGGCTTGTCATAGGGGTTGTGCATGATAAATACTTTGTGTGATGAAGATAGAGCATGACAAGATTATATGATTTTGTAGGGATAACTTTCTTTAGCCATGATATTTTGAGAAGACATGATTGCTTTATTAGTATGCTTGAAGTATTATTGTTTTTATGTCAATATTAAACTTTTGTTTTGAATCTTATGGATCTGAACATTCATGCCACAATAAGAAAAAGTACATTGATAAATATGTTAGGTAGCATTCTACATCAAAAAATCTGTTTTTATCATTTACCTACTCGAGGACGAGCAGGAATTAAGCTTGGGGATGCTTGATATGTCTCCAACGTATCTATAATTTTTTATTATTCCATGCTATTATATTATCCATCTTGGATGTTTTATATGCATTAATATGCTATTTTATATCATTTTTTGGGACTAACCTATTAACCTAGTGCCCAGTGCCAGTTGCTGTTTTTCCTTGTTTTTGTCTTCTACAAAAAATCAATACCAAATGGAATGAAACTTTTTCAGGATTTTTCTTGGACCAGAAGACAACCACGAAGCTTCGGGAAGAGGCGAGAAGACCTACGAGGGAGCCACAAGCCCTCAGAGCGCGCCCCAGGGGGGCGCCCCTAGGCTTGTGGGCCCCTTGCAGACCTCTTAACCCTAATCACTGCTCTATAAATACCCAAATATTCCCCTTACATTAGGGGGCACACCAAAAATACTTTTCCGCCACCGCAAGCTTCTGTTCTCGTGAGATCCCATCTTGGGGCCTTTTTCTGGCACTCTGCCAGAGGGGGATTTGATCATGGAGGGCCTCTACACCAACCTCGCTGCCCTTCCGACGATGTGTGAGTAGTTTACCACAGACCTACGAGTCCATAGCTAGTAGCTTGATGGCTTCTTCTCTCTCTTTGATCGTCAATATAATGTTCTCCTCGATGTTCTTGGAGATCTATTCGATGTAATCTTCTTTTGCGGTGCATTCGTTGAGATCCGATGAATTGTGGATTTATGATCAGATTATCTATGAATATTATTTGAGTCTTCTCTGAACTCTTTTATGCATGATTAAGATAGCTTTGTATTTCTCTCCGATCTATCGATTTGGTTTGGCCAACTAGATTGGTTTTTCTTGCAATGGGAGAGGTCCTTTGTATTGGGTTTAATCTTGTGGTCTCCTCACCCAGTGACAGTAGGGGTAGCGAGGCACGTATTTGTATTGTTTCCATTAAAGATAAAAAGATGGGGTTTTTACCATATTGATTGGATCTATCCCTCTACATCATGTCATCTTACTTAAGGCGTTACTCCATTCTTGTTAACTTAATACACTAGATGCATGCTGGATAGTGGTCGATGTGTGGAGTAATAGTAGTAGATGCAGGCAGGAGTCTGTCTACTTGTCACGGACGTGATGCCTATATTCATGATCAATGCCTTAGATATCGTCATAACTTTGCGCTTTTATATCAACTAGCGGCGTGACCCGCACATTTGCGCGGCTAGATGTATAATATATTTTCGTTATAGTTTAGTTTTCTCTACATGTCTTGCTCTTTCCGTTCATTTGTTGCTACATCATTATATATATGCTCTTGTACAAATTTCCAACTTTCAATGGTTCGCTCTTTATCATTTGTCGCGATTTATATTTGTGACCAATATATGCACCAAGTAATTTTTAAAATTAATGACTTATACCCATACCTCGTTATATGTTCCATCGCCTGCCTAGACACCTTCCATATTTCACTTGGGTTTTATCATTACTAAAAGGACATAATCATTTTTCCATACATATGCAAGCACACATTTTCATCTTAATGTAGTTTTCTATGTTGCCTAGCTTCTTGTATAAACCAATGTAATCTGTGAGTGCTTTTGAAATTTGCTAAGTTATTCTCCAAGTGGCACTCACCGGAGCTTTTTACTTTTGATGGTGTCCTTTAAATTTGAATTTAATTTTTGTTTTACGAAGAAGAAAAATGATTAATTTCATATTTGACGTTAATTAGTCATTCCTTTTGGGATAAAACCTTATATAGCATTCTCTCCCTTCATATAGTTATATTCGGTATTACTGCCCCCGCCAATAGTCGTGCTGTGTGGGTAAATATTATTTAATTTAGCTTAGACATATATGAGATTTCTTTTTGTGGTAGACATATGTGAAATGTTTCACTGATTTGGCGTTTTGTTTTGAAATGTTCTCTACTCGACCCTTCTATTTATTTTAGCTGGCCCAATATATTATTTGCTGACCTTGCTGAGTTTGTATATGTCCATCCATTAGAGACATCCGAATTTATGGAGCCAATGTTGCTCATGCATGAATCGTGCTATGAGCCAAAGGCCCAAAAGCATAATGTGTTCTCTAGTAGGTTGACAACTTTATATGTGTCTTTTTGGGGCAAAGAACTACCCGCATCCTGCAGTCCTAGGCCTAGGATTTGGATACGACCAGAGCTATTGTCCAATGCCATGTAAAAAAAACAAAGTAAGTAAATCCCTAATCATCTAACCCTAACCTGCAATGTAATCTGTAGAGAGGTCTGACTTTGTATTAGAAAAAAAATCACCAAGGAACAAAGAGGATCTAGCAAATAGGCGAGCGTGTAGGGCTGGTGCATGGGCAGCAGCAGCTGGAGTAGCGGCGTGGTTCTAAATGGTCGAGCTTAAATGGTGTGGCATCAGTGACTTGGCGTGGTAGAGATGGGTGTGTCTCTATTAGCCGTCATGACTGCGGTGCGATCATGGCGATAGGGCGCTAGCCGTGTTACGAACATGTGAAT
The DNA here is from genome assembly GCA_011799875.1 of Thinopyrum elongatum. Classification (NCBI taxonomy): domain Eukaryota; kingdom Viridiplantae; phylum Streptophyta; class Magnoliopsida; order Poales; family Poaceae; genus Thinopyrum; species Thinopyrum elongatum. The sequence continues at coordinate 411,883,010 of CM022297.1, read as the reverse complement.
TGCATGTTTTGTTTCCTTTCTATGTTCCTCTTTGTTCCTTGGTGACCTTTCTATTGAATTAGTCCTGGTTATTTACGCGAGGTGGGCTGGTGGGAGTGTTTTTTTAAAAGCGTTTTTTAACACAGGCTGTTGGGAGCTTGAAATTAGCAAGGGCATACGTGATTTATTACATGAGCTATAAGATCGATAAGCTAGTGGGCTGCCTAGGCCCCAGGTATGCCATGCACTTTTTTTAACACAGGCTGCTGGGTATTTGTAAATTAGCAAGGGAGGATACGTGTATTACATGGCCCAAGTTCAGGGCGTGGGCTGCCTAGGCCGCAGGTCTGCCACTCAATTTTTTTTTACTTGATGCCTTTTTTTTACATGGATACCTTTTCTTTTGACGTGGAACACTACAATTACAACTCTTCAAAGACAATCAAACCTTGCACTTTTTTAAATGTACGTACGGAGTTTAGTATGGTAGGTGCCTGACTTGTTGCACTCTTTTTTCCGCCGGGGGCTTGGTCTCTTTTTTTACGTGACAATGATGGACTTATTGTATGTAACTGTGATGGCACTTTCCCTCATAGATTTTTGTATGGGAAATTTCCCTCATAGATCCTTGTACGTGATGGACTTGCCATGTGCAACACAATATATGCATACACACAATATTTGTATGTAATGTTATATCTTTAAATCTCGGCCGTTTATATTAAAAAGTTGATGGTTGAGATAATTTAATCTGTGTGGATAAATGTGATGGCTTGTTTGCCTCTTGTCTTAAGTATATAATAGATAGATTGCTCAACAGTAATTTGTTCACCCACCGTATGTGTTCTTTCAAGAGAGAAGCCTCTAGTGAAAACTATGGCCCGTGGGTCTATTTCTATCATATTATTTTCAGATCTATAAAACCAAAAACCCAAAAATACCTTGCTGCAATTTATTTATATTTACTTTATTTTACTCTTTTACTTACCTTTTATACCTATCTCTATTAGATCTCACTCTTGTTCGTGACCGTGAAGGGATTGACAACCCCTTTTTCGCGTTGAGTGCAAGTGTTTGTTAGTTTGTGCAGTGCATCTATTGGGGACTTGCTTGTGCCTCCTATTGGATTGATACCTTGGTTCTTAACTAAGGGAAATACTTATCTATACTTTGTTGCATCTCCCTTTCCTCTTCAAGGGAAAAATCAACGCAAGCTCAAGAAGTAGCAGCCTCTTACTAATCTCTTGCAAAAAGATGTTCCTTTCGTTTTTTATGATGATTGTGTATAAGCCTTTGAAACAATTAAGAAAGCCTTAACTTCTGCTCCTATTTTTCAACCACCTAATTGGAACTTGCTTTTTGAAATTATGTGTGATGCTAGTGATTATACTGTTGGTGCTATTCTAGGACAAAGAGTTGATAAGAAATTAAATGTTATCCATTATGCTAGTAAAACTCTAGACAGTTCCCAAACAAATTATGCTACTACTGAGAAATAATTTCTAGCAGTCGTGTTTGCATGTGAGAAATTCAGATCTTATATTGTTGATTCTAAAGTAATTGTTCACACCGATGATGCTGCTATCAAATACCTTATGGAAAAGAAATTTGCTAAACCTAGACTCATTAGGTGGGTTATTTTGCTTCAAGAGTTTGATTTGCATATTACTAATAGGAAGGGATCTGACAATCCCGTAGCTGATAACTTGTCTAGGTTAGAAAACATTCTTGATGGCCCACTACCTATTAATGATAGTTTTCCTGATGAACAACTAGCTGTTATAAATGCTTATCGTAATACTCCTTGGTATGCAGACTATGCTAATTACATTGTTGCTAAATATATACCACCTGGTTTTACATACCAACAAAAGAAAAAGTTCATCTTTGATTTGAGACACTACTTCTGGGATGACCCACACCTTTATAAAGAAGGAGTAGATGTTATTATTAGACGTTGTATACCTGAGCATAAACATGAACAAATCCTACGGAAGTGTCATTCCGAGGCATACTGAGGACACCATGCGGGAGACAGAACTGCGCACAAGGTATTACAATCTGGTTTTTATTGGCCTACTCTCTTCAAGGATGCACGTAAGTTTGTCTTATTGTGTGATGAATGTCAAAGAATTGGTAACATTAGTAAACGTCAGGAAATGCCTATGAATTCTTCACTTGTTATTGAACCACTTGATGTTTGGGGACTTAATTGTATGGGACCTTTTCCTTCTTCCAGCGGGTATACTCATATTCTAGTTGATGTTGATTACATTACTAAGTGGTAGAAGCTATTCCAACTAGTAGTGCTGATCATAACACTTCTATTAAAATGCTTAAAGAAGTTATTTTCCCGAGGTTTGGAGTCCCTAGATATTTAATGACTGATGGTGGTTCACATTTTATCCATGGTGCATTCCGTAAACTCCTTGCTAAATATGATGTCAACCATATAATTGCATGACCTTATCATCCTCAGTCTAGTGGTCAAGTTGAATTGAGCAATAGAGAAATAAAATTAATTCTACAAAAAGACTGTCAATAGATCTAGAAAGAATTGGTCTAAGAAATTAGATGATGCATTGTGGGCATACATAACTACTTATAAAAATCCTATGGGTATGTCCCCTTATAAAATGGTTTATGGAAAAGTATATCATTTACCTCTTGAGTTAGAACATAAAGCATATTGGGTAATTAAAGAACTTAACTATGATTTCAAACTTGCCGGTGAAAAGAGGTTATTTGATATTAGTTCTCTAGATGAATGGAGGACACAGGCTTATGAAAATGCTAAGCTAATTAAGGAAAAAGATAAAAGATGGCATGATAAAAGAATCCAAAAATGGGAATTCAAAATAGGAGATCAAGTTCTATTATATAACTCTCGTTTAAAATTCTTTGCAGGAAAGCTTCTCTCTAAATGGGAAGGACCACATATCGTTGAAGAAGTTTATCGTTCCAGAGCTATCAACATAAAAAACGTTGAAGGCACTAATCCGAAGGTGGTTAATGGGCAAAGAATTAAACATTATATCTCAGCTACGCCCATTAATGTTGAAACTAATATTACTTAAACTATGACACCAGAGCCTTCCGGAATGCTCCAGAACCCTAAAAAAGGGGTAGATATATGGTACAGTAAGTAAACCGACTCCAAAAGTTCCATAAAAGTACTTTCTGTCCGTTTTGGAATATTTAAAAAAATTAGGAAAATAATAAACAGTCTGAAAAGTGCACGAGGGAGCGACAAGCCTTAGGGCCGCCCCCCCCCCCCCCCCCCCCCAGGCATGTGGACCCCTCGTGGACTTTCCCGTCTCCGTTTTTCTTCCATGTTACTTGTCCTGCACACAAAAATTCATTACATATACTTCCCGAGGTTTTGATCACTATATCACAGAGATATCCCCTGTTCTTGTTTCATGATGTTTTTCTAACAGATCTGAAAGCATGTCATCCCAAGACTTAGATGGAGAGAGCTATGTTTCCCACTACATCGCAAACCCAAGGATCTATGGAGATGTGGATCCTTACGGTTGGTCCATGGAGGAAGAACTAGATGTTGATCTGAAGGGAACGGGGAATGCCAGCAAAGAAGAAGATGAAGCTTCTCTACCTCAACCTGGAGATATGCACGTGGAATTCAAGAAGTCGAGTCTCCCAAACAAAGTAAATAGATCTAAGCTCCAATTTATCCAGTCCCGTTTTCTACAAGAAAACAAGGAGGTGTTATGTAAAAAGGTATTGAATCTTGAGCAAGAAGTCGATAATTTGAGGGAGGAAAATTTCATCCTCAAACGTAGGCTGGAGAGCAAGTCTACCACTTCATGATCACCCCAGAAGGAGACTTGAGTACATGGGTATGGGCACTCCCCTTGGCTTGTGCCAAGCTTGGGGGAGGTGCCCTGATACGTCTCCAACATATCTATAATTTTTTATTGCTCCATGCTATTATATTATCCATCTTGGATGTTTTATATGCATTATTATGCTATTTTATATCATTTTTTGGGACTAACCTATTAACCTAGTGCCAAGTGCCAGTTGATGTTTTTTCCTTGTTTTTGTCTTTTACAAAAAATCAATACCAAACGGAGCCAAACGGAACAAAATGTTTTGAGGATTTTTCTTGGACCAGAAGACACCCAGGAACCTTCGGGAGGAGGTCAGAGGGGCCACCAGTTGGCGACAAGCTCGGGAGGCGCACCCTAGGGGGCGGCACGCCCCCCAGGCTTGTGGGCCCCCTGATGCTCCTCTAACCCTAATCTTCTTTCTATAAATACCTAAATATTCCCCGTACACCAGAGGGCACACCAAAAATACTTTACCGCCGCCGCAAGTTTCTGTCCTTGTGAGATCCCATCTGGAGACCTGTTTTGGTACTCCGCCAGAGGGGGATTCGATCACGGAGGGCCTCTACATCAACCTTGCTGCCCTTCCGATGATGTGTGAGTAGTTTACCATAGACCTACGGGACCATAGCTAGTAGCTAGATGGCTTCTTCTCTCTCTTTGATTTTCAATACAATGTTCTCCTCGTGTTCTTGGAGATCTATTCGATGTAATCTTCTTTTGCGGTGCATTTGTTGAGATCCGATGAATTTTGGATTTATGATCTGATTATCTATGAATATTACTTGAGTCTTTTCTGCACTCTTTTATGCATGATTAAGATAGCTTTGTATTTCTCCCCGATCTATTGATTTGGTTTGGCCAACTAGATTGATTTTTCTTGCCATGGGAGAGGTGCTTTGTACTGGGTTCAATCTTGCGATGCTTATTCGCAGTGATAGAAGGGGACATGACACGTATTTGTATTGTTGCAATTAAGGATAAAAAGGTGGGGTTTGTTCATATTGATTGGATCTATCCCTCTACATCATGTCATCTTGCTTAAGGCGTTACTCCGTTATTGTTAACTTAATACACTAGATGCCTGTTGGATAGCGGTCGATGTGTGGAGTAATAGTAGTAGATGCAGGCAGGAGTCGGTCTACTTGTCATGGACGTGATGCCTATATTCATGATAACTGCCTTAGATATCGTCATAACTTTGCGCTTTTCTATCAATTGCTCAACAGTAATTTGTTACCCACCGTATGCGTTCTTTCAAGAGAGAAGCCTCTAGTGAAAACTATGGTCCTCGGGTCTATCTTTTATCATATTATTTTCAGATCTATAAAACCAAAAACCCAAAAATACCTTGCTGGAAACTTTATTTTGCACTTTTATTTATCTTTTATACCTATCTCTATCAGATCTCATCCTTGCAAGTAACCATGAAGGTATTGACAACCCCTTTATTTTGTTGGGTGCAACTATTTGTTTGTTTGTGTAGGTGCAACCATTGGTGACTTGTGTGTTCCTCCTACTAGATTGATACCTTGGTTCTCAACTGAGGGAAATACTTATCTCTACTTTGTTGCATTGCCCTTTCCTCTTCAAGGGAAAAACCAACGCAAGCTTAGGAAGTAGCATGCCCCGGTATCGTATCACCACCACTGTTATTATCTTTACCTATTTTAGTTCGATCCTTAGTTATTCCGTGATTTAGTTGAATAAAAGTTTAGTATGATCTATTTTTCGAGTGATAGTTTCGTGATCTATCTATCTATGTAATCGAGTTGAGAGTTATATAATAAAGAGTCGTTTGAGTTTTCGCCTCTTTACTTTTATGTTTCAATCCTATTAATAAAAATAATGACAAATATCATATGCTAATCTTATAGAAAGTAATGACATTACATAAGGAAAAGTATAAGTTATAAAAATTATTGAAAGTTGACAAGCATAGCATTGGTCAATGATGCAATTCATGAAAAAATTGATAAGGGAAGAAAAGATTCACATGCAAATATACTATCTTGGACATCTTTTATGATTGCCAGCCCCTATTAAGTATTTTATGCCAAATTGTTGACGTTGGACAAGGAAGACAACGTAATGAATTATGTTTGCTTATATTCACATAGAAGCTATATTGCCATAGATCCTCCAACATGTGCTGCTTGCCCAATATCTTTGCTAGCCAAAAATCCCCACCAAGAAGAGATACTACTTGTGCATCCAAAAACCTTAAACCTAGTTTCATGTCATGAGAGTCCACTATACCTACCTATGGATTGAATAAGATCCCTCAAGTAAGTTGTCATCGGTGCATAAAGCAATAAAAATTGCTCCTAAATATGTTTGATCTTTTATTGTAAGGGAAAATAAGCGTTGTACAAACTTGTGATGGCAAAGTAATAAAAGAGACGGACTTCATAATAAAGGTTCCTATCATAAGGGGCAATATAATGTGACGTTCCTTTGCATTAAGAGCTTTTGCATCCAAAAACAAAAAGTGCATGACAACCTCTACTTCGCTCTGCGAAGGGCCTATCTTTTACTTTTATGTATTTACTTTTTACACAAGAGTCAATAGTGTTCTCCTCTTTTACTTTTATTTTTCTCTTTTGTAAGCATAATGTGGTGGGGAAAGATCTAGGCACATGTATCCAGTTGGATGTGAGTGATCATGAGTTATTATTGTTTACATCACCCCTGAGGTGAATAAGTTGGGAGGCAAAATTATAAGCCCCTATCTTTCTATGTGTCTGGCTGAAACTTTTTGTTCCATATATATGTTGTGAGTGTTAGCAATCATAGAAGACTAAATGATGGTTGAGTATGTGGACTTGTTAAAAAGCTCCGACATGAGACCCTTCCTAAAAATACGATGACTTGCAATTGCATTGTTGACTGAGAACATAGTATGTTAGTTTTCAAGAAAGTTTATGCGTTATACTTCGTTGTTTTGATGAATTGTTACTTGCTCATGAGAATTTATATGATAATGAATATTGACGTTATGTTAATGACCATGATGCTTCCATGTCTGTACTTCATTTTTATCGAGACCTCTCTCTCTCTCTAAGCATGTGGTCATGATTATCGATTTTGGCTTTCGCTTGAGGACAAGCGAGGTCTAAGCTTGAGGGAGTTGATACATCCATTTTGAATCAGGTTTTTATGTCGATATTTATTGCATTATAGACTGTTATTTTACTTTATGATACAATTCTTATGCCTTTTCTCTCTTATTTTGCAAGTTTCACATAAAGAGGGAGATTGCTGGTAGTTGGAATTCTGGACCGGAAAGGGCTATATCAGAGGCATTTTTCTGAACATCTCCAAATGAGCTGAAAATTGACAGAGAATTATTTTGGAATATATTAAAATTATTAGCGAAAGAAATATCAGAGGGGGACCCACCAGGCGGTCACAAGCATGGGGGCGCGCCCCCAGGGCTTGTAGTGATCCTGGCAAGCCTTCGGGGCCCATCTTCTGGTATATAACCCCATTTTCCCTAGAAAAAAAATTAGAAAAATGTTTCGGGATGAAGCGCCACTGTCTCGACACGAAACCTGGGCAGGAGCACTTTTGCTCTCCGACGGAGCGATTCTGCCGGGGAAACTTCCCTCCGGGAGGGGGAATCGAAGCTATCATCGTCACCAACGATCTTCTCATCGTGGGAGGACAAATCTTCATCAACATCTTTACCAGCACCATCTCATCTCAAACCCTAGTTCATCTCTTGTATTCAATCTTTGTCTCAAAACCTTAGATTGGTACCTGTGGGTTGCTAGTAGTGTTGATTACATAATGTAGTTGATGCTTGTTGATTTATTCGGTGGAAGATCATATGTTCAGATCCATTATGCTATTCAATACACCTCTGATATTTAACATAAATATGTTTTGTGAGTAGTTACGTTTGTTCTTGAGGATATGGGAGAAGTCTTGTCATAAGTAATCATGTGAATTTGCTATTCGTTCGGTATTTTGATGATATGTATGTTGTTGTTTCTCTTAGTGGTGTCATGTGAACGTCGACTACATGACACTTCACCATCTTTGGGCCTAAGGGAAAGCATTGTGGAGTAGTTATTAGATGATGGGTCGCTAGAGTGACAGAAGTTTAAACCCTAGTTTATGCAATATTCCGTAAGGGGCTGATTTGGATCCATATGTTTCATGCTATGGTTAGATTTATCTTAATTCTTCTTTCGTAGTTGCAGATGCTTGCGAGAGGGGGTAATCATAAGTGGGAGGCTTGTTCAAGTAAGAATAGCACCCAAGCACCGGCCCACCCACATATCAAATTATCAAAGTAACGAACACGAATCAAATAGACATGATTAAGTGACTAGATGAAATTCCCATGTGTCCTCAAGAACGCTTTGTGTATTCTAAGAGATCTTTCCGGCCTGTCCTTTGCTACCAAAAGGATTGGGCTACCTTGCTGCACCTTTGTTACCATTACTATTACTTGCTCATTACAAATTGTCTTGCTACAAAACTATCTGTTCTCGACAATTTCAGTGCCAGCAGAAAATACCTGCTGAAAACCGCTTGTCATTTCCTTCTTCTCCTCGTTGAGTTCGACACTTTTACTTATCAAAAGGACTACGATTGATCCCCTATACTTGTGGGTCATTAGTACCTTTTCCTATTTCGGATGGCTACACTCATATTCTTTTGGCTGTAGATTATGTTACCAAGTGGGTTGAAGCCTTACCGACTAAACATGCAAACGCGACTACCTCATTGAAGATGATAAAGGACATCATCTTGCCCAGATTTGGAGTTCCTCAAATTCTTATCACTGATTGTGGATCTCATTTTATACAGGGAATTTTCAGAAGGATACTCCGTAAATATGGGGTAACTCACAGAGTAGCTTTCCCATATCACCCACAAACCAGTGGTCAAGTGGAACTCTCCAACCGGGAGATAAAAACTATATTGCAGAAGACGGTGCAGAAATCCATAAAAGAATAGGCAGGTAAATTGAATGAAACACTTTGGGCATACCGCACCGCCTACAAGAATCCTATGGGGATGTCACCATATAAGATGGTGTATGGTAAGGCTTGTCATTTACCCTTAGAGCTAGAACATAAGGCTTTCTGGGCTATCAAGAATATTAATTTTAATTTTAAGGAAGCTGGAGAGAAAAGATTGCTAGATATACATGCTTTAGAAGAGCTTCGTAATAGTGCTTACTAGAGTGCCAGATTGTTCAAGGAGAAGGTTAAGATGGGGCATGATCATAAGATACTAAAACAAACTTTCACTGATGTGGACATGGTCCTCCTATTTAATTCCCGTCTAAAGTCATTTCCAGGGAAGCTCAGGTCTCGTTGGGAAGGACCCTATGAGATATAAGAGGTATATAACTCTGGTGCTGTTAGGCTAAAAGGAGGGAAAGATGGACCTTGGATTGTGAACAGGCAACGCTTGAAACTTTACCTCGCAGATGAACAAAAGGAATACCGAGAAGTGGGAGAGGTACGTTTTCTCACCCTTGAGCAACCGAAGCCCTTTGGAAGGAGAAAAAGGTATGAAATAATACCCAGCAAAACGGATGTAAATAGGAGTACAAGTTTATAAATTAGGATTTTGTTTCCTTAGTCCTGTTGAGACTTAAGTCTGAAAAGTTGGAATTTTCGTCATTAGTTGGGAGCTTTGTCACTAACCCTTCAGGAGGAGGAAGAATTTCTAAGGGAGAAGTTGATGTTGCAACCAACAGGAAGAAAGATGACATTCCAAACGACCGCATGCGCCCATTCAGGCGGTCGCATGGATGGCAGCTGGAAGTCGCGATGATTCCATAAGGAAAGATGGTGTTTCATATGGACGCCAGTGCCCGTTTGAGCGGTCGTTTGAGTTGTCCTCAGTGCAGGACAAAATCACAGAACAAACGACGGCGTATCAAACGACCACGAGCGCCCATATGGCCATTCGCATGATCTTGCCATCGCAACAGGTAGAGAGAGAGGGGGCGATTTTGGCAATGGGCCAAATGACCAGCCATACGAGCATAAGCGCCCATATGGAGGGCCTTCTTTTAGTCTGTTTTCGAGACCCCATCGCAATTTTGTTCTGATTTCTTTCTAACTAACTTTTTATCCTTGATCTCGTGATTACCTATAAGCTTAGCCTTTATAGGAGGGAAGGGGCTCGTGATTACCTGTAAGCTTATCCAATCTCATACAATTTTATCTATCTTTTTACCGGGGAGGGATTGACAACCCCTCTTACGCGTTGGGTTGCAAGTATTTGTTATTTGTATGCAAGTACCATTTACATAGTGTTGCTTGGTTCTCCTACTGGATCGATAACCTTGGTTTCATAACTAAGGGAAATACTTACCGTTGATGTGCTGCATCATCCTCTCCTCTTCAGGGAAATACCCATGCAGATACAAGCAATCAGGAAGAATTTCTGGCGCCGTTGCCGGCGAGACATCATCAACATCTATTAGGTTGCTAATCACAAATCTCATATCCTTGCAATTTACATTATTTGCCATTTGCCTCTCATTTTCATCTCCCCCACTTCACAAAAATATTTGCCTTCTTTTCGTTTGCCTTTTTTCTTGTTTGATCTCTTATTTGCTTGTGTTACCATGTGCCTTCTATTTGCTTGCATCTTCGCTTGCTAAAAATCTATTGATATGGATCCTCATCCTCTTGCTAATCTTTTTCAAAGATCCAATTATGATGAACCAATTGCAAGTGATTTGAGTCCACTAGATTATCTTTATGAAGTTTTGCTTGAGATTTGTGAATCTAAAAATTGTGATGAAGTGTTAAACAAAAAAAATTATAAAGTGATTCATGATAGCTCCTTCAATGAAAAGCATGGTTGCAATGATGTTATTATAGATTCTATAAATGTAAATTGTGCTAATAATATGCAAAGCCTCAAGCTTGGGGATGCTAATTTTGATATGTCTACTAATTATTGCAATGATCATGATTGGGGTGATGCTTCTTATGATCTTGAAAATTTATTTATGGCTCATGATGAATATGCTATTGATAATAATGCTTGCAATAATATTGAAAGTGGGTTTGGAAGAGCGTCAACTTTAGGTAAAAATAATCCCACATATTTGGAGAGTGTTCAATCGTATGAATTTTTTTATGAAAGTGGGTTTGGAGAGGTCATGACTTTAATTGATGTTAATCCCACTATCTTGGAAGATTATAAAACTTTTATGCATGTGGATCATGAAGAGAAAATTTTATATGATAGCTATATTATTGAATTTGATTATGATCCTACATGTAATTATTATGAGAGAGGAAAATATGGTTGTAGAAATTTTCATGTTATTAAATTTTTTCTCGTTATATTGAGATTGCCAATGTTTTATTCCTCTCCTTTGCATATGCTAGATGATTCTTGTCTTGATAATTTGTTTGATTATAAAATCCCTATGCATAGGAAGCATGTTAGACTTATATTTGTTTATCACATGTTTTATGATGCTCTCTTTGTGCTTCAATTTTTGTCTTCCATGTGAGCATCATAAAAATTATTATGCCTAGCTAGGGGCATAAAACGATAGCGCTTGTTGGGAGGCAACCCAATGAATAAAATAATTTTTTTCTCTTTTTCTTTCTGTTTTTGTGTTTTCACACAATTATGCCTCTGTTATAATGTGTTTTTATGTTTTAATTAGTGTTCGTGCCAAGTTAAGCCTTTGGGATAGCTTTGGGTGATAGTTGATTTAATCCTGTTGAAAATCAGAAACTTTTGCATCGAGTAGCAGAATTGTTAAAATTCACAGAAGCGACGAAAAATTCTGAATGTTTTACACAAGATTGATATACAAATTTCCGCTTTTGTCCTACATTTTCAGAATTTTTTGAGTTACAGAGGTATGAGTAAAGTTTGAGTCTTTACAGACTATTCTATTTTTGACAGATTCTATTTTCGTTGCATTGTGTGCTTATTTTGATGAATATATGGATTGTATCGAGGGGTATAAGCCATGGTAAAGTTAGAATACAGTAGGTATAATGCAATAACAAAATATGAATGGGTTTGCAACAATACTTAAAGCAAGGATTAATTTTCTTATACTAACGGATCTCACGACGGTTTTGTTAAGTTTTGTGTGATTGAAGTTTTCATGTTTTGGGTGAGATCTCGATGGATGAAGGAATAAGGAGTGAAAAGAGTCAAAGCTTGGGGATGTCCATGGCACCCCATGGTAATATTCATGGAGAACCGAGCAACTAAGCTTGGGGATGCCCCGGAAGACATCCCCTCTTTCTTCTAACAACCATCGGTAATTTTACTTAGAGCTATATTTTTATTCGTCACATATCATGAGTTTTGCTTGGAGCGTCTTGTATTATATGAGTCTTTGCTTGTTTTGATTTTTAGTTTGTCGCAATCATCCTTGCTGGACACGCCATTTTGAGAGAGCCATAATTATGCCATGATTCGTTAGAATTGCTCTATGTGCTTCACTTAAATTTTTTGAGCTATGGAATTGCTCTAGTGCTTCACTTATTTTTTTTAACACGGTGGTGCTTTATATTTTGAAGAAATATGCTCTCATGCTTTACTTAGATTATTTTGAGAGTTAGTAGAATTTTGAAGAAATTATCTCATACTTCACTTATATTATTTTGAGAGATGAATTTTTTTATGCTCATGTTCTTCACTTAAATTTGTTTGAGCTTGCCATAAGCATTGGTAATATATGAAATTAGTCCCAAAGTGATAGATATTCAAGAGGGATATAATAAAAACTTTCATGAAAGATCATTGGACAAAATAAACTTGATTCTTTGTAATAGTTTTGAGATATGATGATAGTAATATGTGAGTCATGTTGGTGAGTAATTATTCTTTGGTAACAATAATGGTGTTAAGGTTTGTGATTCCCTATGCAAGCACGAAAGTCAATAATTATGCAATGATATTACATCCTACTTGTGGTGCATTATTTGGTGTTAGTTATGCTTAATGCTCGTTTATGAGAATTTTTGCTTTTTGGTTGGTTGCTTCTCAATCTATTTGCTAGCCTTCCCTTCTACTAAGTAGAAATACTACTTGCGCTTCGAGAATCCTTAAACCCAGTTATGCCATCTGAGTCCACCATACCTACCTATATGTGGTATTTCCTTGTCATTCCAAGTCAATTTGTATGTGCCAACTCTAATTTTCAAAATGAATTTCCTTTTTGTGTGCCCGTACCGCTCATGAAGCGGCAGGGGGTGACCAATATTTTTCCATGCTAGATGTGTTATTCTCAATGTGAGTGTTTATTCACTTGTCATTGCACGAGAGTGTGGCGGTAATATGGATGCCCAGTCCCGAAATGAAAAAGAAATTACTTTATGTTGTCAAATAATAAATTCCTTGGAAAGTGTTGGTATGGAAGGCACCCGTGGATAAGGCTAGCCATGGATTGTAAAAGAATGGTGGAAAAAGGAATAAACTTTATTTTATGTTTGGGAACCGCCTATGATGTATCTAGCATGGAAAGTATTGGGAATTACTCGGTCGTTTTCGTTGACGGGAAAAGCATGCCTCTCAAAATAATTTATATCTCAATTTAAGCTTTGAGCTCTGGCACCTCTACAAATCTCTGCTTCCCTCTACAAAGGGCCTATCTATTTACTTTTATGCAATTTTTATTTTTATTTTGAGTCTCCATCTTCTCTTATAAAGCACAAACTAGGGAGCACTATGATCATACATGTGCATTGGATGTAGCTAATATTCGAGTGTGTTTCCTGAATGGATGAATGATTGAGCATGATGGGCTAGGGATAACTTTCTTTAGTGTTGATATTTTGAAAGACATGGTTGCTTGTTGATATGCTTGAGTATTGAAGTCTTCATGTCAATTATAGACTATTACTTTGAACCATCTAAAAGTCCAAATGTCCAAGCTACAAAAGAAAAGAATATGTGATGAACATGTTAGGCAGCATTCCACATCAAAAATTCTGTTTTTATCATTTACCTACTCGAGGACGAGCAGGAATTAAGCTTGGGGATGCTGATACGTCTCCAACATATCTATAATTTTTTATTGTTCCATGTTGTTATATTATCATTCTTGGATGTTTTAGATTCATTTATAGCAACTTAATATCATTTTTTGGGACTAACCTATTGACATAGTGCCCAGTGCCAGTTGCTATTTTTTGCTTGTTTTTTACTTCGCAGAATATCCATTTCAAACGGAGTCCAAACGAAGCGAAACTTTTTGGAGATTTTTTTCTACCCAAAAGACAACTTGGGAGCCAAGGAAGTGCACGAGGGAAGGCCCGTGGGGCCCACCACCCACCTGGGTGTGCCAGAGGCCCCTGGCGCGCTCAAATGGGTGGTGGGGCCCATGGAGGTCCTTTCCTCCGCCTCTCAGCTCTATAAATACCCAAATATTCCAGAAACCCAAGGGGAGTCGACGAAACACAATTCCAACCGCTGCAAGTTCCAGAACCACGAGATCCAATCCAGAGCCCTATTCCAGCACCTTGCCGGAGGGGAACACGATCACGGAGGGGTTCATCATCCTCATTGGTGCTCCTCCGATGATGCGTGAGTAGTTTACCATAGACCTACGGGTCCGTAGGCAGTAGCTAGATGGCTTCTTCTCTCTTTTTGATTCTCAATACAATGTTCTCCTCGACGTTCTTGGAGATCTATTTGATGTAATGACTTTTTGCGGTGTGTTTGTTGGGATCCGATGAATTGTGAGTTTATGATCTATTCTATCTATGAATATTATTTGAGTCTTCTTTGATTTCTTATATGCATGATTGTTATAGCCTCGTATTTATTCTCCGAAACTATGGTTTGGTTTGGCCAACTATATTGATTTTTCTTGCCATGGGAAGAGGTGCTTTCTGATGGGTTTGATCTTGCAGTGTCCTCACCAAGTGACAGAAGCGGTAGCGAGACACACATGTATTGTTGCTATTAAGGATAAAGAGATGGGGTCTATTCCTACATGAATAGATCTTGTCTACATCATTTCATCGTTCTTATTGCATTACTCCATTTCTTCATGAAGTTAATACACTAGATGCATGCTGGATAGTGATAACCCACAAGTATAGGGGATCGCAATAGTTTTCGAGGGTAGAGTATTCAACCCAAATTTATAGATTCGACACAAGGGGAGCCAAAGAATATTTGTAAGTATTAGCAGTTGAGTTGTCAATTCAACCACACCTGGAGATGAAATATCTGCAGCAAAGTGATTAGTAGCACAGTAATATGATAATTTTGATAGCAGTGGTAACAGCAGTAGTAAAGGTAACAGTGGTAGCAATGATTTTGTAGTAAGTGTAACAGTAGCAGTAGCAGTAGTAACTTAGCAAGAGCAATATGTGGGAAATTTGTAGGCATTGGATCGGTGAATTTGTTGGATGATATTCATCATATAACAGTCATAACCTAGGGCGATACAAAACTAGCTCCAGTTCATAAATATAATGTATGCTTGTATTCCGTAAATAGTCATACGTGCTTATGGAAAAGAACTTGCATGACATCTTTTGTCCTACCCTCCTGTGGCAGTGGGGTCCATAAGGAAACTAAGGGATATTAAGGCCTCCTTTTAATAGAGAACCGAAACAAAGCATTAACACATAGTGAATACATGAACTCCTCAAACTACGGTCATCACCAGAAAGTATCCCAATTAGTGTCATACTGGGGTTTACGGATCATAACACGTAATAGGTGAATATGACTTGCAAGATCAGATCTAGAACATAGATATAATGGTGAAAACATAAACGGTTCAGATCTGAAATCATAGCACCCGGGCCCTAAGTGACAAGCATTATGCATGGCAAAGTCATAACAACATCAATCTCAGAACATCGTGGATACTAGGGATCAAGCCCTAACAAAACTAACTCGATTACATGATGAATCTCATCCAACTCCTCACCGACCAGTGAGCCTACGAAGGAATTACTCACTCCCGGTGGGGAGCATCATGAAATTGGTGATGAAGGAGGGTTGGTGATGACGAAGGCCGAAGATTCCTCTCTCCGGAGCCCCGAACGGGCTCCAGATCTGGCCTCTCGATGAAGAACAGGAGATGGGGGCGGCTCCGTATCGTGAAACGTGTTGAAACTTCCTCTCCTATATTTTTCTCCGAAAATAGGATTTTATAGCATCGGAATTAGGGTCTGTGGGGCCACGAGGTGGGCACAACCCACCAGGGCCCGCCAGAGGGGGGGCGGCCTGGTGTCTTGTGTAAAGCCAGGAGCCCCCCTCTGGTGGTTCTTGGCTCCAGTATTTTTCTTTTATTGTAAAACAATTCTCCAAAAATTTTTGTTCCATTCCGAGAACTTTTATTTCTGCACAAAAACAACACCATGGTAGTTCTACTGAAAACAGCGTCAGTCCAGGTTAGTTTCATTTAAATCATGCAAATTAGAGTCCAAAACAAGAGAAAAAGCGTTAGGAAAAGTAGATACGACGGAGACGTATCAACTCCCCCAAGCTTAAACCTTTGCTTGTCCTCAAGCAATTCAGTTGATAAACTGAAAGTGATAAAGAAAAACTTTTACGAACTCTTTTGTTCTTGTTTACATAAATAAGCTTAAGTAGCACCCAGGTTTTCAGCAAAGATTATGACTAACCATGTCAACAATAACTCTTAAAAATTATATTAACTCATATCAATAGCATAAGCAACTAGCGAGCAATAATAAGATATCTCAAATGACAACACTTTGTCAAAACAACCATGATATAATATGACAATAATGGTATCTCGCTAGCCCTTTCTGAGACCACAAAACATAAATGCAGAGCACCTCCAAAGTTCAAGCAGCGACTAAACATTGTAATTCATGGTAGAAAAGATCCAGTCATGATGCATCCAACAATAACTATACACAATGCATGAGGATGACAATAGTGCTCTCAGATCTGGCGCTTATTTGAGAAGGTGATGACTCAACATAAAATTAAATAGATAGTCCCTTCACAGAGGGAAGCAGGGATTTGCAGAGGTGCCAGAGCTCAAAGTTTTAAAAACAGAGATAAATATAATTTTGGGAGGTACACCCTTCCTGTCAACGTTACGGCCAAGAGTTATCAATATCTTCCATGCTAAACACATTAGCGGCGGTTCCCAAGTGATAAAAGTAAAGGTTTATTCCCGCTCCACCAACAAACACACTCCACGGCTAGCCGAATCCACGGGTACCGTCCATACCAACATCAATCCTGGGGGAGTTTTGTTTAATTTTTTGCAATTTTTTATTTCGGGACTGGGCATCCCTATTACCACCCCTCTCGTGCAAGGACGAGTGAATAAACACTCATCATGAGAATAACCCGCTTAGCATGGAAGATACTGACCGCCCCCTGTCGCTCCATGAGCGGTCCAGGCACACAAAACAGATGTTCATTTGAAATTTTTAGAGGTGGCACATGCAAATTTACTTGGAACGGCAGGGTAATACCGCTTATAGTTAGATATGGTGGACTCATCTGGAATAACTTGGGTTTTAGGCTTTTGATGCACAAGTAGTAATCCCGCTTAGTATAGGCGAAGGCTAGCAAATAGGTTGAGAAGCGGCCAGCTAGAGAGCGAAAACGGTCATGAACATGCGTTATGCATAATTAACATTGAATAGTAGCATGAGTAGGATATGAACACCATGAACATAAATATCGTAGAGGCTATGTTGGTTTTGATTCAACTACATGCATGAACATGTTCCAAGTCAAGCCACTTGAAACATTCAGAGGAGGATGCCATATCATCATACTACATCACAATCATTTTAATTCATGTTGACATCCAAGATAAACCATTATCCACTCCTAGCTACTTAAGCATGGCATGAGAAACTATAATCTCTAATTGTCATTGCAAACATGTTTGATCATAATATGTTGAATCATGGGTACTAGGTTAAACATATTTACAAAAACAGAACAAGCTGAGTTCATACCCATTTGTCTCTGCCACAGCCAATTCATCAAATGTCATCATTATTTTCTTTCACTTACATGACTGAATGATATGAAAATAATAATAGTGCAAGAGTGCCGTGCACTAAGCTAAAATTTGCAAACATTTTATTCAAAAGGAGCAGACAAGGTAACTTGGGCTCTTTGTTAGATCAATAGTAATGCATATGAGAGCCACTCAACATTTTCATCGTGGTCTTCTCCTAGGTAAGACTCAATAAAAAGAAAAGAATTTTAGAGAAACATACTGAAATATTTTTGGTGTTTTTAGTTTTTCTTGAAGAAAGCAAATTAAAGAAGGGAAAACAAAAACTAGAAAAACTATTTACACGGGAAAGCTCCCAACAAGCAAAAAAGAAGAATCGGGAAATCTTTTTGGGTTTTCTTTTTAATACTACAACTAATTAAACTAGAAAGAAAAATCAAAAGGAAGCAAGAAATATTTTTGGGTTTTCTCAAAGTTTTTCAAACACACAAGAAGAAAGTGAGAAAATAAATCTAGCATGGATAATACAATGAAAAAGTGTGAACACCGACAACTGGAATGAAATGTGTGAACATGAATATAATGTCGGTGGAAATACGTACTCCCCCAAGCTTAGGCTTTTGGCCTAGCTTGGTAATCACCATCTGTGACCTGGGTAATAATCTGAGTGATAGCTCATGGAGGCTCTTGGTGCGACCACCTTAGCCCGTCTGGCGGCCTCGACCTTCGCATTGTGCGCGCGGGCCTCGCTCTCAAGAACATAATATCTTCTTTTGCTGTCAAAATCAAAAAGAGCAGGCACAGGCAACACAACATGCACAATGGTTTCTTTATTGAACCTCAAGTTATAAGTATAATCAGTGATTTTACCCTTAAGGAACTTATGGCATTTCATGGCATCAAAGTCTAATTACTGAGTAGGTAGGATGGGACCATCACGCAGATGTGTCACACCAACCTCTTTAGCTAAACGAGAAGCATAAATCCCGCCATAAAAGTGACCACTACCAGCGTTGTGTTGCAATCTCCGTGCAACAATCGCTCCCAGATTATAACATTTAATTTCGATCAGGGCAGTGTGTATGAGACTCAAGTCAGGGGCACATAATGTACTACAATCCTGCTTGCCCACCATGCATTTGCCATTAAAGAGTGCAAAGTAATGAATTGATGGGAAATGAATACTTTTTATTCTACCTTGTGTCACTCCTCTATCCTCACCGTAACAAAGACTAGTTAGAAATGGCTCGTACTCGGCCTTTGGTGGTTCGTCTAGCAAACCCCAAAATGGAATTTTGCAGGCACTACAAAACATCTCTAGAGGCATGGTAAATGGATGATCATAAAGACTAAATGAAACTCTAGACTCACGAGGATGAAATTTAAAGAATTTCTTAGTGAACATTTCTGTGAGGTTGAGATGCTGAATGCACTTATCTTCGATGTAGGGGCCGAGCTCGGTGTTGTGAACATATTGCTCAAATTCTTCCTTAATACCTGCACTTACCATGAAATTGTTACACGGCCATAAACATGATTTGATAGCGGCATCCTGCATTGAGCTTGCACTTGGCTCAACATAAGACCGACGTATCGAGCCACTACTCGATGATGCCTCCAAAGACCTCCTCCTCGAAGAACTCCTAAAGAATTGCATTTTCATTTGCGAACAATTTCTGGAAAAAAAAAATTGGAACACAAAATTTTGTCAACAAAACTTCACAAGATTGATACCAGCTACTCATAAGGATGCATAGAGGCTATATTAAGCATTCAAACTACTTAGAACTCTAAGAATTCAACATGCAAGCTCATCTATAGTAGCACCAAGAGTATTTAATTATTCAAAAAATAAAACACTAAAGCAAAAACTAATTTGAGCAATGGAGGAGTCACATACCAAGTAGCAATCCCCCAAAACAGTTTCGGCAATGGAGCTTCAAGCAAAGAGATCAAAATCCGCGGGTTTGAGAGCAAGAACACGAGAGAAAGAGCTATGGTGATTATTTTCTAGAGGTAGGACATGACACGGGCTAAAGAAGTAAGTGAGGGGACCCACGTGGGAACCACAATCCACCAGGGCACGCCTGGGGTTGCTGGTGCGCCTTGGTGTCTTGTGGTCAACAGGTGCACCCCCCCTCTGATGTTATTTGCACCAGAAATTCAGAAAACAGGCAAAACATGGCATTTTATTTTATTTAACTAAGAAAAATAGAAAACAAAAGTTGGGAGTAGAAGGTTGTGCTTACTAAATTCATCAACTTCATACCTCTAAAAATGATCCATTGATAAGGTTGATCAAGTCTTATTAACAACCACCTTCGATTAGCATGAAACCGAAGAACTTTCGTAAAACACTAAGTTACATCAACGGGGATATGCATGTCCCAAAAAATAAGCATTTCATATTTCTTTTTGGCAGTAGGTAGAGATAGTTGAAAACTTCCAATACTGAGTGTCGGAGATTTTTCAATAACATTAATACCATTCTCTTGGAATTGTTTCTTCAGAAAGTGCACCGTATGTTCATTACCATTGATATGAAAAGTGACCTTGCTTTTATTGCAATCAATAACAGCCCCTGCAGTATTCAAAAAGGGTCTATGAAGGATAATCGACATGTTGTCGTCCTCGGGCATCGCAAGTATAACAAAGTCTGTTAAGATAGTAACATTTGCAACAACAACGGGCACATCCTCACAAATACCGATAGGTATGGTAGTTGATTTATCAGCCATTTGCAGAGATATTTCAGTAGGTGTGAGTTTATTCAAATCAAGTCTTTTATATAAGGAGAAAGGCATAACACTAACACCAGCTCCTAAATCACACAAGCAGTTTTAACATAATTTCTTTTGATGGAGCAAGGTATAGTTGGTATTCCTGGATCTCCAAGTTTTTTAGGTACTCCATCCTTAAAAGAATAATTAGCAAGCATGGTGGAGATTTCAGCTTCCGGTATCTTTCTCCTATTAGTGATGATGCCTTTCATGTATTTTGCATAAGGGGCCATCTTTAAAATATCAGTGAAGCGAGTGCGCAAAAAGACTGGCCTAAGCATCTCAGTAAAGCGTTCAAATTCTTCATCATCTTTTTTCTTAGTTGGTTTAGGTGGAAAGGGCATGGATTTCTGAACCCATGGTTCTCTTTCTTTATCATGTTTTCTAGCAACAAAGTCTCTTTTATCATATCTTTTATTTTTAAGTTGTGGGTTATCAAGATCAACAGCTGGTTCTATTTCATCATTATCTGGTTGTTTATCATTGTCTGGTTGAGTGTCTTCATGAACATCATCATTATCTTTTTCATTATCACTAGATGAATGTTCATTACCACATTGAGTTTCAGCATCAGAAATAGAAACATCATTATTATTTTCAGGAGGTTTTTCTATTTCAGGTTCACTAGAGGTATGCAAAGTCCTATCATTTTTCTTTTTCTTCTTCTTTTTAGAAGGACTAGGTGCATCAATGTTAATTCTTTGAGAGTCTTGTTCAATTCTTTTAGGGTGTCCCTCGGGATAAAGTGGTTCATGAGTCATTCTACCTCCTCTAGTCATTACTCTAACAACATGATCATTCATATTATTGTTCATTTCACTAAGCAATTCTCTTTGAGATTTAGCAACTTGTTCTAACTGAGTTTGAACCATAGAAGCATGCTTTCCCACACTCCTAACATCATTAGTAATTCTAAATAACAAGTCACTCAAGTGAGCAATCATATCAGAGTTGTATTTCAATTGTTTCATAACATTTGCATTGAAGTGATCTTGTTTTCTAAAGTAATTGTCAAACTCATAAAGGCATTGACTAGGACGTTTATTGTCAGGGATGTCACGTTCACCAAATTTCATTAAAGAGTTTACCTCTACCACCTTTGGTGGTGGTGGTGTGTCAAGTCCATGTATTTCTTCAATAGGAGGTAAATTTTTAACATCCTCTGCTTTAATACCTTTTTCCTTCATACTTTTCTTTGCCTCTTGCATATCTTCAGGACTGAGATATAAGATACCCCTCTTCTTCATAGTGGGTTTAGGCGGTGGTTCACGAAGAGTCCAATCATCATAATTTTTCAATATATTATTCAATAATTCCTCAGCTTGTCCAACGGTTCGTTCCCTGAAAACACAACCAGCACAACTATCTAGGAAGTCCCTAGAAGCATCGGTTAGCCCATTATAGAGGATATCAAGTATTTCATTTTTCTTAAGTGGATGATCAGGCAAAACATTAAGCAATTGGAGAATCCTCCCCCAAGCTTGTGGGAGACTCTCTTCTTCAATTTGCACAAAGTTAAATATTTCCTGTAAAGCAGCTTGTTTCTTATGAGCAGGAAAATATTTTTTAGAGAAGTAATAAAGCATATCCTGGGGACTACGCACACAACCGGGAGCAAGAGTATTGTACATATCTTAGCATCACCCTTTAATGAGAACGGAAATAGTTTGAGAATATAATAGTAGCGAATCTTCTCATCATGAGCAAATAGGGTGGCTATATCATTTAACTTAGTAAGATGTGCCACAACAGTTTCAGTTTCATAGCCATGGAAAGGATCAGATTCAACCAAAGTAATTAACTCTGGGTCGACAGAGAATTCATAATCCTTATTGGTAACAGAGATAGGTGAAGTAGCAAACTTAGGATCACATTTCATCCTAGCATTCAAAGATTTTTCTTTCAGTTTGCATAGTAATTTCTTAAGATCATCTCTATCATTGCAAGCAAGAAAGTCTCTAGCTATCTCTTCATCCATAACATAACCTTGAGGTATCTTAGGCATTTCATATCTAGGAGAGCTGGGTCTAATAGGTGTTTCAAGATTTTCAGTTTCAAGTACTTCATCAGTTTCAGCATTCTCAATATCTTTAGCTCTAGCAATTTGTTCATCAAGAAATTCACCTAGTGGCACATTATCATCAAGCAAGGTACTAGCATCATCATGAGTATCATTCATAGAAGAAGTAGCATCATCAATAACTTGCGACATATCAGGATTAATAGCATGTGGTTGTGTTGCAAGTCTACTCAAAATAGAAGGTCAATCAAGTGTAGAGCTAGATGGCAGTTCCTTACCTCCCCTCGTCTAAGAGGGAAAGATCTTAGTCTTTGTATCCTTTAGATTCTTCATAATGATAAATAGATAATAATCCCAACTGACTCAACAAATATAGCTATGCTCGCCGGCAATAGCGCCAGAAAAAGGACTTGATAACCTACAAGTATAGGGGATCACAACAGTTTTCGAGGGTAGAGTATTCAACCCAAATTTATAGATTCGACACAAGGGGAGCCAAAGAATACTTGTAAGTATTAGCAGTTGAGTTGTCAATTCAACCACACCTGGAGATTAAGTATCTATAGCAAAGTGATCAGTAGCTCAGTAATATGATAATTTTAATAGCAGTGGTAACAGCAGTAGTAACGGTAACAGTGGTAGCAATGATTTTGTAGCAAGTGTAACAGTAACAGTAGCAGTAGTAACTTAGCAAGAGCAATATGTGGGAAATTCGTAGGCATTGGATTGGTGAATTCATTGGATGATATTCATCATATAACAGTCATAACCTAGGGTGATACAAAACTAGCTCCAGTTCATAAATATAATGTAGGCATGTATTCCGTAAATAGTCATACGTGCTTATGGAAAAGAACTTGCATGACATCTTTTGTCCTACCCTCCCGTGGCTGCGGGGTCCATAAGGAAACTAAGGGATATTAAGGCCTCCGTTTAATAGAGAACCGGAACAAAGCATTAACACATAGTGAATACATGAACTCCTCAAACTACGGTCATCACCAAAAAGTATCCCAATTACTGTCACACTGGGGTTTATGGATCATAACACGTAATAGGTGAATAAGACTTGCATGATCGGATCTAGAACATAGATATAATGGTGAAAACATAAACGGTTCAGATCTAAAATCATGGCACCCGGGCCCTAAGTGACAAGCATTAAGCATGGCAAAGTCATAACAACATCAATCTCAGAACATAGTGGATACTAGGCATCAAGCCCTAAAAAAACTAACTCGATTACATGATGATTCTCATCAAAATCCTCACCGACCAGTGAGCCTACGAAGGAATTACTCGCTCCCGGTGGGGAGCATCATGAAATTGGTGATGAAGGAGGGTTGGTGATGATGAAGACCGAAGATTCCTCTCTCCGGATCCCCAAACGGGCTCTAGATCTGGCCTCTCGATGAAGAACAGGAGATGGCAGCGGCTCCGTATCGTGAAACGCGATGAAACTTCCTCTTCTGTTTTTTTCTTCGAAAATAGGATTTTATAGCATAGGAATTTGGGTCTGGGGGCCACGAGGTGGGCACAACCCACCAGGGTGCGCCAGGGGGGCGCCCTAGTGTCTTCTGCCCAGCCAGGGGCCCCCCTCCAGGGGTTCTTGGCTCTAGTATTTTTCTTTTATTGTAAAAAAATTCTCAAAAAAGTTTCGTTCCATTCTGAGAACTTTTATTTCTGCACAAAAACAACACCATGGTAATTCTGCTGAAAACAGCGTCAGTCCGGGTTAGTTTCATTCAAATCATGTAAATTAGAGTCCAAAACAAGAGCAAAAGCATTAGGAAAAGTAGATACGACGGAGACGTATCAGATAGCGGTCGATGTGTGGAGTAATAGTAGTAGATGCAGGCAGGATTTGGTCTACTAATCTTGGACGTGATTCCTATATACATGATCATTGCCATGGATATTGTCATAATTATTTGCTCTTCTATCAATTGCCCAACAGTAATTTGTTTACCCACCGTATGCTATTTTCTCGAGAGAATCCACTAGTGAAATATATGGCCGCCGAGTCTATCTTTTATCATATAGTTTTCAGATCTATTATTTCAAAAACCCAAAAATACCTTGTTGTACTTTTTCTTGTTTGATCTTTTATTTGCTTGTGTTACCATGTGCCTTCTATTTGCTTGCATCTTCACTTGCTAAAAATCTATTGATATGGATCCTCATCCTCTTGCTAATCTTTTTAAAAGATCCAATTATCATGAACCAATTGCTAGTGATTTGAGTGCACTAGATTATCGTTATGAAGTTTTGCTTGAGATTTGTGAATCTAAAAATTGTGATGAAGTGTTAAACGAAAATATTTATAAAGTGATTCATGGTAGGTCCTTCAATGAAAAGCATGATTGCAATGATGTTATTATAGATTCTATAATGTAAATTGTTCTAATAATATGCAAAACCTCAAGCTTGGGGATGCTAATTTTTCTATGTCTACTACTTATTGCAATGATCATGATTGGGGTGATGCTTCTTATGATCTTGAAAATTTATTTAAGCCTCATGATGAATATGATATAGATAATAATGCTTGCAATAATATTGAAAGTGTGTTTGGAAGAGCGTCAACTTTAGGTAAAAATAATCCCACATATTTGGAGAGTGTATAATCGTATGAATTTTTTTATGAAAGTGGGTTTGGAGAGGTCATGACTTTAGTTGATGTTAACCCCACTATCATGGAAGATTATAAAACTTTTATGCATGTGGATCATGAAGAGAAAATTTTATATGATAGCTATATTATTGAATTTGATTATGATCCTACATGTAAATATTATGAGAGAGGAAAATATGGTTGTAGAAATTTTCATGTTATTAAATTTCCTCTCATTATGTTGAGATTGTCAATGTTTTATTCCTCTCCTTTGCATATGATAGATGATTCTTGTATTGATAATTTGTTTGATTATAAAATGCCTATGCATAGGAAGCATGTTAGACTTAAATTTGTTTGTCACATGTTTTAGGATGCTCTCTTTGTGCTTCAATTTTTGTCTTCCATGTGAGCATCATAAAAATTATTATGCCTAGCTAGGGGCATAAAACGATAGCGCTTGTTGGGAGGCAACCCAATGAATAAAATAATTTTTTTCTCTTTTTCTTTCTGTTTTTGTGTATTCACACAATTATGCCTCATTTATGATTCTGCTTTTATGTTTTAATTAGTGCTTGTGACAAGTTAAGCCTTTGGGATAGCTTTGGGTGATAGTTGATTTGATCCTGTTGAAAAACAGAAAATTTTGCGTCCAGTAGCAGAATTTTTAAAATTCACAGAAGCAACAAAATTTTCTGAATTTTTTACACAAGATTAAGATACAAATTTCCGATGTTGTCCTAATTTTTCAGAATTTTCGGAGTTACATAAGTATGAGAAAACTTCGAGTATTTACAGACTATTTTGTTTTTGACAGATTCTGTTTTCGTAGCATTGTGTGCTTATTTTGATGAATCTATGGATTGTATCGGGGGGTATAAGCCATGGTAAAGTTATAATACAGTAGGTATAATGCAATAACAAAATAGAAATGGTTTTTCAATAGTACTTAAAGCAAGGATTGGTTTTCTTATACTAACGGATCTCATGAAGGTTTTGTTAAGTTTTGTGTGATTGAAGTTTTCAAGTTTTGAGTGAGATCTCGATGGATGAAGGAATAAGGAGTGAAAAGAGCCTAAGCTTGGGGATGCCCATGGCACCCCAAGGTAATATTCAAGGAGAACCAAGCGACTAAGCTTGGGGATGCCCCGGAATACATCCCCTCTTTCTTCTAACAACCATCGGTAATTTTACTTGGAGTTATATTTTTATTCGTCACATATCATGAGTTTTGCTTGGAGCATCTTGTATTATATGATTCTTTGCTTTTTTTGATTTTTAGTTTGTCGCAATCATCCTTGCTGGACACGCCATTTTGAGAGAGCCATAATTATGCTATGATTTGTTAGAATTGCTCTATGTGCTTCACTTAAATGTTTTGAGCTATGGAATTGCTCTAGTACTTCACTTATATTCTTTTGAGCATGGTGGTGCTTTATATGTTGAAGAAATATGCTCTCATGCTTCACTTAGATTATTTTGAGAGTTAGTGGAATTTTGAAGAAATTCTCTCATGCTTCACTTATATTATTTTGAGAGATGAAATTTTTTATGCTCATGTTCTTCACTTAAATTTGTTTGAGCTTGCTATAAGCATTCGTAATATATGAAATTAGTCCCAAAGTGATAGATATTCAATAGGGATATAATAAAAACTTTCATGAAAGTTCATTGGACAAAATAAATTTGATTCTTTGTAATAGTTTTGAGATATGATGATAGTAATATGTGAGTCATGTTGGTGAGTAATTATGCTTTAGTAAGAATATTGGTGTTAAGGTTTGTGATTCCTTGTGCAAGCACGAAAGTCAATAATTATGCAATGAAATTACATCCTACTTGTGGTGCATTATTCGGTGTTAGTTATGCTTAATGGTCGTTTATGAGAATTTTTGCTTTTTGGTTGGTTGCTTCTCAATCTATTTGCTAGCCTTCCCTTCTACTAAGTAGAAATACTACTTGCGCTTCGAGAATCCTTAAACCCAGTTATGCCATATGAGTCCACCATACCTACCTATATGTGGTATTTCCTTGTCATTCCAAGTCAATTTGTATGTGCCAACTCTAATTTTCAAAATGAATTTCCTTTTTGTGTGCCCGTACCGCTCATGAAGCGGCAGGGGGTGACCAATATTTTTCCATGCTAGATGTGTTATTCTCAATATGAGTGTTTATTCACTTGTCATTGCACGAGAGTGTGGCGGTAATATGGATGCCCAGTCTCGAAATGAAAAAGAAATTACTTTATGTTGTCAAATAATAAATTCCTTGGAAAGTGTTGGTATGGAAGGCACCCGCGGATAAGGCTAGCCATGGATTGTAAAAGAATGGTGGAAAAAGGAATAAACTTTATTTTATGTTTGGGAACCGCCTATGATGAATCTAGCATGGAAAGTATTGGGAATTACTCGGTCGTTTTCGTTGACGGGAAAAGCATGCCTCTCAAAATAATTTATATCTCAATTTAAGCTTTGAGCTCTGGCACCTCTACAAATCTCTGCTTCCCTCTGCAAAGGGCCTATCTATTTACTTTTATGCAATTTTTATTTTTATTTTGAGTCTCCATCTTCTCTTATAAAGCACCAACTAGGGAGCACTATGATCATACTTGTGTATTGGATGTAGCTAATATTTGAGTGTGTTTCATGAATGGATCAATGATTGAGCATGATAGGCTAGGGATAACTTTCTTTAGTGTTGATATTTTGAAAGACATGGTTGCTTGTTGATATGCTTGAGTATTGAAGTCTTCATGTCAATTATAGACTATTACTTTGAACCATCTAAAAGTCCAAATGTCCATGCTACAAAAGAAAATAATACGTGATGAACATGTTAGGCAGCATTCCGCATCAAAAAATCTGTTTTTATCATTTACCTACTCGAGGATGAGCAGGAATTAAGCTTGGGGATGTTGATACGTCTCCAATGTATCTATAATTTTTTATTGTTCCATGTTGTTATATTATCATTCTTGGATGTTTTACATTCATTTTATAGCAACTTTATCTCATTTTTTAGGACTAACCTATTGACATAGTGCCCAGTGCGAGTTGCTGTTGTTTGCTTGTTTTTTACTTCGCAGAATATCCATATCAAACGGAGTCCAAATGCACCGAAACTTTTTGGAGATTTTTTTCTGCCCAGAAGAAAACTTGGGAGCCAAGGAAGTGCATGAGGGAAGGCCCGTGGGTCTCACCACCCACCTGGGCGTGCTAGAGGCCCCTGGCGCCCTGATGGGTGGTGGGGCCCATGGAGGTCCTTTCCTCCGCCTCTCAGCTCTATAAATACCCAAATATTCCAGAAACCCTAGGGGAGTCAACGAAACATAATTCCAACTGCTGCAAGTTCCAGAACCACGAGATCCAATCTAGAGCCCTATTCCGGCACCTTGCCAAAGGGGAACACGATCACGGAGGGGTTCATCATCCTCATTGGTGCTCCTCCGATGATGCGTGAGTAGTTTACCATAGACCTACGGGTCCGTAGGCAGTAGCTAGATGGCTTCTTCTCTCTTTTTGATTCTCAATACAATGTTCTCCTCGATGTTCTTGGAGATCTATTTGATGTGATGGCTTTTTGCGGTGTGTTTGTTGGGAACCGATGAATTGCGAGTTTATGATCAGTTCTATCTATGAATATTATTTGAGTCTTCTTTGATCTCTTATATGCATGATTGTTATAGCCTCATATTTCTTCTCCGAAACTTCAGTTTGGTTTGGCCAACTAGATTAATTTTTCTTGCAATGGGAAGAGGTGCTTTGTGATGGGTTCGATCTTGCGGTGTCCTCACCCAGTGACAAAAGGGGTAGCGAGGCACGCATGTATCATTGCTATTAAGGATAAAAAGATGGGGTTTATTCCTACATGAATAGATCTTGTCTACATCATGTCATCATTCTTATTGCATTACTCTGTTTCTCCATGAACTTAATACACTAGATGCATGCTGGATAGCGGTTGATGTGTGGAGTAATAGTAGTTGATGCAGGCAGGAGTCGGTCTACTAATATTGGACATGATGCCTATATACATGATCATTACCTTGGATATCGTCATTATTATTTGCTCTTCTATCAATTGCCCAACAGTAATTTGTTTACCCACCGTATGCTATTTTCTCGAGAGAAGCCACTAGTGAAATCTATGGCCCCCGGGTCTATCTTTTATCATATTGTTTTCAGATCTGTTATTCCAAAAACCCAAAAATACCTTGCTGCACTTTTTCTTAATTTATTTTATTTTGTGTTTTTGCTAGATCTATTTATCCAATCTCACACAATTTTATCTATCTTTTTACTAGCGAGGGATTGACAACCCCTCTTACGTGTTGGGTTGCAAGTATTTGTTATTTGTGTGCAGGTACCGTTTACATAGTGTTGCTTGGTTCTCCTACTGGATTAACAACCTTGGTTTCATAACTGAGGGAAATAATTACCGTTGTTGTGCTGCATCATCCTCTCCTCTTCGGGGAAATACCAACGCAGATACAAGCAATCACATCCCCTTCCCCAGCTTGGATGATGTCATGCCCTCAGGATGGGAAAGCTTGAGGAAGCTAAGCCTCCAGGAGGAGCCGTGTCCGGAGAAGAAGGACCTTGACAAGAAGGTCGAGGTGGTGGAGATCAAAGAGGAAGAACAAGTAAAAGAAGGAGATGATGATACAACTCCAGATGAGTATCCTCCTAATCCCTCTCAATTCAATAT
Organism: Thinopyrum elongatum; assembly: GCA_011799875.1. NCBI lineage: Eukaryota > Viridiplantae > Streptophyta > Magnoliopsida > Poales > Poaceae > Thinopyrum > Thinopyrum elongatum. Next base: position 411,853,120 of record CM022297.1, on the reverse strand, counting down.
ATATGGATATATTCTGTTATTTCCTCTGGGCCTCCTCAAGCTGAGTGGGGAAAGGAGCCACCAACCACAGAGGAGATGAAGGAAAAGATCAGGGAATTGGAGAAAGTTTCAAAGGCTTGTGTTAATGTGATCCAAGATGGGATTGATTCTTACTGGTTGATGAGTAAAGACTTGGAAGTAAGGGTAGATGGTATTCTTCATAATTTCGGGCATATGATTGAAGCTCTTAACAACAACACTGCACAACTTGAGTTTTTGACCCAGGTTGTAGATGATCAGCAAGGCGTGATCGAGGGGATGAAGAAGAAACTCAAAAGCATCTGCGCTGCCTTCCAAGATTCCCAGGAGTGATCATATATCGCTTAGTGCCTGGATCTCCCCGGCTTGATTTTAAGCTTGGGGGCGATTCACGTGCACTTTGTATCTTTACTTTTATGCATTTCCTTTCCAAAAGTAGATATTAGGATTTACTTTCAATAAAGTTAAACTATCATTTTTCTCTTGAATAAGGGATGATCCTTTCCGATGAGTATACGCATATCTTGATGAGTGAGACGATTATTGCTAAATTGAGAACGTACTTGATGATTTTTGTGATCTAAATAGTAGCGCATGATTACCTTTATGATGATTATAAGTCCTCCACATTGTAGTTGTTAAATTTTTGAAAGAAGATGAAATAACTATATATGCTAGTTCATTGAAGGTTTCAACTCACAAGAGGGCAAGCAAAGAAATTAAACCTCCTAAAAATTAAAAATTTCTTTGGTAAAATAAGTCTTGCCGAGATTCATGTTTGGCATGCATATCATACAAAAAGGTGAGATGAGCCTATAGCATGTGTGAATGACAGGAAACTTAATTATTTAAAGAATATAAAGCCCTGAAAAGAATAAGAGGAAGAGAATAACCACTTGCCCGGCTTAAACAACGATGAACTAGGATATGAAGTTGTTACCTATTCACAATAAAATTGAGCGACAAAATGTGGATGTCTGCATGATACTTATCATGGTTAATATGAGCTACCATTTGTTACAAATCTCTCATCTCAAATCATTCTTTTAGAATAGTGAAGGACTCATGCTTCTACATATCCATATCTCATAAACACAATGCTGACCTTGTTTTTACAACCCACGGTACTTGCTCGGGGACGAGCAAGACTTAAGCTTGGGGGAGTTGATGAATCCAATTTATGTGATGTTTTTAGTAAGTATTGTGTGCCTACGTAGTAGGTTTTGTGGAATTTTACCGCGTTCGCCCACTTCCTTTTGTTAATAATCCCTCAGGTAACATCTTTTGGATCAATTATCATTTAATGGAGAAAATCCTTAGAAATGGTGGTTGAATCACCTATTGAACGTGATGATCACTTTCCATAAAAGAATCAAGCAAGAAGGCAAAAGGAATGGATGTCGTCGCTCTTTCAGCACGAAAGACGGTGTTCCATACGACTGCAAGCGCCCGTATGAGCGGTCGTATGGCACGCCGCCGCCACCGCTGGATCAAGTATTTTCACCCTGTTGAATCGGATCGTGGATCAAACGCACAGAGACACCAGAAACTCATCCAGAAGATAGAACCCTAGCCTCAGGAGTTCATCCAGAGGAGGGATTGGCAAGGAGAAGGAGGGGATCCTTCTCACCGCAGAAGGGGACATCGTCATCACCACCGCCATCATCATCCACTACATCATCACCATCATCATCCACATCCTTATCATATGCAACATCAAGAACCCTAGTGGATCATTCGTTGTATTATTTGAATCTCTCATCCATGTATTTCATTACCATTGTCATGATGTTTGTTGCCCTCATGTGTGAGTAGACCCCAAGTTCTCGGGGATATGGATGAACCTTTGGTATGTGTAGGATCTGAAACTTTTATTGTGGATATGAGATCCTCTGTTGAATGCTTAGTTTAATAACTTCGTGAATGTTGTGAAGGGGCCCCACTCAACATTTGTGCCTTATGGCCATGAAGTATATCACTGTGGTTGTAAAGGTTTAGGACGCGGGGGTAATTCGAGGTGACAGTAAGAGCCTACCACTCCTAGCCTTTGCAATTAACCGGGGAATTACAGAGAACCCTTAGAGAGGTCGCGTCCACGGGGAAACCCTTAATTATCATGAGTTGTAACCCTCTTCGGGAGACTATGATGGTGGCATGCGTGGCATGAAGTCTACCACGAGTAGAACGTGTAATGTACGCGGCTCCGCCCAGCATAATCGTCAACAATGGCTCAAGTATCTGGTATATATTATGCTTATGCATATGTGCGTTATAAACATACCAATGGGGATTCCGGACTCCCTGAGAGCGCTCCTTTTATATTGTTGTTTCACTAGTCATCACAATCCTCGCACTTCATTTACCTTTTATGTTATCTAGTTACAAGTTACAAATGCTAGTCAACAATCCTTTTTATCCGCCCTCACTATGTTTAAGTCTGCAATGGTTTGTTGGCACAAAAATACATAGTTCTCTACAAGTGGCAAAAGTCTGATTCCTGCACTCCCTATGGGATCGATACTCTTACTTAGAAAAGGCTACAACTAAACCATGTTCACTTGCAGGCCATCAAGTATCATACTCACTTCTTATTGTACGATGGACTTTGGGGTTGCTCAAATGTCATCTCTAACACAGTGATCATAACAACAGCTTACAACTACATCAGAAAGTTTGACAAGGAACTAGATAGCTCAAGACTTGGATTTGCTCCTCCGACGATGGAGAGATATTCTTAGGCCCACTCGGTGTGACGGCATCCATCATTGTCTAGCCTGACATAGGTAACTAGGTCACAGGGATGCCGAAACATGTCAACGAGAAAGAAGAACAAAACCGGTAACAAGGAGACCGGTATAGTGAGCATGAGAATGTCTCAAGAGGATACCAATATATCTCACCTCGGGTTTTGTTAAGTATCGCGAAGAAAAGTGAATAGCACATGATAACCAAAGGTTCAGTTGAATAGCATTCGTGTATTCATAGGGATCAATATGGATGTCCATGGTTCCAATATTGGTCATTGAACGAAAGGGGTTTTGTTCATCTCTATGTTTTACCGAACCTAAAGGGTCACAAGCTTAAGCGAATCACGATCTGCTGAGTGTTATTGATGTAAGAGTTATGAGAAAATATTTATGAAATAGTTTGATTAATATTAGAAATAGTTTTGAGAGAAAGAATGTCAAGATTATACATGGAAACTCAAATTTGACTTGTATTTCTCAACATCTTATCATAAACCAACCCAAGGTGGACCAAGAAAAACAACATGGACTTTATACTTTGTACACACACCTTTCTTACACAACACTCAAGCAGAAGTTCTCAGATTTTATCACTTATTGTAAAAAGAGAATAATGATGGAGGTTGGTGAGAAAAATAAAATAAAAATAGTCTCTCATAAATGCATCTAAATCATTAGGCAGTTTTAAGGCCTAATCATCAATGTTAATGCAAGTAGTTATTGCGATGCAACAAATGCACTAGAGATATGAATGTATAAAAGTTCTCTTATGGACTAGTGTGGTATGCATCCAACTTTCTTGTTCAGGAAGGCCTAGAGCATATGATAAAACTCATCATCGGAATATACTAGCAGAGTACCTTTTTTACCTTTTCTTTTTTGACACCTTCATGCCGTGTCTTTTATTTGATCTCTCAAGGGAAGAAGAAACACTCTATAATGATGAACAATACACTTTTTGTATTTATCCATAACTCAACTCAACTAATCAATATGATGAAAATGATGTGGGAATTATATATGAAGCAACATTGTACTAGGGTGTGCAATGAGCTGTCGTGGGAGGGGAATGAGTAGGTCAATTCGAGGAGGAATTTCCTTTTGGTGAAGCTAGCACTGATTTTACTCGTGTCCACAACAACATTTGAGATGACAATTTTAGAATGAAATATATGAAGTCCGGTTTGTGCAAGAATATGCGATGATTTCTTGTACCATTTTCTCATTACTTATGTTGAAACTTATGTATTGCAGTGTCTTAGTACCCATGATATTATGCATGCATATTAAGAAAGGCATGATCACAAATAACTACTACCGTAGATTTGTTCACAAAAAATTATAATCTTCTTTCCCTATTTATTGTCTACAAAGTTAATTTTTTGAATTTTTCACCCAGGGGATCCACACCTAAATTGCATTTCAAAGGTCGTGCTTAACACGAAGAAAGGAAATCGTGAGTGGCACAAATCGCTTGAGAATACCAAATCTTCCACATGATTGTGGCACCCCGGCTCATAGAACCGGAATGCCAGTGTTCCCAGCCCAGAGACCATTGTCTTCTGGAAACACTCAACATCTTGGCAGTAGAAACATAGCTGACTTTATTGATAATAAAGAGTACAAGCTTACAAGATCCTCGAGGCCAGAGCACAACAAGTGCTATACAGTATGTACATTATTTATCAAACATGATGGGCCTCGGCATAACTTAGCGATACTACAGCGGAAGGCTAAAGCGTAGCGGAATATGGCAGCAACTCCATCCACAGGGACACTGCTGTGGACACATCCTAGGCATTATAACACGAACCTCCAAGACCTGCGTCTCAGTCTTCTCCTGCATCTGGCATGATACGCCAGGTGAGTACTTTGAATGTACTCGCACGCACATGACAACCAAATAATGCAGCAAGTAATAGCATGGCAATAAACATGTTGGGTCTTAATTGCTGAGATCACGATCATCAACTTACTCATATCCGGGTTGCTTCACAACCCACGGAGTACTCCACCTCACTGAGTACTTCCACACGTAAGACAAGTTCTTTCATCAGTATCCTTATAACGGTTGATCTCCTACAGAGGTCTGGACGGGCTGTCCAATTCCGTGGACACGGCTATTCGAATAGATTTAACACTCTGTAGAGGTTGTACACTTTACCCACACCACGGAACTCATGGCCTCGTGCTCCCATTCGGGTGGACCAACGACGTTCCGACGAAACCTGTCTGACCCGTGACTCTTCCATCGTACCACCGGCCATCACACTCCCTCTTGGAGTCAAGCCCTGGGTGGCCCCGTGTCCTCAAGACACCTGCCACCGTCGTAGCCAAACTAACTGTGGGACGCCGGCAAATAACTCAACTGGGCTCACAGAGTTATCGTCATCTACCTGATCAGGGTAGCACGCACGCATAACCCTCCCTCTTTGGAGGTACCGGTGAAAGAGCACGTAGCCAGCCCAAGTCAAGGCCGTCCCATACCGGCAAATGTGGCTGCACGTTTTAACCCGGACAGGTGACTCTCGATCAACCAACTAAGTTTCATTAAGTATTCAGCAGGTTATCAACTCATGTTAACTTAGTTGGTCATCTTAGTCATTTATTAATTTACTTGGAATTATTTGGGGTTAAATTTAATGTGCAAAATGAATATGAAAATGCAATGCCATGACATGCTTCAAAACATGGTTATCCTGGCTTGCCTTGATCAGTTGGGTGGTCCAGAAACTCTTGACCTTCAAATCCACAAGTTTCTCCCTCTGAAAATATTTTAAAATAGTAAAAGAAAATGTCACATAACACTATTTCAATCACCAGCAATTCTGTGAGTGGGATAAAAATATGAAACTTGGTGGAAAAATAAAGAATTCCATTATGAACACAATGCAAAAAGAATCAGGTCATTTGGACCTTTCTATTAAAAGATATAAGCAGTCAAAGTTACTGGTCAAAGCTGAAAATAAAACCAAAAATAGAAAAACTCACAGCGGGCCACGTCGAAGGCGTAAAGGCCGAATGCGCCTTCACTTACCCCTTCGCGCGCGTGTGTTGAGTCGCTGACAGCGGGGCCCGCTCGGTTTAAATAGAGGAGGGAGAGAGAGGAACAGAGAGGGGCGGAGCTCCGGCGGTGCTCACCGGCGATAGGGACGGCGGCTGGGCTCGAGAAGGACGGGGATGGATCGAGCATCGAACGGCGGTTCTCCTTGTACCCGCAGCTTGGTCAGAGGTGGACGGATGACGTCGCCCCCTTTGTCTCCGGCGGCGGCAGCTTTCGGCACTCGCCGGCGATGGCGGTTCCGGCAGCTATTCGACCGGGCGGCGGCTCTGGGAGCACCAGTGGAACGATCTGATCACGATGGAGGGCTCGAGTGGAGCGGAGGTGGACTGGAGCGAGCTGGAGGAGGAGAGGGGATCGCGGCAGAGCTCCGGTCGAGCTCGAGGCCGGAGGCCTCAGTGCCTCGGGTTCTTGCTGCTGGAAGATGCTATGGAGGGGGAGGAGTGGGTTGAAGAGCTCGGAGAGCCCGGGTGGGGCTTTTTATAGGCGGAAGGAGGGCGCGGTGATCTCTCCCGAAGCTCGTCGGAGCGGGCCATGGCGACGGCGCTCGTACGCCCTGCTGGCTGGCTCGACGTGGGTGAGAGGATGGGTGAGGGCAGGGGCATTCAATGCCGAAGCGACGAGGCGGGGGCTAGGCGACGCGCCGCACGGCCACTGTGCTTCCACGGGCAGAACAGGGCGGCGGAGACGCGGCGGCCGTCCAGGGCATCTCCGGCGCAGGTGAGGGCTCCAGCTGGTCCACGCGTCCACGGGGAAGGTAGTCGGCACGTCTGGACAGCGCCGCTCTGCGCGAGTCGTCGTTTCGGACATGACCCGAGCCTGGGCGCGTCATAGAGCGCGGCGACAGCATGCCACGCCCGTGCTCACCACGCCAGGACATGTCCCGTGGCCACGTTGGCCTGGCCAAAGTTGTCTGAGGCGTCGTCCCTCGAAGGATCATGTCACCTGTGCACTTGGTTTGGCTAGAAGTGGTCTGAGAAGAGAGGTTTCATCAACAACAGTTGCTGACAGAAATGTTGGGGAGGTTCTGGAGGAGAGGAGAGGATGGGATGAGGCCAAGAGAGTTGTCTGGTGTGTTCCTGGTCGAATGATCTACAAGCTGACCAAGTTTGAGCTCATTTGGTTGAAGTTTGAGGGTAGCTCATGTGAAATGCACAAAACTAGCCTGAATCTTCAAATGGAAGTACTGATCACATGATAATTCTTGGAGAGCTGAAAATTTGTGGAGAGTGCTCATTTGGTGTTGTCTCATTGCTGTAAAAATTTGGTAGCAATTGGACAAACCAAAAATGCACTTCCTTCACAATGGCTGGTTCTGGACAGAGAGGAAAAAGGATTTTTAAGCAAAACATTTGAACATGACCAAGGAATGTTTTTGAAGATTTGGTGGAGATATGATCCAAGAGATTTTTAGGAATTAATTGAGAAGTTTAGGAGCATCAAAACTATAGGTTGCTTCACAACCTATGCCAATGCCCTAATTTCCCAATTAAAAGAAAAGAGCTTTTGAAAATAATTTGAATGGAAATTTGAGTACTTGAGGTTCCTGGCAAGACATTTGCAAGATGATGAGGCTAGGAACCACTTGACAAAGATTCAAAAATGACCAAGTCCATGTGAAAGAATTTGAAATCCATTCAAATTCAAATAAAGTCAAGTCAAGTTTTGAAAAGAAAAAGTTGGCAAAAATCAGGGTGTCACAATGATTGTGAGTGGCACAAATGATTTGAGAGAGGATGGCAGCTGTGGTGTGAGAGAAGATGCCCAAAGTGAGCCAATGGGCTGGTAGTTAGGCGCAATGTTGAGCTTTTGCGAGATCCTGTGCTCAAAACTGCATCGGAGGAAAAAGGTGGCCCCTAGGTTATTGGATGTTCCAAAGGGGGCACAATTCATCATTGATGATCATTTTCTTCTGAAGGTTTTTGCATGTGTTGATGAGATCAATATGCACTACCTAGCCAAAGATTTTGATTCGGGATGGTAATGTGGCATCCCAAATGTTGGATAGCTCAGGGATGATCACCTGACCAGCCAATGCCACATAGGCCCCCCTTGTGGTGAAGAGCCCGCCCCCAAGGAGTGAACAAATTTCAGTCGCATCCTATAGATTCAACTGCTACAAAATAAGATGAAAGGAGCACACTTCTATAGCTGAAACCACAGTTATCCGCTTAGGAAAGGATTGGTCGATCACCTCATGGAATATAGTGGCCTTGAATGCATTGGCTTTTAGGTGGTCTGAGAAAAGTCTGGGGAAAGCAGCGGCAAGAGGTTCCTGGAGCAGCCATTGATCTAACCAAAAGAAGGTTGAGCATCCATTGTTGACTTTGCATTATGTGATCTGCCTAAGCATGTCAACGTTTCTATGAACTATCCTAGCTAGTTAGGAGGCATATTCACTGAGCTAACGGGATAGGGAGATTGGTGCATGATCCAGTCTTTCCATGACAGGGGTAGTGCATGTAAGAATTTGTAGAAAATTTTCAGCAAAAGGCATATATTTTGCACATGTATGCTTTTAACGACAAGACCACCAACATTTTTGGGCGTCCAAACTCTATTTGACGCTACAATGCATTTTTCTCCTGAGCATGAATCATTATCTGATCATAAAAAAATCGTCTGTTTTTGTCAAGTTGTTCAATGATTAGCTTAGGAAGATTAAACACCCCCACGAGATAAAAGGGGAGGTTATCTCGGACTAAAAAAATAAGGACTAGTTTCCTCCATTGGTGAGTAGCAGCGCAATCCAGCCAGAGAGATGTCGGTTGAAGTTATCTATAAGTGGTTGATAAGAAGAGGGGGTGATTTGTGTGGCGAGAGTGGCAGGCGAAGGTGTGTCTAGGGAAAGGACGCAGTAGTTGTTCATAAATCAGCTGCGAGGGTTGACGCACCATCATGCGTGAGGTTTAGAGGGATAAACATTGTTCTTTTGGAAGTTGACCTAAAGGCCGATAGCCGTAGCATAGTCGTCGTGGATTTTCCTGAGAGAGGAAGCTGAGGTGAGAGAGGAACGAAGAACAATCAATGTATCATCAGCATACCAGAGGATATTGGAGGGTAGGTTTTTCTTGAGTGGTGGGTGCACGAGAGGAGGCTGTTTAGCGATCAAGAATTGTAGTAAGTCTGCCACAATTATGAATATATAAGGAGAAAGCAGACCACCCTGTCTGAGCCCGAGTTTGCAATTAATCCACGACCATGGGCACCAATCAAGTAGAACCACAGTTTTGCCAGTATGAAGAAGTTTTTCGATCCAGGTGCACCACCTTGAAGAAAATTCGTGGTGTTGTAAAATTTCGAGAAGAGAGGGCCATGCAATAGAGTCAAAAGCTTTTTGAAAATCGAATTTGATAACTAGAATAGGCACCCTAGCTTGACATTGCAAGGTTTTGATCATGACATCGTCAGTGAAGCCAATGCATTGTTTTTCAGGAGGGAACAACTAATGTATTGATCATTAACTTTTTTTTACAAGATAACATTTTGGTCTAGATCCAAACACACCCTTCACCCAAGTATTGCCCATGATCAACGGCATCACAGAGTAATTGCACACTTCACATTACCTTCTAGACGCACTGTTTAATTCGATCGCTTGCTTACACAGTCGAACGTTAGCTTGTCGATCACCTGCAATTTTGTTTGATCGGGCACCCTGTAACACCCCATGTCATTAGCCACAGTAATCACTTTTGATAATGACAAGTCAGCATGATTAACAGTGCCTAATCATCATTTGCATCATAATGCATTTCAACTCCTAACTCAAATTCAAATTAAATTAAAGTGGAAAATAAAAGTTGTTCAAACACAGAAACTAAAATGTTCAATAAATAACAAATATTCCAGAGACTATTCTAAAATTGTAACCAGCAATTAATAAATAAATTAGGTGGCTCTAACATTACCAAAACAGCAAGGATTAATACATTTTATTTAACACAAAATTTGTGTGAACTCCATTTGTCTCCAAACCAATTTTTGGTAGTTGTAGATATTACATAGCATCTAATGGGCTAGGTCACTAATTTGATAAAAGTCAATTGGTGGCCTAACTATTTGCAAAAAATAGAAAACAGAAAAGAAAAGACAAAACATAAATAAAACTAAAATAAAAAGAAAACCCCCAGGCCAACTGGGCCTAGCCCAGCTGGCCTCGGCCCACCAGGCCAGCCCACACCCTCCCCGAGCCTATACCCCCCGGGGGGGCACCGAAACCCTAGCCCACCCCCACTTCCCCCCTCGCTCGCTCCCCCCCCCTCCCCCGATCCAATTCTGGCTCGGGATAGGGCCGACGCCGACGCCCGCCGCTCGCCGCCTCGTCCACCTCGCCGGACCGTGCCGCTCGCCTCCTCGCCGAACTGCCTCCTTGACCCCGTCGTTGACCGCGTCCTCGTCCTCCTCCTTGACCCCCACTGCCACCCCCCTACAGCTCGCGGTGAGCTGCCGCGCCGGTCGCGTCTACCCTCTCCCCCTCCCCTCTGCTCCCGTACTCCGCCGCGATCGTCGTGCGCACCGCGTGACCCGGCCACGCCCGATGCGCGCGCCCCGCGCTCCCGCCTCGCTCGCCCGCAGCCCGAGCCGCCCTCGGCCTCCTCTCGCGCACCGCGCTCGCCAGCGCCTCTCCTCGCCCGCGCGCCTCGCCGCTGCGCTGCTGCTCGCCCACGGCCACCCACGGCCACCCCGCCGTGCCCGCCACCGCTCCGCCCTGCCTGGCCTCGCCGGCGCCCCCGCAGCCGACGGCCACGGCCTCACCCTACTTGTGCGTGCCCGCATCGGCGCCCCACGTGCGCCCCCCTTGCTCGCCGCAGGCCGTGGCCCCTTCGCTCGCACCCGTGCGCTCCACCACCGCGCCCGGCCGCCCTTGCCCCGCCCGCGCTCGCCTCCCGCCCATGCGCGGCACCGCACACGCCGGCGCTCGTCGCCGCCTCGCCTGGGCTCGCCCCTGGCCGACGCGCACGCGACCGCGCGCCCGCTGTGGCCACATGGGCCACTGACGGCCGGCCCCCACCCCCCCTGTGCCACTGACCGAACGGGCCGAGCCCACAGAACGATTAAAAAAAAGAAAATGAAATTAGTAAAAATAATTAATAATTAATTAGTCAATTAATTAATTTAATTAATCATGTTTAATTAATCTAATTAATTAGTTAGTTTAATTAAACAATAATTAGATTAGCTAAATCCTAATTAGACTAAACAGACACTGACAGGTGGGACCCACATGTCAGTTTGACCCAGTCAACGCCCTATTGACTGCTGACATCATGCTGATGTCATGATGATGTCAGCATACACTGTTTTGGATAATGTTGGATTAAATAAATAATTAAATTCCATAAAATCAATTCAAACTTTAGAAAATCATATGAATTAAACCGTAACTCCGATGAAAATAATTTATACATGAAAGTTGATCACAACGACGATACGAATCTGAATACGTGGTCCGTTCATCTGTCAGATGCCCCTAGCTAGATGAACATGGAACTTTTAGACCGATTTCGATAAATGAACAGCGCCCAACTTTAATTAAATAAATCCGGATAAATTCCTAAATTAACTAAATCATTTAGTTAGGCAGTAGAACACCCCGGCATATCATTTAGTCATGTCATGCATATTGTTTGCCTTTTTGCCGTGAATTTATTGTTTCTCTCCCCCTCCTTCTCTCTCTCGATAGACGCCGAGACCGACGACGTTGCAGTCGGGTACGACTACGCTACAGACGAGCAGCCCGTTGACGATCCCTCTCTCTTGCCAGAGCAACCAGGCAAGCCCCCCCCCCCCTTGAGCATCTAGATATCGCCCATTCCATTTCTCCTGCATGCATTAGATTTAGCTACTGTTAATGTTTGTTCCTATTTGATGCATAGCCTGCTTGTAAAAAGTTTATTGTTACCTACCTTCCTATGTTAAATTGCTTAGTATAGGTTGGTAGTGAACCATCAGTGACCCCCACCACCTTACCCTTGTTGCCCCTGCTTGATCGTCGACGACTCGATCAATGTGATCGTCGACCAGAGACCGACACATCACCTCACCCCCCCTCCCCCCCTTAGTGAGACTCTGCATAGTTACTATCGAGTGCCGAGGGTGATACCTCGTAACGCACTCCCGATGAATACTCTGCAGTGTAGCTGTTCGGTCGTGGTCATCGAGGGTGATTCCTCCTTCTCCACTTCCGATACGACTCTGTCGTGCAACCCCTTAGTGTGAACCTCGAGGGTGATGCCTCATACGTTCACCCTGATGATTTCATCGAGTGGAATCCGCCGAGGGTGATTCCTCGGGGTTTTCCCCCCTTGATGTTATGACCACACGGTTACTTTGTCCTTTGTTACAGGCGGGTCGACCCTGATGGGTACCCGCAGGGGATCTATGTTATCGGGTGTGCCGGAAGTGCACTCGAGTGTGATATTGTGGCGGAGCTTCAGAAACTCTGATCGTCTCCGCGTGTTACTAAATCAGCCTATTGGATTTGGGTATTTGATCTGAGTGGGTCGACGTGCCCTATACGCACTACCACCACGCGGGATTATGGTTTATGGGGCCCTCTACATCGTACGTTTCTCCCGAAAGCTCTTCAGACATCACGGTTCACCGTGCGGGCTGATTGTTGGGATTGGGCTGGATACTTCACTGACAAGTTCAGTGTCGCGCCTGCACCCTGGCCAGTCTCGCAACGCGCAGGGTGCCCAGGGCGATGGCCCAAGACCTCTGGGTGCATAGGTTAGTCCGGCGTGCTAACCTCTCTGCTGAGCCTAGGTTAGTCCGGCGTGCTAACCTCTTTGAAGAAATTCATAAGAAAGCTTCTCATGATCAGATAAGAGAGTGTTATGATGACCTTGAAGGTTGTCAAACCTAGTCTGAAGTCTCTGAAGATTTTCAGTCAAGGTTTTAGTGCGATCCATTTCTTCACCCAACATATCATCACTTTTATCTAGCATGTTTTGAACCTTTTCAAAAGCCCTTTGTTGTTTCACAGCAATCTTAGCAAGTTTAGAATAGCTGGGTTTAAAATCATCATCAGATTCATTATCACTAGACTCGGATGAGGAACATTCGGTTACCTTGGCACCCTTTGCCATGAAGCAATAGGTGGGAGCGTAGTCATCGTTGTCTTCGTCAGCCTTGTTGGTAAAGCCATTTTCCTCAGTGTTGAAGATGGACTTGCTAACATAAGCAGTAGCGAGGGCTAGGCTCGCCACACCAGAGTCTGACTCCTCAGATGCCTCCTCTTCCTCATGTTCCTCAGATTCAGTTTCAGAGTCCATTTCCTTGCCAATGAATGCCCGAGCCTTCTTGGAGCTGCTCTTCTTGTGAGACGAAGACTTTGAGGATTTTGATGATGAAGATTTTGAGGATTTCTTCTTTTTCTTCGCATCATCAGAACTGTAATCCTTGTATTTCTTCTTCTTTGATTCCTTTTCCCACTGAGGACAATCTTGAATGTAGTGACCAGGTTTCTTGCATTTATGGCAAGTTCTCTTCTTGTAATCACGGGATGAGGAATCTGATTTCATGTCATCACCTCTTGAGGATTTTCCAAATCGGCCACGTCTAGAGAACTTCCGGAATTTCCTCACGAGCATTGCTAGCTCCTGACTCAGTTCTTCAGGATCACCAAGGCTGCTACCAGAATCTTCATCTTCAGATTCAGAGACTGCCTTGGCTTTCAGTGCACGAGATCTACCATAGCTCGGCCCGTAGAGATCTCTCTTCTCAGCTAGTTGGAGTTCATGAGTATTTAGCCTCTCGAGGATATCAGCAGGATCAAGTGACTTGTAGTCACCACGTTCTTGAATCATCAGTGCCAGTGTATCGAATGAAGAATCGAGTGACCTCAGCAATTTCTTCACCACCTCATGGTCGGTGATGTCAGTGGCACCCAGTGCTTGAAGCTCGTTTGAAATGTCAGTGAGGCGATCAAAGGTTTGCTGAACATTTTCGTTGTCGAGTCTTTTGAAGCGGTTGAAGAGATTGCGAAGAACGTCAACTCGAGAGTCACGTTGAGTTGAGACTCCTTCGTTGACCTTGGACAGCCTATCCCAGATAAGCTTAGCTGTCTCCAAAGCACTCACTCTGCCATACTGCCCTTTGCTCAGATGGCCACATATGATATTCTTCGCTTGAGAGTCGAGTTGCTTGAATCTCTTCACATCAGCAGCGTTTACGGAAGGAGTGACAGAGGGAACACCCTTTTCCACAACATACCAGAGATCGTTGTCAATTGCCTCAAGATGCATGCGCATCTTGTTCTTCCAGTAGGGGTAGTCCGTCCCATCGAAGGTAGGACACCCAGCTGAGACCTTGATCATGCCTGCAGTCAACATAACTAAAACTCCAGGTGGTTAAACCAAAATCACACAGAACAAGGGAGTACCTTGCTCTGATACCAATTGAAAGTGCGTTATATCGACTAGAGGGGGGGTGAATAGGCGATTTTTACAAATTCGTCACTGAGGAATTTCAAGGTGAGGAAATTCCTAAGCGACGAACTACTTAGCAGCGGAATGAGTACTCAGATGCAAGCATAACAGAGCAGTAGCACAGTCATCATGATGAAATGAAAACAAGCACAAAGTACGAGTAGCGTAAACACAGGATAAGCAGGCTGAAGACAAACTGACTGAAGAATTTGAACTGAGGAAATTGAGAAAGTCTTCAGACAAAGTCTTCAAACAGTAATGATCAAATACATAGCAAGTATGCGAGGAAATGAAAGGGTTGAGGAAATAGAACCAGTAGCTCGGTGAAGACACTGATTTGGTAGACCAGTTCCAACTGCTGTGACAGTTGTACGTCTGGTTGGAGCGGCTAGGTATTTAAACCTGAGGACACACAGTCCCGGACACCCAGTCCTGAACACACAGTCCAGGACACCTAGTCCTCACCGTATTCTCCTTGAGCTAAGGTCACACAGACCTCACCCAACCACTCGTGGTAAGTCTTCAGGTGACTTCCAAACCTTCACATACTCGGTCACTCGGCAATCCACAATTTCCTCTTGGATGCTCTAGACCATGACGCCTAACCGTCTGGAGGATGCACAGTCCTCAAAGGTAACAAGCGTCGGTTCCACACAGGAACAATCTCTTCAGTGATGCTCAATCACTTTGGGTTTGTAGGTGTTTGGGTTTTTGGGTTTTTGGGTTTTTCCTCACTTGATGATTTTCGCTCAAAGTCCTCGGAGGATGGGATGCTCTAAATGACAAGTGTCAATCTATTTCTTGGAGCAGCCAACCAGCTAGTGGTTGAAGGGGGCGGCTATTTATAGCCTAGGGAGCAGCCCGACATGATAAGACATAAATGCCCTTCAATGATATGACCGTTAGGTGGGTAGATATTTGGACAGCTGGCGCGTAGCACAGCAACGGTCGGAAATTTGAGTATCAAATTCCTCAGGGCTATCATGTTCCTCACTTGTAGGCAATCCGCACTGGCGAATTCCTAACTCCTCAGTCAGAACAAATTCCTCAGAGAACAGAAGAACTTCGTCTCTGTCACTGAAGAACTTGACTAAACTGTATGAGATTTCCAATGGCTTCACTCGAAAGGATTGGGTAGGTGTAGGATTTTGAGTTGAGCATCACTTGGAAAATTTTCCTTAGTTTTACCTCGACCCCCTTTAACAGTACGGTGTTTCCTATGACTCAAGAAGAAGAAAATGAAACTACGAAAACAAAAGTCTTCACGCTTCATAATCCTCGCATGAATATCAAGTCTTCAGGGTCACACCAATTTCTTCACTTTCAAAGTCTTCAAGAAAACCAAAGTCTTCAGTTGAAGACATTCATTTTTAGGGGTCGACATTCATCATAAATAACAAACTCCTCATAGACTTATAGACCTGTGTACACTCACAAACACATTAGACCCTTAACCTATAAGTCTTCAATACACCAAAATCACTAAGGGGCACTAGATGCACTTACAATCTCCCCCTTTTTGGTGATTGATGACAATATAGGTTAAGTTTTCAACGGGGATAAACATATGAAGTGTAAATACTAATATTGAGGAATTTGATTGCAAGATATAGAGGAACTCCCCCTGAAGTTGTGCATATTTGAAGAATTTGCTTTGAAATAGCAAATGCACATTGTTGAGTAATATCATGGAGATCTCCTCCTATATCTTGAAATTCATACACGCATTTGTATGATATGAAGAATTTGAAATGCATGATGAAATATGGTGTCTGACGGAATTTAGCATGCGTGCATTAAGGTACTTGAGGAAATAAGCATGCAGAAAGCAGTTCAAAAGTATCAGACCACCATAGGACTTAAGTTTACAACTCATCAGAGCAAACACCTCAGAAGAGCAAGAGTTGAAACTTAACAGAAATATAGCCCATATATAAGACCCGCTTGAAGACTAAACTCAAATTTCTCCCCCTTTGTCATCGAATGACCAAAAGGGACGAAAAATGAGGACTAACGCCCCTGAAGAATATCATCATGATGTCGATGGAGGAGCGCCAGCATTGTTGGGGTCGACTGTTGAGGTAGGGCCTGCCGCAGTGTCGTTCAAGTCTTCAGCTTCATCCGTCTCGCGCGATGAAGAATATGAACTGGCAACAAGCTGAGGAACTTTGACTTTCTTGAATTTCTTCGAAGGTGGCTGGGACCAGTCAAAGTCCTGTTGGAAGCCCATCTCCTTGAGTTCTTCAGCACTATGAAGATTAGATAGAATCGCCCAAGTGCGGTCAAAGACTTCATGCAAGTAGTAGTGATTCTTCTTCACAGTATTTTGAGTGACTGTCATGTTCTGAAGAATTGCACCAAACTGACGCTTGACCCACTTGTGATTTCGATCAACTTTCTGATGAAGACTAAGGAGAAGTTCACGATCAGTCATCACACGCGGAGCTGTGGCTTGAGGATGATGTTCTGAAGCTTTGGCGGCAGAATCTTGAGTTGCAGAGTCATCATTGGTGGAATAGGAAGTAGCTTTGCGAAACTGTCCATCCAATGGACGAGTACCTTCATCAAAAACAGCAGCCTTGCCCTTCTCGTCAGCTGAGGAAATAGTCCGTTTGAGGACTTCGATAGGGGGCAAATAGCTGAGATGATTTTGAAAGTCAGCCATGTAATGAATTGAAGACCTTGATCTGATGAATCTCATGATCCAGGGAGCATAAGGCTTCAACTCAAAAGGTGACAGTGCAGCATTAGCCAAAGTCCTCATGAAGAAATCGTGGTAGTTGATAGGAATACCGTGAATGATATTGAACAGCAGATTCTTCATAATGCCAACAACTTCTTCATCATCAGAGTTGTGGCCCTTGATTAGACTGAGGGTTTTGGTCAAGATGCGATAAACTGTCCTTGGCACATAGAGCAATTCCTTGACGAGGAATTTGGTCCTTGGAGCTTGGCGTGGCTTCAAAGGCTTCATCAGCACTTGCATCAGATGATCAGACAATTCAGGTTCAACATAGAGAAGCCTTGCACCTTCAGTGGGAGGACAGACTGGAACGGCATGAAGCAATTCAGAGGCCGGTGCTTTGAAATGAGTATTGTCGGTCATCTAGTCCAATACCCATGAATTGACATAATCAACATTTCCAGTAATGTGCAGCGTGGCGAAGAATTGAAGAATGAGTTCTTCATTCCAATCGCAGATGTCGGTGCAGAAATTGAGTAACCCAGCGTCATGAAGAACACTGAGGACTGGTGTGAAGCAGGGCAGCGATTCCATATCTACATGAGGAATTTGCTCATGATCAAAGATCTTATCCTTATCAACCAACAATGAGGAGTAGAAGTTCATCTGGCTTGCAGTCCAGAAGCGCTTGCGACGAAGACGAGCAGAGTCATAGGGATTGTAGTCAGTGAAGAATATGTGCTCATTGAAGAAATCCTCAGCATTAAACTTCTGCTTCTTGGAGTGAGGGTTCTGTGGCTTGGGCTGAAGATTAACAGTTGAAGAATTGTACAGCCTCTTGAGGTGTAGCCACTTGAGCCACTGTGAGGAATTTCAGCACAAGCCCTTGGCCTTATTTCTTCAGACATATGTACATCAGCGCTAGTGACTGGAACTTCTTCAGGAATAGAGTGAAGTGAAGCTTGAGTTCATCAGAGCCCGTATGAATTTCTTCGTTTGCATAGGGGACTGAGGAACATGATGTAGAGGGGTGTCAGAGGTGAATTGGGGTGATGACTTTCCTAAAGTATCATTCAGAATAGGTTTTGTAGACCCAATATCCACATCCTCATCTTCTTACAGTTCCTTTCTTCACAGCTGCTCGCTCCGCAAGCCTGGTTTTCTTCCGTTCTGATGCAGAAGGAAGGTTGATGCTGTCATCGGTGCAGGAGGCGAGAAGGAAATGTGTTTAATTTCTTCAGGCACAACTGATGACAGTTGCCCTGGCTTGTTCAGATTCCTCAGGCACAGTAGCAGATGCTTTAAACTGGCCTGGATTGCTATTCAGGCGCAATAGTGGAGGTTGCCCTGGCATTTTCTTCAGGACTGGAATTTCTTCATCAGCTCTGGCGCTTTCATTTTCTTAGCACAGACTGAACAGATGTTCCAGTCTAGGAAATTTGGGTTGCGATGAAGCTGCAACACTTGGAGTAAATCCTTTTGCCATTCTCTCTGTCGAAGCAGCAGAAGGATCTTCTTCATCAGATTTACTTGGAATTTCATATTCCTCACCAAAGGGAATGATCTCCTTTGATGGCATGCTTGATATTGGAATAGCATCAATTGGGTTTTCAGATGAACTCGTCAAAGTCTTCAATTTCTTGGGAGCTGAAGACTCTGAAGATGCAGATGCTTTCCTTTTCTTCACAGCTGCTCGCTTCGCAGCCTTGGTTTTCTTCGCTTCTGATGCAGAAGGAAGGTTGATGCTTGTCATCGGTGCAGGAGGAGCAGAGGAAATTGGTTGAATTTCTTCAGGCACAACTGATGCAGTTGCCCTGGCTTGTTCAGATTCCTCAGGCACAGTAGCAGATGCTTCAACTGGCCTGGATTGCTCTTCAGGCGCAATATTGGAGGTTGCCCTGGCATTTTCTTCAGAGACTGGAATTTCTTCATCAGCTCTGGCGCTTTCATTTTCTTCAGCAGACTGAACAGATGTTCCAGTCTGAGGAAATTTGGGTTGCGATGAAGCTGCAACACTTGAAGTAAATCCTTTTGCCATTCTGACGAATCTGACTTTGGCACCTAGCCAATCTGCATGGAATGCATGAAATTCATCACTGAGTGCTTTGATCTCAGCCTGCATAGACACAAGTTCTTCAGGAGACATTTTCACAACATTGTTCTTCAAAAAACGCTCCTTCTTGTACTGAGCCTTCTTCACCTGCCTGGCCTTTTCAAATTTCCATTTCTCTTCATTTATGAAGGCCGTCAACATGTGACTTTGACCAGGAGTGAGGTTTAATTCAGGCAAAGGTGTATTTGGATCCTTGTGCCATAGATCGATGAAATCAAGGATCTTCCTTGGATCCAGCATGAGGGGCACATCACTGCCTTTGGCTCTAGCGGCCCTTTGTTGTCGATCTCTGATGATCTCAGCTAATTCTTCATCATCAGCTTCGTCTTCGCTTGACGGAACCTTTTGATCGAAGTCTATTCCATTTTCATCAGTGCATAGATGGCCATTTGTGGGCATAGGGATTTTGACGCCTCTGCATTCTTGCATACTGAATTTCCTCAGAACGTCCTTGAGGTATTTCTCTTGAGAAATGAAGATGCCATTACGTTGTTGACGAATTTGAAGACCTAAGAAGAATTTCAATTCTCCCATCATGGACATTTGATATTCCTCACTCATCATGTAAGCAAATTCGTCACTGTAATGTTGGTTAGTACAGCCAAAGATAATATCATCAACATATATTTGGCACACGAATAATTAATCATCATAGGTTTTGGTGAAAAGAGTTGGGTCGAGTGAACCGGGTTTGAAGCCTTTCTTCATGAGGAATTCCTTCAGAGTATCATACCACGCCCGAGGGGCCTGCTTGAGGCCATAGAGGGCCTTATTGAGTCTGAAGACTTTGTCAGGATGCTTAGGATCTTCAAAACCTGGGGGTTGAGCAACATATACTTCTTCCTCAAGCTTACCATTGAGGAATGCACTTTTCACATCCATTTGATATAAGATGATATTATGATGGTTAGCATAAGCAAGCAATATGCGAATAGCCTCAAGTCTAGCAATAGGTGCAAAAGTCTCATCGAAATCAATTCCTTCAACCTGTGTGTAGCCTTGAGCTACAAGACGAGCCTTGTTCCTCACCACTAGGCCATTTTCATCTTGCTTGTTGCGGTAGATCCATTTGGTACCGATGATATTGTGCTTGCATGGGTCCGGTCGCTTGACAAGCTCCCACACATTGTTCAGCTTGAATTGATGTAATTCCTCTTGCATTGCTTGAATCCATTCAGGCTCCAGAAATGCCTCATCAACTTTGGTGGGCTCTGTGATAGAGACGAAAGCAAAATGCCCACAAAAGTTAGATAAATGTGAAGCTTTTGAGCGAGTCAGAGGACCTGGTGCGTTGATGTCATTGATGATTCTCTCAATCTGTACTTCATTTGCAACGCGGGGATGAGCAGGTTGACGACTTTGATTTGGCTCAGCATTTTCTTCAGATGCGCCAGCATGCTGTTCTTCATGTTCTGGAATGATTTCTTCAGCAGATTCTTCGGTAGGAATGACATCCTCAGTAGCTTTGAACTTGATGGTTTCCTCAGGCGTCTTTTCATCTAGCACAGGAGGTAGGTGCTCTCTTTGCGAGCCGTTAGTTTCATCGAACCGCACATCTACAGTTTCAACAACCTTGTTGTGATAGGCATTGAAGACCCTGTAGGTGTGCGAGTCCTTTCCGTAACCAAGCATAAAACCTTCATGTGCTTTCGGTGCAAATTTAGAATTGTGATGTGGATCTCTAATCCAGCATTTAGCACCGAAGACTTTGAAATAACTCACATTGGGTTTCTTGTCAGTGAGGAGTTCATATGAGGTCTTCTTGAAGAATTTGTGAAGATATACCCTGTTGATGATGTGGCATGCATTATCAATTGCCTCAGGCCAGAAGTGACGAGGTGTCTTGTATTCATCAAGCATGGTGCGAGCCATCTCAACAAGAGTCCTGTTCTTGCGCTCCACAACGCCATTCTGCTGAGGAGTGTATGGGGCAGATAGCTCATGAGTAATACCAAGTTCATCGAGATAGTCATCAAGACCAGTATTCTTGAACTCAGTCCCATTGTCACTACGTATATGCTTGATCTTCACGCCGAAATTCGTCGAAGCCCTTGAGGAAAATCGTCTGAAGACTTCCTGCACTTCAGTCTTGTAAGTAATGACATGCACCCATGTGTAACGAGAATAGTCATCAACAATGACAAAGCCATATAGAGATGCTGCATTTGTTAGTGTGGCATAATGAGTAGGGCCAAAGAGATCCATATGAAGCAATTCAAAAGGACGAGAAGTAGTCATGATAGTCTTCGAGGTGTGCTTGGCTCTGGTCATCTCTCCAGCCTCACAAGCCCCACAAAGATGATCTTTGAGGAATTTGACACCCTCGATGCCAATGACGTGCTTTTTCTTCACGAGTGTGTGTAAGTTCCTCATGCCAGCATGACCCAGTCGTCGATGCCATAGCCAGCCTTCTGAAGCTTTAGCAAGTAGACAAGTGGCAGGCTGTGGTCCTTGCTTTTGCCTTTGTCAGCGTAGGTGATATGCTTCAAGTGTGATGGAGATAAAGGAGTGTTCATCGGTAAGCTCTTGTCACCGGTCATGTGATTTGTACATCCACTATCGAGGACCCACTCAGTAGCTTTGGGTAAATCATCCTGCAGATGAATTAGTGCATCTTACGAACTCATATACTTCAGAGTGAAGAATATGACATCAAATTCATCAGACATATTTCATCAATTAAAGCAACATATGTATATATAGCAATGTGAGGACGTGAGAAATGAATAAATCATTTCTTCATGATTAGCTTGCGTCCTTTCAAGCATTTCAGGTCTCCAGCAAATTCTTCAGACGATTTAGTTCGTCTGGAGACCTGACCCTGCATAAGAGATTAGTTCCTTTTCTTCACCACCCACATCTGGAGGGGTGGCAAAGAGTTCATCATTCTGCGAGCTCCATAAGAGAAAGGTGGCATAGACGCCAGACCACTTCGTTTCACATAAGAGGGGTTAGGGTAAGCATATGAATAAGCAGAGAAATTCTTCGAGGACTTATGAATATAATGGTTAGAAGAATAATGCTCATATTCATAGCCCTTAGCTCTACCCTGCGAAACAGAGTTGTTAGCACGATGATGTTCATATGAGGACTTTGATCCTTTTGAGGAATATGATCCACGTGAGGAATTCGGTCCGTATGAGGACTTGGATCCATATGAAGAATTTGGTCCATATGAAGAATTTGATCTGGGGTTCCTATTCTTCACAGGTGGTGTCAAGAGGACATTCACCTGAAGACTTTCAAGGCACCTTTTGGGAACCCAGATTTTCTTCATAGGGGAACCGTTCCTGCAGTTAGTGCCAACATATCGAACAAATACTTCACCATTCTGATTTTTGAACAGTTTATAGTTGGAGTCAAATGACTCATTAAAAGAATGTGGAGATTCACATGTAAAGCCAGATAGATTAGATGGATCAACTGGAGGTCCCTTTGCAGCAACCCATGAGGTTTTGGGGTACTGCTCAGGCTTCCAATATGTACCATCAGCATTGAGTTTCCTCTCAAAGGCAATACCCTCTTTTCTAGGGTTCCTGTTGAGGATCTGCTTTTTAAGCACATCACAAAGAGTCTGATGCCCTTTGAGGCTTTTGTACATGCCTGTCATGTACAATTCCTTCAGCCCTGCATCATCAGTGATACTAGCAATGTCCTCAGATGAGGAATTAGTGATAGCAGAGACAGTTGAAGAATTTGTAGCATTAGTAGCATTTGAACATTCAGGTGAAGAATTAGCAGATTCACGTTCAATGCACTTTAAGCATGGAGGAACAAATTCTTCCTGAGAAGCGCTGATTTGTTGAGCAAGTAATGAATCATGCTCCTTCTGAAGATCTTCATAACTCACTCTTAGCTTTTCAAGATCTTGCTTTCTTTGAAGAAATTCATAAGAAAGCTTCTCATGATCAGATAAGAGAGTGTTATGATGACCTTGAAGGTTGTCAAACCTAGTCTGAAGTCTCTGAAGATTTTCAGTCAAGGTTTTAGTGCGATCCATTTCTTCACCCAACATATCATCACTTTTATCTAGCATGTTTTGAACCTTTTCAAAAGCCCTTTGTTGTTTCATAGCAATCTTAGCAAGTTTAGAATAGCTGGGTTTAAAATCATCATCAGATTCATTATCACTAGACTCGGATGAGGAACATTCGGTTACCTTGGCACCCTTTGCCATGAAGCAATAGGTGGGAGCGTAGTCATCGTTGTCTTCGTCAGCCTTGTTGGTAAAGCCATTTTCCTCAGTGTTGAAGATGGACTTGCTAACATAAGCAGTAGCGAGGGCTAGGCTCGCCACACCAGAGTCTGACTCCTCAGATGCCTCCTCTTCCTCATGTTCCTCAGATTCAGTTTCAGAGTCCATTTCCTTGCCAATGAATGCCCGAGCCTTCTTGGAGCTGCTCTTCTTGTGAGACGAAGACTTTGAGGATTTTGATGATGAAGATTTTGAGGATTTCTTCTTTTTCTTCGCATCATCAGAACTGTAATCCTTGTATTTCTTCTTCTTTGATTCCTTTTCCCACTGAGGACAATCTTGAATGTAGTGACCAGGTTTCTTGCATTTATGGCAAGTTCTCTTCTTGTAATCACGGGATGAGGAATCTGATTTCATGTCATCACCTCTTGAGGATTTTCCAAATCGGCCACGTCTAGAGAACTTCCGGAATTTCCTCACGAGCATTGCTAGCTCCTGACTCGGTTCTTCAGGATCACCAAGGCTGCTACCAGAATCTTCATCTTCAGATTCAGAGACTGCCTTGGCTTTCAGTGCACGAGATCTACCATAGCTCGGTCCGTAGAGATCTCTCTTCTCAGCTAGTTGGAATTCATGAGTATTTAGCCTCTCGAGGATATCAGCAGGATCAAGTGACTTGTAGTCACCACGTTCTTGAATCATCAGTGCCAGTGTATCGAATGAAGAATCGAGTGACCTCAGCAATTTCTTCACCACCTCATGGTCGGTGATGTCAGTGGCACCCAGTGCTTGAAGCTCGTTTGAAATGTCAGTGAGGCGATCAAAGGTTTGCTGAACATTTTCGTTGTCGAGTCTTTTGAAGCGGTTGAAGAGATTGCGAAGAACGTCAACTCGAGAGTCACGTTGAGTTGAGACTCCTTCGTTGACCTTGGACAGCCTATCCCAGATAAGCTTAGCTGTCTCCAAAGCACTCACTCTGCCATACTGCCCTTTGCTCAGATGGCCACATATGATATTCTTCGCTTGAGAGTCGAGTTGCTTGAATCTCTTCACATCAGCAGCGTTTACGGAAGGAGTGACAGAGGGAACACCCTTTTCCACAACATACCAGAGGTCGTTGTCAATTGCCTCAAGATGCATGCGCATCTTGTTCTTCCAGTAGGGGTAGTCCGTCCCATCGAAGGTAGGACAGCCAGCTGAGACCTTGATCATGCCTGCAGTCGACATAACTAAAACTCCAGGTGGTTAAACCAAAATCACACAGAACAAGGGAGTACCTTGCTCTGATACCAATTGAAAGTGCGTTATATCGACTAGAGGGGGGGTGAATAGGCGATTTTTACAAATTCGTCACTGAGGAATTTCAAGGTGAGGAAATTCCTAAGCGACGAACTACTTAGCAGCGGAATGAGTACTCAGATGCAAGCATAACAGAGCAGTAGCACAGTCATCATGATGAAATGAAAACAAGCACAGAGTACGAGTAGCGTAAACACAGGATAAGCAGGCTGAAGACAAACTGACTGAAGAATTTGAACTGAGGAAATTGAGAAAGTCTTCAGACAAAGTCTTCAAACAGTAATGATCAAATACATAGCAAGTATGCGAGGAAATGAAAGGGTTGAGGAAATAGAACCAGTAGCTCGGTGAAGACACTGATTTGGTAGACCAGTTCCAACTGCTGTGACAGTTGTACGTCTGGTTGGAGCGGCTAGGTATTTAAACCTGAGGACACCTAGTCCTCACCGTATTCTCCTTGAGCTAAGGTCACACAGACCTCGCCCAACCACTCGTGGTAACTCTTCAGGTGACTTCCAAACCTTCACATACTCGGTCACTCGGCAATCCACAATTTCCTCTTGGATGCTCTAGACCATGACGCCTAACCGTCTGGAGGATGCACAGTCCTCAAAGGTAACAAGCGTCGGTTCCACACAGGAACAATCTCTTCAGTGATGCTCAATCACTTTGGGTTTGTAGGTGTTTGGGTTTTTGGGTTTTTCCTCACTTGATGATTTTCGCTCAAAGTCCTCGGAGGATGGGATGCTCTAAATGACAAGTGTCAATCTATTTCTTGGAGCAGCCAACCAGCTAGTGGTTGAAGGGGGCGGCTATTTATAGCCTAGGGAGCAGCCCGACATGATAAGACATAAATGCCCTTCAATGATATGACTGTTAGGTGGGTAGGATATTTGGACAGCTGGCGCGTAGCACAGCAACGGTCGGAAATTTGAGTATCAAATTCCTCAGGGCTATCATGTTCCTCACTTGTAGGCAATCCGCACTGGCGAATTCCTAACTCCTCAGTCAGAACAAATTCCTCAGAGAACAGAAGAACTTCGTCTCTGTCACTGAAGAACTTGACTAAACTGTATGAGATTTCCAATGGCTTCACTCGAAAGGATTGGGTAGGTGTAGGATTTTGAGTTGAGCATCACTTGGAAACTTTTCCTTAGTTTTACCTCGACCCCCTTTAACAGTACGGTGTTTCCTATGACTCAAGAAGAAGAAAATGAAACTACGAAAACAAAAGTCTTCACGCTTCATAATCCTCGCATGAATATCAAGTCTTCAGGGTCACACCGATTTCTTCACTTTCAAAGTCTTCAAGAAAACCAAAGTCTTCAGTTGAAGACATTCATTTTTAGGGGTCGACATTCATCGTAAATAACAAACTCCTCATAGACTTATAGACCTGTGTACACTCACAAACACATTAGTCCCTTAACCTATAAGTCTTCAATACACCAAAATCACTAAGGGGCACTAGATGCACTTACAATCTCCCCCTTTTTGGTGATTGATGACAATATAGGTTAAGTTTTCAACGGGGATAAACATATGAAGTGTAAATACTAATATTGAGGAATTTGACTGCAAGATATAGAAGAACTCCCCCTGAAGATGTGCATATTTGAAGAATTTGCTTTGAAATAGCAAATGCACATTGTTGAATAATATCATGGAGATCTCCTCCTATATCTTGAAATTCATACACGCATTTATCATATGATATGAAGAATTTGAAATGCATGATGAAATATGGTGTCTGACGAAATTCAGCATGCGTGCATTAAGGTACTTGAGGAAATAAGCATGCAGAAAGCAGTTCAAAAGTATCAGACCACCATAGGACTTAAGTTTACAACTCATCAGAGCAAACACCTCAGAAAAGCAAGAGTTGAAACTTAACAGAAATATAACCCATATATAAGACCCGCTTGAAGACTAAACTCAAATTTCTCCCCCTTTGTCATCGAATGACCAAAAGGGACGAAAAATGAGGACTAACGCCCCTGAAGAATATCATCATCATGTCGATGGAGGAGCGCCAGCATTGTTGGGGTCGACTATTGAGGTAGGGCCTGCCGCAGTGTCGTTCAAGTCTTCAGCTTCATCCGTCTCGCGCGATGAAGAATATGAACTGGCAACAAGCTGAGGAACTTTGACTTTCTTGAATTTCTTCGAAGGTGGCTGGGACCAGTCAAAGTCCTGTTGGAAGCCTATCTCCTTGAGTTCTTCAGCACTATGAAGATTAGACAGAATCGCCCAAGTGCGGTCAAAGACTTCATGCAAGTAGTAGTGATTCTTCTTCACAGTATTTTGAGTGACTGTCATGTTCTGAAGAATTGCACCAAACTGACGCTTGACCCACTTGTGATTTCGATCAACTTTCTGATGAAGACTAAGGAGAAGTTCACGATCAATCATCACACGCGGAGCTGTGGCTTGAGGATGATGTTCTGAAGCTTTGGCGGCAGAATCTTGAGTTGCAGAGTCATCATTGGTGGAATAGGAAGTAGCTTTGTGAAACTGTCCATCCAATGGACGAGTACCTTCATCAATAACAGCAGCTTTGCCCTTCTCGTCAGCTGAGGAAATAGTCCGTTTGAGGACTTCAATAGGGGGCAAATAGCTGAGATGATTTTGAAAGTCAGCCATGTAATGAATTGAAGACCTTGATCTGATGAATCTCATGATCCAGGGAGCATAAGGCTTCAACTCAAAAGGTGACAGTGCAGCATTGGCCAAAGTCCTCATGAAGAAATCGTGGTAGTTGATAGGAATACCGTGAATGATATTGAACATCAGATTCTTCATAATGCCAACAACTTCTTCATCATCAGAGTTGTGGCCCTTGATTGGACTGAGGATTTTGGTCAATATGCGATAGACTGTCCTTGGCACATAGAGCAATTCCTTGATGAGGAATTTGGTCCTTGGAGCTTAGCCTGGCTTCAAAGGCTTCATCAGCACTTGCATCAGATGATCAGACAGTTCAGGTTCAACATAGAGAAGCCTAGCACCTTCAGTGGGAGGACTGACTGGGACGGCATGAAGCAATTCAGAGGCCGGTGCTTTGAAATGAGTATTATCGGTCATCCAGTCCAATACCCATGAATTGACATCATCAACATTTCCAGTAATGTGCAGCGTGGCGAAGAATTGAAGAATGAATTCTTCATTCCAATCGCAGATGTCGGTGCAGAAATGGAGTAACCCAGCGTCATGAAGAACACTGAGGACTAGTGTGAAGCAGGGCAGCGATTCCGTATCTACATGAGGAATTTGCTCATGTTCAAAGATCTTATCCTTATCAACCAACAATGAGGAGTAGAAGTTCATCTGGCTTGCAGTCCAGAAACGCTTGCGACGAAGACGAGCAGAGTCATAGGGATTGTAGTCAGTGAAGAATATGTGCTCGTTGAAGAAATCCTCAGCATTAAACTTCTGCTTCTTGGAGTGAGGGTTCTGTGGCTTGGGCTTAAGATTAACAGTTGAAGAATTTACAGCCTCTTGAGGTGTAGCCACTTGAGCCACTGGCTGAGGAATTTCAGCAGCAGCCTTGGCCTTCATTTCTTCAGACATATGTACATCAGCGCTAGTGACTGGAACTTCTTCAGGTATAGAGTGAAGTGAAGCTTGACGTTCATCAGAGCCCGTATGAATTTCTTCAGTTTGCATAGGGGACTGAGGAACATGATGTAGAGGGGTTGTCAGAGGTGAATTGGGGTGATGACTTTCCTAAAAGTCATCATTCAGAATAGGTGTTGTAGACCCAATATCCACATCCTCATCTTCTTCAGTTCCTTTTCTTCACAGCTGCTCGCTCCGCAGCCTTGGTTTTCTTCGCTTCTGATGCAGAAGGAAGGTTGATGCTTGTCATCGGTGCAGGAGGAGCAGAGGAAATTGGTTGAATTTCTTCAGGCACAACTGATGCAGTTGCCCTGGCTTGTTCAGATTCCTCAGGCACAGTAGCAGATGCTTTAACTGGCCTGGATTGCTCTTCAGGCGCAATATTGGAGGTTGCCCTGGCATTTTCTTCAGAGACTGGAATTTCTTCATCAGCTCTGGCGCTTTCATTTTCTTCAGCAGACTGAACAGATGTTCCAGTCTGAGGAAATTTGGGTTGCGATGAAGCTGCAACACTTGGAGTAAATCCTTTTGCCATTCTGATGAATCTGACTTTGGCACCTAGCCAATCTGCATGGAATGCATGAAATTCATCACTGAGTGCTTTGATCTCAGCCTGCATAGTCACAAGTTCTTCAGGAGACATTTTCACAACATTGTTCTTCAGAAAATGTTCCTTCTTGTACTGAGCCTTCTTCACCTGCCTGGCCTTTTCAAATTTCCATTTTTCTTCATTTATGAAGGCCGTCAACATGTGACTTTGACCAGGAGTGAGGTTTAATTCAGGCAAAGGTGTGTTAGGGTTCTTGTGCCATAGATCAATAAAATCAAGGATCTTCCTTGGATCCAGCATGAGGGGCACAGCACTGCCTTTGGCTCTAGCGGCCCTTTGTTGTCGATCTCTGATGAGCTCAGCTAATTCTTCATCATCAGCTTCGTCTTCGCTTGACGGAACCTGAAAGGCGACTTGCTTCTTGTGAGGACTTGGCCTTGTGCCTCGTCCAGCAGTGGCCTTTTTCTTCAGCAAGGTCGGAGTTGTTGAAGACTGAGGTGGAGCTGAAGAACTTGCAGAGACTCCTGAAGCAATTGAGATTCCAGTAGTCCTTTGGCATGTGGCAAGATGCACAGGTGCTGAGGACTTTGCAGGAGCAGCTGAGGATTTTGCAACCGAGGGAGTTGGAGCTGCTTTTGAGGAATTTGCTTGAGGAACAGGCCGTGAGGGCATTGCAGCTGAGGAACTTGTCTTAACAGCTGATTTCTTCAGCATAGCCTTCTTAGGCTTGATAACAGAGGCCTCAGCGGCGGCAGCAACAGAATCTTCATTGAATTTCTTTACTGCCTCTTTAGCCACTTTGGCCAGCTTGGCTTGACGCTTAGCCCACTCCTGAGGAAATTCCTCACCTCTTCTGATGCTAGTGGGATCAGCTTCTTGGCCAGGAGCCAATGGAGGTCTTGGACATGGAGGGTTAACAGCAAATTTCTTCATGTACTTGGGAGTGACATAGCGATATTCCCTCCATTCTCTTGCCCATCTCCTCTCAATCTTCTGAATGCGCACTTTGCGCTGATTTTTGTTCTCCTTGCCATGAGTTGCTTCATCAGGAGTACAATATTCATCATAGATGTCATCAGGGATCTCAAAAGCAGTATTTGTTTCTGGCCTCTTTCCTCCCTTCTGAGGTCTTTTACCATCAGCCATTTTCTTCACTTGAGGGTTTTGAACAATCGAATTTTCTAATGAGGTGTGCAATTTTTCTTCAAGGAACGTTGCAAATGAGTTAAGTTGATGAGAACCTAGAGATTCCGCAGCTGACATGTGTACCTGTGAACAGAATATAGGTGCGAAGAGTTTTGGAGAGGTCATATGCGTTCTCAGAAGATTTTCAAAAGTATCAAGTTTGAGGAAGATGACCAGGGGTGTCTTGAGGAATTTCACTAAGCATTTTTGACTTAGGTTCCAGAGTTGTGTAGATTGAAAATCCACACAATTGAGGAATCTTGAAGAAAAACGTTGCTTAGAGAAACTGATCAAGGACAGAAGCAAGTTGGTGTTTAAGAACATGAAAGTTGAAGAATAAACACCTTTTGAAGATTTTGTGGAAATCATCAGAATCAACAAGGGCAGTAAAAATAAATTTTATTTACCCTTGACGAAGAACACGACGAACTGAGAGTGGCAGTGGAGATGTTCGTCCGTTCAGATCTTCCACGCCCTAACTTGGCGATGGAAAACAGCTACGGCGGCGGTGGAGTGAGGATTTCCGCGGCCGGCGTGAGTACGACGGCGACGAGGTCGAGGCAGTGAAGCTCTTCCTCACCGGCGACGATGGAGTGTAGCGGCGGCGCTAGGTCTGAGGGCTCGAGCGAGGGAGTAAGATCGAGCGGGGTAAATGAGCTCTGAGGAGGGTGAGGGGTATTTATAGCAGAGGTGAAAAACCGCTCGTTCGAAGAAAATGGACAAACGTGCCCCTGACCCTTCTCATCCTAGCGACATGTGTCACCCACGAACTGTGAAGTGGAGATCGTGTTAGATCGAGGGTGAATAGATAAATCTTATCGAGGGATAAGGAACGGTTTGAACGGCAAAAGCCGAAAATTCAGATAAGAATATTTTAATGTTTCGTTCGCAAATTCTTCAGCTGTCAAGGACACAGTGAAGACTTTGAACGGGTTTCAAATAGAACGCACATGAAGAATTTGTGAACGGACTGGATTGAGTTTAGCATTGAGGGGGAACGGGTCCGATCACATTCACTTAGAAGAAACACAACTTGAAGAATTAGCAATAAGTGAATGCTGTAGAGGACAAAAAACTCAAATATATATATATAGTCAATGAAGAACATAGACGGAAAGAGTTAAGATTTTGCAAAGTTGAAGAATTTGAAAATTTGAAGAATTTGCACAATGATGAAAAACTCAAATTTTGAAGATTTTCAACTTTTTGTGGTGGCGTGACCCACCGTGTAAGAATGATGATTTCAGACACCGCGTACAATTGTCGTAGGGCTCTGAGAATCAAATTCTTCATTAATTTCTTCACACTTAGAGGGTTAGTCTTCATTGATTGAAGAAAAACGTTTCTTCGTGTGTTGCACATCTAAGTCATCAATTTGCATAAGTGTTAGGATGTGTGTCCTTTTCAAAGGACATTCGAAGATTCTAAGATATTTAGCTCACACCGCAACTTGCTAAATCTCTTCTCATCCAAGGGCTTTGTGAAGATATCCGCTAGCTGTTCTTCAGACTTCACGGGATCAATAGAGATGTCACCCTTCAACACATGATCTCGAAGAAAATGATGACGAATCTCGATGTGCTTTGTCTTCGAGTGCTGAACTGGGTTATGAGCAATTTTGATGGCACTCTCGTTGTCGCAGTAGAGTGGCACATTCTTCACATTGATGTCGTAGTCCTTGAGGGTTTGCTTCATCCATAGCAATTGAGCACAGCAAGAACCAGCAGCAATATACTCAGCTTCAGCAGTAGGGAGTGATACGCAGTTCTGCTTCTTCGAGGACCAACATACTAAGGATTGTCCGAGGAAATGGCATGTGCCTGAAGTTGACTTGCGGTCCACACGATCACCGGCATAGTCAGAGTCAGAATATCCAATGAGATCAAAAACCGAGCCCTTGGGATACCATAATCCAAGTGTTGGAGTGTGAGCTAGATATCGAAGAATATGTTTCACAGCCTTATAGTGTGATTCCTTCGGTGTAGCTTGAAAACGGGCACACATGCAAACACTAAGCATAATATCCGGCCTAGATGCACATAGGTACAATAAAGAACCAATCATGGAGCGGTATACCTTTTGATCGAAGTCTATTCCATTTTCATCAGTGCATAGATGGCCATTTGTGGGCATAGGGATTTTGACGCCGCTGCATTCTTGCATACTGAATTTTCTCAGAACGTCCTTGAGGTATTTCTCTTGAGAAATGAAAATGCCATTATGTTGTTGACGAATTTGAAGACCTAAGAAGAATTTCAATTCTCCCATCATGGACATTTGATATTCCTCACTCATCATGTAAGCAAATTCGTCACTGTAATGTTGGTTAGTACAGCCAAAGATAATATCATCAACATATATTTGGCACACGAATAATTCATCATCATAGGTTTTGGTGAAAAGAGTTGGGTCGAGTGAACCGGGTTTGAAGCCTTTCTTCATGAGGAATTCCTTCAGAGTATCATACCACGCCCGAGGGGCCTGCTTGAGGCCATAGAGGGCCTTATTGAGTCTGAAGACTTTGTCAGGATGTTTAGGGTCTTCAAAACCTGGGGGTTGAGCAACATATACTTCTTCCTCAAGCTTACCATTGAGGAATGCACTTTTCACATCCATTTGATATAAGATGATATTATGATGGTTAGCATAAGCAAGCAATATGCGAATAGCCTCAAGTCTAGCAACAGGTGCAAAAGTCTCATCGAAATCAATTCCTTCAACCTGTGTGTAGCCTTGAGCTACAAGACGAACCTTGTTCCTCACCACTAGGCCATTTTCATCTTGCTTGTTGCGGTAGATCCATTTGGTACCGATGATATTGTGCTTGCATGGGTCCGGTCACTTGACAAGCTCCCACACATTG
Source organism: Thinopyrum elongatum (assembly GCA_011799875.1). Taxonomy (NCBI): domain Eukaryota; kingdom Viridiplantae; phylum Streptophyta; class Magnoliopsida; order Poales; family Poaceae; genus Thinopyrum; species Thinopyrum elongatum. The sequence continues at coordinate 411,820,353 of CM022297.1, read as the reverse complement.
TTCAGCTTGAATTGATGTAATTCCTCTTGCATTGCTTGAATCCATTCAGGCTCCAGAAATGCCTCATCAACTTTGGTGGGCTTTCATTTGCAACACGGGGATGAGCAGGTTGACGACTTTGATTTGGCTCAGCATTTTCTTCAGAGCCATTTTCTTCAGATGCGCCAGCATGCTGTTCTTCATGTTCTGGAATGATTTCTTCAGCAGATTCTTCAGTAGGAATGACATCCTCAGTAGCTTTGAACTTGATGGTTTCCTCGGGCGTCTTTTCATCTAGCACAGGAGGTAGGTGCTCTCTTTGCGAGCCGTTAGTTTCATCGAACCGCACATCTACAGTTTCAACAACCTTGTTGTGATAGGTATTGAAGACCCTGTAGGTGTGCGAGTCCTTTCCGTAACCAAGCATAAAACCTTCATGTGCTTTCAGTGCAAATTTAGAATTGTGATGTGGATCTCTAATCCAGCATTTAGCACCGAAGACTTTGAAATAACTCACATTGGGTTTCTTGTCAGTGAGGAGTTCATATGAGGTCTTCTTGAAGAATTTGTGAAGATATACCCTGTTGATGATGTGGCATGCAGTATCAATTGCCTCAGGCCAGAAGTGACGAGGTGTCTTGTATTCATCAAGCATGGTGCGAGCCATCTCAACAAGAGTCCTGTTCTTGCGCTCCACAACGCCATTCTGCTGAGGAGTGTATGGGGCAGATAGCTCATGAGTAATACCAAGTTCATCGAGATAGTCATCAAGACCAGTATTCTTGAACTCAGTCCCATTGTCACTACGTATATGCTTGATCTTCACACCGAAATTCGTCGAAGCCCTTGAGGAAAATCGTCTGAAGACTTCCTGCACTTCAGTTTTGTAAGTAATGACATGCACCCATGTGTAACGAGAATAGTCATCAACAATGACAAAGCCATATAGAGATGCTGCATTTGTTAGTGTGGCATAATGAGTAGGGCCAAAGAGATCCATATGAAGCAATTCAAAAGGACGAGAAGTAGTCATGATAGTCTTCGAGGGGTGCTTGGCTCTGGTCATCTTTCCAGCCTCACAAGCCCCACAAAGATGATCTTTGAGGAATTTGACACCCTCGATGCCAATGACGTGTTTTTTCTTCACGAGCGTGTGTAAGTTCCTCATGCCAGCATGACCCAGTCGTCGATGCCATAGCCAGCCTTCTGAAGCTTTAGCAAGTAGACAAGTGGCAGGCTGTGGTCCTGCAGAGAAATCAACAATATACAAGTCTCCTCTCCTAAAGCCTTCGAAGACTTTGGAATTATCAGATTCCATGAGCACTAAGCAACGATATTTGCCAAAGACAACAACCATATCAAGATCACAAAGCATTGAGACAGACATGAGGTTGAATCCGAGGGACTCGACAAGCATGACTTTATCCATGTGTCGATCCTTTGAGATTGCAACCCTACCTAGACCCAATACCATGCTTTTGCCTTTGTCAGCATAGGTGATATGCTTCAAGTGTGATGGAGATAAAGGAGTGTTCATCAGTAAGCTCTTGTCACCGGTCATGTGATTTGTACATCCACTATCGAGGACCCACTCAGTAGCTTTGGGTAAATCATCCTGCAGATGAATTAGTGCATCTTACGAACTCATATACTTCAGAGTGAAGAATATGACATCAAATTCATCAGACATATTTCATCAATTAAAGCAACATATGTATATATAGCAATGTGAGGACGTGAGAAATGAATAAATCATTTCTTCATGATTAGCTTGCGTCCTTTCAAGCATTTCAGGTCTCCAGCAAATTCTTCAGACGATTTAGTTCGTCTGGAGACCTGACCCTGCATAAGAGATTAGTTCCTTTTCTTCACCACCCACATCTGGAGGGGTGGCAAAGAGTTCATCATTCTGCGAGCTCCATAAGAGAAAGGTGGCATAGACGCCAGACCACTTCGTTTCACATAAGAGGGGTTAGGGTAAGCATATGAATAAGCAGAGAAATTCTTCGAGGACTTATGAATATAATGGTTAGAAGAATAATGCTCATATTCATAGCCCTTAGCTCTACCCTGCGAAACAGAGTTGTTAGCACGATGATGTTCATATGAGGACTTTGATCCTTTTGAGGAATATGATCCACGTGAGGAATTCGGTCCGTATGAGGACTTGGATCCATATGAAGAATTTGGTCCATATGAAGAATTTGATCTGGGGTTCCTATTCTTCACAGGTGGTGTCAAGAGGACATTCACCTGAAGACTTTCAAGGCACCTTTTGGGAACCCAGATTTTCTTCATAGGGGAACCGTTCCTGCAGTTAGTGCCAACATATCGAACAAATACTTCACCATTCTGATTTTTGAACAGTTTATAGTTGGAGTCAAATGACTCATTAAAAGAATGTGGAGATTCACATGTAAAGCCAGATAGATTAGATGGATCAACTGGAGGTCCCTTTGCAGCAACCCATGAGGTTTTGGGGTACTGCTCAGGCTTCCAATATGTACCATCAGCATTGAGTTTCCTCTCAAAGGCAATACCCTCTTTTCTAGGGTTCCTGTTGAGGATCTGCTTTTTAAGCACATCACAAAGAGTCTGATGCCCTTTGAGGCTTTTGTACATGCCTGTCATGTACAATTCCTTCAGCCCTGCATCATCAGTGATACTAGCAATGTCCTCAGATGAGGAATTAGTGATAGCAGAGACAGTTGAAGAATTTGTAGCATTAGTAGCATTTGAACATTCAGGTGAAGAATTAGCAGATTCACGTTCAATGCACTTTAAGCATGGAGGAACAAATTCTTCCTGAGAAGCGCTGATTTGTTGAGCAAGTAATGAATCATGCTCCTTCTGAAGATCTTCATAACTCACTCTTAGCTTTTCAAGATCTTGCTTTCTTTGAAGAAATTCATAAGAAAGCTTCTCATGATCAGATAAGAGAGTGTTATGATGACCTTGAAGGTTGTCAAACCTAGTCTGAAGTCTCTGAAGATTTTCAGTCAAGGTTTTAGTGCGATCCATTTCTTCACCCAACATATCATCACTTTTATCTAGCATGTTTTGAACCTTTTCAAAAGCCCTTTGTTGTTTCATAGCAATCTTAGCAAGTTTAGAATAGCTGGGTTTAAAATCATCATCAGATTCATTATCACTAGACTCGGATGAGGAACATTCGGTTACCTTGGCACCCTTTGCCATGAAGCAATAGGTGGGAGCGTAGTCATCGTTGTCTTCGTCAGCCTTGTTGGTAAAGCCATTTTCCTCAGTGTTGAAGATGGACTTGCTAACATAAGCAGTAGCGAGGGCTAGGCTCGCCACACCAGAGTCTGACTCCTCAGATGCCTCCTCTTCCTCATGTTCCTCAGATTCAGTTTCAGAGTCCATTTCCTTGCCAATGAATGCCCGAGCCTTCTTGGAGCTGCTCTTCTTGTGAGACGAAGACTTTGAGGATTTTGATGATGAAGATTTTGAGGATTTCTTCTTTTTCTTCGCATCATCAGAACTGTAATCCTTGTATTTCTTCTTCTTTGATTCCTTTTCCCACTGAGGACAATCTTGAATGTAGTGCCAGGTTTCTTGCATTTATGGCAAGTTCTCTTCTTGTAATCACGGGATGAGGAATCTGATTTCATGTCATCACCTCTTGAGGATTTTCCAAATCGGCCACGTCTAGAGAACTTCCGGAATTTCCTCACGAGCATTGCTAGCTCCTGACTCGGTTCTTCAGGATCACCAAGGCTGCTACCAGAATCTTCATCTTCAGATTCAGAGACTGCCTTGGCTTTCAGTGCACGAGATCTACCATAGCTCGGTCCGTAGAGATCTCTCTTCTCAGCTAGTTGGAATTCATGAGTATTTAGCCTCTCGAGGATATCAGCAGGATCAAGTGACTTGTAGTCACCACGTTCTTGAATCATCAGTGCCAGTGTATCGAATGAAGAATCGAGTGACCTCAGCAATTTCTTCACCACCTCATGGTCGGTGATGTCAGTGGCACCCAGTGCTTGAAGCTCGTTTGAAATGTCAGTGAGGCGATCAAAGGTTTGCTGAACATTTTCGTTGTCGAGTCTTTTGAAGCGGTTGAAGAGATTGCGAAGAACGTCAACTCGAGAGTCACGTTGAGTTGAGACTCCTTCGTTGACCTTGGACAGCCTATCCCAGATAAGCTTAGCTGTCTCCAAAGCACTCACTCTGTCATACTGCCCTTTGCTCAGATGGCCACATATGATATTCTTCGCTTGAGAGTCGAGTTGCTTGAATCTCTTCACATCAGCAGCGTTTACGGAAGGAGTGACAGAGGGAACACCCTTTTCCACAACATACCAGAGGTCATTGTCAATTGCCTCAAGATGCATGCGCATCTTGTTCTTCCAGTAGGGGTAGTCCGTCCCATCGAAGGTAGGACAGCCAGCTGAGACCTTGATCATGCCTGCAGTCGACATAACTAAAACTCCAGGTGGTTAAACCAAAATCACACAGAACAAGGGAGTACCTTGCTCTGATACCAATTGAAAGTGCGTTATATCGACTAGAGGGGGGGTGAATAGGCGATTTTTACAAATTCGTCACTGAGGAATTTCAAGGTGAGGAAATTCCTAAGCGACGAACTACTTAGCAGCGGAATGAGTACTCAGATGCAAGCATAACAGAGCAGTAGCACAGTCATCATGATGAAATGAAAACAAGCACAGAGTACGAGTAGCGTAAACACAGGATAAGCAGGCTGAAGACAAACTGACTGAAGAATTTGAACTGAGGAAATTGAGAAAGTCTTCAGACAAAGTCTTCAAACAGTAATGATCAAATACATAGCAAGTATGCGAGGAAATGAAAGGGTTGAGGAAATAGAACCAGTAGCTCGGTGAAGACACTGATTTGGTAGACCAGTTCCAACTGCTGTGACAGTTGTACGTCTGGTTGGAGCGGCTAGGTATTTAAACCTGAGGACACCCAGTCCTGAACACACAGTCCAGGACACCTAGTCCTCACCGTATTCTCCTTGAGCTAAGGTCACACAGACCTCGCCCAACCACTCGTGGTAACTCTTCAGGTGACTTCCAAACCTTCACATACTCGGTCACTCGGCAATCCACAATTTCCTCTTGGATGCTCTAGACCATGACGCCTAACCGTCTGGAGGATGCACAGTCCTCAAAGGTAACAAGCGTCGGTTCCACACAGGAACAATCTCTTCAGTGATGCTCAATCACTTTGGGTTTGTAGGTGTTTGGGTTTTTGGGTTTTTCCTCACTTGATGATTTTCGCTCAAAGTCCTCGGAGGATGGGATGCTCTAAATGACAAGTGTCAATCTATTTCTTGGAGCAGCCAACCAGCTAGTGGTTGAAGGGGGCAGCTATTTATAGCCTAGGGAGCAGCCCGACATGATAAGACATAAATGCCCTTCAATGATATGACCGTTAGGTGGGTAGATATTTGGACAGCTGGCGCGTAGCACAGCAACGGTCGGAAATTTGAGTATCAAATTCCTTAGGGCTATCATGTTCCTCACTTGTAGGCAATCCGCACTGGCGAATTCCTAACTCCTCAGTCAGAACAAATTCCTCAGAGAACAGAAGAACTTCGTCTCTGTCACTGAAGAACTTGACTAAACTGTATGAGATTTCCAATGGCTTCACTCGAAAGGATTGGGTAGGTGTAGGATTTTGAGTTGAGCATCACTTGGAAATTTTTCCTTAGTTTTACCTCGACCCCCTTTAACAGTACGGTGTTTCCTATGACTCAAGAAGAAGAAAATGAAACTACGAAAACAGAAGTCTTCACGCTTCATAATCCTCGCATGAATATCAAGTCTTCAGGGTCACACCAATTTCTTCACTTTCAAAGTCTTCAAGAAAACCAAAGTCTTCAGTTGAAGACATTCATTTTTAGGGGTCGACATTCATCGTAAATAACAAACTCCTCATAGACTTATAGACCTGTGTACACTCACAAACACATTAGTCCCTTAACCTATAAGTCTTCAATACACCAAAATCACTAAGGGGCACTAGATGCACTTACAAGCGTGTTGGGTAACAGTAGTGCACCCCTGCAGGGATGAATAATCTATCGATAGTCGGTCCTATGGTAAAGGACGCTCAGTTTGTATATCCCGATCTACTACTTGAACTGGATACTTGTTACTTAATTGAAGCTTCGGGGTCGCTTTCTTGCTGGGAGTCGAGGAAGGATCTCTAGGCTTGCTTCAACATGTTTGCTTAATAAAATGCTATTCTACTCTCTTCTATTGCTGCAAGATGGTGGCTTCGTGAAGATGCTTGAAGATGCTAGTCTTCGATAGGACTAGGCCTTCTCTCTGTTCTGGCATTTCTGCAGCCCAGTCCACATATACAGCCTGTCTCCTTTGATAATGTTGCATATGTAGTGTAGATCCTTGCTTGCTGAGTACTTCGGATGAGTACTCACGGTTGCTTTGTTACTTCTTTTCCCCATATTCTCCTACTTGATGATACATCAGACGATGGAGCCCCGGAGCCAGATGTCACCTCAAGAGCTTACTACTAGGACGGTCCAGAGGGCACGTACTACTGGATCGAGCCAGCCGACCAGGAGTAAGATCGGAGGCTCCCAGGCAGGAGGCCTTTGCCTTTCGATCTAGAGTCGTTGTTTGTGCTAGCCTTCTTAAGGCAAAACTTGTCTAACTATGTCTGTACTCAGATAATATTTGTATGACTGACTCATGTATTCAGATCTTCGTGATCCCTGGTCTGTAATATTGTGGATCTCCGTTTAATTGTGTTAGAGTTGTGTTGTGATATCTTCCCGTGAGTCCCTGTGCTTGATCGTGCATGTTTGCGTGTATGATTAGTGCACGATTGAGTCGGGGGCGTCACAAGTTGGTATCAGAGCCGACTACCTGTAGGAAGCCCCCTTTCCAATTCCTTGGCCGAAGTTGAGTCTAGAAACCGAAAAACTATTTTACTAACTTGGCTGTGTGGCTTACGGGCCCACGTCGCCAATTGGGTGGTATTAGGATCTTTTATTCCTCGTCTATACTCTGGGACTCCGATCTCTCTTCTATTCGGGTTAAATAAATTTTACTAACGCCGACACTTAGGATCTCGTAAATCCCGTCTACCCGGAGGGTTGGATATCTGTGCGATTTCCCTGTCATTGATCTGATTAGTCTGATAATCATTTTCCTTTCCATTGTTTTGTTTAACCTTTCTCTCCGAGTTGTATTATACTTCTCATTGTCATGCTGTCGTGATAGCACCTGACGTTACCGTCAAAATTAAAGGGATGGAATTCCTTGCCTCACCCATCGTCTTGAAATCTTCCACCATAGACCTCATCCTCGGAATGGATTGGTTGAAAGCTCATATAGCTTCGATCAATTGTGCCACTAAAGTCGTCCAACTTCTTCACCCCTCCGATGAGATAGTGAATTATACAGCCTGCATTACACGGGATGCTGAAGCTCAGATATATGCTCTGAATGCTTTAAACGCCTCACCTCTGGAAGGAATCGAGAACGTTCCTGTCGTTCGAGATTTTTCGGACGTCTTTCCAGAAGAACTCCCAGGAATACCCCCGGTTAGAGCTGTCGAGCTTGTCATTGACTTGAAGCCTGGCACTACCCCAATTGCGAAGCGTCCTTATAAGATGCTGCCGCATGAACTCCTTGAGCTTAAGGAAGAAATCGACAAGTCACTTAAGAAAGGTTTCATCCGCCCCAGTTCCTCTGCTTGGGGAGCACCTTCACTCTTCGTTAAGAAGAAGGATGGAACTAACCGATTGGTTCAGGATTATCAGCCCATTAACCAAGCCACAATCCAGAATAAATACCCACTGCCCCGGATCAATGATCTTTATGATCAGCTTGCTGGATCTGCTGTCTTCTCGAAACTCGACTTGAGGTTGGGTTACCATCAGATCCGTGTTCGCGAAGAGGATATTCCGAAGACTGCCTTTGTTACTCGATATGGCTCTTATGAGTACACTGTCATGTCATTTGGTTTAACAAATGCTCCAGCAACCTTCTCCCGGTTGATGAACTATATCTTCATGGATTACCTCGACAAATTCGTCGTGGTTTATTTGGATGATATCCTTATATATTCCAAGAATGAAGAAGAACATGATGAACATCTTCGACTTGTATTGGAGAAGCTACGAGAACATCAGTTGTATGCTAAATTCTCCAAGTGTGAGTTCTGGTTATCTGAAGTGACCTATTTTGGTCATGTGATTTCCAAGAATGGAATTGCTGTTAACCCGGAACGAGTTCAGGCTATTCTTGATTGGACTCCCCCGAAGAATGTCAAGCAAGTCAGAAGTTTTCTCTGACTCGCTAGTTATTGCCGTCGATTCGTTGAGAACTTTTCCAAGATTGCAAAACCATTGACAAATCTGCTTCACAAAGGTGTTAAATTTGAGTGGACAGAAAAATGTCAAGAAAGCTTTCAGACAGTAAAAGATAAGTTAACATCTGCCCCAGTGCTAGCACCCCCGGATTCCCAAAAGGATTTCGTGATATACTGTGATGCATCTCGTCAAGGATTAGGCTGTGTCCTAATGCAAGAGCGCAAAGTGATTGCTTATGCTTCTCGACAATTGCGTCCTCATGAAGAAAATTATCCCGTGCATGATCTTGAACTTTCTGCGGTTATTTATGCCCTGAAGCTATGGCGACATTACCTTCTCGGTATTCGTTGCGAGATATACACGGATCATCAAAGTTTGAAGTATTTATATACTCAACCGGATCTGAACCTTCGTCAACAAAGATGGCTCGAAACAATTGCCGATTATGATATGAATATCTCATATACCCCTGGCAAGGCTAATGTAATGGCCGATGCTTTGAGTCGCAAGGCTTACTGCAACAATCTTATGATTCAGGAAGCACAACCTATGCTTTATGAATAACTTCGCAAATTGAACCTCCATATTGTTCCAAAGGGTTATCTCAATACCCTGGTTGTTGAACCGGATCTTGAGCACAGCATTAAGATTATACAAAAGTATGACTCTGAAGTTGAAAGGATTAAGCGGTACCTCAAAAAAGGAAAGCCCTCGGAATTTCATCTTGATAAGGATGGGATCCTATTTTCCCAACACCGTCTCTTCGTACCCAAGTTCAAGGATGAGAGGGAACACGTTATGAAAGAAGCTCATGACACTCCTCTGTCAATTCATCCTGGTAGCACAAAGATGTACCATGACATTTGTCAGAGATACTGGTGGCCTAATATGAAGCGCGACATTGCTCATTATGTTTCTGAGTGTGACGTTTGCCGCCGCATTAAAGCAGAACATCAAAGGCCTGCTGGAACTCTGCAACCCCTTGAAATTCCTGAATGGAAATGGGACAAGGTCCAAATGGATTTCATTACTGGTTTTCCCAGATCTCAGAAGGGTCATGATGCTATCTTTGTCGTCATTGACCGATTCTCCAAGGTTGCTCACTTTCTGCCAGTTAAGGAGACAATCACTGCCAGCCAGTTAGCAGAATTGTATGTTTCCCGAATTGTGTCACTCCACGGTGTTCCGTTGGAGATCAGTTCGGATCGTGGCAGCCTCTTCACCTCCAGATTCTGGAATAGTTTCCAAGAAGCTATGGGAACTCATCTGTCTTTCAGGACCGCTTTTCACCCTCAGTCACAGGGTCAAGTTGAACGAGTTAATCAAGTGCTCGAAGATATGCTTCGAGCTTGCGTCATCTCCTTTGGTAAGAGATGGGAGGAATCTCTCCCGTATGCTGAATTCTCTTACAACAATAGCTATCAAGCTAGTTTGAAGATGGCACCGTTTGAAGTTCTTTACGGACGTAAGTGTCGAACCCCTCTGAATTGGTCAGAAAATGGGGAACGCTCACTCGTCGGACCGGACATTATCCAACAAGCAGAAGAACAAGTCCGCATTGTCCGTTAACATCTGAAAACTGCTCAGTCTCGTCAGAAGAGCAACTATGACCGAAAGCACAAGGAAATGGTCTATCAGCCTGGCGAGCAAGCTTACCTTCGCGTCACCCCATTGAAAGGCACTCATCGGTTCGGAATCAAAGGCAAGTTAGCTCCTCGCTACATTGGCCGTTTCGTATTCTTGCCCGTCGAGGAGAAGTGGCATATCAATTGCAATTGCCGCCAAATCTTTCTCAAGTGCATGATGTTTTTCATGTATCCCAAGTCCGTCGCTGCTTCAAGGATCCTATTCGAGCTGTGGATCATGAAATGCTTGAATTACGGGAAGATCTGTCTTATCCAGAATATCCCATCCGTATTCTTGATCAAGCTGAACGCCGGACTCGTCAAAAGTCAGTCAAATTCCTCAAGGTTCAGTGGTCAAATCATTCTGAAGATGAAGCCACTTGGGAACGCGAGGATCGTCTTCGTGAAGAATACCCCGCTTTCTTTCAGTCTTCCTCTTAATTCTCGGGACGAGAATTCTTGATAGATGAGGAGAATTGTAACACCCCATGTCATTAGCCACAGTAATCACTTTTGATAATGGCAAGTCAGCATGATTAACAGTGCCTAATCATCATTTGCATCATAATGCATTTCAACTCCTACTCAAATTCAAATTAAATTAAAGTGGAAAATAAAAGTTGTTCAAACACAGAAACTAAAATGTTCAATAAATAACAAATATTCCAGAGACTATTCTAAAATTGTAACCAGCAATTAATAAATAAATTAGGTGGCGCTAACATTACCAAAACAGCAAGGATTAATACATTTTATTTAACACAAAATTTGTGTGAACTCCATTTGTCTCCAAACCAATTTTTGGCAGTTGTAGATATTACATAGCATATAATGGGCTAGGTCACTAATTTGGTAAAAGTCAATTGGTGGCCTAACTATTTGCAAAAAACAGAAAATAGAAAAGAAAAGACAAAACAAAAATAAAACTAAAATAAAAAGAAAATCCCCAGGCCAACTGGGCCTAGCCCAGCTGGCCTCGGCCCACCAGGCCAGCCCACACCCTCCCCTGGCCTATACCCCCCTGGGGGCACCGAAACCCTAGCCCACCCCCACTTCCCCCCTCGCTCGCTCCCCCCTCCCCCGATCCAGTTCTGGATCGGGATCGGGCCGACGCCGACGCCCGCCGCTCGCCGCCTCGTCCACCTCGCCGGACCACGCCGCTCGCCTTCTTGCCGGACTGCCTCCTCGACCCCGTCGTCGACCGCGTCCTCGTCCTCCTCCTCGACCCCCACTGCCACCCCCCTACAGCTCGCGTTAGCGCCTGCGCCGTTCGCTCCTCCCCCCTCTCTTCCCCCCCCCCCCCTCTGGAGTTACCCGTCTTCCCCCCTTCCCCCTCTTGTTTCCCCTCTTCCCCGCCCCCGCCCCCCCCCACGGCACCCTCTTATGGTTACTATCGCCCCCAGTTCCTCCTCCCCTGCCCCGTCCTTTCCCCCCCCCCCCCTCTGCACCCGTACTCCTCCCCGCGGTCGCCGCGCGCACCGCGTGACCCGGCCACGCCCGATGCGCGCGCCCCACGCTCCCGCCTCGCTCGCCCGCAGCCCGAGCCGCCCTCGGCCTCCTCTCGCGCACCGCGCTCGCCTGCGCCTCTCCTCGCCCGCGCGCCTCGCCGCTGCGCTGCTGCTCGCCCACGGCCACCCGCGGCCACCCCGCCGTGCCCACCACCGCTCCGCCCTGCCTGGCCTCGCCGGCGCCCCCGCAGCCGACGGCCACGGCCTCACCCTGCTTGTGCGTGCCCGCACCGGCACCCCACGTGCGCCCCCATTGCTAGCTGCAGGCCGTGGCCCCTCCGCTCGCGCCCGTGCGCTCCACCACCGCGCCCGACCGCCCTTGCCCCGCACACGCCGGCGCTCGTCGCCGCCTCGCCTGGGCTCGCCCCTGGCCGACGCCCACGCGCCCGCTGTGGCCACATGGGCCACTGACGGCCGGCCCCCACCCCCCTGTGCCACTGACCGAACGGGCCCAGCCCACAGAACGATTAAAAAAAAGAAAATGAAATTAGTAAAAATAATTAATAATTAATTAATTAATTAGTCAATTAATTAATTTAATTAATCATGTTTAATTAATCTGAATAATTAGTTAGTTTAATTAAACAGTAATTAGATTAGCTAAATCCTAATTAGACTAAACAGACACTGACAGGTGGGACCAAGATGTTTGTTTGACCCAGTCAATGCCCTGTTGACTGCTGACGTCATGATGACATCAGCATACACTGTTTTGGATAATGTTGGATTAAATAAATAATTAAATTCCAGAAAATCAATTAAAACTTTAGAAAATCATATGAATTAAACCGTAACTCCGATGAAAATAATTTATACATGAAAGTTAATCAGAACGACGATACGAATCTGAATACATGGTCCGTTCATCTGTTAGATGCCCCTAGCTAGATGAACATGGAACTTTTAGACCGATTTCGATAAATGAACAGTGCCCAACTTTAATTAAATAAATCCGGATAAATTCCTAAATTAACTAAATCATTTAGTTAGGCAGTAGAACACCCCGGCATATCATTTAGTCATGTCATGCATATTGTTTGCATTTTTGCCGTGAATTTATTGTTTCTCTCCCCCTCCTTCTCTCTCTCGATAGACGCCGAGACCGACGACGTTGCAGCCGGGTACGACTACGCTACAGACGAGCAGCCCGTTGACGATCCCTCTCTCTTGCCAGAGCAACCAGGCAAGCCCCCCCCCCCCCACTTGAGCATCCAGATATCGCCCATTCCATTTCTCCTGCATGCATTAGATTTTGCTACTGTTAATGTTTGTTCCTATTCTGATGCATAGCCTGCTTTTGTAACATGTTTATTGTTACCTTACCTGCCTATGTTAAATTGCTTAGTATAGGTTGGTAGTGAACCATCAGTGACCCCCACCACCTTACCCTTGTTGCCCCTGCTTGATCGTCGACGACTCGATCAATGTGATCGTCGACCAGAGACCGACACATCACCTCACCCCCCTCCCCCCCTTAGTTGTACGACTCTGCATAGTTACTATCGAGTGCCGAGGGTGATACCTCGTAACGCACTCCCGATGAATACTCTGCAGTGTAGCTGTTCGGTCATGGTCATCGAGGGTGATTCCTCCTTCTTCACTTCCGATACGACTCTGTCGTGCAACCCCTTAGTGTGAACCTCGAGGGTGATGCCTCATACGTTCACCCTGATGATTTCATCGAGTGGAATCCGCCGAGGGTGATTCCTCGGGGTTTTCCCCCCTTGATGTTATGACCACACGGTTACTTTGTCCTTTATTACAGGCGGGTCGACCCTGATGGGTACCCGCAGGGGATCTATGTTGTCGGGTGTGCCGGAAGTGCACTCGAGTGTGATATTGTGGCGGAGTTTCAGAAACTCTGATCGTCTCCGCGTGTTACTAAATCAGCCTATTGGATTTGGATATTTGATCTGAGTGGGTCGACGTGCCCTATCTACTACTTAAACTGGATACTTGTTACTTAATTGAAGCTTCGGGGCCGCTTTCTTGCTGGGAGTCGAGGAAGGATCTCTAGGCTTGCTTCAACATGTTTGCTTAATAAAATGCTATTCTACTCTCTTCTATTGTTGCAAGATGGTGGCTTCGTGAAGATGCTTGAAGATGCTAGTCTTCGATAGGACTAGGCCTTCTCTCTGTTCTGGCATTTCTGCAGCCCAGTCCACATATACAGCCTGTCTCCTTTGATAATGTTGCATATGTAGTGTAGATCCTTGCTTGCTGAGTACTTCGGATGAGTACTCACGGTTGCTTTGTTACTTCTTTTCCCCATATTCTCCTACTTGATGATACATCAGACGATGGAGCCCCGGAGCCAGATGTCACCTCAGGAGCTTACTACCAGGAGGGTCCAGAGGGCACGTACTACTGGATCGAGCCAGCCGACCAAGAGTAGGATCGGAGGCTCCCAGGCAGGAGGCCTTCGCCTTTCGATCTAGAGTCGTTGTTTGTGCTAGCCTTCTTAAGGCAAAACTTGTCTAACTATGTCTGTACTCAGATAATATTTGTATGACTGACTCATGTATTCGGATCTTCGTGATCTCTGGTCTGTAATATTGTGGATCTCCGTTTAATTGTGTTAGAGTTGTGTTGTACTATCTTCCCGTGAGTCCCTGTGCTTGATCGTGCATGTTTGCGTGTATGATTAGTGCACGATTGAGTCAGGGGCGTCACACCCCCACGGCAGATCATCTCGAAATTGATCAGATCAATTCCCGCAAAAATATTGATTCGGACAAAAGAGAGACACACAAAGTATTATTACCTCTGCCCAGAAGTAACTGTCGGTCAAACAGATATACATCTAGATAGATCAATTTAAACCAGAGTTATTTCTGGACGGAGTAGTAAAATACTGAGCATAAAGATAAAAGCAGAACACTAGCTGGGTCTGCCATGGCATGCCATCTATTCATCATTGATCAACAGTGCCTGTTGCTAGCGCGTTCTAAACACACATTTTGCCCATGCATGTTAGGTTTCGAGTGGATGCCTACGTAGCTAGATCCCCAACAACCAGCTTGGCTCTTCATTCCTAGGTCTAGAACCAAATGAAAGCCCAATAGAAACCTTTCGGTGAAAATAAATCACCAGACCTGACACTCTCACCTGACATGCATCCATGCAACCGTGCAAATCCCGGGTATTATACCCGGGTGGGCTCCCGGCTAGGCCGCGCAATCATTGAGCGGTGCTCGGCGACAACGACGCGGCGGCGAAGCTCCAAGCTTTTGGTTTGCAACTTTCGTCAAGCTTTGGCATCCAGCTCTTTATTGAGTGGTTGCTCCATTGCCAAATCTGTGTCACAACAGTGGCACGTAGGCATGTCCACCTAGTGCCTAGCAACTGTAATAGATTCCTAATCTTTTGGTCTCCAGACTCCAGCCGCTGCCCACCTCTAGCGCCTAGCATGTCTGTTGATCAGATTTAATTTGATCTTGGGAGCTGTCGTGTTGGTGCTTTTCATCGCTGTGAGAGTGTGGGTCGCGACTTGCTCGAAATGGAGCGGCAGCGTCGAGTCCCTGGGTCGGAGTTAACTGGATAAGTCGTTGGTATGGTGCTGGCGTGCGTGTCACGATAGAAAGCGATTAGGCTGCTGTTGCTTTCGGGTCATCTTTTGCTGCCAGGTCGCTGGAGTCGAAAGGTCGTGAGTAGTTGCTTCAGGTGGGCATTCGTGGGGGGCAGATTAAGTATAGGAATAGTGAGTATTTGGTAGCCATGCGTGGTTCGCTATGCTATTTTCTTTTTTGAATCAAGAACTCTCATTTATTATATAATCATCGAGATTACAATTGTTTTGCATGCAAACAATGAAGAAATTAGGTGCAAAATTGATCCATAAACATCTCCTTCTACTTGCCGACGCTCTTGGTATAAGGATGTGCCCCCTCCTTAGCTTCCCGCCCAATGAAGGTCAATTGGAAGGAAGCTAAATTCCCACTGAGCTCTTCAATCTCCTGGAGAATAAAAGCGATCTCTGATCGGCCCGGTCACGTTCTCTCCATGGCTTGAGCACTTCGTGCATCAATTTTGAAAATGGTCTGTTGCAAGCCGAAGTCACAAGAAGCCTGACTCCATCGTGAATCGCTAGAACGTCCATCATCAGTGCAATAGCAGCTGGACCATACTAGATTGCCTGCCCCCTTAACATAATATCTTCATGATTCCACAAGATCAGGACGGTTGCACCTTCGCTTGTGTCCGAGAAGCTAGCATCCACCTTCATCTTAAGACAACCTTCAGCCGGAGCCTACTGCTTGGCTAGAACCTTTGGTGCTCGCCCTCCCATCGACCACCCCATGGTGGAATGATCCATTGCAATGTCGGCAGTCCATTTAACAGATTCCGAGTCTGATCGAATGCTCCCTTCGCGATTCCTTGCATTCCTTTCAGACCATACTGCCCAACCTCCACATAAAAATGTTTTTGGATTTCCAAACACATTTCGAATTAAAAAAATGTTCATGAATTTGAAAAATAATTCCACATTTCAAAAAATATATATAATTTGGAAAATATTCCTTGATTAATAAAATTCCCATACATTTGAAACATATTATCTGATTTCTAAAAATATACGTCAATTTTAAAAATATCCTCTAAGTTTAAAAAACTTCATAAATTTGAAAAATGTTCCTAGATTTAAAAAAGAAAATTTCAAAAACATTCATGAACTTGAAAAATGTTCTGAATCTTAATAATACTTGTGATCTTAAAAAATGTTCCCAAAATAAGAAAAGGAAAAAGAAAAAAGGAAGACCAACATAAAAAAACAAAAAATTGGTTCCGGAAGGTTCTACAACCTTCACAAAACCAGTGGCAAGGAAAACCAGACAATGGCCAGCCGAATAGCAGTTTAGCCCATCTTTAGGGGAGAGTGGCGTTTTGGCACACGAGAGCGCGCGCTCCTGATTTTTAAAATGTGTTTTAAAAGTATTTTAAAATGTTAAACAATTCCAAACAAAAATTTGACGTGTGCATCTCGATATTGTACTTGCTCACAAAGTCGTTTCGCGAAAAACTGACAAGTTATGTGTCGCGTGTGAAAAAGATAAAATCCGATGTTAAAAAGTGCTTTTAACAAGACATATTTTTGTCTTTTTTACACAGGCCACAAAAAATGGCAGTTTTCTCCGAAACTTGGCGTGCACACATATAATGTCAAGATGTATATGCCAAATTTTTGTTTGGAATTTTTTTATATATTAAAATATTTTTTTCGGTGGCAGGAGCGCGCGCTCCCATGTGCCAAAGTGAATTTCTGACCTTTAGGGTGCGTGTTTGCGTAGTATTCCCCATGTAATGCGGGGAATAGGACGCGGGAGCTATGTCTCGCTTAATTTTTTTGTTTTTGAGAAAAACACTTGTAACTTTATTCATACTCATAACAATTATAGGTACACTGATTTGGACCTATAATCCAAGAAAATACAAAGTAACTCCTATGACTAAGAATTACAATGAAATCACTTGAAAACACCTTCTTCGCCATATCAATATCTGCTCGAAGAAATACTCCAAAGACTTCGGTAAAAGGCTGCAATTGGACTGGAGCAACGATGTTGTCACTCTTTCACCAGCACAAACATTACCAATAATGGTTTTTGAAAGCGCCTTGAGTCGCCCATCCAAAAAGATGGGAAACCTTGATCGATGAACGTACTTGGGCCGGGGATGATCCCCTAGAAGTGCAAGCCGTCGAATCACTATATCTTCATCATGGTGTCGATGCAAGATTTCACCTCCACAAAGAAGCAGACCAACAAAAAAAGCTTGACACAGCAACATAAACTCATCAGATCCGAATAATCAGAACGGCGAGGACCGAAAACTCTCTAACCTCATGGCAACGCCAAAAGGACGAGAGGAAATTTATTCTCAAAATACTATGATGATCACTAGACGTTGACGAAGAACATAAAGATCTTGAAAATCCAAGGTCCCGCCACCTCTTACCGCCAAGTTGGCAGTCGGAGGCGAGGGGACCTAAATTTCTCAGACGGTTGCACGAGAAAACCCTAGCAGATCCGAATAAATGAATATGTCTCGCTTATTGTGAGACCAACCTTCTTCTCGCCTGAACCACTCGCCTTAGCGAGCCGGCCCAGTATAGCGGTTTTGGGAAGTTTGGACAGACCGCAACGAACCGGTTTTAGCACATTTTGGTGCTGTTTTTTTTTCTTTTTCTGTGTTTTTCTGTATCAGTTTTCTTCATTTTTTTGTGTGTGTCCCTCTATTGGTTTTCATCAATTTCCTTTCGGTCTAATTCCCATTTATATATTAATTTTTTTCCTTTTTCCTTTTCTTTTACTGTTTCCTATTTTCTTATTTTTCAAATACATCTTGAGTTTTATTTGTATACACATTGAACATTTTTCATATATGTGTTCAACATTTTTCAGATACACATTGAACTTTCTCAAGCACATGTTGGACATTTTTCAAACAAATGTTGAATCTAATTTTAAGACATATTTATTTTTCATTTAATTAAATGAACTTTTTTTAACACATGCAAATTTTTTTTTGCATTAGAGCATTTTCAAAAATGTCACATACATTATTTTGAATGACACAATTTTTAAAAATGCATTGTAGTAACAGATTATAAAAATGATAGAACCTATATTTGGAACACATCAATTTTTTAAAATGTCACAAACATTTTTGAAAGGTATGAACATTTTTCCTAAATTATGCAAGCGTTATTTTTATATTCTAAAACTATTTTCTATAAATGTCACAAACATACTTTTGAAACGCATGAACATTTTTAAAGGTCATGAAAAATTTTGTATGCTATAATTTGTTTTTAAAAAGTTGCAAGAACATTCTTGACACTGCTTAAACGCGCAATGAACACTTTAGAGTTGCAAGAGCTGTAGGGCACGACTATGTCTTACTTATAAAGAGATAGATGGCTGCCCCGCCTTAAGAGAGCTAGAGACAAGGCTGGCCCAGTGCAACAGGCCTCAAATCTGTTTTTTTTTCACGTCTATTTTCCCACTTTTTTTGTTTTTTTGTTTTACTTTTTTTATACTTCCAAGTATTCTAAAATATATAAATTACAATAGAAATTTTACGTAAGTTTTTCAATAATTTACTAATGCATTTGAAAAAAATTAAATGTGTACAGAAAAAAAGTAGACACCAAAAACATATATTTTGAAAAAAATGTTAATTATGTATTTGAAAAACGTTAACTATGTATAAAAACAACATTTCAAATGTGTACAATAAAAGGTATAGTGTATATAAAAAATAGGCATAATAACATATACTCCCTCCGTCCCAAAATTCTTGTCTTAGATTTGTCTAAATACAGATGTATCAAGTCACGTTTTAGTATTAGATACGTCCGTATCTAGACAAATTTAAGACAAGAATTTTGGGATGGAGGGAGTATATGAAAAAATATTAATTAGGTAAATATGTATAATGTTCCATATGTATCCGAAAAACTTGCAATGTGTACCAAAAAATTAGATATCAAAACTATATATTTGAAAACAAATGTTAATCACATATTTAAAAAATGTTCAACGTGTAGATTTTTTCTAGATGTATAATAAAAATGTTTCATGTATTTTGCCAAAATTGTTACTACTGTATACGGAAAATATACATTGCATGTGAAAAAAGTTGTTTATTACCATAAAACAATGTTCACCATGTATTTGAAAAAATATTGCGCATGTATTCAAAAAAGTGTCCAAAACATGTATTTAAGAAAAAAGTACATTGTGTATTTAAACATGTTTAATGTGTATCACCAAAACCTTTCATATGTACACTGAAAAAGTACATTGTGTACTAAGAAAGTAGAAATGTGTTGAACAAAGAATTTTTTTTTTTGCATGGGTTGAACAAAGAAGTAACCGATGAAAACCAACAAAGAAAAAAAGGAAATGAAGAAAATCAATGACAACCAAAAAGAGAACAAATAGAAAATCCAAAAGAAAACTAATGGAAATAGTGAAACCGAGAAAGGAACAAAGAAAACAAAAAAAAGAGTAACAAATAGAAAAATAAAGAAAATAAAAAACCGGGGAAACTGTGAAAAAAAATGAAGGAACCAAAAAAATTGTAAAAACCAATGAAACCCGAGAAAAAAGAAGGAAACCGGTGAAAAAGGCAAAGACACCGAAAATCAAAGATAACCATGAAGAAAAAAGAAAAGAAAAGAAAAAAGAAAATACCCTAAGAAAACCAGACCAAAAACCAGTACAGCGATCGATCCCGAGTGAGCAAGTGAGGAGAAGAAATGGCTGGCTCATTACGACGCGATGCGAATAACTTCATGCGAGTGAACCATAGGACTCACTGTAAGCGAGATATAGTCGCGTCGAGAGCCATAGCTGCGTCCGGAATTAGGATCCATCCACTTGGAGTACTATTTTTTTTTTATCATATGGTTGTTGGTGTAGAAGACTGTAACTCGTGAAGAGAAGGGCCGTATGGCCTATGGCCAATCTTGGCGTTCAACCGCGAACAGTCCTTCTATTCCACGTCGTGCTGTCGAACGATGTTGGATCCGATCAAGAAAGCTAAACCGATTAGGTTTCTAAATGACTTGAAACATAAAAGCAGCCCATGGTCGATTAAAAATAGTAAGAAAAAACAGGCGCAAATTGATCTCTTTTTTTTTTAAACATCAGTACAGACACAAGCGTTCATATACACGCGCATACACTCCTCCTATGAATGCACACACGCACACCCTACCCCTATGAGCACCTCCGAAAGACTGAGCCGGCATATTATCTTGAAATTTATGAAGTCATCGTAGGCACCTCGTCGTCGACGGGAACGTCTCCTCCCACTGAATGCGCATCGCCGGAAATCCTGAAATAAATCCAGAAATAAATGCGAGCACCAGGATTTGAACTCTGGTGGGCTGGGGATACCACAGTCCCTCTAATCATCCAACCGCAGGTTGGTTCTCGCAAATTGATCTTCTTTGAAGCGATTATTACATCGACCTTTCCTTGCAGTCGTTATCGATCCAATGCCGCCCGTCGAGTTCATCATCGGCTTGGGATTCTATGCGAGCGCACTCGGGTGCTTCGCCTTCACCTGCAGGCTCGTCTATCTCATCTACTCTATCGTCTCAACACGATTAAACAACAACAACAACAACAACAGCTTCTCCTCCTCTTCCTCCTCCTCCTCATCTGATGACGGCTCGAGCTGGTCCGACGAAGATTCTAATTGTTACGATGAGGAACAGGGCGTCATCCCTAATTGTAACGACGAGGAGCAGGGCGTCGTCCCTAATTGCAACGATGTGGAACAGGGCCTCATCAGCGAGGGAGAAAGCGACGGCACGGGCACTAGTAGTATCGGTGGTGAAAGATGCTGCATATGCCTGGAGCAGATGATGGACGGCGGCAGCATGTGGCAGAGACTGCGAGTGGCCTTAGAGCAACTCCAACGAGGCGACCCAAACGGACGCGCGCTTTGTTCGCTTTTCGTCCGTTTGTGTCGGCCAGGCGGACGTGCGCGTCCGCATTCTCAAATGGGTCGGTTTGACTGCCCAACGGGAGGAGGACCCAAATGTGCCGGCGTGAAAAAAAAATAGCTCGCATAATTAAACATAAGTGGCCGGTCAACCGCTGGCCAAAGTCCACTTAAACATAATTAAACATTAATTAAAACATTAAAAAAAGTCTGCGCCCGCACGCTGCCCTAGACGTCGTCGGCCTTGCCCTTGCCCTTGACGTCAACGTCGCCATCGCCATCGCTGCCGGTGAGGTCGATGAAGACAGGAGCAGGACCAGCCCACCCGAACGCCGCCTGGTACGCTGCCAGGGCAGCCTCCTCCGGCGTCTGCTGGGGCGGCGGCATTGCGGCTCACCGCACGCGCTCCTCCTCCTCCTCCTCAAGCCGGAGCGCCTCCGCGTCGCGTTGCAGCATCTGCTCGTAGCGCATCTGCCGCTCGCCGTCAGCCTCCTCCTGGCGGAGCCAGTGCGCCTTCCAGCGCTCAAGGTGGGCCGCCTCCTGCGCCGGCGTCGCGGCGTAGTGGACAGGCCACGTGTAGGCCTCCTCCGGCCAAGTGGGTGGAGGCAGGGAGCGCTTCCGCGTCGGCTCCGGCTCCGGCTTGGGCTCGACGGGCGGTGGCGGTGGCGATGGCGGGACGAAGAGCGGGGTGTGGACGGAGTCCCCCGCCGCCGACAAGGCAAGGGCTTGCTCCAGCCCATCCCAGTGCGCGTCCTTCTTGAGCCGGCTAGCCTCCAGCGCGTGCTGCAGGGTCTCCTCGAGGGCGTCTTGGTACTCTGCCTCCGGCTCTACCCGCGGGGGCGGCGGTGGAAACGGCGGCGGGACGGCGTCGACGCCCACACGACGTTGCTCCTCGTGTTTGAGGGCAAATCAAGCCTCCCAGTTGGGAGAGTCGGCGGCGTACTCGGGCATCCGCCGCTGCTCCGGCGTGAGCTGCGCGCGGCGCCTGCGCACCTCCTCGTCGTGCGCCCGCTGGGTCCGCGGAACCGCCGGCACCGGGATCCGGTGCGGATCCAGGTGCCAGTGGTGCGGCAGCGTGACGCCGGTAGGGTAGCGGCTGCCTGTACTCCCAGTGCCACCATGCTTGGTGCACCGGGATGTGCAGACGCCGGCGACCTGGGCGGAAATGCTCCGGCGCCGGAGGAGGAGGGGGAGGAGGAGCACGGGAGGACGAGGCGCCGGGGGTGCCCTTGCCCTTGCCCTTGCCGCTGCTGCTGCCGAAGAGGCCCATTGCTTGCTAGGGTTTGCTGTCGCCGGCGAGGAAGCAAAGGGGGTGGTGGGGGACCAGTGTTGGGAAACGTAGTATTTCAAAAAAATTCCTACGAACACGTAAGATCTATCTAGGTGATGCATAGCAACGAGCAGGAGAGTGTGTCCACGTACCCTCGTAGACCGAAAGCGGAAGCGTTAAGTAACGCGGTTGATGTAGTCGAACGTCTTCGCAATCCAACCGATCAAGTTCCGTCAGCACGACAACGTGGTGACGGTGTTGATGAAGTGACCGACGCAGGGCTTCGCCTAAGCACTACAACGATATGACCGAGGTGGAAATCTGTGGAGGGGGGCACCGCACACAGCTAAGACAACTGTCAACTTGTGTGTCTTAGGGTGCCCCCCTGCCCCCGTATATAAAGGAGCAAGGGGGAGGCCGGCTGGCCCTCATAGGGCGCGCCAAGGGGGGGAGGAATCCTACTCCTAGTAGGAGTAGGTTTCCCCCCTTTCCTAGTCCAACTAGGAGGAGAAGGAAGGAGAGGGAGAGGGAGAGGGAAAGAGGGGCTGCGCCCCCTTCCCCTAGTCCAATTCGGACTCCCCTTGGGGGGGGGGGGGGGGCGCCACCTCCTGGCTGCTGCCCTCTCTCTCCCCTAAAGCCCACTAAGGGCCCATAACTTCCCGGGGGGGTTTCCGGTAACCCTCTGACACTCCGGTTTTATCCGAAACCTTCCGGAACACTTCCGGTGTCCGAATAACATGGTCCAATATATCAATCTTTATGTCTCAACCATTTCGAGACTCCTCGTCATGTCCGTGATCACATCCGGGACTCCGAACTACCTTCGGTACATCAAAACACATAAACTCATAATACCGATCGTCATCGAACGTTAAGCGTGCGGACTCTACGGGTTCGAGAACTATGTAGACATGACCGAGACTCATCTTCGGTCAATAACCAATAGCGAAACCTGGATGCTCATATTGGCTCCCACATATTCTACGAAGATCTTTATCGGTCAAACCGCATAACAACATACGTTGTTCCCTTTGTCATCGGTATGTTACTTGCCCGAGATTCGATCGTCGGTATCATCATACCTAGTTCAATCTCGTTACCGGCAAGTCTCTTTACTCGTTCCGTAATGCATCATCCCGTAACTAACTCATTAGTCACATTGCTTGCAAGGCTTCATATGATGTGCATTACCGAGAGGGTCCAGAGATACCTCTCCGACAATCGGAGTGACAAATCCTAATCTCGATCTATGCCAACTCAACAAACACCTTCGGAGACACCTGTAGAGCATCTTTATAATCACTCAGTTACGTTGTGACGTTTGATAGCACACTAAGTGTTCCTCCGGTATTCGGGAGTTGCATAATCTCATAGTCAGAGGAATGTGTATAAGTCATGAAGAAAGCAATAGCAATAAAACTTAACGATCATTATGCTAAGCTAACGGATGGGTCTTGTCCATCACATCATTCTCCTAATGATGTGATCCCGTTCATCAAATGACAACACATGTCTATGGTTAGAAAACTTAACCATCTTTGATTAACGAGCTAGTCAAGTAGAGGCATACTAGGGACACTTTGTTTTGTCTATGTATTCACACATGTATCAAGTTTCCAGTTAATACAATTCTAGCATGAATAATAAACATTTATCATGATATAAGGAAATATAAATAACAACTTTATTATTGCCTCTAGGGAATATTTCTTTCAACCAGATGTGGATGGAAGTGGATGAGGCCGGCCTTCGCCGCACGCGTGGTTAAAAAAGGACGCTTCCACTGGCTAACTAGTGGGCCCGCTGTCGGTGGTGGTCATAAATTAGACGACGGACGGTAGTTGGGTGGCCTACAAGTGGGGCCGCGGCGGACGTCGAAGAGACGCGCGGCGCGTCCGCGCCGACGCATTTCAGGCGTAATTTTGGGCTGGAAATGGGTCGGCGCGGACGCCAGGCGGACGAGATTTGGGTTTGGGTCGACGCGTTGGGCCTTCATTTTTGTCCGCGCCGACCCAAACAGACGCAGACGGATAAAATGGGTCGCCCGATTAGAGTTGCTCTTATGCATAGCAGACGGCGCAGGACCCGGACAAGAAGCGCCGGCGGCTGCCACGCTGCCGCCACGTCTTCCACGCCGGCTGCATCGACGAGTGGCTCAAGAGGAGCCTCAGCTGCCCGTCCTGCCGGAGGGCGGCAGTGCCAGGAGGATTACTCGATGATCATGATGTTATACTTCGCATTATTATACTTTGTTACTTTCTGAACTATTGTTTGAGTTAGTTTTATGATAGGTAGATATCTACTCTTTGTTGCCGATGTGGATAAACCTTTTTATGCCTTTATGTTAGAAAAAAAACCGGAATAGGATAGACCCTTTTGGATTTTTTTTGTTTTCTCTTTTGTAAATATACTTATTATTAATAAAAATTACCATAGAACAATTGTTCTACGGTTGGTGCTTCAAAAAAAAACTCTTTGTTGCCGATGAAGGAACCATTGCTGTTGTTCGTGTAGATATTTCCAGCTTTTTCTGAATGAAGGAACTATTGTTGGACAAGAAGGAACCAGTGATGTAGTCACATAGATGTTCCCAATTGTTTTGGATGATTTGGAGACTGCTCACCATGCCAGCCGCATGGCTAGATATTCTCAGCTTTCTGGATTGCCAATATGGGCTCGGTTGTGTCCTGCCTAAAAAAATGTGGGTTTGGTTGTGTCTGCTGTTTTTGTGATGTGTTTTCTCTAGCGAGTTGATGGGGTTTCTTTTGCGATGTTTTGACTCCGGTGTTGGGGGTTGTAGCAGGAGCGTGTTGGATGTTTTCGTCAGTTTACATCTGTGGTCGTGTGACTCCATAGTTCGAAGGGTAGTTCGGATGCTTGTATGGTTGTACTTGTTTCCGTCGATTTTCTGCAAATTAATTGAGAAGCTCTCTTATGCTTAACTAGTGGATTAGATAATTTTTTTCTTCCTTTTCAAAAGAATGGTGTAGATATATGAATGTTGTTCTTAAGAGATCAAGCATGACTTCGGATGTACCTAGAAATTCATTGTATATACAAATTTTCATAATGATTACCTATTAGTTGTACTAAATCAACGACACTTATTTTGAGACGGAGGGAGTAATTAATTAGTAGTGCAAAGTTTAAATCCTTTTGTCCTATTGTTTGCAAGAAAAATTATATAGGCAGTTTGCATTGGATTCATGTCATCCTTTTATATTTTCTTCGAAGCCGGTGTGTTTAGGACTCATCCCATTGATTAAGACGAGAGTTGTCCTCGAAAAGACGACAGTTGGGCGATTAATTGAAAGAATATTTGATAGCCACTTGGGTTTGCTATGCTAAGAAACATAATTGAACATCACATGTGCTGATCTTCCCATAGCATTCAGCATTAATAAGGCAGAATCATCTAATGTCCAACCTGCCTCACACTACGAGAACTTGTATCCAAACAAAGGGACCAAAGGTTTAATCAAGTTATCTGCTAGAAGCCATGCTTGTCCCAGTATATCTATGATTTTTTTATAATTAAAAGTGCTTAATTAGCCAAAATGGGTAAGATAAAAGATCTTAACGTGATTGTAAATCATTGTTTAACAAACATGACCTGTGACCGAACTATTAAGACTATCGGTTCGGGGGTTTACTGGCCCGACCGCCGGTTCACCGCCTATTTGAGCGGTCTAATATAATAATAGTAAAACATGGATATATGGGAAGAGGATTTGGGGCACCTAGGTGCTCCACACCCTTATATGAACATTAAATTCAAAAAATACAGGGAAATTTAGTAAAAAAATTGTAGTTTTGGGATATGAAACCTGGGTGTCTAATCTACTTTGATGTGGAATTTTGTGAAAAAATATCGGGAAATGTATCTGTGGCAAAAAGACAAAAAATTCCTATGTATAGAAAAAAAATGTTTGGATGGATTTTAGTTCGGACTATAATTTCTTCGCCGCGAATACATTTCCTGGTATTTTTCTACGAAACTTCATACGAGAGTAGATTGGGCACCCAAATTTGACATCCCAAGATTTCAGTTTTTTTTATTTTCCAGGTATTTTTTGAATTTAACCTTCGTATAGGTTTTTTTTTAATTCTCCAGGTATTTTTTGAATTTAACCTTCGCATAGGGGGTGGAGCACCCAGGTGCTCCTGGGTATTTCCCGGATATATGGCAGTAGTTTTCTTCTTCTGAACAACAAATGAGTTTGGGTGAGTTGGTTATTAGGCGTGAGTATGGTTTCACCCGTCTGGGTATGTGGAGTGTCTGGAACCGCCATATTCGCGTTTCAGTTATTTCCGCTTCAGATCCCCTCTCCCGCAATACGTTTTTCGTGTTCAATCCTCTGGTTTATTCCCGGATTTTGTTTAAAACTGCACAGTCCAAGTGGTTTTCACCGGTCTATTGAGGAACGGCCGGTGGAGCTTAGTTAACCACCAGGTTCGCCGGCTCTCATGTTTCAGTCTGGTCTGGTCGTGAAATAAAAACAAATCTTTGCTAATTTTATGGGAAGCTCGGATAAATTAGCGGGTAGTGCGCGGCGACACGCCGTGCCACATGGATTTATAAGCTATTTGGTTTCTTTTTGTATTTTTTGATAAATCATCTCAAGACTTGATTCATTGCAAAGTAGTTCATACAAGGAAAGGATAGGCGGCATGCCGCGCCTCGCCTATAGATAACAATGTATGTTAATACATAGCGTATGAATATTTTGTTATTGGTGTTGTTGTCTGCTTTTTTTTATTCGAGGGAAAGATGTTTGTATGTTTAATGTACTGTTTGTCTTTTGGTTTGATGAAAATTGTGAGAATTTTTTTTATCGACCTGTTTGATCAATTGGATGATTATTGACACTGATATTATAGTCTTGGCCCTCTTGTCCTTTGAACCTGGACGAAGGGAATACATTTTGTATGAAACTTATATGGACTATCAAAGGCGATTCGAAATGATATTTAAATACTACCCTTCAAACATATATGTATGCCGGTTATACTTCAGATTAATGTTTTATGTCACGTGCACTGTGCCACTGTCCTATATCCTGCAAGAATCCATGTACTTAAAGATCATCTGCGTACATATTCAGGACCTGTTATATGGAACTTATATGCAAGATGTATGCATCATGAATTCACTCGTATATTTATCTGCCCTATCTCCCCAAGAGGTATTTAATTAATCATCCATGTATTTAAAGATTATGTACAACATTCATATTCATGAACATATATTTTGGGTTGTTGCTTGTTGTATATTTGCAGTTGCTTGTTACTATGTCATGTTGATGCAAATATTATTATCTATTGGCGAAACCCTAGCCGCCGGGGGCGCTTCTTCCTTCCCTCCGTCCCTCCGCCGCCGTCGAGGGACGCCGCCGGGCTAAGCCCAGGGGCCGATAGCGATGGCGGGGGTCTCCCTCTCTCCCGCGTCATGAGGGTGGTGCGGAGCCCCTCGGCGTGACGAGGCGCGGCCAATCTGGCCTTGGCGACGTGGCGGTCGGCCCTGCCTCGGGCAACGGCAAGGGTTTTTGGCAGCGGCGCGGTGGCCGGCCCTGCCTCGGACGGCGATGGCTGCGGGAGCGGCGTCCGGCCCAGCCTCAGGCAGCGGTGATGGTTGTGTTCGACGGCGGCGGGCCATCTGACCTCGGGATCGGCGGCGACGGCATGAAGGGCCTGGTGGACGGGTCGGCGGCATGCGTGGTTTGGCCTCCGGTCAGGTCTAATCTGGCCGGCGGCCTACTCCCTGCGCGGCGACACAGATCGGTGACCATGCACACGACGCTAGATGGACGTTCATAGAGCATATCTGGGTGAAAACCTTGCTCTCGGCAAGTTGCCAAGGCCGGCGATGGCGGCGCTCTTCTATGTCATTCCCTTCTTGAAGACATCACCGTGGAGAAGCTCTAGACCTCTATCCGCTACCTACGAGGGAAACCCTAGATATGTCGATCAGATGACGGCGACGCTCTTGTGTCGTTTTCCCCTTGGCGGCGTCATTCTAGGAGGTGTGCATAGGCTCGAGGGACCAGTGGACGGCTTCTACGATGGAGCGGCGGTTCCTGTGACGCATCGACAATGTGGAGTTTTGGCGGCGTGGCACTGCAGGGTCTCGGCGACAGATGCGTGATGATGGACGCGCATAGGGTGGTGGCGTTGTATGGCGCCGTGGTGGCGTCGACGGTAGGCCTGGCAAGGTGGATGCGTCAGTACCTGCTCTGAAAATGGATTGGTAGAACACGGTGGCGACGGCCTCTGCAGCGTGCTCATGCGGTGCCCACTGAGAGTACGCCGGACCGGTGTGTGACCCACACCCGGCAATTCGGCTTGGTTGGAGCCTCCAGTTTTAGATGTTGAGATTTGGTGTGAGGTCTGGGTATGCGGTCTCGAGCCCCCGACAATCTGCACCCCTTCATCAAGTGGATAGGAGTAGCGACAGATGTTGTCAAGATGATGGCTTCGGACATATTGATGTATTACTTCGTAAGGTCTTGATGAATAATTAATAAAATGGTTGCATGCATTGCCCTGATGTAGAGGCCGGGATCATCCTCCTTTAAAATAAAATTTAGAACCGAGTCAACCATCACATCACTATCATCAGGATGTCATGTCAACCATGTGGTGAGAACCATGTTGGTGATGCTTGGAGGGCTAGTTAACCAATTAGTGATCATCCCGAGCTCGCACCTAATCATGTATTTTCAGCAAAATTCACTTGAATATGTCGGGAGGCCTTATCACTCGCTCAAGATCTACGGTTGCAGAATTTTGTGGTTGCCTCGGACTCGAAGCAGGTGATCAGCGATATAGACAAGGGCATGAGCAGTAGCTATGCGTGTATAACCAATGAGATCAAGCAACGAGCGGTAAATTTAGCTTTACCCTAAAAAAATCGGTAAACAGTCTCGTCTCCAAACAAAAAATTCGGTAAACAGTCCTTTTGTTCCACGTCATTTCTTTTTAAATGAGTTTGACCAAGCCGATTAGGGTTCCGAATACTTTAGAGATATAACCGCAGCACGTGGTTGATTCCAAATACGTACACGTAATAAAAATCACAAAGCACGGAACGATCTTACTTTTTCGAGAAGCAATTACATCGACCTCTCTTTGTGCTCTTCGTAGGCAGGGTACGGGCAAGATCGATCTAATGCCGCTCTTCGGGCTTATGATCATCATCACCTTGGCATCCTGTACAAGCTCACTCCTGTCCATGGCCTTCACCTGCCAGCTCCTCTATATCGTCATCTACAGGTACAGAAACAACAGCTCGGACTCCTCCCCCTCCAACGACGGCGAAGGCTCTGGCTGTTACGACGAGGAGCAGGGCGCCATCAGCGAGGGAGAAGGCGAAGGCGGCACGGGTACCGGAGGCGACAGATGCTGCATATGCCTAGAGAAGATGCTGGACGCCGACGGCGGCATGTGGCGGTCGCTTCGAGTGGCTGTGTGCATGGAGCAGACGATGCTGGACGCGAAGATGTGTCGTCCGCTGCGCTGCAGCCACGTCTTCCACTCCGGCTGCATCGACCAGTGGTTGAAGAGGAGCGGCACCTGCCCGTCGTGCCGGAGCCGGACGTCGGCATGGTTTTCAGCTCCACCACGAAGACTTGACGACGAAGATGTTTTAGTTCGCCTTATGTTATTTTGTAGCTTTGTGGGGTGTTCCTTGGGTTATCTTGGTGAATACATAGATAACCTTTCTTTTGGCGGGGATAGATAGCTATTTGTTGGCGACCAAGGAAGCAATGGTGCAGATATATGGATCTCGTCCTGAAGAGAATAGATCTAACCTGATGACTTTTAGATGTACCAGGAATTCATTGGGCAGTCAGTTCTTCATACCGCTTCAATTTTATGAATCATGTCGCGTTGTCTACTAGCTAGTGAGTGCTACTAATGGTATTGTGCCATCATTTGTGTCATCTATAAAGGACCAACAAGTAAACAGTACAGATAAACGTATAATTTTAAAATTTTCTTCATGTCATGGCCTTCAGTATTTAGCAACGTTTACAAGTAACGATATTGGTCCAAGGTGTAGAGTGTCTACACCAAATTTAATTATAAGCGAGTCAACCATCACATCACTATCATCAAGATGTCATGTCAGCCATGTGGTGAGAACCATGTTGCTGATGCTTGGAAGGCCAGTTGACCAATCAGTGATCATCCCAAGCTCGCACCTAAGAGCATCTCCGGCCGTTGTGCCCCCCAGAAGGCCTTCATCCGGCTTCTTGCGGTTCATCCGGCGAAATTTTTCGCATGGGGGTGAATATTTTTCCGGCCATCCCCCCCAACACGTAGTCTTTGTTTTTTTTTCAAATACAGTGTCAAGTCATTCCAACAAACACCTTCTGGGCGTACCACCATGCCAGATTCGAGCATGCCGGCGACGGTTCCAGGCCACCCCGTCCTTCCTCCTCCGCCATGGCCGTCGGTGGCGCCGGCGTTCTGCTCTGCGTGGAGGACGGCACGCCGAGCAGCACGAGCGCCACGACCCCCGGCCGTGCGCGCACCAGCAATGCGAACAGAATGCCGTGCGCCTCGCGCACGCCGCGACGTACAGCCCGTGGTGCCGCCGCTCCAGCTCCGTTCACTCGGCCGGGGGCACGAAGACGTCGACGCCACCCTCCTCCTCCTCGTCCGGCTCTTCCTCGTCGTCCTCCCCGTCCTCCACCTCGCGGATGCGGCGCTGCAGCGTGGCCATGCCCTCGTCCACCATCCGGCCGTCCCACGGCGAGCCCGCGGGCTCCCACTCGCCGCCTCCCGACGTGTGTTGCGCCAGCCGGAGAGCACGCGTGGTGCGCTCGAAGCGCCGTGGGCAGTCTCTGCCGTCACCAGCGCTATGCCCATTGTTGTAGTACGATGGATGGATGGATGGCACGTCCAGAGCGGGCTATGTCAGCAATAATGGAAATCCAAGAGCTCGTATGCGCACGCGAAGCTCACCTTGCCGGTGCTACGTTGCCGATGCTGCAGCACCGCCCCGGCTCCGCGGCTGCACCACCGTGTGGTGCTCTTCGACCTCGTCTGCACGGCGGCGAGTAGGCGGCTAGCGGGGAGGCAGGTGCTCCGCCCGGCCGCGAGCTCCGCCCCGGCCACGCTCCGCCCGGCCGTGAAATCGCCGGCCATGCTCCGCCCCGCCCGGCCTCGGAGTTGCTCGCCCCGCGTGTCGTGGCCTCCCCGGAGTCCATCGCCCTCGCCCCGTCCACACCCGGCCACGAGCTCCGCCCCGCTCCGTCGAGGGCGGCCACGACACGCAGGGCGAGCACGGCGAGCAGGCGGGGAGGCAGGCGCGTGGTGGGGAGAGAGAAGGCGTGCACGTGAGGGTGGGACCTGGAGAAAAAGGAAGGAGAGAGGGGGTGGGAGGTTGACTGTGGGCCAATTGCATGTAAAATCTTCTCACTCCGCCCTCAAGTGACCCCCGGTGGGCTGGGTTTCGCCTGGGGTCGCCGGATGAATTTTTGGATTAATCTGGTGAAAAATGAGAAGTTGGGGCCGCGACTGGAACGATTTTTGACCGCCGGCGTTAAAAAAGGCCTCTTGGGGGGTATCTTGGGGGGGCCGGCTGGAGATGCTCTGGTCATGTATTTTCAGCAAAATTCACCTGAATATGTGTCTGCCTATCCTATAATCCTATACGTGCCTGGGTTTTTTTCACATTTTTTGAAACTTGTACATATGAGTTCTCATTAAGGTTGCACTTAAAAAGAGAGTTTCCATCAAGTCGTTGCATAAGATTCATACATATTACTATGATGAAAATTCGCTCAAAGTCAAAATCGCTATCCGTTTCTCGAGTTAGTCAATCTCTTGCAGATCAAAGCAGCACGAGGTGACAAATCACAATCAAAAACCCATGTGATGTGCCCTCCGGTCCACGCCATTAGCGACTGTTACCTGCCTCCCACTCAGAGGATCGCAGAGGCTGTCCCTGTCGACAGGATGCAGGCGCTAGCTGCAGAGCCCGCCAACCATGCCAGATTAATCAGGCAAGGCAACATACGGCATATGCCCAAGTGGCGGGCATGAATTGCTTCATACAGTACTAACGGTGCAGCCTTGACTTTTCACGAGCTCCATTTATAACATACTTTCCTCATTCTTTATTTACAAAGCCGGACAAAAACATACTTTACCGAAAAAGGCTTTCGCCCCGCTTTATATATAAAGCAAACCACACATTACAACCGACCATACAACAAGAAACGGAAAATAAATCGACAGGATACACAACTCCACGGAACAGCTAACAAGCTCCGAAGGACCAGTAGGACATCGAAGCCCACGACGGCCTAGATCATGTCATCAACGACTGCAACAAGGGAGCTATTCATCGCCGGAGGAAAGCCACACTCTGTCCCTCCCAAGGTCAAACTTGTTGTCCCATCACTGCCTCCGAAGAGGGCACCCCTGCCCTCTCGTCCTGGATCGAAGGACGTCATCCCGTCGGCAGGCAGAGCAGCTCACCCCCGAGCACGCATGTATAGGCCAACCAGTTGCCGAGGATAGGACAACAGCCGTGGCGACCTCACCCCTAAAGGAAACCCATACATCGCCACCGTCTCCGGCCATGACCCAAACACCCACCGCAGCTGCCGAGCATGGACACTACTGAAGACCAGCAGACCACCACCGCACCGAGCCCTGACCACGAAGAGCTCCCAAGGTGGCGCCTTCAAGAAGAAAGCGACGCCGATGCGCCGCCGCCGCCCAATCCGGAGATTTTGGGCTTTCGCCCGGGACCAAAGAGGCGGAGGGCCGGGTGTAGGTCTCGATGTTGCCCACAAGAAGGAGAACGGCGCCATGGGCGTCGCCAACATCATGACCAGTCTCGCTGGTCAAGGGTTTCCCCCGACCTAGAACCCGCACCCAACGCCCCTCCGACCTGCAGAACGGGAGAACCAAAGGGCGCCCAAATCCCGGCCGGTCGTGGAGAACAAAGCACCAGTGAGGCCACCACCTACAGATCGGAACCATACTGCTGACGCCTCGCCGCCCGGCGCAGCCAAGGACGGCACCCCGTGGCGCCAGCGCCACCCCCCGTCGAAGAGGAGGGGCGCCCTCTCCAGCTGTGGTGGCCGCCACCCACGACACCCGCAGATCGGCTAGATCGGATGCGCCCAGCCTAGCCCACGCCACCACCAGATCGGCTTCGCAGCCGAGCCCCCACCGCCACCACTACAGGGCCACGCTGCCGCCTCCCAGCACAGCAGCTACCAGATCCGCGCGTCCCCGCCACCGGAGAGCTTGTCGGACCCGGCCCCCTCGCGAGCGGCTGACTCGCGCCGCCGGGATCCCGACAGGGCAGGGAGGGGAGAAGCCCAGCCGCCAGCGCCGCACGGGCTTAGCCCGGCGGACGCCCTCAGGCAGCGGCGAGGAGGAGGAGGGGATGGGGGGAGGGGCCTCTCGCCGGCGGCGGAGATGGGGGCTCCCGTGACGCGCGCGCGGGGCGCGTCGCGGGAGCGCGGCGGGGGGGGGGGGAGGGCAAAAACATACTTTTCTCATTCTGTAAACAAAAACAGCGTTCTTTTTGTGTTCTCGAGTTGCTGGAATGATCCGTGGTGGTAACAAAATTCTTTGGAAAAAACAGTGTTTCAAGCGGAGACATTTTCTTAACAATTGGGTAAGAAAACTTCTCAGTCTTTTAACAGTGCAGTCTAAAATACCCACCACCAGGAGTGTTTTTTTACTGAATGTTGATCGTGTCTCACCTTCAGTTTTCGTTCATCTTGTTTTTGGGAGGGAATTCAGTTTTTGTTCTGTGACGCCCCCGACTCAATCGTGCACTAATCATACACGCAAACGTGCACGATCAAGCACAGGGACTCACGGGAAGATATCACAACACAACTCTAACACAAATAAACGGAGATCCACAATATTACAGACCAGGGATCACGAGGATCCGAAAACATAAGTCAGTCATACAAATAATATCTGAGTACAGACATAGTTAGCCAAGGTTTGCCTTAAGAAGGCTAGCACAAACAACGACTCTAGATCGAAAGGCGAAGGCCTCCTGCCTGGGAGCCTCCGATCCTACTCCTGGTCGGCTGGCTCGATCCAGTAGTAAGTACCGTCTGGACACATCTGGTAGTAAGCTCCTGCTGGGACATCTGGCTCCTGGGCTCCATCGTCTGATGTATCATCAAAGGGGGTATGGGGGAAAAAGAGGTAACAAAGCAACCGTGAGTACTCATCCGAAGTACTCAGCAAGCAAGGATCTACACTACATATGCAACATTATCAAAGGGGAAAGGCTGTTTATGTGGACTGGGCTGCAGAAATGCCAGAATAGATAGAAGGCCTAGTCCTATCGAAGACTAGCATCTTCAAACATCTTCACGAAGCCACCATCTTGCAGCAATAGAAGAGAGTAGAATAGCATTTTATTAAGCAAACATGTTGAAGTAAAGCCTAGAGATCCTTCCTCGACTCCCTGCGAGAAGGTGATCCCGAAGCTTCAATTAATTAAACAAGTATCCAGTTCAAGTAATAGATCGGAATACCAAACTGAGCGTCCTTTACCGTAGGACCGGCTATCGATAGATTATTCTTCCCTGCAGGGGTGCACTACTGTTACCCAACACGCTCGATCAACTCTGGCCGGACACACTTGCTGGGTAATGCCCGGCCTCGGGAGATCAACACGAAGCAGCGCCCTACCTAGGCTCAGCAGAGAGGTCAGCACGCCGGACTAACCTATGCACCCAGGGGTCTTGGGCCATCGCCCTAGGCACCCTGCGCGTTGCAAGACTGGCCGGGGTGCAGGCGCGACACTGAACTCGTCAATGAAGTATCCAGCCCATTCCCGACAATCAGCTCGCACAGTGAACCGTGATGTCTGAAGAGCTTTCGGGAGGAACGTACGACGTAGAGGGCCCCATAAACCATAATCACGCGTGGTGGTAGTGCGTATAGGGCACGTCGACCCACTCAAATCAAATACCCAAATCCAATAGGCTCCTTTATTAACACGCGGAGACAATCAGAGTTTCTGAAGCTCCGCCACAATATCACACTCGAGTGCCCTTCCGGCACACCCGACATCATAGATCCCCTGCGGGTACCCATCAGGGTCGACCCGCCTGTAACAAAGGTCAAAGTAACCATGTGGTCATAACATCAAGAGGGAAACCCCGAGGAATCACCCTCGGAGGATTCCACTCGATGAAATCATCAAGGTGAACGTAGGAGGCATCACCCTCGAGGTTCACACTGAGGGGTTGCACGACAGAGTCGTATCGGAATTAGAGAAGGAGGAATCACCCTCGATGACCACGACCGAACAGCTACACTGCAGAGTATTCATCAGGAGTGCGTTACGAGGTATCACCCTCGGCACTCGATAGTAACTATGTAGAGTCGTACAACTAAGGGGGGTGAAGTGATGTGTCGGTCTCTGGTCGACGATCACATTGATCGAGTCGTCGATGATCAAGCAGGGGCAACAAGGGTAAGGTGCTGGGGGTCGCTGATAGTTCACTACCAACCTATACTAAGCAGTTTAACATAGGCAGGTAAGGTAACAATAAACAGGTTACAAAAGCAGGCTATGCATCAGAATAGGAGCAAACATTAACAGTAGCAAAAACTAATGCAAGCAGGAGAAATGGAATGGGCGATATCTGGATGCTCAAGGGGGGGGGAGGCTTGCCTGGTTGCTCTGGCAAGAAAGATGGGTCATCAACGGGCTGCTCGTCTGGAGCGTAGTCGTACTCAGCTGCAACGGCGTCGGTCTCGGCGTCTATCGAGAGAGAAGGAGGGGGGAGAAACAATCAATTCACGGCAAAAATGCAAACAATATGCATGACATGTATAACTGATATGCAGAGGTGTTCTACTACCTAACTAAATGATTTAGTTAATTTAGGAATTTATTTGGATTTATTTAATTAAAGTTGAGCACTATTCATTTATTTATATCGGTCTAAAAATTCCATGTTCATCTAGCTAGGGGCATCTGACAGGAATACGGAGGGCGTATTCAGATTCGTATCGAAATTCTAAGCAACTTTCATATATAAATTATTTTCATCGGAGTTACGGATTAATTTATATGATTTTCTAAAGTTTTAATTATTTTCTGAAATTATTTAATCCATTTAATCCAACATTATCCAGAATAGTGTATGATGACGCAAGCATGACATCAGAGTGACGTCAGCAGGTCAACTGGTCGGTTGACCAGTCAAACCAGACAGGTGGGTCCAGTGGGACCCACAGTCAGCCTCTGGTTAGTTTAAACAGAGTTAATTTAAACTAAATAGGATTATTTATCGGGTGGGGCCTACTGTCAGTGAGTGGTTAAGTAACTAATTAACTAATTAGCTAATTATTCTTTTTATTAATTTGTTTAATGGGGGGTGGGGCCCGCATGTCAGCGAGACAGGGGCGCCCAGTCAGCGTTGACCCAAGTCAGCGAGTCAACAGGGGCCCGCGGGGGCCCACAGTCAGTGGCACAGAGGCGGGACCCACCGGCCACGTCGGCGTCGACCGGCGACTCATCGCCGGCGACCAAAATTGACGGTGGCACCATCGGGGAGGGGTCGGGATTCGTCCACATTGCGCCATTTCGAGCGCAGCCGAGCTCGTTCGAACGAGCAGACGGCGGCGGAGCGATCTGGGGTGACGGCGGGGGCTATGGTGGTCGGTATCGTCGACGGCGAGCGACGAGGCGGACGCCAGAGTTCGGTACTCGTCGGGATTGAAGCTACGGCGCGAATGCGGGCAAACGGAGCAGCTAGTCGGGGCCTATGCGGTGTGGCAGATGCAGCGGTGACAAGCACGGGACCAAATGGTCACCGTGGCCACGCCGGCGACGAGGCCAGCGGCGGAGGGTTCGACCGAACGCGGAGCGGGCGCTACAGGCGACTAAGGCAGGGGAGGGCACGTCACGCGCAAGAGCTCACCGGGGGAGCGTGGGGACTGGGCAGTGGGCTCAGGGTGGATCGGTGGCGTAGATCGACGGCAAGGTCGATGCGGTGGCCGAGGCGGAGGCGAGGAAGAATGCGGCGACGCGAGGGGCTCCCGGGCTCGATCCGGCAGCGTAGTCGAAGCAGAGGTCCACGGCGGAGCGGACGGGCTCGTCAGAGAGGTGAACGGGCGACGGTGGCCGCGCAGCTCAGCCGCGGCCGAACAGTGAGGCGGGTAGGGTTCGACAGGGGGGTGCGGGGAGCTGCTCTTATCCCCATCGCGCGCGGCGACGCGCTGTCGAGCGACGAGCGAGGGGGGGCCGGGAGCGTGCGCGCGTGCGGGTGCGGGGTGTTCGACAGCGAGGCGAGGGTGAGCAGTGAGAGGTGGGGGAAGAGCTGCGAGGGCTGGGCCGGCGCTGTGCACTCGAGGCCCAGGCGCAGTGGGCCTTTTTCTTTTCTTCTTTTCTTTTCTCTGTTTTTCTTTTATTTCTCATTTTGCAATAATGTGTGGCCTCACACACAATTTGTAATATAGGTTACTTGTTCCAATATATACAGTGCATTAGTTAGTACTGCTAAAAAAATTGGTTCGGAGGAAAATGGAGTTCACACAAATTTTGTATTAAATAAAATGTATTAAACCTTACTGTTTTGGTACTGTTAGAGTCACTTAATTAATCTATTAAATATTGGTTACAATTTTATAATTGCCTCTGGAATATTTTTTATTTAATGAACATTTTAGATTCTGATTTGAACAATTTTTGTTTTCCACTTTGAATTAATTTGAGTTTGAATTAGGAGTTGAAATGCAATATGATGCAAATAATGATTATGCACTATTAATCTAGCTGACTTGTCATTATCAAAAGTGATTACTGTGACTAATGACATGGGGTGTTACATGTTCATCAATCATTTGTACAACAGCAAGATAGCACACACAGGCCATGGCAGCATACTGTTTCTTGGCCAGTCAATAATGGAGGTTAAGGGCACCCCTATTTCTCGCGTTCAGCGAGACAAGGGATGCGCTGGCTTCTGGGGGCGCCCCAGATGGGCCGGCCCAGCCGCGGGAGCCGCAGCCTATTTTGTTTTTCTGTTTTCATTTTTTATTTTATTTTTGTACTTTTCTTTATACTTTCAGATATTCTACACACACACATATATATATATATGTATATATTACAAAAAACACTCTTCAACACATATTCTAAAAATTGTTGAATAAGTATTAAAAAATATTGAACAAGAATTTGAACAACGTTGAACAAGTATTTGAAAATTTTGAATAAGTATTAAAAATGATGTGAAAGTATTTGAAAAATGTTGAATATGTATTAAAAAATGTTAAACGAGTATATGAAAAATGTTGAATAAGTCTTTGAAAATATTGAACAAGAATTCAAAAAATGTTGAAAAATTATTTGAATTTTTTTGAGGAATATTAGAAAATGTTGAACAAGTATTTGAAAAATGTTGAATAGGTATAAAAAATGTTGAATGAGTATATGAAAAATGTCAAAGAATATTTGAAAATGTTGAACAAGTATTTGAAAGATGTTGAATAGGTATTCAAAAATGTTGAATGAGTATATGAAAAATGATGAACAGGTATTTGAAAATGTTGAACAACTATTTCAAAAATATGTTGAATAAATATTAAAGTGTTGAACAATTATTTTAAAAATGTTGAATAAGCATTCGGACAATGTTGAATGTGTATCCAAAAAATGTTGACCACTTGTTATGAAAATGTAGAGTGAAAACGAAACCAAACATAAGAAAAAACAAAAAATAAAAAGAAAACCAAAGAAAAAATGGAGAAGAAAAAAAGGAAACCAAACAAGAAATGGGAAAAAATGAAAATCAGAGAAAAGAAGAAGAAAACCGTATGAAAAACGAGAACAAAAACCGAAAAAAAAAACAAACCAGAATGGAAAAACCACCTCAAAGCGGCATCATGTACGTTTCGTTTCTAGTGATGAACACTATCTGGGCATTGGCGTGCTGGTTAGCAGCGCGATATATGCTCGAACCCTGGAGGTCCCCTTCTGCAGCGAACGCTTAATGCGATAAATAGCTTCCGAAATCATTAATTGAGAAGTACTCATTGCAAAGATCACTCCCACCTTTTCTTTTTTCATAGATCCGTTTATTCAAAACGTTTTATCTCTTAAACCGTGCGTCCAAATCTCGAGCCGTTTTCATCCTTGGATTTCTCGCGTCAAAATCTTCAAAACTAGATCCCATGTTGATAGGTTTTGACGAACTTTTTTTCATGAAAAAACCGGACGAAGAAACCGAACCGGGAGCACGGGTTTTTTCCCTTTCCGAAAGAGGCACACCCATGCCTCTCGCGAAATCACAATCGTGCCTCTCGCGGAAGCAAAACCGTGTCTCTCGCGGAAAAAAAAGAAAAAAAGAAAAAATACATTTTTTTCGTTTCCGAGATGCACGGCCGTGCCTCTCGCGAAAGCAGAACCGTACCTCTCGCGGAAGCAAAACCGTGCCTCTCACGAAAGGAAAAAAAATATGTTTTTTTTTGTTTCCTAGAGGCACGGCCGTGACTCTCGCGAAAGCAAAACCGTGCCTCTCGCAGAAGGAAAAAAAATAGAAAACGTGTTTTTTTTCGTTTCCGAGAGGCATGGCCGTGACTCTCGCGAAAGCACAACCGTGCCTCTCGCGGAAACAAAATCGTGCCTCTCGTGGAAGAAAAAAAAAACAAAAAATACATTTTTTTTCGTTTCCAAGAGGCACGGCCGTGAGACTCTCGTGAAAAAAAAAAGAAATCACATTTTTTTCGCGCAAAATTTTTTTTTTTTGAATTTTTTTTATCCAAAAGCTAAGGAAGACCAGTGGAAAACTGAAACATCGACAAAAACTAGAAAAAACCATTTAAAAAGCCAAAAACATGTGCGGAAAAATAAAAAAAATAAAAACCGGAGGGAGCGCCCAGAGCGCGACATGTGGCGGGCGGCTGAGAGCGCGCCAAGTGGCGCTGATCGTTGTGAGGCTCCCGAAGGAGCGCTCGTCAATTAGTTGCTCCCAATAGCTCCGGCGGGAGGTTAATAGGGTTCGATCTTCTTCATTTATCGAAACGGATCGGTTTTTTCTGAGACAAAAAAAAAAGATCATGCACCATTTTGTTCAGCCATAATCTCTATGGGCCTTGTGTAGGACATCGTGAAACGAAGGGCCCTCTGGGCCTGTGGCCAATCGGGAACAGTCCTGTCATATTCAATTCTTTCAAACGATTTTGGGGACCTCCTATTCAGCGCGTTCAGCGTCGCTGAACCAAACTGGCGCTTGCTGCGGCGCCTTAGTGGGCCGGCCCACGAACAAGCAGCAGCAGCAAAAAAATCCCTAAAAAACTTGTCTCGCCGAGGATTCGAACACGCGTCACTGCTTTGCAGTATGTAGTTCCTTACCACTTGAGCCGAATCATAACACTGATCAATAGTACCGCGAAGCTTTTAAGGACAATTTCAGCCGCGCTGTTCCAAAATTTACATGTTCACAGATTAAAAAAAGGTTCACGAATTTGTTTCAAAAATAAAAGGTTTACTTATTCAAGAAAGCTAACGAAAATTGAAAAAAGTTCATAAATTTGAAAAAGTTCATAGAATTTGAAAAAGTTCACTAATTCAAGAAAAGTTAGCAAAAATAAAAAGTTCACAAGTTTGAAAAAAGTTCAACAAAAAATTGAAAAAGATCATGAAATATAAATAGTTCAAAAAAATTGAAAAAGTTCATTGATTTTCAAAAAGAGTTCATACATTTGAAAAAAGTTCATCGATTTTGAAAAAAAGTTCACCTATTTTCATGAAATTTCACGAGTTTAGAAAAAAGTTCCCAAGTTTTGATAAAAAGTTCATTGATTTGATAAAAGTTCATTGAACTAGAAAAAAGTTCGTTGAATTTGCGAAAAAATCATCGAATTTGGAAAAATATTTCATCGATTTTAAAAATTTATCCAATTCAAAAAAGGTTCACGAATTAAAAAATAGTTCATCGATTTTACCAAAAAAAATAGCAAAAATGACAAAAGTTCGCGCATTTATCATTTATCAAAAAGTGTAAGAATAAAGAAAAAATGTAAAAAAAAACAAACAAAATCGTTCAAAAAAATAGTAAGTAAATCAATTCAAAAGAAGGTAATCAGTCATGTCCGAAGGCGGTGGCGCGGTGGTTATCACGGCGTTCTCGAAACCAACAGGTCTGCCGGCCCAGCTCGCGGTAGGTGGTGTGCGCTGCAGACGCCCGTTAACGAAATGCACGTTAACCGGCGCCTGCAGCGCCAAATAGGATTTGCCACGATTTTGACGCGATCAAGAAAGCTAAGCCGATTAGGTTTCTGAACACTTCATCAGAAATATAACAGCAGCACATGGTCGATTCCAAATAATAAAAACCGCACGGCAGGGAACGATCTTTACCTTTTCTCCTCAAGCAAATACATCGACCGTTCTTTGTGCTCATCGTTGTGATAGGAGCAAGATCGATCTAATGCCGCCTGTCGGGCTTATCCTCGGCGAGAACGTATCCTGTGCAACGCCTCAACTCATGCACCAGGTGTACCAATGGCCCATGAGCTGTCAGATTAAAAATAAAGGGACAGGATCCATCTACAGTGTGGGCTGCTGGAACATTTACAGAGAGGACCTTGTAGTGTCGTTGAATAGTTTGACTTTCGAGTACTACGAAGCATTTATGACAAGTCCACGACCCAGTCGTCTTCTCTTTCTCTCGCCCTCTTGTATCACACGATCTAGAGTTAGGAAATTTTACTCGGTCTCTCCATCTCATCTACCACTCGAGTTTCCTCTTTGGCTTGTACCGATGATCTCTGCCTATTGAAGCTCCAGTAGCTGTCGTACCATCTGAATCGGCCACGCACACTGAAGTTCTTTTTGCAGCGGGCCGCCGGCGGCTCGTTGAGAGTGCTTCAATGTGGTCCATCTGTAGGAGCTCTTCTATTTGCAAACAAATGGAAATGGAAAGTGTGAAACTGAACTTTGTGAAATCAATACTAGTTGTACATTGTAGCAATCCTCTAAAGTAATGCCCTTGTTGGGTGCTGCTGGTTAGTAGCTTAGCTTAGTTGTTTTGTTCTCTGCAACTCAAGAAATACTGTTTATGAGGCTATGATATTTGAACAACAGTGCTTAAAAATTTCCCTGGCAGCTGTATTAAATCCGGAGACATGTACATGTTGTATATGTGAAATTTCATAGGACCAACACTTTATTTGATTTTATGGTTCTTCACCTGAACCACACAATTGTGTTAGGTATATAACAGTTTCAGGTTGCTGGAGAGGAATTTAAGATTAGGATTCTTTCCTTTGTGGTTTGCATTTCCTGTAACATATATCAACTTACAAAGAATTAACAAAAAAGGAACAAGAAAAGCTTTAACTTGTTCCAACAAGTGAGAACAGATTCTTCTAATCAACACTAAAACATAATTTTATTAGTAAGAACCATGATCTGGTACAGAAATCCGGACCAAATATTACTGAATTTTCAGCACTATAAAGATAAATGTTATCCAACCAGATCACTTTTGTTTTATCCTTTTCTTTTGGTTGTACATCAGAAAATAGATGTTATTTGTGTTTTTCAGGTCCTCTCTAAATGTTCAGTTGCAAGCTCATCTTTTCAAAATATTGTTTGCTCTTCAAGGTAATGTTCGACTTGCATCCAGTTTGTCCTTTTTAGCAATTGAAGATATCTCTTTCAATGACCAGGAGGTTGCATGGTGATCAAGCTATTTGTGAATGCTTCTGTAAAAAATGTAGAGTATGTGTAGAGAAACAATTGAGTGACAATGTTAATCTAGAGAGTGAAGTAAATATGCCCTAGAGGCAATAATAAAGTTGTTATTTTATATTTCCTTATTCATGATAAAGGTTTATTATTGATCGGAAACTTAGTACATGTGTGAATACATAAACAAATACCCTGTCCCTAGTATGCCTCTACTAGACTGGCTCGTTGATCAAAGATGGTTAAAGTTTCCTAACCATGGGCATGTGTTGTCATTTGATAACGAGATCACATCATTAGGAGAATGATGTGATGGACAAGACCCACCCGTTAGCTTAGCATAATGATCGTTCAGTTTTATTGCTATTGCTTTCTTCATGTCAAATACATATTCCTTCGACTATGAGATTATGCAACTCCCGGATACCGGAGGAATACCTTGTGTTCTATCAAACGTCACAACGTAACTGGGTGATCATAAAGATGCTCTACAGGTATCTCTGAAGGTGTTTGTTGAGTTGGCATAGATCAAGATTATGATTTGTCACTCCGAGTATCGGAGAGGTATCTCTGGGCCCTCTCAGTAATACACATTATAAGAAGCCTTGCAAGCAAAGTGACTAATGAGTTAGTTGCAGAATGATGTATTATGGAACGAGTAAAGAGACTTGCCGGTAACGAGATTGAACTAGGTATGAAGATACCGACGATCGAATTTCGGGCAAGTAACATACCGATGGACAAAGGGAATTACGTATGTTGTCATAAGGTTCGACTGATAAAGATCTTCGTAGAATATGTAGGAGCCAATATGGGCATCCAGGTTCCGCTATTGGTTATTGACCGAAGAGGCGTCTCGGTCATGTCTACATAGTTCTCGAACCCGTAGCGTCCGCACGCTT
Source organism: Thinopyrum elongatum (assembly GCA_011799875.1). Taxonomy (NCBI): domain Eukaryota; kingdom Viridiplantae; phylum Streptophyta; class Magnoliopsida; order Poales; family Poaceae; genus Thinopyrum; species Thinopyrum elongatum. The sequence continues at coordinate 411,776,571 of CM022297.1, read as the reverse complement.
AACGTTCGTTGACGATATAGTATTATATGAGTTATGTATGTTGGTGACCGAATGTTGTTTGGAGTCCCGGATGAGATCACGGACATGACGAGGAGCTCTGGAATGGCCCGAAAGTAAAGATTGATATATGGGATAATAGTGTTTGGTCTTCGGAAGGGCTCTGGAATTCACCGGAAGGGGTTTCGGATGTTTCCCGAAATGTTTGGGTACGAGAACACTTTATTTGGGCCAAAGGGGAAAGCCCACGAGGGTTTTGGAAAGAGCAAAAGGAAGTTTTGTGGAGACCAGAGGCCAAACGCTAGAGACCCTGGCGTCTGGCCCTGGAGTCCGAGAAGGACTCTTGCCTTTCGGGCAAAACCGACTTTGAGGAGGCTTTTACTCCAAGTTTCGACCCCAGGGCTCAACATATAAATAGAGGGGCAGGGCTAGCACCCAAGACACATCAAGATTCAGCAAGCCGTGTGCCGGCAACCCCGTCCCCTCTAGTTTATCCTCCGTCTAGTTTCTGTAGTGCTTGGCGAAGCCCTGTGGAGATTGTTCTTCATCACCAAGCATCACCACGCCGTCGTGCTGCCGGAACTCATCTACTACTTCGAATCTCTTGCTGGATCGAGAAGGCGAGGACGTCATCGAGCTGAACATGTGCTGAACGCGGAGGTGTCGTACGTTCGGTACTTGATCGGGACGGATCGTGAAGGTGTACGACTACATCAACCGCGTTGATAAACGCTTCCGCTTAGCGATCTTCAAGGGTATGAAGATGCTCTCCCCCTCTCGTAGCTATGCATCTTCATGGATAGATCTTGCGTGTGCGTAGAAAATTTTTGTTTTCCATGCAACGTTTCCCAAATGTGGCTTCCGAGCCAGGTCTATGCGTAGATGATATGCACGAGTAGAACACAAAGAGTTGTGGGCAGTGATAGTCATACTGCTTACCATCAACGTCTTATTTTGATTCGGCGGTATTGTGGGATGAAGCGGCCCGGACCAACCTTACATGTCCACGCACATGAGACCGGTTCCACCGACAGACATGCAACTAGTTTTGCCTAAAGGTGGCTGGCGGGTGTCTGTTTCTCCTACTTTAGTTGAATCGAATTTGACTGCGGCCGGTCCTTGAAGAAGGTTAAAACAGGAAACTTGATAAATCACCGTTGTGGTTTTTGCCGTAGGTAAGAACGGTTCTTGCTAGAAGCCCGTAGCAGCCATGTAAAACTTGCAACAACAAAGTAGAGGACGTCTAACTTGTTTTTGCAGGGCATGTTGTGATGTGATATGGTCAAGAAATGATGTGATATACGTTATTATATGAGATGATCATGTTTTGTAAATTTATCAGCAACCAGCAGGAGCCTTATGGTTGTCTCTTTATTGTATGAAATGCAATCGCCATGTAATTGCTTTACTTTATTGCTATGCGTTAGAAATAGTTGTAGAAGCAATAGTTGGCGAGACAACCATGACGCAACGATGGAGATCTGTTGGGAAATGTTGCATGGAAAACAAAAAAAATTCTACGCACACACAAGATCTATCAAGGAGATGCATAGCAACGAGAGGGAAGAGTGTGTCTACGTACCCTCGTAGACCGTAAGCGGAAGCGTTTCACAACGCGGTTGATGTAGTCGAACTTTCTTCGCGATCCAACCGATCGAGTACCGAACGTACGGCACCTCCGCGTTCAGCACACGTTCAGCTCGGTGACGTCCCTCGCCTTCTTGATCCAGCAAGACGTCGAGGTAGTAGATGAGTTCCATCAACACGACGGCGTGGTGACAGTGATGGTGAAGTGATCTCCGTAAGGCTTCGCCTAAGCATACGAAAATATGACCGGGCCCTACGGGTTCAAGAACTATGTAGACATGACCGAGACACCTCTCCGGTCAATAACCAATAGCGGAACCTGGATACCCATATTGGCTCCTACATATTCTACGAAGATCTACATATTCTACAAAGATCTTTATCGGTCGAACGTTATGACAACATACGTAATTCCATTTGTCCATCGGTATGTTACTTGCTCGAGATTCAATCGTCGGTATCTCTATACCTAGTTCAATCTCGTTACCGGCAAGTCTCTTTACTCGTTCCGTAATACATCACCTCGTGACTAACTCCTTAGTCGTTTGCTTGCAAGCTTATGATGTGTATTACCAAGAGGGCCCAGAGATACCTCTCCGATACTCGGAGTGACAAATCCTAATCTCGATCTATGCCAACTCAACAAACACCTTCGGAGATACCTGTAGAGCATCTTTATGATCACCCAGTTATGTTGTGACGTTTTATAGCACACAAGGTATTCCTCCGGTATCCAGGAGTTGCATAATCTCATGGTCGAAGGAATATGTATTTGACATGAAGAAAGCGATAGCAATAAACTGAACGATCATTATGCTAAGCTAACGGATGGGTCTTGTCCATCACATCATTCTCCTAATGATGTGATCCCGTTATCAAATGACAACACATGTCTATGGTTAGGAAACCTTAACCATCTTTGATCAACGAGCTAGTCTAGTAGAGGCTTACTAGGGACACGGTATTTGTTTATGTATTCACACATGTATTTAAGTTTCCAATCAATACAATTCTAGCATGAATAATAAACCTTTATCATGAATAAGGAAATATAAAATAACAACTTTATTATTGCCTCTAGGGCATATTTCCTTCAGTCTCCCACTTGCACTTGAGTCAATAATCTAGTTCACATCACCATGTGATTTAACACCCATAGTTCACATCGCCATGTGACCAACACCCAAAGAGTTTACTAGAGTCAATAATCTAGTTCACATCGCCATGTGATTAACACCCAAAGAGTACTAAGGAGTGATCATGTTTTGCTTGTGAGAGAAGTTTAGTCAACGGGTCTGTCACATTCAGATCCGTATGTATTTTGCAAATTTCTATGTCTACAAAGCTCTGTATGGAGTTACTCTAGCTAATTGCTCCCACTTTCAATATGTATCCAGATTGAGACTTAGAGTCAACCGAATCGATGTCAAAGCTTGCATCGACGTAACCCTTTACGACGAACTCTTTACTACCTCCATAACCGACAAATATCTCCTTAGTCCTCTTAAGTAACTAAGGATAATTTTGACCGCTATCCAGTGATCTACTCCTAGATCACTATTGTACCCCCTTGCCAAACTCATGGCAAGGTACACAACAGGTTTGGTACACAACATGGCATACTTTATAGAACCTATGGCTGAGGCATAGGGAATGACTTTCATTCTCTCTCTATCTTCTGTCGTGGTCAGGTTTTGAGTCTTACTCAACTTCACACCTTGCAACACAAGCAAGAACCCTTTCTTTGACTGATCCATTTTGAACTTCTTCAAAATCTTGTCAAGGTATGTGCTTTGTGAAAGTCCTAATAAGCGTCTCGATCTATCCTTATAGATCTTGATGCCCAATATATAAGTAGCTTCACCGAGGTCTTTCATTGAAAACATTCTTATTCAAGTATCCTTTTTATGCTATCTAGAAATTCTATATCATATCCAATCAACAATATGTCATCAACATATAAAATTAGAAATGCTACAGAGCTCCCACTCACTTTCTTGTAAATACAGGCTTCACCGTAAGTCTATATAAAACCATATGCTTTGATCACCTCATCAAAGTGTATATTCCAACTCCGAGATGCTTGCACCAGTCCATAGATGGATCGCTGGAGCTTGCACACTTTGTTAGCACCTTTAGGATCGACAAAAACTTCTGGTTGCATCATATACAACTCTTCTTTAAGATATCCATTAAGGATTGCAGTTTTGACATCCATTTGCCATATTTCATAATTATAAAATGTGGCAATTGCTAACATGATTCGGATGGACTTAAGCATCTCTACGGGTGAGAAAGTCACATCGTAGTCAACTCCTTGAACTTGTCGAAAACCTTTCGCGACAAGTCGAGCTTTATAGACAGTAACATTACCATCAGCGTCAGTCTTCTTCTTGAAGATCCATTTATTCTCTATGGCTTTCTGATCATCGGGCAAGTCCACCAAAGTCCAGACTTTGTTCTCATACATGGATCCTATCTCAGATTTCATGGCCTCAAGCCTTTTATCGGAATCTGGGCTCATCATAGCTTCTTCATAATTCGTAGGTTCGTCTTAGTCTAGTAACATGACTTCCAGAACAGGATTATTGTACCACTCTGGTGCGGATCGTGCTCTGGTTGACCTATGAGGTTCAGTAGTAACTTGATCTGAAGTTTCATGATCAACATCATTTGCTTCCTCTCTAGTTAGTGTAGGCATCACTGGAACAGTTTTCTGTGATGTGCTACTCTCCAATTCGAGAGAAGGTACAATTACCTCATCAAGTTCTACTTTCCTCCCACTCACTTCTTTCGAGAGAAACTTCTTCTCTAGAAAGGATCCATTCTTAGCAACAAAGATCTTGCCCTCGGATCTGTGGTAGGAGGTGTACCCAATTGTTTTCTTAGGGTATCCTATGAAGACGCACTTCTCCGATTTGGGTTCGAGCTTATCAGGCTGAAGCCTTTTGACATAAGTGTCGCAACCCCAAACTTTAAGAAATGACAGCTTAGGTTTCTTGCCAAACCACAGTTCATACGGTGTCGTCTCAACAGATTTAGACGGTGCCCTATTTAACGTGAATGCGGTTGTCTCTAATGCATAACCCCAAAACGATAGTGGTAAATCGGTAAGAGACATCATAGATCGCACCTATATCTAATAAAGTGCGGTTATGACGTTCGGACACACCATTATGCTGTGGTGTTCCAGGTGGCGTGAGTTGTGAAAAAATTCCACATTGTTTTAAATGAAGGCCAAACTCGTAACTCAAATATTCGCCTCTGCGATCAGATCGTAGAAACTTTATTTTCTTGTTACGATGATTCTCCACTTCACTCTGAAATTCTTTGAACTTTTCAAATGTTTCAGACTTGTGTTTCATTAAGTAGATATACCCATATATACTCAAATCATCTGTGAAGGTCAGAAAATAACGATACCCGCCGCGTGCTTCAATACTCATCGGACCGCATACATCGGTATGTATTATTTCCAATAAGTCATTAGCTCGCTCCATTGTTCCGGAGAACGGAGTTTTAGTCATCTTGCCCATGAGGCATGGTTCGCAAGTATCAAATGATTCATAATCAAGTGACTCCAAAAGTCCATCTGCATGGAGTTTCTTCATGCGCTTTAAACCAATATGACCTAAACGGTAGTGCCACAAGTATGTTGCACTATCATTATCAACTTTGCATCTTTTGGCATCAATATTACGAATATGTGTATCACTACGATTGAGATTCAATAAACCACTCACATTGGGTGTATGACCATAGAAGGTTTTATTCATGTAAACAGAACAATAATTATTCTCTAACTTAAATGAATAACCATATTGCAATAAACATGATCTAATCATATTCATGCTCAACGCAAACACCAAATAACATTTATTTAGGTTCAACACTAATCCCGAAGGTAGAGGGAGTGTGCGATGGTGATCGTATCAACCTTGGAATCACTTCCAACACACATCGTCACCTCGCACTTAACTAGTCTCTGTTTATTCTGCAACTCCTGTTTTGAGTTACTAATCTTAGCAACTGAACCGGTATCGAATACCCAGGTGCTACTATGAACACTAGTAAAGTACACTTCAATAACATCTATACCTACTAATAAAAGGGCTACCATTTCTTACCACCGTAATTTCGTCCGTTCTTCATCCGTCCGCCCCGTCGATCTTTTGCTATCCAAGGTGGTATTAATCTTAGTCCATCCTCCACGTTAGTCCTCCACATATTCCCGCATGGGCTGCAGTTTTTGATTTTCGTGCGTGGGCCGAGCTGGGCCATTGTGTACCTTTTGTTTCCGTTGATTCACATTAGCCCCGCCTCGCATGCGAAGGAAAGGATAGTACCACATCGCTCCCTTACATCATGTTCCACCAATTTATTAACGTCTGTGATATGAAATCACTAAGCCGCCTCAAGAGTCAATATTGACCAGAAGGAAAAAAGAAGATTTGTTCTCCATGGAAGAGAAAGCCCCATAAACAATAGAACGGAAAAGGCACACGGCTGAAACGAGGCCTCAAGGAGGATGGACATGACGGAGATCATGGGGGAAGTTATACATAAATCAATGGAAGAGATTGGAAAAATAAAGAGATCGGATGGGGATTGAAAGAAGGAAAAGAAAATCGTACGTGGCACATAGATTGAACAAAAATCTTATGCGGCGATGGTGTTTCAAAGCATCGCCTCAGCCCGCTCGTAGCACACACACGATGCCGCCGTCAATGTAGCAGCAGTGATGTTGCAAAGTAGCATCACCGGATCTTGCTGCAGCACTCGCCCCGTCGACATTCACTGGTCGCACCACTCCGGTGGCCACAACCCAGTTGCAGCAGCACGGTAGAGCTGCAGCCCGTTGGTGAGAGGGATGAGCATGGATTTGGGATTTGGGATTGGGCTCCCAATACAGCATACGACTGCTGCGTGCCAGAGGAGGAGGGAGATGGCCGGTGGCGACATGGTGAATCGCACAGGAGGGGATCGCGAGGTGAGATGCCCATGGTTACGGAGAAGGGCGAGAAGAAACAGGGGAAGGAGATGGGAAGGGATAAGGTTCCGTCGCGCCGTGCATGAGGGCTGATGCGTTGGCTGTTTTCCTAATAATAATAATTCATTTGTTTTGGCTAAGGACATGTATTTTTTTCTCTTGCCATTCACAAGCATAATAATGCTTTTGTTTCTTCTTCCAGGCAATCAAGGTCGGACAGATATCTTCATGATTATATTTGAATGAAATGACATTAACAAACAATACTACTCCATTCATAACTAGCACCAATAGTGAGTTCATTTAGATGGTTACATTTTCTTCTTAGAAAAATTTACCATGTCAGAATTAGTATGTGTATTACAATTATGATTATTAATATCAAAATACCTCATAAAAGTGTTAGATTATTATTTAACAATTGTACATCAACAAGAGTGTCGAGACGGTCAAAATCTGCACGCATTAAACACTCAATGTAATAAGTGATCAATACATAGTTTTGTTACCCGTTGCAACGCACGGGCCCTTTTGCTAGTGTATATAAAATATACTTTTGTTCACTTTGCCATCCTTCTTATCCGCCAAGTATTTGGGGCAGTTCCGCTTCCAGTGACCATTTTCTTTGCAGTAGAAGCACTCAGTTTCAGGCTTGGGTCCAGCTTTGGGTTTCTTCACGGGAGTGCTAACTTGCTTGACATTCTTCTTGAAGTTCCCTTTCTTTCCCTTGCCCTTTTCTTGAAACTAGTGGTCTTGATAACCATCAACATTTGATGCTCTTTCTTGATTTCTACCTTTGTCGATTTCAGCATCGCGAAGAGCTCAGGAATCGTTTTCGTCATCCCTTGCATATTATAGTTCATCACGAAGTTCTAGTAGCTTGGTGATAGTGACTAGAGAACTATGTCAATCACTATCTTATCTGGAAGATTAACTCCCACTTGATTCAAGCGATTGTAGTACCCAGACATTCTGAGCACATGCTCACTGGCTGAGCTATTCTCCTCCATCTTGCAGCTATAGAACTTGTTGGAGACTTCATATCTCTCAACTCGGGCATTTGCTTGAAATATTAACTTCAACTCTTGGAACATCTCATATGCTCCATGACGTTCAAAACGTCTTTGAAGTCCCGGTTCTAAGCTGTAAAGCATGGCACACTGAACTATCGAGTAGTCATCAGATCGAGCTTGCCAGACGTTCATAACATCTGCATCTACTCCTGCAACAGGTCTGTCACCTAGCGGTGCATCAAGGACATAATTCTTCTATGCAGCAATGAGAATAATCCTCAGATCACGGACCCAGTCCGCATCATTGCTACTATCATCTTTCAACTTAGTTTTCTCTAGGAACATATCAAAAATATAAGGGAGCTATATCGCGAGCTATTGATCTACAACATAGATTTGCAAATACTATCAGGACTAAGTTCATGATAAATTAAGTTCAATTAATCAAATTACTAATGAACTCCCACTTAAATAAACATCCCTCAAGTTATCTAAGTGATACATGATCCATATCAACTAACCCATATCCGATCATCACGTGAGATGGGGTAGTCATCAATGGTGAACATCTCTATGTTGATCATATCTACTATATGACTCACTTTCGACCTTTCGGTCTCCATTGTTCCGAGACCATGTCTGTACATGCTAGGCTCGTCAAGTTTAATCCAAGTATTTCGCATGTGCAAAACTATCTTACACCCGTTGTATGTGAACGTAGAGTCTATCACACCCGATCATCACGTGGTGTCTCGAAACAATGAACTGTAGCAACGGTGCATACTCAGGGAGAACACTTTTACCTTGAAATTTAGTGAAGGGATCATCTTATAATGCTACCGCCGTACTAAGCAAAATAAGATGCATAAAGGATAAACATCACATGCAATCGAAATATGTGACGTGATATGGCCATCATCATCTTGTGCTTTTGATCTCCATCTCCAAAGCATCGTCATGATCTCCATCGTCACCGGCTCGACACCTTGATATCCATCGTTGCGTCGTGGTCGTCTCGCCAACTATTGCTTCTACAACTATTGCTAACGCATAGCGATAAAGTAAAGCAATTACATGGCATTTGCATTTCATACAATAAAGAGACAACCATAAGGCTCCTGCCGGTTGCCGATAACTTACAAAACATGATCATCTCATACAATAATGTATATCACATCATGTCTTGACCATATCACATCACAACATACCCTGCAAAAACAAGTTAGACGTCCTCTACTTTGTTGTTGCAAGTTTTACGTGGCTGCTATGGGTTTCTAGCAAGAACAGTTCTTACCTACGCAAAAACCACAACGGTGATTCATCAAGTTTTCTGTTTTAACCTTCTTCAAGGACCGGCCATAGTCAAATTCGATTCGACTAAAGTAGGAGAAACAGACACCCGCCAGCCACCTTTATGCAAAACTAGTTGCATGTCAGTCGGGGGAGCCGGTCTCATGTGCGTGGACATGTAAGGTTGGTCCGGGCCGCTTCATCCCACAATACCGCCGAATCAAAATAAGACGTTGGTGGTAAGCAGTATGACTGTCACCACCCACAACTCTTTGTGTTCTACTCGTGCATATCATCTACGCATAGACCTGGCTGAGATGCCACTTATGGGAAACGTTGCATGGAAAACAAAAAAAAATTCTACGCACACGCAAGATCTATCAAGGAGATGCATAGCAACGAGAGGGGAGAATGTGTCTACGTACCCTCGTAGACCATAAGCGGAAGCGTTTCACAACGCGGTTGATGTAGTCAAACTTTCTTCGCGATCCAACCGATAGAGTACCGAACGTACGGCACCTTCGCGTTCAGCACACGTTCAGCTCGGTGACGTCCCTCGCCTTCTTGATACAACAAGACGTCAAGGTAGTAGATGAGTTCCGTCAGCACGACGGCATGGTGACGGTGATGGTGAAGTGATCTCCGCAGGGCTTCGCCTAAGCACTACAAAAATATGACCGGGAGTGTAAACGGTGGAGGGGGGCGCCGCACACAGCTAACAATTGATCTGGTGTGTGCTAGGCGCCCCCTCCCACATATATATAGGTGGGAGGGGTAGGGGAGCAGCCAGGAGGGCGCCCCAAGTAGGCCGAATCCTACTTGGGGTCCTCCCAAGTGGCGCGCCCCCCTGCCATATTTAACCGAGGGGGAAGGAAAGAGAGGGGGAGAGGGAAGGAAGGGGGAATCCTATTCCACTCTTTCCTTTCCCTTCCCCTCTTTCCTTCTCCTCCTAGGCCGGCCCATATGGGGGGCGCACCAGCCCCTTGTGGCTGGTGTGTTTCCCCTCTTGGCCCATAAGGCCCATATCTTTTGACGGGGGTGCCCGGAACCCCTTCCGGTGACCCGATAAGTACCCGGTGACCCCCGAAACACTTCCGGTGTCCGAATACCATCGTCCTATATATCAATCTTTACCTCTCGACCATTTCGAGACTCCTCGTCATGTCCGTGATCTCATCCAGGACTCCAAACAACATTCGCTCACCAAATCACATAACTCATATAATACTATATCGTCATCGAACGTTAAGCGTGCGGACCCTACGGGTTCGAGAACTATGTAGACATGACCGAGACACCTCTCTGGCCAATAACCAATAGCGGAACCTGGATGCCCATATTGTCTCCTATATATTCTACGAAGATCTTTATCGGTCAAACCGTTATGACAACATACGTAATTCCCTTTGTCCATCGGTATGTTACTTGCCCGAGATTCGATCGTCGGTATCTCTATACCTAGTTCAATCTCGTTACCGGCAAGTCTCTTTACTTGTTCCGTAATACACCACCTCGTGACTAACTCCTTAGTCGTTTGCTTGCAAGCTTATGATGTGTATTACCGAGAGGGCCCAGAGATACCTCTCCGATACTTGGAGTGACAAATCCTAATCTCGATCTATGCCAACTCAACAAACACCTTCGAAGATACCTGTAGAGCATCTTTATGATCACCCAGTTACATTGTGAGGTTTGATAGAACACAAGGTATTCCTCCGGTATCCGGGAGTTGCATAATCTCATAGTCGAAGGAATATGTATTTGACATGAAGAAAGCGATAGCAATAAACTGAACGATCATTATGCTAAGCTAACGGATGGGTCTTGTCCATCACATCATTCTCCTAATGATGTGATCCCTTTATCAAATGACAACACATGTCTATGGTTAGAAAACCTTAACCATCTTTGATCAACGAGCTAGTCTAGTAGAGGCTTACTAGGGACACAGTATTTGTTTATGTATTCACACATGTATTTAAGTTTCCGATCAATACAATTCTAGCATGAATAATAAACCTTTATCATGAATAAGGAAATATAAATAACAACTTTATTATTGCCTCTAGGACATATTTCCTTCAAGATCAAGGTGTTGAGCCGGTGACGATGGAGATCATGACGATGCTTTGGAGATGGAGATCAAAAGCACAAGATGATGATGGCCATATCATGTCACATATTTTGATTGTGTGTGATGTTTATCTTTTATGCATCTTATTTTGCTTAGAATGGCGGTAGCATTCTAAGATGATCCCTTCACTTAATTTTAAGATAAAAGTGTTCTCCCTGAGTATGCACCGTTGCTACAGTTTGTTGTTTCGAGACACCACGTGATGATCGGGTGTGATAGATTCTATGTTCACATACAACGGGTGTAAGACAGTTTTGCACATGCAGAATACTTGGGTTAAACTTGATGAGCCTAGCATGTACAGACATGGTCTCAGAACACTGGAGATCGAAAGGTCGAACGTGAATCATATAGTAGATATGATCAACATAGAGATGTTCACCATTGATGACTACCCCATCTCACGTGATGATCGGACATGGGTTAGTTGATTTGGATCACGTATCACTTAGATGACTTGAGGGATGTCTATTTAAGTGGGAGTTCATTAGTAATTTGATTAATTGAACTTAATTTATCATGAACTTAGTCTTATAATTTTGCATATCTATGTTGTAGATCAATGGCCCGAGCTACCATTCCCCTTAATTTTAATGCGTTCCTAGAGAAAGCTAAGTTGAAAGATGATGGTAGCAACTAAACGGACTGGGTCCGTAACTTGAGGATTATCCTCGTTGCTGCACAGAAGAATTATGTCCTTGCTGCACCGCTAGGTCAAAGGCATGCCACAGGAGCTGAAGCTGATGTTATGAATGTCTGGCAAGCTCGATCTGATGACTACTCAATAGTTCAGTGTGCCATGCTTTACAGCTTAGAACCGGAACTTCAAAGACGTTTTGAACGTCATGGAGCATATGAGATGTTCCAGGAGTTGAAGTTAATATTTCAAGCAAATGCCCGGGTTGAGAGATATGAAGTCTCCAACAAGTTCTATAGCTGCAAGATGCAGGAGAACAGTTCTGTCAGTGAACACATACTCAAAATGTCTGGGTATTATAATCACTTGACTCAGCTGGGAGTTGATCTTCCAGTTGATTGTGTTATTGACAGAGTTCTTCAATCACTGCCACCAAGCTACAAAGGCTTCATGATGAACTATAGTATGCAAGGGGTGAACAAAACAATTCCCGAGCTCTTTGCAATGCTCAAGGCTGTGGAGGTAGAAATCAAGAAGGAGCATCAAGTGTTGATGGTTAACAAGACCACTAGTTTCAAGAAAAGGGGCAAGGGAAAGAAAGAGAACTTCAAGAAGAATGGCAAGCAAGTTGCCACTCCCGAGAAGAAGTCCAAAGCTGGACCCAAGCTTGAAACTGAGTGCTTCTACTACAAAGGGATTGGCACTGGAAGCGGAACTGCCCCAAATACTTGGCGGATAAGAAGGATGGCAAAGTGAATGAAGGTATATTTGATATACATGTTATTGGTGTGTACCTTACGAATGCTCGTAACAGCGCCTGGGTATATGATACTGGTTCGGTTGCTCATATTTGTAACTCGAAACAGGAGATGCGGATTAAACGAAGATTGGATAAGGACGAGGTGACGATGCGCGTCGGAAATGGTTCCAAGGTCGATGTGATCGCCGTCGGCACGCTACCACTACATCTACCTTCGGGATTAGTTTTAGACCTGAATAATTGTTATTTGGTGCCCGCGTTGAGCATGAACATTATATCTGGATCTTGTTTATTGCAAGACAGTTATTCATTTAAATCAGAGAATAATGGTTGTTCTATTTATATGAGTAATATCTTTTATGGTCATGCACCCTTGAAGAGTGATCTATTCTTGTTGAATCTCGATAGTAGTGATACACATATTCATAGTATTGATGCCAAAAGATACAAAGTTGATAATGATAGTCCAACATATTTGTGGCATTGCCGTTTAGGTCATATTGGTGTAAAGCGCATGAAGAAACTCCATACATATGGACTTTTGGAATCACTTGATTATGAATCATTTGATACTTGCGAACCATGCCTCATGGGCAAGATGACTAAAACTCCGTTCTCCGGAACAATGGAGCGAGCTAATGACTTATTGGAAATAATACATACCGATGTATGCGATCCGATGAGTATTGAAGCACGCGATGGGTATCGTTATTTTCTGACCTTCACAGATGATTTGAGTAGATATGGGTATATCTACTTAATGAAACACAAGTCTGAAACATTTGAAAAGTTCAAAGAATTTTAGAGTGAAGTGGAGAATTATCGTAACAAGAAAATAAAGTTTCTATGATCTGATCGCGGAGGCGAATATTTGAGTTACGAGTTTGGCCTTCATTTAAAACAATGTGGAATAGTTTCACAACTCACACCACCTGGAACACCATAGCATAATGGTGTGTCCGAACGTCATAACCGTACTTTATTAGATATGGTGCATTCTATGATGTCTCTTACCGATTTACCACTGTCGTTTTGGGGTTATGCATTAGAGACAGCTGCATTCACGTTAAATAGGGCACCGTCTAAATCCGTTGAGACGACACCGTATGAACTGTGGTTTGGCAAGAATCATAAGCTATCGTTTCTTAAAGTTTGGGGTTGCGACACTTATGTTAAAAGGCTTCAGTCTGATAAGCTCGAACCCAAATCGGAGAAGTGCGTCTTCACAGGATACCCTAAGGAAACAATTGGGTACACCTTCTACCACAGATCCGAAGGCAAGATCTTTGTTGCCAAGAATGGAACATTTCTAGAGAAGGAGTTTCTCTCGAAAGAAGTGAGTGGGAGGAAAGTAGAACTTGATGAGGTAATTGTACCTTCTCTCAATTTGGAAAGTAGCACATCAGAGAAATCCGTTCCCGTGATGCCTACACCAACTAGAGAGGAAGTTAAAGATGATGATCATGAAACTTCGGATCAAGTTACTACTGGACCTCGTAGGTCTGATATGACTCCATCGTATCTACTTTTCCAAACTCTTTTGCCCTTGTTTTGGACTCTAATTTGCATGATTTGAATAGAACTAACCCGGACTGACGCTGTTTTCAGCAGAACTGCCATGGTGTTATTTTTGTGCAGAAATAAAAGTTCTCGGAATGACCTGAAACTTCACGGAGAATACTTTTGGAATAAATAAAAAATATTGGTGAAAGAATCAACCGAGGGGGACCCACCACCTGTCCACAAGGGTGGGGGCGCGTCCTACCCCCCTGGGCGCGCCCCTGGCTTGTGGGTCCCACGAAGATCCACCGACCTCAACTCCAACTCCATATATTCACGTTCGGGGAGAAAAAAATCAGGGAGAAGGATTCATCGCGTTTTACAATACGGAGCCGCTGCCACCTCCTGTTCTTCCTCGGGAGGCCAGATCTGGAGTCCGTTTGGGGCTCCGGAGAGGGGAAATCGTCGCCATCATCATCATCAACCATCCTCCATCACCAATTTCATGATGCTCACAGCTGTGCGTGAGTAATTCCATCATAGGCTTGCTAGACGGTGATGGATTGGATGAGATTTATTATGTAATTGAGTTAGTTTTGTTAGGGTTTGATCCCTAGTATCCACTATGTTCTAAGATTGATGTTGCTATGACTTTGCTATGCCTAATGCTTGTCACTAGGGCCCGAGTGACATGATTTCAGATCTGAACCTATTATGTTTTCATGAATATATATGTGTTCTTATTCCTATCTTGCAAGTTATAGTCACCTACTACGTGTTATGATCCGGCAACCCTGAAGTGACAATAGTCGGGACACTTCCCGGTGATGACCGTAGTTTGAGGAGTTCATGTATTCACTAAGTACTAATGCTTTGGTCCGGTTCTCTATTAAAAGGAGGCCTTAATATCCCTTAGTTTCCATTAGGACCCCGCTGCCATGGGAGGGTAGGACAAAAGGTGTCATGCAAGTTCTTTTCCATAAGCACGTATGACTATATTCGGAATACATGCCTACATTATATTGATGAATTGGAGCTAGTTCTGTGTCACCCTAGGTTATAACTGTTGCATGATGAATGCCATCCGACATAGTTATCCATCATTGATCCATTGCCTACGAGCTTTTCACATATTGATCTTTGCTTCGTTACTTTTCCGTTGCCACTGTTATGATTGCTACAAAACTGCTACTGTTACTTCTGCCACCGTTACCGTTACTTCCATACTACTTTGCTACTAAATACTTTGCTGCAGATATTAAGTCTTTCAGGTGTGGTTGAATTGACAACTCAGCTGCTAATACTTGAGAATATTCTTTGGCTCCCCTTGTGTCGAATCAATAAATTTGGGTTGACTACTCTACCCTCAAAAACTGTTGCGATCCCCTATACTTGTGGGTTATCAAGACCTTTTTCTGGCGCCGTTGCCGGGGAGCATAGCTCTATTCTCTGAGTCACTTGGGATTTATATCTGTTGATCACTATGAGGAATTTGAAAGATACTAGAACCAATATTTTTTCCTCTACTACGAGGGGAGGTAAGGAACTAGCATCTAGCTATGCACTTGATTCACCTTCTGTTTTGAGTAAGCTTGCGACACCTACACCTGCTAGTAATTCTGATATGTCACAAGTAATTGATGATGCCACTTCTGCTATGCATGATGCTTATGATGATACTACTGCTTTGCTTGATAATACTGTGCCACTAGGTGAATTTCTTGATGAGCAACTTGCTAGGGTTAGAGAAAATGAAATTATTGAAACTGATGATATTATTGAAACTGAAGATTACGATTCTCCCCCGAGATATGAATTGCCTGTTCTACCTGATGGTTATATTATGGATGAAGAAACTGCTAGAGACTTTCTTGCTTGCAATGATAGAGAGGATCTTAAAAAACTGTTAGCTAAGCTGAAGGAAAAATCTTTGAATGCTAGAATGCAATATGATCCTAAGTTTCCTACTTCACCTATATTTGTTACTGATAAGGATTATTAATTCTCTGTCAATCCTGAGTTAATTACTTTGGTTAAATCTGATCCTTTCTATGGTTATGAATCTGAAACTGTTGTGGCACATCTTACTAAATTGAATGATATAGCCACCCTATTTGCTCATGAGGAAAAAATCCGCTATTACTATATTCTTAAATTGTTTCCTTTCTTGTTAAAGGGTGATGCTAAGTTATGGTTTAATTCTCTTGCTCCTGGTTGTGTGCGTAGTCCCCAGGATATGATATATTACTTCTCTGAAAAATATTTCCCTGCTCATAAGAAACAAGCTGCTTTAAAGGAAATATTTAACTTTGTGCAAATTGAAGAAGAGAGTCTCCCACAAGCTTGGGGGAGGCTTCTCCAATTACTTAATGCTTTGCCTGATCATCCTCTCAAGAAAAATGAAATACTTGATATCTTTTATAATGGACTAACCGATGCTTCTAGGGACCACCTAGATAGTTGTGCTGGTTGTGTTTTCAGGGAACGAACTGTTGAGCAAGCTGAATTGCTATTGAATAATATATTGAGTAATGATAATGATTGGACTCTTCCCAAACCACCACCTAAGCCAACTCCGAAGAAAAGAGGTATTCTATTTCTCAGTCCTGAAGATATGCAAGAGGCAAAGAAATCTATGAAAGAAAAAGGTATTAAAGCTGAAGATGTTAAGAATTTACCGCCTATTGAAGAAATACATGGTCTTGATAACCCGACACAGGTAGTAGAGGTAAACTCTCTTTATATATTTGATGAAGGTGATATTCCTCATAATAAGTCTGCTAGTCAATGCTTGGATGAGTTTGATAATTTTATTGTTAAACAAGAAAATTTCAATGCTTATGTTAGTAGACAATTGAAATGTAATGCTCACATGCTTGACCACTTGGGTGATTATATGAGTAGAACTGTTAATGATCTTAAGCTTATTAGTAAACATGCTTCCATGATTAGAACTCAAATAGAACAAGTACTTAAGGCACAGGATGATTTGCTTAATGAGTTGAATAGTAAGAACGATGATAATGCTGTTAGGGTTATGACTAGAGGTGGTAAAATGACCCAGGAACCTTTGTATCCTGAGGGTCATCCTAAGAGAGTTGAGCAAGACTCTCAGAGAATTAATACTGATGCATCTAGTCCTAGTAATAAAAAGAAAAAGAAAACTGATAGAACTTTGCATGCTTCTAGTGAACCTGTTATAGACACACCTGAGAATCCAAATGATATTTCTATTTTCTGATGCTGAGACACAATCTGGTGATGAACATGAACCTAGTGATAATGTTAATGATGATGTTCATGTTGATGCTAAACCTAGTAATGATAATGATGTAGAGATTGAACCTGCTGTTGATCTTGATAACCCACAATCAAAGAATCAACGTTATGATAAGAGAGACTTCGTTGCTATGAAACATGGTAAAGAAAGAGAACCATGGGTTCAGAAACCCATGCCCTTTCCTCCTAAGCCATCCAAGAAAAAGGATGATGAGGATTTTGAGCGCTTTGCTGAAATGATTAGACCTATCTTCCTGCGTATGCGTTTAACTGATATGCTTAAAATGCCTCCTTATGCTAAGTATATGAAAGATATTGTTACAAATAAAAGAAAGATACCGGAGGCTGAAATTTCCACCATGCTTGCTAATTACACTTTTAAGGATGGAATACCAAAGAAACTTGGAGATCCAGGAGTACCAACTATACCATGCTCCATTAAAGGAAACTATGTTAAAACTGCTTTATGTGATCTTGGAGCCGGTGTTTGTGTTATGCCTTTCTCTTTATATCGTAGACTTGAATTGAATAAGTTGACACCTACTGAAATATCTTTGCAAATGGCTGATAAATCAACTGCTATACCCATCGGTATTTGTGAGGATGTGCCTGTCGTGGTTGCAAATGTTACTATCTTAATGGACTTTGTTATTCTTGATATTCCCGAGGGCGACAGTATGTCGATCATCCTTGGTAGAACCTTTTTGAATACTGCAGGGGCTGTTATTGATTGCAACAAAGGCACTGCCACTTTTCATGTTAATGGTAATGAGCATACGGTACACTTTCCGAAGAAACAACCTCAAGTTCATAGTATCAATTATATTGGAAAAATTTCAACTATTACTATCAGAGGTTTTGAATTTTCTCTCCCTACTGTCAACAAGAAATATGATATTCTTATTGTTGGGGATATGCATATCCCTGTTGAGGTAACCTAGTGTTATTCAAAAATTCTCTGATTTCATGTTATTCGAAAGAGGTTTGTTAAAAAGACTTGATCAACCTTGTTAACGGATTCCTTTTGATGAGCATGAGATGGATGAATTTAGAAGGCACAACTTTCTGTACTTACTTTTTACTTTCTGTTATTTAGAATAAATAAAGCAAAAATAGTATTTTCTGTCTGTTTTCTGAATTATCCGTGCAATAAAAAATGTCCTGAAAATAAAAGTTCTCCAAATGCCCTGAAAATTTAGTATGATTTTTTATAGAATATTTTAGAATTTCTGGCACTGAGATTGCACCAGGGGGCTGCACCAGTGGACCACAAGGGTGGAGGGCACGCCCTACCCCCTGGGCGCACCCCCTGCCTTGTGGGTCCCACGTAGGCCCCCCTCACTTATTCCAGCACCCATCCACTTCGTCTTCCTCTAGAAAAAATCATTCCGTAGCTCAAACCCGTGTTCTTGCTCATCTTGCTGCCATTTTCGATCTCCTTGTGTAAAGCTCCATTTGCAAAACTGTTTTGGGGGATTGTTCTTCGGTATGTGACTCCTCCAATGGTCCAATTAGTTTTTGTTCTAGTGCTTTATTTATTGCAAATTTTTGCTGCTATGGTGACCTTGTTCTTGAGCTTGCATGTCAAATTTATATGGTCCAAAGTAGTTTTGATGCATGATTTAGCCTCTAGACACTTGTAGGAGTAGTTGCCATCAATTTTGTTGAGTTTGGTTCACTTTTATTTTGAGTCACTAAAAATTTCAGAAATTTTCAGAGAGAATGATGAGGAGATTGTTAAGAGGCTCTTCAAGTCGGGGTTCTAAAGAAAAGGAAAATGGAGAGAAGAAGAAACCAAAGTACAACCTTCCTCGCACCGCGGAAGTTCGGCCGTGTGAATGGCCATGTGATGCATTCTTGGAGGCGGCCGGAATTTATGAGGATTTCTATTATTTGGCTGGGAATGCAGGCATCACCGACTTTCTCCACGATAAGTGTGATCAGTACCTCTTACTCACTAATACTTTCGTGCAAAATTTTCAATTTCATGCTAGGAGATGACCACCCACGGTAGAATTTTATTTATATGATGAGCATAACAAGATGACGCTTTATGACTTCTGTGAGGTTTGCAAATTACCTTATGAAGGTAGCGTCGATGAGCCACGTCCTAGAGATGTGGAAGATTTTATTGATGAAGTTACCGTAGGGGAAAGGAGAAAGGTGTCGGAAGCGAGAGTGGCTAGTTTACATTTTCCTGTTTTGCGCTATTACTCATTATTTGCGGGGAGATGTTTAATTGGTCGCGGGAGAGTGGAGGCCTTAGTGCTCCTAACCTTGCTATTTTGCACCATGCTTTACTTCGCGATAGAACTTTTAGTTTAGGTGCTATGGTTGCTCGACGGTTGAGTTTAAATCGTATGAAGGGTCCTATCTTTGGAGGTATCTATGCCTCCCGCCTTGCTAAATGCTTCGAGATACCCATTAGGCACGATGAGGGAGAGGAGAAGCTGCTGCCCACTATATACTTAGATTATGACAGTATGGTAGCACATGATTTTATTAAGAAAGACGATAACAAGAGACTCATCTATAACCTGGTATTTAGTGAGAAGACTTGTTAGATTATTACCTTGCCTGCACCTTCTTTGTTCGATATTCATTCAGGCAGGTACTTCATCATGCCCGCGGACATTTACGCATACTCGGAGGGGACGCGATCTCCAGCTCCTGAGCCAGAGCCATCACCTGATCCATATCAAGAGTCTATTTATCAGTGGGAGCCGCAGGAGCTCGCTAACCAGTGGAACCCCCAGGATCCTCCTCAGTACACCAGAGAGGGTCACTTTGATCCATGGCCCTAAACCAACTTAGGCCAAAAGCCTAAGCTTGGGGGCTACGTATTTCTCACCGACATTACATTCATGTTCACACACTCATTCCAGTTGTCGGTGTTCATACTTTTTCATTGTATTATCCATGTTAGTTTACTTTCTTTTTCCCGCTTTCTTCTTGTGTGTTTGAAAAAACTTTAAGAAAAACAAAACAAAAAAAATTAGTTATAGCTTACTTCCCTACCATGCTTAGTTGTAGTATTAAAGAAAACCCAAAAAGATTTCTCGTTCTTATTTTTCTTGTTTGGAGCTTTCTCGTGTAAATAGTTTTTCTCGTTCCTGTTTTACTTTCTTTAGAAAAACAAAAACTCCAAAAACATTTCAGTGTGTTTCTTTGAAATTCTTTTCTTTTCTTTGGGGGTCGAGAGGAGAATACCACGATGAAAATGTTGAGTGGCTCTCATATGCATTATTGTTCATCTAACGAAGAGCCCATATTACCTTGTCTTCTCCTTTGAATAAATGTTTGCAGATTCTAGCTTAGTCCAATGCACGTGCACTATTATTATTATTCACATTGTTCAGTCGTGCAAGTGAAAGGCAATAATGACGATATATGATGAAATGATTGGGATGAGGAAAAGCTGGTATGAACTCGACCTATCTTGTTTTTGTAAATATGATTAGTTCATCATTCCTGATTCAGCCTATTATGAATGAAACATGTTTGCAATGACAATTAGAGATTATAGTTACTCATGCCATGCTTAATTAGCTAGGAGTTTATAATGGTTTACCTTGCGTGCCAACATGCTTTTAAAATGGTTGTGATATAGTATGATAGGATGGTATCCTCCTTTGAATGATTCGAGTGGCTTGACTTGGCACATGTTCACACATGTAGTTGAAAATAAAATCAACATAGCCTCCACGATATTTATGTTCATGGTGATTTATATCTTACTCATGCTTGCACTCAATGTTGGTTACTCTCAATGCATGTTTATGACTGTTGTCGCTCTCTAGTTGGTCGCTCCCCAGTCTTTTGCTAGCCTTCACTTGTACTAAGCGGGAATACTGCTTGTGCATCCACTTCCATAAACCCAAAGTTATTCCATATGAGTCCACCATACCTACCTATATGTGGTATTTACCCGCCATTCCAAGTAAATTTGCATGTGCCAAACTCTAAACCTTTAAATGATAATCTGTTTTTATGCCCGAATCGCTCATGTGGTGACTGGGGCTGTCAGTATCTTCCATGCTAGGTGGGTTATTCTCACGATGAGTGGACTCCGCTCATCATTCATGAGAAAATGGCTGGTAATCGGGATGCCCAGTCCCATGCTCAAAT
Source organism: Thinopyrum elongatum (assembly GCA_011799875.1). Classification (NCBI taxonomy): domain Eukaryota; kingdom Viridiplantae; phylum Streptophyta; class Magnoliopsida; order Poales; family Poaceae; genus Thinopyrum; species Thinopyrum elongatum. The sequence goes on along the minus strand of CM022297.1, from coordinate 411,755,256 downwards.
CAAATCAAAATAATTTAAAACAAAACTCCCCCAGGATTGTTGCTTGTATGGACGGTACCCGTTGTTTCGGACCAGCCGTGGAGTGTGCTTCTTGGTTGAGGGGGAGTAAAAACTTTACCATTCTGTTTGGGAACCGCCTATAATGTATGTAGCATGGAAGATATCGAGATCTCTTGGTCGTTATGTTGACAATGAAAGCATACCGCTCAAAATTATATTCATCTCTGTTTCAAAAAGCTCGAACTCTGGCACCTCTGCAAATCCCTGCTTCCCTCTGCAAAGGGCCTATCTATTTACTCTTATGCTGAGTCATCATCCTCTTATAAAAAGCACAAGTTAGAGAGCACCACTGTCATTTGTATGCTTTGCTATTAATTGATATTGAGTATGACTGTGACTGGATCTCTTTAACCATGAATTACAATGTCTAGTCAGTCCTTGATCTTCAGGGGTGCTCTGCATTTATGTTTTGCGGTCTCAGAAAGGGCTAGCCAGATACCGTTTTGTTATATCATATCATGATTGTTTTGAAAAAGTGTTGTCATCCGAGATTTATTATTATTACTAGCTAGTTGATTGTGCGATTGATATGAGTAAATGTGAGACCTAAATGTTATTGTGAATGTGGTTAGTTCATAATCTTTGCTGAAAACCTGAATGCTGGCTATACATATTTGCAACAACAAGATCAAACAGAGTTTGTAAAAGTTTTTCTTTATAACTTTCAGTTTGTCAACTGAATTGCTTGAGGACAAGCAATGGGTTAAGCTTGGGGGAGTTGATACGTCTCCATCGTATCTACTTTTCTAAACTCTTTTGCCCTTGTTTTGGACTCTAATTTGCATGGTTTGAATGGAACTAACTCGGACTGACGCTGTTTTCAGCAGAACTGCCATGGTGTTATTTTTATGCAGAAATAAAAGTTCTCGGAATGACCTGAAACTTCACGGAGAATACTTTTGGAATAAATAAAAAATATTGGTGAAAGAATCAACCGAGGGGGACCCACCACCTGTCCACAAGGGTGGGGGGTGCGCCCTACCCCCCTGGGCGTGCCCCCCTGTCTTGTGGGTCCCACGAAGCTCCACCGACCTCAACTCCAACTCCATATATTCACGTTTGGGGAGAAAAAAATCAGGGAGAAGGATTCATCGCGTTTTACAATACGGAGCCGCCGCCACCTCCTGTTCTTCCTCGGGAGGCCAGATCCGGAGTCCGTTCGGGGCGCCGGAGAGGGGAAATCGTCGCCATCATTATCAACAACCATCCTCCATCACCAATTTCATGATGCTCACCGCCGTGCGTGAGTAATTCCATCGTATGCTTGCTGGACGGTGATGGGTTGGATGAGATTTATCATTTAATTGAGTTAGTTTTGTTAGGGTTTGATCCCTAGTATCCACTATGTTCTAAGATTGATGTTGCTATGACTTTGCTATGCCTAATGCTTGTCACTAGGGCCCGAGTGCCATGATTTCAGATCTGAACCTATAATGTTTTCATGAATATATATGTGTTCTTGATCCTATCTTGCAAGTTATAGTCACCTACTACGTGTTATGATCCGGCAACCCCGGAGTGACAATAGTCGAGACACTTCCCGGTAATAACCGTAGTTTGAGGAGTTCATGTATTCACTAAGTGCTAATGCTTTGGTCCGGTTCTCTATTAAAAGGAGGCCTTAATATCCCTTAGTTTCCATTAGGACCCCGCTACCACGGGAGGGTAGGACAAAAGATGTCATGCAAGTTCTTTTCCATAAGCACGTATGACTATATTCAAAATACATGCCTACATTATATTGATGAATTGGAGCTAGTTCTGTGTCACCCTAGGTTATAACTGTTGCATGATGAATGCCATCTGACATAGTTATCCATCATTGATCCATTGCCTACAAGATTTTCACATATTGATCTTTGCTTCGTTACTTTTCCGTTGCCACTGTTACGATTGCTACAAAACTGCTACTGTTACTTCTGGCACCGTTACTGTTACTTCCATACTACTTTGCTACTAAATATTTTGCTGCAGATATTAAGTCTTTCAGGTGTGGTTGAATTGACAACTCAGCTGCTAATACTTGAGAATATTCTTTGGCTCCCCTTGTGTCGAATCAATAAATTTGGGTTGAATACTCTACCCTCGAAAACTGTTGCGATCCCCTATACTTGTGGGTTATCGAGGTCGAACAGAGCACGTTCCGCACCAGAGTGGTACGGTAATCCTGTCCTGAAAGTCATGTTCCTAGACCATGATGAGCCTATGAACTATGAAGAAGCTATGATGAGCCCAGATTCCGATAAATGGCTTGAGGCCATGAAATCTGAGATAGGATCCATGTATGAGAGCAAAGTGTGGACTTTGGTGGACTTGCCCGATGATCGGCAGGCCATTGAGAATAAATGGATCTTCAAGAAGAAGATTGACGCTGATGGTAATGTTACTGTCTACAAAGCTCGACTTGTCGCGAAAGGTTTTCGACAAGTTCAAGGAGTTGACTACGATGAGACTTTCTCACCCGTAGCGATGCTTAAGTCTGTCTGAATCATGTTAGCAATTGCCGCATTTTATAATTATGAAATCTGGCAAATGGACGTCAAAACTGCATTCCTTAATGGATTTCTTAAAGAAGAGTTGTATATGATGCAACCAGAAGGTTTTGTCGATCCTAAAGGTGCTAACAAAGTGTGCAAGCTCCAGCGATCCATCTATGGACTGGTGCAAGCATCTCGGAGTTGGAATATACGCTTTAACTTGTTCCAACAAGTGAGAACATATTCTTCTAATCAACACTAAAACATAATTTTATTAGTAAGAACCATGATCTGGTACAGAAATCCGGACCAAATATTACTGAATTTTCAGCACTATAAAGATAAATGTTATCCAACCAGATCACTTTTGTTTTATCCTTTTCTTTTGGTTGTACATCAGAAAATAGATGTTATTTGTGTTTTTCAGGTCCTCTATAAATGTTTAGTTGCAAGCTCATCTTTTCAAAATATTGTTTGCTCTTCAAGGTAATGTTCGACTTGCATCCAGTTTGTCCTTTTTAGCAATTGAAGATATCTCTTTCAATGACCAGGAGGTTGCATGGTGATCAAGCTATTTGTGAATGCTTTTGTAAAAAATGTAGAGTATGTGTAGAGAAACAGTTGAGTGACAATGTTAATCTAGAGAGTGAAGGAAATATGCCTTAGAGGCAATAATAAAGTTGTTATTTTATATTTCCTTATTCATGATAAAGGTTTATTATTCATGCTAGAATTGTATTGATCGAAAACTTAAATACATGTGTGAATACATAAACAAATACCGTATCCCTAGTATGCCTCTACTAGACTGGCTCGTTGATCAAAGATGGTCAAGGTTTCCTAACCATAGACATGTGTTGTCATTTGATAACGAGATCACATCATTAGGAGAATGATGTGATGGACAAGACCCATCCGTTAGCTTAGCATAATGATCGTTCAGTTTTATTGCTATTGCTTTCTTCATGTCAAATACTTATTTCTTCGACTATGAGATTATGCAACTCCCGGATACTGGAGGAATACCTTGTGTTCTATCAAATGTCACAACGTAACTGGGTGATCATAAAGATGCTCTACAGGTATATCTGAAGGTGTTTGTTGAGTTGGCATAGATCAAGATTAGGATTTGTCACTCCGAGTATCGGAGAGGTATCTCTGGGCCCTCTCGGTAATAAACATTATAAGAAGCCTTGCAAGCAAAGTGACTAATGAGTTAGTTGCATAATGATGTATTACAGGACGAGTAAAGAGACTTGCCGGTAACGAGATTGAACTAGGTATGAAGATACCGACGATCGAATCTCGGGCAAGTAACATACCGATGGACAAAGGGAATTACGTATGTTGTCATAAGGTTTGACCAATAAAGATCTTCGTAGAATATGTAGGAGCCAATATGGGCATCCAGGTTCCGCTATTGGTTATTGACCGGAGAGGCGTCTCGGTCATGTCTACATAGTTTTTGAACCCGTAGCGTCCGCAAGCTTAACGTTCATTGACGATATAGTATTATATGAGTTATGTATGTTGGTGACCGAATGTTGTTTGTAGTCCCGGATGAGATCATGGACATGACGAGGAGCTCCGGAATGGTCCGAAAGTAAAGATTGATATATGGGATAATAGTGTTTGGTCTTCGGAAGGGTTCTGGAATTCACCGAAAGGGGTTTCGGATGTTTCCCGAAATGTTTGGGTACAAGAACACTTTATTTGGGCCAAAGGGGAAAGCCCACGAGGGTTCACTACAACAAGAACCCCCCTTTAGCAACGCATTGATGCGTTGTCGTATGTCCATATAAACGTTGGTAAGGCCTACTCCAACGGATTTGTATGTGTTGTCATAGGTGGCGTTGCAAGGGCCTACAACAACGTATATTCATGCGTTGGTAAACGGCGTAATTAAGCATTGTAAGATAGCAACACGTATGATTAGAGCATAACAACACTTCATATGCGTTGGTGGCTACTGCCCACAAAAAGGATTTCTAAATGGTAATAGCATATCATTCAGATGCATATAAACCTTGCCACGCTACATGAACAATTAATGGTACTTTTTACATCACCATCGCAATTATTAGGTCAATGCCGATAGTGCATAGGAGAAACAATATAAGAATTAGAAATGTCGCATATATTAACTCGTTTATATAATAGATTCAGTTGCATTACAAAGAACGCGATACAAAGATTACAAGATGTGAAACTATATGTAATAGACTGATTCTCGACCTTACAATCAACCATTGACCCTGAAAATGACAATCTAAAATATGTTATGAAACTATCTGTTAGTAGCCCCATTCTGGATCTTGCAATCAACATCTGAGTCACGCGTCATCAATTTATCTTGCCAATCTACAACAACAAAGAAATGAGATCACTAATACCATGAGACAATAGGTTAATATGGTAGTAAAATTTAAAGGGCAACGTACAAGGTTAGGGCACCCAATAATTAATCTTGCTACATGAGCAAAAAAAGACCTTTTTGAGTGGTCGTATCAGCTCGTACTACCATGAATTCATACTCAGTATTAACACTGTCAAGTTTAATATTATACTATGGGTCAGTACTTTGGAGTGTAGCATGAGCAACATCATTGCATTGTTTGAATTTACCAACCTTGGGAAAAACTATAACAAATATTCATATTGCAAAAAGTAAAAGCAATAATAAACGTTGCTCAGTCATGTTGGATTCCAAACAATATAAACTGATCATAACTTATCTGTAAAAGAACATTTATTTGATCCTTGCACTTGCATCCCCATACAGTAGAGAAAGTTTCACTTCAGATACAATAGAGTGCTTCCGTGAACACATTACTTGAAGTTTCACTTCTCTAGACACCCAAGTTGACGCAAGCAACACCAAAATTGAAGCAAGAACTGGAAGACAATAATAATTTCATAATCTAAAATATGTGGTCACGTCTGAAGGCATTGATATGTACTCCCTCCGTTCCAAATTAGTTGACTCAGATTTGTCTAGATACGGATATATCTAGACATGTTTTAGTGTTAGATACATCTGTATCTAGATAAATCCAAGTCAACTAATTTGGAACGGATGGAGTAATAATTTGTACGAAACACCTTTTACAGCCCCAGTGGTATCACTCAACCCTAGAGAAAACAAGGCACTAGCTTACATACAACAACCACCTTTGATCTTTGTTTTATTATGAACAAACTATCCATATGTTAATTGAGTTAAACACCTTAAAAAGAAAAAAACTAAAGTAATATACATCGAGGTACCTAACCAAAAAATATTTGCATTGACAAGTAGCACATCTTTCTTTGCATCCATGGTGCTGTAGTTCTCCTGAAAAATAAATCTAAATGCAGAGATTCCAAAATTTCTAGAACTACTTAAAGTAGAGAAAAAATAATTCACGTGAAGCTAAAAATCAGGTACCGTATTGAATGCTAACAAGTGTGTTTCTTGACACTCTGATTCATATAGATGCATATCAACTATAATAGTCTGAAGAGTGAATAGTGAATAAACAAAATTTTCAAACTGAGTTTTTTCTAATAGCATTGCAGATTATGTCACGTAAATCACCGATAATTTTTTCAAGCCTTGGGGAATCATGCAGTCGTACCTCTCTCTGCAGAAGTAGTAGCCCCCTGATCTTTCCCCAAAGCTGAATAGTGTTGACATATACAGCCACACCAGAACAAGGAAAATATTTTAATTTGAGCAATACATCCATTTGCACATTTATAGTCAAGACCAGAATGGATATGTAGTAAATTTTGGCAGTACAAAGAATGATGCACTCAGTTCGTAAGCCCGTGCAAGGACATTTAACTTCTGCAAATCCAAATAAGAGGAACATAAGCCATACCATAAGCACTAGCGAGCATTGTCATTCAGAATTTAGAGATCACCTAAAAGACAAAAAAAAGTATACACCAGTAAATGATGTATGTAAATGGTCAGTTAATACTTCTGAATGGCACAAGTTCAGTTATATGCATTACATCACAGGACGACCAAACTATCAGGACTGCACAAAAATAAATTACAATAGACAGAAGTAGAATCATACAGTAAGATTTAGGGGCAGGGAGAGTACATGGCCGGCGCCCTCACCTGCTTGAGGGGTATATGCTGTTGAAGTAGCAGCACAGTTGTCACCCATGTCATGTGAGTATTCCAAATGAGCCAAGCACCACAGCAACGAAGAAACCACAGACCCCCCTATAAAATTGAGAATCAAAGAATTAGAGATGAAATTGAAAGGGGCGAAAGAGAGATTAGAAAATCTTGACAGAATGACAGCTAAGATGATTGCCGAACCACTAAAAACTGAGGCAGCATAGTGGTGTTCGTGCGTGAATGGCAGCACAATGGTAGGTGAACCATCGGCAGGTTATGATACAATCCTTGGAGCGGCAGCTAAATCGAATAGTATGACAAACACGGTGGTGGAGTTCACAGCAACGACACGACCATAGATCCGTACACTCCTGCCAATGGAGGGGTGTTGCTCCTGCTGCTCCAGCGGAAGCAGCGGTAGTGGTAGGGGCAGTGTAGTGGTGTCAAGGAGATCAAAATCGTGATCGATGGTAAAGAATGAAACGTGGTATGATGGCCATGACACACAAAGAAACAGAGCAGGTAAGAGCAGAGGAGGGAAGTGCCTTACTAAAACTGAATCGCAGGTGTCGGAGTTGAGGTAGCCAAGGCAAAGTAGCAATGTCAAGCCCGAACTAGTAGCAGAGTGTGCAGAGATGCGGGGTACTGGGCCTACAAACGTGAGGAGACGTGGGAGCCGCGCCGACGACCCATGGCGCCTAGGGTTGATGCAGGGGCACAGAGGACGTCGCGGCGGCGGAGGATTGGAGGAGAGTACTGCGGGGAGCTAGGCCGGTGGGCGACGCGCGGTAGCGCGTCGGACCTAGCCGAACTCGGAGATGGTGGCGGCGGGGGCGGGAGCGACAGCGTCGGAGGTCATGGAACTGGGGTGAGAGAGAGAGTAATCGCAGGGGGGAGAGAGTAATCGGGGGAAGAGAGAGATCATGGATTTTTTTTGGCTGTTTGGTGCGCGATATTTGGAGCGGAGGAGGTGGGCACGGGGGGTTAAGGGGGAGGTTAGATCTAAGTGGGGGAGGTGGGAGGATAACCCAAACAACACATATTATCATCATCGTTGCTAGACATGCATTGGTATAGGGGGGTGTTTGTTGTAGTGGTTTTGGAAAGAGCAAAAGGAAGTTTTGTGGAGACCAGAGGCCAAACGCCAGAGACCCTGGCGTCTGGCCCTGGAGTCCGAGAAGGACTCTTGCCTTTCGGGCAAAACCGACTTTGAGGAGGCTTTTACTCCAAGTTTCGACCCCAGGGCTCAACATATAAATAGAGGGGCAGGGCTAGCACCCAAGACACATCAAGATTCACCAAGCCATGTGCTGGCAACCCCATCCCCTCTAGTTTATCCTTCGTCTAGTTTCTGTAGTGCTTGGCGAAGCCCTGCGGAGATTGTTCTTCATCACCAACCGTCACCACGCCGTCATGCTGCTGGAACTCATCTACTACTTCGCCTCTCTTGCTGGATCGAGAACGCGAGGACGTCATCAAGCTGAACGTGTGCTGAACACGGAGGTGCCGTACGTTCGGTACTTGATCGGTACGGATCGTGAAGGTGTATGACTACATCAACCACGTTGATAAACGCTTCCGCTTAGCGATCTTCAAGGGTATGAAGATGCTCTCCCCCTCTCGTAGCTATGCATCTTCATGGATAGATCTTGCGTGTGTGTAGAAATTTTTTGTTTTCCATGCAATGTTTCCCAATAGAGAGCACATTAGATCTTCTATTTTAGGAAGTATGTGTCGACTAGTACAGGAGGGCTGGAGATTGAGATAGGCAGGCGATGGGGCAATTTTTTCTTACCCGAGCTTCCTGGTTCAGTGGTAAAAGTGTCGTGGATTTGTCACGACAGATGTCCTAGCAACAGGACTTAGGTGTGGAGCCATCGCGACTAGGTTAGCTTAAAGGGGTTGAACGGGACGAAGGACACAAGTAGTTTTACCCAGGTTCGGCCCCTCTCAACGAGGTAAAAGCCTACGTCCTGCTTCTAGTTGTATTGCTTGGGTTTCAATTACAAGGGAGCGAATACGCTTGAACTAGTTCTTGACTTGTTGTTTCTTGAGTTAACCCGCCGCCGGGTCACCCCTTTATATACAGGTTGATGCCCGGCGGTTTACAGAGTCCCGGCCGGCTCACGCAAAGGTGACTGGCTCGGTTTCTAACTAAACCTGCCTTATAGAACAAGTTATCACATGGCGGCTCACACCCTTGGGCCTTGAGTCTCCTCTGGGTCTTGGGCCTTCAATAAGCCTGCTTTATGAACCGCCACCTTTATATCTTCTTTAGCCTTCTTGGGCCTTCTCACCTTAAGTCGCCAATGGTATAACCCGGCCCCTCCTGGGCGGGTCATACCTCGGAGTTATATCCCCAACATTAGGCCCCAGGTTGATTTGAACTTGTTCACATCAATCTTCATTCGAACTCAAGCAAAAATGATCTAGTATGAACTTCTCATACCGTCCGCCATAACCCGCCATGACATTGTGTAAACCGTATCGTTATAACCCGCCATGATGTTCCGCACATTAATTCCGCACAAGATTGAGGATATCTTCAACAAATCTTTATATTTAATAAGCTTCCCGAGAATCGAGGCGTCCATATAGCCACTTAATCATTTTCACCTCCTTGATTTCCGTGACTACCATCTCGTCATTTCCTTATAAATAGGGACAGGGACCCCCTTTTTCATTTTTTACCCCTGCCTCTGCCTCTTCTTCTTCCTCGCGACGCTCGACACTTCCAGAGCTCCGCCGCCTCCATCGACCTTCTTCAACAACTTCGACCCAGGCCGCTGCATCAACCTGATCGTATCTAGAGAATGGCGGAGCTCCTTCGCTGATCATCTTCATCGCCAGGTACTCCCATCTCTCTAGTTCCCATCTGCATTATGGTTTCCTCTGTTCATCAGCGTTCATCGTAGTCCTCTTCGCTAATGCTCCCTTCGATCGAAAAGATAGTTGGGAAGTTGCGCGGTAGCAGTTTTAGCATCCGTTTCCAATCATAGATGCATCCTATCTTCCTGAGATTCAAACCCAGCTTGTGTGTTCTTCCACTGTCATATTTAGGTTTAGCAATTGTTCTCCTTTTCTGAACTGCTGCAGATCCGTAAATATAATCCACCACTCGTGAAATCTGTTTGCCCAACACTTAGTGAAATTTTCCTCAAACTCAGATCCGTAAATCCAACACAAACACCACTGTGCGGGCGGCTTAAAAATATTACTTTACGACCCGCCAAACACCAGCCGGCTTATTCATGAAATACTCAAATCAGTTGCATCCGTCTGATGTTAATATCACCCAACTGTGCTTTTTGTTGATTTGTCCGTATTATTTCTTTTCTCATAATAATCTGTCCGTATATGAACCAGACCTGCATAGTATATTCACCTTCTTGTAACCATCGAGCAGCTTATTATCTCAAATTTTACCCGCCGTTATTCCCCCTTTTAGGCCAAAATGACTAAGACAACCACCTCATGTGATTGGGTCGCTTCCACTATTACGGAACAAGCTCTGAACGAATATGTTCAAGTGGGTGTTTTGTCAGCCAAAGAAGTTATCCACTGGCGGGCCCCAGGGACAGAAATAAGACTTGATCCAAAGGACGGCGAAGTCGTGGTTTTTGCTGATCATATGATCCGGGGTTTCTCTCCACCCGGCTCAAAGTTCTTCCGCGATGTTCTGCATTTTTATCAACTTCATCCACAAGATATCGGACCCAATTCAGTCTCCAACATCTGCAATTTCCAAGTCTTTTGCGAAGTGTACCTTCAGGAGGAGCCCACTGTTGACCTTTTCAGAGAGTTTTACTATTTGAACCGTCAAACAGAAATAACCGACGGACCCAGTCTTGAGCTTGGCGGGATTTCTATCCAAAGACGAAAATACACTGTCTTTCTCGCGGCCACGCTTCCCAGTCACCCCAAAGACCGGAACCAGACTTGGTTCTACTGCCAAGACACCTCTCCGGCGGGTGAGAATCCTCTGCCGGGTTTCCGCGGCCGCCGGCTTAACCCAAGACATCCACTTCCGGACCAGATCAGTGCCGCTGAACGGGCCAAATATGCATCCACCTTTAGCAAAGTAAGAGCCTTAATGGCCAACGGCTTGACTGGCATCGATTTGGTCCGATGCTGGGTTGCCTGGAGGATCATGCCTTTGATCCGCCGCACTGGCTTAATGTGTGAGTATACTGGTGACACCAAAGACCCACAGCGTCACTGCCAAATACGTCTGAATGATAAAGAGATCAATGAGATGACCAAAACGCTGCTCAATGAGAGCTTAGACAACTGCAGCAAGACGGGGCTGAACCCCTTTTGCACCCTTAACCCGGCTCCGGCTGTAAGTATTTCAAGCTCATTGTTATCTTATCCTTCCTTCTCATATATTGCCTTCTTACTATTACTTGCTTTCCTCAGGCCGATGATCCTTTCTGGAATAAGAAACTTCAGGACAAGCCGGCCAAAAAGGCCAGAGTAAAGAACAAGGCTCCCAAGAGGCCCACCAAGAAGAAAACAGACACAACGGAATTATTTACACTGAACGATGATGAGTCGGAGGTAGAACTTGATTCTCTTGGCTCCTTTTTTGTACATCTTATTGACACTGATTGCTATCAGGATGACGCGGAGGCCAGCCACGCAGACGGTGAAGAGGTAACTATCCTTTCCTCTGACTCAGAGCCTTTGCCAAGACAGAAAGTTCAACAAGTGAGCCAGAAAGTAAGGTTTTCTCACCCTTTAGCTTACTTGGATCCAAACTTTATTTTGAAGAAACAACAGCATGAAGCTCGACGCACGACCCGGAACAGCGGCCGTGGAAATCTTTCTTCCGGCTTGCCCAACACGCCGGTTCATCGAAAACGCCGAAATGAGGTGCCACAGAATTCAACCTTGTCCTTTCCTAAGGCGGGTCTTATCCGTCAGCCACTTAATCCATCCGACTCAAATTATCAGGGAACTTCTCATTCGTCCTCTGGCGACTCTACTTGAACCTAGATTCCTCTGTTCAAACTTGCTCCTGGGTGAGAATATTAAATTTCTTTGCTTTAACACTTGTATACTCATATGTTGACATCCTTATATGTCTCACTTTCAGCGGTATAGCCAAGCCTAGCAAGAAGCTGAAGGTAAGTAAGCCGGCCGAAGACCCCAAGGTTGCTGAGCCGGAGAAACAAACTATATCTGAAGCTTCCCATCAGACTCCTGAGGCTGCCACTGATGACCCGCCACCAGAGACTCATGACGTTACGGTGGATCCAATGGGTGTTGACCCATCCAGCGCTAAGCCGCCCAGTCCCATAAAACCTGCTGACGAACCTTCTTCACAACAAGCTGTGGAAGATGTTATCATTACTAGCACTGGCTACACTAAGCCTGGGAACCCCACCATTCTCGCCAAGCACTCCGCCAAAGAAGTGTTAATTGAAAAGAGCAACGCCAAGTTTGATGTTGCAAAGTACGCACACTTGGGCGTCAACGAACTATACTCTGGTTATTTGAGCCAGCTGCATACTGGTCGTGATCTGGAGGCAGATTTGGTCAAGAAACTGCGCCAGAAATATGAGGTATGAACATCTGTTTCCTTTGCATATATAGTCATCCAGCCCCCAAGTCTTATCCGTAGGAAAAAGTACTTTTGATTATGGTTAAGACTTGTCTATATGTTTCTGCAAGCTTTAAAGTCGTAGCCCTCATGGGCCGGCTTATCTTGATAAAGATGAGCTGGATCATTTCCATTATTTGGAAAGAACTCCAGACCATATCCCTCATGGGCCGGCTTATTTTGATAAAGATGAGCCGGATCATTGCCATTATTTTGAAAGAACTCCGGACCATAGCCCTCATGGGCTGGCTTATTTTGATAAAGATGAGCCGGATCATTGCCATTATTTTGAAAGAACTCTGGACCATAGCCCTCATGGGTCGGCTTATTTTGATAAAGATGAGCCGGATCATTGCCATTATTTTGAAAGAACTCCGGACCATAGCCCTCATGGGCCGGCTTATTTTGATAAAGATGAGCCGGATCAAAAAATACAAATGCGAAAAAGAACTTCCGCAGACATTAGCCCCCAAGTGTCAAGTGCTTTGCTTGCAACGTACTTGAGACTTGTTTGTAGATTGTGTCCTGGCAAATATGTTTATAACTTATTTAACTCTTACTTGCAGGAGGCTTTAACTCAGGCTGAATCCCAGGTGGTCGATTTAAAGACTAGGCTTGAGCAGCAAGAGGCTGAAACACGCGAAGCTGACTCCAAGCTGAAGCTTAGCCTTGAAGAGAGTGAGAAGCTCAAAACTGGATTTTCCACAGAACGAACCGCCTGGGATAAGGAGAAAGCCACCTTGGTACAAAGAGTAGCAACTGCCGAAGCTTCTTTGAAGGAGACGGCTGTAGAATTGACTGGCTTAAAACGCCATGTATCCCAGATGACAGCTGCTATCTTTGGTAAGTAATTCAAGATGTTTCAACCACTTCCAATTTTTACCCTTAATCCGCCCGGTGACTTATCTGTGCACTTATTCAACAGGCCCCAGGAGTGCCAACCTTGGCCAAGACATGTTGGTGAAGCTGAAGGCGGTTTATACTTTGGTGGAACAGCTGTATACAGGCACGCAGCGAACCATAGCGGCCATCTCGCACAATAAGCAGCCACCTTCACTCATCAGGGATGTATTGGACAAGCTATCTGTCATGCCCAATAGAATTGAAGAAATTAAGTGATCCTCAGCCCGAGCTGGTGCTATCACTGCTTTGAGCCGGGCCAAAGCATGGAAAGCGGAGTTAGACCCAGAGGAGATGGCAACTGGCTGTCCGATTTTCAAAGAAGATGGGTCCCCCTTCGATGCCAGCGACTTTACCAAATGTCTAAGAGAGATGCGCCCTCTGGCCAGCTAATTGGCCGAGGAGACAGATTTGTCTAAGTATCAGGCGGCTTATACAAAAGAGAACATAAAAGTGAAAGCGCCGGCTTATGAGATTGTAGAGCTCATTCCTCCAATACGTAAGCACACTTTTGCTTCTGATGTCGATCCGTCCACCCTTATAGACGATGAAGCTGTATTCCAAGCTTTAACTGGCATCGACTTGACATCATCTAACTTCCAGACAATGGAGGAAGAAGAAGAAGAACCGGCGCAGGGTAACCCGGAGTCTTCAACTCGCCAAGATCCACACAACTGATCCAAAGGGCGGCACTCAGACCGCGGCGTGGTGCTTCTTCTTTTGAAAAACATCTTAATCATTTGTGCTTCGGAAAGCCTTGTAATAGGCTAGTTGAAACAATGATCTGCCATGCCATCGTGCATGTTTAGCCTTAAAACTGCTGATGAAATATCTTATGTACCACTGATGAGCTTGCAGGGAATATCATATTGTTTTTCAATGTTCCTGCACACATGGTACACAACATACACCCTGGCGGTTTAAGCCAGGGCGGGTCATAATTTCCAATATAATATGGTCTAGCAACTTAAAGTCTATAAACAGGGCAGGTTAGAAAAAACCCGAAATATTTATTCAAATATGAAAAGTCATACCTATAGACTGATATCATAATGATGATGTAAGGATTGTAATCCAGCATGGGTTTTAACCCGTAAATATGAAAAAAATCATGACTTGAATTTATTCAAGGCAAATCATCCTGGCGACTGAAAGTCTGCTTATCAGGGTGGGTTATAAACCCCACATGCTCAAATATGAGTCATAGAATCATGGGTACATGGCCTGGGCGGAGTAACAAGGACATACAGGCCGGTTAACCCGTAATTTGGTGTTTACACCTGGCATGGAAGCCGATCAAGAGGGTAAGCATAGCTATACTCATTGAGCAGGAAGCCCCCAAGTGACCAAAGGGACGGCATGTAAGCCAGATCAAGAGGGTAATCAAGGCTCTGCTTATTGAGCAGGTCGCCCCCAAGTGACCAAAGGGTCGGCATGTAAGCCGGATCAAGAGGGTAATCAAGGCTTTGCTCATTGAGCAGGTCGCCCCCAAGTGACCAAAGGGTCGGCATGTAAGCCGGATCAAGAGGGTAATCAAGGCTCTGCTCATTGAGCAGGTCGCCCCCAAGTGACTTGTGAAAAGGCATGTAAGCCTGATCAAGAGGGTAATCAAGGCTCTGCCCATTGAGCAGGTAGCCCCCAAATGACCCGCGAGAAGGCATGTAAGCCTGACCAAGAGGGTAATCAAGGCTCTGCTCATTGAGCAGGTAGCCCCCAAGTGGCCTGATGAACAAATAAAGACTCAGATACTTAGAAATGAAACGACAGAGGCCCTGAATATATCAGGGGTGCCGGCTTTATTATATTGATCATAATATATACATGGATGAAAATATGTACAGCGCAAGAGCCGGTGGCTCAAGTGTAGTAAGGCCGGAGATGAGCAATGTTCCAAGGCCGGCGGGTCTCCTCCTCTGATGTGTGTGAATCCTTATGGTCTCGAATATCAATGAGGTAGTATGACCCGTTATTCAGGTTCTTGCAGACCACAAAGGGTCCTTCCCAAGGTGGGGATAACTTATGCATGTCTGTTTGATCTTGGATGAGCCGGAGCACCAAGTCGCCTTCTTGAAAGGTCCGGGTCTTAACTCGGCGGCTATGATAGCGACGCAGATCTTGCTGATATATCGCCGAACGAGCCGCCGCCAGGTCACGCTCCTCATCCAACATGTCAAGAGCATCCTGATGTGCCTTTTCATTATTAGCTTCAACATAAGCTGCCACGCGGGGTGAATCGTGACGGATGTCACTTGGAAGAACCGCCTCGGCCCTGTAAACCATGAAGAAAGGCGTGTAACCCGTTGATCTGTTGGGGTAGTATTGATACTCCAAAGCACTGAGGGTAACTCTTCAACCCAACAACCCGGCGTCCTTTGCAAATGGACCATAAGCCGGGGTTTGATTCCTCTCAAGATTTCTTGATTTGCCCTTCCAGCTTGACCATTGGATTGGGGGTGAGCTACTGACGAGACGTCAAGACGAATACTCTCTCGTTGACAGAACTCTTTAATAGCACCTTTGGATAGATTAGTGCCATTATCAGTTATGATGCTGTGAGGGTAACCAAAATGGAAGATCACCTTCTTAATGAATTGAACCACCGTTGCCGCATCACACTTGCTGACCGGCTCTACCTCAACCCACTTGGTAAACTTGTCAACCGCCACCAAGAGGTGGGTCTTTTTGTCCTTGGACCTCTTGAAAGGTCCAACCATATCCAGCCCCCAGACTGCAAACGGCCAAGTAATTGGAATCATCCTCAATTCTTGAGCCGGCACGTGAGCTCGTTTAGAAAACTTCTGGCAGGCGTCACACTTGCTAACCAGATCTTCTGCATCAGCATGAGCCGTCAACCAATAAAAACCATGCCGGAAGGCTTTTGCAACCAGAGATTTAGAGCCGGCGTGATGACCACAATCACCTTCATGGATCTCTCTTAGAATCTCACGGCCCTCCTCAGGAGAAATACATCGCTGGAACACACCTGTGACACTGCATCGGTGCAACTCACCGTTGACAATGGTCATAGATTTAGACCGTCGGGTTATCTGCCTGGCCTCAGTTTCATCCTCAGGTAACTTGCCCTGGGTCATATAAGCCAAGTACGGCACCGTCCAATCAGGAATAGCATGAAGAGCCGCCACCAACTGTGCCTCCGGGTTAGGAAGGGCAAGATCCTCCTCTGTTGGTAGCTTAACTAAAGGGTTATTCAATATATCGAGAAAAACATTTGGTGGTACCGGCTTACGCTGAGACCCCAGCCGGCTTAAAGCGTCGGCCGCCTCATTCTTTCTATGATCAACATGTTCCACTTGGTAACCCTTTAAATGACCAGCAATGCTGTCAACCGCCCGGCGATAAGCCGCCATGAGCGGGTCCTTAGAATCCCAAGTTCTGGAGACTTGCTGAGCCACCAAATCTGAGTCGCCAAAGCATCTCACCCGGCTTAAGTTCATCTCTTTGGCCATCCGAAGACCATGGAGCAAGGCCTCATACTCAGCTGCATTGTTAGTACAAGGAAACATCAGCCTCAAAACATAGCAAAATTTGTCACCTCGCGGGGAAGTCAAAATAACTCCAGCCCCCGAGCCCTCCATATGCCTGGACCCATCAAAATGAATAGTCCAATACGTATTATCAGGCTTCTCCTCAGGCATCTGCAACTCTGTCCAGTCATTGATGAAATCCACAAGAGCTTGAGACTTGATAGCTGTCCTTGGCATATATTTCAAACCATGGGGTCCAAGCTCAATGGCCCACTTGGCTATTCGGCCTGTGGCTTCTCTGTTTTGAATAATATCCCCCAAGGGAGCAAAACTGACCACAGTAATGGGGTTACCAAGGAAATAATGCTTCAACTTGCGACTGGCCATGAACACCCCATAGACTAGCTTCTGCCAATGCGGGTACCTCTGTTTGGACTCAATTAATACTTCACTGACATAATAAGCCGGCCTTAGAACCGGATATTCCTTGCCCGTTTCCTTCCTTTCCACTACAATCGCCACGCTGACGGCTCTGCTGTTAGCAGCCACATATAAAAGCAAGGGCTCCTTCTCCACAGGAGCTGCAAGAACCGGCGGCTCAGCTAACTGTTTTTTAAGCGCCTCAAACGCCTCATTAGCAGCATTACTCCAGACAAAGTGATATGTTTTCTTCATCATCTGGTACAGAGGAATAGCCTTTTCTCCCAGGCGGCTTATGAACCGGCTTAAAGCTGCAATACGACCCGCCAGACGCTGAACGTCATTAACGCACGCCGGCTTAGCCAACGAAGTGATAGCCTTGATTTTCTTTGGGTTAGCTTCAATACCTCTCTCAGAGACTAGAAAACCCAAGAGCTTGCCTGCAGGCACGCCGAAAACACATTTGGCCGGGTTAAGCATCATCTTGTAGACCCGGAGGTTATCAAAGGTCTCCTTCAAATCATCTAGCAGAGACTCCTTCTTTCTGGATTTCACAACAATATCATCCACATAAGCATGAACATTGCGTCCTATCTGGTTATGAAGACAATTCTGAACACAACGCTGATAAGTTGCCTGGGCACTCTTGAGCCCAAAGGGCATAGACACATAGCAGAAAGCTCCAAAAGGCGTGATGAAAGCCGTCTTCTCTTGGTCTTTAACTGCAATCTTGATCTGATGATAACCAGAATAAGCATCCAAAAAGCTCAAACGCTCACAACCCGCCGTAGCATCAATGATCTGATCAATACGGGGAAGAGCAAAACGATCAGCTCGGCAAGCTTTGTTAAGGTCTGTGTAATCCACACACATGCGCCAAGTGCCGTTCTTCTTAAGTACGAGCACCGGGTTAGCCAACCACTCAGGATGAAAAACTTCGACAATGAACCCGGCTGCTAAGAGCCGGGCCACCTCTTCTCCAATGGCCTTGCGTCTTTCCACATTAAAACGACGAAGGAATTGCTTGGCCGGCTTAAACTTAGGATCAATATTGAGAGTGTGCTCAGCGAGTTCTCTCGGTACACCCGACATGTCTGAAGGCTTCCATGCAAAGATGTCCCGGTTCTCACGGATGAACTCGATGAGCGCGCTTTCCTACTTCAGATCCATATTGGCACTGATGATGAACTGCTGAGATGAGTCGCCAGGGACAAAGTCAACCTATTTAGTATCATCTGCCGATTTAAACTTCAACAAAGGATCATTCTCTGTGGTTGGCTTCTTCAACGGAGTCATATCAGCCGGGTCAACATTGTCTTTATAAAACTTAAGTTCCTCTGTGGCACAGGCAGACTCAGCGTAAGCAGCATCTCCTTCCTCACATTCCAAGGCTATCTTCCGGTCACCATGCACCGTGATGGTACCTTTCCGACCCGGCATTTTAAGCTGCAAATACACATAACACGGCCGTGCCATAAACTTGGCATAAGCCGGCCGCCCATGCGGCACCCCGGATCAGAGCAACCGGTTTACCTTGCATTGCCAGCCCAGAGATCTAGTCTTCTGGCAACACACAACCACTTGGTACAGAAAACAACCGCTTTATTGATGCTAGCGGAAACATAGGTTCAATATTACATCAGGTAGCGAGGCCAAGCGGCACACACGGTGCGGCTGAACAGTATGTACATTATTTAATGAACATGAAGGGGCCTCGATCACGACAACTACGCGGCAGCGGAACGACGACGAAGTGGAACTCCATAGCACAGGGACACCGATGTGGACACGATCTAGACATGGGCAGCACTCCGATCCGGTAAGACTTTCCTGAAATTTGGCATGACATGCCAGGTCAGTACATTGAATGTACTTGCAAGCTCACAACAAGTAAAAGCATAATGGCAAACAATAACATGATTATAAAGCAGGTTAAATGCAAGTCTATAACAGACTACTCATGAAGTGAATCATGCTTGTGCACCGAGTCCCTCGGACTCTCTTACCAAACGGGTTACCTCGTAACCATCATCATCAATACGGTGATCACTCCCGGATCACAAACGAAACTAACACTTTGGTTCCCACAACAACGACCATCTTCATGGTCTCAACAATCTCATCACATGACCAGTGCCAAACACGTAACTTTAGTGTGCAAGATTAACTTAATTATGTTGATCCATGGTGTGACCTACTTACGAGATGTGTCCGTAACCGAGGACGCGGCTATCGATAGATTTAATAAACACTCTGCAGAGGTTAGTACACTGTACCCACACCATGGAACCCATGGCCTCGCACTCCCATTCGGGTGGACCAATGGCATTCCGACAAAACCAACCCATTGCCATGACACTCTCTCGGCCACTCCGACCAACTCCCCTCTGGGCTAAGTCCTGGGTGGCCTCGATGTCAACCAATGACATCCAACGTCCACCGTCGTGGCAAAACAATCAACGGTCCCAAACGGGGACAAGGTACCATAACAACAACGGGCATACAAGGTTATGTCTGCTTACCGGGCCAGGGTACTGCACGCCCATAACCTTCCCTCATTGGAGGCACCGACCAGAGGCATGACAACGGACCGAATAAGGGCCTTCCCATAACGGCAAATGTGGTTGCACTGGGAAGCTCGATTCGGTGGCTCCATGACTCAATCAACAATTATGTTCAAGTTGGATTATCATCAGGTTTAACTTGAAAATAAAAGAACTCGAGCCATAGTATGCCATGATCATGCAACTATATGACGTGCAACTGTAAGCACATATCACCGAACTGGAATGGATCAACATCATAAAATCATTCTACTTGCACTACTAATCACTTTAACTCACTGGTTTCAACTTCACTGGTTTTCAATCCCATCATTTTTAAGTTATGCCATTAACATAGTAAAATCAATAACTCATATATGAAAATGATACCGATCATAACCAAAACATAGCCATACTACCAAAAATACTTCTACTGCCTCACACAAGTCCATGCACTCAAACACTACTGCAAACTAAGCACTTCAATCATGACAAAGTAAACTAGCATAAGCAATATTTATTAAATAATTAAATGCATGAACTAAATCATATTCAAGTTCGAAAAATCATAATTATTGAAATGACACCATGCAAATATTTGTGTGGCTTGCCTTAACACAGAGGAGGGTCACACTCCTCTTGGTTCTCCTCTAGGCAAGCTTCTCCTTCTGAAAATAAATAAAACAGCAAAAAGAAAACATCAAGAACACTTCTGAAATTCACCAGAAATTCTAGACAGCAGAGAAAAATCTCAAATTTGGTGTGCTGCTAGAATTTTTCAAAACAAACACAATGCAAAAAGAATCAATTCATTTGGACTTATGGTTTAGGAGTTAAGACTGGTCAAAGTTTCTGGTCAAAATTTGAATTAAATTCAAATAAAAAATAAGGGGGGGGGGGGTGACGTCGAAGGCGTAATCCCGCGGGGCGCCACCACTTATACCGCTTCGGGCGCGGGTGAGTGGCTGACTGTGGGCCCCCGCGGTCAGGTTTAGAGAGAGAGAGAGAGGGAGGGAAATAGAGGAGGAGCGGTGAATCGTCGGCGATTCTCCGGCGAGGAGGGGTCGGCTGCCGCCGCGGAGGGGGGATGGATGCGCAAGACTACGGCGAGCCTGTACGTACCCGAAACGTGGCTAGGGGTGGACGGAGCGTGTTGCGGTGGTCTTCTCCAGAGACGTCGGCGGAGGGAGCTCGTCGGAGTTGGCGATTCCGGTGAGACAGGGCCGGTCCAGCAGCTCCACAGCACCAGCGCGCACCAGGGGTTCACCAGAGACACGCCGGAGGAGTTGGTCGAGCTCGAGAGGCTCTGGAGGAGTGGGAAGCAACAGAGGGGATCGCCGGCGAGCTCGGGTCGGGAACGGCAGCCAGAGGCCTGCCCGGCCGGGCTGCGGCTATCTACGGCGTCATGGTGGTTGTGTGAGTATGTTGCGATGCTCGGAGAGGCCGGGGAGGGGCTGTATTTATAGGCTGAGGAGAGGGGGTCTCGGGCTCCGCCGGAGCTCTCTGGAAACGGCGCACGATGATGAAGAGCTCCAGTGAGAGGGGGAGAAGAGGTCGGGGTTCACGCGGCCACTGTGGGAGGGAGGAGACGAGCACAGGGGCTCGGGTGGCGACGAGAACAGTGGCACGGGCGCACTGTACGCTTGGCCGCGTCATGCCCGTGCTCGCTGCGGTGAGCTCCGGTGTTGGCGAGCACCAGGGGGGGGGGGGGTTAAGGGCTTCGGTACGAAGATGGTGGCGTGGTTTGGCAAGGTGCGGCGATCGGGGAACCGAGCACGAGCTCAACAGAGGCTCGGGCGCGACGTAGAGCGCTTCGGCCGTATGCCAGCACGCTTGGACGAACGCGGTCACCGCGTGAACTCTGGCTTCACGCCGCGCAGTGCATTAAATTCATGTCTGGTGTGTAGTCCTTTCTAGTTTGGGTTGATCCAAGGTCTTGAGTTGATCACATGTCGACTGTGCTAGAGTGTAGCATCCTAGCAAGTTTCTGGACAGAAACTTGTGAGGTTAAAAGAGAGAAATCTAGAAGGAGTTTAGGGCTAATCTTTGGAGGTTAAGGTTTTCTTAGGAAGGTAATGAGGCCATAAAAATTTCAGCTTCATTGGATCAAGGAAAAATACACTTCATGTAGAAAGTGCATTTTCTGGCCAGAACAGAAAAGATTTTCTATAGAAAAAATATTCCAAATAACTATGAAATATTTTTGCACAGGGAGGTGTGCCAAGGTCCAAAGAATATTTAGGAATTTTCTCAGATTTTTGTGGGCTAGAAAAATGAGGGTTGCTTTGGAGCATATGTAACTGAAGGGTGGTTTCAGAGAAGAAATGAATATTTTTCATTTATGAAAAATATTCCTATGGCCATTTTGTGGAATATCAGAGAGGAAATGATGTGTTTGAGAGGGAGGGGAGTCACTTGGGTGAAAATCAAGGAAATGCCCAAGTGGTTAAGTCCAACTGAGTTGATTCAAAACTCCAAATTCAAACAAAAAGGCAATGAAATCCAGAAAAAGAAAAAGAGCAAAAACCAGGGTGCCACAAACCTCCCCCACTTAGGACGAATCTCGTCCTCGAGATTCGGTTGCTCGGGAAAACAATTCTGGATAGGATGCTCTTAAAAAGTCCTCTCTTTCCCAAGTTGCTTCTTCCTCGGTGTGATGCTCCCACTGTACCTTATAAAATTTTATCACCTTACTGCGAGTGACTCTTTCCGTTTCATCCAATATTCAGAACGGTCTCTCCTCATATGTTAAATCCTTAGCAAGCTCTATCTCTGCCATATCAGTCCTTTTCTCGGGTGGCGAGATACACCTTCTTAACTGCGAGACATGAAACACATGGTGCACTTCTGACAATTCCAGTGGTAGTTCCAACTGATAAGCAACTGTACCAACTCTGGACATAACTGGGAATGGACCAATATATCTGGGTGCAAGTTTTCCTCGGGTCTGAAACCTCTTGACTCCTTTCATGGGGGTGACTCTGAGGTAAACATACTCTCCGGGTTCAAAACTGATCTGACGGTGCTTTGAGTCATAGTAGCTCTTTTGTCGGGACTTAGCCAATTGCAGTCTATCTCAGATCTCCTTGACTTGCTTTTCAGCCTCCATCATTAAGTCGGTTCCGAAAATGCGGCTATCTCCGGTTTGAGACCAGTTTAGTGGAGTGCGGCACTTACGGCCATACAGAGCTTCATATGGTGACATCTTGAGGCTGGTCTGGAAGTTGTTGTTATAGGAGAACTCAGCATAAGGCAGACAATCTTCCCACTTGGGCCCTTGTGCCAAAGCACATGCCCGGAGCATATCTTCAAGTATTTGATTTACTCGCTCAGTCTGCCCGTCTGTCTGAGGATGATAGGCGGTGCTGTACTTTACTGCGGTCCCAAGAGCTTGATGGAGACGTGACCAGAATGCTGAGTTAAAAAGAGAACCTCTGTCGGAATTGATAGTTCTTGGCACTCCATGCAAACTGACGATTCTGGGCACATATAGCTGTGCAAGTTGATCGGCTCGATAGGTGGTTTGGATGGGAATGAAGTGAGCTACCTTTGTCAGCATGTCCACCACAACCCATACTGCATCATTGCCTCGGTGGGTCTTTGGTAGACCTGTGACGACATCCATGCAGACATCGTCCCACTTCCATTGTGGAATGGGAAAAGGTTGAAGAAGTCCGGCGGGTTTCTGATGTTCCGCCTTCACTTTGTTACATATATCGCAACAAGCGACAAAATAGGCAATGTCCTTCTTCATTCCATCCCACCAAAATGCCTAACGAAGGTCTTCATACATCTTGGTACCTCCTGGATGAATCGAGTATGAAGATTCATGTGCTTCTGTCAAGATCTTCTTTCTCAGGTCTACTTGCTCAGGTACGCAAATCTGTCCTTGAAACCTTAGAGTACCTTGCTCATCCTTCGAGAAATCCTGGGTCTTGCCTTCTTGCATATGCTTGACATGGTGTTGCAGGACTGAGTCATCTTGCTGGGCCATGCGGATTTCTTATTCGAGGGTAGGGGTAACTTCCAATATATTGGCAAGGTCAGCCTCAACAATAATCAGTTTAAGCTGAGCGATCTCTTCTTGGAGTTCGGGAGGCAAGGACTCCATCAGGGCATTCAGATTGGCGGGCTTGCGGCTGAGGGCATCGGCAACCACATTGGCCTTACCGGGATGATAATTTATTCCAAGATCATAATCCTTGACCAATTCGAGCCATCTTCACTGTCGGAGGTTCAAGTCCGGTTGGGTGAATATATACTTGAGACTCTTGTGGTCAGTAAATATCCGACACCTTTTGCCAATGAGGTAGTGCCTCCAAATTTTTAATGCGTGCACAACTGCGGCCAATTCCAAATCATGGGTTGGGTAGTTCCCTTCGTGGGGTCATAGCTGTCGAGATGTGTATGCTACAGCCTTGCCATCTTGCATGAGTACACATCCAATGCCTCTCCTGGATGCTTCACAGTATACGTCAAAACTGCGGTAGATGTCTGGGAGAGTCAACACAGGTGTTGATGTCAATCGGGTCTTCAACTCATTGAAGCTTTTCTCACAGTCCTCAGACCATACAAATTTCTTATCCTTCTCGAGTAGTTCTGTCATTGGCTTGGCAATCTTAGAGAAGCCTTCCATGAATCGGCGGTAGTATCCGGCTAATCCAAGAAAACTCCGGATCTCAGTTACTGTCGTGGGTGCCGTCCAATCAAGCACGTCCTTCACTTTGCTTGGGTCCACGGCTATGCCTTCTACTGAAAGAACATGCCCCAAGAATCCGACTTGCTTGAGCCAAAATTCACATTTGCTGAATTTCGCATATAGCTGATGGTCACGGAGTCTTTGCAAGACTACTCTGAGATGTCGCTTGTCCTCTTCTTCACCTTTCGAGTATATGAGGATGTCATCAATGAAGACCACCACAAATTTATCCAAGAAGTCCATGAATACTTTATTCATCATATGCATGAAGAAGGCGGGGGCATTGGTGAGGCCGAATGACATGACCGTATATTCATAAAGACCGTATCGAGTGGTGAACGCGGTCTTAGGAATATCCTCCCTCTTGATTTTGAGTTGGTGATACCCGGTCTTCAAATAAATCTTGGAGAATACTTTTGCCCCACTGAGTTGATCGAACAAATCATCAATCCTCGGGAGCGGATATTTGTTCTTTATGGTGACCTCATTCAACTGACGGTAATCCACACACATTCAGAGAGTGCCGTCTTTTTTGTCCACGAAGATTGCGGGTGATCCCCATGGTGAAGAGCTTGGACGGATGTATCCTTTCTGAAGCATCTCATCAAGCTGTTTCTTTAGCTCCACTAACTCAGATGAAGGCATCCGATAATACTTCTTGTATAGCGGTGCGGTCCCGGGCACAAGGTCAATTGCAAACTCAAGCTCACGATCTGGTGGCATGCCTGGTAGCTCCTCAGGAAATACATCTATAACTCACTGACCACAGGAATTAGATCCAATTCTTCAGCTATAGCTGCGAAGACCATTTCTTTCTTGGGTATGCTTCTTCAAGCAAAGAATTGTGTAGTTTGACCTTCCCGACTTGTCAATGTGACTTCTCTGGTCGCACAGTTGATGCGTACTTGATGTTGGGTCAACCAGTTCATTCCCAAAATAATATCCAACTTGGCAGACTCGATGACTATCAAGGAAGTTGGGAAGAGGACTCCCTTGATGTCAATCTCCAAATTGCAGCAGGCCAGATTGCTTTTGAGCACGGATCCCGGGGATTGTACCATCATACTCTTTCCCAAAATCGAGCAAGAAAACATGTTTTGGGCAACAAAACTCCGCGAAATAAAAGAGTGGGAAGCCCCAGAGTCAAACAAAATTATTGCAGGTATGCTATTAACAGGGAACATACCAATGACGACTTCCGGGTCCTCTTGGGCTTCGACTGCGGAGAGGTGGTGAACTTTCCCTTGGATGGTCTTCTGGCCAGGATATGGTCCCATGTGGTTGACTTGCGGCTTAAATGGAGCATTGGACTTGCCGCTCTTGGGGCACTGTCTGGCGTAATGCCCGGTTTGCCCACAAGAAAAGCACGAATTGTTGCGCTGACACTCTTCGCATACCGGGCTGGTCACGACATTCTTGACTTGAGTAGTAGTCTTGTTAATGTTCTGCTGCCAATTGGGCTTGTACTCAACCTGAGTCTGCTGCCAGGTGCGGGCCTTCTGCACTGGCTGTCCATCCTTCTTAGGCTCGAACTTGCGTTTATGGTCATTATAGACGGGCTTATTGTCTTGAACAAGCTTGTGCTCCCTTTCTTCAATCAGGGCCTTGTTTACCAGAGTCTGGAAATCTGGAAAATCAAGCATACTGAGAGTGCATCTGAGGTGTTGATTCAGTCCTCCAAGGAATCTGTCGATCTTTCTTAATTCGGTGGCCACATCATACAGGGAATAGCGAGCCAAATGGTTGAACTTGTTCAAATACTCAGTGACGGATAAGTTACCTTGCGTGAGGGCTAGGAACTCACGTTGTTTAACTTTCAGGATACCGGCGGGGATGTGATATTTGCGGAACTGATCCTTAAACTTATCCGATGTGATTTCTTCATCTGCTGGCCACATAGCTTTAGTATTTGTCGGCGTGCGACACCTATGAGACCCCAAGGGACCCCTTTACGATTCGGCAGGGAGAGAGGTATGCACAAAGAGCAGAACCAACGATCGACGCGGGGTGATTTTACCCAGGTTCGGGCCGCTAATCAGCGTAAAACCCTACTCCTACCTTGTTCTATTATGAGTGTTCTTGAGCCCAGGGCTCCAGGAGCGCTCGCAATGAACAGTACATTCAAAGAGCAGCTACGCATGCAGAATGGGCCAAAAGATCCTCCCCCATGTAGCAGCTGCCTTGGGCCTCCTTTTATACGCTCAAAGGGGTCACCACAGTGGCAAAATGTACATACATTGAGGTGTAAAGTAGCTACAGGGTCATCATACCTAACCACTGACGGATTAGGACGAATGCATTTAATGCACCGTGAGGTGTCCGTTTAGGTGTCCTCACTTTCTTGGGGATGGAAAAAGGGGCCATCCCATCAGCACCGCTTAAGCTCTCCTCCACTGGCGCATTGCCACGCATCCAGAGAAGGACCCAGAATGTCAGGCTGGTTGCTGTGCCGAAGCGGTGGCACAGTGGCAGAATCTTGCAGGGCGTCGCAGGCCACCCGGCAAGATCTTGCCGGGGAGGCTGGCTTTCGGTCTCCAGCTCTTCTCGTTTTCTGATTCGGACGCCTTCACTGTTCTGTACCTTCCCCAGCTAACCCCCGGCAAGCCTTGCCGCGGGTGTGGAGGATACCGCACCGGGAAATCTCGGCTTGCTTCCTGACATGTTTTTTGTTGACCTTGCCGGGCCTGAGCTTCCCGGCGATGCGTAGACCTATTCCCGGCAAGTAAATCTTGCCGAAAACCGGCCCATGAGTGGATTCCTTCTCTGCCAAGCCCTTCCCGCCTGGAGGCTACGACTTGCCGGTGCGTGTCTAGGGGTAGTGAACACCCCCTGTTTACTGCACCGACAGGAGCCCCCGGGCCTGGGCCGGGCAAGCATGCACGGTGTTTGTCCGGGCTAGGCCCAAGAACACGCACCGGTTCACGCGCGGTGAGAATTACCCGCCGCTCATGACTTTTAACTGCGCGCCAATGAATGGCGCATGTGAGCTTGTGATTTTGCCGGGCCTGGGGCTTACCGGCAGCATGTAGATCTGTTCCCTGCCGCTCCTCCCGCCTGGAGGTCGCAACTTGTCAAAAAACCCTCTGGCACGCGCTCAACGAAAGCGCAGCGCTCCTGAAGAGGCGCGCTTGTCGGAGTGCGCGCCAAAAGGTCTTGCCGGGTCTTGAGTTTGCCGGTGGAGCGGGCGTACAGAGTAGAATGACAATAGAGGTTGCGGGCTTAAAATGGAGCGCCGCGTTGTGCGATGAAGAGCCAGCCCCCAAGGCTTCCCCATAAAGGGTACTACGGGTGCAGTGCTCGATTCATACACTCATTCCTGTCATTGCCACCGTCTACTGTGAACGCCTTGCCGCATGTCGCCGGGACTATAGTACTTTTTTTATACCTGTTGCTGCAATGGCACATATAAAGAAGCAATTTACCTTAATTAGGCCAAGCTGTATGGCGCAAGAGATATTTCTTTATGCTAAATGAATGTAGGCTTCCCCCTTGAATAATTCAGTCCTTGCACATATTTTATACCCTATGTTGCCTGGAAACCTTTGCCGGTGCGCACATTTGCCGCGAGCGCTAGATGCGGGTCTTTAGCAGCCTGCTGGAAACGCCGCCGCCGGTAAGGCGACTCGCCGGGTCAGAACGCAGCTGCTAAGCTTGCCGAGCGGACTCGAGGCGAAACTAGAGCACGGGCTAACCACGACGAGGTTCCTTTGCGTGCAGGTTAATGTACAAGGACGAAGAATCAATCAAGGCGACCCACGCTTGCCGAAAAGCTTTCCGGTGCGCACGCTTCGGCCGGCAGCGCTTGAGGAACAGGTCCTAAGCAGCTTGCCGGGAACGCCGCCTCCCAAAAAGGTTTACCTCCTCCGTGCTTATGCAGCCACCTAAATTGTCGAGCGGACTCGAGACAACTAGGGGCGTAACTAGTCCCGAGAAGGCTCCTTCGCGTGTAGGTATAAGAAGCAAGTGAAGATAGCAAAATGAATGTAATAAATCTTTGCAACTTAGCTTTTCTTGCGAGGGCGCTACCAGCCCCCGAGCTTATTTTTTGCTCAAAACGTGGTTGTCGGGAAACTTTTGACTTTGGTGGAGAACTTTGATATTCTCGACGCTAGCTTCCGGCAAGGAGTTGCCGGGAAAGCTCATGACGGAGGACTTCGTCGTTCTCGACGCTGGCTTCCGGCAAGCTTGTTGCCAGGAAGGCTTATGGTGGAGAACTTCGTCGTTCTCGACGTCGAGAAGATTGGTCCAGAGGACGCTGCCAGCCCCCGGGCCACAACTGCGTCTAAATACGACAAGGTAATTAGCATCTTAAAAAGCATTTTAACTTGTGTGTAACTTTATTTAGAGCTCTTCTCCACATGATCTTGTTTTTGCATAGTTGTCCCCTACGCTTGCCGGAATGCACCTCGATCGCACACGTCCTAGTCAATGGCGCTTAGGAATGGATCCTAGTTAGCAGCCTATCGAGGATGCCGCCTCCTCGAGAGCTTCACACTCCAAGAACAAATGCGGCTGCACAGGTGTTGCTAGGCAGACCCGAACAACCCGAAGCGCAGAATGTCTCAAGAGTGCTCCTTTGCGCACATGTTATGTGCAAAGAACATCATCAAGGATAAAATCAAATCAGCAAAAAGCATTAAGGTTTTAGAACTTAGCTTTCTGTATGTGGAGCGAAGTCGCCATGGACGATGAAGCTGACGCGCTGACCGTTAGATCAGGTTGACACAACCTCTCACCCCTAACTGGCGCGCCAAAGATGTCGGCGTGCGACACCTATGGGACCCCAAGGGACCCCTTTACGATTCGGCAGGGAGAGAGGTATGCACAAAGAGCAGAACCAATGATCGACGCGGGGTGATTTTACCCAGGTTCAGGCAGCTAATCAGCGTAAAACCCTACTCCTGCCTTGTTCTATTATGAGTGTTCTTGAGCCCAGGGCTCCAGGAGCGCTCGCAATGAACAGTACGTTCAAAGAGCAGCTACGCATGTAGAATGGGCCAAAAGATCCTCCCCCCTGTAGCAGCTGCCTTGGGCCTCCTTTTATACGCTCAAAGGGGTCACCACAGTGGCAAAATGTACATACATTGAGGTGTAAAGTAGCTACAGGGTCATCATACCTAACCACTGACGGATTAGGACGAATGCATTTAATGCACCGTGAGGTGTCTATTTAGGTGTCCTCACTTTCTTGGGGATGGAAAAAGGGGCCATCCCATCAGCACTGCTTAAGCTCTCCTCCACTGGTGCGTTGCCACACATCCAGAGAAGGACCCAGAATGTCAGGCTGGTTGTTGTGCCAAAGCGGTGGCACAGTGGCAGAATCTTGCCGGCGCGGAATCTTGCCGGGCGTCGCAGGCCACCCCGGCAAGATCTTGCCGGGGAGGCTGGCTTTCGGTCTCCAGCTCTTCTCGTTTTTTGATTCGGACGTCGTCGTTGTTCTGTACCTTCCCCAGCTAACCCCCGGCAAGCCTTGTTGCGGGTGTGGAGGATACCTCGCCGGGAAATCCCGACTTGCTTCCTGAGATGTTTTTCTTGACCTTGCCGGGCCTGAGCTTGCCGGCGATGCGTAGACCTATTCCCGGCAAGTAAATCTTGTCGAAAACTGGCCCATGAGTGGATTCCTTCTCCGCCAAGCCCTTCCCGCCTGGAGGCTATGACTTGCCGGTGCGTGTCCAGGGGTAGTGAACACCCCCTGTTTACTACACCGACAGTATTGTCCCAGCAAATAGCTGCGGCTCCTTCGAGATAGTGGGTTGCAAATGGAACCTTATCACCTTCTTCTGTGCCAGCAATATCCAATTTCTTCTCAATGGTCCTCAGCCAATCGTCGGCTTCCATGGGATCAGCAACTTGAGTGAAACTGGGTGGCTTAGTCCTTTGAAAATCTGATAGTTTGGAGTGATGGCCATTCTGATTTCCATTCTGCCCAACCATAGCTTGCACACTTCTCAATAGCTCAAGTAGATCGTTGTTTCTTCTTTCTTCGAACATACGCATAATCTGTTCTGTGGTTGGTGGATGTGGCGGTGGAGGCGGTGGTTGCGGATACGGCTCGGGGGAATGTCCTGCCTGTCTTGCTGAGCGACGAACAGGGACATCCTCACCAGCGTGACTGCTGCTGCCTCCCCACGTCATCCTATTGTTTGTTTTTCCCAATATGAGGCAACCGAGATGAGCAACCTCCAAAAATGGGAAGAAAAGCAAGCGACAAATCCAAAAGAAAGCAGCAAAAACCAAGGCAAATAATAAAAAGTTCCAACATAATTATACATAGACTCATACATGAAAGGGAACATCATGACGGGTTCGACTACGCTCATACATGAAACAAAACATCATGACAAGTACGACTACATCCGTACATCAAACATCATGACACTGTGGATACTCGGACGATCTAGTGCTCTGCTGGTCCTGCTGGGTCCTCTCCTGAGCCGGACTCAGATCCTGAACTGACGACGTTAACGGAAACCTCCGGGTTAAAGGTAACACGACGACGCTGCCTCGAGGGCTCTCCCTCAGGGGCAGATGCAGGGTGAGTCTGGAGCATAGGGGCTGCGGGAGTAGCGAGAAGTGAAGCCCACTCGGCAGGGGCACTGTGGGGAGTCGCAGTTGAGGTGCTTGAGCTACTTGAAGGAGTAACCGGGGTAATTGGCGAGCTAGAGACTGGTGCAATATAGGGCGTAAATCCCCTGGAAGGTGGAGTGGGGTAGGACCTAGCGGCCACTAAAGCAGTGCGAGCACGAGTCAGCTCTCGGGCCAGCTCATGAATTAGAAGATAACTAGCAGTGACATAGCGAGAAAGGTGGCTAGCAGCGCTATCGGCCGCCGGATCAAC
Organism: Thinopyrum elongatum; assembly: GCA_011799875.1. Classification (NCBI taxonomy): domain Eukaryota; kingdom Viridiplantae; phylum Streptophyta; class Magnoliopsida; order Poales; family Poaceae; genus Thinopyrum; species Thinopyrum elongatum. Next base: position 411,724,112 of record CM022297.1, on the reverse strand, counting down.
GACAGGAAAGCGGACACGACCATCAGCATGCAGGGAGGGGTAGTGGTAGAAACCTGGGTGGGTCTGTATCTGGATCTCGTTATAGCGGAATTCAATGAGAATCTCAAATGCAGCAAACTGAATAGCCTGAGCGGGTGTAGAAGCAAAACCACTCCTAGAAGAACGAGTGTAAGTGCTAGCTGTCGTACTCCAGTGCAGGGTAACCACCGCGTGATACTCGTACACTGAATCTGCTAGGCACTCCCGGTACACCCGATACACCGGGTTGTCACCGTGAGGGTAGAGTCGACGCCACACATGCCGAAGAAGGTGCGGTGAAGTGTACGGTGCCAGCTCCACCTAACACGCATACGGCACTGGAGCCATCTACACTCACAACCATTAGTCGGTTAACAATAACAATACATCAAATGCAAGCAATGCAGCAAGCAGATGCAAACGCTACCGGCACTCAAAAACCATCTATCTACCGTTTAACTAACGCGTCGGTGGTCTAGCGTGTCCTACAGTTAGCTTGGCTCTGATACCAAGCATTGTGGCACCCCGGCTCAGAGCAACCGGTTTACCTTGCATTGCCAGCCCAGAGATCTAGTCTTCTGGCAACACACAACCACTTGGTACAGAAAACAACCGCTTTATTGATGCTAGCAGAAACATAGGTTCAATATTACATCAGGTAGCGAGGCCAAGCGGCACACATGGTGCGGCTGAACAGTATGTACATTATTTAATGAACATGAAGGGGCCTCGATCACGACAACTACGTGGCAGCGGAACAACGATGAAGCGGAACTCCATATCACAGGGACACCGATGTGGACACGATCTAGACACGGGCAGCACTCCGATCTGGTAAGACTTTCCTGAAATCTGGCATGACACGCCAGGTCAGTACATTGAATGTACTTGCAAGCTCACAACAAGTAAAAGCATAATGGCAAATAATAACATGATTATTAAGTAGGTTAAATGCAAGTCTATAACAGACTACTCATGAAGTGGATCATGCTTGTGCACTGAGTCCCTCGGACTCTCTTACCAAACGGGTTACCTCGTAACCATCATCATCAATACGGTGATCACTCCCGGATCACAAACGAAACCAACACTTTGGTTCCCACAACAATGACCATCTTCATGGTCTCAACAATCTCATCACATGACCAGTGCCAAACACGTAACTTTAGTGTGCAAGATTAACTTAATTATGTTGATCCATGGTGTGACCTACTTACGAGCTGTGTCCGTAACCAAGGACGCGGCTATCGATAGATTTAATAAACACTCTGCAGAGGTTAGTACACTGTACCCACACCACGGAACCCATGGCCTCGCACTCCCATTCGGGTGGACCAACGGCATTCCAACAAAACCAACCCATTGCCATGACACTCTCTCGGCCACTCTGACCAACTCCCCTCTGGGCTAAGTCCTGGGTGGCCCCGATGTCAACCAATGACATCCAACGGCCACCGTCGTGGCAAAACAATCAACGGTCCCAAACGGAGACAAGCTACCATAACAACAACGGGCACACAAGGTTATGTCTGCTTACCGGGCCAGGGTACCGCACGCCCATAACCTTCCCTCGTTGGAGGCACCGACCAGAGGCATGACAATGGACCGAATAAGGGCCTTCCCATAAAGGCAAATGTGGTTGCACTAGGAAGCTTGATTCGGTGGCTCCATGACTCGATCAACAATTATGTTCAAGTTGGATTATCATCAGGTTTAACTTGAAAATAAAAGAACTCGAGCCATAGTGGGCGGGTTACTCGGCCCTGCTCGGCCCTGCTCCGGGTGTGGTAAAAAGATTCCTCCCCTCGAATTGCGGTGGCAAACGGCTCTGGTGCCTCCTCTGCATGACAGCGTTTGACGCATTCTGATCCAGACTTAGATGAAAAGCCTCGGCCCTTACCCTCTGCGTCTCAGCTTCTAGGGCAGTCCGTTCTGCAGCCATCCTGACGTTCTCAGCGTTAAGCTCCTCTTTAGCCCAAGCTACTTCATCCCTCAGCTTTGCAACTTCCACATTATGTTGTGCCTGAGTCGCCGGGGTTACCTTTGCAGCTAGTAACATTGCCAGAGCATCCAAGAGCTCGGATAAGACCTGAGCTGGCGGACGCGCAGAGCCGCTCGCCCCAGCCGTTGCAGCAGCCGTTGAACCGGAGGTCATCACTGCAGCGGTTGATGAGTTCACCATCTGCTGCGTCCCGGCCATGAATATAGTTGCCCTGCTCGGCGGTTCATAGGGGTCCGAAATACTGTCGCCATCGGAACAGCCCCCAAGCCCACCATCTTGCAACTAATAAATCGACTCGGTTTCGCCAGTTGAGGACTCATCATCTGAATAGATGGCCGTCTCTCCACCGGACACATAGCCTTCCTCAAGATCCGCTCCATGGACAAAGCCGACGAAAACATGCTTCCAGGCGGGTTGGACCTTAGCGGGTCTCGAGCGCCGAGCCATCTCAATGGTATTGGTGCAGTCGTCCGGCTCAGGCTCAGACTCGCCAATTTTGGCAATGAAAACGTGGATTCCATCGAAGGGGATCCGGTACCCGTATTCGATTGAATCGGCCTCCAGACCCCATCCAGCATCGTCGACGTAGATCTTGCCGCGGCGACTCTTGGTCATCCGGCCCACGGCGTATCCCTTGATCCCTGAGAAATTGCCCTTCAAGAACCCGAAACCACCGTGCGAGGGCCCCACGGTGGGCGCCAACTATCGTGGATTTGTCACGGCAGATGTCCTAGCAACATGACTTAGGTGTGGAGCTATCGCGACTAGGTTAGCTTGAAGGGGTTGAACGGGACAAAGGACACAAGGAGTTTTACCCAGGTTCGGCCCCTCTCAACGAGGTAAAAGCCTACGTCCTGCTTCTAGTTGTATTGCTTGGGTTTCGATTACAAGGGAGCGAATACGCTTGACCTAGTTCTCGACTTGTTGTTTCTTGAGTTAACCCACCGCCGGGTCACCCCTTTATATACAGGTTGATGCCCGGCGGTTTACAGAGTCCCGTCCGGCTCACACAAACGTGACCGGCTCGGTTTCTAACTAAACCTGCCTTATAGAACAAGTTATCACATGGTGGCTGAAAGTGCGTTATATCGACTAGAGGGGGGGTGAATAGGCGATTTTTACAAATTCGTCACTGAGGAAATACTACTTGAGGAATTTGCTAAGTGACGAACTACAAGCAGCGGAATAAGTACTCAGGTGCTAGCAAAACATGGCAGTAACACAGTCATCATGATGATATGAAACAAGCACAGAGCACAGGTAGCGTGTAAACAGGATAAGCAGGCAAAAGACTAGAAGACTGAAGAATTAGGATTGAGGAAATTGAGAAAGTCTTCAGTCAAAGTCTTCAAACAGTAACAATCAATTTCATCAACACAAGAATGAGGAAATGAAAGGGTTGAGGAAATAGAACCAGTAGCTCGGTGAAGACAATGATTTGGTAGACTAGTTCCAACTGCTGTGACAGTTGTACGTCTGGTTGGAGCGGCTAGGTATTTAAACCTAAGGACACACAGTCCTCACCGTATTCTCCTTGAGCTAAGATCACACAGACCTCGCCCAATCACTTGTGGTAAGTCTTCACAGGTGACTTCCAAACCTTCACAGACTTGGTCACTCGGCGATCCACAATTCCTCTTGGATGCTCTAGACCATGACGCCTAACCGTCTGGAGGATGCACAATCCTCAAAGGTAACAAGCGTCGGTTCCACATAGGAACAATCTCTTCAGTGATGCTCAATCACTTTGGGTTTTAGGTGTTGGGTTTGGGTTTTTCCTCACTGATGATTTTCTCTCAAAGTCCTCGGAGGATAGGATGCTCTAAATGACAAGTGTCAGTTTCTCTCAGAGCAGCCAACCAGCTAGTGGTTGTAGGGGGCGGCTATTTATAGCCGGGGAGCAGCCCGACATGATAAGACATAAATGTCCTTCAATGATATGACCGTTAGGTGGATAGGATATTTTGGACAGCTGGCGCATAGCACAGCAATGGTCGGAAATTTGAGCTCTCAAATTCCTCAGGGCTATCATGTTCCTCACTTGTAGGCAATCCGCACTGGCGAATTCCTAACTCCTCAGTCAGAACAAATTCCTCAGAGAACAGAAGATCTTCGTCTCTGTCACTGAAGAAATTGACTGAACTATATGAGATTTCCAATGGCTTCACTCGAAAGGATTGGGTAGGGGACTTGAGATGAGCATCACTTGAAAACTTTTCCTTAGTTTTACCTCGACCCCCTTTAACAGTACGGTGTTTCCTATGACTCAAGAAAGGAAAAACAAAACTACGAAAACAAAAGTCTTCACGCTTCATAATCCTCGCATCAATATCAAATCTTCAAGGTCGCACCAATTTCCTCATTTTCAAAGTCTTCAAGAAAACCAAAGTCTTCAACTGAAGACATTCATTTTTAGGGGTCGACTTTCATCGTAAATATCAAACTCCTCATAGACTTATAGAACATGTGTACACTCACAAACACATTAGTCCCTTAACCTATAAGTCTTCAATACACCAAAATCACTAAGGGGCACTAGATGCACTTACAGCGGCTCACACCCTTGGGCCTTGAGTCTCCTCTGGGTCTTGGGCCTTCAATAAGCCTGCTTTATGAACCGCCACCTTTATATCTTCTTCAGCCTTCTTGGGCCTTCTCACCTTAAGTCGCCAATGGTATAACCCGGCCCCTCCTGGGCGGGTCATACCTCGGAGTTATATCCCCAACAAAAAGAGAGGTCAAAGGTAGAACATGACTGGCTCTGGAAGTGTTTTGAATGATTCAGCTGCACTACAAGGTCTAATTTGTAAATGTTCCAGCAGCCCACATAGTAGATGGACTTTGTCCCTTCATTTTCAATCTGACGGCTCATGGGACATTGGCGCACCTGGTGCATGAGTTGGGGCGTTGCACAGGATATGTTCTCTATCCTCGGCTTGGCATCCTTTACAAGCAACCTCGTGTCCTTCGCCTTCATGTGCCGGTTCCTCTACGTCATCATCTACAGGTACAGAAACAACAGCTCGGACTCCTCCCCCTCCAACGACGGCGAAGGCTCTGGCTGTTACGACGAGGAACAGGGCACCATCGGCGCGGGAGAAGGCGACAGCGGCACGGGTTCCGGAGGCGACAGATGCTGCATATGCCTGGAGCAGATGCCGGACGCGGACGGCGGCATGTGGCGGTCGCTTCGGGTGGCCCTATGCATGGAGCAGACGACGCTGGACGCGGAGACTTGCATTCCGCTGCGCTGCGGCCACGCCTTCCACGGTGGCTGCATCCGTCGGTGGTTGAAGAGGAGACGCACCTGCCCGTCGTGCCAGACGCCGGCATGGGTCTCAGCACCACCAGGAAAATTCGACGATCAAAGTCTTCTAGTTTTCCTTATGATATTCTGGGGCTTTGTGGTGTGATCCATAGATAACTTTTCTTTTTCCTGGAATAGATAGCTATTTGTTGGCGACAAAGGAATCAATAGTGTAGATATATGGATCTTGTTTTGAAGAAAATAGATCTAACCTGATGACTTTTGATGTACCATGAATTCATTGGGCAGTCAGTTCTTCAACCGCTTCAACTTTATGAATCATGTCGCGTTGTCTACTATCGAGTACTACTAATGGTATTGTGCCATCATTTGTGTCATCTATGTAGGATCAACAGGTAAACAATACAGATAATCGGATAATTTTACAGTTTTCTTCATGTCATGGCCTTTAGTACTTTAGAAGTATTTAGCAACATTTACAAGTAATGATATTGGTCCAAGGTGTATAGTGTCTACACCAAATTTAATTAGAAGCGAGTCAACCATCACATCACTATCATCAAGATGTCATGTCAGCCATGTGGTGAGAAGCATGTTGCTGATGCTTGGAGGGCCAGTTAACCAATCAGTGATCATCCCGAGCACGCACCTAATCATGTATTTTCAGCAAAATTCACCTGAATATGTGTCAGCCTATCCGCTGCCTGAATCCCACCACCCCCCCCCTCCCCCTCAACATTTTTTGACACTTGCAGATACGAGTTTTCATCAAGTTTTTCGCTTAAAAAGAGAGTTTACATTAAGTTGTTGCATAAGATTCATACATATTACTATGATGAAAATTGGCTCAGAGTCAAAATCGCTATCCGTTTCTGCACGAGATCCTTCTTCTCTTCCTTCCTTTCTTTTGTTGCGAAGAAGTTACCTTCGTCTTCTTCTTCAGTTAGTCAATCTCTGGCAAATCAAAGCAACACGAGGTGACAAATCACAATAAAAAACCCACGTGCTGCGCCCTCTGGTCCACGCCATTAGCGACGGTTACCTACCTCCCGCTCAGAGGCCGGATCGCAGAGGGTGTCCCTGTCGACCGGATGCAAAGCCCGCCAACCATGCCAGATTAATCGGGCAAGGCAACATACGGCCTATGCCCAAGTGGCGGGCATGAATTGCTTCACATAGTACAGACGGTACAGCCATGACTTTTCAGGAGCTATAATACTACCAGGCACATTTTAATTTCAGTTTCACCCAAGAACTGGTCCTGGCCACGGAAGAAGAAGTGAGCAGCAGAAAAACAACGCCTACCTGCCGCAGATGCGTATGCCTTTGCCATTTGAGAAGAAGCAAGTGAGGCTGATTAGGACAGCGGAGAGAGAGCCGCACGGGTTGGGATGGAAAGATGAGAGGCACTGCCACTGAAGAAGCACCAAGCATGCATGTTCTCAACTCAACCAGGAGCACTTGTCTTAGAGCATCTCCAACAGGCGCGTGGTAGCGCGGCGCGTTAAAAATGTTTTGCAGCGCTCAAATAACGTTTTTGCGCGCGGGAGCGACGAAGAGGATTTCGAGATCCACAAAAACGTTATTTGCGCGCTCAAATAACGTTTTCGCTCCCTTTCTGAAGGCGTTGTTGTTCAAGAACCCCGTCGCCTATGTGGTGTCATGAGATGTTGGTGCAAATATGGTCATTGATGTAGTTTGTTGATCGGGGAACCGATTGCTTTTTTTCTTTTCTTTTTCTCGCATACGCTAGCTTTTGTCTTATATGACTTTGCTATTTGTCGGCGTGTGTGTTCATGTTGGCTGTGTGCATCCTAACTATGCAGAGGCAGTGTGTATGCTTATTTTGTTTGTATCCTCCTGATGCTTCATTTTGAGCCAATAAAATCCATTCTTTGTCGGAAAAATAAGGAGTACTTGTCTTAAAGGAAGCACTGAAGTACATATGATATGGGAATAGTCAAATTCACCAACGAGCCCATGTGAAGCACAACGACACCCTGGAATGCATCTCGCTTTGAGGGACAAGAAAGGAACCAAGCAAATTGTCAATGCCGAATCAATCATGTATAGATTAGCAGTGGAGTACTGCTAGCTAGCATAGCATAGCGTGGATGCGCACCGGCTGGCAGCGGCCAAAGCGCCGCCCTTTCTGCCCGAAAGCCGGCGAAGGCTAGCTGGATCGGTGGCTTTGCCATGGAGCATTTCCAGCCGCGCGACTTATTCGTCTGGGTACCGTGCACTCCTTGCCGACGGATGGACGGACGGACGGCTGGGAAAGTCTGGCCATTTCCGGTCCCCGGCAACCACTCATCACGGGCTTCGTGCGTCCGCGACGACCAACTAGTTTGGCCCATCAAGTAGCACAAAATAATTGCAAGATGAGAAATCAAGAATGAGCACCATTTGTACAACTAGTATTTTTCTTTCATTTTGTAGTTTGTATTACAAGATCTCACAACAATAACAACCAAAGAACGAAAGAAGCAACGAATGTTCTGTAGTATGCACAGTTGATTCAATTACTCTGTGTTTGTGTTTACCCACTGGGGCTAAAGAATCGTATTACAGCCTAGAATTACAAGGCATTCAACAAACCAAATTTTGTACAGCACAAGAATTATCTACTTTTTTGTTGGGGTTTTCAGCTTGTTCCTACGGATCAATTCAGTGTCATGGAAGAATGACGAATGAATTCACGACGCCGCGATGGTCGGCGGCGAGACGGTGGAGGTGGGGCAATCCGCGTTCTGCGCCGCGTTGGCGGCCGCCCAGCGCCGGCACGTCCTGCCAAGGGACGCGGCCTTCCGGCGCGCCCGCTCCGAGCCGCTGCCCATGAGCTCCCAGATCGCCCACTCCACGCCGTTGATCGCCAGCACCTGCGACGCCGCCGCGGCCCCCGCGCGCCGGCACAGCAGCACCAGCGCGGCCGCCGCGCACTCCCGCGACCACTCCGTGCCGCGCCGCATCTCGGCCACCAGCTTCGCCACGGCGCCGTCGATGTTCACGATCGCCTCCGCTCCCCCGCGCTTGGCCAGCGACGCCAGCACCGCCGCCGCTGTCTCCTCCTCGCTGATCGCCGACAGTGCCGCCTCCGCGGCGCCTGCTCCCACCAGCTTGCCCACGTTCTCCCTCTCGGCAGACAAGCACAGCAGCGCGGCCAGCGCGTCCTTCTTGGTGCTCGGGGGGCCCGTGCGCACCAGGAGCACGACCTTCTCGATCACAAGTGGGTTTCGGCCGAGACGGCGGCGGTACGTATGGACGGCCGACAAGCTGAGCACGGTGGCAGCCGCGTTCTCCTTCGCCCGCCAGGTCGCGCCGGAGCCCATCACGCCGCAGAGCGCTGCCACCGCGCCGTCGGTGTGCATGATCCGCTTCTTGTTGGCATCGAGAATGGAGAGGTTGAGCAGCGCCGTCACGGCGTTGAGCTGCAGCGCGGCGTCCTCGGAGTTGAGCAGCGGCACGAGGAGCGGGACGGCGCCTGCCTCCCCGATGAACGCGCGGCTCTCGGAGCCGGACTTGGCGAGCAGACGGATCTCGTGCACCACGCGGTTGTCCGAGCCAGGGGAGAACGAGGCCGAGAGCTTCTTCACCAGAAACGACGCGGTCATGCGCGCAGCCTCCACCGCGGCCTTGTTCGCGGCCACCGGTGGCGCCGGCTCGGGCTTGTCAGGCTCGCAGCCTTCCATGGCGACGCCATTCTCCCGGCACCACCTCGAGATCAAGTTCTTGAGCGCCTTGTTGGGCACGAGCTCAAGATTAGTCAGCACCTGGCCGGTCTTGGGGCACGTCGTCTTGCCGGCGCCGAACCACCGCGTAATGGACTCGCGGTCGTATGTCTGGCCACTGGAGGACACAACGGGGTCGCACATCAGGTCGAGAGAGATGGGGCAGCGGAAGTCCGGCGGCGGCGCCAGAGGCTCGGCGTCATCGTCGTCAGCGTCCACCTTGGAGTCCAGCGGCCGCGGCGTGGCCGCGCTGAAGAGGACGCACTTGGCGTACCGAAGGAGCCCGACAAGGGCAATCATCGCCGAAGTCCATCTCTCCGCCATTCGGTCGCCGATCTCGCGCTCCAAGATCTCGATCTCCTGGCTGCAGCTGGCGGGGTCGTTGATGGCCACTTCCTCGAGGATGGCCTCCAGGCGCTCCCGCTCAGGCACGATCTCCCGCTCGACCTCCTGTATGAGCGCCAGCACGCTGGCCTTGAGCTGCTGCTCGGCCGCGGCCTCGGGCGCGCGGCGCCGGCACTGGCGCGAGGCGAGCGTGAGGAGGTCGGCCACGTCGTCGGCGAGCCCGAGCTCGCCAACGGGGAGGATATCGAGCAGCGTGGCGAGGTCGTGCTGCAGCTCGCGCACGCGCGCGGCGACCTCGTCGGACTGCAGCAGCAGGCGCATGCGGCTGCGCGCGGAGCAGTCGGCCACGACGGCCTTGAAGCGCTGCAGCACGAGGAGCACCTCGCGGAGGCACAGCGAGGCGGACCGGGGCATCCCGGCGCCCGCGCCCAGCGCTAGCAGCAGGTCGTCGAACACGGCGACGAGGAGGCGCGCCCGGCGGGACACGGACGCGAAGACCGCCCTGAGGAACGGCGCCGGCGGGTCGGCGGCGGCCAGGTCGCGCGCCAGGCGGCGCAGAGAGCGGAGGATCTCCACGTCGGGCGCCGACGAGGAGTAGGGCGAAGAGGACGAGGACGGCTCGGCCGCCGCCGCCGCGTTCCGCGCGCTGGCCATTGCGGCAACCAGACTCAGAGGGCGACGGACGCGTGAAGGCTTTGGATGGAGTCGAGTTGAATGAATGAATTGGATGCCGATGGAGTGTGGCGATGGATGAGAATGGAGATGAGACGAAGTGGAGAATGGGCGTGCGTATATATACGAGCGCGACGTGTTGGCGCGTGGAGCTGTGGAGAACTGGAGAAGGCGGAAGGAATCGTCCTGACTTTCGTGGACCGTGACGCGAGGCTTACTGCCCGTCTCATCTCAGCCGCTTTGTTTATTGTTTTTTCTTATCTTAGCAGTGTTATTTTCACTTATTTTATAGGCGCGGTTGTTTGAAGGAAGATGTCAGTGATACGTTGAGCGCTGGATCGGGAGCGATGGACGGTCGGGATGGATATGACCCGGCTTGGGTCTGGCAGTTGAAGCGGCTTGTTGGGTTGATCGGATCGTGTCCATTCGATCGCTTGCCTGATCAATGCGTGCGTCGATCTGCTGGCCGGGTTATTCTACTCTTTGATTTCATCGGTGTCACGACTATATCAACTTTCTTCTCCTAAAAGAATGCAGACAATATCAACATTGGTTTTTTGAAGGATTGATAATGGCCCTATCCTCTCCCCCCTCCCCTCCTGGCGGCCCCCGCGTCGCCTCCCCGAGCGAGGCGACCGGGGGCTCCCCTTCCCCCCTCCTCTCAGCGCCCCCTCCTCCTAATCCTCTCCCGCCGCCGCCGGCGTAGGCCACCGGGCCTTGCTCGCGTGGTGCCGCCGGCGTAGGCCCCGTTCTTTTCCCCCCGCGCGGCGCTGCGGCTCGGGTGGTGGCGGCCGGCGGCGGTGTACCCAGGCCGGCGACGGATCCGGCGGCGGCGCGTCTTCGCGGGTGGCGCAGCTTCGGGTGGCGAGGTGGCGGTGGCGCGGCTGCTTGGCTGCGGGGCGGCGCGATGGCTGGCGGCGGCGCCCTTCCGGCCCAGATCTGGGCCCTTTTGGGCCCCATCTGGGTCTGGGCGGGCCTGGCGTAGGCTTTCCGGCGTCATCTCCGGCGGACGGAGGAGTGGCTCGGGCTGGGGGTGGCGGAGACGGCGGCGCGTGTACTGCAGCGCGGCAACAGGAGCTTCACGAGCCTGCTTCGGGCTCGGCCGGGCAGGGGTGCCTGGTTTGCTCCTGAGCTGCGTCCGGTCGGTTTCCGCCAGGGTGGTGGAGGTTGTCCCCTCCCGCGTGGCTGCTGACCCTGCTGCTCCTCATTTCCGGCTGCTTCCTCTCGATCCCGCCGGTCTCGCTTCGCTTGCCTCGGGGAGACGGCGATGGTGACTGCAAGACCGTGGTGGCACACATTGGTGGACGGCAAGTATGGTGGAGCGCGATGGATCGTCCGGGGTCGTGGTTGGTTGGCGGTTGGGAGAAATCCTTGTTGGCTTGTCCGGCACTGACGTGGTGACGCCTGTGGGCGCCGCCGTGCCTTCCTGAAGGGCGTCGGATATACCCCTTCCCCCACGGCCCTTCGCGTACCGGGGGAAACCCTAGGACATGTCCGGGTAGCAGCGTCGTTGGCGTCGCGTTCCTTCTTGAAGGTGTTGCTTGGTATGCAACGTTTCGGGGTGCTAGGAGCGTGGTGGAATTCTCCGGCGGGCGCAGCGGTTGCGAGTCATCTTCGTTTTCGTTGGTCCGCCGTTGTCGGCATTTTTTCCTTTTGTTTTTCTCTTTCTTTTCTTTTGGGCGTGCCTGTGCTGCTTCCGTCCCAGCACCTATCGTTGGTTGTATCGGTGTTGTTGCTTTGTAATACAAAGCGGGGGGAAACCCTTTTTCGGTAATGGCCCTATTACTACCATAAAATCGTACTCCTAAATGACACTACCCCGCAAAAAAAAACTACTAAATGACACTGGTACTGCATAGGTTTTTTTTTTAAAACACCCCTCCATATATTAATTAATTAAAACGTCATTACAATCATTCATAACAGCAGGCGCCACACAGGGCGGAAAATTAATAAAAAGAAAACCATCACATCTATTATCGAAACTAAATTTAGCAATCTCATGCGCTACTGAATTGGTCCTTCTATTTATTTTTGACAACTTGAAGTTTCCCAGAAGACTGATGATGCTAAGTGCTTCCTTCTTGAGGTCAATGAGCAAGGATCTGTCACAACTTTCATTTGCAAGGAAAGAAGCCACGAACGCACAATCAATTTCCAAAAATAATAGGCATGTTAAGAGAAATACCGATATAAAGCCCAGCTAGGCATGCTCGAAGCTCTGCTTCATCCACACCAGAGCATAACCCAATGAAGTTCCAAGATAAGACAATGATATCACCCGTACAGCTCCTGGCCACCACCGCAACGCTCGCGGCACTTAAACTCTCCACAAAACTTGCATCGACATTGATCTTGATGTGGCCAAAAGGAGGTGGCTGCCACACCTCATTGGACCTCACAACAGTATTACTTGCACCAAAACCAGCCACCACCTCTTTTCCTTTGTAATTGGTGATTACCTCATTTGTAGGCTGACACGACGAAAATGCCTACCTGTAACTTTCCAGAAACATGGCGGATCCTTTAACATTTTCTTTTCCTTTCCCAAAAATCAAATCATTCCTCAAGTGCCAAGCTCGCTAGAAAAGAAACAATATGCGCTCCCTTTGCGAACAACTTAACTGGTCTAATAAAATAAGTAACCAATCAGGCCCAGAATAATTGAAGCAAATTCCACACTTTCCTCAACGCCAAACGAAGTGCACGAGGCTCTGGGCAAGAAACAAGAGCGTGGAAAGTATTCTCATCCTCAACCCCGCAGATAGAGCAAGTACGAATGGTAGCTTGATGATGTAAAACTCTATTAACCTGAACCGTCAGGCTATCAGATGCTGCACACCATCCAAAGATTCTAATCTTTTGTGGGATGTTGGCCTTCCAGATAATATCCCACAATCTCCTTTCTTCGTTAATAGCAGTATTGGATTGCCCACCATTCTCTTTCCGATCCTTAAGCTTTAATGCCAGATTGTACACACTTTTCACTGGAAATAATCCATTCTTTTCAAAATGCCAAGCAATGAAATCACCATCCCCTGAGGATTGAATTTGCAACTTCAATATCTCTTCCGCGTCATGAGGATAAAAAAGATGTCTAATGATATTATCGTCCCAATCCCTAGACCCGCTCTTGAATAAATCTGAAACCCATTTTAGTCTTGATCTGTTCTTCTTGCCAGAGATTTTGAGGCCAGAAATCCTTGGAAGCCAATTGTCCCTCCAGATATTGATATTCCCTCCATCAACCACCCTCCAAATGACACCATTTTTAAGGAGTTCCAGACCATGCATAATACCTTGCCACGTCACTGAGGTTGACTGAGGAAAAACTGTGTCAAGAAGATGCCCCTGAGGATAATATTTTGCCTTCATTACCTTAGCACATAACGAGTCCGGGTTAACCAGTAAACGCCAAGCTTGTTTTGCCAGAAGAGCTTGATTAAATAACCTCAGGTCGCGGAAGCCCATTCCACCCTCACCCTTTGGTCACGTTAATTTATCCCGAGCCAACCAATGGATTTTCCTCCTATCCTTTTTCATCGCCCCATCAATTTTTTTTTTATAATCTGCGATAAATTCTCACAAAGAGAAGCAGGAAATTTAAATAGTTTGTTGAGCTTCTACCACTAGGATCTTCCAGAGGGTTCGTGTGCATTTTCGACAACTTTGGTGACGCCGCATGATAAAGGACGGCAACCGCATACTATTCACACACCCAGGTGTGCATTCCTTTTGCAAGTTATTTAACATGTGTGTGTATGTTTTTCTCTGTTGGACAAGTCGATTCCCTCTGATGCCATACTTGTCTACAGTCTACAAGACTAACAGCGTAGACAAAGAGTGGGCATCGATTCAGCTGGGTCGATCGTGATACCGCATTTTTGCATCGGTCGTCTTCTAGCGAGTTAGTTTGCTCACAAAGTTCACGTTCAGGCAAAAAGCTCAGCTACGCTTCCAAATCCGGCACACAAGGCATGGTCGGGATGGCCAACAAAAATGGTGTGAGTACACACACATACACCAAAACGGATAGTATTGGAATCAGATTGGCAGCCGTTCTACTTGCCTGGTAGAAAGTGGCAGGCCGAGAGCAACGAAAGAAGGCGACGGGCAGCGGCCGAGCCGGGCGCATTCACGTCAGAGATAGCTGGCCGGAATTAACAGTCGCTCGCCTCGCCAGAGCCGGATTCCGCACAGTACCGCTGCCGCAGTCGTGCATGAACCCATCCGCGCACGGCACGGCGGACAGCGGCGGTCAAATTTTCACGGAACAGGCAATAAAATACCGTCCCGAAAAGTTGCTCCCATAAAAGTGGGCAAGTTCTTCTAGCCCACCCCGGCCGGCCACCCAACACATGCCGTAAATCTTCATTGTTTGTTGTTAAAGTAATCAAAGCTTGAGCATCAGCGCACACCGGCCTGGGTAGTAAAAAAATCGAGGCTTTGTTATTGAGATAGCCTTTTGACTTGATCCGATCCTGGCGCGAGGCCGTGGAGAACTGGCCTCGTGGCGGCAGGAGCGGCGTCCTTTGACCCCGGGCGTACACGTTTACCTCCCTGTCGCCGCTGGCCGGTAATCCGGTGGCGAGCGGTCACCTCCAGCTAATAATCCCCGAGGCGATCCAGCGAGATACGCTCGCTCGCTCGCGTGGACGGCCGGCGCGTCGGTGTCGCTTGCGCACGTCGACGACCGGCGTATTGGCCGACGTGGAAGCCACGCCGCCCAGCTGCCACGGCGCCGAACGTCGCCGTTGCCGCCGCGTGACCTCGGCGGCCCGTAATCGCGCGGGCGACAGCCGACAGCTGAGGAAAAGATGGGTGTAAAAGTAAAACAGCGTCGCGGGTTCTATTCTTCCAGGGGAAGGTACGGCGGCCGGCCGGCCGGCGGCTGATTCTGTGGCTCGCCGTGCCTGATGACGAGTCCTAGGTCGTAGGGAGCGGTGAGAGCGACGACGCTCCCGGCGTGTGTGGTGATGGCGAAGCGGAGGAAGAATGGCCCGCGCGTGGAGGACGATGGGAGTATCTGCGACTGTCGACGCGCTGCTACTGACGGCACCGCCGCGTCGTGATTGGAAGATCTGGAATAATGCGAGTTGCCAGCGTGACGTAGCGGCATCGGCTTGGACCATTCGGGCGTTCCGTGTAACCTAGTGGGACAGTGGCGGTGTGCCCCCATGTGGTCCATTCCATTTCCATGGAAGAATATATGGAGCTTTTTTTTTCAAACAAAATAATATAGGGACGCGACTCGCTAGCATCCGTTGGCCAGATTGTCGATCAGGGCACACACCCGTAAAAGGAAACCCCCTGCCAGCTGTCGTGTATAAAAGGAAAGGGCTGTCCCCCCGCCCCCGCAACAGAAAAGATTCGGTCCGCACCAAATCCAGGACCGAATCAAACGCAGCTGGACGCCGCTGCCCAAACCAGCGTCCACCCTACGCTTACCCTCAGGAGCCTCATACCTACGCAAACATCTGGACCCTTCCCCCCTGCTTCTCCTTCTTTCTCCCCCTCGTTTGCCCCAAGGACGCCATTGTTAATGGATCCAGATCTCCATGGCTACACCTGAAGTTTGACCAAGCCCCAAAATCCATAACAGCACCTACCAGAAAAACTCTTGCCCCCCACCCTTACCCCACCCCCTCCCTCGCCAGCCCTGCCTCTCTCCTACTTCTGCTGGTATGTAAAATCTTCTTCCTTTCCCTCATGGGCTCCCCCATTGCTGCAGGAAGAAAAAGGAATGGTAAAACATAGGGAAAAATAGAGGAGGCTGCATAGAATTGTAGACAAGTTCCATGCACAGGGTTAGCAAGTCAAAAAATAGATCTGCAAGGCACATGATTTGTTGGGGTAAAATTGGAAAAACATAGGGACAAAGAGGAACATGCATATAATTGTAGACAAGTTCCATCCACAGGGTTGGCAAAGTCAAAATAGATCTGCAAGCAGGTTCTGTTTTCCCCCTAACAACACATCATTTGTTGGGATGTATGCAATTACACTAGTTTCTTGTCAGGCAAATTGATGTTGCAACCTAGGCATTAACAGTGTTAATTTCGAGCAGATAGTGTATTTTAGCTAACAAGACTTTGACATTTTCAACTCTCAGGCAAGTTCATATATAGGGGTGGCAACTCTAAAAAGATTTCTAAACAAGTTTTGTTTAACATACCCAGCCACCCCCTGCTAGTTTCCTATGAATTTTCAGGTGTATTGTGTTAAAAAAACAAGTTGATGTTGCAAAACTAGGCAAATAACAATGTTAAATTTTCATGAATGAAAACATGAAAATTGTGCTGTAATAAAAGTACAATTTGATTTGAATATGTAGGGCATCATAGATTATGTTAGTCAGGCAAGTTGATGTTGCAAATGTAGGCAATAACAATGTTATTTTCGGGCAGAACATGTGTTTAAGTAATAACACTGTTACATTTTGAAGATGTCATGACAAGTTTCATCTATGGGAGGGGGAAGGCAACTTGATTAGATTGAAAAGTAGGTTCTGTTGGGCCTCAACAGCACAGGATTGGTTAGAAGTGTATCGAAAGAACATAACTGTAGAGGAGCTAGGTTCTAGCTAGGTTATTTGCTATGTACAAGGCAGGCAAGCTGGGAACAAAAATGTAGGCAAGTCATGTTCTATTTGCAGGCAAGTACTGTAATATAAAATGTGGGCAAGTACTGTAATGTAATGCAGGCAAGTCTTGTTCTACTACAGGCAAGTGTTGTAAAGTATAAAACTTCTTTATTCAGTAATGCAGAAAAGTTAGGTAGAAGAAGAGATAGATAGAACAAGTATCTAATAAGATGCCTTCTTTTGGACATTGTGACATGTTGAAGGTCACATGTAAAATTTCATCTATAGGGGGTAGGCAACTTGATCAGATAAGCAGGCAGGTCCTGTTTGGCGTCAACAGCACGGGACGTGGTTAGAAAAAGTATTAAAAATACATAA
The DNA here is from genome assembly GCA_011799875.1 of Thinopyrum elongatum. Classification (NCBI taxonomy): domain Eukaryota; kingdom Viridiplantae; phylum Streptophyta; class Magnoliopsida; order Poales; family Poaceae; genus Thinopyrum; species Thinopyrum elongatum. The sequence goes on along the minus strand of CM022297.1, from coordinate 411,707,118 downwards.
CTGTAGAGAAGCTAGGTTCTAGTCAGGTTTTTTGCTATGTAGAAGGCAAGCAGAATAAACTATAGAGAAGCAAATTTCCTACAGTTTGTATGCAAGTTCGATTGGATGTACACCCTAGGCAAAAAAGCAAATGTATATAAGCAAGTTTCCTACAGATTGCATACAAAGTTCCAAATTTGATATCTGTAAACATAGAAAAATGGTGTTGTATGCAAGTAGTGTAGTACTCCCTCCGTCCCAACATACTTGTTGGAGAGATGGATAAAATTGATTGTATCTATAACTAAAATACGTCTAGATATATCCATTTCTCTGGCAAGTATTTCGGGCCGGAGGGAGTATAATGTAGGCAAGTCATGTTCTATTTGCAGGCAAATATTGTGATATAAAATGTGGGCAAGTACTGTAATATAATGTAGGCAAGTCCTGTTCTACTGCAGGCAAGTGTTGTAAATATAAAACTTCTTTATTCAGTAATGCAGAAAGATAGTCAGAAGAAGAGATAGGTAGAAGAAGTACCTAATAAGTTGCCTTCTTTTGGACTTCTTTCCCAGCTTCATATCCCTACTACCAATAAAAATGCTACTTAGGCCTTGTAAAACCTGTATACAAAACCTGTTTAAAAGGAGGTTTGCTTCTTGAGATTATACAAAACCTGTGGCAAACTTGATAGAACTTTGGGAAAAATGAAGCAAAAAGCTATGAGACATTAGGCAAGTAAACAACATAATAGTACAGGATGTTCTGCAAACGAGTGATACAAAGGTGTGTCATGTCCAAGCACACATGTTCGGAACCCATATCACATATTGTCCACGCCATCACAAAATGCTAACGAAAAAGAAAAACTACATAGTTCGGCTACAGTGTATTCTTCTGCCTTCTTCATATTGTACATTTGAAAGTGAAGATCTATCTGCAGCTGTAACTTCAGCAGAAATGAAGAAAATGAAGAATCATCAGCCATGTCTTCGCTTTTTCGCAATTCCTGATAAAAGAACAAGGATAAAAACAAAAAAAACATTAAAAGAATCACTGTTGGAGAATGAGGGACATTGAAGGATATTAATGCAAGCCAGAAAATGAACATTGATTATTTTTTGAGATCTGTGTTGCACATTTGCATTCTAGAGTTGCCTTCATTTTTGTTATTAGTTGCCTGGAAATCATTATTTGCTTTTTTTTCCAACAGGTTGGCGATGATTGACTTAAACGAATTGCCTGATGATGGTCACTCTGAAGTGCGTTTTACAGGTGGGGTTGGAGTTGAAGACCCCATGTACTGCACGCAGCCTAATGCCCCATAACCTGGTGGAGGCTACAATGAGGTTGTAGGGGAATCGCCTAATCCCATGAGTACCCAACATGCTCCTGCTGCTCCCGAAGAAGCTATGCAGACAGAAGGCGACACTTTTGATGACACAACAACGTTTGCTGAAACAGGTGTAACTATTGGACAAGGGGTTGTGGGAAATGATAATGACGATGAAGCTTGGTCCCAACCAAGAGAGCCTTTCATAGGCATGAGGTTTGATACTCTCGAGTGTGCTCAAGAACACTACAATGCCTATGCTCTCTGACTTGGGTTTTCAATCAAGATGAACACTTCTAGGAAATCCACAATTACTGGTCTGTTGGAAAAGCAACAATTTGTTTGCAACAAGTTCAGAAAACCAAAAGTTGATGATGGAGGTGCGGAAACTGCCCTTGCCCTAGATGTGATTGAAGATATTAATGGAGATGCAGAAGATGGTGTGGATGATGAGATTGTCTTCCTTGATGATGAGTGCAGAAAAAAAAGAAGTCCAAGAAAAGAAAGCGAGATACAATAGTGCAGACAGGGTGCAGAGCAAGGATGGTTGTGAAGCTAAAGGATGGTCGGTGGGAGGTGGTTTTCTTTATTGCTGAACACAGTCATGCATTGGTAGACAAGCCATCACTAACTAAGTACCTTCGATCACACCAAGGGATCCCTCCAGAAGAGAAACTATTCCTGAAAAATCTTCATAATTGTAATTTGACCACAGGTGTGTGCACAGTCAAAAATACACTCTGCATTACTACATTAGTATTCCAAATCTGTGTTTACATTTCATGCAAAAAATACACTCTGCATTACTACACTTGTTTTAGTGCTCCAACATAGTCACCTTGGGAACTTGGTAATTTATGTTTATATCTTTTGTACTAGTAAACAAGAAAGACCCCCTGTAGTTTTCTAAAAAATGCAGGCAACCTGACAACTATAGGTCAAGCAAGACATGTAGGCAACTTGAGAACCTTCTGGTTCTATTAGATAGAAAACTTGGAAAGCACAGCTGTAGCGACTAGTCGCAAACAAAAAATGCAGGCAACCTGACAACTATAGGTCAAGCAAGTTGTGTAGGCAACTTGAGCAACTTGTGGTTCTACTAGATAGACAACATGGAAAGTACAGCTGCAGCGAGTAGTTGTAACGAGGGAGGCCACGTGTTGTTGTATTGAAAAAAAGCAACATCAATAAGTAGAGTTGAAAAAAAGCAATGATTGTGAGCACGAGCATTATGCGGATTTACCAACTTGTGGTCCTATTAGACAGGCAACTTGGCAACTACAGCTTCAGCAAGTAGTTGCAAAAAAGGGGACCAAAAGTTGTGGTTCTGCATAAAAAAAAACAGCATCTTAGCAAAAAGTAGAGTTCAGACAAGTGCTTGTAAAAGATGGAGGCAACTTGTGCTTATCTAACATTGTCAACTTGACAACTTCTGTTGAAGCAACTTGTGTTTGTTTGTGCATTCAAGCCTGATTTTTTTGTGGCTGCCTTTTCTTGCAGGTCGTATGATGAACATCATGTCTGAATTTTATGGTTCAGAGCTAATTGTGCCTTACACAACTAAAGCGATATCAAATCTGAAATCAGGCTTGAATAAGTTCGACACAAAGCAGGGAGATATGATTGAGACATTTGCCTACTTCAAGGATCAACAACAAAATGACCCTGATTTTTTCTACAATGTCAAATATGATGAGGAGGATAGGGTTGTCAATATGTTCTGGGTTGATGGAGCATCACGTAGGGCGTATGCTGAGGCTTATCATGATTGTGTCTCGTTTGACACAACATACATGACAAACATGTATAACATGCCATTTGCGCCATTCATTGGTATCAATCGCCATGGACAGTCGATCATGTTGGGGTGTGGGTTTGTTAGGCAAGAGTTGGAAACAAGCTTCGATTGGTTGTTTGGGGCATTTCTTGAAGCAATAAATGGTCGAGCACCTGACAACATCATAACTGACCAAGATATTGCAATGGCTGAATCAATTAAGAACATTTTCCCTGCAAGTGTGCATCGGCGATGTCGTTGGCACATCATGAGAAAAGCTCAAGAGAAGCTTGGGTCAATGTTGGGCAGGAACCCTGGATTGTCAAAGGATTTCAACAAATGTATAGACTTTAGCTTCACACCGAAAGAATTTGAGGCAAATTGGGCTGCTCTAATGATGAAATATCAGGCTGTTATTGGCACACACTTTGACAAACTCTACGAGTACCATGCAACATGGGTGCCGTGCTACTTCAAGCACCGGTTCTTCCCATTCCTGCAATCGACACAAAGAAGCGAGGGGTTCAATGCCGTCCTCAAGCGATATGTGAATCCACATGGCTCTATCCTAAACTTTGTGAAGCAGTATGAGAAGATTCAAACACATGTGCTTGTCCGGGAGGGTGCGCAAGATTATAGGACAGAGCACTTGCAAACTGATTTGTGGTCACCTTTTCCCATTGAGAAGCAGGCATATAAAGCATACAATAGAGACTTGTACAAGAAGTTTCGTGATGAGTTTGAAATGATTGGGAGATGCAATGTACGCCCCCGGGGTGCACATTTATATGAGCTTGAACCTAATTAGGAATGGGTTACTAAATATGGGGACATGAACTACTTTGTGTCGGTGGAAAGTGATGCAGGCAACTACACTTGTGAGTGCTGCAAGATGGACAGAGATGGTATCCTCTGCTGCCATATCTTGAAGGTATTTACGCACCTTGGAGTGGATGAAATACCAGCGCAATACATTCTTCGGAGGTGGACTCCCCTAGTAGTTCTTGATGCGCCCCCCGCTGTCCAAGAACAAGCAGATGAAATGCCCCCTTTGTCAAAGAGGCAATTGCGACATACAAACCTGCAGATGGATTTTGCAAGCTTGGCCAAAGTTGCCTATGCATCTGATGCTGCTGCAGAAGTTCTGAAGAAGCATATGCGTGCAGCTCGGACAGAGCTTGGGCGCCTAAAATTGTCCAAGAAAAAGAAACCTCCAGTGGCTACGCGTGCCAGACGCACTCAGCCTGAAACAACTACTGCTGCTCCTCCTCAGCCACCACCATTTTCGGCGCGTGTACCTGCTCCAGCTCCTAGTGGGAATGTGCAAACAACTACTGGTGCTCCTCCGCCGCCGCCGCTAGATGGTGCTGGAGGCTCAGGTGCTCTTGTTCCACTGCAGCCTGACACCCCTGGTGGTTCTGCACCTACTCCACCTATTCCAAGGGACCTACCGAAGTCCAGCACGAAAGGGAGAGCGAAGTCTAAACGAATTGAATCAGTGCTGGAACTACACCCCAAAAGGAAGAACAAATGTAGTTTCTGTGGTTCTTTTGACCACAATGCAGCGAGCTACGAGGCAAGGTTGGTGTGAAGGCCAAAGAAGGAAGCGAAAAAATGGCGGAACACTGGATAATGGGAGCCAAAACGATGGAGCGAAAAACAATCTGAAATTTTTCTGTCATTCTTCAATGAGAAAGATCATGAACTGTATTGACAATTTGGGCAACTTAGCACTGATTTTGTGGTGTGGTTGATACTTGGTGTGGATTTTTTATCGTCCTTGTTGCGACCATATATAGGTTTCATTCCCTTGCTTACGCAAGTAGTAGTTGGGTACATTTGCGCAAAAGGGAGGCACTATTTCCTAGCATTTCTATAACTACTTGCCTGCTCTTCTTTAATTAGTTGCCTAGTTTCAAACTATTTCTTGCCTTCCAACTTTGGCCAAGTTCATGAACTATGTTCCCTAGGTACTTGCTATTCAAAAGAAGCAAAATTCAGGGAATGAATGCAAAAAAAGGAAGGTGTGGTGAACATACCTACGGTAGTTCCAGGATTTCCTTCCAAGGAGCTTTGTTGTGAATAGATGAAACCCAGATGCTCGTCAGTTGCTTCCTGATATTTGGAATATCACTTGGTTCGTATTTTGGAACAGCCCTAGCAACCCATTTGTTGGTGTTCGTCAGCCCGTAAATGCCACAGTCAGTGCTGTTGTAAACACAGAAAAAAAAGAAAAGCTGGTTTAAGAAAATGAACATAAGTAAAAACTGATTTTCGAATAGTTGATACTGGGAAAAGTTGCTTACTCATTGTTCTGCCTCGGGACATTGATGTTGACTAGGGGATACTTATCCAGCAAAACACGTGAGTGGCCATAATGGTGCTCCCACAAACTACGAACAGTTGCTGCTATCAACCTAGCATTCTTGTCGAAGATAGGATTATCTAGTGTCCTCCATGAATCAATGACTTCAAACCTCTTGTCTCTTATGTTCAGATTGAAGACCCAATAATGATTCCCCGTTACTGGTTTTGCTGGATCAATGTTCTCTAAGATAGGAAACATAATCTGGAGAGAAAAACATTTTCACAAAACCAATATGAGATGCTGAAAAATAGATGAGGCCATTTGACAAAAAAGTATTCGGAAAGAAATAGGGTGACCACTTTTGTTTGTAAAAAGCAACTAGGCAATTTTAGTTGAAGCAAGTGCTTTGGATAAAACTGGGCATCTTGTGATCCTCTGAATATAGGAAACATGTGAAATGTGTGCCACACACAGTAGTAACTAGTACTAGTAGTAACCAATAGAAAAAGGAGGCTACTTGTGTTTTACAAAAAGAATGTAGGCATCGTTTCTAAACTATAGGTTGAGCAAAAATAACTTGGGAAAAACTAGTGGTTATACAACTTGATACATACGGTTACAGTGAGTACTTGTGAAAAAGGGAGGCAACTTGTGGTCCTATAAAAGGGACAATTATAGCTTAAGTAGCTATAATTGAGGCAACTACATGCTTCATAGCAGGCAAATTGTGGTTTTCCTAAGTTTCAGGTTACTTGACAATTTTTTCCTGAAGCAAGGTGCTTCGAATAAAAGGTTAAAGTTTGTGACTCTCTAAAATTTACAATTACAGTTGGAAGCAAGTAGTTTGAATAAAAAAAATTGAGGTATACTTGTGGTTCTACAAAAAGAAGATAAACAACTTGGCAACTAGACTTGAGGCAAGAACTTGCAAGATGAGGAGGCAATTACTTGCAAATGATGAGGCAACTATTGGTTTATGTAATTACAGGCAAAAATAGTCGCAGCTTGTTAACTTCTATTTGAAGCAAGTAGTTTGAATAAAAAAAGTGCAAGTTTTGACAAAATTCCAGAAAATTAGTGTACTCACCATGTCTTTTCGGTCCAAGTGATTTGACTTGTTGAACCCGGAATTAATCTCTTTTGTATTTCAGATCATCTGTTGTAACCTGATCTGTAAAAATAGATAGACAACGAAACGAATGATGAAATTTCCATTAGATGTAGTACAAATCACCATCAAAAGGAAAAAAGGCAAAAAAGATAATGTAGGGTGCATCTCTTACCGAGAATTTAACTGGCATTATAACCTTCTTTGAGTCTGCTGGCAAGTTGTGAATTATAGACTGTAACCCAACTTGGAAAACATGCGAAACGACGAATCCACCACACTTCATGGACTCCGCGAGCTCCCTCACAGTTACAAAGTATCCATCGAACTCGATGAGTCTTGGGCTATACAATAAATTTGCACCGGACATATAAGCATGAAAAAATGAACTTGCCTATACATGAGTATTGTAGCTGCCTGAAAAAACTGAAGATGAAAATGGTGACGGTACATACCTGATATCTGTATCGGGCGATTCTTCTGCACTGAGCCTTGCGTGCAAAATAACAGATGCATACAAACGGTTGACTTCGGGTTTGCAATAGAATTCCTTTTTGTTGCCAATGCCCGTGAAAGGTGATCTCAAAGATGCTGATGGCTTGATGAGCCTCCTCTCAAATTTGTTGGTAATTACCTCCCCTGAACTGCTACGGCTAGAAAACTTACCACCTGATCCCACATTTGTTTCATTGATGACTCTCTCTGGTGTACTGAACATAGCACAAGTAACAGATTCTTTCCCCCTTCGCTCTGCTTCAGCACATGCTGCCTCTACTTCCTCTAGTTCCCATACATCATCGTCAAGGTTTATTACTTCTCTTATGCTTGCCGTTGCAATATCCTCTGTTTGCATGTTAAGAACTTCATGCAAATTGTTGATATCCTTATTTCCTTCTTCAAAGCCAGGTTCCAACTCATCCAAAATCACTCCAAAACTTGGAGCTGGGCAGTAGTCATCGCACATCCCGGACACCCTTCTACTCTTGAGTTCGTTGGCTGGCTCTTCAACTATTGTCTGTGGTGGGATGTGGATGGGAGCATTTGTTGGAGCAACACACTTATCTAGAATTTCATTTATTTTGGCTATATCAACAGTTTGCTGCTTGTGTGGTACCGGTGGCCAGTTCTCCTTGTTTGCATCACGTTGGAGGTGTGTTGGAGGCAAACTCAGATTAGTCTTCAGTAACTTTGCTACTGGCCCTATATGTCTTACATCAGTCCCTGCAGGCATGATCTCTTCAGTGCTATGCAGCTTGTCCTCTGGCACTGTTTTTTTTTCACCGGTCATAGCTGAAGTGGCAAGTTGGTGGTTCCTTGCAGGCAAGTTAACAATAGTATTCGGCAAGTTCTGGTTTGGCATTGGCACTGTTTGTTTCCCAGCCATCGTAGGTAAATTGGCAAGCTGAGGGGTCCTTGCAGCCAAAACAGCAACAAGGCTAGGCAACTTCTCCTCTGACACAGTTTTTTTTCCACCAGTCATGTATGAAGTGGCAGGTTGCTTGCTCCTTGCAGGCAACTCAATAACAGTGTCAGGCAACTTCTCGAAAGGTAGTGATTGTTTTGCATCATTCCTTTGCACAGTAGCAACCCGAGGACTCTTTGCATCCAACTTAACAACAGACCTAGGCAACACCTCCACTTGGCATTATTGTTTTGTACCAGAGTCTGGAAAGCTGTCAAGATGTGGGATGTCAGTGGTGGGCAACTTGACTCCTGTGGTGGGCAACTTCCCAATTGAACTTGCTTGCTTGATATTCTCAGCCAAAGTCAATGGCTGAGATGTTTTGGTAATCTTGTCAAAATGATTACTGCCAGCTTTGCATGCTTGCTGAACTGCCTGCTGAGCACTGCAAGTTGCCTGACATTTTGCTTGACTTGCCTTGTTAGCCAACCTAGTTGCCTGTTGCAGTTTTTCAGTTTGCCCACTATGTTTGAGTGATGATGTCAGTGCCTTGGGTTGCATCCTTTCTGCAGCTACAACAGGGTTCGGATTCAGGTTGAATGACACTCTCTTTTGCTTCCTTGGTGCAATTGGGGGTAAATCTTTCTTAAAAGATTCTCTAGAAGTTGCTTCTGGCAGTTTTATTCCACAAATTGCTTCCATGAGTTCATTCTGTCTTTTGGGGGGGGGGGGGGCATAACTCCTCAGGATTGAATTTGATGCCTGTTTCTTTTTCCTCCTCGCCAAACAACATCTGTTCGAATAATGTGCTCGCATATGACTGAAGTTTTCGCCCATCAAAAACTCGTGGCACTTCAAGTTCCTTTTGAAAGGGGTCCCACTGATTCTTGAACTCCATCTTGACCATATCTATAAGGGAAAATGTTTCTGCAGCATCTCCTCCTTGCTATTTGCTGTCATTCTGCTTGATAAAGAAATTTGATCCAGAGTCGCCGTCCCTGCTGCTGCTTGAGCTTCCTCCTCCTTCATCTCCATCAGAATTGCTGGTCCTACTGCATCCTCCTGTATTGGCTCCTCCGCCATGGTCCTCGTCATCTCCATTTCCATCATTGTTTCTCTTGCCACTTCCCTTCTCGACTTGGTCCTCGCTGTTCTCATCTTCATCAACTTTCTCTGTCTCGTCATCTTCAGCTGCCTCGCTTCCCCGCGCATCGACCTTGTTTACCTCTTCCTCTTCAACTTGGGGCCACTATCATTCCCTCCTTGCACGTTGTCGCCATCCTTGGCACTGTCGTCCTTGTTTTCTGTTGATTCATGTGACTCCTCACTATCCTCATCGTCATCATCCTCCGCAGAATTGTGTCTGACATTGCCTCCATGACTGGTGTTGTCATCATCATCATCTGGATTGTCATCTTTGCAGCCATCCCATGAGTTACCACTGTCTGGTTCTGATTCATTGTCTTCGTTGTCATCCTCATCCTTGCTCTCTTCGTCTGACTTGAATGACTCCTCATCCTCACTTGAGCTGTGTTCAGTCACTATAGGTGTTGCTTGCTTCTTCCGAGAACTGTAATGCTCACTTGCCTGTGGGTTATTGTCTACGTTCTTGCTTGAGCTAGGTTGCCCCTCGTCAAGCTTCCCTATGCCCACTACGAGCTTCCCAATAGCATGTGACATTTCAGTACATATCTCATGAACCATTCCGGTTATCCTGTTTTGCTTCTGCACACCAAAAACAAAAAAACAGAAATGTGCGTCAGCTAGTAAACTCATTGGGATCAGAAGTCAAAAATGCAGTGAGAAAAACATATAAAGGACTTTCTTGCTATTGGAACTTACGTAGCTGTCATAACTTTCAGGCAACCTAGCTGCAACAAATTTTGAAACATGGTCCAAGCTTCCAAACAAACTGTCGTTTGCACACCATGAAAATTCAGTCTTGAGCTGTTTTCATCAAAACCAAAAACATGGCAAAAAAATGAATGAACACCGTCTGGATCCGCCGTATAGGTCAGAGTAGTGCAACAGGGAAAAACTGCTAAGAACGTAATAGTGCACTGTACTATGGCAAAAAATTGTTTTGCTGCATTTTTTTCATGAAAACTACATAGTTGCCTATGCTTATAGTATAACTTGCCCTGGATTTCACTTTGGATTTGCCATGGTTCGATGAAAAAAAAAGTAGTACATTATGAAGGTTGCCCTGTTTTGGACTGGAAAAACTGACAGAATGAACTACATAAAACTGCTAGTGTTTCAACCTGAATTAAAAACTGCTATTAAGAAACTAATAGCAGTTTCCCATTGAAAAACCTATCCGCATAGTCATTTGCCCAATCACCTGGCAAGTTATGGTAGTCATTACAGAGTAACTTTGCCGGGATGTTTACTACAATTTCCCACTATTGTCTGCTTAGAAAGGAAAACTATTACAAAAACCTTTGCACACAATCATATGCTTCTTCCACAGGCAAGTTGTGTTAGTCCTAATAGTATGACTTGCCTTGACTTGTAAATATGTGTTTGGCATAATTGTATAAAAAACTATTACTGTTTTTAACCTAAGTTGCTTTTTGTAAATTAATGTGAGTTTCGACATTAAATAATTCTTGAATGAAAAGAACTTACTCGCAGCTTGCCGTACACTCCTGGACCCTTCTTGTCTTTCTTCATGACTTTGGTTATTAGATCATCATTCCAAATGGGTGCCCTTGGAAGTGTAGCAGGTATTGGCTCATCAACATCCAATGAATCCAGATACAAAATCTGTAAAAGTTTTAAATTGCAAAAACTATTAGGAAACACATGGCTCTTTCATGCTTGCATTGAAAAAGAAAAACCATGGAAAAGAAAATGTATTAGAAATGAGTTTCCTCATAATAAAAAATTGTACTTACACCATGGCGAGATGCTTGTGTGCAGAATAGCAGTGTAGCACCTTGGCGAGATGCTCAAGCTTGTGGTTGGGGCAAGGAAGCAGGAGAATGCCACAGCCAACCAAGCACGAAGGAAATTGTCGTTGCACGCCCCATTCATCTTCACAATCATTTTACACCATGAAGTCAATGTAGGGGCATTTTTTCCCTCGATCTTGAAAATACTATTGAATTCCCTTATAACATCTCGGTTCATTTCAAAACATACTTTCTTGCCACTGTTGGGCAATCCCCATATCCTCCTAACTCTTTCTGCATCTACTGGTATTTTGCCTCTATCTAGTATAACTATTTGAGACTTTTCTGGGTCGTAGTGTTTCATGATCCACTGGCTTAGATCCCCAGGCATGCTTGTAGCTGTGATATCCAACAAGCCCCCAAAGTCTATGCCTCTGATTAGAGTTTTTTGGTCTTCAACAAGATCCCTGTTCAACTTAAAAAGCCTCGCAGGTGATGACCTATTCCTAGGACCCTAGAAAATTGACAAACATAAAGTTATTTCTACTGCAAGCGCAAAAAACATGGGAAACGCATGTCAAAAGCATAAGTTGCATATACATAAAAACTTATGCGTACCATGTGGCACATGCAAAAGGGCATTCCAATTCCTTTTTTCTTAATTGACAAAAAGGATGCAAATTATGTATGCACGGAGCACATAAGTTACCTACCACCTACACCTCCTAAAATGGGATTTTGGGAAGATGTTCATGTAGCAACTTAGGTGTGCATGCAGCATGAGTTGCCAGCACATGACCACAAAAAGTTGCCTCCGACCTAGCTTACAAAAAAAAGGATTTGAGATGCATGTACTACATGATTTGCCTGCTACATGGGGAAATGGAGGCAACTTATGTGTGAAAAGTAGCACATGAATTGAAACTCCACATTTTGCTTCCATGGCACTATTCACTACTTGCTAGTAGCTAAAAATGCTGGTGAGAAAACAAAGAGTTTGTAGTTTATATGGTCGCGGGAGGAGGGGGGGGGGGGTAGGGGAAGGGATACGTCATTTTCAGTCACTTTCCGTCGTTTTTTCTTTGGTTGTGCGTCTTGTGTAACATCAGCTTCATTGTCATCTCCTACTGGTTCTTCTTCGTTACTTTCAATATCCGCAGGCCGCTTCCCCCGGTTTATGACCAGCTTCTGGCACTTGCGTTTGTAAACATGTCTTGTTGAAACACCTTGCTCCTCTGATGTAGGTGCCTGCAATGAAATCACTGAAGGAAATATGCCCTAGAGAAAATAATAAAGTTGTTATTTATATTTGCTTATATCATGATAAATGTTTATTATTCATGCTAGAATTGTATTAACCAGAAACTTGATACATGTGTGAATACATAGACAAAACACCGAGTCCCTAGTAAGCCTCTACTGGACTAGCTCGTTGATCAAAGATGGTTAAGTTTCCTAACCATAAGACATGTGTTGTCATTTGATGAACGGGATCACATCATTAGGAGAATGATGTGATGGACAAGACCCATCCGTTAGCTTAGCATAATGATCGTTAAGTTTTATTGCTATCGCTTTCTTCATGACTTATACATATTCCTTTGACTATGAGATTATGCAACTCCCGAATACCGGAGGAACACCTTGTGTGCTATCAAATGTCACAACGTAACTGGGTGATTATAAAGATGCTCTACAGGTGTATCCAAAGGTGTTTGTTGGGTTGGCATAGATCGAGATTAGGATTTGTCACTCCAAGTATCGGAGAGGTATCTCTGGGACCTCTCGGTAATGCACATCATGATAAGCCTTGCAAGCAATATGACTAATGAGTTAGTTACGGGATGATGCATTACAAAACGAGTAAAGAGACTTGCCGGTAACAAGATTGAACTAGGTATGGAGATACCGACGATCGAATCTCGGGCAAGTAACATACCGATGACAAAGGGAATGACGTATGTTGTCATTGCGGTTTGACCGATAAAGATCTTCGTAGAATATGTAGGAACCAATATGAGCATCCAGGTTCCACTGTTGGTTATGGACCGGAGATGTATCTCGGTCATCTCTACATAGTTCTCGAACCCGTAGGGTTCGCATGCTTAACGTTCGATGATGATTTGTATTATGAGTTATGTGTTTTGGTGACCGAAGATTGTTCGGAGTCCCGGATGAGATCACGGACATGATGAGGAATCTCGAAATGGTCGAGAGGTAAAGCTTGATATATTGGACGATAGTATTCGGACACCGGAAGTGTTTCGGAATGTATCGGGTACGTATCGGAGTACCGGGGGGGTTACCGGAACCCCCCGGGGGAAAGATATGGGTCATATGGGCCATAGGAGGGAGGCAAGGCAGCCCACAAGGGGTGGCGCGCCCCCCCCCCCATGGGGAGTACGAATTGGAGTAGGGGAGGGGGCGCGGCCCCCCTTTCCTTCTCCTCCTCCCTCTCCTTCCCCCTTTCCCCTTCCGGTAAAAGGAAAGGGGGGGGGCCGAATTGGACTAGGAGTCCAAGTGGGACTCCTCCCACTTGGCGCGCCCTAGGCTGGCCTCCTCCCCTCTCCCTCCTTTATATACGGGGGCGGGGGGCGCCTCCAAGGACACACCAATTGTTCTTAGCCGTGTGCGGCGCCCCCTCCACCGTTTACTCCTCCGGTCGTATTGTTGTAGTGCTTAGGCGAAGCCCTGCGCAGATCACTTCACCATCACCGTCACCACGCCGTCGTGCTGACGAAACTCTCCCTCGACACTTTGCTAGATCAAGAGTTCAAGGGACGTCATCGAGCTGAACGTGTGCAGAACTTGGAGGTGCCGTACGTTCGGTGCTTGATCGGTTGAATCGAGAAGACGTTCGACTACATCAACCGTGTTAAGCTAACGCTTCCGCTTTTGGTCTACGAGGGTACATGGACACACTCTCCCCCTCTCGTTGCTATGCACCTCCTAGATAGATCTTGCGTGAGCGTAGAATTTTTTTGAAATTGCATGCTACGTTCCCCAACAGTGGCATCCGAGCCAGGTTTATGCGTAGATGATATGCACGAGTAGAACACAAAGAGTTGTGGCGATGATAGTCATACTGCTTACCACCAACGTCTTATTTTGATTCGGCGGTATTGTTGGATGAAGCGGCCCAGACCAACCTTACATGACCACGTTCATGAGACCGGTTCCACCGACAGACATGCAACTTGTTTTGCATAAAGGTGGCTGGCGGGTGTCTGTTTCTCCAACTTTAGTTGAATCAAATTTGACTATGGCTGGTCCTTGTTGAAGGTTAAAACAACAAACTTGACGAAACATCGTTGTGGTTTTGATGCGTAGGTAAGAACGGTTCTTACTAGAAACCCTTAGCAGCCACGTAAAACTTGCAACAACAAATTAGAGGACGTCTAACTTGTTTTTGCAGGGCATGTTGTGATGTGATATGGTCAAGAAATGATGTGATATACGTTATTGTATGAGATGATCATGTTTTGTAAAAGTTATCGGCAACTGGCAGGAGCCTTATGGTTGTCGCTTTATTGTATGAAATGCAATCGCCATGTAATTGCTTTACTTAATCACTATGCATTAGCGATAGTTGTAGAAGCAATAGTTGGCGAGACGACAACGACGCTACGATGAAGATCAAGGTGTCATGCCGGTGACGATGGAGATCATGACGGTGCTTTGGAGATGGAGATCAAAGGCACAAGATGATGATGGCCATATCATGTCACATATTTTGATTGCATGTGATGTTTATCTTTTATGCATCTTATTTTTCTTAGTACGGCGGTAGCATTATAAGATGATCCCTCACTAAAATTTCAAGGTATAAGTGTTCTCCCTAAGTATGCACCGTTGCGACAGTTCGTCGTGCCGAGACACCACGTGATGATCGGGTGTGATTAGCTCTACGCTCACATACAACAGGTGCAAGGCAGTTTTGCACGTGCGGAATACTCGGGTTAAACTTGACGAGCCTAGCATGTACAGACATGGCCTCAGAACACTGGAGACCGAAAGGTCAAACGAGAATCATATAGTAGATATGATCAACATAGAGATGTTCACCATTGAAAACTACTCCATCTAAGGTGATGATCGGACATGGTTTAGTTGATATGGATCACGTGATCATTTAGATGACTCGAGGGATGTCTATCTAAGTGGGAGTTCTTAAGTAATATGATTAATTTAACTTAATTTATCATGAACTTAGTCCTGATAGTTTTTGCATATCTATGTTGTAGATCAATGGCCCGTGCTACCGTTCCTTTGAATTTTAATGCGTTCCTAGAGAAAGCTAAGTTGAAAGATGATGGTAGCAACTACACAGACTGGGTCCGTAACTTGAGGATTATCCTCATTGCTGCACAGAAAAATTATGTCCTTGATGCACCGCTAGGTGACAAGCCCACTCCCGCTAATGTAGACGCTTTGAACGTCTGGCAAACGCGGTCTGATGACTACTCTATAGTTCAGTGTGCCATGCCCTACGGCTTAGAATCGGGACTTCAAAGATGTTTTGAACGTCATGGAGCATATGAGATGTTCTAGGAATTGAAGTTAATATTTCAAGAAAATGCCCGAGTTGAGAGATATGAAGTCTCCAACAAGTTCTATAGCTGCAAGATGGAGGAGAATAGTTCTGTCAGTGAACACATACTCAGAATGTCTGGGTATCATAACCACTTGACTCAGCTGGGAGTTAATCTTCCAGATGATAGTGTTATTGACAGAGTTCTTCAATCACTGCCACCAAGCTACAAAGGCTTCGTGATGAACTATAATATGCAAGGGATGAATAAGACAATTCCTGAGCTCTTCGCTATGCTCAAAGCTGCGGAGGTAGAAATCAAGAAAGAGCATCAAGTGTTGATGGTTAACAAGACCACTAGTTTCAAGAAAAAGGGCAAGGGAAAGAAGGGGAACTTCAAGAAGAATGGCAAGCAAGTTGTCACTCCCGGGAAGAATCCCAAGTCTGGACCCAAGCCTGAAACTGAGTGCTTCTACTGCAAAGGGACTGGTCACTAGAAGCGGAACTGCCCCAAGTATTTGGCGGATAAGAAGGATGGCAAAGTGAACAAAGGTATATTTGATATACATGTTATTGATGTGTTCCTTACTTATGCTCGTAGTAGCGCCTGGGTATTTGATACTGGTTCTGTTGCTCATATTTGCAACTCGAAACAGGGGCTACGGATTAAACGAAGATTGGCTAAGGACGAGGTGACGATGCGCATCGGGAATGGTTCCAAGGTCGATGTGATCGCCGTCGGCACGCTACCTCTACATCTACCTTCGGGATTAGTTTTAGACTTGAATAATTGTTATTTGGTGCCAGCGTTAAGCATGAACATTATATCTGGATCTTGTTTGATGCGAGATGATTATTCATTTAAATCAGAGAATAATGGTTGTTCTATTTATATGAGTAATATCTTTTATGGTCATGCACCCTTGAAGAGTGGTCTATTTTTATTGAATCTCGATCATGGTGATACACATCTTCATAATATTGATGCCAAAAGATGCAAAGTTGATAATGATAGTGCAACATATTTATGGCACTGCCGTTTAGGTCATATTGGTGTAAAGCGCATGAAGAAACTCCATGCGGATGGACTTTTGGAATCACTTGATGCTTGCGAACCATGCCTCATGGGCAAGATGACTAAGACTCCGTTCTCCAGAACAATGGAGCGAGCCACTGACTTATTGGAAATAATACATACCGATGTATGCTGTCCGATGAGTGTTGAGGCTCGCGGCGGGTATCGTTATTTTCTAACCTTCACAGATGATTTGAGCAGATATGGGTATATCTACTTAATGAACACAAGTCTGAAACATTTGAAAAGTTCAAAGAATTTCAGAGTGAAGTGGAAAATCATCGTAACAAGAAAATAAAGTTTCTACGATCTGATCGCGGAGGCGAATATTTGAGTTACGAGTTTGGCCTTCATTTAAAACAATGTGGAATAGTTTCACAACTCGCGCCACCTGGAACACCACAGTGTAATGGTGTGTCCTAATGTCGTAACCGTACTTTATTAGATATGGTGCGATCTATGATGTCTCTTACCGATTTACCACTATCGTTTTGGGGTTATGCATTAGAGACAGCTGCATTCACGTTAAATAGGGCACCATCTAAATCCGTTGAGACGACACCGTATGAACTGTGGTTTGGCAAGAAACCTAAGCTGTCGTTTCTCAAAGTTTGGGGTTGCGATGCTTATGTGAAAAAGCTTCAGCCTGATAAGCTCGAACCCAAATCGGAGAAGTGCGTTTTCATAGGATACCCAAAAGAGACTATTGGGTACACCTTCTATCACAGATCCGAAGGAAAGATATTTGTTGCTAAGAATGGATCCTTTCTAGAGAAGGAGTTTCTCTCGAAAGAAGTGAGTGGGAGGAAAGTAGAACTTGATGAGGTAATTGTACCTCCTCTCAGTTTGGAAAGTAGCTCATCAGAGAAATATTTTCCCGTGATGCCTACACCAATTAGTGAGGAAGCTAATGATGATGATCATGAAACTTCAAATCAAGTTTCTACAGAACCTCGTAGGTCAACCAATTAGTGAGTGGGAGGAAAGTAGAACTTGATGAGGTAATTGTACCTCCTCTCAATTTGGAAAGTAGCTCATCAGACAAATCTGTTCCCGTGATGCCTACACCAATTAGTGAGGAAGCAAATGATGATGATCATGAAACTTCAGATCAAGTTTCTACAGAACCTCGTAGGTCAACCAGAGTATGTTCCGCACCAGAGTGGTATGGTAATCCTGTTCTGGAAGTCATGTTACTAGACTATGACGAACCTATGAACTATGAGGAAGCGATGATGAGCCCAGATTCCACGAAATGGCTTGAGGCCATGAAATCTGGGATGGGATCCATGTATGAGAACAAAGTGTGGACTTTGGTTGACTTGCCCGATGATCGGCAAGCCATAGAGAATAAATGGATCTTCAAGAAGAAGACTGACGCTGATGGTAATGTTACTATCTACAAAGCTCGACTTGTTGCAAAAGGTTTTCGACAAGTTCAAGGAGTTGACTACGATGAGACCTTCTCACCCGTAGTGATGCTTAAGTCTGTCCGAATCATGTTAGCAATAGCCGCATTTTATGTTTATGAAATCTGGCAAATGGACGTCAAAACTGCATTCCTTAATGGATTTCTTAAAGAAGAGTTGTATATGATGCAACCAGAAGGTTTTGTCGATCCTAAAGGTGCTAACAAAGTGTGCAAGCTCTAGCGATCCATTTATGGACTGGTGCAAGCATCTCGGAGTTGGAATATACGCTTTGACAGTGTGATCAAAGCATATGGTTTTATACAGACTTTTGGAGAAGCCTGTATTTACAAGAAAGTGAGTGGGAGCTCTGTAGCATTTCTAATATTATATGTGGATGACATATTGTTGATTGGAAATGATATAGAATTTCTGGATAGCATAAAAGGATACTTGAATAAGAATTTTTCAATAAAAGAACTCGGTGAAGCTGCTTATATATTGGGCATCAAGATATATAGAGATAGATCAAGACGCTTAATTAGACTTTCACAAAGCACATACCTTGATAAAGTTTTGAAGAAGTTCAAAATGGATCAGTCAAAGAAAGGGTTCTTGCCGGTGTTACAAGGTGTGAAATTGAGTCAGACTCAATGCCCGACCACTGCAGAAGATAGAGAGATAATGAAAGTCATTCCCTATGCCTCAGCCATAGGTTCTATCATGTATGCAATGCTGTGTACCAGACCTGATGTGTGCCTTGCTATAAGTCTAGCAGGGAGGTACCAAAGTAATCCAGGAGTGGATCACTGGACAGCGGTCAAAACATCCTGAAATACCTGAAAAGGACTAAGGATATGTTTATCGTTTATGGAGGTGACAAAGAGCTCGTCGTAAATGGTTAGGTTGATGCTAGCTTTGACACTGATCCGGATGACTCTAAGTCACAAACCGGATACGTATTTATATTGAATGGTGGAGCTGTCAGTTGGTGCAGTTCCAAGCAAAGCGTCATGGCGGGATCTACGTGTGAAGCAGAGTATATAGCTGCTTCAGAAGCAGCAAATGAAGGAGTCTGGATGAAGGAGTTCATATCCGATCTAGGCATAATACCTAGTGCATCGGGTCCAATGAAAATCTTTTGTGACAATACTGGAGCAATTGCCTTGGCGAAGGAATCCAGATTTCACAAAAGAACCAAACACATCAAGAGACGCTTCAACTCCATCCGTGATCAAGTCAAGGAGGGAGACATAGAGATTTGCAAAATACATACGGATCTGAATGTGGCAGACCCGTTGACTAAGCCTCTTCCACGAGCAAAACATGATCAGCACCAAGACTCCATGGGTGTTAGAATCATTACTATGTAATCTAGATTATTGACTCTAGTGCAAGTGGGAGACTGAAGGAAATATGCCCTAGAGGCAATAATAAAGTTGTTATTTATATTTCCTTATATCATGATAAATGTTTATTATTCATGCTAGAATTGTATTAACCAGAAACTTGATACATGTGTGAATACATAGACAAAACAGCGAGTCCCTAGTAAGCCTCTACTAGACTAGCTCGTTGATCAAAGATGGTTAAGTTTCCTAACCATAAGACATGTGTTGTCATTTGATGAAGGGGATCACATCATTAGGAGAATGATGTGATGGACAAGACCCATCCGTTAGCTTAGCATAATGATCGTTAAGTTTTATTGCTATCGCTTTCTTCATGACTTATACATATTCCTTTGACTATGAGATTATGCAACTCCCGAATACCGGAGGAACACCTTGTGTGCTATCAAACATCACAACGTAACTGGGTGATTATAAAGATGCTCTACAGGTGTCTCCAAAGGTGTTTGTTGGGTTGGCATAGATCGAGATTAGGATTTGTCACTCCGAGTATCGGAGAGGTATCTCTCGGCCCTCTCGGTAATGCACATCATGATAAGCCTTGCAAGCAATGTGACTAATGAGTTAGTTACGGGATGATGCATTACAGAACGAGTAAAGAGACTTGCCGGTAGTGAGATTGAACTAGGTATGGAGATACCGACGATCGAATCTCGGGCAAGTAACATACCGATGACAATGGGAATGACGTATGTTGTCATTGCAGTTTGACCGATAAAGATCTTCGTAGAATATGTAGGAACCAATATGAGCATCTAGGTTCCCCTGTTGGTTATTGATCAGAGGTGTCTCGGTCATGTCTACATAGTTCTCGAACCTGTAGGGTCCACACGCTTAACGTTCGATGACGATTAGTATTATGAGTTATGTGTTTTGGTGACCGAAGATTGTTCGGAGTCCCGGATGAGATCTCGGACACGACGAGGACTCTCTACATGGTTGAGAGGTAAAGATTGATATATTGTACGATAGTATTCGGACACCGGAAGTGTTTCGGAATGTATCGGGTATGTACCGGAGTACTGGGGGGGGGGGGGGGTTACCGGAACCCCCCGGGGGAAAGATATGGGCCATATGGGCCATAGGAGGGAGGCAAGGAAGACCACAAGGGGTGGAGCGCCCCCCCCCATGGGGAGTCCGAATTGGACTAGGGGAGGGGGCGCGGCCCCCCTTTCCTTCTCCTTCTCCCTCTCCTTCCCCCTTTCCCCTTCCGGTAAAAGGAAAGGGGGGGGGGGCGAATTGGACTAGGAGTCCAAGTGGGACTCCTCCCACTTGGCGCATGTTAGCAATAGCCGCATTTTATGTTTATGAAATCTGGCAAATGGACGTCAAAACTGCATTCCTTAATGGATTTCTTAAAGAAGAGTTGTATATGATGCAACCAGAAGGTTTTGTCGATCCTAAAGGTGCTAACAAAGTGTGCAAGCTCTAGCGATCCATTTATGGACTGGTGCAAGCATCTCGGAGTTGGAATATACGCTTTGACAGTGTGATCAAAGCATATGGTTTTATACAGACTTTTGGAGAAGCCTGTATTTACAAGAAAGTGAGTGGGAGCTCTGTAGCATTTCTAATATTATATGTGGATGACATATTGTTGATTGGAAATGATATAGAATTTCTGGATAGCATAAAAGGATACTTGAATAAGAATTTTTCAATAAAAGAACTCGGTGAAGCTGCTTATATATTGGGCATCAAGATATATAGAGATAGATCAAGACGCTTAATTAGACTTTCACAAAGCACATACCTTGATAAAGTTTTGAAGAAGTTCAAAATGGATCAGTCAAAGAAAGGGTTCTTGCCGGTGTTACAAGGTGTGAAATTGAGTCAGACTCAATGCCCGACCACTGCAGAAGATAGAGAGATAATGAAAGTCATTCCCTATGCCTCAGCCATAGGTTCTATCATGTATGCAATGCTGTGTACCAGACCTGATGTGTGCCTTGCTATAAGTCTAGCAGGGAGGTACCAAAGTAATCCAGGAGTGGATCACTGGACAGCGGTCAAAACATCCTGAAATACCTGAAAAGGACTAAGGATATGTTTATCGTTTATGGAGGTGACAAAGAGCTCGTCGTAAATGGTTAGGTTGATGCTAGCTTTGACACTGATCCGGATGACTCTAAGTCACAAACCGGATACGTATTTATATTGAATGGTGGAGCTGTCAGTTGGTGCAGTTCCAAGCAAAGCGTCATGGCGGGATCTACGTGTGAAGCAGAGTATATAGCTGCTTCAGAAGCAGCAAATGAAGGAGTCTGGATGAAGGAGTTCATATCCGATCTAGGCATAATACCTAGTGCATCGGGTCCAATGAAAATCTTTTGTGACAATACTGGAGCAATTGCCTTGGCGAAGGAATCCAGATTTCACAAAAGAACCAAACACATCAAGAGACGCTTCAACTCCATCCGTGATCAAGTCAAGGAGGGAGACATAGAGATTTGCAAAATACATACGGATCTGAATGTGGCAGACCCGTTGACTAAGCCTCTTCCACGAGCAAAACATGATCAGCACCAAGACTCCATGGGTGTTAGAATCATTACTATGTAATCTAGATTATTGACTCTAGTGCAAGTGGGAGACTGAAGGAAATATGCCCTAGAGGCAATAATAAAGTTGTTATTTATATTTCCTTATATCATGATAAATGTTTATTATTCATGCTAGAATTGTATTAACCAGAAACTTGATACATGTGTGAATACATAGACAAAACAGCGAGTCCCTAGTAAGCCTCTACTAGACTAGCTCGTTGATCAAAGATGGTTAAGTTTCCTAACCATAAGACATGTGTTGTCATTTGATGAAGGGGATCACATCATTAGGAGAATGATGTGATGGACAAGACCCATCCGTTAGCTTAGCATAATGATCGTTAAGTTTTATTGCTATCGCTTTCTTCATGACTTATACATATTCCTTTGACTATGAGATTATGCAACTCCCGAATACCGGAGGAACACCTTGTGTGCTATCAAACATCACAACGTAACTGGGTGATTATAAAGATGCTCTACAGGTGTCTCCAAAGGTGTTTGTTGGGTTGGCATAGATCGAGATTAGGATTTGTCACTCCGAGTATCGGAGAGGTATCTCTCGGCCCTCTCGGTAATGCACATCATGATAAGCCTTGCAAGCAATGTGACTAATGAGTTAGTTACGGGATGATGCATTACAGAACGAGTAAAGAGACTTGCCGGTAGTGAGATTGAACTAGGTATGGAGATACCGACGATCGAATCTCGGGCAAGTAACATACCGATGACAATGGGAATGACGTATGTTGTCATTGCAGTTTGACCGATAAAGATCTTCGTAGAATATGTAGGAACCAATATGAGCATCTAGGTTCCTCTGTTGGTTATTGATCAGAGGTGTCTCGGTCATGTCTACATAGTTCTCGAACCTGTAGGGTCCACACGCTTAACGTTCGATGACGATTAGTATTATGAGTTATGTGTTTTGGTGACCGAAGATTGTTCGGAGTCCCGGATGAGATCTCGGACACGACGAGGACTCTCTACATGGTTGAGAGGTAAAGATTGATATATTGTACGATAGTATTCGGACACCGGAAGTGTTTCGGAATGTATCGGGTATGTACCGGAGTACTGGGGGGGGGGGGGGGGGGGGGGGGGGTTACCGGAACCCCCCGGGGGAAAGATATGGGCCATATGGGCCATAGGAGGGAGGCAAGGAAGACCACAAGGGGTGGAGCGCCCCCCCCATGGGGAGTCCGAATTGGACTAGGGGAGGGGGCGCGGCCCCCCTTTCCTTCTCCTTCTCCCTCTCCTTCCCCCTTTCCCCTTCCGGTAAAAGGAAAGGGGGGGGGGCGAATTGGACTAGGAGTCCAAGTGGGACTCCTCCCACTTGACGCTGAATCCCTCTCGAGAACACCGATCTGGACTACGGCGAGGTGAATTTGGGCAGCGGCGAGGCATCAATTTGGGGGCGATTTCGGCGAGCGAGAGGGGAAGAAGAAACCGCCCACTCTGCCGAATGAGGAATAGTGCCGTTTGAGGGGAGAGGGATAATGGCGGGCCCCACCCAAGCGAGTCGCTTTGTCTCGAACCATATTCCACCTGGGCCCCACCCCCACGCGAGACGCCACGCGATGCGACAAGGTCCGCTCGGACTCGCCCCGACCAGGTTACACCTTGGTCCGGTCGCGCGCGGATCGCGACGGATCGAACTGCTGTCGCCGCGTGTGCTCGAGTCGGCAGTTTAGTGCACGCGCACTTTTAAGAAATTAGGAATAATATATGGAGCTGCCAATCTATTGGCGGTCCAAATCCCATCTTGTATGGCCAACCTAGCTAAGAGCATATACGGCCGGACCTCTCAAACAAGTCTTAGACTCCCGGGCAGGCCGTGTGATCACAAAAACCGACCCAATCGGAGCTCTCAAACCGCGTACAAACGCCCGAGCTGACCGGCACCTTTCATATCCAGCCCAAATATAGGGCGGATATGAGGCGGCCCAGGCGCGTCCACCATGACAGCCCGGCCCACCATTAGCTCATTCCGACCCCACAAAATCACCCTCAGGAGCAAACCCTATCTCACTTCACTCCGCTCCCCGGCGATCCCCTTTTCCCAATCCGTTCAATCCTTAGCGCCGGCGAACATGTCAAGCACCGGCAGCCCCTCCGACGGCAGCTCCAAAGACGAGTAGGAGATGAGGCTCTGTATCGCGCTCGAGCGCTCGCAGGTCGATACGGGCGGCAGCTCCGGGTCCGATGCGACGCCTCCTGTCTGTTCTAGTCCTTGCTCCCCCGGCGCCGCGGACGCGGACTCCGGAGTAGGAGGCACGCACCGCCCGTCGCGAGAGGCAGAGGGCAAGGGAGATGGGGCCGGGTCCGACGCGGGTGCGTAGTCCGCCCGCCACCGTCGCGTGATGCCGGTGCCCGACGAGGAGGAGCGTCTCCTCCAGTGGGTGTACCGCCGGTCACTTACCACAGAGGAGAAAGACGCCCGGCGGCTCCGGAGGATCAACGCCAAGCAGTTTCGGCTCGGCATTGAGCAATCTGAGCGGGAGGCGGCGGCAGCGGCAGAGGCGGCGAGGGTGGCCAAGCTCAAGCGCAAGCAGACTGCATCATCCAGCGCTTGCAAGGCTACATCATCATCTCCTCCTCCTTGTCTGACGGGTCCGACTCCGACGATTCCAATGTCGACCAACCTCCTGCTGCGGACGCCTACAGCAGCGTCACCGATTGGAAGGGCAAAGGGCCGACGAGGAAGTGGTGAAGCTCGCCCTCTCCTTCTATATAATCTAGTTCTAATATGTAGTTACAATGTGCCGGATCATTGAACTGTGTGAAACATGCCTGTTTGGTGATCTTTTGATGATGTTTATGTGATTATGCCCATTTGGTATCGGTTTATATGTCTGTTTCCTGTCGATTTTGATCGTTCGGTGATCTACGTACTGCGTTGCATGAATTTGTATGGATATAGGGTGCCGGATATGAGATACGCGGGTGTGAATGCGCGGATTTAGGAAGTGTCCAGTCAGTGTCCGCGGACGCGCCTGGGCGCATCCGCGGGTGTTTGAGGGGTCGGATTTGCAAAGTCCGACTATAGATGCTTTAAGAACTTCACTTTGAACGGCGCCCAGGCCTTCCAAACTCCTTCTCCGATGCCTCATCCTGCTCCTCCTCTTCCTCCTCCGGAGAGTCCAAAGGCAAGCCGGCTCCAATGCGAGTGTCGCTCCATGCCTCCATCTTCGCCCGACACCGCAGGGTCAGCATCTTGTAGTACGTATCCTACGACAAACCATGGCTACCGACGAACGGCGAAGTTTGAGCAGAATAGGGCCTGGTCAAGGTCGTGGTGGACTGGCGGTGGCGTAGACTGGAGGGAGAGGAAGGAAATGGGGACGACTAGGGTTGTGAGCAATGAAAAAAATAGCACACTATTTCGATGTTATAGCATATCTGGAAGGTCCATGTTACGTTTTAGCTAATTTGCTCGCTATGGCGCTATTCACGCTATAGCTCACTATTTTGACGCTAAACGAAATAACATTGTAGCGTTTCAGCATGTACCACACAACAACCCATTAGGCATTGCCACATTGCATTGCCCTGACTCACACTCACTCTCTTAGACACAAACGCAATGTTGGAAATATGCCCTAGAGGCAATAATAAAGTGGTTATTATTATATTTCCTTGTTCATGATAATCATTTATTATCCATGCTATAATTGTATTGATCGGAAACTCAAATACATGTGTGGATACATAGACAACAACGTGTCCCTAGTAAGCCTCTACCGGACTAGCTCGTTGATCAAAGATGGCTATGGTTTCCTAGCCATAGACATGAGTTGTCATTTGATAACGGGATCACATCATTAGGAGAATGATGTGATGGACAAGACCCAAACTATAAACGTAGCATATGATCGTGCCAAGTTTATTGCTATCGTTTTCTGCATGTCAAGTATATGTTCCTATGACCATGAGATCATGCAACTCACTGACACCGGAGGAATACCTTGTGTGTACCAAATGTCACAACGTAACTGGGTGACTATAAAGGAGCTCTACATGTATCTCCGAGGGTGTCTGTTGAGTTGGCATGGATCAAGACTGGGATTTGTCACTCCGTATGACGGAGAGGTATCTTAGGGCCCACTCGGTAATACAACATCACAGTAAGCGTGCAAGCAATGTGACTAATGAGTTAGCCACGAGATCTTGTATTACAGAACGAGTAAAGAGACTTGCCGGTAACAAGATTGAACTAGGTATGGGGATACCGATGATCGAATCTCGGGCAAGTAACATACCGATAGATAAAGGGAACTACATACGGGATTAGCAGAATCCTTGACACTGAGGTTCGACTGATAGGATCTTCGTAGAATATGTAGGAACCAATATGGGCATCCAGGTCCCGTTATTGGTTATTGACCGTAGAGGTGTCTCGGCCATGTCTGCATAGTTCTCGAACCCGCAGGGTCTACACACTTAATGTTTGGTGATGATATAAGTATAGTTTAGTCATTATGGTGGTTACCGAAGGTTGTTCCGAGTCCCGGATGAGATCCCGGGCGTGACGAGGAACTCCAGAATGGTCCGGAGGTGAAGATTGATATATTGGACGAAGGGTATTGGAGTCCGGAATTGTTCCGGGGGTACTGGGTGACGACTAGCATCACCGAAAGGGGTTTCGGGGGGCCCCGGCAAGTGTTTGGGGGGCCCCATGGGGCAAGGGGAGGGGGCAAACTGTTGGGAAACGTTGCATGAAAACAAAAAAATTCTACGCACACACAATGATCTATCCATGGAGATGCATAGCAATGAGGGGGAGAGTGTGTCTACGTACCCTCGTAGACCGTAAGCGAAAGCATTTCACAACGCGGTTGATGTAGTCAAACTTTCTTCGTGCTCCAACAGATCTAGTACCGAACGCATGGCACCTCCGCGTTCTGCACATGTTCAGCTCGGTGACGTCCTCTGCCTTCTTGATCCAGCAAGACGGCGAGATAGTGGATGA
Source organism: Thinopyrum elongatum (assembly GCA_011799875.1). Taxonomy (NCBI): domain Eukaryota; kingdom Viridiplantae; phylum Streptophyta; class Magnoliopsida; order Poales; family Poaceae; genus Thinopyrum; species Thinopyrum elongatum. The sequence goes on along the minus strand of CM022297.1, from coordinate 411,680,369 downwards.
GTTTCGGCAGCACGACGGCGTGGTGACAGTGATGGTGATGTGATCTCCGCAGGGCTTAGCCTAAGCACTACGAAAATATGACCGAGGGAGTAAACGGTGGACGGGGGCGCCGCACACGGCTAAGACAATGTTGTGTCTTTGCTAGGCGCCCCCCTCCCACATATATATAGGTGGGAGGGAGGAGCAGCCAAAGGAGGCGCCAAAGTAGGAGGAATCCTACTTGGAGTCCCTCCCAAGCCGTGCCCTCCTGCCTTATATAGGTGCGGGAGAAAGGCAGGGGAGGGTGGCGCCCCCCCCCTTTCCTTTCTCCCATGAGAGGGAAAGGCAGGAGGGTCTAGCCCTCCCTCCTTTCCTTGCATTAGGGCTTGCTATCCAAAGAAGGGTCGTACCAGGGGCTGGTCTGTCCCCCCCTTTGGCCCATTAGGCCCATACACTTACCGGGAGTGTCCTAAACCCCTTCCGGTGACCCAATGACTACCTGGTGCACTCCGAAACTCTTCCGGTGTCCGAATACCATCGTCCTATACATTAATCTATCAATCTTTACCTCTCGACCATTTTGAGACTCCTCGTCATGTCCGTGATATCATACGGGACTCCGAACAACATTCGGTCACCAAGTCATATAACTCATATAACACTATATCATCAACGAACGTTAAGCGTGCGGACCCTACGGGTTCGAGAACTATGTAGACATGACCGAGACACCTCTCCGATCAATAACCAATAGCGGAACCTGGATGCCCATATTGGCTCCTACATATTCTACGAAGATCTTTATCGGTCGAACCGTTATAACAACATACGTAATTCCCTTTGTCCATCGGTATGTTACTTGACCGAGATTCGATCGTCGGTATCTTCATATATACCTAGTTCAATCTCGTTACCGACAAGTCTCTTTACTCGTTCCGTAATACATCACCTCGTGACCAACTCCTTAGTTATTTGCTTGCAAGCTTATGATGTGTATTACCGAGAGGGCCCAGAGATACCTCTCCGATACTCGGAGTGACAAATCCTAATCTCGATCTATGCCAACTCAACAAACACCTTCGGAGATACCTGTAAAGCATCTTTATGATCACCCAGTTACATTGTGACGTTTGATAGCACACAAGGTATTCCTCTGGTATCCGGGAGTTGCATAATCTCATAGTCGAAGGAATATGTATTTGACATGAAGAAAGCAATAGCAGTAAACTGAACAATCATTATGCTAAGCTAACGGAAGGGTCTTGTCCATCACATCATTCTCCTAATGATGTGATCCCGTTATCAAATGACAACACATGTCTATGGCTAGGAAACCTTAACCATCTTTGATCAACGAGCTAGTCTAGTAGAGGCTTACTAGGGACACGGTATTTGTTTATGTATTCACACATGTATTTAAGTTTCCGATCAATACAATTCTAGCATGAATAATAAACCTTTATCATGAAATAAGGAAATCTAAAAATAACAACTTTATTATTGCCTCTAGGGCATATTTCCTTTAGTCTCCCACTTGCACTAGAGTCAATAATCTAGTTCACATCGCCATGTGATTAACACCCAAAGAGTTTACTAGAGTCAATAATCTAGTTCACATCGCCATGTGATTAACACCCATAGTTCACATCGCCATGTGACCAACACTCAAAGAGTTTACTAGAGTCAATAATCTAGTTCACATCGCCATGTGATTAACACCCATAGAGTACTAAGGTGTGATCATGATTTGCTTGTGAGAGAAGTTTAGTCAATGGGTTTGCCACATTCAGATCCGTATGTATTTTGCAAATTTTTATGTCTACAATGCTCTGCATGGAGCTACTCTAGCTAATTGCTCCCACTTTCAATACATATCCAGATTGAGACTCAAAGTCATCTGGATCAGTGTTAAAGCTTGCATCGACGTAACCTTTTACGATGAACTCTTTATCACTTCCATAACCGAGAAATATTCCCTTCGTCCTCTTAGGTAACTAAGGATAATTTTGACCGTTGTTCAGTGATCTACTCTTGGATCACTATTGTACCCCCTTGCCAAACTCATGGCAAGGTACACAATAGGTCTGGTACATAGCATGGCATATTTTATAGAACCTATGGCTGAGGCATAGGGAATGACTTTCATTCTCTCTCTATCTTCTGCCGTGGTCGGGTTTTGAGTCTTACGCAACTTCACACCTTGTAACATAGGCAAGAACCCTTTCTTTGACTGATCCATCTTGAACTTCCTCAAAATCTTGTCAAGGTATGTGCTTTGTGAAAGTCTTATTAAGCGTCTTGATCTATCTTTATAGATCTTGATGCCAATATATAAGCAGCTTCACCGAGGTCTTTCATTAAAAAAATCTTATTCAAGTATCCTTTTATGCTATTGATGTCTAATACACAACTTGTTCTTGTAGACTCGTGTTGGGCCTCCAAGCGCAGAGTTTTGTAGGATAGTAGCAAATTTCCCTCAAGTGGATGACCTAATGTAACACCCTGGATTTTGCCCATTTTCTTTTTCTTTTGATTTTGGTCTGGTTTTGCTTTTCAGTGGCTTAGTGGTCCTGAAACCTGGAGAGATAACCTTTGATTCCTCTCCCAAGTGGCTTGTCAATCTCAAAACCATCCCAAGACCTTGCCATTTCCATCTTGGACCAATCCCAATATTGTTTTTCTCGGGAATATTCATTTTTCTTATTAAAGGAATAACCCTATCTGCCCTGGGTTGTGAAGCAACCCACACTTCCATCATTCCAAAGATTCCCAAATAATTCCCATAAATTGTTTGGGTCAAATATTCCTCAGATATGTCAAAATCCTTCCTTGCCATGACAAAAAATATTCCACCAATATTCATTTTCTGATTCTGCCCTAGCTGGCAGTTTGTGAAGCAAGTACCCATTATCTTTGCTTGCTTGCTCTCAATTTTTTTGTGCACTCTTTCCCATCCATATCATTGCTACATGCCAAATTTCAACTTCATTTGCCTAGTAAATATTCCTGAGAAATGTTTCAAAGTTTCTGTTAAAACAGAGGCCTTGTGAAGGAAGTGCAAGCTAGGCATATCCAAATGAGTTGAAATTTTGCAAGCATCTTCCTATGCTCAAATAATAGCTCTCCACCAAATTTGAGCATCATTACATTATCTATGTGATCACAGCATCAAATCTTTGTTTCTGGTAATTATTTTGGGTTGTGAAGCAACTATAAATTTATTGCTCCATAATTCATGAATAATTTCCAGAACATGCTTCTACCTATATGTCACCTATCTACTAAATTTGGGCTCATTTGATCTATCCAATAATTCCCTAGAATTTTTCTAAGATTCTGTCCAGTGGGATGTTGTGTGAAGGAAGTACCATTTTGGCCTGTCCAAATGGCATGAAATTTTTATGGCATTCTCATATGACTAAATCATCATCCTATGCCCATTTTCAGCCAAAGGCAACACTTGAGGTGAGTGCCACTTCAAGATTGGTAATTCTGGTCAGTGAGGTCGTTTGAACTGCAAGTGCTAGCTAAACTTCTTCATTTGACCTCAAACTTGGCCACAACACTCATCTTAGTATATGATCACCCTCAGCCAAAGATCAGAGTCAATCACCAGACAAGTCTTCCTCAGCAAGCATCAAACACCTTGTTGTTCCTGATAAGATCTGCTAGCTGTGGTCACCTCAAGCTCCACTATGCCTGTCTCTTTCCTCCTTGATTCTATCCTTCGAATGACTGATCGACCAGACACAAATTGGGCAACCAGAGCACGTGGCACCGCCGCGTCCATGCGGTGACCACCGCCCTGGCAAGCCATGGATGCAAGCTGCGTGTTTGCTAGCTCGAGCCCCTCCTCCGCTCGTCGTTTTCGCGTACCTCGTCATGTCCAACAAATTCCCCTCGCCGTCCTCTTCCTCCCTGGATAAGTCTCCACCTCTCCCGTCCCCTCCTTCACGGTGCCGCCGCCGTGTCCGTGACCTATCTCCTCTGTCGCCATCACATCCAGTCGCCCGCGCCCTCCCAAACTCTCTCGACCTCGCCTGAACCCTCTCCGCCCCTCCGTGATCATCCTGGAAGCCTCTCCCCTCCTCCAGGCGCGCTCCTGAAGCGCCGAGACGCCGGAGCACGTGTCACCGCGGCCGTGCTCGGCCTCCTCCGCCGCTCACCACCGTCCTCCACTACCCCTCCCTAGCCATCTGCCCAAGCCCCGGAGCTCCTCCCTGCCCCGATTGGTCATCATGGCCGCCGGCGAGCCTCGGCTAAATTCCGGTGAGCCACTCCTCCTTCCTTCACTCTTCCACCACCAGAAGAGCCCCCACCCTCCGGCGCTCCTCCCCTTTCCCTCCGCTTCTTGCCGGAGCCCTTGTGTCCGTGTTTCCCACGGCCCGGCCGCCGCCTCTGCTTCCGGCCTCCGTGAGCCGCCGTCGCCCCGTTCCTCTCCAACGCTGCTGCTGCTCCAGTCGGGAGCGGCGCATCGCCCCGCGTCCGCCGGTGCCCTCCTCTTGGCCGGAGACAGCCGGAGCCACCAGGGAACGCTGCCGGCCGGTCGCCCCTCCTCTGCTCTGTTCGATGGAGTAAGAAGGAGAGGGAGGGAAGATAAGGTGGGCCTAGCCCACAGTGGCCCGTCATTTTTTTTAAATAAAAATGGGCTGCTGTGGTGCGGGCCGGCCCAGTAGGCAGCAGTGGTGGCAGCCAAATTCGGCCCGGGTGGCCCAGTCAACACAGTTCCCTTTATTCTTTTCGCTGAAAAAAAACTATTAGGGACCTAGTGGCAATTAATTTATTTGTAGATAGGTCCCTGGCAGAAAAGCATTCACACTTCTTTGTTCGTAACTCCGATCAAGGTGATTCCAAAGCCCATTTCTTCGTCTCGTCGAGCTCTATCTATTGGTGTCATTTTCATAATGTTTTGACACAGTGAAAATGACCATTTTGCCCTTGCCGTAAACAGCCCCTTCGGGAGAGAACTATTTCCAGTGATCCATTCCGCGAGCGTTCCGCACTTCTCCCCGGTGATTTCCTTCATCCCCAGGCATGCCACGACAGCCACTTGCATGATGGATTTGCAGTAGGTATGGTTTCCTACTTGAATAGTTATTTAATGTGTGCATGTTATTCTGTCTGAAACTACTATATATGCTCATGTTCTATGCTCATCCTTATATTCTGTCCATATGCATCTTGCTAGTTATCATGTACCCGTTGGTAGCATTATGCTCATGGTTAACACTGGCAGTAGATCATGCTAAGATGATGACATGTCTGCATGTTTCTTTACCAGTTGTTATGGTTCATCCTGTTATCATGGCTCAGCACATCATCATTCAAATTTAACTGGATGTTAATCGAATTTGAACACCTGTTGGCTGAGTCATAGTGCGCCACCGAATCGAGCTCACCAATGCAACCACACTTGCTGGGATGGGGCAGCCCTAAATCGGTCTATTGTCATGCCTCTCGCCGGTACCTCCAACTAGGGAAGGTTATGAGTGCGTGCTACCCTGGCCCGGTAGGCGGCTATAACCTTGTGAACCCAGTTTTGGTATTGAGCTCAGGTCCCCGTTTGGGATAGTTTTGTTTGGCCACGATGGTGGCAGGTGTTGGAAGGACACAGGGGTCACCCATGACATAGCCCAAAGGGGAGTTTGTCGGAGTGGCTGGGAGAGTGCCATGCAGTAGATTGGGTTTTGTCGGAACGTCGTTGGTCCACCCGAATGGGAGCACGAGGCCATGTGTTCCGTGGTGTGGGTACAGTGTACTAACCTCTACAGAGTGTATGATCTATCGATAGCCGCGTCCTCGGTTATGGGCATAGTTCGTAGTAGGACACACTATGGGTCAACAGTATAATAATCTTGCTTATAACAACCCGGTTCGATGAGAAAGAGTTGGTTGATCTTTATGTGGTCGCGAGAGGATCACTGTGGTATCGAGGATACCAATGTTGGTTGATCGTGATCACGAGAGGATCACCGTGGTTTGGTGTTATGTGGTGGTCTCGGTAAAGACCAAGCTCCTTGTGATCATGTTATCACTACGGTATTGTAATACCAAGTTTGGTTGGTCCCGAAGTTATCATGTGGCACACTCGATGGTAAATTCTTACAGGTGATGGTTACGGGGTAACCTCACGGCAGAGTAAGTTGCAACCTGTTGCATGTAGTATATGCCATGCCATGCTTATATTGTTCTAGCATCATCATGTTTACACCTGCTTAACCTGTAAGTGTCATGTTGTTGCTTGTCTTGACTGCTTTGGTTGCTGTGAGCTTGCGAGTACATTCAAAGTACTCACCTGGTGTGTCATGCCAGTTTGCAGGTCATGCCATGATTGCTTGCTTGTCGAGGATTCCGAGTTTGCGAGCTAGGATACGCGTTCCAGCCAGAGTCCCTGCGGAGTGGAGTTCACCACCGCCGTCTTTGTTCCGCTGCCGAGGTTACTCCGCTTCCTCGGGTTGTTTCGCTGTTAGCATAGAGCTACCCTGGGCAGGCGTAGTGTCGCCGTGTCGATGTATTCCATGTACCCTTGTAACCTTATCCATAGTAATAAAAAGCTGATTTGTTCTATGCCAATAGTGCCGTATTCCAGAAGACTTGTCTCTGGGCTGGAATACAGGGCATTCCGGTTTCCTCTGAGCCGGGGTGCCACACCTAAGGTTTATCAATCCGTGGGAGGCGTAGGATGAATATGGTCTCTCTCAAACAACCCTGCAACCAAATAACAAAAAGTCTCTTGTGTCCCCAACACACCAAATACAATGGCAAATTGTAGAGGTGCACTAGTTCGGCGAAGAGATGGTGATAAAAGTGTAATATGGATGGTAGAAACATATTTTTATAATCTGAATAAATAAAAACAGCAAGGTTGCAAGTGATAAAACAGAGCACAAACGGTATTGCAATGCTTGAAAACAAGGCCTAGGGTCCGTACTTTCGCTAGTGCAATCTCTCAACAATGTTAATATAATTGGATCATATAACCTTCCCTCAACGTGCGATGAAGAATCACTCCAAAGTTCCTATCTAGCGGAGAACATAAGAAGAAAATGTTTGTAGGGTACGAAACCACCTCAAAGCTATTCTTTCTGATCAATCTATCCTAGAGTTCGTACTAAAATAACACCAAGCTATTCTTTCCGATCGATCTAACCAAGAGTTCGTACAAAAATAACACCATATGATACACATCAACCAACTCTAATGTCACCTAGATACTCCAATGTCATCGCGAGTATCCATGAGTTGATTATGCGATATGCATCAAACAATTTCAGATTCATAATACTCAATCCAACACACAGAACCTCAAAGAGTGCCCCAAGATTTCTACCGGAGAAACAAAGACACGAACGTGCATCAACCCCTATGCATAGATGTAACACCCCCAGTGGTTAGCCACAGTAATTCCATTTTGATTATGCCATGGCATCATGATTATCAGTGCCTAAACATCAGTTGCATCATATTGCATTTCAACTCCTAAGTCAACTTCAAATTTAAACTAAAGTGGAAAATAAAAGTTGTTCAAACTGGAAAACTAAAATGTGCCTCATGTTGCAAATATTCCCATAGCATTTATAAAAATGATTGCAACATTAGTTGGAATTGTAATAGGACTCGAGCAACAAGGAACAACAGCAACATAACACTATTTAATCCTTTTTCAATTTAAATAAAATCCAAACAAAAAGATATGGACCCCAAACCAATTTCTAGCAGTGACAGATAATGCACTGTAAATAAGGAGCAAGTCTCATATTTTACAAAAGTCTTTTGGAATAAAAATAAAAGAGAAAACAGAAAGGGAAAAAGAAAAACAAAATAAAAAATAAATAAAAGGAAAGAACCCCCCCCCCCCGACTGGGGCCTAGCCCAGCTGGCCTCAGCCCGCCAGGCCGGCCCAGCCCCCCACCCCGCTATATTCCCCCCCTCTCTCTGGAACCCTAGAGCCCAACCACCCCGGGCCTATGACCCCCCCTCACCTCTCCCCTCTCTGTTCCTTCTCGCCCGTGCGAGCTCGCCGACGCGCCGCCATCGATCGCGCCCACTGCCCTCCCCGAGCCCCGCGAAGGCGCCCAGGAGCTGCGCCTCGACGTCCTCGACCTCCTCGCCAACGCACGCGAGCAGAGGCCTCCCCAGCCATGCCATCGTCCATTTCCCCTCGACTCTGCCCGCGGATCACCGCCGTCGATCCGCCCAACCTCGACCTGTCCGGCTTCCCCGAGTGCAGCATCGAGCTCGCCGTGAGCTCCACTTCCCCTTCCTCCTATCCCTATCGCCCCATTCGTCCTCTAGCCGATGACCTGCAAGCTCCCGCGTCGCCGTCCGCCATTGCCAGGGAGCTCATCGTTGCCGTGCCCTCAAGCTCCGTCTGAGGGTGCGCGCGTGCCCCTGGAGCGCTGTAAGTGCCGCCTAGCCGCCCAGTTCGCTCGACTGCAAGCCACAGCACCACGACCGCGCGAGCCCGTGCTGCCGCTGCCACTCTGCTCGCCGCCGCCACCGTTGCACGCCATCTCCGGCCACCCCGAGGCCACTATCCGACGCGCCTCCTCTCCCTGAACCCGTAGGACCTACCCCCGCTTGCTCTCGTGACCGGAGTCGGCCTGCCGGCGATCGCCGGAGCCGCCGGAGTAGCGCCGGCGCTAGCCGCCATCGTGGCCCATTAGTTAGCACTAATGACCCCCCTAACCCCACTGACGCGTGGGCCACAGGACACTAACTAGTTTAGTTAGTGTTTAAATTAAACACTGCTTAATACACAGTGACACTAACAACCCGGGCCCACCGACACTGTTCACCAGCTGACCAGTCAGCCGTTGACTGCTGACTCAGCAGTCTACGGGACCCACCTGTCATTCTAATGGGCTAGCTGAGTCTGGGTATAAAAAGTATAAACACTGTTTCGGATAATGTTAATTTAAAAATAACTAAATAAATTCCAGAAATTAATAAAAACTTTAGAAAATCATATAAAATAATCCGTAGCTCGGATCAAAATACTTTGTACATGAAAGTTGCTCAGAACGACGAGACGAATCCGAATACGCGGTCCGTTCGTCCGCCACACGTCTCTAACTATCAGAACATGCAACCTTTCCCCTCCGGTCATCTGTCTGACAAATGTCCGAAACCGGGAATACTTTCCCGGATGAATTCCCTCTTCGCCAGTATCACCTGGCCCTGCGTTAGATCACCTCTGTCACTGCGTAATGCCATGTTATACTATGTGTTGCTCATGTTGCTGTATATTTATACTGTTTCCTCCCCCTCTTCTCTCTCGGTAGACCCTGACACCGACGTCGTCCCCGAGACCGACGCAGCTCAGGAGCCCGACGCCACCGTTGACGATCCCTCTCTCTCTTGCCAGAGCAACCAGGCAAGCCCCTCCCTTGATCATCCCGATATCGCCCATTCTAATTTCCCATGCTTGCATTAGAATTGCTGCTACTACTGCTTTACCTATTCTGATGCATAGCCTGTTCATTGTAACCTGCTGTTGATAATTACCTACATATCCTAAACTGTTTAGTCTAGGCTGGGTAGAGACCTATCAGTGACCCCACTTATCCCGACTGCCGCGCTGGATCGTCAGAAGACCCGATCAATGGGATTGAAGACCAGGACCCGACACCGCACATCATCCCCCTTAGTTGTAACGACACTGCAGCGTTACTATCGAGTGCCGAGGGTGAAACCTCTTGTAGCACTTCTGATGTTAACTCTGTAGAGTAGCTATTCGGTCGTGGTCATCGAGGGTGATTCCTCCTTCACCGCTTCCGATAACGACGCTGTCGTACAACACCTCAAGTGTGGACCCAGTGAGGGTGATTCCTCCTAGTTCACCTTGACGGATACATCGAGTGGGAATTCAATGAGGGTGATACCTCGGATTCCCTGATGTTATGGACACACGGATACTTGGACTTTACAATGTTACTTGGAAAGGCGGGTCGACCCTGAGGGGGTACCCGCGTGTGATGTGAAGGCGGGTTGCCAGTGTGGTGCCCGAGTGGTGAATACGAGGCGCGGCCGGGCATTCTTAACCCTTGCCGCAAGTCCTCGAGACGGAGCGACGGGGTCACATCTTTCGTGAGTCTCTGCTCGTTACCGCAAGCCCCTAGTCCTAGCGATTTGGATATTTGATCCGAGCAGGCCTCTGGTCTGATAGCACTAACCATCACGTGGGCATAGTATGGGCGTTCTACATCGTATGCATCAGCCGAAAGCTCTGTCAGACGTCCAGTTCAGCCTCGTGGCCGGGCCGGGCCAGTACCATCCAGGACTGAGGTGGTGCTCGTCCCGACCCTGCACACACCGACCCGGAGTGCACAGGGCGATGGCCCATGACCCCTGAGCGCTTAGGATATAGACCGACGGGGACCTCTCTGCTGAGCTGTAGGTAGGGTTGCGATGTGTCGTTTGGCCGAGGCCGGGCATGACCCAGGAAAGTGTGTCCGGCCGAAGTTAATCGAGCGTGTTGGGTAAGTTGGTGCACCCCTGCAGGGAAGAACACTTCTATCGATAGCCGGTCCTACGGTAAAGGACACTCGGAGTTGTATCCTGATTGATACAATTTAGAACTGGATACCTGTGATGAGACCTGTATATATGGCTCTGGGATTGCTTCTCGCAGGGAGTCGAGAAGGGATCTCAGGACGAGGTTGATGAATGTATGGCTCTGGGATTGCTTCTCGCAGGGAGTCGAGAAGGGATCTCAGGACGAGGTTGATGAATGTATGGCTCTGGGATTGCTTTCTCGCAGGGAGTCGAGAAAGGATCTCTGGGTGAGGTTGATATTATTACTGCTACATTATATGGTATTGTTCTACTCTCTTCTACTGCTGCAAGACCGCTGAAGATGCTAGTCTTCGATAGGACTAGGCCTTCTCTCTATTCTGGCATTTCTGCAGCCCAGTCCACATATACAGCCTCCCCTTGATAATGTTGCATATGTAGTGTAGATCCTTGCTTGCTGAGTACTTCTGAGTACTCACGGTTGCTTTGTTTTCCTTTTTCTCCCCATATCAGTTTGACGTGACCAGAGGACGGAGCCCCCTGAGACAGATGCCCCGACGATCGTTACTACTACTACCCAAAGGATGGATACTACTACGAGTTGACTGACGACCAGGAGTAGGATCGGAGGGTCCCAGGCAGGAGGCCTTCGCCTTTCGATCGTAGTGTTTTATTTTGCCCCGCCGTTCTAAAGGCCTTTCTGTTTCTATTTCATATCTGTACTCAGATATCTGATGCTTCCGCTGACGCTTGTTCGCAAGCTTATGTATTCGAGCCCTCGAGGCCCCTGGCTTGTAATATAAAGCTTGTATGACTTTATTTATGTTTTAGAGTTGTGTTGTGATATCTTCCCGTGAGTCCTTAGGCTTGATCGTGTGCATTTGCGTGTATGATTAGTGCACGATCGGGCCGGGGGCGTCACAAGTTGGTATCAGAGCCGACTGCCTGTAGGAATCCCCTTTCCAACTCCTTGGCCGAAGTTGAGTCTAGAAACCGGAAAACTATTTTCTAACTTGGCTGTGTGGCTTACGGGCCCACGTCGCCAATTGGGAGGTATTAGTATCTTTTATTCCTCATCTTTACTCTGGGACTCTGACCTCTCTTCCTTTCGGGTTAACTAAAGTTTACTAACGCCGACACTTAGGATCTCGTAATTCTCGTCCACCCGGAGAGCTGAATATCTGTGCGATTTCCCTGACATTGATCTGATTAGTCTGATAATCATTTTCCTTTCCATTGTTTTGTTTAAACTTTCTCTCCGAGATCGGTTATACTTCTCCTTGTCTTTTGACAATCATGAGTTCCCTCTGTTTCAGATGGATCGTTTGTTTCCACCACACCCTGCGACACAGCTACCAGCTGTTCGAGCAGGGATACATCCAGAGTACATTCTTTATCCACTGGGGCAGATGTCAATCCGTTAAAATACCCCAGTACTTGCTCCTCCAGATTCCCGTAAAGACTTTGTGATCTATTGTGACGCATCCCGTGAAGGATTAGGCTGTGTCCTAATGCAAGAGCGTAAAGTGATTGCTTATGGCTCCCGTCAGTTGCGCCCACATGAAGAGAATTATCCCGTACATGATCTAGAACTAGCTGCTGTCATCTATGCACTACAGTTATGGCAACATTACCTCCTCGGTAATCGTTGCGAGATCTACACGGATCATAAAAGTTTGAAGTACTTGTTCACTCAGCCATCTCTGAATCTCCGTCAGCAAAGATGGATGGAGACCATTGCGGACTATGATTTGGGTATTTCCTATACCCCTGGCAAGGCTAATGTGATGGCTGATGCCTTAAGCCGCAAGTCCTATTGCGACAACCTCATGGTTAGGCGAGCTCAACCTCGTCTTTTTGAAGAACTGTGCAAGCTGAATCTGCGTATTGTTCCACAGGGTTCTCTTAATAACCTTGTGATACAACCCGATCTTGAGAAAGCTGTTAAGAATGCGCAAGCTAAAGATGCTGAAGTTGATCTGATGAAGAAAGATCTTCACCTTGAAAAGTACAGGGATTTCTCGCTGTCTGAAGATGGAACCTTGTATTTCAGAGACCGCATTGTCGTACCTCGCTTCGAGCTTATGACTGACAAAGTCATGAAGGAGGCACATGATACCCCGCTGTCTATTCATCCGGGTAGCACCAAGATGTATCGTGATCTCCGTCAAAGGTACTGGTGGTCTAGAATGAAGCAAGACATTGCTCGATATGTTGCTGAATGTGATGTGTGTCGACGCGTTAAAGCAGAACATCAGAAGCCTGCTGGAATTCTGCAACCACTTCCTATTCCTTTATGGAAATGGGATAAGGTTCAGATGGATTTCGTTACAGGACTTCCCAGGTCACAGAAGGGTCACGATGCTATTCTTGTCGTCGTCGACCAACTCTCCAAAGTTGCACACTTTCTGCCTGTCAAGGAGACGATCACTGCTAGTCAGTTAGCAGAGTTATATATCTCCAGAATTGTTTCACTCCACGGTATTCCGAAAGAGATCAGTTCAGACCGTGGCAGCATATTCACTGGTCATTTCTGGGAAAGTTTCCAAAAGGCTATGGGAACTCATATTACCTGGAGTTCAGCTTATCATCCTCAATCCCAAGGCCAAGTTGAACGAGTTAATCAAGTGCTTGAAGACATGCTGCGAGCTTGTGTCATATCGTTTGGTAAGAAGTGGGAAGACTCCCTTCCATATGCCGAGTTCTCTTATAACAACAGCTATCAAGCCAGCTTGAAAATGGCCCCCTTCGAAGTTCTATATGGACGTAAGTGTCGAACCCCTCTGAATTGGTCAGAAACTGGGGAACGACCGCTCGTGGGTCCAGATATTATTCAACACGCCGAAGAACAAGTTCGTATTGTCCGGGAAAATCTCAAGGCGGCTCAGGACCGCCAGAAGAGCAACTATGATCGCAAACGATGGGGTCTGACTTATCAACCTGGTGATCAAGCTTATCTACGTGTCACCCCTATGAAGGGCACTCACCGTTTTGGAATCAAGGGCAAGCTAGCTCCGCGCTACATTGGTCCTTTCCGCATTGTTGCAAGACGTGGTCAAGTGGCATATAAATTGGAATTGCCGCCGCAATTCTCTCATATCCACGACGTCTTCCATGTGTCGCAACTTCGAAAATGCTTCAAGGAATCTCCACACTGAGCTGTGGATCACGAGATGCTCGAATTGCATGATGATCTTTCATATAAGGAACATCCGATCCGCATTCTCGATGAAGCTGAACGTCGAACCCGTCAGAAGGTTACCAAGTTCCTCAAAGTACAGAGGACAAATCATACTGAAGATGAAGCCACTTGGGAACGCGAGGATAAACTTCGAGCGGAATACCCCGAACTTTTTCCTTCTACTTCTTAATTCTCGGGACGAGAATTCTTGTTAGTAGAGGAGATTTGTAACACCCCCAGTGGTTAGCCACAGTAATTCCATTTTGATTATGCCATGACATCATGATTATCAGTGCCTAAACATCAGTTGCATCATATTGCATTTCAACTCCTAAGTCAACTTCAAATTTAAACTAAAGTGGAAAATAAAAGTTGTTCAAACTGGAAAACTAAAATGTGCCTCATGTTGCAAATATTCCCATAGCATTTATAAAAATGATTGCAACATTAGTTGGAATTGTAATAGGACTCGAGCAACAAGGAACAACAGCAACATAACACTATTTAATCCTTTTTCAATTTAAATAAAATCCAAACAAAAAGATATGGAAGCCGGTCCATACGGTTAAAGGACACTCGGAGTTGTATCCTGATTGATACAATTTAGAACTGGATACCTGTGATGAGACCTGTAATATGGCTCGGGATTGCTTCTCGCAGGGAGTCGAGAAGGGATCTCAGGACGAGGTTGATGAATGTATGGCTCGGGATTGCTTTCTCGCAGGGAGTCGAGAAGGATCTGGGTGAGGTTGATATTATTACTGTACATTATATTGTATTGTTCTACTCTCTTCATTGGCAAGACCGCTGAAGAGCTAGTCTTCGATAGCATAGGCCTTCTCTCTATTCTGGCATTTCTGCAGCCCAGTCCACATATACAGCCTCCCCTTGAAAATGTTGCATATGTAGTGTTAGATCCTTGCTTGCTGAGTACTCAAGTACTCACGGTGCTTTGTTTTCCTTTTCCCCATATCAGTTTGAGTGACCAGAGGACGGAGCCTGAGACAGTGCCCTGCCGACGATCGCTACTACTACTACCCAGAGGATGGATAATACTACGAGTTGACTGACGACCAGGAGTAGGATCGGAGGGTTCCAGGCGAGAGGCTTCGCCTTTCGATCGTAGTGTTTATTTTGCCCCGCCGTTCTAAAGGCCTCTGTTTCTATTTATATCTGTACTCTCGATATCTGATGCTTCCGCTGACGCTTGTTCGCAAGCTTATGTATTATTGACCTCGAGGCCCCTGGCGTAATATAAAGCTTGTATGACTTTATTTATGTTTTAGAGTTGTGTGTGATATCTTCCCGTGAGTCCTTAGGCTTGATGCTGTGCATTTGCGTGTATGATTAGTGCACGATCGGGCCGGGGCGTCACAAGTTGGTATCAGAGCCGACTGCCTGTAGGAATCCCCTTTCCAACTCCTTGGCCGAAGTTGAGTCTAGAAACCGGGAAAACTATTTTCTAAACTTGGCTGTGTGGCTTACGGGCCCACGTGCCAATTGGGAGGTATTAGGATCTTTTCCTCATCTTTACTCTGGGACTCTGACCTCTCTTCCTTTCGGGTTAACTAAAGGTACTAACGCCGACACTTAGGATCTCGTAATTCTCGTCCCCCCGGAGAGCTGAATATCGTGCGATTTCCCTGACATTGATCTGATTAGTCTGATAATCATTTTCCTTTCAACGCGCCGCCATCGATCCGCGCCCACTGCCCTCCCCGAGCCCCGCGAAGGCGCCCAGGAGCTGCGCCTCGACGTCCTCGACCTCCTCGCCAACGCACGCGAGCAGAGGCCTCCCCAAGCCATCGCCATCGTCCATTTCCCCTCGACTCTGCCCGCGGATCACCGCCGTCGATCCGCCCAACCTCGACCTCGTCCGGCTTCCCCGAGTGCAGCATCGAGCTCGCCGTGAGCTCCACTTCCCCTTCCTCCTATCCCTATCGCCCCATTCGTCCTCTAGCCGATGACCTGCAAGCTCCCGCGTCACCGTCCGCCATTGCCAGGGAGCTCATCGTTGCCGTGCCCTCAAGCTCCGTCTGAGGGTGCGCGCGTGCCCCTGGAGCGCTGTAAGTGCCGCCTAGCCGCCCAGTTCGCTCGACTGCAAGCCACAGCACCACGACCGCGCGAGCCCGTGCTGCCGCTGCCACTCTGCTCGCCGCCGCCACCGTTGCACGCCATCTCCGGCCACCCCGAGGCCACTATCCGACGCGCCTCCTCTCCCTGAACCCGTAGGACCTACCCCCGCTTGCTCTCGTGACCGGAGTCGGCCTGCCGGCGATCGCCGGAGCCGCCGGAGTAGCGCCGGCGCTAGCCGCCGACGTGGCCCATTAGTTAGCACTAATGACCCCCCTAACCCCACTGACGCGTGGGCCACAGGACACTAACTAGTTTAGTTAGTGTTTAAATTAAACACTGCTTAATACACAGTGACACTGACAACCCGGGCCCACCGACACTGTTCACTAGCTGACCAGTCAGCCGTTGACTGCTGACTCAGCAGTCTACGGGACCCACCTGTCATTCTAATGGGCTAGCTGAGTCTGGGTATAAAAAGTATAAACACTGTTTCGGATAATGTTAATTTAAAAATAACTAAATAAATTCCAGAAATTAATAAAAGCTTTAGAAAATCATATAAAATAATCCGTAGCTCGGATCGAAATACTTTGTACATGAAAGTTGCTCAGAACGACGAGACGAATCCGAATACGCGGTCCGTTCATCCGCCACACGTCTCTAACTATCAGAACATGCAACCTTTCCCCTCCGGTCATCTGTCTGACAAATGTCCGAAACCGGGAATACTTTCCCGGATGAATTCCCTCTTCGCCAGTATCACCTGGCCCTGCGTTAGATCACCTCTGTCACTGCGTAATGCCATGTTATACTATGTGTTGCTCATGTTGCTGTATATTTATACTGTTTCCTCCCCCTCTTCTCTCTCGGTAGACCCTGACACCGACGTCGTCCCCGAGACCGACGCAGCTCAGGAGCCCGACGCCACCGTTGACGATCCCTCTCTCTCTTGCCAGAGCAACCAGGCAAGCCCCTCCCTTGATCATCCCGATATCGCCCATTCTAATTTCCCATGCTTGCATTAGAATTGCTGCTACTACTGCTTTACCTATTCTGATGCATAGCCTGTTCATTGTAACCTGCTGTTGATAATTACCTACATATCCTAAACTGTTTAGTCTAGGCTGGGTAGAGACCTATCAGTGACCCCACTTATCCCGACTGCCGCGCTGGATCGTCAGAAGACCCGATCAATGGGATTGAAGACCAGGACCCGACACCGCACATCACCCCCCTTAGTTGTAACGACACTGCAGTGTTACTATCGAGTGCCGAGGGTGAAACCTCTTGTAGCACTTCTGATGTTAACTCTGTAGAGTAGCTATTCGGTCGTGGTCATCGAGGGTGATTCCTCCTTCACCGCTTCCGATAACGACGCTGTCCTACAACACCTCAAGTGTGGACCCAGTGAGGGTGATTCCTCCTAGTTCACCTTGACGGATACATCGAGTGGGAATTCAATGAGGGTGATACCTCGGATTCCCTGATGTTATGGACACATGGATACTTGGACCTTACAATGTTACTTGGAAAGGCGGGTCGACCCTGAGGGGTACCCGCGTGTGATGTGAAGGCGGGTTGCCAGTGTGGTGCCCGAGTGGTGAATACGAGGCGCGGCCGGGCATTCTTAACCCTTGCCGCAAGTCCTCGAGACGGGGCGACGGGGTCACATCTTTCGTGAGTCTCTGCTCGTTACCGCAAGCCCCTAGTCCTAGCGATTTGGATATTTGATCCGAGCAGACCTCTGGTCTGATAGCACTAACCATCACGTGGGCATAGTATGGGCGTTCTGCATCGTATGCATCAGCCGAAAGCTCTGTCAGACGTCCAGTTCAGCAGTGCGGCATGGAGTGATTGGCGCCATTTCGGTGGTGCTTGGATCTGGGCCATGTACGCAACGACCCGGAGGGCGAGGGGCGATGGCCAAGACCCCCTTGCGCTTAGGACGTAGACCGGCGGGGACCTCTCTGCGGAGTTGTAGGTAGGGTTGCGATGTGTCGTTTGGCCGAGGCCGGGCATGACCCTAGAAAGTGTGTCCGGCCGGAGTTAATCGAGCGTGTTGGGTAAGTTGGTGCACCCCTGCAGGGAAGAACACTTCTATCGATAGCCGGTCCTACGGTAAAGGACACTCGGAGTTGTATCCTGATTGATACAATTTAGAACTGGATACCTGTGATGAGACCTGTATATATGGCTCTGGGATTGCTTCTCGCAGGGAGTCGAGAAGGGATCTCAGGACGAGGTTGATGAATGTATGGCTCTGGGATTGCTTTCTCGCAGGGAGTCGAGAAAGGATCTCTGGGTGAGGTTGATATTATTACTGCTACATTATATTGTATTGTTCTACTCTCTTCTATTGCTGCAAGACCGCTGAAGATGCTAGTCTTCGATAGGACTAGGCCTTCTCTCTATTCTGGCATTTCTGCAGCCCAGTCCACATATACAGCCTCCCCTTGAAAATGTTGCATATGTAGTGTAGATCCTTGCTTGCTGAGTACTTCAGAGTACTCACGGTTGCTTTGTTTTCCTTTTCTCCCCATATCAGTTTGACGTGACCAGAGGACGGAGCCCCTGAGACAGCTGCCCT
Source organism: Thinopyrum elongatum (assembly GCA_011799875.1). Lineage (NCBI taxonomy): Eukaryota > Viridiplantae > Streptophyta > Magnoliopsida > Poales > Poaceae > Thinopyrum > Thinopyrum elongatum. The sequence goes on along the minus strand of CM022297.1, from coordinate 411,662,031 downwards.
GCCGACGATCGCTACTACTACTACCCAGAGGATGGATACTACTACGAGTTGACTGACGACCAGGAGTAGGATCGGAGGGTCCCAGGCAGGAGGCCTTCGCCTTTCGATCGTAGTGTTTTATTTTGCCCCGCCGTTCTAAAGGCCTTTCTGTTTCTATTTCATATCTGTACTCAGATATCTGATGCTTCCGCTGACGCTTGTTCGCAAGCTTATGTATTCGAGCCCTCGAGGCCCCTGGCTTGTAATATAAAGCTTGTATGACTTTATTTATGTTTTAGAGTTGTGTTGTGATATCTTCCCGTGAGTCCTTAGGCTTGATCGTGTGCATTTGCGTGTATGATTAGTGCACGATCGGGCCGGGGGCGTCACAATAGATTACCCCAATGTCACCTCGGGAATCCGCGAGTTGAGTGCCAAAATATATATCAAGTGAATCAATATGATACCCCATTGTCACCACAGGTATTCATTGCAAGACATACATAAAGTGCTCTCAAATCCATAAAAGTATTCAATCCGATAAAATGAAATTTCAAAGGGAAAACTCAATTCATCACAACAAGATAGAGAGGGAAAAACATCATATGATCCAACTATATTAACAAAGCCCGCGATACATCAAGATCGTGCCATCTCAAGAACACAAGAGAGAGAGATTAAACACATAGCTACTGGTACAAACCCTCAGCCCTGAGGGTGCACTACTCCCTCCTCATCATGGTGGCCGCCGGGATGATGAAGATGGCCACCGGTGATGATTTCCCCCTCCGACAGGGTGCCGGAACAGGGTCTAGATTGGTTTTTCATGGCTATAGAGGCTTGCGGCGGCGGAGCTTCTGATCTAGGGTTACCCCAAGGGTTTTTGGAATATTTGGGAATTTATAGGGCAAAGAGGCGGTGCGGGAGGCCACCGAGGTGGGCACAACCCACCTGGGTGCGCCTGGGCCCCCAGGCTCGCCCTGGTGGGTTGTGCTCCCCTCTGGTACTTCTTTGGCCCACTGGGTGTCTTCTGGTCCAGAAAAAATCTCCAAAAAGTTTCGCTGCGTTTGGACTCCGTTTGGTACTGATTTTCTACGATGTAAAAAACAATCAAAAAATAGCAATTGGCACTGGGCACTATGTCAATAGGTTAGTCCCAAAAAAAGATATAAAGTTTCTATAAAATGATTGTAAAACATCTAAGAATGATAATATAACAGCATGCATACTTCATAAATTCTGGATACGTTGGAGATGTATCAGCTATCCAGAAATTCTTTATCATTTCGAATCAATAATATGTCATCCACATATAATATCAGAAATGTTACAGAGCTCCCACTCACTTTATTGTAAATACAGGCTTCACCGTAAGTCTGTATAAAACCATATGCTTTGATCACCTTACCAAAGCGTATATTCCAACTCCGAGATGCTTGCACCAGTCCATAGATGGATCGCTGGAGCTTGCTCACTTTGTCAGCACCTTTAGGATCGACAAAACCTTCTGGTTGCATCATATACAACTCTTCTTTAAGATATCCATTAAGGAATGCAGTTTTTGACGTCCATTTGCCAGATTTCATAATCATAAAATGCGACAATTGCTAACATGATTTGGACAGACTTAAGCATCGCTACGAGTGAGAAAGTCTCATCGTAGTCAACCCCTTGAACTTGTCGAAAACCTTTTGCGACAAGTCGAGCTTTGTAGATAGTAACATTATCATCATCGTCAGTCTTCTTCTTGAAGATCCAATTATTCTCTATGGCTTGCCGATCATTGGGAAAATCCACTAAAGTCCACACTTTGTTCTCATACATGGATCCTACCTCAGATTTCATGGCCTCAAGCCATCTGTCAGAATCTGGGCTCATCATAGCTTCTTCATAGTTCGTAGGTTCGCCTTGGTCTACTAACATGACTTCTAGAACAGGATTACCGTACCACTCTGGTGCGGATCGTGCTCTGGTTGACCGACGAAGTTTAGTTGTAACTTGATCTGAAGTTTCATGATCATCATCATTAGCTTCCTCTCTAGTTGGTGTAGGTATCACGGGAACAGTTTCTTGTGATGAGCTACTTTCCAATTCGAGAGAAGGTACAATTACCTCATCAAGTTCTACTTTTCTCCCACTCACTTCTTTTGAGAGAAACTCCTTCTCTAGAAAGGACCCACTCTTAGCAACAAAGATCTTGCCTTTGGATCTGTGGTAGAAGGTGTACCCAATAGTTTCTTTTGGGTATCCTATGAAGACGCACTTCTTCGATTTGGGTTCGAGCTTATCTGGCTGAAGCCTTTTGACATAAGCATCGCATCCCCAAACTTTAAGGAACGATAGCTTAGGTTTCTTGCCAAACCGTAGTTCATACGGTGTCGTCTCAATGGATTTAGACGGTGCCCTATTTAACGTGAATGCGGTTGTCTCTAATGCATAACCACAAAATGATAGTGGTAAATCGGTAAGAGACATCATAGAACGCACCATATCCAATAAAGTACGGTTACGACGTTCGGACGCACCATTACACTGTGGTGTTCCAGGTGGCGTGAGTTGTGAAACAATTCCACATTGTTTTAAATGAAGGCCAAACTCGTAACTCAAATATTCACCTCCACGATCAGATCGTAGAAACTTAATTTTCTTGTTACGATGATTCTCTACTTCACTCTGAAATTCTTTGAACTTTTCACATGTTTCAGACTTGTGTTTCAATAAGTAGATATACCCATATCTACTCAAATCATCTGTAAAGGTTAGAAAATAACGATACCGGCCGCGTGCTTCAACACTCATCGGTCCGCATACATCGGTATGTATTATTTCCAATAAGTCGTTAGCTCGCTCCATTGTTCCGGAGAACGGAGTTTTAGTCATCTTGCCCATGAGGCATGGTTCGCAAGTAACAAATGATTCATAATCAAGTGATTCCAACAGTCCATCTGCATGGAGTTTCTTCATGCGCTTTACACCAATATGACCTAAACGGCAGTGCCACAAGTATGTTGCACTAGCATTATTAACTTTGCATCTTTTGGCATCAATATTATGAATATGTGTATTACTACGATCAAGATTCAATAAACCATTCACATTGGGTGTATGACCATAGAAGGTTTTATTCATGTAAACAGAACAACAATTATTCTCTGACTTAAATGAATAATCGTATTGCAATAAACATGATCCAATCATATTCATGCTCAATGCAAACACCAAATAACATTTATTTAGGTTCAACACTAATCCCGAAGGTAGAAGGAGTGTGAGATGGTGATCGTATTAACCTTGGAATCACTTCCAACACACATCGTCACCTCCCCTTTAAGTAGTCTCTGTTCATTCTGCAACTCCTGTTTCGAGTTACTAATCTTAGCAACTGAACCGGTATCAAATACCCAGGGGCTACTATGAATATTAGTAAAGTACACATCAATAACATGTATATCAAATATACCTTTGTTCACTTTGCCATCCTTCTTATCCGCCAAGTATTTGGGGTAGTTCCGCTTCTAGTGACCATTCCCTTTGCAGTATAAGCACTCAGTTTCGGGCTTAGGTCCAGCTTTGGGCTTCTTCACGGGAGTGGCAACTTGCTTGTCATTCTTCTTGAAGTTCCCTTTCTTTCCCTTGCCCTTTTCTTGAAACTAGTGGTCTTGATAACCATCAACATTTGATGTTCTTTCTTGATTTCTACCTTCGTCGATTTCAGCATCGCGAAGAGCTCGGGAATCGTTTTCGTCATCCCTTGCATATTATAGTTCATCATGAAGTTCTAGTAGCTTGGTGATAGTGACTAGAGAACTCTGTCAATCACTATCTTATCTGGAAAATTAACTCCCACTTGATTCAAGTGATTGTAGTAACCCGACATTCTGAGCACATGCTCACTGGCTGAGCTATTATCCTCCATCTTGTAGGCAAAGTACTTGTCAGAGGTCTCATACCTCTCGACACGGGCATGATTCTGAAATACCAATTTCAGCTCTTGGAACATCTCATATGCTCCATGGCGTTCAAAACATTTTTGAAGTCCCGGTTCTAAGCCGTAAAGCATGGCGCACTAAACTATCAAGTAGTCACCATATCGAGCTTTGCCAAACGTTCATAACGTTTGCATCTGCTCCTGCAATAGGTCTGTCACCTAGCGGTGCATCAAGAACATAATTCTTCTGTGCAGCAATCAGGATAATCCTCAGATCACGGACCCAGTCCGCATCATTGCTACCATCATCTTTCAATTTAGTTTTCACTAGGAACATATCAAAAAATAGTGAAGCTATATCGCGAGCTATTGATCTACAACATAAATTTGCAAATACTATCAGGACTAAGTCCATGATAAATTAAGTTTAATTAATCAAATTACTAATGAACTCCCAATTAAATTAACATCCCTCAAGTTATCTAAGTGATACATGATCCAAATCAACTAAACCATGTCCGATCATCACGTGAGATGGAGTAGTTGATACGTCTCCGACGTATCTATAATTTATGAAGTATTCATGCCATGTTTACAACAATTTTATATGGTTTTGGTATGATTTGATTAGAACTAACCCAGACTGACGCTGTTTTTAGCAGAACTACCGTGGTGTCGTTTTTTGTGCAGAAATAAAAGTTCTCGGAATGGGCTGAAAATTTACGTTGATTTTTTATGCACAAAAAGAGAACCCCGAAGCACAAGAGTTGGACCAGAAGAGTCCCGAGGCGACGACAAGGTAGGGGGTCACGCCCTACCCCCCAAGAGGGTGCTCCTACCTTGTCGCTGCCTCGTGGACCCCCTTGACGTGAGACCGCGCCAAAAATTCCTATAAATACCAAAACCCCCAGAAATAAACCTAGATCGGGAGTTCCGCCGCCGTAAGCCTCTGTAGCCACGAAAAACCAATCTAGGCCCTCTCTGGCACCCTGCCGAAGGGGGCCATCATCACCGAAGGCCATGGAGGAGGATCCCGGAGGGGGCCATCATCGCCATGGAGGCCAAGGACCAGAGGGAGAACATCTCCCCATCTAGGGGGGAGGCCATGGAGGAGGAAGCACAAGGGGGAGACCCTCTCCCCCTCTCTCTCTGTGGCGCCGGAGTGCCATCGGGGGAACCATCACCGCGGTGATTGTCTTCATCAACATCACCATCTTCATCACCATCCTCATCTCTTTTACGCGGTCCACTCTCCCGCACCCCACTGTAATGCCCTACTTGAACAAAAAAAACATGGTGCTTTATGCCACATATTATGATCCAATGATGTGTTGCCATCTTATGATGTTTTGAGTAGATTTCCTTTGTCTTTTGGGTTAATTGATGATCTAGATTGGTTTGAGTTGTATGTTTTATTATGGTGCTGTCCTATGGTGCCTTCTGTGCTGCGCACACATGAAGAATTCCCGCTGTAGGGTGTTGCATTACGTTCATGATTCGCTTATAGTGGGTTGCTGGAGTGACAGAAGCTTAAACCCGAGTAAGGGGGTTGTTGCGTATGGAATAAAGGGGACTTGATGCTTTAATGCTATGGTTGGGTTTTACCTTAATGATCTTTAGTAGTTGCGGATGCTTGCTAGAGTTCCAATCATAAGTGCATATGATCCAAGAAGAGAAAGTATGTTAGCTTATGCCTCTCCCTTATATAAAATTGCAATGACGACTACCGATCTTGTTAACAATTGCCTAGGATGATTCCGCACGCCGACCCATCATTATTCCACACTCGCTATTTATAATATATAGTAATATATTCTAACTTCATGTTAACAACACCTACTTTTATATTTTAGTTCTCCGATATCAAGCAAAGTTATCCTCTTCATACCCACAACGTAGTTTATTTCTCGTTTCTAGATGGAAGCAAACGTTCGGTGTACGTAGAGTCGTATCAGTGGCAGACAGGACTTGAGAGAATATTGATCTTACCTTTAGCTCCTTGTGGGTTCAACACTCCATACTTATCACTTCCACCTTTGGGAATTGCTACGATGATTCCTTGCACTTGGGGATTATCTCATACAATAACGTGTATCACATCATGTCTTGACCATATCACATCACAACATGCCCTGCAAAAACAAGTTAGACGTCCTCTACTTTGTTGTTGCAAGTTTAACGTGGCTTCTATGGGCTTCTAGCAAGAACCGTTCTTGCCTACGGCAAAAACCACAACGGTGAATTATCAAGTTTGCTGTTTTATGTTTGGTATATTGAAGGAAGACAACGTAATGAGTTATGTTTGGTATATTTGTATAGAAGTTATATTGTTATGGATCCTCCAACATGTGGTGCTTGCTTAGGATCTTTTGCTAGCCAAAATTTTGTACTAAGTAGACATACTACTTGTGCATCCAAAACCCTTAAACCCTGTTTCATGCCATGAGTGTCCACCATATCTACCTATGGATTGAATAAGATCCTTCAAGTAAGTTGTCATCGATGCAAAAAGCAATAAAAATTGCTCCTAAATATGATGGTAAAGAAATAAAAGCGACGGACTACATAATAAAGGTTGCTATCACAAAGGGCAATACAACATGACGTTCCTTTGCATTAAGGGTCTGCACATCCAAAATTAAAAAGCGCATGACAACCTCTGCTTCCCTCTGCGAAGGGCCTATCTTTTACTTTCATGTATTTACTTTTATGCAAGAGTCAATAGTATTCCTTCTTATTTCAACCTCACTTATTCTTTAGTCGGCAAGCATCATGTGGTGGGGAAAGATCCAAGCATATATGGCCATTCAAATATATTTGATCATGAATTATTATTGTTGACAATTATCTATATGATAAGTAAGTTGGGAGGCGAAACATTAAGCCCCTATCTTCCTCTGTGTTTGATGGATGCTATTTGTTCTAAAAAATATTCTTTGAGTGTTAGCAATCATGGAAAACTATATGATAGTTGAGTATGTGGAATTTGCTGAATCAAAGCTCTTACATAGACCCTTCCTGAAAATAAGATGAATTGCGATTGTTTGGTGACCAAGAACATGGTTTGTTAGTTTTCAAAAAACTTTATGGTCTATACTTTAACTTGTGAATAGCTTGTTACTTGATCATGAGAAGTTTTATGAGATGAGCTACTGTTTATGATAAAGAATAATGCTAGAAAAGGTGTTTGGAACTATCATTGATCAAATTTATGCACTATGCTAGCATTCACACTTCATAAATTATTTCTTTTATCATTTACCTACTCGAGGACGAGCAGGAATTAAGCTTGGGGATGCTGATACGTCTCCGACGTAACTATAATTTATGAATTATTCATGCCATGTTTACAACAATTTTATATGGTTTTGCTATGATTTGATTAGAACTAACCCAGACTGATGCTGTTTTCAGCAGAACTACCGTGGTGTCGTTTTTTGTGCAGAAATAAAAGTTCTCGGAATGGGCTGAAAATTTACGGTGATTTTTTATGGACCAAAAAAGAACACCGAAGCACAAGAGTTGGACCAGAAGAGTCCCGAGGCGACGACAAGGTAGGGGGGCACGCCCCGGGAGGGTGCTCCTACCTTGTCGCTGCCTCGTGGACCCCCTTGACGTGAGACCGACGCCAAAAATTCCTATAAATACCAAAAACCCCAGAAATAAACCTAGATCGGGAGTTCCGCTGCCGTAAGCCTCTGTAGCCACAAAAAACCAATCTAGGCCCTCTCTGGCACCCTGCCGGAGGGGGCCATCATCACCGGAGGCCATGGAGGAGGATCCCGGAGGGGGCCATCATCGCCATGGAGGCCAAGGACCAGAGGGAGAACATATCCCCATCTAGGGGGGAGGCCATGGAGGAGGAAGCACAAGGGGGAGACCCTCTCCCCCTCTCTCTCGGTGGCGCCGGAGTGCCACTGGGGGAACCATCGCCGCGGTGATTGTCTTCATCAACATTACCATCCTCATCTCTTTTACGCGGTCCACTCTCCCGCACCCCACTGTAATCCCCTACTTGAACGTGGTGCTTTATGCCACATATTATGATCCAATGATGTGTTGCCATCCTATGATGTTTTGAGTAGATTTCCTTTGTCTTTTGGGTTGATTGATGATCTAGATTGGTTTGCGTTGTATGTTTTATTTTGGTGCTGTCCTATGGTGCCTTCCGTGCCGTGCACACGTGAAGGATTCCCACTGTAGGGTGTTGCAATACGTTCATGATTCACTTATAGTGGGTTGCTAGAGTGACAGAAGCATAAACCCGAGTAAGGGGGTTGTTGCGTATGGGATAAAGGGGACTTGATGCTTTAATGCTATGGTTGGGTTTTACCTTAATGATCTTTAGTAGTTGCGGATGCTTGCTAGAGTTCCAATCATAAGTGCAAATGATCCAAGAAGAGAAAGTTTGTTAGCTTATGCCTCTCCCTCATATAAAATTGCAATGACGACTACCGATCTTGTTAACAATTGCCTAGGATGATTCCGCACGCCGACCCATCATTATTCCACACTCGCTATTTATAATATATAGTAATATATTCTAACTTCATGTTAACAGCACCTACTTTTATATTTTAGTTCTCCGATATCATGCAAAGTTATCCTCTTCATACCGACAACGTAGTTTATTTCTCGTTTCTAGATGGAAGCAAACGTTCGGTGTACGTAGAGTCGTATCAGTGGCAGATAGGACTTGAGAGAATATTGATCTTACCTTTAGCTCCTTGTGGGTTGGACACTCCATACTTATCACTTCCACCTTTGGGAATTGCTACGATGATTCCTTGCACTTGGGGATTATCTCATACAATAACGTGTATCACATCATGTCTTGACCATATCACATCACAACATGCCCTGCAAAAACAAGTTAGACGTCCTCTACTTTGTTGTTGCAAGTTTAACGTGGCTTCTATGGGCTTCTAGCAAGAACCGTTCTTGCCTACGGCAAAACCACAACGGTGAATTATCAAGTTTGCTGTTTTAACCTTCTTCAAGGACCGGCCGCAGTCAAATTCGATTCAACTAAAGTAGGAGAAACAGACACCCGCTAGCCACCTTTATGCAAAACTAGTTGCATGTTAGTCGGTGGAACCGGTCTCATGTACGTGGACATGTAAGGTTGGTCCAGGCCGCTTCATCCCACAATAACGCCGAATCAAAATAAGACGTTGGTGGTAAGCAGTATGAACATCACCGCCCACAACTTCTTTGTGTTCTATTCGTGCATTGATACGTCTCCAATGTATCTATAATTTTTGATTGTTCCATGCTATTATATTATCTGTTTTGGATGTTTTATATGCATTAATATGCTATTTTATATTATTTTTGGGACTAACCTATTAACCTAGAGCCCAGTGCCAGTTTCTGTTTTTTCCTTGTTTTTGAGCCTCGCAGAAAAGGAATACCAAACGAAGTCCAACCGGAATAAAACTTCACAATGATTTTTCTTGGACCAGAAGACACCCAGGGGACTTGGAGATCAAGTCAGAAGAGCCACGAGGCGGCGACAAGGGTGGAGGGCGCGCCCTGGGGGGGCGCCCCTGCCTTGTGGGCCCCTCGGTGACCTCCTGACCTAGGTCTTCCTCCTATATATTCACATATATTCCAGAACCACCAGAGGTATCCACGAAAACACTTTTCCACCGCCGCAACCTTCTGTTCCCGTGAGATCCCATCTTGGGGCCTTTTCCGGCATCCCGCCGTAGGGGGAATTGATCACGGATGGTTTCTACATTAACTCCATTGCCCTTCCAATGATGCGTGAGTAGTTTACCTCAGACCTACGGGTCCATAGCTAGTAGCTAGATGGCTTCTTCTCTCTCTTTGATTCTCAATACAACGTTCTCCTTGATGTTCTTGGAGATCTATCCGATGTAATCTTCTATTATGGTGTGTTTGTCGAGATCCGATGAATTGTGGATTTATGATCAGCTTATCTATGAATATTATTTGAATCTTCTCTGAATTCTTTTATGCATGATTTAATATCTTTGTATTTCTCATCGAATTATCGGTTTGGTTTGGCCAACTAGATTGGTTTTTCTTGCAATGGGGGAGGTGCTTAGCTTTGGGTTCAATCTTGCGTGATTTCACCCAGTGACAAAGTAGGGGTAGCGAGACACGTATTGCATTGTTGCCATTGAGGATAAAAAGATGGGGTTTTCATCATATTGCTTGAGTTAATTCCTCTACATCATGTTATCTTACTTAAGGCGTTACTCCGTTCTTTATGAACTTAATACTCTAGATGCATGTTGGATAGCGGTCGATGTGTGGAGTAATAGTAGTAGATGCAGGCAGGAGTCAGTCTACTTGACACGGACGTGATGCCTATATGCATAATCATTGCCTTGGATATCGTCATAACTTTGCGCTTTTCTATCAATTGCTCGACAGTAATTTGTTCACCCATCGTATTATTTGCCTTCATGAGAGAATCCTCTAGTGAAACATATGGCCCCCGGGTCTATTTTCCATCATATTACTTTCCGATCTACTATTTTGCAATCTTTTATTTTCAGATCTATATACCAAAAAACCCAAAAATATTTTATCTTTTATTTATCTATCTCTATCAGATCTCACTTTTGCAATTGGCCGTGAAGGGTTTGACAACCCCTTTATCGCGTTGGGTGCAAGTGTTTGATTGTTTGTGTAGGTGTTGGTGATTTGTGCGTTCTTCTCCTATTGGATTGATACCTTGGTTCTTAACTGAGGGAAATACTTACCTCTACTGTGCTGCATCACCCTTTCCTCTTCAAGGAAAAAACCAACGCAAGCTCAAGAAGTAGCAGGAATTATTTCTGGCGCCGTTGCCGGGGAGATCTACTCCAAGTCAAGACATACCAAGTACCCATCATAAACTCTCATCTCTTGCATTACATTATTCACCATTTGCCTCTCGTTTTCCTCTCTCCCACTTCTAAAACAATTTTCGAAAAGATTTGCCTTTTTATTCGCCCTTCTTCCGTTCATCTTTTTTCGTTTGCCTTTTGTTTGCTCGTGTGTTAGATTGCTTGCTTTCTCACAATGGCTCAAGAGAATACCAAATTGTGTGACTTTTCCAATACTAATAATAATGATTTTATTAGTACTCCGATTGCTCCCGCCACTAGTGCGGAATCTTATGAAATTAATGCCGCTTTGCTGAATCTTGTTATGAAAGATCAATTTTCCGGCCTTCCTAGTGAAGATGTCGCATCCCATCTAAATAATTTCATTGAGTTGTGTGATATGCAAAAGAAGAAAGATGTGGATAATGATATTGTTAAATTGAAGCTATTTCCGTTCTCACTACGAGATCATGCTAAAACTTGGTTTTCATCTTTGCCTAAAAATAGTATTGATTCATGGAACAAGTGTAAAGATGCTTTTATTTCCAAGTATTTTCCTCCCACTAAGATCATCTCCCTTAGGAACGATATTATGAATTTTAAGCAACTTGATCATGAACATGTTTCACAATCTTGGGAGAGGATGAAATTGATGATACGGAATTGCCCTACTCATGGTTTAAATTTGTGGATGATCATACAAATTTTTTATGCCGGATTGAATTTTGCTTCTAGAAATCTTTTAGATTCGGCCGTGGGAGGTACTTTTATGGAAATTACCTTAGGAGAAGCTACTAAACTCCTAGATAATATTATGGTTAATTATTCGCAATGGCATACCGAAAGATCTTCTACTAGTAAAAAAAGTGCATGCGATTGAAGAGATTAATGTTTTGAGTGGAAAGATGGATGAACTTATGAAATAGTTTGCTAGTAGGAGTGCTCCTATTGATCCTAATGATATGCCTTTGTCTACTTTGATTGAGAACAATAATGAATCTATGGATGTGAATTTTGTTGGTAGGAACAATTTTGGTAATAACACGTATAGAGGTCATTTTAATCCTAGGCCGTTTCCTAGTAATTCCTCTAATAATTATGGTAATTCCTACAACAATTCTTATGGAAATTATAATAAGTTGTCCTCTTATTTTGAGAATAGTATTAAAGAATTTATGAGTTCGCAAAAGAATTTCAATGCTTTGATTGAAGAAAAATTGCTTAAGGTTGATGATTTGGCTAGGAACGTGGATAGAATTTCTCTTGAGATTGATTCTTTGAAAATTAGATCTATTCCACCCAAGCATGATATTAATGAGTCTTTAAAAGCTATGAGAATTTCTATTGATGAGTGTAAGGAAAGAACCGCTAAGATTCGTGCTAAGCGAGATTGGTTTGTGAAAGCGTGTTCTTCTAGTTCTTGTGAATATAATGATAAAGATCTTAAAGTGATTGATGTGACTCCTATTGAATCTTTGTTTTCTAAAATAAATCTTGATAAAGATGGGACTGGAGATGAGTCAACTTTATCTAGAAGGCGTCCCAATGATTCGGAGTTTATAGATCTTGATGCAAAAATTGATAAAAGTGGGATTGGAGAGGTCAAAACTTTAAGTAGCAATGAACCCACTCTTTTGGATTTCAAGGACTTTAATTATGATAATTGTTCTTTAATAGATTGTATTTCCTTGTTGCAATCCATGTTGAATTCTCCTCATGCTTATAATCAAAATAAAGCTTTTACTAAACATATTGTTGATGCTTTGATGAAATCTTTTGAAGAAAAGCTTGAATTGGAAGTTTCTATCCCTAGAAAACTTTATGATGAGTGGGAACCTACTATTAGGATTAAAATAAAGGATTATGAGTGCCAGGCTTTATGTGATTTTGGTGCTAGCGTTTCCACAATTCCAAAAACTTTATGTGATGTGTTAGGTTTCCACGATTTGGATGATTGTTCTTTAAATTTGCATCTTGCGGATTCCACTATTAAGAAACCTATGGGAAGGATTAATGATGTTCTTATTGTTGCAAATAGGAATTATGTGCCCGTAGATTTCATTGTTCTTGATATAGATTGCAATCCTACATGTCTTATTATTCTTGGTAGACCTTTTCTTAGAACGATTGGTGCAATTATTGATATGAAAGAAGGAAACATTAGATTTCAATTTCCGTTAAGGAAGGGAATGGAACACTTTCCTAGAAATAAAATTAAGTTGCCATATAAATCTATTATGAGAGCTACTTATGGATTGCATACCAAAGATGACAATACCTAGATCTATGTGTTTTTACGCCTGGCTAAGGGCGTTAAACAATAGCGCTTGTTGGGAGGCAACCCAATTTTATTTTTGTTTCTAATTTTTTGGTTCTGTTTTTCAATAAATTTTTCATCTAGCCTCTGGTTAGATGTGTTTTGGTGTTTTAATTAGTGTTTGTGCCAAGTAAGACCTTTGGAATGGCTTACGGTGATAGTTGATTTGATCTTGCTGTAAAACAAAAACTTTTGTGTACAGTCACAGAATTTTAATAATTCACTGGAGCGTTGAAAAACCCTGAATGTTTTACACGAGGTTGATATACAAATTTCCTCTGTTTTCGTAATTTTTCAGAATTTTTGGAGTTACATAAGTATTAGAACAATTTGGATCTTCGTAGACTGCTCTGTTTTTGACAGATTCTGTTTTCTTTGTGTTGTTTGCTTATTTTGATGAATCTATGGGTAATATCGGGGGGTATGAACCATGGAGAAGTTGGAATACAGTAGATATTACACCAATATAAATAAAGAATGAGTTCACAACAGTACCAAAAGTGGTGATTTTATTTTCTTGTACTAACGGATCTCACGAGTTTTGTGTTGTGAAGTTTTCAAGTTTTGGGTAAATATTTGATGGACTATGGAATAAGGAGTGGCAAGAGCCTTAGCTTGGGGATGCCCAAGGCACCCCAAGATAATATTCAAGGACAACCAAGAGCCTAAGCTTGGGGATGCCCCGGAAGGCATCCCCTCTTTCGTCTTCGTCTATCGGTAAATTTACTTGAGGCTATATTTTTATTCACCACATGATATGTGTTTTGCTTGGAGCGTCTTGTATGATATGAGTCTTTGCTTTTTAGTTTGCCACAATAATCCTTGCTGTACACACCTTTTGAGAGGGACATGCATGAATCGCGATTTATTAGAATACTCTATGTGCTTCACTTATATCTTTTGAGCTAGGCAATTTTGCTCTAGTGCTTCACTTATATCTTTTTAGAGCACGACGGTGGTTTTATTTTATAGAAATTATAAAACTCTCATGCTTCACTTATATTATTTTTTGAGTCTTTCTAAACAGCATGGTAATTTGCTTTGGTTATAACTTTAGTCCTAATATGATAGGCATCCAAGAGGGATATAATAAAAAATTTCATATAAAGTGCATTGAATACTATGTGAAGTTTGATTCCTTATGATTGTTTTGAGATATAAAGATGGTGATATTAGAGTCATGCTACTGAGTAATTGTGGATTGTAGAAATACTTGTGTTAAGGTTTGTGATTCCCGTAGCATGCACGTATGGTGAACCGTTATGTAACGAAGTTGGAGCATGAGGTATTTATTGATTGTCTTCCCTATGAGTGGCGGTCGGGGACGAGCGATGGTCTTTTCCTACCAATCTATCCCCCTAGGAGCATGCGCGTAGTACTTCGTTTCGATGACTAATAGATTTTTGCAATAAGTATGTGAGTTCTTTATGACTAATGTTGAGTCCATGGATTATACGCACTCTCACCCTTCCACCTTTGCTATCCTCTCTAGTACCACGCAACTTTCGCCGGTGCCATACACCTACCTTTTACCTTCCTCAAAACAGCCACCATACCTACCTATTATGACATTTCCATAGCCATTCCGAGATATATTGCCATGCAACTTTCCACCGTTCCGTTTTATTATGACACGTTTCATCATTGTCATATTGCTTTGCATGATCATGTAGTTGACATAGTATTTGTGGCAAAGCCACCGTTCATAATTTTTATACATGTCACTCTTGAGTCCTTGCACATCCCGGTACACCGCCGGAGGCATTCATATAGAGTCATATTTTGTTCTAAGTATCGAGTTGTAATTCTTGAGTTGTAAGTAAATAAAAGTGTGATGATCTTCATTATTAGAGCATTGTCCCATGTGAGGAAAAAATAAAAGAGGCCAACGAAGCCCACAAATAAAATAAAAGAGGCCAAAGAAGCCCACAAAAAAAATAAGAGAAAAGAGAGAAGGGGCAATGTTACTATCCTTTTTCCACACTTGTGCTTCAAAGTAGCACCATGATCTTCATGATAGAGAGTCTCCTATGTTGTCACTTTCATATAATAGTGGGAATTTTTCATTATAGAACTTGGCTTGTATGTTCCAACGATGGGCTTCCTCAAATTGCCCTAGGTCTTCATGGGCAAGCAAGTTGGATGCATATCCACTTAGTTTCTTTTTGAGTTTTCATAAACTTATAGCTCTAGTGCATCCGTTGCATGGCAATCCCTACTCACTCACATTGATATCTATTGATGGGCATCTCCATAGCCCGTTGATACGCCTAGTTGATGTGAGACTATCTCCTTCTTTTTTGTCTTCTCCACAACCATCATATTCTATTCCACCTATAGTGTTATGTCCATGGCTCACGCTCATGTATTACGTGAAAGTTGAAAAGATTTGAGAACATAAAAAATATGAAACAATTGCTTGGCTTGTCATCGAGGTTGTGCATGATTTGAGTACTTTGTGTGACGAAGATGGAGCATAGCCAGACTATATGATTTTGTAGGGATAACTTTCTTTGGCCATGTTATTTTGAGAAGACATGATTGCTTTATTAGTATGCTTGAAGTATTATTGTTTTTATATCAATATTAAACTTTTGCTTTGAATCTTATGGATCTGAACATTCATGCCACAATAAAGAAAATTACATGGATAAGTATGTTATGTAGCATTCCACATAAAAAATTCTGTTTTTATCATTTACCTACTCGAGGACGAGCAGGAATTAAGCTTGGGGATGCTTGATACGTCTTCAACGTATCTATAATTTTTTATTGTTCCATGCTATTATATTATCTATTTTGGATGTTTTATATGCATTAATATGCTATTTTATATTATTTTTGGGACTAACGTATTAACCTAGAGCGCAGTGCCAACTTCTGTTTTTTCCTTGTTTTTGAGCCTAGCAGAAAAGGAATACCAAACGGAGTCAAACGGAATAAAACTTCATGATGATTTTTCTTGGACCAGAAGACACCGAGGGAACTTGGAGTCCAAGTTAGAAGAGCCACGAGGCAGCGACAAGGGTGGAGGGCGCGCCCTAGGGGGGGGCTGCCTTGTGGGCCCCTCGGTGACCTCCTGACCTAGGTATTCCTCCTATATATTCACATATATTCCAGAACCACCAGAGGCATCCACGAAAACACTTTTCCACCGCTGCAACCTTCTGTTCCCGTGAGATCCCATCTTGGGGCCTTTTTCGGCATCCCGCCGGAGGGGGAATCGATCACGGAGGGCTTCTACATCAACTCCATTACCCTTCCGATGATGCGTGAGTAGTTTACCTCAGACCTATGGGTCCATAGCTAGTAGCTAGATGGCTTCTTCTCTCTCTTTGATTCTCAATACAACATTCTCCTTGATGTTCTTGGAGATCTATCCGATGCAATCTTCTTTTGCGGTGTGTTTGTCGAGATTTGATGAATTGTGGATTTATGATCTGCTTATCTATGAATATTATTTGAATATTCTCTAAATTATTTTATGCATGATTTAATATCTTTGTATTTCTCTTCGAATTATCGGTTTGGTTTGGCCAACTAGATTGGTTTTTTTGCAATGGGAGAGGTGCTTAGCTTTGGGTTCAATCTTGCGTGATTTCACCCAGTGACAAACTAGGGGTACCGAGACACGTATTGCATTGTTGCCATCGAGAATAAAAAGATGGGGTTTTCATCATATTGCTTGAGTTAATTTCTCTACATCATGCCATCTTACTTAAGGCGTTATTCCGTTCTTTATGAACTTAATACTCTAGATGCATGCTGGATAGCAGTCGATGTGTGGAGTAATAGTAGTAGATGCAGGCATGAGTCGGTCTACTTGACACGGACGTGATGCCTATATGCATAATCATTGCCTTGGATATCGTCATAACTTTGCGCTTTTCTATCAATTGCTCGACAGTAATTTGTTCACCCACTGTATTATTCGCCTTCATGAGAGAAGCCTCTAGTGAAACCTATGGCCCCCGGGTCTATTTTCCATCATATTACTTTCCGATCTACTATTTTGCAATCTTTTATTTTCAGATCTATATACCAAAAAACCCAAAAATATTTTATCTTTTGTTTATCTATCTCTATCAGATCTCACTTTTGCAATTAACCGTGAAGGGATTGACAACCCCTTTATCGCGTTGGGTGCAACTGTTTGATTGTTTGTGCAGGTGTTGGTGATTTGTGCGTTCTTCTCCTATTGGATTGATACCTTGGTTCTTAACTGAGGGAAATACTTACCTCTACTGTGCTGCATCACCCTTTCCTCTTCAAGGGAAAAACCAGCTCAAGCTCAAGAAGTAGCATGCATATCATCTACGCATAGACCTGGCTCTGATGCCACTGTGGGAAACGTTGCATGAAAACAAAAAATTTCTACGCACACGCAATGATCTATCCATGGAGATGCATAGCAATGAGGGGGAGAGTGTGTCTACGTACCCTCGTAGACCATAAGCGGAAGCGTTTCACTACGCGGTTGATCTAGTCGAACTTTCTTCGTGCTCCAACCGATCTAGTACCGAACGCACGGCACCTCCGCGTTCTGCACACGTTTAGCTCGGTGACGTCCTCCGCCTTCTTGATCCAGCAAGACGGCGAGGTAGTGGATGAGTTCCGGCAGCACGACGGCGTGGTGACGGTGATGGTGATGTGATCTCCGCAGGGCTTCGCCTAAGCACTACGAAAATATGATAGAGGGAGTAAACGGTGGACGGGGGCGCCGCACACGGCTAAGACAATGTTGTGTCTTTGCTAGGCGCCCCCCTCCCACATATATATAGGTGGGAGGGAGGGAGGAGCAGCCAAAGGAGGTGCCCAAGTAGGAGGAATCCTACTTGGAGTCCCTCCCAAGCCGCGCCCCCTGCCTTATATAGGTGCGGGGGAAAGGCAGGGGAGGGTGGCGCCCCCCTTTCCTTTCTCCCATGAGAGGGAAAGGCAGGAGGGGCTAGCCCTCCCTCCTTTCCTTCCCTTAGGGCCTGTTGTCCAAAGAAGGGGCGCACCAGGGGCTGGTCTGTCCCCCCTTTGGCCCATTAGGCCCATACACTTACCAAGGGTGTCTAGAACCCCTTCCAGTGACCCGATGACTACCCGGTGCACTCCGAAACTCTTCCGGTGTCCGAATACCATCGTCCTATATATCAATCTTTGCCTCTCGACCATTTTGAGACTCCTCGTCATGTCCGTGATCTCATCCGGGACTCCGAACAACATTCGGTCACCAAATCATATAACTCATATAACACTATATCGTCAACGAACGTTAAGCGTGCGGACCCTACGGGTTCGAGAACTATGTAGACATGACCGAGACACCTCTCCGGTCAATAACCAATAGCGGAACCTGGATGCCCATATTGGCTCCTACATATTCTATGAAGATCTTTATCGGTCGAACCGTTATGACAACATACGTAATTCCCTTTGTCCATCGGTATGTTACTTGCCCGAGATTCGATCGTCGGTATCTTCATACCTAGTTCAATCTCGTTACCGGCAAGTCTCTTTACTCGTTCCATAATACATCACCTCGTGACCAACTCCTTAGTCATTTGCTTGCAAGCTTATGATGTGTATTACCGAGAGGGCCCAGAGATACCTCTCCGATACTCGGAGTGACAAATCCTAATCTCGATCTATGCCAACCCAACAAACACCTTCGGAGATACCTATAGAGCATCTTTATGATCACCCAGTTACGTTGTGACGTTTGATAGCACACAAGGTATTCCTCCGATATCCGGGAGTTGCATAATCTCATAGTCGAAGAAATATGTATTAGACATGAAGAAAGCAATAGCAATAAACTAAACGATCATTATGCTAAGCTAACGGATGTGTCTTGTCCATCACATCATTCTCCTAATGATGTGATCCCGTTATCAAATGACAACACATGTCTATGGCTAGGAAACCTTAACCATCTTTGATCAATGAGCTAGTCTAGCAGAGGCTTACTAGGGACATGGTATTTGTTTATGTATTCACACATGTATTTAAGTTTCCTATCAATACAATTCTAGCATGAATAATAAACCTTTATCATGAAATAAGGAAATATAAAAATAACAACTTTATTATTGCCGCACCCATCTATGCCACGGCGCTGCCCTCCCTCTCCCTCGTAGCCATCTTCTTCTCCGTAGTGCTTAGCGAAGCTCTGCCGAGATTTCTCCACCACCACCGCCATCACGCAGTCGTGCTGCCGGAGGACTCGAGCTACTACTTCAACATCGCTCGCTGGATCGAGGAGGTGAAGGCGTCATCAAGCCGTACGTGTGTTGAACGCGGAGGTGCCCTCCGTTCGGCGCTAGATCGGAGTTCGCGGGACGGATCTTGATTGGATCGCAAAGACGTTCGACTACATCAACCGCGTTTCTTAACGCTTCCACTTAGCGATTACAAGGGTATGTAGATGCAATCTCTCCTCTCGTAGATGGTCATCTCCTAGATTGATCTTGGTGAGCGTAGGAAAATTTTCGTTTCCCATGCAACGTTCCCCAACACGCAATGCATACAACGTAACCTGGTCAACTCATCATCAAATTCCCACCAGCTCGTGACCGAGGGCAGCGATGACGGGGATGATCGTGACTCGTGAGCGAAGGCGGCGGTGGCAGTTGGTGAGCGGCAACAACTTCTCTCCACCCCCTTCCAAGTAGCGGCGTTGGCCACGCCTCCAACTCCAGCAAGACAGCGCCGAAGTCAACCATGCCACCGGCGCCGGCAAGTCAGCCACCGTTGCTTCTCTGTTTAATTGGAGTGTTCTCTTTCCTTACATATTAGGAGTGTACATGCCCTGAACTTAGCTCTCATGTGCTTCTATGTTTAATTTGTGTTCCCTTTCCTTGCAAATTATGCAAAAGCCTTAAATTTTATGATATAGTTGACATTTTTTATGCCGCTATTTTGAAATGTAGCACGTTATTAGCACGCTATGACTTGTATAGCATTTGGAGAATGGCGACGCTAAATCTTGCAGTACGCTATTTTTTTCATTGGTTGTGAGGCTCGTCGTCCGGCTTGAATAGTCGGGTTTGGCACCTAGGGCCGCGCATCAGAGCACCGACATGAATGCGGACTGGTGAGCTCCCGTACGATCAATGGGTTTCTGCGTGTTTTCGCGTGGGTCCTACCCGTCAATCCGATTTGGTGGACGCGTCTGAGCGCTTCCGGTTCTACCCATATCCATCCCAGGTATGGGCTGTGGATAAGGGGTGCCGGACAACCCAAAAGTATAGAGCCATTTTTAGGGGTTCGGTTGGGTCGCATTTTTATGACCGGTCACTGACCGGGCCTTCCATCCGGACGTATAGGAGGAATATGAAGGGTCCGGTTGTAGATGCTCTCAACCCCTAATTTCCGTATTTTGCCCAGCAGCAATGCTGTAAACATGTAAAACCTTCTTAATTAATTAGATTGAGCAAAACTTTTATCTGCGTTTAGAAAAAACTCGGACAACAGCGCCGTTGTTTTTAGACTCATTCTTCCATTTCCGTACTTCATTTCTTATTCTTATTATACATAAACGAAATGGGCACTAGCGCATTCGTAAGAGATGACGCACTTATGCAGAGCGCTTATTTTGAACTTGTCAATTGCTCATTCGTAGGAGTAGAAAATTTGGTGAGTTGTGCATGTTATCTACTGGCTTGCTTTGGAGTGCATGTCAATCGAAGCAACACATCAGAAGGAACCTTGGGACCGAGAACACATGGGCTGAAAAATTGTCTTGCATCAGTCGATTCTGCTCCACGCCTTCATCTTCATCCTCTTCCTGTTGCCCGCCCAGCTCACCGTCTTCATCCTCCCGCTCGCTGGCCGTCGAACTCGCCCACAGTCGCCATCCACGCCGCCCATGCCGGTGTGGCTCCCGCGCTGCCGCATTTACCGGTCGACCATCGCTCTTGACCATCCATCCATCCATCGCTCCTGATCACCCGCACCTGTCGCCTCTCAGACTTCTGCGGACTGCGGGCGACGCCGTGGCGTCCCCATCCCAGTCTCGGTGATGCGCCCCCTCATCTTCTTCCGAAGGAATAGAGTAGCGTGTTTGTCATTCTCAGGCAACTTGCGCATAGAAATGTGGGGAGCTTTCATCAGCCTTGGATATATGAGCACATGCATGCAGGTTTTACCTAATCCATCACGAGCCTTCCGTTGCTCCTTGCTCATCATGCACACAGCAATGCCAACTGGGGCGTACTATACATACACTTTTTTTTTATGAAAGAGGGGTTTTCCCTCCGATTTCATTAAAAAAAACAAACTAGAAGCGACCAACATTCCCGTCCAAACTAGTCGGGTTGGAAACATACTACAAGGTTCAAACACAAAAGACATACATCACTACATAAGTTTTTCCACAGCAAACAAGAAATTACAAAGCTAAATCGAGGGGGGGGGGGACTCCTGGGGAACAGAGTTGAAATCAACATCCGAGCCGCCGCACTCCAAGCCTCCATCCTTGCGATGCCTTGTAGATCTCACTTGCCACCCGCTTAGTTTTGCTCCCAGCAGTAGTAGTTTTTGCTCCGGCTTTTTTCTCTGCAAAACCGATCAATCAGCAATCCAGTTGCACATGATTCTGATAAAGATCATTGGATCATAGAATTTTTTTATCTAAAGATAATATCATTTCTACATTTCCAGAGAGCCCAGAATATTGCAGAGATCCCAACTAGCACTAGGTTTTTCTCAGGTTTTCTGAAGGTTTTTATCCAAATATTCAAGCAGTCACTTGAACTTTTTGGAGTTGTTCTAAGATCAAAAGCACATTTGACTAGACTCCAGACCAGTCTAGCCAGAGAGCATTCAAAGAATAGGTGGTCAATGTTTTCATCTTGTCCACAATACACACATTCTTTCCCTCCCCTCCACCCTTTTTTAATCAAGTTGTCCTTGGTCAAGATGCTCCTTCGAGCAAATAACCAAAAAAACATTTTTATCTTGGCTGGCACTTTTATTTTCCATAGGAATTTATGTGGAAAGCCAACTTCATTATTGATTAGAAAAGAGTATAAAGATTTCACAGAAAACTTTCTATCCTTAGTGAGCATCCAGAGTGGTTGATCTTTTCCACCATACATCCTCACTTCCTCACATCTGGCTCACAAGCTCCCCCATAGCTCTGTTGTTTCTCCAGTCAAAGTACGTCTACAAGTAAACCCCTGCCATCCGCAACCGAAATGTTATGATCAAAGCTAATATTGTAAAGTCTGGGATATAGGTCTTTTAATGGTTTAGACCCTACCCACCAATCTTCCCAAAACCTAGTCTCATTTCCCTCCCCCAATCTCTTCTTGATATGCTGGAAGTATATTATTTTAACCCCCATCAAACTGCACCAAAACTGGGAGTCTCCAGGTTTCTTTTCTACCCCAGATAAGCATTTAGTCTGGACATATTTGTTAATCAGGATATCCACCCAAGTTCCAGTTTCAGTTTCCATTTTCCACAGCCATTTTGCTAGCAAGGCTTTATTCATAATGTCTAAATTGATAATCCCTAACCCCCCTTGTTCTTTTGGTAAGCAACAGGTTTTCCAGTTGACTAAATGATATTTCTTCTTGTTTTCATTTTCTTGCCATATAAGCCTAGCTCTAAAGAAGTCAGCCTTCTTCGTGGCCCCAACTGGCAATGGGTAGAAGAACATCATAAAGAAGGGGATATTGGTTAGGCAGGCCTGTACAAGGGTCACCCTCCCAGCCATATTCAATAACCTGCCTTGCCAACATGCACACCTTTTTTCAATTTTTTCAGTAACCCCTTTCCAAAATTTATTCCCCGGTCTGACATCCGCCACCGGTAATCCTGGGTATATATTTGAGGGGTATTTTTCCCACCTCACAGGTATACTATACATACACTACCTC
The DNA here is from genome assembly GCA_011799875.1 of Thinopyrum elongatum. Classification (NCBI taxonomy): domain Eukaryota; kingdom Viridiplantae; phylum Streptophyta; class Magnoliopsida; order Poales; family Poaceae; genus Thinopyrum; species Thinopyrum elongatum. The sequence goes on along the minus strand of CM022297.1, from coordinate 411,639,093 downwards.
TATGATTAACACGGAACCGACATTCGCAGCAGTGTAGCACGAAACTGATATCCGATGCTACAAAAATATATGAGCCCAATTGCACTAAACAAATGGCGCCTCATCATTTCCAGATCAAGAGGTGCAGGTATCAGCACTGGCATCGGCCGGCGCAGCGCACAGCCTTGGAACGCAAACCGGCGACCATGTCCACCTCAATTCCAAGTGTCTGTAACCACCACCCAATCAATAAACCCTACTTGATAATCCACGACTGTTTCCCGAAAAGCACATGAGCACAGCCGAAATTGACCAGGCAAGAAATAGCGACCCAAATGACCATTGCTACTTTTGCATTCTCTACTAGTACTACTGCTAGATCTCTCATCCGGTTGGAAATGAAAAATAATACTCCCTTCGTCCAAAAATATTTGTCGAAGAAATGAATAAAAATAGATGTATCTATAACAAAAATACGTCTAGATACATTCATTTCTCCGATAAGTATTTCCGGACAGAGAGAGTACTATAGTGCAGCTTCGACTCGTTCACCACCCGCTGTTGCAGCAAGTTGGGAGCGGGTTGCCGGCGCCAAGAACTGCGAGTTGACAATGGCGCTGTGATTTCCTAATAAACAAGGGTGGAGGTGTTGCCTGGCTGCTGGCCGCCCGTCGTGGTGGGCACGTAGGTTCCGACGCATGCGATCCGTTGGTTCTCCAGAGCGTTCTGACTGCTCAAGGGCGAGGACAATCGGTGGCTTGCTGTGCAAGAACTAGACCGGTGATTATTTTACTACTGGCACCTGGCACGGTCTGAGTCAGCATCTCCACCCGCCCTCCAGCAGGCCCTCAAAGACAACTATTTAATCGTCGGCAAAAAAAAAACACCCAGTCACACCTCAGGAGCCTAAATTTTATCGGTTTGGGTCGAAATTGGCGTCAGCAGACCCAGGCCAAATCCAGCGTGCTGGGGCGACCGGGGGCGCCGTGGGAAAGGAAAATGGCGTCAAAACTACGCGCGCCAGATTCCCACCCTGTGGGCCCGCCGAGTCAGCGACTAGGCCACGTCATCCTCATCGCCTTGCCTCGGCTCCCACGTGAATCAATGCTGCCGCCTGTCAGCCTTCCATTGATGCTGAAGGGCGCCGCTGTGATGGCGAGCCGCCGCGCGTCCCGCCCTTTCCCGCCACGCGTCACACTGCTCCCGCCCTCTCGCCGCTATAAAAATTGCCTTCACCGCTCGCCGCACACTCGCCAAGGCATCTCTCTCTCTCTCTCGCCTGCACCGCTCCAGAGCCGACCACCTTTCTCGCCCTCTCTCCTTCGCCTTTCTCTCAAGCACTCGCCATGGCGGGGAGGTTCCCCGGCGACGGTGCGGCGGCCAACGGCTTCGGGCGCCGCTGGCTGCACGAGTGGGAGGCGCGCCTGTTGCAGCAGGCGAACTACCCGACGCCACCCGACATGCGCGTGCCGGGCGCATGGCGGCTGAGCGCAGGCGGCCTCCCCGTGCCTTCGGTGCCCTCCGACGCGGAGCGCCCTCCCAAGATCGCGTCTGGGCCAACATGCCGGAGCAAGCACGCCAAGAGCCACGGTTCGCCGTGGACAACCACGCGCTCTGGACCGCCTACTTTGGGAGGCGCCGCGCCGAGCAGCTGGCAACCACCAACGGCGCCCCGGCGCCCGGGGGCCGCCACAACTTCGAGGGACGTCGTCAATGGTGGGGCGCGCCCGGGCGGACTCTCTCCGCCGTGCTTGCACACATCAAGGACGGCAATGAGCCGCCGTTGGAGTACCCGGCGCCCTCCTTCTCTCGCCGCCGCGGAAGCTCCTGGATGCCGAGGCGCATGGACACGCCGTCCTGTCGTCCTCGGGCTCCCGCTCCTCCAGGTCGGCGCCGACGGCACTCCTCCCCGTCAAGCCCGAGCCGCAGGAGATGCCGCTCCGTCGGCGCACCCGCGACGACAACCTCGTCATCAACGAGGGCGGGCGCGTCCCTTCCCCTCCTCTCGGCCACTCCCGCCTAGTCAAGCCGAAGAAGGAGCCGGCGACGCTCCTCCCCGTGAAGAAGGAGCAAGAGGCCATGGCCGCCGACCTCGAGAGCGGCCTCTTATGGTCGCGGCAGGACTACGTGGCGCAGGAGATGGAGCGCCAGCGACGCGCTCTGGAAGAAATAGCCGTGCGGCGCCGTGGCTGCGACGAGGGCGTCGTCGTCGTGCTATCCGACAGCGACGACGAAGTCACTACGCCGAGCCAGCCGGTCCACAGTGGTGACCCAGAGCAAGGCTGCAGCAAGGTTGCCCCGAAGGACGGGCCGCCGAGCGACGGCAACGACGACTACACCGTCTTCTACAACCTCCTCGGCATGAACGACTAGGCGTAGTTTTTTTTATGTTTTAATCTATGTACATTCGCCTAAATATCAATAAAATCGCCTATATTTCATCCAAATCAACCAAATTTCGTCGACTTTGGGTTTTTGTAAATTTTTTTGGCCCATGCCGGTGCGGTCTCCGCTTCCCGCATCTAAATTATCGCCGGCAAGCCCCCAAGAGACGCTATTTTTTGCCTAAAATCGCCCTTGGGGGGCCGAACAACTGGAGATGCCCTAACCTTGCGGTTGGGCGGGTTCGGATTATGATACATGAAGTGCGTGTTGGTGTTTTTGACAGTGTACTGTACCATTGGTTTCCACATTTGTATGTTGATCGCCTTCGCCTCTTCTGAGTTAAAACCAGCAGTAACACAATTTTGTGAGAGAACAATGCAGTATCTCATCAGGACAGTCGGGCAGGGTGTAACGCTCGGGTACATATATATTTTTTTGGTTGCGAATGGCGTGCATTTTATTATATCCCCCTTTTCTTCGAACAACTATAGTGCAGACGGTGCCGGCACGATGAAATAAACTAAATACAGATACAAATACACCGATACCAAGCGGAGCCTAAAGGACACCGAACACGTCACACGGACGCAGGAGACAACCATCAAACATTAGATACATACATTTTCACAACAACTCCAACCAATCGAAAGAAATTCGTTCAAATAAATCCGAATTTCACATAAACACGGCCTGATTTCATATAAACACACCGATTTAATATAAACACGATGGATTTCATTACAAATACATCAAAGCGGTTCTAGACGGGCTCTGAAGTATAATTAATATCTAATCTAAATGATCGCCGGCGTCCGGTCGCCGTCTCTGTCCATCAGCCCCAAGAACTGAAGCTTCACCGTCTCCAATTCTGCCTTGACGCTCTCCAGCTCCGCCTCCGTGACCTCCGCCTCCGGAGCCCCGGGAACTGAAACTGTCTGCCTCAACGTCGCGCCCAAGCAACTAATCGATCGAAGATGCTGAGCCCATTAAGCTTGACGTCGATGGGAGGGGAGGAGCGGTAGCGTTCGTGGGACACGAGCGGCGGCGACCTACTGTGCACTACTCTTCCTCGCTGTCGGCGACGCCCGCGGACGTGCCGGCCTCTTTGTGGTCGTGTCGCCGGGGTGCGACCTCCTCGTCTGCGGCGTCGCCGAACAACACTTCGCCCGCGTCGTTCGTGTTGGGAAACGTTGCATGTAAAACAAAAAAAAATTACGCATACGCAAGATCTATCCATGGAGATTCATAGCAACGAGAGGGGAGAGTGTGTCTACATACCCTCGTAGACCGTAAGCGGAAGCGTTTAGTAACACGGTTGATGTAGTCGAATTTCTTCGCGATCCAACCGATCGAGTACCGAACGTACGACACCTCCACGTTCAGCACACGTTCAGCTCAGTGACGTCCTCGCTTTCTTGATCCAGCAAGATGGGCGAAGTAGTAGATGAGTTCCGGCAGCACGACGGTGTGGTGACGGTGGTGGTGATGCTATCTCCGCAGGGTTTTGCCTAAGCACTCCGAAAATATGACCGAGGGACGAAACTGTGGAGAGGGGCGCCGCACACGGTTAAGAGATTGTCGTGGGCTATGTGTGGCACCCCCTCCCACATATATATAGGTGGGGGGAGAGAGGAGGCAGCCAGGAGGCGCCCCAAGTGGGGCTAAATCCCACTTGGGCTCATGCCCCAAGCCGCGCCCCCCTTCCTTGTTTATGCGCGGGAGGAAGGCAGGGGGAGGTGCCCCCCCCCCCCCTTTCCTTCCTCTCATGAGGAGGGAAAGGCAGGAGGGGCTAACCCTCCCTCTTTCCTTCCCCTAGGGCCGGCGGCCTGGGAGAGGGGCGCGCCAGCCCCTTGTGGGCTGGTGTGTTCCCCCCTTATGCCCATTGAGCCCATATAGCCTTTCGGGGCTTCCCGGAACCCCTTCCGGCGATCCGATGACTACCTGTACCTTTCGAAACTCTTTCGGCGTCCAAATAGTACCATCCTATATATCAATCTTTACCTCTGGACCATTCCGGAGCTCCTCGTCATGTCCATGATCTCATCCGGGACTCCGAACAACAATCGGTCACCAAATCATATAACTCATATAACACTATATCATCAACGAACGTTAAGCGTGCGGACCCTACGGGTTCGAGAACTATGTAGACATGACCGAGACACCTCTCTGGTCAATAACCTATAGCGGAACCTAGATGCCCATACTGGTTCCTACATATTTACAAAGATCTTTATCGATCGAACCTTATGACAACATACGTAATTCTCTTTGTCTGTCGGTATGTTACTTGCCCGAGATTCGATCGTCGGTATCTTCATACCTAGTTCAATCTCGTTACCGGCAAGTCTCTTTACTCGTTCCGTAATACATCATCTCGTAACTAACTCCTTAGTCACTTTGCTTGCAAGCTTCTTGTGATGTGTATTACCGAGAGGGCCCAGAGATACCTCTCCGATACACGGAGTGACAAATCCTAATCTCGATCCATGCCAACTCAACAGACACCTTCGGAGATACCTGTAGAGCATCTCTATGATCACCCAGTTACGTTGTGATGTTTGATAGCACACAAGGCATTCCTCCGGTATCTGGGAGTTGCATGATCTCATAGTCGAAGGAATATGTATTTGACATTAAGAAAGCAATAGCAATAAACTGAACGATCATATGCTAAGCTAACGGATGGGTCTTGTCCATTACATCATTCTCCCAATGATGTGATCCCGTTATCAAGTGACAACACATGTCTATGGTTAGGAAACCTTAACCATCTTTGATCAACGAGCTAGCTAGTCTAGTAGAGGCTTACTAGGGACACGGTATTTGTTTATGTATTCACACATGTATTTAAGTTTCCGATCAACACAATTCTAGCATGAATAATAAACGGTTATCATGAATAAGGAAATATAAAATAACAACTTTATTGTTGCCTCTTGGGCATATTTCCTTCAGTCTCCCACTTGCACTAGTGTCACTAATCTAGATTACATTGCAATGACTCTAACACCCATGGAGTCTTGGTGCTGATCATGTTTTGCTCGCGGAAGAGGCTTAGTCAACGGGTTTGCTACATTCAGATCCGTATGTATTTTGCAAATCTCTATGTCTCCATCCTTGACCTTTTCACGAATGGAGTTGAAGCGTCTCTTGATGTGTTTGGTTCTCTTGTGAAACCTGGATTCCTTCGCTAAGGCAATTGCTCCAGTGTTGTCACAAAAGGTTTTCATTGGACCCGATGCACTGGGTATTACACCCAGATCGGATATGAACTCCTTCATCCAGACTCCTTCATGTGCTGCTTCCGAAGCAGCTATGAACTCCGCTTCACACGTAGATCCCGCCACGACGCTCTGCTTGGAACTGCACCAACTAACAGCTCCACCATTCAATATAAATACGTATCCGGTTTGTGACTTAGAGTCATCTGGATCTGTGTCGAAGCTAGCATCGACGTAACCATTTACGACGAGCTCTTCGTCACCTCCATAAACGAGAAACATATCCTTGGTCCTTTTCAGGTACTTTAGGATGTTCTTGACCGCTGTCCGGTGATCCACTCCTGGATTACTTTGGTACCTCCCTGCCAAACTTATGGCAAGGCACACATCAGATCTGGTACACAGCATAGCATACATGACAGAACCTATGGCTAAGGCATCACTACTAGGGAAATGCTTATAGGTAGGACATCAGTAGTAGCGCTGAAAAATAGCAAGCGCTGCTGCTAATTAGCAGTAGCGCTGTTCTAGGGCAGCGCTACTAGTAACTCTTTAGCAGTAGCGCTGGAAAATAAAAAAGCGCTAATACTAAGTGGGACCAGACGAGGCCACCGACGCTACCTGTAGTAGCAGCGCTGTCTAGAATACAGCGCTACTACTAAGATTTTAGAAGTAGGGCGTTATTTGACAGCAGCGCTATTGATAATGGGCCCCACTTAATAGTAGCGCTTTTCCTGGAAAGTGCTACTACTAAGTACCATAGCAGCAGCGCTTTCTGTGAAACAACGCTACTGCTAGTTGCGGCTGGTGCCACCTTTTCACCCCCCTCTCCCCCTCCTCCCCCCCTTTGCCCTCTCTCCCCCTTCTTTCCCCTCTCCCCTCTCCACCATTGTTGCCCTTCTTCTCTCTTCCTCCTACCTCTCTTCTCTCCCCATTAATGCCACCCTCCACCATAACTCCCTCTCCGTTAGTTAGCTAGAGTCATCTCTCCTCCCCAACAACTAGATCTAGCTAGCTATTTAGCCATCCACACTTTCGATCCCTATAGGTAGCGAAAGGCCTCATCTAACTGTGCTCGGTCTCGATCTCTCGGGAGATAGGTAAGTAAAAAGTTGTGCATTTCAAGAATGGGGAATATGTGTGTTTGGGATATGGAGAGATTTGTGCGAGTGACATGCCCCCGAGTTGCTTATTTTTGCCGAAATGTCGATTTATTTCCGTTTCGGTGAATTTCGAGCAAACTCGATATGTCCTATTTTTAGGCAAGGTCATGCCAAATTTTTATATGACTTTGATGCATGCATGCATTTTGTTTATAACCCTTTTGCCTGTTATACCGTGCAGTTGGTCATGAAGGTGAGTGGATGGAAGGTGGAGCGATACATGCAATCCGCGGTGATGGACATGTATGCAAATAATCGGACTAGGATTAGATGTCCATGTACAAGATGCAAAGAAGGAGTCCTTTTGGACCCTTTTGATCGTGGCAGTTTGAAGGCGCACCTGCTGATGAATGGTTTCATGGATGTCTATACTCGGTGGATAAGTGAAGATGATGATGATGAGGACGTCCACATGGCAGGGAATAACGACATGGGGCTAGACGAAGAGATGACCGATCGACACGAAGACGATGGCGCCGGACATGGCGGCAGGGAAGAGTCCAGAAATGACGGCGGCGGAGAAGATTTCGGACACGGCGAAGAAGAGTCCGGACATGGCGGAGAAGAGGCGGCGGTGACGCCGCAGTCTTCGACGCTACTAAGTGTAGTCGTGCAGGACCCTCATGTTCGAGACCTCCTTCGCAAGAGTACGACTAGCGAGAGAGCTTCTTCTAGAGAGGAGGCCAAGCTGGCGCAACTTGAAGTAGACTCAAAGACTCCATTGTATGACGGTTGCGATCCCGAGGTGACCCACTTGAGTTTCACGTTCGAACTTCTAAAGACGAAGACCAAAAACAAATGGACAGACAAAAGCCTCGATGAGCATTTGAAGTATCTACATAATAAAGTTCTTCCCGCGGGGAACATGTGTCCTACTAGTGTCGAGGAGGCCAAGAAAATCGTTTGCCCTTTTGATTTGCCGCACATTAGGTACCACGATTCATCATTTATTGGGGGCAGCACGCGGAAAAAATCAGTTGTCCAGTGTGCAATGCTTCTCGATACAAGAAGGCAAGAAAGAAAGCTCCTCAGAAAGTTGTATGGTACTTTCCGATCACTCCCCGTCTGCAGTGGTATTTCGTAGATCCTAAGGAAGCAAAGCTCATGCGCTGGCACGCGGAGAGGAAGAAGCCCAACGATGGAGATGATCCGAAGCAGAGACACCTCGTAGATGGTAGCCAGTGGAGAGCATTCAACGCCGTATATGGATTTGCTGCAGAAGATCCAAGGAACATCGTGCTTGGTGCGAGTCCCGATGGCATGAATCCGTTTGGAAACCAGAACACCAACCACAGCACATGGCCCGTCTTTGTATGGATGTACAACCTCCCCCCATGGAAGTGCATGAAGACAAAGTACATACACATGAGCATGCTGATTCAAGGGCCGAAACAACCGGGAAATAATATTAACATGTATATGGGGCTTCTAAAAGAGGAGCTAGACACGTTATGGAAAACACCAGCATGGACATGGGACACCAGCAAAGGAGAGTATTTCCATATGAGAGCCTCGCTGATGACGACGGTGCATGACTATCTCGGTTACGGGTACACCTCAGGCCAGGTGTGCCACGGATACTGCGGATGCACGAGGTTCATGGATGATACAACGTCTCAGCAGCTTACGTCAACGAAAGATGGCGGGTCCGGGAAAATTGTGTACATGGGGCATCGTAGATGGATCGAGAAGGATGACCCGAGAAAGCATGGAGATCTATTCAATGGGTTGGCTGAGCATCGAGGACCTCCATGTAAGAGGAGCGGCGCTGAAATCAACGAGCTATTGAAAAACTAGGAACAGTGCCCCGCGTCGGGAAACATGAAAAAGGCGCCGGAGCCGCTGCTGAAGGTATGGAAAACGTGGTCTGTTTTCTGGGACTTGGAGTACTGGCCCAATCACGACACGCCTCATTGCCTTGATCAAATGCATATCACGAAGAATGTCCCCGAGAGCTTGCTTGGCACACTGATGAACATGCCGGAGAAGACCAAGGATGGGTCGAAGGCAAGGAAAGACTTGGAAGATTTGAAGATCAGGAAAGATCTCCACTGTAAAAAGTCAACAGAGGAGACGGAGACGGAGACGGAGGAGGGGGAAAGGGGCAGAAAAGTCAACAAGAAGGAGGAGAATTATTGCCCCCCTTCTTGCTTTACCTTAAGTGCGAAGGAGATCGATCAATTCATCAAGTGCCTTATGGGAATCAAAGTCAGTTCCAGTTACTGTGGGAAGATAAGCAGATTTCTAGACACCAAGAAGAAAAGGTTCAGCGAGATGAAGTCTCATGACTATCACATGATGATGACGCAAATACTCCCGGTTGCCATTAGAGGGATAATGGACAAGCATGTCCGTGACACGCTTACTGGTCTCTGCAACTTCTTCGACGTTATCTCTCGAAAGTCCATAAGTGTGAAGCAGCTCCGAAGGCTACAGGAAGATATCATTGTCATAATATGTGAGCTTGAGATGTACTTCCCACCCGCGTTCTTTGACGTCATGGTGCATCTGTGTGTCCACATCGTGGACGACATCATCGACCTCGGGCCGACATTCCTTCACAGCATGATGCCATTCGAGAGGATGAATGGGGTCATCAAAGGATTCGTTCGTAACATGTCCCGTCTCGATGGGAGCATCGTCCAGGGGTATCTGACGCATGAGTGCATCTCCTTTTGAGAGAATTATATAGGCGTCGGAGACCCTATTGTTGGTTTGCCCATCAAGAAGCACGATGGGAGGCTCGGAGGAGAAGGTCACAACAACGGCCGGAGGGAATTGCACGTGGACTACTCGGATCGACGGAACGACTTTGACAGGGCTAACTTAGTAGTGCTACAACACCTAGATGTGGTAGATGATTATGTGGCACGGCACAAAGAAACCATCGCAAAGAAGTACCGTGATAAGGGGATGCTCAAGACGGACGACGAAGTTATTGTAGAGCACAACGCCACTTTCTTGTGTTGGTTCAAAGAGCAAGTTCTTGAAAATCCGCCGGAAGAGGGCAGTTCAGACGGATTGCTCATACACGCCTTAGCACATGGCCCCGCGCCCAAACTCGCAACCTATCAGTCATACGATATCAACGGGTACACGTTCTACACGGAGGCCAAAGACATGGACAGTGATTACCAGAACTCCGGGTTGACAATTGAATGCGTGACCGACGCCAACGGCACAACTAAAAGATTCTATGGAAGGGTCGAAGAGATCTGGGAGCTTGACTATGCTGGAATGTACGATGTGACGATGTTCCGTGTCAGATGGGCTAAGGATGTCGTAAGAGAAAACAAGTACTTCACTACCATGTCTATACCCGACGCGAAGAGCACTACCGTGAACGTTAACGTCATCGCCAAAAATGAGCCATGGGTACACGCTAAGCACGTGACACAATGCTTCTTCATAACTGACCCGAACAATCCCAGCCGTGTTGTCGTGAGGAGAGGCAAAAGGAGCATCGTCGGAATGGATGGAGTTGCCAACGAGGAATACTATGACCAATACGGCAACCCGATGAGGGCAGATGATGATGACGATGAAGCATACGTGAAAAGAAGAATAAATACTACATTACCTAAGAAAGATCGTACTCCATGGTTCCGGAAAAGTCACAAGGAGGGGCTCAATTATTCGGCAACGAACAAGAAAGGGAAAAAGCTCAATGTGAAACATCATCGACGCAGCTGAGAAACCATCATTTATATATATGTATCTATTTTGTGCAATGTTGGGGATATCGCTTATCGGGAACTTATTGGTCGACCCAAGATAAGGGGTAAATCGGCCAGTTTATCGGCATATCGTCCGATTTATCGCCATATCGCCCGATTTATCGGTCGATTTATCTTATCGGTCAGACAGCGATAAGCGATAAATCGGCCGATTTATCGGCATATCGGAAGATATCTTGAATAATGATTTTGTGTACGCACTTAAGTAAACGTTATCAGTCAGTGTATGCATGATTCCGGTGATATTCGCGCAGTGTGGGAGGGAGACACCGTCGTCAGGAGAAAGAAAAAACAAAAACAAAAGGGAGAAAGCAATACAAAAGAAAAAGAAAAGTAAACAGAAAAAAAGGAAAATAATAAAAATAAAAGAAAACTAAAAACTACAAAAGGAAAATAATAAAAATAAAATAAAATTAAAAACTAGAAAAGGAAAATAGCGGTTGCGCTGGTGTTATAGCGCTGGACCCTAATCCAGTGCTACTGCTATTTGTATTTTAGAATTAAAAAATAAAAATTGAAATAGTTAGCAGTAGCGCTGGTTTAGGATCTAGCGCTATAGCTAAGTTAGCAGTAGCGCTGGTTCCCAGTCCAGCCCTACTGCTATTTTAAATTATCCCCCCCCCTCCCCCGCGCGGGCTCAAAATTTCACCAAGTCATTTCCCTCATCTCCGCCAACCTCTCCCCCCACTCTGTCGCCACGCCGGCCGTCGCCCCTGCCCGTCGTCGACCTCGACGCCGGCCGTTGCCCGAGCCCTCCCTCGACGTCACCGTCTCCGCGTGGGCCCGCCCTCGACCTCGACGCCGCCGCCCTCTCCCCTACCCGCCCTCGCCGCCGACCGCCCGAGCCCGTAAGCCTCTCCCTCTCCTCTCCCCTGCCCTCCTCTCTCTCTCTGTGTGTGTGTGATGAACCCTAGCTACTGTTAGAAAAATTAGGACAGATGAACCCTAGCTACTGTTAACTAAAGATTGTTATGGAAATAGACATAACAAAACATTGATTCAAGTTCATAGGATTCTAGATAGTCAAAATCATCATGTGTATTTTAGGGCAGTACCAAATTTAGCAAATCTAGCTAAATTAGCAAAAAAATAGCTATAAAAAACAGGAGCAAATTATTTGTAGCTAGGCAATTTAACAAAAACAGTAGCTCCGTAAAATTGCGAAATCAGTGGACTTTTTTAGCTATAAATAAAATAGTGGACTTTTTTAACTATAAATAAAAAATAGTAGCAAATTGCCTAGCTGCAAAAAATGCACTAAACTAAAAAACAGTAGCAAATTGCACTAAAAAACAGTAGCAAATTTTTAGGAGCATGATATAAAACCTTAGATGATGTTTTAGGAGCATGGTATGCCCTGTGGTAGGGCAATAGCAGATTAGTTTAGGGCAGTAGCAGAGAGAGAGATGAAGGAAATATGCCCTAGAGGCAATAATAAAGTTGTTATTTATATTTCCTTATATCATGATAAATGTTTATTATTCATGCTAGAATTGTATTAACCGGAAACTTGATACATGTGTGAATACATAGACAAAACAAAGTATCCCTAGTAAGGCTCTACTAGACTAGCTCGTTAATCAAAGATGGTTAAGTTTCCTAACCATAGACATGTGTTGTCATTTGATGAACGGGATCACATCATTAGGAGAATGATGTGATGGACAAGACCCATCCGTTAGCTTAGCATATTGATCGTTCCATTTTCTTGCTATTGCTTTCTTCATGTCAAATACATATTCCTTCAACTATGAGATTATGCAACTCCCGGATACCGGAGGAATGCCTTGTGTGCTATCAAACGTCACAACGTAACTGGGTGATTATAAAGATGCTCTACAGGTATCTCCGAAGGTGTTTGTTTGGTTGGCATAGATCGAAATTAGGATTTGTCACTCCGAGTATCGGAGAGGTATCTCTGGGCCCTCTCGGTAATGCACATCATAAGAAGCCTTGCAAGCAAAGTGACTAATGAGTTAGTTGCGGGATGATGTATTACGAAACGAGTAAAGAGACTTGCCGGTAACGATATTGAACTAGGTATGAAGATACCGACGATCGAATCTCGGGCAAGTAACATACCGATGACAAAGGGAATAATATATGTTGTCATAACGGTTCGACCGATAAAGATCTTCGTAGAATATGTAGGAGCCAATATGGGCATCCAGGTTCTGCTATTGGTTATTGACTAGAGAGGTGTCTCAGTCATGTCTACATAGTTTTCGAACCCGTAGGGTCCGCACGCTTAACGTTCGTTGACAATATAGTACTATATGAGTTATGTATATTGGTGACCGAATGTTGTTCGGAGTCCCGGATGAGATCAGGTACATGACGAGGAGCTCCGGAATGGTCCGGAGGTAAAGATTCATATATTGGATGATATGGTTAGGCCAAGAGGTCAGGCCCACGGGGCGATAAGTCGGTGCAAAAGGAGTTTTGCGGAGGCCAGGGGGCCAAACGCCGGATACCTTGGCGTCTGGCCCTGGGCCAGACGCCGAGGCCCATGGCGTCTGGGACAGATGCCAAGGATTGTGGCGTTTGGTCCTGGAGTCCGAGTGGGACTCTTGCCTTTCGGGCAAAACCGACTTTGAGGAGGCTTTTGCTCCAAGTTTCGACCCCAGGGCTCAACATATATATAGAGGGGCGGGCCTAGCACCAAAGATAAATCAAGATTCACCAAGCCGTGTGCCGGCAACCCCTTCCCCTCTAGTTTATCCTCCGTCATAGTTTCTGTAGTGCTTGGCGAAGCCCTGCGGAGATTGTTCTTCACCAACACCGTCACCACGCCGTCGTGCTGCCGGAACTCATCTACTACTTCGCCCGTCTTGCTGGATCAAGAAGGCGAGGACGTCATCGAGCTGAACGTGTGCTGAACACGGAGGTGCCCAATGTTTGGTACTTGATCGGGACGGATCATGAAGGTGTACGACTACATCAACCGCGTTGTCAAATGCTTCCGCTTTCGGTCTACGAGGGTACGTGTACACACTCTCCCCGCTCGTTGCTATGCATGTCCTAGATAGATCTTGCGTGATCGTAGGAATTTTTTTGAAATTGCATGCTACGTTCCCCAACAGTGGTATCAGAGCTAGATCTATGCGTAGATAATTTGCACGAGTAGAACACAAAGAGTTGTGGGCGATAATAAGTCATACTGTTTACCACCAACATCTTACTTTGATTCGGCGGTATTGTTGGATGAAGCGGCCCGGACCAACATTACATGACCGCGTTCATGAGACTGGTTCTACCGACGTGCTTTGCACACAGGTGGCTAGCAGGTGTCTATTTTTCCAACTTTAGTTGAATCGAGTTTGACTATAGCCGGTCCTTGTTGAAGGTTAAAACAGCACACTTGACGAAAAATCGTTGTGGTTTTGATGCGTAGGTAAGAGCGGTTCTTACTAGAAGCCCATAGCAGCCACGTAAAACTTGCAACAACAAAGTAGAGGACGTCTAACTTGTTTTTGCAGGGCATGTTGTCATGTGATATGGTCAAGACATGATGTGATACACGTTATTGTATGAGATGATCATGTTTTGTAAAATTTATCGGCAACTGGTAGGAGCCTTATGGTTGTCGCTTTATTGTATGCAATGCAAACGCCATGTAATTGTTTTACTTTATCACTATGCGGTAGCGATAGTAGTAGAAACAATAGTTGGCGAGACAACAACGATGCCACAATGGAGATCAAGGTGTCAAGCCGGTGACGATGGAGATCATGACCGTGCTTTGGAGATGGAGATCAAAGGCACAAGATGATGATGGCCATATCATGTCACATATTATGATTGCATGTGATGTTTATCCTTTATGCATCTTATTTTTCTTAGTACGACGGTAGCATTATAAGATGATCCCTCACTAAATTTCAAGGTATAAGTGTTCTCCCTGAGTATGCACCGTTGCTATCGTTCTTCGTGCCGAGACACCACGTGATGATCGGGTGTGATAAGCTCTACGTTCACATACAACGGGTGCAAGCTAGTTTTGCACATGCAGAATACTTGGGTTAAACGTGACGAGCCTAGCATATGCAGATATGGCCTCGGAACACTGAAACCGAAAGGTCGAACGTGAATCATATAGTAGATATGATCAACATAGAGATGTTCACCATTGAAAACTGCTCCATCTCACATGATGATCGGACATGGTTTAGTTGATATGGATCACGTGATCATTTAGATGACTGGAGGGATGTCTATCTAAGTGGGAGTTCTTAAGTAATATGATTAATTGAACCTAATTTATCATGAACTTAGTCCTGATAGTATTTTCAAATCTATGTTGTAGATCAATAGCTTGCGATGTAGCTGCCCGTTTATTTTTGATATGTTCCTAGAGAAAAATAAGTTGAAAGATGATAGTAGCAATGATTCGGACTGCGTCCGTGATCTGAGGATTATCCTCATTGATGTACAGAAGAATTATGTCCTTGATGCACTGCTGGGTGAAAGGCCTGCTGCAGGAGCAGATGCTGATGTTATGAACGTCTGACAAGCTCGATCTGATGACTACTCGATAGTTCAGTTTGCCATGCTTTACGGCTTAGAATCTGGACTTCAAAGATGTTTTGAACGTCATGGAGCATATGAGATGTTCCAGGAGTTGAAGTTAATATTTCAAGCAAATGCCCGAGTTGAGAGATATGAAGTCTCCAACAAGTTCTATAGCTGCAAGATGGAGGAGAACAGTTCTGTCAGTGAACACATACTCAGAATGTCTAGGTACGATAACCACTTGACTCAGCTGGGAGTTAATCTTCCGGATGATAGTGTTATTGACAGAGTTCTTCAATCACTGCCACCAAGCTACAAAGGCTTCGTGATGAACTATAATATGCAAGGGATGAATAAGACAATTCCCGAGCTCTTCGCTATGCTCAAAGCTGCGGAGGTAGAAATCAAGAAGGAGCATCAAGTGTTGATGGTTAACAAGACCACTAGTTTCAAGAAGGGCAAGGGAAAGAAGGGGAAATTCAAGAAGAATGGCAAACAAGTTGCCACTCCCGGAAAGAATCCCAAGTCTGGACCCAAGCTTGAAACTGAGTGCTTCTACTGCAAAGGGACTGGTCACTGGAAGCAGAACTGCCCCAAATACTTGGCGGATAAGAAGGATGACAAAGTGAACAAAGATATATTTGATATATATGATGTGTACTTTACTAGTATTCAAAGTAGCCTCTGAGTATTTGATACTGGTTCAGTTGCTATGATTAGTAACTCGAAACAGGAGTTGCAAAATGAACAGAGACTAGTTAAAAATAAAGTGACGATGGGTGTTGGAAGTGATTCCAAGGTTGATAAGATCACCATCGCACACTCCCTTTACCTTCGGGATTAGTGTTAAACCTAAATAAATGTTATTTGGTGTTTGCGTAAAGCATGAATATGATTGGATCATGTTTATTGCAATACGGTTATTCATTTAAGTCGAAGAATAATTGTTGTTCTGTTTACATGAATAAAACCTTCTATTGTCATACACTCAATGGTTTATTGAATCTCGATCGTGGTGATACACATAATATTAATGCCAAAAGATGCAAAGTTAATAATGATAGTGCAACATATTTGTGACACTGCCGTTTAGGTCATATTGGAGTAAAGCGCATGAAGAAACTCCATACTGATGGACTTTTGGAATCACTTGATTATGAATCATTTGATGCTTGCGAACCATGCCTCATGGGCAAGATGACTAAGACTCCGTTCTCCGGAACAATGGAGCGAGCTACAGACTTATTGGAAATAATACATACTGATGTATGCGGTCCGATGAGTGTTGAGGCTTGCGGCTGGTATCGTTATTTTCTGACCTTCACAGATGATTTGAGCAGATATGGTTATATCTACTTAATGAAACATAAGTCTGAAACATTTGAAAAGTTCAAAGAATTTCAGAGTGAAGTGGAAAATCATCGTAACAAGAAAATAAAGTTTCTACGATCTGATCGCGGAGGCGAATATTTGAGTTACGAGTTTGGCCTTCATTTAAAACAATGCGGAATAGTTTCGCAACTCACGCCACCTGGAACACCACAGCGTAATGGTGTGTCCGAATGTCGTAACCGTACTTTATTAGATATGGTCCGGTCTATGATGTCTCTTACCGATTTACCACTATCATTTTGGGGTTATGCATTAGAGACAGCTGCATTCACGTTAAATAGGGCACTGTCTAAATCCGTGGAGACGACACCGTATGAACTGTGGTTTGGCAAGAAACCTAAGCTGTCGTTTCTTAAAGTTTGGGGTTGCGATGCTTATGTGAAAAAGCTTCAGCTTGATAAGCTCGAACCCAAATTGGAGAAGTGCTTCTTCATCGGATACCCAAAAGAAACTGTTGGGTACACCTTCTATCACAGATCCGAAGGCAAGATATTTGTTGCTAAGAATTGATCCTTTCTAGAGAAGGAGTTTCTCTCGAAAGAAGTGAGTGGGAGGAAAGTAGAACTTGATGAGGTAGTTGTACCTTCTCTTGAATTGGAAAGTAGTTCATCACAGAAATCAGTTCCAGTGATGCCTACACCAATTAGTGAGGAAGCTAATGATGATGGTCATAAAGCTTCAGATCAAGTTACTAAAGAACCTCGTAGGTCAACCAGAGTACGTTCCGCACCAGAGTGGTACGGTAATCCTATTCTGGAAGTCATGTTACTAGACCATGATGAACCTACAAACTATGAGGAAGCGATGATGAGCCCAGATTCCGCGAAAGGGCTTGAGGCCATGAAATCTGAGATGGGGTCCATGTATGAGAACAAAGTGTGGACTTTGGTTGACTTGCCCGATGATCGGCAAGCCATAGAGAATAAATGGATCTTCAAGAAGAAGACTGACGCCGACGGTAATGTTACTGTCTACAAAGCTCGACTTGTTGCGAAAGGTTTTCGACAAGTTCAAGGAGTTTACTACGATGAAACCTTCTCACCCGTAGCGATGCTTAAGTCTGTCCGAATCATGTTAGCAATTGCCGCATTTTATGATTATGAAATCTGACAAATGGATGTCAAACCTGCATTCCTTAATGGATTTCTCAAAGAAGAGTTGTATATGATGCAACCAGAAGGTTTTGTCGATCCTAAAGGTGCTAACAAAGTGTGCAAGCTCCAGCGATCCATCTATGGACTGGTGCAAGCATCTCGGAGTTGGAATATACGCTTTGATGAGTTGATCAAAGCATATAGTTTTATACAGACTTGTGGTGAAGCCTGTATTTACTAGAAAGTGAGTGGGAGCACTACAGCCTTTCTGATAAGTATATGTGAATGACATATTGTTGATCGGAAATGATGTAGAATTTTCTGGAAAGCATAAAGAAGTGTTTAAAAGGTGTTTTTCAAGGAAAGACCTCCGTGAAGCTGCTTACATATTGGGCATCAAGATCTATAGAGATAGATCAAGACGCTTGATAAAACTTTCAATGAGTATATACCTTGATAAGATTTTGAAGGAGTTCAAAATGGATCAGTCAAAGAAGGAGTTCTTGCCTGAGTAGTAAGGTGTGAAGTTGAGTAAGACTCAAAGCCCGACCACGGCAGAAGATAGAGAGAGAATGAAAAGTCATTCCCTATGTCTCAACCATAGGTTCTATAAAGTATGCCATGCTGTATGCCAGACCTATTGTGTACCTTGCCATGAGTTTGACAAGGGGGTACAATAGTGATCCAGGAGTAGATCACTGGACAGCAGTCAAAATTATCCTTAGTTACCTAAGAGGACTAAGGAAATGTTTCTCGGTTATGGAGGTGACAAAGAGTTTGTCGTAAAGGGTTACGTCGATGCAAGCTTTGACACTGATCCGGATGACTCTGAGTCTCAATCTGGATACATATTGAAAGTGGGAGCAATTAGCTAGAGTAGCTCCGTGTAGAGCATTGTAGACATAGAAATTTGCAAAATACATAAGGATCTGAATGTGGCAGATTCGTTGACTAAACTTCTCTCACAAGCAAAACATGATCACACCTTAGTACTCTTTGGGTGTTAATCACATGGCAATGTGAACTAGATTATTGACTCTAGTAAACCCTTTGGGTGTTGGTCACATGGCGATGTGAACTATGGGTGTTAATCACATGGTGATGTGAACTATTGGTGTTAAATCACATGGAGATGTGAACTAGATTATTGACTCTAGTGCAAGTGGGAGACTGAAGGAAATATGCCCTAGAGGCAATAATAAAGTTGTTATTTATATTTCCTTCTATCATGATAAATGTTTATTATTCATGCTAGAATTGTATTAACCGGAAACTTGATACATGTGTGAATACATAGACAAAACAAAGTGTCCCTAGTAAGCCTCTACTAGACTAGCTCGTTAATCAAAGATGGTTAAGTTTCCTAACCATAGACATGTGTTGTCATTTGATGAATGGGAGCACATCATTAGGAGAATGATGTGATGGACAAGACCCATCCGTTAGCTTAGCATATTGATCGTTCAGTTTTATTGCTATTGCTTTCTTCATGTCAAATACATATTCCTTCAACTATGAGATTATGCAACTCCCGGATACCGGAGGAATGCCTTGTGTGCTATCAAACGTCACAACGTAACTGGGTGATTATAAAGATGCTCTATAGGTATCTCCGAAGGTGTTTGTTGGGTTGGCATAGATCGAGATTAGGATTTGTCACTCCTAGTATCCCAGAGGTATCTCTGGGCCCTCTCGGTAATGCACATCATAAGAAGCCTTGCAAGCAAAGTGACTAATGAGTTAGTTGTGGGATGATGTATTACAGAACGAGTAAAGAGACTTGCCGGTAATGAGATTGAACTAGGTATGAAGATGCCGACGATCGAATCTCGGGCAAGTAACATACCGATGACAAAGGGAATAACGTATGTTGTCATAACAGTTCGACCGATAAAGATCTTCGTAGAATATGTAGGAGCCAGCATTGGCATCCAGGTTCCGCTATTGGTTATTGACTAGAGAGGTGTCTCAGTCATGTCTACATAGTTCTTGAACCCGTAGGGTCCGCACGCTTAACGTTCGTTGACGATATAGTACTATATGAGTTATGTATGTTGGTGACCGAATGTTGTCCGGAGTCCCGGATGAGATCACGGACATGACGGGGAGCTCCGGAATGATCCGGAGGTAAAGATTCATATATTGGATGATATGGTTAGGCCAAGGGGTCAGGCCCACGGGTCGATAAGTCGGTGCAAAAGGAGTTTTGCGGAGGCCAGGGGGCCAAACGCCGGAGGCCTTGGCGTCTGGCCCTGGGCTAGACGCCGAGGCCCATGGCGTCTGGGCCAGACACCAAGGATTGTGGCGTTTGGTCCTGGAGTTCGAGTGGGACTCTTGCGTTTCGGCCAAAACCGACTTTGAGGAGGCTTTTGCTCCAAGTTTCGACCCCAGGGCTCAACATATATATAGAGGGGCAGGGCTAGCACCAAAGATAAATCTAGATTCACCAAGCCGTGTGCCGGCAACCCCGTCCCCTCTAGTTTATCCTCCGTCATAGTTTCTATAGTGCTTGGCGAAGCCCTGCGGAGATTGTTCTTCACCAACACCGTCAGCACGCCGTCATGCTGCCGGAACTCATCTACTACTTCGCCCGTCTTGCTGGATCAAGAAGGCGAGGACGTCATCGAGCTGAACGTGTGCTAAACGCGGAGGTGCCGTACGTTCGGTACTTGATCGGGACGGATCGTGAAGGTGTACGACTACATCAACCGCGTTGTCAAACGCTTCCGCTTTTGGTCTACGAGGGTACGTGGACACACTCTCCCCGCTCGTTGCTATGCATCTCCTAGATAGATCTTGCATGATCGTAGGAATTTTTTTTATAATTGCATGCTACGTTCCCCAACAAGAGAGGGAGATCATTTAGGAAAAAAACAGTAGCAAATTAGTTTATAGGGCAATTTAGTTGGTTAGGGTAGTAGCAGAGAGAGAGAGAGCATTTAGGAATCTTTGTAGGTATATATAATAGCAAATGTTTCTTGAGGTCATTTTGCAAAGATTTTTGGTTTTTGAAAAGACCACTATTTTGCAATGTTTAGTGAGGTCATTTCACTCTATGTACTTGCTTGAATGATATATTTTGCAAATGATATATGTCATTGATGTTATATGATTTTGCAATGTTGGTTGAATGTCGAAGAATATCCGAGTGGCCTATGTTTTGCCAGAATGTTGATTCATTTCCGTTCCGGCAAATTTCAGGCGCTCCATATGTCCACTTTGTAGCAAAGGTCATGCCGAAAATTTCCGTGATTTTCGGCATGACTTGTGCTAGAAACTAGGACATATGGAGTGCCCGGGATTTGCCGGAAGGGAAATGAATCAACATTCCGACCAAATATAGGCCCCTTTTTTCTCTTCATTATATCTTTTATTTACAATTGTTGAATAGGAAACATGTCTAGCCACGCCGAAGCCGGGGGTTCTGCTCGCCTCAAAGAAGACCCCATCGAGGCAGCAAATCATTATTTCGATTACCTGGACGAACACCAGATGGGGGTGCATGGTAGAGGAAGTGGCACCAACCCCGACACTAATGCCGACACCGGCATTGGCACCGGCACCGACACCACCCCCGACACCGGCAACGATGCTGTCGTAGCCGGTAAAGCACCGAAGCAGAAGAGGTCACGAATACCAAACGAGCTCGGCATCGGACAAATTGTGGTCACGGAGATGCACCCCAAGAAATTAGAGCCAACGGCACCAGAGGAAGCGCGCTCGTGCTAGGGCAATCAACTAGGATGCATCCTTAGGGAAACCACCAACATCAACGATGAGAAGTTGAAGAAGATACCATATATGAAGAACATGCTCCTAAAGAAGTTGCACAATAGGTTCCTGTTCCCCGGCCGGGATGAAAGCAAAGATCCGTGGGACAACGAAGCCATGACAAAGATAAACGACAAGGCGATGGTGACGTTCACCAATGACTTGTCCGCCTGGAAAGTTCGGGTGAAAAAAGCGATTGCGAAGAATGAACCGTGGTCCAAGATTCATGCTAATAATACGTCAATAAAGGAAGAGGACTTAGAAAAATTCAAGGAGACTTGCGCTAAAGAAGAAGTCAAGGCAAGGTCGGAGAAAATGAAGGCGCTCCAGGCCAGGAATACGCCTCCCCACCGCCTCAAAAGCCGTGGTTACAAGGGGAAGAGGCACGTATGGGCCAAGGAGGACGCCGAACATGAAAGTCACGGAATCCCAGACCCCTTGGCGGAGTTCACCGACCCGCTGGAGCGTGACTGGATCAGGGCCCGGTACAAGTGGGACCGCATCAAAAAGATCTTTTACACGGACCCGAACACGAGGGAGTTCATGAGACTTCTGGTAATTGTTATATTACCACATTATCATATTAGCTTCCAATCAATTCGACTACAAGTTTTGTCATATTAGTAAACCATCCATGTTTCTTTTGCAGAAAGAGCAGCACCAAAAGGCAGCCAAAAGCGACGAGTTGTCACAGTCGTCGGCGAGGCCCAAGTGGGACACCCTATTCAACCGGGCCCTGAACATACTGAAAAGGTCCCGGAGGACAAACCGCCGTCCTATGGATGTGTGCAGGGTGTCAGAGATGGCGCCTCGCGGAAGACGTGCTACCGCGAGGAGCCAGAGGAAAGAAGGAAGAGATGGTTGGTCACTCAGTAGACCATCGACGAGAAGGTCGCGATTGCGGTCAATAAGACCAAAGCTGAGACCAAAGAAGAGTTGCTCGGGGTAATCAATGCAGCGGTCAGTGACGCGGTGGCCATCTTGATTCCGGCAATTATAGATTGGTCGAAGAGCAATCCAAATAAAGGGCCAGAGGACTTTCCCCTTCCCAGCTACGTCGGGAGCAATTCGGTGAACATCACAGCACCAACACCTGCTCAAGCAACCGCAAAAGGTCCTGCTCCTATTCATAGTAGCCCAACCTCCGTCTCTGGCATGCTCGGCGGGCCTTCGTCTATGGCTGAGCTCGACGCCCTCACGGTAATTACACGTCATACCCTTTTCACCAGCATGTCTATAGTCTTCCATTTCAGTTGCCTTTCGGATGTTTGACGTCGCAGACATGTCTTCTTCGTAGGCCGACGATACCCCGTGCACCGTACTCTACAACATCAAGGGCCAGAAGGTGGCTGTGGGAAAGGCAACGATCGTGAAGCCGAAGGACCGCATGTTCCACAACCGAGAGATGCCCGATGGTGTCTTCAAGGTTAACGTGGCCAGTGTCTTAGCGGGCTTCGAGGATTTTCCTCCTCTGGTACCAGTCAATGATGAGGAGACCCCTAAGCGGATTGGCGCATGCAAGAGCTGGTTCTTGCCTTGGCCGAAGACTCTTTTTCATCTCGAGGCGCCCAGTATCACACCAACGACAGGTTCTCAAGAAGGTATGAACACCACCCCACCTACCAAATTACCTGCACCTATCGTGGCGGGTGATAGCGGACGATGCAAGGGAGAGCCTCTGTTAGTGTCAGATGACGTCGCCCCCGTTGTCGAAGAAGCAAATGCTGATGATGACATGGAGGAGGATGATGATGACCTAGACAAGTATTTCAATACCGCCTATGATGATGGAGGATTGATGGCTCAGGACAACGAAGACTCAGGCTATGAGCATGGAGATGATGACTTGATGTTGCCTGATTTGCCGGAGCCGGAACGTCCTAAGGCGGAATGCAAAAAGTCTCTCTTCAAGCGATCCTCGCAGGAGACGCCTCCAGATGCCGCCTCTACCCAGCAACAACCCGAGGGCCGTCCACTGATTAGCCCGACAACACTGGGGGTGGTGGTTAGGGAAGGTATGGTGGGCTCACTACCGCCACCCGCCAAGAAGCAAAGGAGGAGACCGGACAGGAAAGGCCCTAAAGGCGCCAGAGCTGCTGCAAGCAGCCAGCCGCCTCTGAAGCCCCAGGTGGTAGACAGAATACCTGTTGAAGGTGCGAAACATTTCCATGTCGCCGGTGACCCGATCCTACCTGCAAAAGCGCTAGAGCACATACTGAACAATGATCTAAGGAGACTCCATGACGACGTGCTGCCAGAGAGAAAAGCCTTCTCATCTCGGAAAAACAGGATACCTGCTTTACGCGGCTCAGGTGCCGGGTGGGAAGTTGTACGTCGAGGGATGGCTCACGGATAAGTTCATCCTGCAATTTGACTACATCTACGACATGTTCCACATGACCAAGCTGGATTTCCAGTTCATCCGCATGTATGCGCTGTATCTCAACCACTTCATTAGGATCGAGAACATAAAATATATCTGCGTCGCGGACCCATACTATATGCACGAGAGCTTCTTTGCAGTCTGCAAAGAGCACCGTGACTATGCGAGCAAGTATATCGGCGACTTCATGATCGCTAATAAGGACAAGGAAGCGATTCTCCTGCCTTATCATCCCACGTAAGTCATCCGCGCATATCCTTTCATAAGTTTTAATCATTCCTTTGCAAGCATGGAGGCTAATTTGAGGTGTACTTAATTTGCACAGGGGGGGCGCCGTCCTCATCGTTCTGTACCCAGAATACTCCCATGCTATGTACTTGGACTCATCGAAGAACATCAAGAAAAAGGATTACACGCACATAAAGAGTGTTCTCGATAGTGCCCTGTTCACCTTCAGCCTGTCTGGTGGATATATCAAGGTGTAAAAGCACAGGAAGAACGGGCTGGCTTTCAGCCATAAGACCGACTTCTGCTACATCCAGCAACCATACACCAGTAAGGCTGATGGATTCTACCTCATGCATCACCTAATCGAGTACAAAAGGGATAATCAACGCCTTCGCATGTTAGCTACTACCAACGATGCCGAGATTGTCAACTGGGCCACAAGCATAGGAAAGACACCGGACATCGAATCCGAGCTGAGTTTTATCACGTACAGTGTGAACTTGCCCAAGTGATCATGAAGCAGGTCCTCGAACCAACAGGGATGTTCTACCATGGGCCAATCACGTGGGATGGTGTCTGAGCACTGCTACTCGCTCAGCGTCTGGACCTGAAGCCTTTCAAGAAGCTCGGGTGCTTTCTCCCTGACTATGAAGATTGGACCGCCGACATGGAGGACTGATTGTCGATGACAATATGTCACTATTGTCTTTCTATGGCAAAAATTTGAATTTATGCACGGTGAAACTATGTGATGTAATTAAACTATGGTCCTGAACTAGCGTAGATCGCTCTAGTTAATTAGTTTGGGTATGAGGAACTTTGTTATTTATGTTTACTATAGGTTGCTTGTATTTTGCTAATTATGCCTCTTTGTTTTCTTAAGTACATTATGTTGCATATTATCGTTCAATTCATCAACTAATGATGCAGGTACATATATCAGAGATGGCGAAGGACTGCTATGCCGTGTTCGTTGGGAGGGTTCCGGGAGTGTACGACCACTGGCCAGACGCTCAGGACCAGGTGGCCAAGTACCCGGGTGCTAGCCACAGAGGGTTCGACAACAGAGCCGAAGCGGAAAGTAGTTACTTGAGGTGGACGCTCCGGCAAGACCGGGAGCGAAACCGCCGGTGCCTCAAGAAGTACTACATAGTCACGCTCTTGCTAATGCTGATCGCTCTTCTCTTCTACATCATGGTTTAGATAGAGATGATGAAACTTGTGTGTGTGCCATGACCATGCAGTTGCATTTATTCGAGACATGACATGACTTGTGTATCGCTATTTTCGAGATGTGATGATATTTGTGTTGAATGATGATGATGATGGTATGACGAGACTACTGTATGTGTATGATATGATGAGAATAGTGTATGCTTATTATGATCGGATGAAACTACTGTATAGAGCCTGTACAAATACATCACAAATACATAGAGGGGGTATAAATCTGTGAAAGTAGGAATACTAGCAGCAGCGCCGGAAGGCATCTAGCAGCAGCGCTGGATTAGCAGCAGCGCTTGGCGCCTTATCCCCTCGTTCGTCGGCGGGTGTCCCGTGTCGGCTGCTCGCCGTGCGCGCCGCGCCCAGCCACGGGGACCGGCGACATGGCAAGGAGAGAAAGCGATGGCTCTGTTGGGCTGGGCCTGCACCTTGCACTAAGGCCCAGCCAATAGTGGCCCTTTTCCTTTTTCATTATTCTTTTCTGTTTCTGTTTTTTGTAAATTGCTAGGCCACTAAACTTTATTAAATTGAGTTTATGCCACATAAATATGATGTATATTCCCCTGTTAGAAAAAAAGTTCGATGAATATGATTTCATTTTATTTTAGTTAAATAGTTTAGCAATTTTAATTACTGTTTGGTGTTGTTTCATGCTGTTAGAGTCATCTAAAATTCAATCAATGTTGATTGTATTTTTATAATTGCTCCTGGATTATTGCTATTTGGACATTTTAGTTTCTGATTTGAACAACTTTTATTTTTCACTTAAAGTTTGAGAAATTCTTTGATTTGGAATTTGAAATGGATGACAATAATGATGATCAAGCACAGTTTATTTTACTACTTGGCTGATCAGAAGGTGATCACTGTGGTGTAGGCTGGGGATGTTCCAATAAGTAGGGATGTGTCGAACCCACAAGGAGCTAAGGTAAGATCAATATCTCTCAGTCCTATCTGCCACTGATACACTCTACGTACACCGAACGTTTGCTTCCATCTAGAAACGAAAATAAACTACTTTGTGGTATAAAGGATAACCTTGCATGATATCGGAAACTAAAATTAAAAGTAGGTGCTGTTACAAGAATTTAGAATATATTACCTATATTATAAATAGCGAGTGTGGAATAATGAGGGGTCGGCGTGCGGAATCATCCTAGGCAATTGTTACAAGATCGGTAGTCTCTTGCAATTTATATATGAGGAAGGCTAAGCTAACAACTTTCTCCTTGGATCATGTGCCCTTATGATTGACTCTACAAGCATCCGCAACTACTAAAGATCATTAAGGTAAAACCCAACCATACATTAAACACTCAAGTCCCCTTTATCCCATACGCAACAACCCCCTTACTCTCGCGGGTTTTAACATCTGTCACTCTACTAGCAACCCACTATAACGAATCATGAACGTATTGCAACACCCTACAGCGGGAATCCTTCACGTGTGCACGGCACCATAACAGCACCAAAATAAAACATACAACTCAAACCAATCTAGATCATCAATCAACCCAAAAGACAAGGAAACTACTCAAAACTCATAGGATGGCAACACAGCATTAGATCATAATATGTGGCATAACACCATGTTTTCTTTTTCAAGTAGGGGATTACACGCGGGTGCGGGAGAGTGAACCGCGTAAAAGATGAGATGGTTGATGTTGATGAAGACTGCACCGCGGCGATGGTTCCCCCGTGGCACTCCGGCACCACCGAGAGAGAGGGGAGAGATGTCCCCCCTTGTGCTTCCTCCTCCATGGCCTCCCCCCCTAGATGGAGAGGTTTCCCCTCTGTTCCTTGGCCTCCATGGTGATGATGGCCCCCTCCGGGATCCTCCTCCATGGCCTCCGGTGATGATGGCCCCCTCCGGCAGGGTGCCAGAGAGGGCCTAGATTGGGTTTTCGTGGCTACAGAGGCTTACGACGGCGGAACTCCCGATCTAGGTTTCTTTCTTGGGTTTTGGTATTTATAGGATTTTTTTGGCGTCGTTCTCACGTCAAGGGGGTCCCACGAGGCAGCGACAAGGTAGAGCACCCTCCCGGGGGGTAGCGCGCCCCCTACCTTGTCATCGCCTCGGGACTCTTCTGGTCCAACTCTTGTGCTTCGGGGTTTCTCTTTTGGTCCATAAAAATCCCCGTAAATTTTTCTGCCCATTCCGAGAACTTTTATTCTGCACAAAAATGACACCACAGTAGTTCTGCTGAAAACCGTCAGTATGGGTTATTTCTAATCAAATCATACCAAAACCATATAAAATTGTTGTAACATGGCATGATACTTCATAAATTATAGATACGTCGAGACGTATCAATGCCTACCACCAACTAGAGAGGAAGCAAATGATGATGATCATGAAACTTTAGATCAAGTTACTACTGAACCTCGTAGGTCGACCAGAGCACGATCCGCACTAGAGTGGTACGGTAATCCTGTCATGGAGTTATGTTATTAGACCATGGCGAACCTATGAACTATGAGAAGCTATGATGAGCCCCAGATCTGATGAATGGCTTGAGGCCATGAAATCTGAGATAGGATCCATGTATGAACAAAGTATGGACTTTGCGGATTTGCCCATTGATCGGCAAGCCATAGAGAATAAATGATCTTCAAGAAGAAGACTGACACTGAAGTAAGTATGACTGTCTACAAAGCTCGACTTGTCGCGAAAGGTTTTCGACAAGTTCAGGAGTGACTACTTGAGACTTTCTCACCCGTAGCGATGCTTAAGTCTGTCCGAATCATGTTAGCAATTGCCGGATTTTATATTATGAAATCATGCAAAAGGACATCAAAACTCATTCCTTATGGATTTCTCAAAGAAGAGTTGTATATGATGCAAACAGAAGGTTTTGTCGATCCTAAGGTGCTAACAAATGTGTGCAAGCTCCGTCGATCCATCTACGGACTAGTGCAACATCTCGGAGTTGGAATATACGCTTTGATGATGTGATCAAAGCTAATGGTTTTATACAGACTTATTACGGTGAAGCCTGTATTTACAAGAAAGTGAGTGGGAGCTATGTAGCATTTCTGATATTATATGTGGATGACATATTGTTGATTGGAAATGATATATAATTTCTGGATAGCATAAGATTACTTGTATAAGAATTTTTGAATGAAAGACCTCGGTGAAGCTGCCTATATATTGGGCATCAAGATCTAAAGGGATAGATCGAGACGCTTAATAGGACTTTCATAAGCACATACCTTGACAAAGTTTTGAAGAAGTTCAAAATTGATCAGTCAAAGAAAGGGTTCTTACCTGTGTTACAATTTGTGAAATTGAGTCAGACTCAAAGCCCGACCATTGCAGAAGATGAGAAAAATGAAAGTCATTCCCTATGCACTACTAGGAGAAAGCCTACTAGTAGCGCTTGAAATACCTATAGCAGTAGCGCTGGGTCCACGCTACTGCTACACCGCTACAGCTAAGCTGTACATTAGCGCTGGTCAGGGCCGCTCTACTGGTAAGTATGGTTAGCAGTACGCTGCCCTGACCAGCACTACTGCTAACTATCTTGTAGCGCTGTAGAAAGCAACGCT